>JAUMJJ010000208.1:0-1226412 GCA_033556795.1 Tapera naevia | reverse complement strand
GAATGAATGTTATTTAGAAAACTTGCTTAGAAATATAAACATATAAGATTTTTGAAAGTTCCGGAATTTCAGATAATTCCAATAATTTTGTACATTTTGTAATGGTGTAAGGGGTTGGGAAAATAATCAAAGTGAAGTGCAAGCTAATATAGGAATCATTGATCAGCCAAGATAGTTTATGACTGAAAATTTGAAATGGTAACAATTGTTGAGTTTTTTTTTTTTTTAATATACGCATGGGGCACTGCGGAAGAATTCGGAGGAGCCTGGGCGATGGACATTGTTCAGGCTTCCCACACTCTTGTACCAAAACACGCTGCAAAAATTACTTTTGCTCTAGCCAGCAACTACAATGTAGACAATATCACACACCTGGCTTCCCTGCTCACCAGTCATATGAATACACGAAGAGTAGCCAGGCCAATCCACCGCTTGCACTCGCCGATCACGCACCCACCGAACACATAAAAGCTAGGATGTGCCAGAGCCTGTGCTCCTGGCCATGGGTCAAAGCTTGGTGATGCCATGGACATCTCCCGATTGCTGTGAACCTCCGCTCGGTCGTCGTTGGGGAGCCCCGGGCAGATTGCGAGGTAAATAAAGTCCTATTTTCTGACCTTGTATTGTGTTGTTCCTGCGTATTCCGACCTGCCTGGGGGTGCAAAGCCCCTGTCCCTCACATCTGGCGCAGTCGGTAGGACACGCAGGAGCGATGCCTCGGTCGAAAAAGGCGAAGGGGGAAGGGGAGGGACAGGACCCGCCCGCTTCTCCGCGGCTGCCACGATGGCTCCGCACCGAGCCCTGGGCGCCGGTAGCTGCGTTGACGGCCTCTCTGGCGGTCCCTGAGGACTGGCCGGAGCTGGCCAAGAGAGGGGACGTGACTGCGCAGGCTGTTGAAGCAGCGCTGCGGGCGTCGCCCTTCCGCGCCGCTGCAGAAGCGGCTCGGGCCCTCGCGGGTCGGCCCGGCCGGGCATCGCTGACAGGCACCCGCGCTCCATAGGCACCCGCGCTCCGTAGCGAAGGGGTCGCGCTGCGGCGGCGGGTTGGTGAGCGGCAGGAGAAGGGGGCGGATTTGCGGGATGCAAAAGTGACAGCTCAAGCAGTTATGTCTGCGCAAGCCGAGAAAAGCCAGGGTTTAGCTGTAAGATGGAGCAGTCGGCTCTCCTCGTGGCTGACAAGCGGAGGCGGAGCGAGAAAACGCTGGCCACTGTAACACAGGCTCGTGCAGTCCTAGTGCGTCCTTCCTGGAATACGGAGGAATGGGATGGTAAGATCGGGAGCTCTTCCTCCGATTCCGATTTCGAAACAGAATATGAGTTAGAGCCAGAGAATGATACAGAAGGCGCACAAGCCCGTCCCCTGGTACAGCTGCGAAGGAAGAGACAAGTAGATGGAGGAGCGATAAAACAAGCCCACATGTATCCCCCAAAAGAAAGAGCAGTTAGTGAACACCTTGCGCGATTTAGCGGCAGTAAGTGGAACCGAAAGCAAACGCATAGCCTAACCATTTGTCACCAGAGGGCAGCCGCTGATATACCTGCCCCACGGGTAGGCTGCACTTTTCACCATTATATAGATGACATCTTGAGAATCAGTGGTGATTTGGGAGGTTAAGGGGAAACAGGATGTAGAAAGGAAATTAAAGAGCATTGCCCATGTGACAGCATGCAGAATGAAATGTGTTCAGAGACGGAACAGAGGTGAAGCAGTTTGTGTTCTCGGGAAAGGAAGGGTAAGGATCTATGAGGAACATTGCTGGAGGCAGCTAGTAATGCACATGATGGTTGTGCATGTGCCAACTCCAGCAGACCAAATGTATACTGCCAATGAGGGCAGTACAGCTGCTGACACAGTCTCACCTATTTTAAATGGCAGCAGTTAAAAAAAATACTCCATCCATCAGCAGCTCTTCACTGCTATTTTCTGATGGAAAAAAGGAGTGGAAAAGGTGACAAGCAATAGCACAAAGCAGAACTTCCTGTTCACTCTAAACTGCTTCCAAGTAGCAGGAAGCAAGCAGGGTTGAAAAGCAAAGCAAACCACTGAACGGACATCCCCGTACAGACCCCTCCTTTATCTTAGTTGCTAATCGGATGTGACGTCAGGACATCAGTGACCGGGATCCACGCAGGAGACAGATATGTAGATATGACCACACCTCCGCTTCTCTCCTTTTCCCTCCCACTCGGTTTCGGCCCTGCGGTTGCTATCCATTTGAACAATCAGCCACCACTACAGGTTCCCTCCCTGCCCGCTCCGATGTACTGTGATCTTACATCCATGGAGAGTCCATTGTCATGCTACTGCCACTTTTCTTGTTGGGAATAAAATGCGCCCTCGCACGTCCTTAGCGAAGTGGAGGAGTTAATACGTCCTTCTCAACCGTCTTTTCTTTCCCCTTTGAGGAAACGGATCTCCCTCCCCTCCGGCCCTAGAAGCTGTCCGTCATATGGAAGGCCCTGCCTCTTCCGGATCTCTTCGGCTGGGCCACTGCCTCCTCCTCTCCCGCTTGCTCTCTCTCTTTTGTGAGTTATAGCAACTGTTGCCTTGTGAATCAAGCGCCATAGTCACCGTAGTCCTGGTGACTGTTACTCATCAACAACAACTGCTTTTCTGCTGCTTTCCATCTCCTTCCTCATCATCACCTACAACAGCAACCACTAGCAAGAACACCACAGCTTTCCACAGTTCAGGTGAATGTAACTATTCTGTACATGCTTGCAATCTCGCCTTTCTATCCTTTTCTTCTCCTCCCCCTCTACCCCAACCTTTACCTCCTTCCTCCTTGCAGCATCCAGGCTGCAACTGCTCCATTGGGCTTCGGTATTGATTGAGGGGGAGGGGAGAAGCCTCGAGCGCTTTCTCTTCCTCAGTCTTTCTTCCCTCCCATTTTATAATATGGAAATGAACATTTCCAGAGGGGAAAAAAAAATTATGTAAATTGCCATGTGGTTGTTTGCTATGAAGGGTATATATATCTTTTTATTGGAAGTGGTTATCTGCTATGCTGCAGTACTTGTAATGTTCCAAAGTGCCTTTTATATCAATAGGCCAGTGAGTGACACAGCAGAGGGATTAGAGATCCTTTAAAACTATCTTCAAGGTGTGATTAGTAGTTAATAGTAGAGGTTGAAGGGATAATCGGTACTATTTAAAATCCTTCCGTGTGATTAGCTGTCATTGTCACAAACCAATCTGATTGCAAGTGTAATTTAATTTTATTTCCAGCTCATACTACTTATAGAATTTAACCTGTTGGTATAGAAACCACTAAGTTTTCAGTAAACTCAAAGGAGCTGTGCACACAATGTTGTGTGTTTATCTTACTCTCTTAAGAAACACATCTGTTTCTGAAGAGATAAAGAAGTCTTTAATGTATAGTTCCATAGGAATAAGAACCATCTACCTGGGTATGTTTTCTTAATTAAGGTGATCCAACCATACCATGTTGTTGATCCTGTTGTCATTCAGTTTCTGTATCAAGTTGTATTATCTCAGTAGATGCTCTAAAATAGTTTATTAATAGTTTATTGTTGTAAAATAGTCTATTAACCCTAGCTTATACAGTGTTAGGAAGTGCACCTCATCTTACAAAAAATGTACATCCTATTTTATGAACATAGTGTCTTTCTGCTAACTAATAAAAGTGCTATCTAGAAAAACAATGACAGAATATATCTGCTGTGGATTTTTAACCTATTTTTGAATTAATTTTAAAGAAAAAACCCTGATACGGTGTAACTATCTAGTTGGTAATAACCCCTTAGCTAGTGTTCCTTTTCACTGATTCTTAACATGTCCCATGTGTATTTCCTATATAATTGCTTTACTTGGATTTACTTTAGTTCCTCTCTCTAACATTTAGTACCATGGTACCCTCTGTACTGGGGAAGGTCATGGAGCAGATCATCATGAGTGCTATCACACAGCACATGCAGGACAGCCAGGTGATCAGACCCAGTCAACATGGGTTTATGAAAGGCAGGTCCTGCCAGACCAACCTGATCTCCTTCTATGACAAGGTTACCCAGTTAATGGATGAGGGAAAGGCTGTGGATGTGGTGTACCTGGACTTTGGTAAAGCCTTTGACACTGTTTCTCACAGTATTCTGCTTGAGAAACTGGCTGCCATTGGCCTGGATGGGCACAGCCTCTGCTGGGTGAAAAACTGCCTGGATGGCTGGGCCCAGAGGGTGGTGGGAAATCGAGTCAAATCCAGTTGGAGGTTGGTCACGACTGGTGTTCCCCAGGGTTCAGTGCTGGGTCCAGTCCTGTTCAATATCTTTATTAATGATCTGGACAAAGGGATTGAGTGCACCCTTAGCAAGTTTGCAGATGACACTAAGCTGGGTGGCAGTGTTGATCTGCTTGAAGGAAGGGAGGCTCTGCAGAGGGATCTGGACAGGCTGGATCGATGGGCTGAGACCAATGGGATGAGGTTCAACAAGACCAAATGCCGAGTCCTGCACTTGGGGCACAACAGCCCCATGCAGTGTTACAGCCTGGGGAAGACTGGCTGGAAAGCTGCCTGGAGGAGAAGGACCTGGGGGTGTTGGTTGACAACTGGCTGAATATGAGCCAGCAGTGTGCCCAGATGGCTAAGAAGGCCAATGGCATCTTGGCCTGTATCAGAAACAGTGTGACCAGCAGGACCAGGGAGGTGATTGTGCCCCTGTAATCAGCACTGGTGAGACCACACCTTGAGTACTGTGTGCAGTGCTGGGCCCCTCAGTATAAGAAGGACACTGAGGTGTTGGAGCGCGTCCAGAGAAGGGCAGTGAGGCTGGTGAAGGGGCTGGAGAACAAGTGTTACGAGGAGGGGCTGAGGAAACTGGGGCTGTTTAGTTTGGAGGAGACTGAGGGGAGACCTTATCGCTGTCTATGGCTGCCTGAAAGGAGGCTGTGGGAGAGAGAGTGTTGATCTCTTCTCTCAAGTGACAGGTGATAGAACAAGGGGAAATGGCCATAAGTTGCGCCAGGGGAGGTTCAGACTGGATATTTCTTTACGGAAAGGGTGGTCAGGCACTGGCAGAGGCTGCCCAGGGAGGTGGTTGAGTCACCATCCCTGGAGGTGTTTAAAAGAAGGACAGATGAGTTTTTGAGGGGCATGGTTTAGCGGATGATGGGTGCAGTTGGACTCAATGATCTCAAAGGTCTTTTCCAACCGGAAGATTCTATGATTCTATGAAATATTTAGTTGCCTCTTACACCTATACTTACATGGCACAAACCAGGGATATTTTTATCTTCAGTTATTCCTTTTTGGTTTATTTTATCACATTATCAGTCCTTTTGAATTAAACCTAATTTTGAGCTAACTTTAAAGTATTATTGTATTAGGAAAATAATTATTTTTTTTTTAAATTACTGTTTACTAACATGTGGATACAAGACTGAAATAGAAGACAAAATGCTAGATTTTTAAAGGGATTTTTGGGATTCAGATAATGGGGGATGCTAAAGAACATCTTTGGAACATTTTGCTCATTTTGTTTCTAGATAAGAAAGTTAAACTAAATGTCAGTCTTCAAATCTTTTTTGTGTCAACATTTTCTTTACTTTTGCAATTTATGTTTTAGTCCTACTTTGCTTTTTTTGTTATTGCCGATAATTTTGTCTATTCATGTAAATTTTATAATTCTGTTTTCTGTATTTGCTGGCATTCAGTTTCAATCTTTATCTTCTCAATATGATTCCTTTTTGGTGAATTATTTCCTACGTACTGTTCTTTCTTTTTCCTTGTTAGATTTTTTGCTTCTACATGTCTTAATGTTTCACAGTTTACTTGAGATAGTGGAATGTGGCAAGGCTGGGAAGCATTGTATATCAGATATCTCTGAAGTATATTCAGCTGAGCTGCAGGGATGGCCTACAGTTACTCTTTTGTCAATCTGTTTTCTTTTGGGGTGTAAATGTTACTTGCTTCATCTCAATATGCACAAAATTGATATTTAAAATTTATTTTCAAGAAGACTCCTTCAACCAATTGCAAATGACTAGAAAGAATGCTTATTCAGCAGTTCAGGATCTATGTTTCACAGCAGCAACCTGAAGATTGGTTAAAACATCTTCAAACATGTTGTAAAAATGTTGAGGAATTTGCCTTTTTGTCAAGGAGAAGAATCTGAGGAAGTTTTAAAATTTTTTTTTTAGATAATTGGGAAATTATCTGTAAGTGTGCTCAGTTGGCATCTCCTTAGATTCTTGCAGAACATACTAATGCTTGCCCCCTTTGTGATATAGTAGTGCTTCTGTGTCTGACTTATCTGTTGGTGTGATAACCCTTTACCACTTTAAATTTACCACTAAAACTTAGTATTGGAGTAGCTGTTTTCAGAGCGTGGGGGCGGGGTGGGTAGTATCTATGTTTGTATGTTATATATTTTTTATGTATGTGTCTATGTATACATTTAAATACAAGTGATTTTTTGTTTTTTTAAACATGCATTATTTTCCTGAAAATTCTGGGTGATTGACACTATGTCTAGCTGGGAAAAGAATAAATTTAGGAAAGATACACCAAAATGAAAACATTTCTGCTGAAAAATGTTCAAAAATCTTAAGCATAGCAGGCAATATCCATTTCACTTCAGGTAGATCTATATTGTGTATATGTGAAACAGCTGTTTAGAGAGAATGAGAATCTATATATATGTGTCCAAGCCTGCTCTATGTACTTGCATCAAGTACTTAAAAGTTTGATGCTGAGACGGAGTGATGGAGAGAGAAAGAATTTGAGTGGAAAAGACTAAAGGGAGCATTGAACTTGGACAATTTGTACTGTAGAAGCATGCTAGTCTCACAGATGAGGGAGATACTCTGTAATAGTGGAAGGGAGAGTGCTGGTTTAATCTCAGTAGGGGCCTGGTTCTGGTTGAATTTCTTCATATGAGGAATACTAATTCAACCAAACTGTCTCACCAAACTTAACAGGTTGATTTATATAAACAAGCCTATATGCAGAAGTTTCATTTACTGTAGTTATATTAAAGGGACTATCTTATTGTGCTAATAAAGGTTTACTTATGGAACAACTGAAGTTGAACAGCATTGCAACTGTTCTTTGCTAAAGTCCCTCCTGTCTCTAGTACATTTTTGAGCAACACAGAGAGTAACACTCGCTCTCAGTAGAAACTAGATCTAACAAAAATTAAGACACTAAAATGTAGTTCAGATAATCATTAGCTATTTTTTAAGTACAACTATTTTTACAGTATAATATATCTAGATGTCTTTAACTATAACTATGTAGATATAATAATTTTAGACTGTTTTCCAAGCTGTTTTCCATCACTTTTGAGATCATAATCAATAGGCTAGCTTTTAATGTTGCAGTGATCTGTCCTTGAAAGTAATTAAAAGTAGCAGTTACTGTACTTATTAAGTCTTTGTATATATTGTTTTGCATGTGTTGATGGAAACTGATACTAGATTCTGGACTCTGAGGTGCTACTGTGTTTATAAGGCTAAATCCTAAAAGTGCAGGAGATCAGGAGATGAGGCAGCTTCTCTTTATTGTTTGTCTTATAAGCCAATTATCCTAATGTAAGCAAAAAAAACCCCAAACCAAAAACGTTTGATTTTGCTTTGAAAAAAAACATTGCAAGCTTATGAATTCTGGAGAAGAAACAAAATACCAGTTACAAAACAGTTCTCGTTTGTGAATGCTCTTAAGAAATTTGCTTCCCCCGACTTTTTGCTTTCAGAGCAGTCTTCATTTTGTTATTCTTTTCTGAGGTCCCTGTAGAAAACTTCAACCAAGTAGTATGAAATGTTTTGAGGTGCACAAACTGGGTATTGTATAGACTACTCATCATAACCTTTCCAATAACTTCCGAGACATCTTTTCATTCTTGTGTTCGTAAGGAAATAGTTTCTGTGATAGAATGGAATAGAATGGAATGGTTTGGGTTGGAAAGGACCTTAAAAATCATCCAGCTCCCCCCCCCCGCCATGGGCAGGGACACTTCCCACACTAGATCAGGTTGCTCATAGCCTCATCCAACTTGGTCTTGAACACCTCCAGGGATGGGGCAACCTGTGCCAAGGCCTCTCCACCCTAACATTAAAAAAATTCTTCCTAATATCTAATCTGAATCTTCCCTCTTTCAGCTTAAAACTGTTACCCCTCATCCTATCACTACACTCCCTGAGAAAGAGCCCCTCCCAGTCTTTTCTATAGGCCCGCTTTCCGTACTGGAAGGCTGCCTTCCTCAGAGCCTTCTCTTCTCCAGGCTGAACAACCCCAACTCTCTCAGCTTGTCCTCTTATGGGAGGTGCGCCAGCCCTTAGATCATCTCCGTGGCCTCCTCTGGACTCACTCCATGTCCTTTCTGTGCTGAGGATTCCAGAACTGAATGCGGGGCTCCAGGTGGGGGTCTCACAAGAGCAGAGGGGCAGAATCCCTTCCCTTGCCCCGCTGGTCCCACTGCTTTGGATGCAGCCCAGGATATGGTTGGCTTTTGGGGCTGCAAGTGCACATTGCTGGCTCATGTTGAGCTTCTCATCCACCAACACTCCCTATTTCCTTCTCTTCAAGGCTACTCTCAATCCATTATTTGATACTGCCCTCCATCTTTTTTGAAAGAGGGGTAGAGGTTTCAAAAACACAGAATAATTATCCGGGGAAAGGTAAGACTAAATTTATGCTACTACTGAAGAAAAGGCAGTTGGTGCTCAGGTGTTATATGTTCCATTTGGCAGTAGACAGCTAGTCAGTCAGCAAGCATTCACACCCTATTGTAATATGGATATATTGAAAGAGCAAAAAGCATAAATCTGATTTCCTCTTTCCTACAGATGTCATTAATTGTGCTAATATAGAACAGCTTATAGGAGAAAAGCCATATCGTTCACTTCTTCTACATGCCATTTCTTAACTCTTTTCAAATGGACTTGCTAAAATATTATTGAAAACACCGATCCTATAGAGGTATTTGTAGATATCTAATTTGGCCTGCAGAATCTTGCAAGCTTATGAATTCTGGAGAAGAAACAAAATACCAGTTACAAAACAGTTCTTGTTCGTGAATGCTCTTAAGAAGAAATTTGCTTCCCCCGACTTTTTGCTTTCAGAGCAGTCTTCATTTTGTTATTCTTTTCTGAGGTCCCTGTAGAAAACCTGATTGAAATTAATGAGCAAAACCAGAAGAATTCAGTATGACAAAACCATCTGAGAGTCGACTTGAAGATCCATTGGGAATATGTAGATAGAAAAAGTAAATATGAAGCATTATGCTGCAATTTTTAAGGTGTTTTTTTAGGTTGTTAAATTATGGTCCAAAATATAGAACTAGATATGTTGTTCTTTGGGAGCGTAAAATAAAGTAGCTGCAGAACATTCTCTACAGAGATGTTTTAGCTGTTGAAACATTAGAGGTTTCTTTCTGGGTGTTTAATATTTTTAATTGTCCTCCTAAATGACAAATTAGAGGAGAACTTTGTTGTTTACTTTCAGTTAGAGCTTTATTTTTTCTGCTTTAATATTTATTAAATATTTGCTTGTATGTACAAGGAAAGTAAATTACGAAATTCATTCACTACCTCCCATCTGCAGGCAGATGTTTAGCCATTTCCAGGAAAGGAGGGCTTTATCATGCGTAATGGTTACTTGGGAGGATAAGTGCCATAACTTTGAACATTCCTCCCTTCCTCCTCCTTCCCCCTAGTTTTACTGGTGAGCATGATGTTACGTGGCATGGAATATCCCTTCGGTCAGTTGGTCAGCTGCCCCGGCTGTGTCTCCTCCCAGCTTCCTGTGCACCCCCAGCCTACTCGCTGGAGGGGCAGTGTGAGGAGCAGAGAAGGTCTTGACTCTGTGTAAGCGTTGCTAAGCAATAACGAAAACATCTCTGTGTTATCAACACTATTTTGGTCTCTATTCCAAAACACAAAACCATACAAGCTGCTATGAAGAAAATTAATTCTATCCCAGCCATAAACCAGTGCAATTGCTAAAATCTTTTAGTATAATCCTTTTAAAAAAAGATATCTGGAGTTGTGTGGTGACTATTTGAGAAGAGTTTTAAGCTCTTTGAGCAAATTAGTCAGAAATATATAAGGAGGCCTACAGATTTATTAGTGCTTCTTAACCTGAAAGCACCACATGCCTTTTAGGTTGCATAGCAACTAACTCCTAGCAACAGTAGTAGATTTAATTTCTAAAAGAGACCATGTTGGAAGTAATAATAAAGCAAGAGTACAAACAGTTGTCATGGTTTTCTTTTCATAATAAGCTAGTTTGAATCGAAGGAACTTTTTGTCCCTCAAAAATAGGAAGCCCCTTGTAAAACAAAGGTAATTAATAATGCTTCTGGTACCAAAACTAATAAAGCTGTTTAGAATGAGAAAGACTGCAATGTTTTGGGGGATGTATGGGTGTTTTTGTTTTTTTTTCTAATTTCTTTTTGGGTTTTTTGCATAGTACTATGAGACAAAACAGAAAATAAAGAATCATTAAATGAAGCATTAAGTAAGGAAGACATTTAATGCTTGCTTAAGGTGGTTTGTAAATTTCAACTTCTCTTGTCTATTAATCCATTCTAGGACTTCCCAAATGTCACCAGCTAAACAAGTAAACAAACATTTTTGAAGGAATCGAAATTCTTTCACTTTGAGTTATAAGTCAAACTAATGGACTTAGAAAGAGACCTCCCCTGAAGAGAGTATTCTATAATTGCCTACTTGTGTCTGCATGAAGCTTGAAGTATCAGCTAATCTCGTTTAGACAACTTCAGTGTTACAAAATATACGTGGTCAGTGTTGGGGTGTTTTTTCTATTGTGTTCTCTTGATTCAACTAGCAAATATTCTGAGGCATTTTTTCTAACTTTCTTTGGAGGTGAATATTGATATAAAATCATATATATATATTTAATTTTACTTGCTAAACACAAAAAATGACTATTTAAAATCAAACTCTAACCTTTTTCAAAGAGGTTTGTGAAGTAATTGTGAAGATTTGTATAAAACTGATGGAAGAATTTACTCTGTCATACCTATCTGTCAGTATTTTATCTTTTCAAATCTTTTGTGTTTAAGGTGTGAAAAAGGTAGAAAATTTTTGGGCAGGTAGCTGGTATGGATATAAAATAAGATACAGAAATTCTTTCACAAATAGTAAAATGCATTACGTTGTGCAATTGCATTCAAGTTTAAAATTTCTCACTTGGCTGACTTGAGAACTAGAACATTTTTTTTTTTTTTACGATGGTAAAATCCAAGTCTAAATGAGATTAATACCCTTGTTTGTTTCTTGTTTCTGCCTTTAGAGCAGTTAAAGCAGGGGTGTGAAACTCACAGACCGTAGGCCAAATCCAGCCCGGCACCTTGTTTTATCTGGCCCAGCACCTCGTTTCTACCCAGCAGCAGTGCCAAGCTCCTGCCAGCGCTGGGCACGTGTGCAGCGTGTGATGCGCGTTATGCTGCAGGAGCAGGAGAATGGCGGGAGCCGTGAGTTCAACACCCCTGAGTTAAATATAGTTCTGCTAAAGGCCAAAAATTATAATAAAAAGCCCAATTTAGTTCTTTGATGTGTTATATTTCATTAAAGTAGCAGAGTGCTGTCCCAGCAGCTTAGAGCATGCAGTTTCAATTAATAAAAGTGATAGTTGTACCATCATAGTGTAGAACAAGAACATTGTATTGAAATATAAATTACTTTAGTGTTACTCATTTGACTTGGAATGTTTTAGTGTTGCATTTTGAAAAAGTCTTTGTTAAATGAGTCACTTGAGGCAGACTATGTGAATAGTACCTTCCAGCTCAAATAGTCCATTTTGGAATGTGTTCTTCTGTGATATCACTAACATTAGAATTCTTACTCCAAAGCATATTAGTAGGTGAAGATGCTGTATTCGATAAAACAAATGGTTATATTTATATTTGAATAATCATATTTATGTGGTGTATTTTTCTAAACTGGGGACTTAAAAAGCATTTATAAAGCATATTTGAAGCAGATATTTAGATCTGTGTATCACAGTATCACAGTATCATAAGGTTGGAAAGGACCTCTGAGATCATCAAGTCCAACCTGTAACCCAACACTAACACTAACACTAACACCAACCATCATCTAAACCATGGCACTCAGTGCCTCATCCAGTCTCCCCTTCAACACCTCCAGGGTCGGCGACTCCACCCCCTCCCTGGGCAGCCCATTCCAATGGCCAATCACCCTTTCAGTGAAGAACTTTTTCCTCATATCAAGCCTAAACTTTCCCTGACGAAGCTTGAGTCCATGCCCTCTAGTTCTGCCACTGGTCACCTGAGAGAAGAGACCAACCCCTGCCCGACTACAATCTCCTTTTAGGTAGTTGTAGAGAGCAATGAGGTTTCCCCTGAGCCTCCTCTTCTTTAGACTAAACAGCCCCAACTCCCTCAGTCGCTCCTCATAGGGCTTGTGCTCCAGCCCCTTCACCATCTTGGTTGCCCTCCTCTGGACATATTCCAGTATCCTAACATCTTTCCCAAACTGGGGGCCCCAGAACTGGACACAATATTCAAGATGAGGCCTGACCAGTGCCAAGTACAGGGGGACGATAACTTCTCTGGTCCTGCTCACTACACTATTCCTGATGCAGGCCAGAATGCCATTGGCCTTCTTGGCCACCTGGGCACACTGCTGGCTCATGTTGAGCTTCCCATCAACCAGCACTCCCAGGTCCCTTTCTGCCTGACTCCTCTCCAGCCACTCTGTCCCCAGTCTGTAGCTATGCATGGGATTATTGTGTCCAAAATGAAGTACCCGACATTTGGACTTATTAAACATCATCCCATTAGAATCAGCCCAGCTCTCCAGTCTGTCCAGGTTCCTCTGTAGGGCCATCCTACCCTCTAGCAGATCAACCCTTCCTCCCAGCTTGGTATCATCTGCAAACTTGCTGATGATGGACTCAATCCCCTCATCCAGATCATCAATAAAGATATTAAACAGGACGGGACCCAACACTGATCCCTGGGGGACACCACTGGTGACCGGCCACCAACTGGATGAGACACCATTGACCACCACCACTCTTTGGACTCGGCCATCCAGCCAATTCCTAACCCAGCACAGAGTGCTCCCATCTAAGCCATGGGCTGCCAGCTTCCCTAGGAGTCTACTGTGTGAGACAGTGTCAAAGGCCTTGCTGAAGTCCTGGTATACCACATCCACAGCCTTCCTCTCATCCACCAGGCAAGTCACGTGGTCATAAAAGGAGATCAGGTTGGTCAGGCAGGACCTACCCCTCCTAAACCCATGCTGGCTGGGCCTGATTTCTTGACCGTTCTGCAGGTGCCGCATGATTACACCCAGAATTATCTTCTCCATGATTTTACCTGGGACCGAGGTCAGGCTGACAGGTCTGTAATTACCTGGATCATCCTTACGGCCCTTCTTGTGGATGGGCGTCACATTGGCCAACTTCCAATCTTCCGGGACCTCTCCAGTGAGCCAGGACTGCTGAAAGATGATGGAGAGCGTCTTAGCAAGCTCATCCGCCAGCTCTCTCAGCACCCTAGGATGGATCCCATCCGGCCCCATAGACTTATGAGGGTCCAAGTGGCTCAGCAGGTCTCTAACTTCCTCCTCATGGATTGCAGGAGGGCCATAGTTCACCCTGCCCCCATCAACCACTTCAGAGGGCCAACTGTCAAGCGAACAGACATCCTTACTGTTGAAAACTGAGGCAAAGAAGGCATTAAGTACCTCAGCCTTCTCTGCATCTTTGGTTACTATATTTCCCTCAACATCCAACAAAGAGTGCAGGTCGCTGCCGCCCTTCTTTCTAACATTGATATATTTATAAAAGCTCTTATTATTATCCTTAACAGAAGTGGCCAATTTGAGCTCCAGCTGGGCTTTTGCTTCCGTGATTTTCCTCCTACACGACTTAACAACATCTTTGAACATGACCTGGCTTACGTCCCCTTCTTTCCAACGGCGATAGATTCTCTTTTTCTTACTCAGCTCCTTCAGAAGCTTCTTACTCATCCAGGCCGGCCGTCTGCCCCTACGAGTCTTCTTACAACACACGGGGACAGCCCGCTCCTGCGCCTTCAAGATTTCATTCTTGAAGTGCATCCAGCCTTCCTGGACCCCCTTGCCACTAAGAACTATTTCCCAGGGTACTTTCCTGACCAGTTCCTTAAATAATCCAAAATCTGCCCATCGAAAGTCCAGCATCGATGTCCTGTTCCTGCCTTTTCTTGTTACATTGTTTACAGAAAACTCAATTATCTCATGATCGCTACACCCCAGACAGCCTCCAACCACAACATCACCCACCAGCCCTTCTTTATTTGTCAACAGCAGGTCAAGGAGAGCCTCACCCCTGGTGGGCTCACTCACCAGCTGTGACAGAAAGCAGTCCTCAGTACACTCTAAGAACCTTCTGGACTGCCTCCTCTCGGCAGTGTTAAGTTCCCAGCAGATATCTGGAAGATTAAAGTCTCCTTCAAAGAAGAAGGGCAGCCGATCTAGAGGCAGCCTCCAGCCGTTTAAACAACAGAAGATCCATCTCCTCCTCCTGGTCGGGCAGTCTGTAACACACTCCAACCAGGAGGTCAGACTTGACTGCCCCTCTGACTCTTACCCATAGGCACTCAACCTGGTCATCACTGATCTCAACTTCAACGGCATCCAGGGTTTCCCTAGTGTAGAGGGCCACCCCTCCACCCCTCTTCTCATGCCTGTCTCTCCTGAAGAGCCTGTAGCCTTCCATGGCAGCACTCCAGTTATGACAGTCGTTCCACCACGTTTCCATGATAGCAACTATATCATAGCTCTCCCGCTGGACCAGGACTTCCAGCTCCTCCTGTTTGTTCCCCATACTGCGTGCGTTTGTGTACATGCACTTCAGTTGGGTTACTGACAACCCCCTTTGAGATGGCTCATCCTCCACAGCAACATCTTTGGTGAGCCTAGTAACTCCCCCCTCCCCCTTCATGCCTAGTTTAAAGCCCTCTCAACAAGCCCCGCCAGCTCCTGAGCTAGAATCCTCTTACCCTTTGGAGTTAGACAAGACCCATCTGGGTCAAGCAGGCTGGGTACCGTAAAGGTTTCTCCATGATCATAGAACCCAAAATTCCTCTGCCGGCACCAGCCCCTAAGCCATTTATTAACTGCATATATTCTCTTGTTCCTATCTGTATACATCCCTGCCACTGGAGGAACCGAGCAGAACACCACCTGTGCTCCTGCCCTATCTATTGACCGTCCCAGCTCCTGGAATTCCTTCTTAACTACCCTTGACCCTCTTTTCGCTAGCTCATCACCGCCAGCCTGTACCACCAGAAGCGGGTAATAATCTGAGGGTTTAATTAGGTCCGGGAGTCTCTTGGCGATGTCGTGTACCCGGGCTTGGGGAAGGCAGCAGACTTCCCTATGAGTTGGGTCCATCCTACAAATAGGGCCCTCTGCCCCTTTCAGAAGGGAGTCTCCCACTACAATGACCCTCCTTTTCTTTTTCTTACTTCAAGTCCTGACCTGTCTGATGGGCAATGTGAGGTTAACAGCCTCCTTGGGTGAGTTCTCTGTAATGCTATCCTCCCCCTGAGCATCAAATTCCAACTCCCCAAACCTGTTTTGTAGGGGCAGCTGGAAAGGTGGCATTTGAAAGGGAGGTCTATAACCCCCACGAGAGCAGACCTGCTCCCAGTCCTCCTCACCAACCAGGTCACTCCCCTTGTCCTGTTGATGAGGAATATGGCATTCCTCAGCCTCCTGGGGAGGATTACTGGGAGGAGAGAGGGTTCTACCCCACCAGTCTATCTCCCTTTCACTTTCACGAATACTCCTCAACCTCTCTACCTGGTCCTTAAGATCTGCAATCATGAGGAAAGAAGCAAAAAAGAGAGAGAGAGAAGCAGCAAAAGAGAGAGAGAGAAGCAGCAAAAGAGAGAGAGAGAAGCAGCAAAAGAGAGAGAGAAGCAGCAAAAGAGAGAGAGAGAAGCAGCAAAAGAGAGAAAGAAGCAGCAAAAGAGAGAGAGAAGCAGCAAAAGAGAGAGAGAGAAGCAGCAAAAGAGAGAGAGAAGCAGCAAAAGAGAGGTAGAGAGAAGCAGCAAAAGAGAGGTAGAGAGAAGCAGCAAGAGAGAGTGAGAGAAGCAGCAAGAGAGAGAGAAGCAGCAAAAGAGAGGTAGAGAGAAGCAGCAAGAGAGAGTGAGAGAAGCAGCAAGAGAGAGAAGCAGCAAGAGAGACAGAGAGAAGCCAGAGAGAGAAAGCGAGAAGAAGCCAATGAGAGAGAGAACAAAGAAGCCAAAAAGAGAGAGAGAAGAAGCCAAAGGGAGAGAAGCAAAAGAGACAGAGAGAAGAAGCAAAAGATGGAGAGAGAGAAAGAGCAAAAGAGGGAGAGGAGCAAAAGAGGGAGAGAGAGAAGAAGCCAAAGAGAGAGAGAAACCATAGATAGAGAGAGACGAAGCGAGAGATGCAAGAGAGAGAGACGAAGTGAGAGATGAAGAGAGAGAGAGAGACGAAGTGAGAGACGAAGAGAGAGAGACAAAGCGAGATAGAGACGAGGCGAGAGAGAGACAAAGTGAGAGAGAGAGAGGCGAGAGAGACGAAGCGAGAGAGAGAGGCAAGAGAGACAAAGCGAGAGACGGAGAGAAGCAAGAGAGAGAGGAGAAGCAAAAGAGAGAGGAGCAAGAGAGAGAAGAAGCGAGCGAGAGAGAGAAGAAGCAGCAAAAGAGAGAAGCAGCAGCAAGAAAGAGGAGCTAAAGAGAGGAGCAAAAGAGAGAGAGAGAAGAAGCAGCAAAAGAGAGAGAGAAGTAGCAAAAGAGAGAGAACTTGTGGGTTAAGATAAAGACAACTTAATGGGCATAGCAAGGCTGCACATGCAAGCGAAGCAAAATAAGTACTTTGTTAACTACTTCTCATTGGTAGGCAGATGTTTAGCCATTCCTGGGAAACGGCCTCAGCATGGGTAATGGTTACTTCAGAAGAGAAATGGCATAACTCTGGATGCACCTTCCCCCTTCCCCCAGCTTTTATTGCTGAGCACAGAATCCTATAGTATGGGATATCCCTTTGGTCAGTTGGTCAGCTGTCCCATTTGTGTCCCCTCCCAGCTTCCTGTGCACCCCCAGCCTACTCGTTGGAGGGGCAGTGTGAGGAGCAGAGAAAGCCTTGACTCTGTGTAAGCGTTGCTCAGCCATAGCTAAAACATCCCTGTGTTATCAACGCTCTTTCCAGCACAAATCCTAAGCATAGCACTGTGCAAGTTACTATGAAGAAAATTAACTCCAGCCAAAACCAGTACAAGTGTGTGTCTGCCATGGGCTGCAGCTCCTGCACAGAAACCTGCTTCTACATGGGCTCGTCTCCATGGGCTGCAGTTTATGTCAAGAGCCTGCACCAGCATGGGCATTATGTGGGCTGCAGCTTTCTTCAGAACATATGTACCTGTTCTGGTGTGGTACTCATCATGGGCTGCAGGGGAATCTCTGCTCTGGTGTACCTCCTCCCTCACCTCCTTCACTGACCTTGGTGTCTGCAGGGTTGTTTCTCATGCTCCCCCCTCCCCCCATCTTTTTTGCTTTGCTGTGCAGTGCTTTACTCTTTCTTAAATATGTTATCACAAAGGCACTACCAGCTTTGCTGGTTGGCTCAGGTTTGGACAGTGGTGGGTCTGTTATGGATCTTGCTGGAACCACATCTGTTAGGCACAGGGGCAGCCCCTGATCTTCCTTCACAAAGGCTACCCTTTGGAACACTAATGGAATCTGACAGAATGTTATAAAACAAAACTGAGCAATGACATGCCCATACAGCAACTCACCCAATCACTGTTAGCAAGCATAGGATTATAAGTTCATCCATGGTTCCGGCAGACTGCCAGGTACACTCGATTGCTGGGTCATCTGGCAGCAACTGCCAATCATGCAAATACTTTTTGAGTGTGCATGAGAATTGTGCTTCCCTTTGTCTTCACCAATGGTAGTGTGATTTGAGAGAATCATATTTTATGTGAATAATGTGGGTAGCTTCCCCTCTATGATGCTGATATTGGTCAAGGGGCACAGTGTCAGTAAGTAGGGTAATGAAGAGATTTCATTACTTTCACTAGCCCTCTTTGAGGGCATACATAGAAATTCATCTAAAAGAGTGCCTTGCGTGTCATAAAGCTTTATTTTATGACATAAAAGCAAAATGGAAGGTGGAAATTTAAGATAATGGCTAAAAGCAGATCAGAAGAAACATCTATATGTAGAGAGATTCATAACACGTGCTTGCTTTTTTAAAATTTTTTGTATTGTGCTTGTAGTGGGTTAACTGTGGCTGGCTCAGACTCCCATCCAAACTGTTCTCTTACTCCCCCTTCTCAACAGAATGGGGGAGAAAATAAGATGAAAAAGCTCTTGGGTTGAGATAAAGACAGGAAGATCCACTTGGGGAAAATTAAGTTCATTTATTGCCAATTAAAATTGATTTGGATAGAGAGAAACAAAGTCAAAACAACATTTCCCCCCTCCTTTTTTTCCCAGGCTCAACTTCACTCCTTCATTCCCAGGTCCCCCCACCCAGCACCACAAAGGGGGAGATGGAGAACAGGGTGGTTATGATAAATAATAACAATTCTTCCCTGCCACTCCTCCTTCCTCATGCTTCTCCCCTGCTCCATTGTGGGTCCTCTATGTGGGCTGCAGTTCCTGGCAGGAGAATCTACTCCAGTGTGGGCTTTCCACAGGCTGCAGCTTCCTTCAGGGCATACCCACTTGCTCAGACATGGGCTTTAGCGTAGATTCCTGCTCCCACCATGGTTTCTTCCATGGGCTGCAGGGGAATATCTGCTTCAGAGCCTGGAGTACATCCTTCTCTGAACTTGACATTTTCAGTGTTGTTTCTTACACCTCTTTTCCTCACTCCTTCCACTGCCTATGCCTTTTGCCCTTTCTTAAATATATTATCACAGAGGCGTCACTAGCTTTGCTGATTGTCTCAGCTTTGGCCAGAAGTTGGTCCATTGCCAAACCAGCTGGAACCAGCTGTCCCCAGCACAGGGCAGCTCCTCCTTACCTCTTCTCACAGAGGTCAAACCCATGCAGCCCATTGTGCTACTAAAACCTTGTCACATACAGCCAATACACTGTCCTGTGACAAAACTAATAAAAGCCTTTTAACTGGTGTTAGTGTAAGGCTAAATTACAGAATGTTTAAAAATATACTGTATTTTGTGTGTGAAGGAAATTTTTAAAACACTGCAGGTTTATCAGTAAAAAACTACATGGCTCTAATGTAGTTCTGTAAATGAATACAAGACAATTTTCTGGGGCTTATCTTCTATTTCTATGCTACTGCAGTATGTATGATAGCCTCCTATCTATTTCCTGGAGATGGTTAAACACCTGCCTGCTGATGGGAAGTAGTGAATGAATTCCTTATTTTGCTTTGCTTGTGTGTGCAAGTTGTGCTTTACCTATTAAACTGTCTTCATCTCAACCCACAAGTTTTCCAATTATCTCCCCCATCCCACTGAAGGAGTGAGCAAGTGGCTGTGTGGTGCTTAGCTGCCTCTCAGGGTTAAATCGTGACAGTATATTTTAACTTGTTCTTTCAACATAAGTCATAATTTGAACTTTCGGTCTGACTGCTGTTTTTAATATCGTTGAGAAAACTTGCATTGATGGAAAAATATCATGCATGAGGTAATAATGTTCTAAGACATTTTGTGTTGACTGTTACATTCTTCTATTAATCCATTTTGCCTTCAGGTTGCAGTTTTTTCTTAGACATGTTGTTTTCATTCTGTATTTCTCCTTCAGTATGTAAGGCATATGTGTCATGGATTAAGTCAGCTGATTTTGAGCTTAATAATCAGAGTATTGCTGAAATTGTGGCTCACTTCAGATATATAATTTAGTGTCATTTATTTGAGAAATGTAATTTACAGTAGTTGCTTTAATAGAATTCTAGTACACTGAGGGACAGTTGTCAACTGTGTGAGAAACATTTGTGATGTCGTAATCTTATCTAACAGTAAATTTGGTCACAAGGGGGAGCAGCATATAGCTATAAGGAAGAAGTGAACATAGACAGTCTCTTGTTGAGCTGTTAAGGGACTGTTTAAATACTGAAAAGTGTAAAGAGAAGAGAGAACGAAATGGGCATTCAGTAATCAAAGATGAGTTTTTGTTTCTGCTTTGAAGAGAGGAGTCACTGCTTTCTGTCTCTTTAAGGGCACAATGAGACAATTCTACTGGTATCCTGTATTTGCATGATGTATCTTTTAATTCTTTTTGAAGAGATATCTCTCTCTCTATCTATCTGTCTATCTTTCTGTCTCTTGATAGTTGTGCATCTTCGGTACTGGAGATTGTATTGTTGTCTTGGCCTGTTCTCTGCAGTAGACTTTTTCATGTTTCCCCTTTCAATCACTTGGGGAAGGGAGAGAAAGAGAGGCGTTGCTTGGACAGTCAGTCAGTCAGTCTTAGCCTCATAGTTTTTCTGATTTCATACTAGTCAGAGATAGAGCAATGTGTATCTGAAACTGAATAACTGTTGTATACTGAAAATAGATCTTTGCTGTAGTTGATTACTGCTGTTTGTTGGAAAATTAGGATAAATAAGCTCCTTTCTATTTTTACACTGAATATTTTGAAGAATTTTAATTCCTTCTATACAGAAAGCTGTTATGGTATACACAAAGTCACTTGTCTTTAAAATTTTCTCCATTTCCTCTATTTCCTTTTGCTAAAAGTGCACTGAGCTTTGTAGATCCTCAGTCTTTTGGTAAACAATATTGATTTTGGATCCTGTAACAGAAATTGGACCTCTTACCTCTTTATTAAAAGCAACAGAAGTAAATCCATGTCTCTTAGCAAGTAGAAAAGAAAATAATACTTTTTTCTTGGGGAACCATTCATAAAGTTTCCTCAAAGTGCAAACATCATAACAGTGCGGTGAACAAACACCTACTACTAGCAAGATGGTGGTACTCCTTCCAAGATTTATTCTGATCTAGTCTTCATCAGTACTGAGTCTCTTGGCACAAGAAAGGTCAAGGTTGTTATCCAGCACTGAGGAACATCAGTCTTTGGCATCAATAGTGCCTTTTATGGTTTATCTTACTAAATGATCTACAGTTCAATAATGATCATCTTGTGCTGAGTTATTCTAAAAATGGATGCCTAAGTGTAAGTTTAGATAACTGATATTAGTGTTTTGTATCTAATGTAAGACTGTTTGGGGTTAAGTGACAAGACACTCCTAACTGTTAACCAGAGCACATGTGGATAGGTAATGTGTTCTGACTGTTTATTTGTTCTGGTTAGTGTTTTCAGGTACAGAAATCAGACTACTAATCTACTGTATACTATTATCCTTTTACCATTGTACCTCAGCAGATCAGAGACTTCAGTGTAGTGCCTCTTATGCCTACAAGGCTGAGAATTACAATTATCTTGATTTTATAGATAGGGAACTTGGGCAATCAAAGTGACTTAATCAAGTTCGTGAAAGGAAGACTGGGAAATCAGGGTGCTGAACTTAAATCTCCAGATTCTTAGACAAGTGTCTTCACTGCATAGACAAGCATTCCTCTTAAAAGTAAGATTTTTGGACTACCTAGCACAAGGAATCTCAGAATTAAGGAATAAAATGTTATATCCAGCACATAGATTTGTAATTCCTTTTAAAAAAGTGAAATTCATAACATTAGCAGTTAAAATATATGGAAAGGAATATCAGTAGTTATTGTTTATACATTGAAGATTAGCACTTAAAAAAAGAGTCCTTTCTATTGCAATTTGTTTTATATAGTGATGTTCTGTAAAATGATGAGAAAACTATGTTAATTCTATTAGTTGCATTCTGAATGAACTGGTTAAAATAATCTGAATCTTTATAAGTCAGTTGGAATGCTAAAAAACTAAATATTTACAGCACACCCCTACGTTAATGATCCTCAGTCATCTGGACCAGCAAATCTATTGAAGGAGGTAAACAGCCAGAAGTTGTCTTAACAAGAAATCAGTAAGCAGTCAGCATATATTATGAAGGAACTAGGATTTACAATGTAGGTTTAAGTGTGCCCTGTATGTGCATTCTTGGTGTATTTAGGTCTAATTCATATGTTTTAAAACCCTTATGGACTGCTACAAAGAAAATTAACTCTATTAACTCTCTGTTAGCCCATTATGTCCATTGTCTACACTCAATATATAGATATTAAGGTGAGTTTCTTAGAGTTTAAAGACTTGGTTTACACCATAAATGATTTAGGAGTTATTTAAATGTCTGCTTTTCTTTCTGTGTGCTTCTACTATAGTTGTAGCACTTAGATACTATGATCATAGATATATGTGTGTGTATATATTTCTCTAAAAAAATTTCTTATTTAATTTTGCTTGAAAGAAACCCCAATGATTTTAGATATTAGTAAAATACTGCTAAATTATATAGTTCATTTAAAAAAAGAAACAAGTGGAGTTTAGGAATGGGTGTTTTTATTGTTAAAAGTAAATTAGTATAGAATTTAACTATTTACAAAATAGATACTGTGTAGAAAGTACATTTAAACTGCATAATTACCGTTTTAAATATATGAAAGCATCCTTATACAAGATTATAAGCATATAAAATGAGCTATAGTGGGTGAATTAGTATCTTCTTTAAGTTATATTTTTAAGTGTCTTGTCATGTTTCTAGGTGAAGATTAGTTGGCTTTTTTCTTGTCTCTTTTCTGCCACCTTGTGGACTTACTTATTTTAATTCTAGAATGAGTTCTTATGTTTACTGAAAAGACATTTTTTCTTGTTTCATTTTTCTTATTTACCATGTTCTGCATTGGTTTTCTATTCTCTTCTATTTTCAGATCTGAAATGTTATTAAACTCTTCCTAGTGTTTTAAATTTTGTGATATCTTTAATGGAAAATTGATTAAGTTTTTGTAGGCATTTGTTAACCTCATCTCTTCTCTCTCTGCCTGAATTGTCATATGCAACTCAGAAAGAGGAAAATACAATCCTTAATTGCTATTATTGTGATATACACATAAAATTTAAAAAAATCTAGTTCAATTAGTTTTTAACAGGAATTGATACATTTAGGAGGAGAAAAAGCATGAGTGTTTATCACCAGCTACCTATTCTGCAATCAGTATAGTGTTCTATAAAAGCATTGTAGTTCCATTTCAATATATAATTCAGTTGGACTCCAACTTCTGTACTTCATATTTATTTGTTGCAGGTTAACTTGAATTTAAATCTGTCAATATAAACTAATATAAAGTATGTTTAATACTCACACAGTTGTTAATTTTAGGACTACCTGATCATATTTTCTCTATGGATGCCTCAAGTTTTAATTACCTTTCTGTTTTTGTTTTTCTTTTTAATTCTCTGTACTAGCTTTAAAAAGTTTTAGAACTTTTTGTATATTTGTCAGAATGTGCATAGCACTATGATCCCACTGTGAAATTTCTGGGCTATGTTGATAATGAGGTGGCTGAAGAAAAGTAGAGAAGTAGTTAATGAGAATTTTGGGTAGTTATGCTTCTATAAATGACCTTTAGTCAAAAATCTTTGACTGAGTTAAGACATAGTGGGTGCCAAAAGGAATAATTTTAAAGATGGAGTTCTTGACTTTTACTGTATTTTTTTTTTCCACTGTGCATTGTATACCTACATTTGAAACAGTATTAATGATTTCAAAAGGCTGGAATTTCAAAGAATTCAAGCACTGTGAGTTCTCTTCAGCTAACTCTGTAGCGAACAGTGCCAAAATAAAAATTAGTATTTTAAATTTTCAAATTCGCTCTGGGGTGCCATGCTGCCACAGGAGTTGTTTTTCCAGGCCTAGGATGGTGTTTCGGGCAGTGGTGTGAGGCATCTAGGGTGTCTCCAGCCATCCAGTGTTTGCTTCCACCATGGTGAGCACATAGTGCTTACCTTGGTGGGTCTGCGGCAATGTGATGTAATCAACCTTCCAGGCCTCTCTGTACCTATACTTATCCCAATGTCCACCATACCATAGGGGCTTCACTCTCTTCTTCTGCTTAATGGCAGTACATGTCTCAGAGTCATGGATAACCTGAGAGATAATGTCCATGGTTAAATCCACCCCTCGGCCTCGTGCCCATCTATAGGTGGCATCTCTGCCCTGATGGCCTGAAGCATCATGGGCCCATCGAGCCAAGAACAGTTCTCCTTTATGCTGCCAGTCTATGTCTGTGACACTTTGAGACATGCTGCTCAGTCTGCCTGCTCATTGTTATGATGTTCCTCGTTGGCTTGGCCCTTAAGCGCGTGCGCATCCACATTGCAGACCCTCACAGTCAACTTCTCCACTCGGGTGGTGATGTCTCACCACACATCATCAGCCCAGATTGGTTTCTCTCTACGTTCCCGATTGGCCTTCTTCCATCGGTTTAACCATCCCCACAGTGCGTTTGCTACCATCCATGAGTCAGTGTAGAGGTAAAGCCTCGGCCACTTCTCTTGTTCAGCAATGTCCAGGGCCAACTGGACAGCTTTGAGCTCTGCAAATTGACTCAACTCACCTTCTCCTTCAGTAGCTTCTGCAGCTTCTCGTGTGGGACTCTATACAGCTGCTTTCCACTTTTGGTTTGTCCCTACAATGCGACAGGAATCATCAGTGAAAAGGGCGTAGCGTATTTCCTCTTTCGGCAGTTGATAGTATAGTGGAGCCTGCACGTGCCACCTGCTCTTCTCCCTCCTCATCTGCTAGACCAAAGTTCTCACCTTCAGGCCAGTTTGTGATGATCTCCAGGATCCCAGGGCAGTTCAGTCTTCCAATGCAGGCGCGCTGTGTGATCAAAGCAATCCACTTGCTCCAAGTAGCATCAGTGGCATGATGTATAGAGGCAGCCTGTCCCCCAAACATCCACCTTAGCACTGGCAGTCGGGGTGCCAGGAGGAGCTGTGCTTCTGTGCCGACTACCTCTGAGGTGGCTTGAACTCATTCATAAGCGGTCAGAATCTCTCTCTCTCTGTCAGGGTGTATTTAGCTTCAGACCCTCTGTAGCCTCGGCTTCAGAATCCAGGTGGTCAACCTCGAGTTTCACCAGGCACCTTATGCCAAAGGCTCCAGGAAAGACCTTTGTTCCCGGCTGCAGAGTAGAGAACGTTCTTCACATCTGGCCCTGTCCTGACTGGCCCAAGGGCTACAGCATGAGCAATCTCCCGCTTGATCTGTTCAATGTCCTGCTGCTCTTCAGGGCCCCAGTGGAAATCATTCTTCTTATGGGTTACCATGTAGAGAGGGCTTACAAATTTGGCTTTTTTCTGGGATATGCATCCTCCAGAAACCTATGGCACCCAGGAAGGCTTGTGTTTCCTTCTTGCTGGTTGGTGGAGACATTGCTGTGATCTTGTCGATGACTTCTATCGGAATCTGATGACGTCCATTCTGCCACTTCACTCCCAGGAAGTGAATCTCTCAGGCAGATCCCTTAACTTTACTCTATTTGATGGCAAAACCGGCTCCCAGGAAAATCTGGATGATCTTCTTTCCTTTCTCGAAGACCTCCTTTGCTGTGTCCCCCCATATGATGATGTTGTCAATGTATTGTAGATGTTCTGGAGCCTCACCCTTCCCTAGTGCTGCTTGAATCAGTCCATGACAAATGGTGGGACTGTGTTTCCACCCCGGGGCAGTTGGTTCCAAGTGTACTGCACGCCCCTCTAGGTGAAGGTGAACTGTGGCCTACACTCTGCTGCTAGGGGAATGGAGAAGAATGCATTAGCAATGTCAGTAGTGGCACACCACTTCACTGCCTTGGATTCCAACTCATACTGAAGTTCCAACATATCTGGCACAGCGGCACTCAGCGGTGGAGTAGCCACGATAGTCCACAGTCAATCTCTATTCTCCATCAGACTTACGCACGGGCCAAATGGGGCTGTTGAAGGATGAGTGGGTCTTACTGACCACCCCTTGGCTCTCCAGTTCACGGGTCATCTTATGGATGGGAATCACAGTGTCACAATTCATTCGGTATTGCCGACGATCCACTATTGTGGTGGCAATTGGCACCTGCTGTTCCTCAACCTTCAGCAGTCCAACAGCAGAAGGACTCTCTGAGAGATCCAGCAATGAATTCAACTGTTCGATCCCTTCTGTCTCTACAGTGGCTATTCCAAAAGCCCATCTATAGCCCTTTGGGTCCTTGAAATACCCGTTCCTGAGATAGTCAATGCCCAGGATACATGGGGCGGCTGGACCAGTCACAATGGGGTGTTTCTGCCAGTCTCTCCCTGTCAAGCTTACTTCAGCTTCCAGCACAGTCAACTTGTGAGACCCCCTGTCACCCCAGAAATAGAGATAGTTTCCGGGCCCACATATCCTGATGGCATTAAAGTCCATTGAGCGCCAGTATCAACCAAAGTCTTGTATTCTTGTGGATCTGATGTGCCAGGCCATTGGATCCACACAATCCAATAGACACAGTTGTCCTGTGCCTCTACCTGGCTAGAGGCAGGGCCCCTCTAATGCT
This sequence comes from Tapera naevia, assembly GCA_033556795.1. NCBI lineage: Eukaryota > Metazoa > Chordata > Aves > Cuculiformes > Neomorphidae > Tapera > Tapera naevia. The sequence continues at coordinate 1,199,978 of JAUMJJ010000208.1, read as the reverse complement.
GGTCTTGGTTATGGTGGTCAGAGCTCCTTCCAGATGGATACATTTGGGAGGTGCCCTCTGCTGGGTCAGATCCTTGCCCATAGGAAACTGGCACTGCACTTACTCTCACTGATCTTCTGCTCTCCTTCAGTTCATGTACTCGGGCTTCTAGGGCACGGGTAGGTTTCCAGTCCCACAGTTTCATGTCTTCTCCATGGTCACTGAGGAATTACCACAGCTTGGCTTGTGAGGCCTATTCCTTTTCTCTAGCTGGGGGGCACCAGGCTCTGACCTCAGAGGCTCTGACCCACTCTGGTGCCACTTGAAGACCTTTCTTAATCTCCTCTCTAAGTTTCCTCTGCTCATCCCCGAGACTCTCAACCAATGTCTCTACAGTAGAGATATGGGCCCGTATCGGGCCATGGACCATTCCCTCATATATCCTGAGTTTACTTATTACAGAGTCCACTGCCTCTTGGTTTCCTCCTGAATACATGGACGCCAGGAAATTGGAGTATACAGCTGGCCCCTGGTGTGAGAGGCTCCACCACATCTGTGATGTGCACCTGACCTTGTCTGGGTCACTATTGGGTTGCTCATCCCTTCCAAAAAGTACTTCCAACAGTGCCATTTCTCTCAGACATAGGATCTCTTCTTCCATAGTCTTCCAGGTTGTCTTATGATGATGTTCCTGCAGGATGTCTCTGTAAACAAACTTCTCTCTTACAGCTGTTAGAAGTCACGCCCAAAATGAGAGGGGTTTTGATTCCCTCACAAAGACCTGCTTGATACCCACATCCTGGGCCAGAGCCCCCAAAAACCTGGCTTCAGTATCATCCAGTTGTAAGTTTTCACCCATAAGGTCCCAAACTCAGATTAACCAAGTCAGGATGGGCTCACCCGGCTGTTGAGTAATGTCTTTCCGCAGACTACGGAGATTGTCAAATGACAGTGATTCAGTAATAATCACTGGTTCTGGGTCTGCTACCTGTGAAGGTGCCACTTCCCCCTCATCGTCCACTGGACAAACTGATTAGGTCTTATATTTCCTTTTTTGGATAGGGGCAACTTCCATTGGCTTGGACTGTTCCCTTGGTTCAGCCGTGTCCTGAGTCACCATGATGACAGGTGTTTTATTCTCTTCCTTCTCTCCCTGGGGAAGGGGGGGGGGGGGGGGGGGGGAAGGGAGGAAGGAAACGGGAAAAAAGTCCAGAAAGTCCGCAGAGAAATCCAGCTGGTGCCAAAAATAGCGTAGTGGCAAGTCTGTACCGAAAGCCACCCCTCTGCCTGGGCTGTCCCCAGTAATGTTCCCCCTGGAAACTCACAGGCCCAGCGGACCGGCTGGCCCCCCACCGGGCCGGCCAGGCCTCGACCCCACCAGCCCCCCAATGTTGTCAAGGGAAAAAGAATTCTGAAAAACCTGAAACTACAACAGTACCTCAGGTGAAAGTGAAAAAAGAAGAAAGGGAGAACAGGAACAAAATTTTCAGAACATGGGTAGGACGAGGAGGGTATAAGAAATGTTAATTCTATGTAGTATAGAGAGATTATTGCCAAATACAATCATTCTTTGATTTTGACTAGCATGTTTCAAAATAATTTTTTTTAAACTAAACTTCCTTCAAGTTTCTTCCTTTAAAACTAGGTGTTCTCTTTTTTCTTTTTTTAGATCGTCATGATGTACATTAGTGTATTTTGTATGGTTATCTGTAGTGTTTCTTACTCTTATTTTGAAAGGAAAAAAAATCCAGAAATGAGAGTGTTAATCTGGAGACCTATACTCAGTTCCCTGCTGTGTTAAGGATTGTGTGTATGATTTGGTCTGGAGCAAATTATTTGGGCTCAGATAATCAAAGATATTTAGGGACCTAATTCCTCTTAGCTACTTTTTGGTTGCAGTTTTTAAATATATGAAAATGTGTGGGTTTTTTTCTCTTTGTTAATAACCTTTATATGATTTCATATTCTGGTTTTAAATTTAAAAGAAAACTGACTGGGATTTATGTGCCTCTCTCCTGTCTCCAGCATGTGCAGGGGGAAAAGGATGTTGAGTTTTGTTGGCAATCTCATGTTTGAAGAAGATAGATTGTTTGTACTAAATTGACCATGTTCTAGTTAACAATAAATGAAGGATACTAAGTTGATGATTTAAGTCCTTTAGGGTGGATCAGTCTCCAAGAAAGGTTTTGGAACTCAGATGTTGATGTCTTCATCTTTACTTTCAATTCTCAGTGACCCTTAACATTACCAATCAATTCAAGAAAATAAGTTTTGAACTTCATTGTGAAAACAAGTTGATTGTATCTTTTTTTTTTTTTAGCACTACAGCCTAGATTTAGTGTGATGTATTAAACTTGTATTGCGTTTTTAGTACCTTTTTCCATTGTGGAGATTATGTTCCCACTGGTCAATAGCTGGTATTATATCACCATGGTAAGGTAAATCCTAAATATAGCACAAGAAGTTTATTTGGTATATTTTAACCCTATTCTTCTACTCATATCCCTCCCTCATTTTGGGGACCTTTCTCAGAAGAGCAGATTTAAAAAGACTTGCTTCCTTGTTTGGAAGATATGTTTAAGAAGTTCAGAGGAATCAACTTGATTCAAGTTTTTTTCTGATTACAAATAGGTATGGTGGACTGCAGCTCATCTTGACACAATAAAGTTCTTTTACAAGGACTTTGATTTCTGTATATTTACTTTAGTCAAGTCTGTCTCTGGTTCAGAGGAGAAAGATGCATACTACAATATGCCTGTCAGAACTTTGCAGATCTGAGATGTAGACTTCCTAGTTGGAGGAGATGTCAAGTAGTGCAAGACCCATCTTCTGGTCTTTCTACTTCCCTGTGTGCATTTACAAAGTATCTGTGACTTGCAGTATATATTTAAGGGTTTATGTACCCTGGTTTGGATGAATGAGTCATAGAAGTTGCATGGCAGACATCCCTGCCAAATTCAAACAATACTTATGCTAAATTGGTTCTTATAATGAAATCTTATCTCCCAGTGACAGTTATAGAATATTAGTGTAAAAAAACAACCAACAAGATTCTGCAGAAAAATTAGAGATTATAGCATCAGATACTTCAGGTTGATTTAGGTTTATTTCATAGAATGGTTTGGATTGGAAGGGACCTTTAACAGTCTAGTCCAACCCCCCTGCAGTGAGCAAGGACATCTTCAACTAGATCAGATTGCTCAGAGCCCCATCCAACCTGACCTTGAATACTTCCAGGGATGGGGCATCTACCACCTCTCTGGGCAACCTGTGTCAGCTTTAAAAAAAACCAAAACAACAAAACCTTATATTTAGTCTATTAGCTGCACACATGCCCAACACTGGCAGGAGCGTAGGGGCGAGGAGCTTGGCACTGCTGCTGGGTAGAAACAAGGTGCTGGGCCAGATAAAACAAGGTGGAGGGCTGGATTCGGCCTGTGGGACGTGAATTTGACACCCCGACATATTTGGTCCATAATTGGAAAAGATTCTGCTCTCAGTGAATTGATGGTAGTGATCAGTTGTGCTAGAAACTTGATCATAGAACCAATCTTGAAGCTATTATTTTACTATGCTTTTGGCCTTCCCCCTGTATAAACAAGGGAAATTCCAGGTTCACTTCTGTATCTACCTGGTAGTCTAGAACAGTGGCCTCCAAACTTTTTGAATGCGCTCCCCATCAGTACAAAAGTTTTTGAGCATGCATCTCCACTATGTGTGTATTTATTTATTTATAAATTATATATATGTATTACTCTGCTAATGTTATGTAAATTATAAAACATACTATATTGGATCTGGCTGACTTGGAGTTTTTTTTCCCCACATAGCAACCCTCACATTTCTGTGCTTTGTATTGGTAGCTGGAAGGGGGCTGATAACACACTAATGTTTTGGTTACTGCTGAGCAGTGCTCCCACTGCATCAAGGCTGCCTCTCCAACATTCCACCCCCCACCGGTTGGCTGGGGGTGTGCAAGATCTTGGGAGCATGGACACAGCCGGGACAGCTGACCCCAACTGACCAAAGGGATATTCCATACCATATGATATTATGCTCAGCAATAAAAGCTAACAGAAAGGAGGAGGAGAGGGGGCATTAATTATTTATTATATTTGTCTTCTGGAGCAACTGCTATGTGTACTGAAGCCCTGCTTCCCAGGAAGTGCCTGTTGATGGGAAGTAGAGAATAAATATTTTGTTTTCCTTTGTTTTGCACATGACCTTTGTTTTGCTTTATCAAACTGCCTTTATCTTGACTCAGCCAGGGTCAACCCACCACAGTCCTTTTTTTGGTGCCCAACATGGGGCATGAGAAAACAGCAGTTTTGAATTGTGTGCTATAATTATAGTAGTTATTAAGTGGCAAGCTGCTGTGCGAGTCACGGAGTTTGCTGGTTGCACTGTTTATCTCTTTATTTTGCTGAGCTTGGGAACATGTTAATACAAACAATGGCTATGGCTTTGTTCTGGCATTGATGGCCTTGCTGTATTGTGGAGAAGATGAGGGAATACACCTCCCTACTCAGGACTGATGCGAGTGGTTTTATTGCACAGGCTCCTGAGTTCCTTGTTCACCCTTATGTGAGCTGTTTAATACTACTAATTAATACTGTTAGCATATTATGGGGTTTGTGGAATCAGGTCTCATCCTGGTAAGAGAAGACAACTTTTGGGTGAGGCAATATTGAAATGTGCCCTGAGACAGCCAGTCCCTGGGTGGCAGGGTGTGTATGGAAGGATTTGGACAGATTCCTAGGTCTGTTATCACCTCCCATATCCTGGGACTTTATACCTGAACAGGCAAGTAATCCTGGCAAACTGATGCACCACCTGATAAAAGAGTACCTTGCCCTATCCCGATGAAAACCAGCAGCTCCTAGCACTTTACTGGGGCCTGGCCTGTGCCTATTGAGCCACAGTTCAGTACTCTGAGAGGACTGTAGTTGAGATAGGGACCTAAACTGCATCTGAAGACACCATAGGTCAAGATAGGGGCCCAAACAACAACTACAGTAATTGCCACAGTAGTGAAAAAGAAACAGTGGACAAGGAGAACGACGAGTCCATATCATCTATTATTAAGGGAGTAGGAAGAAGAGGAAAGGTTTGATCAAGAAGCTGGTCCTTAGACAAAGACAAAGAAATTGGAGGAAGGAGCAAGAGAATTTGGACAGGAAGCGGAAACTACCCAGTCCTTGACCTCATCAGAACTCTGAGACATGCAGAAAGATTACAGCTGCCAGCGAAGTGAACGGATTACTTCTGGGATAACAGGGATGACAGTTGGTAACTGGAAGGTAAGGGAAGCCCAACAGCTGGGATCCCTTGTTAGGAATCGTGGAATTGAAAGTGGAATTGGAAAAGAGGCAGCAGTTTGCAGTCTCTGGATTCTTCTGAAAGCTGGTTTCACCATGAAGTCAAGGGACCTGTGCAGGAGATTCAGTTATTTGGAATAAAAAAGTAGGATGGATGTAGTCATGTGCCTATGGATGTGATCAACAAGGTACCAACTATGTCTCCACCAGCTAACAAGAAGGAAATCCAAGCTTTCCTAGTCCTTGTGGGATTCTGGAGAATGTGTACTTCAGGTTACAGTCAACTTGTGAGCCTTTTCGAGTAACCCAAAAGAAGCACTATTTTTTGTATGGCTCTGAGCAACAGCAAGCCTTTGAGCAGATCCAACAGGTGACAGATCGTGAGATAGCTCTTGAGCCTGTTCGGACAGGACCAGCTGTGCAAAACGTGCTCTACATTGCAGCTGGGGAGCATGGAGATAGCCAGGACAGCTGACCCTAACTGACCAAAGAGATATTCCATACCATATGACATCATGCTCAGCAATAAACGCTAACAGGAAGGAGGGGGGCATTTGTTATTTATGATGTTTGTCTTCTGGAGCAACTGCTTCTCAGAAAGTGGCTGGACATTGCCTGCTGATGGGAAGTAGGGAATAAATCTTTTCCTTTGCTTTGCATGTGGCCTTTGTTTTGCTTTATTAAACTGCCTTTACCTTGACCCACAAGTTTTTTTCCATCTTATTTTCTCCCCCTCAATATCCTGCTGAGGAGGGGAGTGATAGAGCGGCTTTGGTGGGCACCTGGCATCTAGGCAGGATCAACCCTCCACACATGCACAAAAAAAGAAATTGAAGAAGGATGAGAGAAAGATGAAAGGACCAATATTTAATTTTTGTTCTTGCTAAAAATTAATATTAATAATTTTTAGTGAGAGCAATGTGATTTGAATATGCTTCATTATTTTTTAAAATCTTGGTTTAACACTTTGTGATGCAGTGATTCAAAGGGCTGGTTCTAAGTTCAGTTTATTTTGATACTTGGTTTTACTGGCTGTCATAGCTGGAAAAGATACCTCACAAAGATACATGGATCCGAATGGAAGAAGTGCATTATTGCCTGTGCTTACTAAATTGTGATACTCATTTTTCAATCCCATCTGCCAATTATGCAGTGTTTTTTGTTGAAATTCAGTGTTGTGGTTTAACCCTGGAAGGCAGTGAAGCACCACACAGCTGCTTGTTCACTCCCTCTTCAGTGGAATGGGGGAAGAGAACAGGAAGGGTAAAAGTGAGAAAACTTGTGGTTTGAATTAAGGACAGTTTAATAGGGAGAGCAAAACAAGGAATTAATTCACTACTGCAGATCTTTAGCCACCTGCAGGAAAGCAGGGATCCATCACACCATCACTCTGACTGTCCTCCCTTCCTTCTCCTCTCCCCCTGGTTTTATTGCTGAGCATGATGTCATATGGCATGGAATATCCCTTTGGTCAGTTGGGGTCAGCTGTCCCGGCTGTGCCCCCTCCCAACTTCTTGTGCATCTCCAACTGAAACTGCTTCCAAAAGTGGAGACTTGAAATCAACAATGGACAAAGTCTCACTTTGAAGGTGATATGCTTAATGGAGTCTGGAGTTGGCCAGGTGTCCCCTGCAAGAGTCCAATAACTTGTCTAGGAGATCTCTTAGAAAAGTTCATGCAGGGGGAGGAGAGTCTCCATTTTGGGTAGAAAGCAAGTAATTTTTATATCATTGTATGGGGTTTGCATGGCAAGGTTTTGATAGCAGGTGTGTGTGTGTATGTGCCTACATGGGTGGCTTCTATGAGAAGCTGCTAGAAGATTTCCCCCATGTCTGATAGAGCCAGTTCCAGATGGCTTCATGCAGCCCATGGAGGACCACGTCAGAGCAGGTGGATGTGCCTTGAAGGAGGCTGTGATCCTGTGGAGAGCCTGTGCTGGAACAGTTCCTAAAGGACTGCACACCATGGAAAGGACCCATACTGGAGCAGTTCATGAAGAACTGCAGCCTGTGAAAAGCACCCACGTTGGAGAGATTCATGAAGGACTGTCTTCTGTGGGTGGGACCCCACACTGGAGCAGGGGAAGAGCATGAGGAGGAAGAAGTGGCAGAGATAAAGTGGTACGAACTGACTGCAACCACAATTCCCTGTACTGATTGGGGGGAGGAGGTAGAGAAAAGATGGGAGTGATTGGTCAGTAAATGCTGAGTGATCTCTCTGTCCTTATCTCAAGCCACAAGTTTTTATTTATATTTTTTCTCCCCCTGTCCAGCTGAGGAGGAGGAGTGATAGAGCTGCTTGGTGGGCAATGACAGCGAGCCAAGATCAGCCTACCACAATCACTTGGACATAAAGGGACATAGGGCATCTCCACCTGGAGCAGCCAATAGACATTGCTAATTTCTATTTTTCACCTGGGATGGTCAATAAATAATGATGTTTTCATCATTTCAGACCATTTTTTAGTTTTCTAGACTGTTTTCCTGTTTTAGCAGTTAGAGCAGCCAATGGCAGTTACCAATTCCTTATTTTTCAGGATGTTTTTCCCCTTTTCCAGACTATTTTCTGCCTTTCCAAACAATAAGTTGTTGTTACAGTTTCTTGGTTTTGTGCTTATCAATGGTATCCCAGGATGTCTTCAGTTTCTAGGTACCCAGCTGTACTTCAAAGATGCCAGTTCATAGAATCATCTGGTTGGAAAAGACTTCTGAGATCATCAAGTCCAACTGTACCTGTCCCCTTATTAAACCATGTCCCTAAGAAACTCATCTACCCACCTTTTAAACACCTCCAGGGATGGTGACTCAACCACCTCCCTGGGTAGCCTGTTCCAGTGCCTGACCACCCTTTCAGTGAAGAAATTTTTCCTGATGTCTAATATGAACCTCCCCTGGCACAACTTGAGGCCATTTCCTCTCATCCTATCACTTGTCACATGGGAGAAGAGACTAACACCCACCTCGCCACAACCTCCTTTCAGGTAGTTGTAGGCAGTGATGAGGTCTCCCCTCAGCCTCCTCTTCTCTAAGCTAAACAACCCCAGTTCCCTCAGCTGCTTCTCGTAAGACTTGTTCTCCAGTCCCTTCACCAGCCTCGTTGCCCTTCTCTGGACGTGCTCCAGCACCTCAGTGTGATTCTTGTAGTGAGGGGCCCAAAACTGAGCACAGTACTCGAGGTGTGGCCTCACCAGTGCTGAGTACAGGGGCACAATTCCTTCCTGGTCCTGTTGGCCACGCTGTTTTTGATACAGGCCAAGATGCCATTGACTCTCTTAGCCATCTGGGCACACTGCTGGCTCATGCTCAGCCAGCTGTCAACCAACACCCCCAGGTCTTTCTCTGCCAGGCAGCTCTCCAGCCATTCTTCCCTAAGCTTGTGACGCTGTGTGGGGTTGTTGTGTCTCAAGTGCAGGACTCGGCCCTTGGTCTTGTGCTTCTCAAGGATGCTTCTGGTTCACAGGCCTAGTTCCCAGGCTAACATTTCCCAGTCTGGCAGCTATTTTCTTTGTTGTTATTTCAGCAGACATCTTCTGTTCAGTGTTTTTCCCTTTATAACCAGGTCATCTTTATGGCTGATTCCATCAAAGATACCTGGTGTATTGTACATTACACATGACCACGTGACATACAGACCGAGTGAGGGCAACAGTGTCAATTCATGTATTAAGTATTAGTAAAGCTTAATCCTTCTTATTTGTTTTAAATATAAATTCTAGTATTTTCTTCCCCCACTCCAACGGATCATCTTGTGCACCCCCCCCTTTGGAGACTATTGGTCTAGAACACAAGACGCTGAATAGATGATATACTTCGTCTTTCCAGTTTGAACAGATTTGGACCAACAGCATGGAGGTGAATGATTGTGTTTATTGTTATTACCCACTCTCCAAGTTCTCTTAGTCTGTTTGACACTTGTCATCATAGCACCCTTCACTCTCTGTGCACTCGCTGTCTCTCAGCTCACTCACCTCTCAGCTTACTTGCTCTCAGTGTGTGCTTGCAATGTACTCAAAATTCTCACTGGACTTGCTTACCCAGCTCTGTGTCAATGCTTTGGCTCACCTGCTCTTCTCCCTTTCTCCTCTCATCACTTCCTCTCTCTTCTCAGCATACTCTTTACTCTTATTACTCTCAGGTCTTGGCTCACTCAATGCTTCTGTTCCAGTTTAGCGCCCCCCCATCCCCTGCCTCCAGGACAACAGCTTAAACAGGCCAGCTTTATCCCAATTCTCTACCCCAAAGGGGAAAGGGGAATGAGAGAAAGAGACTTGCAGGTTGGAAACTAAAACTAAAACAGCTTTAATGAAGCAATAATAAAAAGGAAGATAATAATATTTAAAAGAAAATAATAAAATATATACAGGTATACAAAACCAATTCAGACTTCCCTGATGACCATACTTCACCACTGATGCTGCAAGGCAGGTGCGGGAAAAGTCCCAGACTGTATTCAGCAGCAGGCAGGAGCTGGACTCAGGAAGTGGATCCAGGAACATGCAGACGGGTTTAGGGACAGACAGACAGACATGGCTGGCCCTCCCTAAACATCGGCCATTGAAGAAGAAAGATTTACCCTCATGTTACTGAGTATGACGTGTATGGCATGGAATACTTCATTGGTCAGGTTTGGATCACCTGTCCTGTCTGCTCCTCCCAGAAGGTGCAGCGAGTGCAACCCCTTTTGCCACCAACTCTAGGATGGTCTTGATTTACAAAGGAATAAGTATGAGCAATGACCTCTCTACACAGCAATACCCTGTTACATCAGGCGTTATCACATCCAGAGGCAGCCACTGTCTGAAAAATGTGTTGGTAACTTTCAGAAACTGAAGTTACTCATAAGAGGCTTAGAGAATTGATTCTGCTTTAGCTCAAACCAGAACAGCTCTGCTCTTGATTCTCAGCAGTCCCTCTCAACTGCTGACTGTCAACTCTTGAGACTCTCATGTTTCTAGACTTACTTGGTGCTCAATCCGTTGAATCACACAGTCTTTCAACTCTCTGTGCTCCCTCTCTTGATGTTGGCACACTTGACTCAGCACACTGTCTTGGAGTTCTCACTTGGCTCTCTTGGTGCTCTCTGCTTTGGATGCTTGCTCAGCTCTCTGTCCATTCTGGGCATTCTCTCAGCTTGCTCTCAACTATCTGCACTCTTGACTTTTGGTGTTCCCGTTCTTGACTCCTGCTTTGCTTTTTATTCTCTTGATGTCTGGATCTCTCTGGGAACTTGCTTCGTACTTAGGGTGCTCTCTTTCCACTCGCTGCTGACTTTCAGCTCACCCTCCTCTCTTGGCTCCCCTCCCTCAGTCCCCTCTTGTCTACCACTCTCAGCTTTTGCTCTTGGCCCCTCCAGCCCTCTGTCCAGTGTTGAACCTTGCAGGATCCTCTCTCAGCCCCTCCTACACTTAGAAGGATCTGCTCTCGGCCCTCTCTGCTCTCGCTCTTCTCTTTCTTGGTCCCTGCTTGTCTCCTTTTTTTTTTTTCTCAGCCTTTGCTCCTTTCTTGCTTTCCTCTCTTTTGGTCCTCTCTCCTCTTGCACATGTGTCGCTTTCCTCTCTCAGTCCTCACTCCTCTCATTCCTCCCTCATGCTCCCCTTTCACCTTCCTCTCACTTGACCCTCACTCCTCTCCCCCACTGCTTGATCTGTCCTCGCCCTCCTCTCACTCCCCACTCTGTTGGCCCTTGCTCTCACTGTCCTCACACCCATTTTGTTCACCTGTGGCTCCCTCCCCCTTCTTAGCCCTCCACCCTCTCACCCCGGGGTTCCTCCTTCCCCTCTCTCACTCCACTCTCTCAGCTCTCATCCCTTGCTCTTCACTCCCCTCTCCCTCAGCCCTCCCTTGCTCTTTTTTCATCTCTGCCCTTGTCTACAGCTGTCTGCTTCTTGTTCATTGCTCTTGCCTGTTCATACTTGGCTCTTGCTCCTCTCTCCCTCTACTCCTTGCTCTTGCTTCTTGTTCCTGTCTCTTGCTCCTCATTTACAGGCCATGTTCCTCTCAGCCTTTGCTTCTCTCTCCTTTCACTACCCTCTCTTGGGTCCTTGCTCAGCCATTGACTCTTGCCTCCCCTCTGTCAGTTGTTGCTACTTGCTTCCCTGTCTCACTCTTCTCCTGCTCCACCCCCCATGGCTCTCACTTCCCTTACACCCCTTAATCTTACTTTGAGATCTCAGCCCTTGCTTCCCTCTCTTTCAGCTGTTGCCCCACTTTCCTTGCTCCCCTCTCTCAGCTCTTCTTCTCACTCTCTTTGCTCATGGCTATTACTTCCCTTGCTCTCTGCTCTCACTCATCTCACACCCCTCACTCCAGGCTCCTGCTCATCTTGCTCTGGGCTCCCATGCCCTTCGCTAGCGCCTCTCCCTCTCCTCTGGCATTCCCATCCCTTGTTCCTCAGTATTGGCTTGCTCCCCTCATTCCTTATGATCCCAGCTCTTCCCATCATTCCCCTCTCTAGTACCTCCCACTCCTGGCTTTTGCCTTCCCCCCCCCCCAGCTCTTATCTTTCCATGCCCTCACTCTCACCCTGTGGCAGATGAATTCAGGGACTCCGATGCAGGTGCAAAACAAAGACGTTTATTTTAACACAAATCAATCTTTTATAGCAGTCATTTTGCAAAGTCACCGTCCACACTGCCAATTTCACTTCTATGATTGGGCTAAAGCACTTGTGCACCGGCCTTAAGATGTTTCTTGATTGGTAGCATAAGTTCTGTTTACCTAATCCCTCATTATCACCTACTTGATAAGTGCCAGGGACTTTCCACTGCTTTCAAGGTTAGCTAATTCTCAGCTCATTATCAAACCCTGTCAAGGCCTCTGTGCTATCACCCAGGCTTAACCCTACATGGCCCCATGCTCTTGCCCCACCCCCTTGCTCCTGCACCCCTTCCTTTTGTACCTCCCTCTTCTCCCTCCCCTCTTGCAACCCTCTCATCTATCTTGTTCCTTGCTCTCTTTGTGCCCTTCATTTGCGGATCTTGCTCCCCTTGCTCCTTTCTCATCCCTCTACTCTGGGCTCTTGCTCATCTGGCCCTCAGATCTCATTCCTTTCGTTCTTGACCCTCGCTCTTGCTCTTGGCCTTCGCTCTCGCCTCTTGCTCTCCCCCCTCTCAGCTGTCACCCCTTGCTCCTCACTCCTCTCTCTTGGCTCTCACACCTTGCTCCTCTCGCCTCCCTTAATCTTGTCTCTCACTCCTCTTGCTCCCCTTCTTAGCTGTAGGCTTTCACTCCTCTCTGTCGGCTCTCACTTATTGTTCCCCTCTCGTAGGCTTTTCACCCAGTGCTATGGGGACAGACATGTTCTTTTGGGGATCCTTGGCAGAATGATGATGGCACTAAATTGTAGTTACAATTAAAACTTTATTTTTTAACAAAATTTTAGGATCAGAATGGCACAGGAGTTTAATAAGTAGAATCAGTGTATCACAGAATTTTCTGGCTTAGCTTATGGTTCCTAATCACCTGGATCCTCTACAGATTGGGTCAAATCTTAATACTTGGCTTGCCACATCAATATAACAATCATAATCTAGACTTGAAAACACATAAACATATGACTTAGTCCTCAGAGGAAGCAGATGATGGTGGAGGCATCCCTGATTACTGAGGGATCATGGGTTTCACTGTCCAGCAGCAGTTCCGGTCCAAGTTCCCACTTAGGACTTCTAACTGCTTGATTTTATAGACAGTGCTCTATGCCACTACCTGGTTGGCTGAGTGCCCGGGACCTTCAAGGCTGGTAAGGAAAGGAAGAAGTCTATCTTGAGGCTGGTAGAAAGGGGAGGAAGAAATCTGCCTGATGCACAGGACCTTCAGGGCCTGATGAGGGGGGGAAAGGAGACTGATATGCACCCAGCTCAGTGACAGACAGTGGCCATTTGCCTTAAAAAATGGCATTAGTAATGCTAACCATATTATCAGGGGTCAGGAACAGGAGGTACCGGTATCAAGGCTCTTGCTCACTTTGTGCGCAGTTCTCACTCCTCTCACTCCTCGCACACTCCTTGTTCTTGGCTCTTGCTTTACTCATACTCCTTGCTCTGTGCTCTCAGTCATCTTGCATTTGCTCCCTGCTCCACCTCCTCTTGGCCTGTTGTGGGTTAATCCCAGTAGGCAGCTAAGCCCCACACAGCTGCTCACTCCACCTCCAGTGGGATTCAGGCGAGAACTGGAAGGGTAAAAGTGAGAAAACTTGTGGATTGAGATAAAAGTGGTTTAATAGATGAAGCAAACCTGCATGCACAAGCAAAGCAAAATACGGAACTCATTCACTACCTCCTATTGGCAGGCAGTATTCAGCCATTCCCAGGAAAGCAGGGCTTTCCCACACATAATGGTTACTTGGGAAGACAAGCGCCACAACTCCAAATGTCCCCCCATTCTCCTTACCTGCAGCTTTTGTTCCTGAGCACAATGTCATATGGTATGGAATATCCCTTTGGTCAGTTGGGGTCAGCTGTCCTGGCTGTGTCCCCTCCCAACTCCTTACACGCTCTCAGCCTACTCACTGTAGGGGCAGCATGAGAAATAGAGAAGGCCTTGATGCTGTGTAAGCACTGTTCAGCAGTAGCTAAAAACATCCGTGTGTTATCAGCACTGTTTTGGTTACAAATCCATAGCACCAGCCCCATAGGGGCTGCTATGAAGAAAATGAACTCTATTCTAGCCAAAGCCAGTACACAGCTGTAGGCTCTCACCCCCCTCTGTCAGCTTTCACTCCCTTTGCTCATGGATCTCGCTTCCCTTCCTCCCATTGCTCCCCTTGCTCCCACATCCCTTGCTTTTGGATCTTGCTGCTCTTGCTCATGGTTTTTCAACCTTGCCCTCATTCCTCTTCCTTTCTCTTCTCGCTCCATTCTCCCCTTGCTCTTGTCCTTTGCTTCTTGTTCCCTTCTTTCTTGGCTCTTGCTCCCCTTTGTCTTGGCTCTCCTCTCTCATTTTCCCCTTTTGACTCTCATCCCTCCCTCTTGCTCCCCTCTCTCTTGGCTGTTATCCCTTTCTTCTCCCTCCCCTACCCAGCCCTTCCTCCCTTTCCCAGCACTCCCTCATTTCTTTCCTGGCTTTCTCTTAGGTCTTGACTCTGTCTTGGCGAGGGCTGCTTTCTTGGTTTTCTGTAAGCCTTTGCTCAGCTCTTGGCCCTCACTTTTCTCTCAACCTTTGCTCCTCTTTCCCCTCTCTTGGCTCTATTATGGCTTTCTCCTCCCTAGCCCCTCTTCTGGCACTTTCGGCTCTCTAGGCCCTCACCCTCCTCCCAGCTCTATCTCCTGTCTCTCATTCCTCACTCCTTTCTCACCCCTTGTTCCTGTCTCAGCTCTTTCTCAGTCTTTGTCCCACTCTCTTTCACAGCTATCTCTTGGGCCTCACCCTTCTCTCACCCCTTGCAGCTCTCATCCCTTGCTCCTGTTGCTCTTGGCTCGCTCTCTCTTTGCTCCCTTGGCAATCTCTCACTCCTTGCTCCCTTCTCTTTTGCTCCTTGCTTCTCTCATTTCTTGCTCATGCTCTTCAATCCTCTCTCTCATGCTTCTATCTCACTCCTGTTGGCTCTTTGCACTTTGCTCCTTGCTCCTCTCTCTCAGCTCTTGTCCCTCACTCTGCTCTCGAGGTGTGCTCCTCTCTCCCAGCTCTTGTCCCTCACTCTGCTCTCGAGGTGTGCTCCTCTCTCCCAGCTCTTGTCCCTCACTCTGCTCTCGAGGTGTGCTCCTCTCTCCCAGCTCTTGTCCCTCACTCTGCTCTCGAGGTGTGCTCCTCTCTCCCAGCTCTTGTCCCTCACTCTGCTCTCGAGGTGTGCTCCTCTCTCCCAGCTCTTGTCCCTCACTCTGCTCTCGAGGTGTGCTCCTCTCTCCCAGCTCTTGTCCCTCACTCTGCTCTCGAGGTGTGCTCCTCTCTCCCAGCTCTTGTCCCTCACTCTGCTCTCGAGGTGTGCTCCTCTCTCCCAGCTCTTGTCCCTCACTCTGCTCTCGAGGTGTGCTCCTCTCTCCCAGCTCTTGTCCCTCACTCTGCTCTCGAGGTGTGCTCCTCTCTCCCAGCTCTTGTCCCTCACTCTGCTCTCGAGGTGTGCTCCTCTCTCCCAGCTCTTGTCCCTCACTCTGCTCTCGAGGTGTGCTCCTCTCTCCCAGCTCTTGTCCCTCACTCTGCTCTCGAGGTGTGCTCCTCTCTCCCAGCTCTTGTCCCTCACTCTGCTCTCGAGGTGTGCTCCTCTCTTCCAGCTCTTGTCCCTCACTCTGCTCTCGAGGTGTGCTCCTCTCTCGGCCCTCCCCTCTCTTTCACTCTCAACCCACACTCTATTCTTGATGCTTGTTCCTCTCTCAGCCCTCTCCTCTTTTTGCTTTCAAACCTCTCACCTCTCCCATCTCTCTCTTGCCCCTCTCCCAGATCTGTCTCAGCTCTGTAGACCCTTGCCATGCTTCTGTCTCTCTCTTAGCCCTCACTTCTCTCAGGGCCCTCACTCCTCTTGTCTTTGTCTCTCCCCTTACCCCTGTCCTGGCTCTCTCTTCCCACTTCTCTCTCAGTTCTCCAGGCCCTCACCCCTCTCACAATTCACTCCCAGTTCTCGCTCAGCCCACATTCTTCTTAGTCCCTCTCACCTCTGTCTCAATATTCTATCAGTCCTTGACCCTCTGGGAGAGGTCTGAGAGAGGGCTCTGTTGGCCCTCGCTCCCCTCTTGGCTCTCTCTTGACTTGTTCCTCTTCCAGCTCTCTCCTGGTTTTCAGCCCTTGCTCCTCTACCAGTTCTCTCTCAGCTCCCTCTCCTGTCTGTTTTTGAGCCCTCACCTCTTTCCCGGCTTTTTCTCACTCCTCCCCTGGCTCTCTTCTCGTCTCTCTAGGCCCTTCCCACTTCTCACACCACCACTTCCCCCACCCCCCTCTTGGCCCTTGCTCTTCTCTGCACTCTCACCCCTCTCTCAACTTTCTCTGAGAGCTTGACCATCTCTTGGCTCTTTTGGCCCTCTCAGCCCCCACTCCTCTTTCAGTGATCTCTTGTTCCTCTCCCAGCTCTCACCTTTCTCTCTTTTGGCCCTGGCTCCTCTTTCATCTCTCTCTTGGCCACCACTCCTCCTGGCCCTCACTCAGCTATTTGCTCTGCCTCACTCCCATTTGGGATTTCTTGGCTTACTCTCCGCTCACTCTCAGGTCTCTCTTGCCTTTCTCATGCGCATTCTCACCCCTTATCTCTCTGAGTCCTCTCTCAGTTCTCTCCTAGCCCTCACTCCTCTCTAGGTTCTTGCTCCTTCATATATGCAGAGAGAAGACATGAAAGGTCAAAGCTCAGTTAGAATTGAAACTGGCTGATGTTGTGCCAGACAAGAAGATGATCTTTAAGTAAGTTAATAGCAAGAGGAGGTGTAAAGAAAACATTAGACTGATACCTTTTGAAGATGGTCTCCTGATTAATAGGGATGAAGAAAAAGCAGAGGCATTCAATGCTTTGGAGCATTGGGCAATCATTAATGGCGTGAAATTTAAGAAGAACAAATGCCACATTCTGCACCTAGGATGGAGTAACACTGAGCACAAGTATAAATTGGGAGAGGAGGAAAGCAGCCTTGCAGAAAGGGATCTGGGGGTGCTGGTTGACAGCAGGGTCAGTATGAGTCAGCAGTGTGCCCTGGCAGCCAAGAGGGCAAACAGAATCTGGGGTGCATCAAACCAGCTGGTCAAAAGAAGTGATTATCCTGCTGTACTCAGCATTGGTGCAGCCTCACCATAGTACTATGTGCAGTTCTGGGCCCGACAATTTAAGAAGGATGTGAAGGTCCTTGCAAGTGTCCAGAGGAGGACAACAAAACTGGTGATAGGGTTGGAAGGCATGTCCTATGAGGAGCAGTAAGGACTCTGGGTGTGCATAGTTTGGAGAAAAGGAGGCTGAGGGATGACCTCATTGCTCTCTACAATTTCCTGAGGAGGGGGAGGTGCTGAGCTCTTCTCCCTGATATCCTGTGACAGGACATGTGAGAATGGCTCAAAGCTGCACCAGGGGAGGTTTAGACTGAATATAAGGAAGCATTTCTTTATTAAGAGAGTGGTCAAACACTGGGACAGGCTTCCTAGATAGGTGGTGAATGCCTCAAGCCTGTCAGTGTTTAAGAAGCATTTGGATAATGTCCTTAATCATAGAATGGTTTGGATTGGAAGGGAGCATGCAGGCCATCTAGTTCAACCCCCCTGCAGTGAGCAGGGACATCTTCCACTAGATCAGGTTGCTCAGAGCCCCATCTAACTTGACCTTGATTGTTTCCAGGAATGGGGCATCTACCACCTTTCTGGGAAACCTGTGCCAGTGTTTCACCACCCTCAGCGAAAAAAATTCTTCCTTATATCTAGTCTAAAGTTCTCTTTTAGTTTAAAACCATCACCCCTTGTCCTATTTCTACAGGCCCTACTAAAACGTTTTTCCCCATCTTTCTTATAAACCCCCTTTAAGCATTGAAAGGCCACAATAAGGTCTCCTCAGAGTCTTCTCTTCCCCCAGCTGATCAACCCCAACTCTCTCAGCCTCTTTTCATAGGGAAGGTGTTCCAGGCCTTTGATCATTTTGGTGACCCTCTTCTGGACCCACTCCAAGAGGTCCCTGTCCCACCTGTGCTGAGGGTTCCAGAGCTGGATGCAGTATTCCAGGTGGGGTCTCACCAGAGTAGAGTAGAGGGGCAGAATCACCTTCCTCGACCTGTTGGCCATGCTTCTTTTGATATAACTCAGGATATAGTTGGCTTTCTGGGCTGCAAGCACACATTGCTACCTCATGTCCAGCTTTTCATCCACCAGGACCCTTAGGTCTTTCTCTGCAGGGCTGCTCTCAATTTCATCATCCCCCAGCTTGTATTGATACTGAGGATTGCCCCACTCCAGGTGTAGGACCTTGCCCTTCACCTTGTTGAACCTCATGAGGTTTTCACAACTTGTCAAGGTCCCTCTGGATGGCATCTCATCCTTCAGGGATGTCAACCTCACCAGTCAGCTTGGTGTCATCTGCAAACTTGCTGAGGGTGCACTTGATCCCATTGTCTATGTCATTGATGAAGATATTAAACAACACCAGTTCTAGAATAGACCCCTGTTGCCCATCTCTCAGCCCTTGCTCCTCTCTCAGCATTTTTACTGTCCTATCCTTGCTCTGTCTTAACCCTCAGCTCGCTCTCAGCTCTGTCCTCCTTTGCTCCTCTCCTGGCACTCTCACATCTCTGTAGTCTCTCACTGTTCTTTTGGTGCTCTCTTGGCATTCTTTCATTTTGGCCCTCATATCTAGACTTTCCCTCAGATCTTCCTCTCTGCTCACTTCCAGGTCTCTGATGCTCTCTTGGTCCTTGTTTCTTTCTTGGTCCTTGCTCCTTTCTCTCTGCTCTTCTCCTGGCAATCTCCCTCAGCCCTCCCTTGCCTCTCACTCTTCTCCCAGCTTACTCTCAACTCTCTCTTGCACCCCTTTTTATCTTCCCTCTCAGCCCCCTCTTGCCACCATCTCTCATCCCCTCTCTCTCCTTTTCCTCATCTCTTCTCCCCCATCTCTCCCTCGCCTCCCTGCACTCTCTAGTCTCCTTTGACTCTCATCTCTCTCCTCTCCCCAGTCTCCCACGTTTCTCTTCTAATCCCTCAGCCCTACCCTCTCTCGCCCCCTCCCTCTCCCCTCATCTCTCAAGTGCTCCTCATCTCTCTCATCTCCCTCTCCCACCGCCTCATCTCTTTTGTCTCTTGCCTCTTGTCTCCCTCTCAAATCTCATCTCTCTTGCCTCACATCATCTCTCATCTCATCTCATGTCCTATTGTCTTGTGTCCTCTTGTCTCACCTCCTCTTTCTTCCTCTCCTCTTTCCCCATTTATCCCCCTATATCCCATCTCTCTCCCATTTCTCTCTGCCTCCTCTCATCACTCATCTTGTCTCTCCTCTCTTTTCTCACCTCTTGTCTTATCGTCTCCTCTCCTTTTGCCTTGTGTCTTTCTATTGTCTCACCTCTCATCTCTTCCTTGCCTCTCATTTTTCTCTCCCATCTTTCCCCACTCTTCCCCTCTCCCCCCCATCTATTTCTTCTTGCCTTGTCTTGCCTTTCTTGCACCTCCCTCTGTCCCCCCCCTTCTCTCTTGTCCCTCCTCTCTCATACTGTCTCTTTTTCTTCTTGGCTTTCTTGTCTGGTCTCATCTGGTCTCTCACCTTGTTTGTCATGTCTCTCATCTGGCCACTCATCTTGCCTGGCCTCTCATCTCTTGTCTTGTCTCTGTCAGCTTGCCTCTCTCGTCTTGCATCTCATCTCGTGTCTTCTCTCTCATTTTGTGTCTTTTCTCATCACTTGTCTCGTTTTCCCCATTGTGTCTTACCTCATGTTTCACAGCTGCTGCATGAGGGTATCCCATCCTGCTCAAAGCCGTGACTGGGGAGAGCTCTTTAGAATCACTGGCACAGTGTTAGAGTGATGCAAACGACTCAACAGGAGAACGTAAACAATATTTTACTAAAAAGAGCATGTCCCAAACACTAGATACAAAGCAATCAATGACCCTAATGTGTTATAATCTTAATACAGACAAGAAAACTGTAAAAAGCCCCATGTTACCATGAACAATTTGTGACTTAGGAACACTGGCAAGGCTGTATTCCAATCTGCTTACTGAAACCAGACCCAAACCCACCAAATGCCCTCTACAGACCACTGCAGCCGCACTTACTCCAAAAAAAAAAAAAAAAGTGAAGGAGAGACAAAGAGATAGAAGAGATAAAAGATAGTCACCACCTTCCAGGTTCTGTGCCTTGTAGTACACTTTTTTTTTGTCCTGCTGGTCTGAGAAGATGGCTGCAGGTGTGCATGATGCAGCTTTTAAACCCTCTGTCCCTGCCCCTCACTCACCTGTATCCAGAATTCGACTTGCCCTCCAGCATGCCCCCTTCTGAAATGCAGTCCACAGTGTGTCAGCACAAGATCACATTTCAGAATCACCTGTTTGGGACATTTTAACCCACACCATGCTGGGTCCATACACCACCCTGTGGCTCAAACAGATGTGTTGGATTCCCCTCACAGGGTGATCTGCATGTATCCATCCTCTTCAGTAGCAAGTTGCATGTAGCGCACAGCAGGAGAAAAGAGGGAAGAGAAAGAAAAGAATGCACGGCTAATCTTGCAGCAGATAATTGCTAGGCCTATCATCAAAAATATAAATCTGGCAATTAATGTCAATTCTATTTTTGTAAACCATGCCCCCCACTCTGTGAGTCCCAAGGATTACAGGATGGAGTGTAACCATGAACTCAGTGCCCAGCCATTGATCCAGTCCTTAGGCTGCATTGATTGAAACAATTCAGCAGTCTGGTCCACAACTTCCTTCATCTTGGCTCGAGCTGCTTCTGTTAAGGTAATAGCACTATGGATGGTGACACAGCATTCTCCATTGGCAATATTCAGCATTCCATTATCTCTCAGGAGGAGTATGTCCAAGGCCAGACGGTTTTGCAGGGACGTCTTTGAGACCTGTTGTACCTGTAAATTCAATTCCCCGAATGCATATCTAGACTGATACCCAAAATGTGTACTTGCCATGTGATGTTTTCTAAAGCAAATTGGTGTTGCTTTAAGGTTCTATAAGGGGCAAAAACCTGTTTAAAAAACGTGTCCACCAATTGTCCAGTGGTATAGTAGTCCAGAACTTGAATTTCTGGGATCACCCACTCTGGATGTCCAGTTGGTGCATCTCACTTTCCTGTGCCGATCTAGGAAGGACCACATATATCCCTTGGTCTAGATGTCCCCACATTCTATGGTATCCTTGGATTAGTTTCCAGGCCAAACTGGAGGTCTTTTGGTTTTGTGGGTTACAAAAATATAACAGGAAACATCCTAACATTAAGGCATGAGAGTACATTTTAAGCAATAATGCTGTTAAACTTCTGTTGTCATCTCTCTCCTCCTCTCTCTCTCTTTTTTTTAAACAACATATCAAAACTGCAGCAATAAAGGGAGTCAACAATAATGTAAATTGTCAGCTGTTGTCTCCAGTCTTCCTGAGCAATAGATGTCCCAGTGAGAACCTGTATGGGAGACAAGAAGGGATGCAGCCGATCCTTTCAGGCCAGGTGTTAAAAAGAGGGAATAATCCATTTGGTACTGATTTTATGCTTTTGTGCTTGGTCATCCACAATGACCTGAGAATTAGTGTTTAGAGGTGTCTTCGGGGGTCAGTGGTACTTCTCCAGCAGTAGGCAAGTTCACAAAACCAGACTACCCAGATGGGTATATTGGGGTCTTTTTTTTACCTTTTGTTTACATCCCAATGGAGGAGGGGTGGAACAAAAGGTGTTAAGTTTGGGACAGCCATTGGCCCCCCATCTATCATATACATGGGTCATTGTGTGAGAGAGGCAAGTAGACAACCCTAACTTGTGAGGTTGGAGGTACTGCTTTAAGAAACCATTGTCTCTCAACTATTCTGTTTGCTTTGGAGGTAACAGGGAGTGTGGAACAACCACTGTATCCCTTCCCCTTTTTCCCATTCCTGGACCGCCCCAGCAGCAAAGTGGCTGCCATTGTCAGATTAGGTTTAGGGAGAAAGCTGAACTATACTTTTAAGCCCTTCACTGTACTCTCCCATCACCTGTGCGACCGCCTCAGCCTATAAAAATCCCCACTGCAATTTCCACTCCTACCAGCACATATCTTTTACCTTCTGATAGCCTAAAAGGCCCAATATAATCAACCTGAGAGGCCTCCCATAGTCCCTTTCTGTCTCATATATAAAGCGGAGTGTCCTGTAGGAGGTGTTTCTCAAATTGAGTTCAGCAAACACTGCATGTGGAAATTATGGTGGAGCACAATTCATGGGTCATTGTCCATCCCTTTCCTATTGCCTCTCATAGGAGATCTTTAATCGTTCTGTGCCCTCTTAACATGAAACCATTCAAGTAAGAACTCCCATCTGCTTGCCTCTCCTGTTTCCATTCACCCCATTAGATGGGTGAGGGGATGAACTTGGTCGTTCAGGACATGTGCAAGATGGTTCCCTTTTCTGGTGGGCAACCACCCATCCTACCATTACTAGCTTTTGTTTAGCTATGTCCAGTCTTTCTTTCCATTTATCTCACTACCATACTGGGACTTGATTCACCTTGCAAAAAGGAAGCCACGTAGTGCTGTTGTTGCAATTAAAATACATTCAAGTGTATTGTTCTCATTGTTAAAAACTGGCGAGAGGAATACAGTGACTTTTTGTTTCTGAAGTATTCAAAATTTGATATTTGAGATGCCTCTGAATCCCTGAAATAAATTTCTGTCTGTTCCTTTTTTTCTGTGAAAATGTGTAAAGTAGGTCAAACATGACTAACTACTATCATAACAGTCCAATTCTCAGTGGCACAGTGTTAGCACATTTCTAGAAGAGTGGATTCCTGTGTGTCTATTTTTTTTTTTCTAAATCTGGCAGTTCAAATCTTGCCAACTCTGTCTTGTGTTTTTTTAAATTTTTTTAAAAATAATTATGTGAATTTTATGCTTTGTTTCTCAATCCTGATTTCCTGATGGGACTAACTCTTGTGGAAGTGTATGGCTTTTACTATGTGTTTTTTAAGGAGTTCAGTGGAGTGTGCCTGTTCTGGAAATCCTAAGCAAGCTTGACAAGGTTTTGGGGAGATTTTTGAGTCTGTACCATATCTGGCAGATCAGTTACGAGGCAGCTCAGTGATTTAAAATCTCAAGCGTATGAGAAAGGTGAGGTATGCAAACTACTGTTTGATTTATGAAAAGAGGCTGGATCCAAGAGAAAGAGCGAAATTGATAATTTGACCAGCCACTTGAAACATCCAGCAAGGAAGATAAAAATGGACAGGGAATTGTCATTTGAGAACTTAGGGAGGAGGAAGTAATCTGATATAAACTCCAAACAACAGACATTTTGAATTGTTACTGTGTCATGGATGTTACATATGCTTCTGCTCCATATGTTGGCTCCATATGATGCTTTCTGATCACAAGAAAGATTTACATTCATCAGTCAATTAAGCATATTCTATGCACATGCAGACTACTGGAGATAACTGTGATGTGTTTCATAGAATCATAGAATTACCTGGTTGGAAAAGACCTTTGAGATCATCAAGTCCAACTGTACCTGTCCCCTTACTAAACCACGTCCCTAAGAAACTCACCTACCCACCTTTTAAACACCTCCAGGGATGGTGACTCAACCACCTCCCTGGGCAGCTGTTCCAGTGCCTGACCACCCTTCCAGTGAAGAAATTTTTCCTAATGCCCAGTCTGAGCCTCCCCTGGCGCAACTTGAGGCCATTTCCTCTCATCCTGTCACTTGTCACTTGCGAGAAGAGCCCAGCACCCACCTCACCACAACCTACTTTCAGGTAGTTGTAGGCAGTGATGAGGTCACCCCTCAGCCTCCTCTTCTCTAAGCTAAACAACCCCAGTTCCCTCAGCCGCTCCTCATAGGACTTGTTCTCCTTCACCAGCCTCGTTGCCCTTCTCTGGACGTGCTCCAGCACCTCAACGTCCTTCTTGTAGTGAGGGGTTTATTTCATAATGAAATGCAGTGGATGCTCTTAGCATCTGAAATACCCTCACATTGACATCAGAAAACAAACAAAATAATTAGGGCCCCCATTCATTTCTCCCAGCTTTCCTATCTGATTAGGAACAGAAAAGAAGTTGTCACAAAATGAGGAAATAAATTTAAAAACAAGAGACATTTCAGAAGGAGTGGGGTTTATGAGAGTTAGCAATCCCCTTAACCCTTTTTACTCTGAAAGCCTACCACGGAAAAACACCAAGCAAACACGCAAGGCAATTCATCTTGTCCAGCTTGCTCCTCACTGCGTTTTTTGGGCCTGAACCCCTTTTTTATATGACGATTCGCAAGGACAAACATAATCGCCCAGCCCGTCAGAATACAGTAAAATTAAGCAATAATATCATATCATCCAGCTTGCTCTAAACCGTTTTCTTTCTCTGATTATTATCAGCAATCTCATGAAGACAATCACTCTGTCTAGCGTGTTGAGTTTAAATCAGAAACTCCCTTTAAACCCCTCTTAACTGTTAGTAAGATTCCTGCGACTTGTATATGTATAAACAAGTCAATTTTATTAAGATTATAACAATTCGTGACCAAAGAAGGGTTTGGTGGTGGCTGGGAATAAGATACTGCTTGCAAAAATACATTGAAAGTAAAGGAGCAATATGCAGGAAAGAAATAGGTAGTTAAGCTCAAAGTATAGAGAGATACTAATAATCAACTCGATGTTGAGATATAGACTTAGCACACGTAACACAAAGACCTTACCTCGATGATATTCCGATGTTTTAGGGGGAGGGGTGATAGAGTCCAGCCCATCAGCTGATCCCAAAAGTTTTGGTGGCATTTTCCCATTCCACCATCCTTACTTTGTTTGCATTTTTTTATAGTAAATTGCACCTTTGTAGCAGAGGTTTAGGTGGAGCTTGAGTGACTGAAGTCATTACGTCAAACCCTTCTGATTGGTGGAGGAAAAGTTCTCACCTCGCTTGCCAAAACTTAACTTCGAAGGCCCAGTAGGCATGGGTTTGGGAGGGGTTTGCCTCAGAGGCAGGGAGGTAGCCTTAGGTGTGGAGGTGTGGTTTAGTATTATAATGAAATTACAATGATGTTATAATGAGTAAAGGTTAAGCCGTAGTGCATAGATTGTCAGAGAAACAGCTGTACCTCATCTTCTTGGGAGATAAATGGGCCTTGCTGATCATTGCTGATAGCAGGAACAGGCTGCACTTGCTTCCAAGTGCCTCAGCCCCCACTTCAGGCCAGCAGGTCCTGGTCACATTCCTTTCTGATGAGACTTGTGCTGCCTCTGTGTGCATGGTCCATCTCCACTGACTTTGCTTTTAAAGAAAAACTGCCTTGTACTCAGAAAACCTTTAGGTTTCCTATTTCTCCCCACATTTAGCCCCACTCCTGAATATAGCTTTATTCACACATTTACCTTTATTGCCACAGAAGTCCTCAGCCTAGTTAAACATTCCAGCTGGGAAACGTGAATTTTGGAGGCCATTGCTTTCTTGAACTTGTCTGTCTCTGCCTTAATATATAAATATATTAGTTACAATATTTTGTTTTGGAAAGTAAACAGAAATAAAACATTATGAAAAGTGATAAAGTAGCCGAGACCACAACTATGTCTAACTCTGTGGATCCCCATAAATGTCAATATTTTCATTAGATGACTGGTGTTCTTAATGAAGTGTCCAGCACTGTTCTGATAATTAATTATTTTCTTTCTTGTTCTCCTTTGAATATGAGCTATCTCCTGTACATCTAGTCCAATACAAACACTTCTGAAGCTTTTCTGAATTCTTTTAAAATTGTCATATATAAAATATCAGACATTTTACATCTTTTAACGATCTTTTTGTGTACATGTACAAAACTTTTTTCCTCCCAAATCTTAAAACAATTGCTTTTTCTTTCTCTTGAGCAACATTTGATATAACCTAGTGAAAGCTCTACTACAGTTGCTTAGTCTAAGAGGACTTTCAAGCGAATTTTTCACATTCTTCTGGGTGTAAAAGTTAGGCCGGTGAGTTATGGCCACTGACACTTCATTTTCAAGTCTCTACTTCTAGGCAAATTTGTCTGCCCAATTCATCCCTCTTGGCATGAGTACCTCTTCAGGGAACAGCAGTATTTGAATGAATGCACGATTTTGAAATATAAGTGGAAAGCGCTCTGGAGTTCTCATACGTTTATCATATACCACTTTATTATTATAGTGTTGCATACAGATCTTGTTTTAGGATTGTCAGTGAGAAAGTAACAATTGTTACAAGGAAAAACTATAACAGCAAACACAGTTATCTCTAGTACCCAAGGATTAATTAGCTGTGCTGAATTTAATTTTTCTAATATGCATTTGATGAATTAGTAATTTCTTCACAATGCTGAAGAATTGGAGGATGTCCATGTTACTTTCAGTACCTCAGAGCTTAAACTTCTGAGAATTTTTTTTTTTCCTTATGTCCTGACCTTGTCAGAACTAGTGTATATTGTGTCAATTACTTGAATTATGAAGAAAGTGATATTTCTTTGCCATTGACTTTCAAAGTGAATTTGGGATTGTTTGGTGTTGTTCTATATGTATACTATAAAGGCATCTGAGGCATTAATGTATGTGTTCACCTGATAAAATGTTAATGGACAATAAGACTGAAACTAAGAGGAACAGTTAATAAGATTACATAAAGACTGGACATTGTAGGATGTAGTTGACGTGTATAATAATCACAGTTTTGAATTTATTATCCACAGAAAAGTTACATCCTTCTCAGCCATTAATGACTATGGCAGACAATAAATCAGCATTTTAGGTGGCAAACTGAGTGAACTGATGGAGAAGTCTAAAATCAGAATTCCTATAATTATCATGCTGTAATTTCTCCCCCTGTTGGAGAATGGTTGCGGGAGCGTGGACATGTCTCAAAGGAGGAGCTCTGTGAATCGGCTCTGGCAAAAATCAACTGAGCTGGGCTGTGATAAAAAGTACTGAAGATTTTGCTGAGTCACGCTACAAGGAGGGAGGCAGTGAGAAAATCCCCAAGAGAAGGTCAAGAAGACCTTGTAACAGATAAACAACTTAGGGAAGCAGGCCAGAGTGAGACCGGGACCCGAGCATATAGCAGTAGCTGCAAGTAGGAGGAGAAAGTAGGAGGAACATGCTAATGTAACCTTAGAGCTTTGAAGAGGGGCATGATGGTATAACTTTTAGAGCTAAGTTAGTGATTATAGGGCTTTTGGAGCCAAACTAAAGATTATAAGACAAGTGTATGTAAGGGGAAAATGATTGTTAGACAAGCCAATGATTGTTAGATAAGTAGACATGACTTAAGTAGACATGGGCTATGGTGTAGTCGTGAATGAGCTTCGCAATAAACCAGAACTTGCTCTACCACTCACATTGAGTCTATTGCATGGTTCTCCTCGCTCGTCACAAGTGGCGCCTGGACAGGTATTCCCAAGCCCTGTTCTTCACCGGACAGCGAGATCAGAGAAGCACTGGTAGCAGCGACCAGGGAGCAGAAGATCAGCGGACGTCGCCGCAACATGGCTGATCCGTGCTTGAACCCAGGGAGCAGAAGATCGGATGGACCTGTCCTGCTCCGTGCCCGGAACCTACGATGCCTAGAAGGGATCGCCACGATGCGCCTGATCTGTGCTTGAACCCAGGGAGCAGAAGATCGGATGGACCTGTCCTTCTCCGTGCCCGAAACCTACGACAACTGGAAGGGTTTGCCGCGACGCACCTGATCGGATGGACCTGCCCTGATCCATGCTTGAAACCTACTACGACTGGAAGGGGTCACCGCGACACGCCTGATCCGTGTTTGAACCCAGGGAGCAGAACATTGCATGGACCTGTCCTGATCCGTGCTTGAAACCTAGGACGACTAGGAGGGTTCGCCGTCCAAATCGAAGCTACCCAGGAAAAAGGCTGCATTTCACCGGACCGGATAATTAAGAGGGGTCCACAGAGCGCGCAATGGAAAAAGAGGTAGCTTTCGAACTTTTTAAACACTTTTTAGAAAAGCGAGGAGTAAGTCAGTTGAAAGACTTGGCTGGGCTAATCACATTTAGAAAAGCAAAAGGATATTTTAGCCACCCTGAAAGTTTGTTTGAAGTAGATGAGTGGCAGTCACATGGAAATTGTTTGTGCAATTTAGTAATTGATGATGATAAAACAGCAAAAAAGTTAATGAAAAGTTGGAGAGATGTTACTAACTGTATGAATAAGTATAAAGCTGAAAAGCGTATAGCTGCAGCTGCCTCTGATCAGCTTGAGCAGTCTGATCCTGCCGCTGGATGCCTCACAGCAGCAGGTGATTATTTTTCACCTCCACCTTCGGGGATTCCTGTTCCCATCCTTCATAGGCCTGTTCAAGCCCCTCCTGATACACCCAAGGA
The DNA here is from genome assembly GCA_033556795.1 of Tapera naevia. Lineage (NCBI taxonomy): Eukaryota > Metazoa > Chordata > Aves > Cuculiformes > Neomorphidae > Tapera > Tapera naevia. The sequence continues at coordinate 1,171,774 of JAUMJJ010000208.1, read as the reverse complement.
GGAGGTCTGTCCCTCTGCTCCACCAGAAGAGCAGCAGGATGGAGAAGATTCAGATAATGAGACAGAAGCAGTAAATAATGATCAAACTGTTCAAAAGAACAGTCTTGTAGATCTTAGTTCTAAACCTACACAAGTTCAGTCGCAGCTGCGTGTTGTACAAATAAATGGGGGAAAAATAGCAAAAGAAGCTGTTGAACAAAAGGATTTTGAAATATTAGATCAAATTAACCCGCAAGCTTTCCCAGTGATATATCAAGTAGATAATGCAGGAAATATGACTGGTATACATGATGCTCTCGACTGGAAAATACTAAATCAATTACGAAGTACAGTAAATGAGTCGAGAGTGCATAGTGAACCTGCAAGACAAATGTTAAACTATATTTGGGGTAGCAGGATGTTATGTCCAGAAGATGTTAAGAATATAATGAGGCTTATCTTAAAACAATCTCAACAATTACTTTGGCAAGCCCACTGGCAAAGACTCTGTGAAATGTCTGCTCGTGCCCCCCCGACCCCCAAATGATCGCTTAGCTGGCATAACAGTGGAACAATTGATGGGTATAGGTCCTTTTGCCTCTGTTGAAATGCAGATGCAAACAGGCCCGGATGTGTTGTTAGAATCTATGAGGTTGGCTCGAGAGGCTTTGCAAAGAGTCAAAATTGCACCAACTACTCCCTCATACATGTCAATCAGGCAAGGGAAAGATGAGACTTTTGCGTCCTTTGTAGACAGAGTCACAGAAGCTATCAATAATACAGATATGGCAGAATTTATGAAAGGACCACTGTTAAAACAGTGTGTATTTGAGAATTGTAATAATTTTACAAAGGACATCCTTGTAAATTTGCCTATGGATGCTACCATAGAAACTATGTTAGAACGAATGAGTAGAGTGCCTGTGGGATCACAAGCTATGTTAGTGGAAGCAATCAAAGAGATGGGGAACAATTTACTTAAGGCACAAGAACAGGCATTTGCAGCTCTTGCACCCCTGAAGCCTCCAGATCTGTATCAAACCAAGACGCCTGCCCGAAAACAATACAAGTGTTTCCGTTGTGGACGCTTGGGACATACGCGTCGTCAATGTCGGGAGCTGCACGTGTGGTGCCAGAATTGCCAAATGAACACTCATAATACTTTAGCCTGTCGCCGTTCGGGAAACAGAAGACCGAGTGCCAGGAGCCGCAGCGCGCCGACACAAATGACAGCTCAACCAGTAGCGACTCCAGTTACAGTCAGCCCCATGGCAGCCCCCAATCTGTCATTCAACGACAATCAACAACCAAACTTCAACCCGCAAACAACCTTTGACCAGCAACCAGGGGGAGCCATGGGTTGCACTTGGCAACAACAATAGATGTAACATTAATCGATAATCAACCATGAAAGATCGCTACAGGAATTAAAGGACCTATAATCATTAATGGACAACCTCATGGAGCATTGTTAATAGGACTATCCTCTAGTGGACTTAAAGGACTTTTTATATTACCAGGAATTATTGATTGCAATTATACGGGAGAAATTTGTATTGTTGTACAAACGAACTTTCCACCAATTCATATTCCAAAAGGAAGTCACATCGCTCAGCTTGTGCCACTTCAACAACTAACCCAGCAAATGGCGACAGAGACCGCTCAATCTCGTGGCTTAAAAAGATCCACCGGAGGATTGGTAATGTTAACTGTACCCATGAACCAACGACCACTTGTTCAAGTCACACTTATCCATGGAACTGATAAGAAACAGTTATCAGCACTTTTGGATACAGGTGCCGACATTACCATCGTCGCTACTACTCAATGGCCCACCTACTGGCCTTTACAGAATGTATTAGGAGGAGTAGAAGGGGTAGGAGGAAAAGCACCTGTTCAACACAGTCAACATCGAGTAAACATTGCCCTTGATGGAAGAGTTGCAACACTCTATGTAACAGTCATGCCCTTACCAACAGGAGTTAATGCACTTATTGGACGAGACGTGTTAAACCAATTGGGAGCAGTATTACAACCGAATCACCTTTTTAGGAGCGGTCACTGCCAACTAGATTTTCCCGATCCCGTTGCGATGGCTGACAAGTGAACCTGTTTGGATCGGGCAGTGGCCCTTGAAAAAGGAAAGTCTGCAACAGGCACATTTATTAGTGCAAGAACAATTAGCACAGGGTCATCTTAAACCTTCTACCAGTCCTTGGAACACACCCATATTCGTAATTAAGAAAAAATCGGGGAAATATTGACTGTTACATGACCTAAGGGCAGTGAATTGACAAATGCAAGCTATGGGAGCTTTACAACCAGGCCTTCCAAACCCTGCAATGTTACCCACAGGATGGCATCTTTTAATAATTGATTTAAAAGACTGCTTTTTTACAATTCAACTACACCCTAATGATACTCAGAGATTTGCATTTACCCTACCAGCTATAAATAGGGAAGGGCCTGATTTACGATTTGAATGGACTGTATTACCTCAAGGAATGAAAAATAGTCCCACATTATGTCAATTATTTGTAGATGCAGCTTTAAAACCTGTTCAAGAAGCGTGGCCTCAAACAATTATTTATCATTATATGGATGACATTTTACTTGCTCAAGAACAGCCTTTCACAGTATCACAAGAGAAGTTTTTACAACAGCAACTTCAAACAAACAATCTTGTAATCGCAGTAGAAAAAATCCAACGGTCCCCAGTGTGGAAATACCTTGGATGGAACATCACGGACTCACAAGTGCGGCCACAAAAATTAGTCATTCACTCAGAAATGCGCACTCTAAACGATATACAGAAATTATTAGGAGACTTACAATGGCTACGCCCACTAGCAGGAATTACAAATGACAAATTGGAAGTTTTATGTCCCTTGTTAAGGGGAACGGATCCCTCTACCGTTGTTACATTATCTGAATCACAAAAAAACAAAAATTCAAGAACTTAGTACTCATATTGCAGATCGTGCAGTTGATCGCATTGACCCAGAATTGCCAGTGGACCTTACCATTTTACATGGACTCAAGAACTTTATCGGTGCGCTTACACAGTACAAAAAGAAATAGGGGGAGACTGTGAGAGTATTAGAATGGATCTTCACTAGCATACAACCAAAAACAACAATCCAAGAAAAAACCAAAAAATTTAGCAGAATTAATTAGCAAAGGAAGAACACGAGTCCTACAAATTACTGGATCAGAACCAAATGTTGTGTATTTACCAATTCGCAGAGAAGATCTTGAATGGTGGCTACAAAATTCACAGGATTTACAACTGAGCCTATTAAGTGAGGCCCTAAACATCAAAGTAGAGGCTTTGAAAGCACCTTTGTTGAAATGGATTAGTAATAAGGATTGGATAAAGCGGCCAAAACGTAGTGAACGGCCTCTAGTAAATGCTATTACGGTTTATACAGATGCCGGAAAAAAGTCGCGGACAGCAGCAGCAACATGGCATGAGGACGGTCAGTGGAGACATCAAATCCTCCAAGCCGAGAAAGGCGATTCCTTACAAACATTAGAATTGGCTGCGATTGTTTGGTCCTTTTTACAATGGATGAACAAGGAATTAAATGTAGTAACTGACTCAATGTATGTAGCAGGTATTGTAAATCGCATTGAAGATGCACGAATCAAAGACGTGCAGAACTTACGATTGTTTGAACTGTTACGACAGCTGCAATCAGCCATACAACAACGCACGTCATCTTATTGTATTATACATATTAGAAGCCATATGTGGGCTGAAGGACTTGGTGAAGGGAATGCACGTGCTGATCAACTTGTGTCTGTAACTGTGCCAATGGATGAATTTGTGAAAGCACGAGAGGCGCATAGTGCTTTCCACCAAAATGCACGAGGATTACACTGACAATTTAATATCACCATGGAAGAAGCCAAGGGGATTGTACGGTCCTGTCCTACCTGTAGCCACCATGGACCTGGTCTCGGAATTGGTGTGAATCCCTGAGGTCTTGAAGCTAGAGAATTGTGGCAAATGGATGTTACCCGTGTAAATGAGTTTGGCTGATTGAAATACGTGCATGTCACAATAGACGCCTATAGTAAATTTATATGGGCCACTGCACAAACTGGAGAACGAGCACTCCATGTAATACGACATTTGACGAGTTGTTTTGCTGTTATGGGAGTGCCACAAACAATTAAAACAGATAATGGCCCTGCATATATGAGTGCTAAGATGAGACGTTTTTGTCAAACATGGGGAGTGTGTCATGTTACTGGTATTCCAAATTCTCCCACAGGACAAGCTATTATTGAAAGGGCACATCAAACACTGAAACAATATTTGCAAAAATTCAATGACATTGTAGACGCACAAGAAAGACTTGTTAAAACTTTGTTTGTATTAAATCATTTATGTATTTTTACAGATCAACAGGAGCCACCAGCTTGGGTGCATAGCTATCCAAAAGAGCATAAGGACATTAGACCAGTTTTTGTTATGTATAGAGAACCAGAAACCAGCCTGTGGAAGGGTCCCGCAGAAGTAAGATATATGGGAAGAGGTTATATGTGTGTTCTTACCCCTACAGGTCCAAAATGGATTCCCAGCCGCTGGACCAAAGCTGTTGTTGATAATAATCAGCATGCCAACACTGATCTCAGCAGTGCCAGCACCCAGTCGTGTGAACTTATGGGTAGCATGGGCAAATAAGACTGGGACACAAGATTTTTGTTTAAGCTTGGCTACAGCAACTGAACCCTTTAAGACATGTTTGATAGGTTTTCCTGAAATTATAGTACAGGATTTTCATGGTTGGACATCAAAGACAATTAAGTCTAACAATATGACTGTTGCAAATTGTTCTGTACAATTGATAAATGCCTTAAATCACCCTTTGCCTTGGAACCCCCAAGAAGTTGATCTCTTAGGGTCAGAACAAGTGGGAAATGCAACCGATAATGTAACTACTCAAACATGTCTCACGTTTGGAGACATTTGTACTATTTCTCATATTGACGCAAATAACCCACTTGTCGACAGCTTTGGCTGGACTGTTGTCTCACCTCTTACAAACAATTTTGGCACAGACCAATATTGTGGACGTCTTGATGAAAAGACAGCACTTGGTGCCTATGGACGGAGTTATAATGGAACCAACAATGTACTATGGAACAATAAAACGGCCAAGGCTCTTCCACCTGGATATTTTTTGATCTGTGGGGATCAGGCCTGGCCTGGCATTCCCAGCAAAGCCTTTGGAGGCCCTTGCTATTCAGGCAAATTGACCTTGCTTACAGTCAGCCGAAGAAATTGGATAAATATTACCAAAACAGCACATAGACAAAAAAGGTCTGCTTGTCAATTACAAGCAACTTGTGATGATAATGTAAAATTATGGTCACACATAGCCAACATATTTGCATCTTTAGTGCCTGGAGTGGGTACTGCACAAGCATTGAGGCAACTCGAAAGCATAGCATGTTGGTCAGTGAAACAAGCCAACGTGACCACCAAAGCTTTGGCAGAAATGGCTCAAGACACAGCTAGTCTACGTCATGCAATACTACAAAATCGAGCAGCCATTGATTTTTTGTTACTAGCACAAGGACATGGCTGCGAAGATATTGAAGGAATGTGTTGTTTCAATCTCTCTGATCATAGTGCCTCAATTCACAGCCAATTAAGGTGGTTACGTGAACACACAAAACGCATTACCAAAAACGACAATCCTTTCGATAATTGGCTTGAGTCTCTATTTGGAGGATTGTCTCCCTGGTTGTTATCACTGATCAAACAGCGATTACATTGGTTTTTGATTTTAATGGCAATTGTAGTTGTAGTGAAAATAGCTTATCATTGTATTCTAAATAATGTCATAAAGAATCATAATGTTTTGCTGGCCCAAAAAGAAAAAAGGGGAATTGTTGGAGAATGGTTGCGGGAGCGTGGACATGACTCAAAGGAGGAGCTCTGTGAATTGGCTCTGGCAAAAATCAACTGAGCTGGGCTGTGATAAAAAGTACTGAGGATTTTGCTGAGTCACGCTACAAGGAGGGAGGCAGTGAGAAAATCCCCAAGAGAAGGTCAAGAAGACCTTGTAACAGATAAACAACTTAGGGAAGCAGGCCAGAGTGAGACCGGGACCCGAGCATATAGCAGCAGCTGCAAGTAGGAGGAGAAAGTAGGAGGAACATGCTAATGTAACCTTAGAGCTTTGAAGAGGGGCATGATGGTATAACTTTTAGAGCTAAGTTAGTGATTATAGGGCTTTTGGAGACAAACTAATGATTATAAGACAAGTGTATGTAAGGGGAAATGATTGTTAGACAAGCCAATGATTGTTAGACAAGTAGACATAACTTAAGTAGACATGGGCTATGGTGTAGTCGTGAATGAGCTTTGCAATAAACCAGAACTTGCTTTACCACTCACATTGAGTCTATTGCATGGTTCTCCTCGCTCGTTGCATCCCCCCATATTTACATGAACACTGATAATTATATGCATTAGTACTGCAGATAGTTTTAACATGGTTTGGTTCAGCTATATTGGGCACAGCTGCTGCTAGTGGGCCAGTATTGGCATTCTGCTTTCTGTAGTCAATGGTGAGCCGCCATTTTCCAATTGGGTTACAAACTGGCCATATTGGATAATTGTAGGTGGAGTGGGTTTGTATAATTACCCCCTGTTCCTGTAGCTCTTGTATTACCACGGTAATGCCCTCTTTGGCTCTCAATAGTAGAGGATATGGTTTCCCATTTACGACTTCGGAGGAATGGGGCAAGCCCTAAGAGCCTCAGTGTCATGGTAGGAGACCCGAATTTTGACTCTCTTCCCTTGGAGTCAGTCCATGACTTTCCCGTCAACGGGTCCAGCCCCAAGAGTTTGGTTGGAAGGGTGCCCAATACCATAACTGCATCTGTGAGGTGATTGTCTCCTGGGAGCCAACACTTTACTTGCACTTGTTTAACTTCATAAGGTTTGCATAGATCCATCTCTCAAGCCAGTCAAGGTCCCTCTGGATGGCATCTCATCCCCAGGCGTGTCACCCACACCACTCAGCTTGGTGTCATCTACAGGCTTTATGAGGGTGCACTCAATCTCACTGTCTATGAAGATATTAACGCTGGTCCTGGTATGGACCCCTGAGGGACACCATTTGTCACTGATTTCCATCCGGATATTGAGCGATTGACCACTAAACTCTGTGTGCATCCAACCAATTCCTCATCCACTGAACAGTCCACCCCTCAAATCCATATCTCTCCAATTTAGAGAGAAGGATGTTGTGGGGGACTGTGTCAAAGGCTTTGCAGAAGTCCAGATAGACAACATCCATTGCTTCTCCCGTGTCTACTGATGCAGTCACTCCATCGTAGAAAGCCACAGGTTGGACAGGACTTGCCCTTGGTGAAGCCATGCTGGCTGTCCTGAATCACCTCCCTGTCCTCCATGTGACTTAGCAAAGTTTCTAGGAGGATCTGTTCCATGATCTTCCCCAGCATGGAGGTGAGGCTGACAGGTCGGTAGTTCACAGGGTCCTCCTTTTTACCCTTTTTAGAAATGGGCACAATGTTTTCCTTTTTCCAGTCACCAGGGATTTCCCCTTACTGCCATGACACATCAACCAATTCCCTCAGGACTTTGAAATACATCTCGTCGGGTCCAACAGACTTATGTATATTCAGATTCCTCAGATGGTCACAAACCTGATCTTCTCTTACAGTGGAAGAGACTTTGCTCCCCTAGTCCCTGTCTTGTGGTCCATCCACTCAAGAGGTGTGGGAAGAGAAATTGTCAGTGAAGACAGGCAAAAATGTTGTTGAGTACCTCAGCCTTGTCCTCATCTATCGATAAAGGTCACCATTTTCTTTCATCAGCGGGGCGACGCTTTCTTTAACCTTCCTTTTCTGGCTGACAGACCTAAAGAAACCCTTCTTGTTATTCTTTGCTTTTCTTGCCAAGTTCAGCTCCAGCTGTGCCTTGGCCTTCCTGACCTCATCCTTACACAACCGGGCAGTGTCTCTACACTCTTCCCAGGATACCTGTCCCTGCTTCCACTGCCTTCCACCCTTCAGTTTGACCAGCAAGTCTTGACTCAGCCATGTTAGTCTCTGCTCTGTTCCCTTGTCCCTGAGGACTGTTTCCCAGGGGGCCTTACTGACTAAATCCTTGAAGAGCTGGACATTTGCTTTCCTAAAATTCAGGGTCCTGAATTTACTCTTCGCCTGACCCATATCCCTCAGGACTGTGAACTCCATTAGTGCATGATCACTGCATCCCAGGCTGCCTCCAGTCTCACCTCAGTTGGTGACATGTCACTTGCATCACTTGCATCGGTGACCATCAGGTCAAGTATCACATACTCTCTGTTAGGGCTGTCTATTACCTGGCTTAAGAAGTTATCCTCAATGCACTCCAAGAGTCTCCTGGATTGCCTACAGATTGTCTGTGTTCTTGGCTCTGCCATGTCATGTCGTCTCAAGTCTCATTCCTTGTCTCCTACTTTGTCCCTTGTCTGTCTCCTGTCTCTCCCATCTTTCCTGTCACTTACAACTCTTGTCCTTCTCTCATTAGTCATCCCTCTTATCCTCCCCTCTACTATTGTATTGTCTGGCCTATTTGTCTAATTTCTTGCTCTCATTTTGCCTCTCCTAGTCTCGTTTCCCTCTCCTCTCCTCTCCTCTCCTCTCCTCTCCTCTCCTCTCCTCTCCTCTCCTCTCCTCTCCTCTCCTCTCCTCTCCTCTCCTCTCCTCTCCTCTCCTCTCCTCTCCTCTCCTCTCCTCTCCTCTCCTCTCCTCTCCTCTCCTCTCCTCTCCTCTCCTCTCCTCTCCTCTCCTCTCCTCTCCTCCCCTCCCCTCCCCTCCCCTCCCCTCCCCTCCCCTCCCCTCCCCTCCCCTCTCCTCCCCTCTCCTCCCCTCTCCTCCCCTCTCCTCTCCTCTCCTCTCCTCTCCTCTCCTCTCCTCTCCTCTCCTCTCCTCTCCTCTCCTCTCCTCTCCTCTCCTCTCCTCTCCTCTCCTCTCCTCTCCTCTCCTCTCCTCTCCTCTCCTCCCCTCTCCTCCCCTCTCCTCTCCTCTCCTCTCCCTCTCCTCTCTCTTATTGCTCTCTCACCCCCTCCTCTCTCTTATTGCTCTCTCACCCCCTCCTCTCTACTCCCAGCATACCTCTTTTATCCCATCTCTCCATCCGCATCTGGTTTCTCTCATCTCGCCTCAGGTCCCTCTAGCCTGTACCTCATCTGTCTTCTTTCACTCTCATCTGCCCCATATCTATCGTCTGCCCCTCTCTGTCATCTCGATCATCCATCTCATCTGTCTCTTATCTGTAATCTCTCTTTATCTCCCCCTTCTCTTCTCTCTCCTTCTTGTTTCTTGTCTTTTATTTCATCTGTCGTCTCTCGCTCCTCTGTCTCTCTGTTTCTTGTCTTTTCTCTCACCTCTCATCTCTCATCCCTCTTGCCTGCCCCTCACGTCCCCCTCTCTTGCCCCTCATCTTTCTCTGGCACCTTTAGGCTATCTTGCCATCTCTTACTTGTCTGTCTTCTTTCTTGGTTCTGCCTCATCTCTCTCTCTTCTCTTGATTCTTTATCTATTCATCTTGTCTCATCTTGTCTGCCTCGTTCCTCATCTCACCTTAACTTTCCTTTCTTATCTCTGTCCTCTTACCTCTGTCTCTTCTCTCACCTCTGTCTCATCTCATGTCCCTCTTATCTCTTTCATATCTCCCCTCTCATTTATCTCCACTCATCTCTCGTGTGGTGTTGTGTCGTCTCATCTCATCATCTCATCTCATCTCATCTCATCTCATCTCATCTCATCTCATCTCTTTCCTCTTGTTTCTCACTCCACTCATCTCTTGTCTCATCTTGTGTATCTCGTGTCTCATCTTGTCTCTCTGATCTTCCCCCTTTCTCTTATCTATCCCCTCTTGTCTCTCTTGGTGCTCTCTCTATTTCTCAGCCCTCTTGGGTCTCACATTTCTTGGCTTTCCTGGCCTTCACTCACGTCTCTTGGTCTCAATGTCTTGAATTTTGTAATCAGCTTTCTCTCTCATATCTTGTAACCTCTTTCTCTCATCATACTATCATCTCTCCCACTCCTTAGTATTCTTTCTCTTTCTCACTCTGTTTTGTTTATCTCTTTTTTTTTAATCCTTTTAGCATTATAAACTTTTAGCATAACCCCCAAAGCCAACAAAAAGCAAAAAAAAAAAAGCTTTTTTCCAAAAATAACAAATAGGTGTTTTTTTAGGGTTGGTGTGATCAGTGTCTAACTCTCAGTTATACTTGATTGAATGTCATAGCTTGACCCTCAACAGCAGCCAAACATCCATGCTTCTTCTTGCTCACTACCTTCTCCCATGGGATTGGGGTAAAACAGAAGGAAGGTAAAAAGACTTATAAATCAAGACAATGACAGTTTAAGAAGTAAAACAAAAGCTGTGTGTGCAAACAAAGCAAAAAGAGGAATTAATTCACTACTCCCCATTCGCCAGCCATGAAATGTCCAACCACTTCCTGGAAAGCAGAACCTCAGCATGCTTAATGGTTGCTTGCTAAGACAAATGCCATAACCATGAGTGTCTCACCCCTTCCTTCTCATTTCCATTTCTGAGCATGATGTCATATGGTATGCAATATCCCTTTGGTCAGTTGGGGTCAGCTGTTATGGCTGTGTCCTCTCCCAACCTCTTGCTCGGCCCCAGCTTACTGGCCTTGGGTGGGGGGGGATGGGGTGGGGAGTTGGAAAGAAAGTCTTCATGTTGTGCAAGCGCTGCTCAGTAATAGCCAGAACAATGTTCTAGCCACAACTGCAAAGCATGACACCATATGGAAAGCTATGAGGAAAGTTAACTCTATCCTAGACAGGTTCAGTACAAAATACAATGCTGATTAATAAATGAATTGGCAACAAGAAAGGATTCTAAAAATACAGAAACAGCAAAAAGAAGACTAGGGAAAATATCACCTGCTGCTGAATGGGGCGGGAGAACTGGTGACAAATGACATGGATAAGGTTGAGGTACTCAATGCCTTCTTTTCATCAGTCTTTACTGGTAAGACCAGCCTTGAGGATTCCCAGGTCCCTGAGACCATAGGGAAAGTCTGGAGCAAGGAAAATTTACCCTTCATGGAGGAGGACCATGTATAAGAGCAGATATACAAACTGAATCTACATAAGTCCATGGGACCTGATGTGTTGCACCTGTGAGGGCTGAGGGAGCTGACTGATATTGCAAGACCAGTCTTGATTATCTTTGTATGGTTATGGTGATTGGAAGAGGTTCTTGACAAGTGGAAGAGTGCAAATATCACTTGTCTTTGAGAAAGGCAAGAAGGAAGATCTGGGGAACTACAGACTGGTCAGTCTCACCTGTATTCCTGGGAAGATGATGGAGAAAATAATCCTGGAAACTGATGGACATGAAGGTGCTTGACAGGAGTCAGTATGGATATATGAATGGGAAATCATGACTGACTGTCACCGTTTAGCTCTCATCCCAACTTGGTCGGCAGCTAAATGTAAGCAGCTGTGATCCCAGTTCCCCCCCTACACACACACAGGAAAAGGGGAAAGGGAAATGAGAAAAAGAGATTGTGGGTTCAAAACTAAAACAGCTTTAATGAAACAATAATAAAAAGGAAAACAATATTCATAAGAAAATTATAATAAAATATATACAAATATACCAAATTGAACCCCCTGATGACTACGTCACTGCTGATGCTGCAGAGCAGCCATGGGGAAAGGTCCTGGACAGGACTCAGTGGCAGACAGGAGCTAAACTCAGGAGCTGGATTCAGGAACACACAGATCAGAATCGGAGAAGATGGACAGATGAGGTCCTCACTGGATGCCAGCTACCGAGAAGAGGCCTGACCCTTGTGATCTCTCAGTTTTATACTCATTATGATGTATATAGATGGAATACTCTGTTGGTCAGTTTGAGATCACCTGTCTTGTCTATTCCTCCCTGTAGGTGTGACCCTTTTTTGCCCCTTTGACTCTACGGCGTTCCACCAACTTGAGGGTAACCTTGATCTCCATAGAAATAAGTATAAGCAATGGCCTTTCTGCATACCAATGCCCTGTTACTTTTGTGATAATCATAAATTTTAAATGTTATCACTTCCAGAGTGTCACAGTTTAGCCTTGGTCCAGCCAATTTTGGCAGCTAAAAACGAGCAGTTGGGCTCCCCATTCCCTTCCTTCTAATTTGGAACACAGTACCCATCAAGGAATGGGTTTGTTTAGATCACAGGGGGTCGAGACCAATCCTGCTTACCCACACCTTGTAGATACGAATTAGGTTCCCATCCACTGGACACTGGAGCAATTTCTCTCAAAAGAAACTGTACGTGACTTTTCTTTTAAGTCATCAACTTGTGACTCGAGGGCAGCAGTTGATTGTCTATCCCATCTCCTCATGTCTTCTCCATGATCATGAAAAAGGAAAGAAAAGGAAAAAGGAAAAGCCACGGGATGTGTTGTGAGGTTTGGTGGATCTTTTGGGCTATTTTTGCAGGAGGACATTTTGTCTTAATGGCTGAGACATGGGCCTGTGAGAAGTAGGATCTATCCTCCCTGTGAGACAGTTTATCAGACAGTTTTTCAGGCAATTTCTCCAGAGCCAAGACACAGGCCTGTAAAGGCTGAGAGAGACTGTCTTCATACTGTTGGAGTTTGTCAACTGTTGGGGTCACCATTTGTTAAGGACACCATTTGTCGAAGACTGCGGGAGACTTAACGACACGCATATGGTGTTTGATTAACAAGTCTCAGTCTTTATTAGCAGTAGTTCTACCTAAATAGTTTGTTTAATGAGCTTCATACATATTACAAAACTTTAGCTCCTTATTGGTTACAGACTTTATCATTGCATAAGTATCACATACATTCCTGTAGTTTTTGAAATCCATCTGGTCCTGTGGGAGACATCCTGTTATCTCCCTTGCCTAAGCTTCACTGCACAACAAGGGCCCACTGACCTTGCTGGTCAGTATTTTTTCACTTAGCTCAGTATTTTCCCACTCAAGGCCTAAGCAGCTTGCTTTTGTCAGGCTCATGTCTGCTTTCAATGAGCCAGGTTTCAGTAAGTCTCTCCACACTTCCCCCGTTTTCTTTATTTAAGGCAATGTGGCTTTGTAACATATTTTGCACTAGGTTTTCAAGTATATTCTGCAAACATTTAAACATACAAGATGACAAAAATTATAATTAATATGACTAGTCCTTGTTTCAACAATTCTGATACCCAGGGTCCAAATCCAAAATTGGCCAACCATTCTCATAATGGGTCTGTCTGTAAGCTAAAGTCTTTTAAGTGTGTTTGCATTTCTGTTATTTGTTTGTGTATTGATGTTGAGTGATCAGACAGATTTAAACAACACATACCTTTGATCAGGAGTGTTCTTAGCCATCCTGTAATACCAAATTGAGAATCAATTTCCAAGAACATCATCTGTTTCCTTTAATTTGAGTCAATTGGGTCCACATTGTAAAGCAATCAATCTTGACTTCTTGGGTTGTTTAACTTGCTGGATGGCAAGTTTTAAGGACCAAATTGCTTGAGCTTGGCGAAAAGCACTTCCTGATTCAAAATAATAAAAATGTAGCTGATTATATATGATACCTGCTGCTATATAAAAATCCTCAAAATTCTGGTGAAAATGTGCAGCACAAAGACTACCTTCAGTTGCTACTACGCGACTATTTCTTATCAACCTATTGCCACAAACTCCATACTCTAATAAAAGATTCAAAGCACAATTACAATATACACAATTGCAATCACAATTAATAGCTATAACAGAATTCAATTCTCAAGCCCCCCCCTCAGTCCTTGTCGATCAAGTATGTTCACAATTACATATCGTGGGCGAAACCTCTTGCTTGATTTGTTAATTTCTGTTCAAAGTTGTTAAAGTAGAATGCTTATTACTCTTTGCTGTCGGTCTCGTGTGTTCGGTTGACCGACTTGACTGCTGGGCGTGTCCAGTTACTGGGAATCCATAAGGCACCTCGATCTGTGGAAACACAACTATAGCCATGACCAGTAAATAGCAACGGGCTCGGTCCTTCCCATAATTCTGTCTTAGGGTTCTTACAACACAATTGTATTTCAGGCGTAGCTTGCATTTTCACACCACTATTATGAATTACTACAGATGCTTGCTCTAAGTCTGCTACCAAACTAAGATAATTAAGCAAAAACAGCACTTTACTTAACTTTATCTGTGGATCTAATTCTGTTACATCTTTCTGCTTTGCAAGGTATTCCTTAATAGTTCTATATGCTCATTCCACAATCACTTGAACTGTGGAAAAATGCGGAATACCTGTTACATGCTTAATTCCCCATGTTTGCAAAAATTTCTCTACTTTCCCTCTATAACATGATACTGCTACTCTGTTCACACGGCTCTTATTGGTTGGTTGTCGTAATGTTAGTTCCTTACAGTTATATAACTCTACTACTATACTACCTTCTCTTATACCCTAGAGGTGAGTTTAAGGTTATTCTGAAGCACAGCATGTCCCTTGACCTTAAAGCCCTTATGTCTCTTATTCTTAAAGCCCTTGGCCCTAAAGTCATACATATTTCTCAGATCTCCCCTGTTTTTGTTTTTTTTTTTGTAACATGTAGTTTTAGAAATCCATCTGGTCCCGTGGGAGACATCCTGTTATCTCCCTTGCCTAAGCTTCACTGCACAACAAGGGCCCACTGACCTTGCTGGTCAGTATTTTTTCACTTAGCTCAGTATTTTTCTACTCAAGGCCTAAGCAGCTTGCTTTTGTCAGGCTAATGTCCACATTCAGTGAGCCAGGTTTCAGTAATACTCTCCACAGTCAACCACTTCGCCCACCGATGGAGTACCAGTAGTTTCTCTCCAAACTTCCCCAACATAGCTTGGTGACATAGCAATTCATCAAGGGCTGTAATTGAATGCCATTTGCTATAGATCAGCTCTTGCACAGCCAGTTCTCTCAGGTACTTAATACCTTTCTCCATGCTGTTCCATCTGATTGGGCGGCATTTGATGTCATCTTTATAGGGATACCAGGATACAGTTAACAAGAGTCACCTCCAGAGGCTAAGGATCTTTGCCGTTTTCCAAAGTGCCTTCTTAATTCCTCCATTTCTGGGTAGGGGTCCCATCTGCTTGGCTTCTTTATCATCTAAGTCTATGGTATCAGCTCGATTGTCCCAGCACCAGAGCAACAAGGAAGTAATTGACTCACCCTCTTGAGGGCTAAAGTCTTTTCTTAGAAGTCGCAACTTCTTCATGGATAAGAATCTGATGATTACGTCTGATTCTGATTGTCCTGAATTATTCTTCTACTGATTCTGTGATGGCACTGCTTTCGAAGAACCTTTTTGTCATGAAGGACTCAGCAATCATAAAGGACTCAGCGATCATGAAGAACTTGGCGATCATGAAGGAATCAGAAATTGTAAAAGACTGCAATTGTGAAGGATTTGGCCACTGTGTAGGACCTTCTTCTGGTTCTTCCTCTTGCACTGGAATAAGAGCTGTTTCTTCTTCACTCTCATCGCTATCCTCATCCTTGCTAACTGCCTTTTCAGGCTGTTTCTCCTCCTCTCCTGATGTTTGTTTGTATTTCCTCTTCCTCACAGGAGCAATTGGCACCAGTATGGATTCAGTAGTAGTGTCCGTAGTCTGCATAGCTGTAGTATTTGCGACCATCGGAACCACTGTGGATTGAGTAAGCGTATCCATAGTAGGTATACAGGTACTTGCCTTAAATGGATCTAGTTCATATTGAGCAGCTGATTCTCTTGTAGCTTAGCTATGGTGTTTGCGGCCACTGGCATGAGTTTGGGTCAAGTAGCTGTCAGCGTATCTGCAGTGCTCATGAGGGCTGGTGCTGTCTGAGTAGCTGATGTGCTTATGGTGACTCGTGCTGGCTGTGTAGTTGCTTTGTTCATTCAGACTAGTGTTGCCTGTGTGGCTACAATTTTTGTTTTCTGAGATACAGTGGCAGCCGTCTTGGATTTTCATTTTGCAGGGCCTGTATCACGGTCCACTTGGTGGATGCGTGATGGTTTGTTTACCGTGATCTCAAAGCACAAAAATCAAGGTGACCACGCCAAGGGGTTATGCTTAAATCAAACAGTGCAATTTTATTGTTTTGCCTGTAAAGTGGCATGCAATAGACAGGAAGAGTGATGGGAAGGGAAAGAAAAGGTAAAGTAAAGGGAGGAAAGAGGATTATAGCTCCCGACACAGGTCCAAGGCATCCCTATGATTCCAGGTCCAGGCAGTGCCCTGACAGTCCTTCTGATCATCGTGATCCATGGTGGGGAAGATCTTCTTCAAAGCTCAGTTGCTAAGGAGCCATCTTTTATACTAAGCAACACAAGTTGCTTCTCTGTCCCATGGATTGCAGCCAATCTCCACCTTTTTCGAGCGAGATAAAAAGGTTCTCGCTTCGCTTGCCAAAACTTAACTGTGCAGGCCCAGTAGGTATGGTTTTAGGAGAAGTTTGCAAATTTGGCTGAGGCAGCAGGTGAAATCCATCTTCTGGACAGCAGCTATGTGGCCTTATCTTAGTTGTTACTCGCAGTCCCAGGTATTGGAGAGCAGCACAGTATTCCCTGTACCACACAGTTCTTTCTCTCAGGGTGTTTGCTTCTTGGTATCTCTCTAAGTCTCTGATGGCAATGTTGAGGCAAATACTGCTCTTTGGACCGACTCTTACAGCCTGTTATGGAAGCAGTAAGCTCAGTGGAAGCTGAGGCGATTGCAGAACTCCTACAGTAGTACCTTGCTAATCTAATCATATACCCTGCCTGAAACACATTAAATAAATTCAATAATAAATTCAGAAGCATTATTAACGAGATAATGCTATTTCGTTCGGAATCTAGTGGAATCATCTTGGTATAATATGAGGAAGTGTAGGTCCCCCAGTTTAGCTCCTCTGGCTGGCTGCCAAACTGAGTGTCCTCCTTATCCCAGACAAGGCCAAAAGTGTAATTAAAAACAAAGCTCACTAAATAATGCCCAAGATTCTCAGGTAAGGCCACAGCTACACATATCGCAAGGTATATTACAACGAGGCCACGAATAACGACTGTCACTTTTATCCAGCACTTAAAATTGATAACTGCCAGGATGATGCAGAGAGCAACTAAGCCATAACAGATCTTCTGTCTCACACGCCACATTGAGAAAACCATCTGTAAAAAGAATTCCACAAAGGCATCATATGGTATTTTGAACTCATAATTCTCAGAGATAGACTACTATAAATATTACCAAATAGATCATGTTTAGGCCATCGATGATGTAACTTGCCTTTTCCCAGCACCTATAATTGATAAAATACAAAGTAAAACTGAGGGCCCCATGCAGATGACCACCACAAATCCCATGATCCATATGTCAGCCATTAGCACTTCCATCATTGCTGTGCTATCATTTTAATCAGCAGTCAGAAAAGTTTTTCAAGGACAAAATGTAATAGCTTTCTCCAAAGCCACATAAACCAACTGTCCATCTTAATGTCAACCCTTCAGCTCTCAAAAAAAAAAACCACTGTAACACTTTCTGACTGTACTTTGCAAATCTCACTCTGATGATAAGATTTGAACCACAAGCTTCAGGCTTGCAATGCTGGTGCTCTGCCAACCAAACTTTATCAGCAGAGCTGGTCAATACTGCCGGCTGAGCTGCTACCTGCACTGAGACATACAGCACAGACTATTTTTTTTTCCTGCAGTCCCAGCTCATTATGTGAGTGAGTTAGATGGGCAAACATTCCAGAGTGGTTCAGAGAGGTCTGAGTCAGTTCGGTTTGGCCCAATTCACTGCCCTATGTTAGGCGCCAAAAATCTGTCATGGTTTAGCCCTGGCCTGGCTAATTTTGGCAGCTAAAACCAAGCAGTTGGGCTCCCCATTCCCTTCTCCCCACCCTCAAGGGAAGGGGAAAGGGAAATGAGAGGGAAAAAAAAATAAGACTTGTGGGTTGGAAACTAAAACTACAGTTTAAATGAAATAATAATAATAATAATAATAACAATAATTAATAATAGGAAAGTAATAAAATATATATGAGATTGCTCTCCCCCTCCCCATGTCTGTATGTCACCACAAATGCTGTAGAGCAGGCATGAGGGAATGGGCCCGCAGCTTGGAGGGAACTGAACTTAGGAATTGGATTCAGGAACACATGGATCCGGGATCAGGAGCAATCAGACAAACGAGGTCCTCACCGGACATCAGCCATCCCAGAAGAGAGCGAGACCCTTGTGATCTCTCAGTTTTATACCGAGTATGACGTATATGGGCTGGGAATACTCTGTTGGTCAGTTTGGTGTCACCTGTCCTGTCCACTCCTCCCTGAAGGTGTGGCCTTTTTCGCCTCTGACTTATGGCACTCCACCAGCTCGAGGATGGACTTGGTTTCTATAGGAATAAGTATAAGCAATGGTCTTTCTGCATCCCAGTGCCCCGTGTTATCACTTCTAGAGAGAAACACGGTCTGAAAAACATACAGTTATCTTTCAGAAAATGGAGTTATTTAAATGAGACTTATCTGAAGTTAGAAAACTGTTTCTACTTTAGCTCAAACCAGAATGCCCGATAAGCCTTCTACAATGAGGTAACTAGCTTAATGGATAAGGACAGAACAATGGATGTTGTTTAATGGACAGTGAGGTGGACTGGAACTAGCTGGATGGCCAGACCCACAGGGTTATGATCAGTGGCACAAATTTCAGTTGAAAACAAGTCAATAGTGATGTCCCCCAGGAGTATATAATGGGGCCAATACTTTTTGTAATCTTCATTAATAACCTGGAAAATAGGACAGAGTGCACCCTCAGCAAGTTTTCAGATAACATAAAACTGGCAGGCATGGCAAGTTGAAAATGAGCCAAGAGTGTGCCCTGGCAGCCAAGAGGGCAACCGTGTCCTGGGGTGCATCAAGCACGGCATTGCCAGCCGGGCGAGGGAGGGGATTGTCCAGCTCTACTCTGCACTGGTGCAGCCCCACCTCGAGTACTGTGTGCGGTTTGGGGCACCACAGGATAAAAAGGACAATGAATTACTGGAGAGTGTCCAGAGGAGACCACAAGGCTGGTGAAAGGTATGGAGGGGAAGTCGTATGAGGAGCGGCTGAAGTCACTTGGACTGTTCAGCCTGGAGGAGACTGAGAAGGGAATCTCAGAGCAGTTTACTGCCTTCTCACAAGGGAAGGAGGTGAAACAGGTGCTGAGCTCTTCTCTCTTGCAACCTATGATAGGACCAGAGAGAATGGCAGGAAGATGTGCCAGGGGAGGGTTAGATTGGATATTAGGAAGAGATTCTTCCCCCAATGGGTGGTGGAGCACTGGAATAGCTCCCCAGGGAAGCAGTCATGGCACCAAGTCTGCCAGCATTCAAGAAGCATTTGCACAGTGTCCTCAGTCACATGGTGTGAATGTTGGGAGTGTCCTGTGTAGGGATAGGAGTTGGACTCGATGATCCTTTTGGGTCCCTTCCAACTTGGGTAATTCTATGATTCTATGATTCTATGCTAGTTGGTTGAGGTAGATCCTTCCTCTCTACTTTGTGCTAGTGAGGCTGCATCTGGAGCATCATGTTTAGTTCTGAGCTCCCCAGTGCAAGAAAGGTATGGACTTACTGGAGCAAGTCCAGCAAAAGGGCCACAATAATGTTTAAGGGACTAGAGCATGTGCCGTATGAGGAGAGGCTAAGTGAGCTGGGACTATTTAGCCTGGAGAAGTGAAGGCTCAGGCAGGATCTTATCATTGTGTATAAATACCTGATTTGAGGGAGCCAGGCTCTTCTCAGTGGTGCTCATTAAAAGGACAAGAGGTAATGGGCACAAATGTAAAATAAAAAACAGGAAATTTCATCTGAACGCTCAAAGACCCTTTTTTACTGTGAGATTAGTCAAGGACTGTACCAGGTTGTCCAACGATGTTGTAGTATCTCTGTCCTTGGAGATATTAAGAACCCAACTGAACATGGCCTTGAGCAACTTGCTCTAGGTGACTCTGTTTTGAGCAAGGGGATTGGACTAGATTATCTCAAGAGGTCCCTTCCAACCTAAATGATTCTGTGCAAAATTGAGGAATTCTTTAATTCCTACTATGTATGAATTGTCCTCAGTCTTCTTTCTGATACTCTAAATAGGTTTTCTTTGTAAGGCATTTTCCTTCATTGTTGGACCATTTCTGTGCTCTATTAAGATTTTGAATATTCCTCTTAAAAATGTCGGTGCCACAAACCTTATATACTTTTCTAGTGTGTGCCTCTGTATTTTGATAGGGGTAAATTCCCTGTTTATAATTCCAGTAATTACATTAATACTTTCTGCTAAAGCAAGCTTACTTGAGCACTTTTTCACCATGACCTTTAAAATGCTTTTCAGGGTCTTCTTTTCAGGTTGCAGCCCCTCATTCTATTGCTTGCTAGAGCTTTAACTTGGCATTTGAATATGAAGAATTTATAGTGCAACTCAGTAAACCAGAAGAAGGACAGCTTTGAAGAATGGGTAGTCATTTACAAGATGATGGGAGGTCTTTGACTTATTTCTGTTTGTTATGGATTGTTCCTGAAGTCACATAAATAAGTGAGAAAAGTTTCCGTTCATTTACATTATTAAATAAGCTATTTTGAGTGCAAGTAAGGTAAGAGAAAATTTTGAGTATTTCAGTAGAGGAGGATTTGAAGAGTTTTAGGGAAGAAAATGAAGAGAGACTTTTTTTCTAGTATTGCATTTTACCCATTGTGTTCTTACAGTACATTTTATTCAGTGTATGTTAATTCTTTCTGAAAGCTGACAATATTGGAGGTACTGTAATTTACTTGTATTTTGATTACTATAGAAATTACTCTTTTAGTTCTTTAGAATTGCGATGAGTTGGTATGAAATGTTCCAGTGTTCAGTTTAATTGCATTAATTATTGCTTGTCTTTTTGTGAAGACATACTTAATTAAGAACTAAACATTTATATGTGCAGTTTCCAAAATTATGTTTGTGCATATAGGTAGCTTAAAGAGTGTTGTCTTAATATGGCATAAGGTTTTGAGTCTCCTCTCAAAATTTAACAATAGTTGCGCCTAACGTATGCAGGTGTAGTTAGAGAAGAATCAGGCCTGTGAATGTATTTTTTTCTAAAAGTTCTTTACCTCGAAGCAGTAAGTAGGTTTGTGTGCACCTTGTTTCTGACTTGATAAATGTATTTGCCTTTGCAAAGTAGACTAAACTTTTAGAAAAAAAAATCATTAAGTTCAAAGCTTATAGTAATTCTCTTCTTGATGTGCTACAAGTTCTAAGTAGACCTTAGATTAGGAAAAGCAATGATATATAATATGAAGTTTTTAATATTTTAGGACAAAACAGCATTTTAAAAAAGGAAAAATAAATTAAGTATCTCCATGTACTCATGTAATAGTATGTGAAAAAATCTTTAGCTAATCCCTAGATTGGATTTTGAGTCAATATTTTTCTTTTAAGATCTGAATAAGGATAAGTGACAAAAAGCAAAGAAGTTTCTGCTGAACTTTTAATTTTACATTTTAATTTTATTCAGAGACCACGATGCAGACATCAGAGACTGGGTCGGACACAGGTTCGACTGTGACTTTACAGGCATCTGTGGCTGGCCAGGCAGCAGTGCCCACACAGGTAGTACAGCAGGTACCGGTTCAGCAACAGGTAGGTGTCTGTTAATTTTGGGAAAACAAAAAACCCTGGCAAGATAGAATGATGCATTTCAACAGATGTAGTGAAGAACTGATTTTGTACAAGGCTGCAAATACAACTGTTTTTCACTGTTTTATTCAATTTTATTTTGCTGTAACTAAAACAGCTACATAAGCAGACATGCAGTTTTCAGGATATATTTCTTGAACTAGAATATCTGGCAACCACCAGAAATACATATGCATGATTCTAAAAGCAGATTACTATGAAATGTGTGTAATATCTCATAAAAAATTACATTCATTTAAGTTATGGAATAGTCACATTTATTCCTTCAGACGGTTGATAAGAAATATTGAATTTTTGAACTAAATACAATATAGATGTAAAATGCAAAAGCAATGTCATTTTGTACTTCTAAGCAAAACTCCCTGCAGGTTCTTGCACAACTGCAGAAAGGTATTTGAAGTAAAACCATATGTAATGCATTATTTGGATTTGTCAGAGAATTAAAGGGACTTCTGAAGCAGCCAGCTCAGCATACACTTCTGTGACATGATTGAGCACCTATGCAGCCCCACCAACATTAGAGGGAGTGGTGTATGGAGATTAAGGAGGGAAGTGAAATTAGAAAACAGAAATTGAATGTGAAATGCTATGACTTTTGTCCAAGACTCCTTTACTATGTCTAATTTAGCTTTTTTTTAAAAAAAACATTTGTTTCAGTTGGAAGGGACCTACAATGATCATCTACTACACGGGTGTCAAACTCGCAGTGCACAGGCTGAATCCAGCCCTCCACCTTGTTTTATCCTGTCCAGCACCTTGTTTCTACCCAGTGGCAGCATGAAGCTCCTTGCCCCTATACTCCTGCCAGCGCTGGGCATGTGTGCACGTTACGCTGCAGGAGCAGAATTGTGGGAGCTGTGATTTTGACACCCCTGATCTAGTCCAACTACCTGACCACTTCAAAGAATCACAGAATCAGAGAATTGCTTGGTTGGAAAAGACCTTTAAGATCATCGAGACCAACCATACCTGTCCACTATTAAACCATATCCCCGAGAAACTCATCTACTCACCTTTTACGTACCTCCCTGGGCAGCCTCTGCCAATGCCTGATCACCCTTTCAGTGAAGAAACTTTTTCCTGATGTCTACTCTGAACCTCCCCTGGCACAATTTGCAACCATTTCCTCTTGTCCTATCACTCATCACTTGCGAGAAGAGACCAACACTCACCTCGCTACAACGTCCTTTCAGGTAGTTGTAGGCAGTGATGAGGTCTCCCCTCAGCCTCCTCTTCTCTAAGCTAAACAACCCCAGTTCCCTCAGCTGCTTCTCGTAAGACTTGTTCTCCAGCCCCTTCACCAACCTCGTTGCTCTTCTCTGGATGTGCTCCAACACCTCAATGTCTTTCTTGTACTGAGGGGCCCAGAACTGCACACAGTACTCAAGGTGTGGCCTCACCAGTGCTGAGTACAGGGGCACAATCACCTCCCTGGTCCTGCTGGCCACGCTGTTTCTGATACAGGCCAAGATGCCATTGGCCCTCTTGGCCACCTGGGCCACTGCTCACTCATATTCAGCCAGCTGTCAACCAACACCCCCAGGTCTTTCTCTGCCAGGCAGCTCTCCAGCCAGTCTTCCCCAAGTCTGTAACGCTGCATGGGGTTGTTGTGCCCCAAGTGCAGGACTCAGCACTTGGTCTTGTTGAACCTCATCCCATTGGTCTCAGCCCATTGATCCAGCCTGTCCAGATCCCTCTGCAGAGCCTCCCTTCCTTCAAGCAGATCAACACTGCCACCCAGCTTAGTGTCATCTGCAAACTTGCTAAGGGTGCACTCCCTTCGTCCAGATCATTAATAAAGATATTGAACAGGACTGGACCCAGCACTGAACCCTGGGGAACACCAGTCGTGATCGACCTCCAACTGGATTTGACTCCATTTATCACTTCCCTCTGGGCCCGGCCATCCAGCCAGTTTTTCACCCAGCAGAGGATGTGCCTGTCCAGGCCAATGGCAGCCAGTTTCTCAAGCAGAATACTGTGAGAAATGGTGTCAAAGGCTTTACTGAAGTCCAGGTACACCACATCCACAGCCTTTCCCTCGTCCATTAACTGGGTAACCTTGTCATAGAAGGAGATCAGATTGGTCTGGCAGGACCTGCCTTTCATAAACCCATGTTGACTGGGCCTGATCACACGGTTATCCTGTGCGTGCTGTGTGATAGCACTGAAGATGATCTGCTCCATGACCTTTCCTGGTACCAAGGTCAGACTGACAGGGTTGACCAAAAGCATTGTCCAAATACCTCTTAAATACCGAGAGGCTTGAGGCATTGACCACCTCTCTAGGAAGCCTGTCCCAGTGTTTGATCACCCTCTCACTAAAGGAATGTTGACTAATATCTAGTCTGAACCTCGCTTGATGCAGCTTTGAACTATTCCCACTCATCCTGTCTGCAGGAGATCTGCACCTCCCTCTCCACTTCTCCTCTGTTCAGCTGTCATGCTGTTAGGTTCCTTGGGTGAAATCTGATGTTCTTTTTCAACATAATTTGGCTTTAGAGTTTCAAAATCAACACTATTAAAACTGAGAATAACCTGTTAAATTACGTTAGTCTTTTTCTGTGCTAGTAAATCACTGTTTTCTAAATTAAAATTCCTAGCATTTTGTTAAGTTTAGTTTTAAAATTTAAGGTGATTAATTTTTCGGCATTTCTTGGCAGTGCTCTTTATCTGCCTCATATGTTTCACTAATAATTTTTCCTGGTATATAGACTCACTTTATAATGTCTCATATTACCATTAATATCACTTCTACTTATATTATAATGTACCTTGGAATAAATTTGCTTTTTGTTTTTAAACACCATCCCCTGAAAAAATAAAAAGCCAAAACCCAAAAACATTTCAGCAAACATTTAAGCACTGGGCACTTATATGCTTAGCTTTGTGTACTCACTCAAAGTACATCCCTACTAAGTTACTAAATGGCTAAAATCACAGAATCACAGAATGGTTCTGGTTGGAAGGGACCTCTGGAAATCATCTTGTCCAACCCCATACTCAAACAGAGCCACCTAGAGATGGTTGCCTAGGAACATGTCCAGATGGCTTTTGAATATCTCCAAGGAGGGAGACTCCAGAATCTCCCCAGGCAACCTGTGCCAGTGCTCAGTCATCCTCACAGTAAAAAAGTGTTTCCTTATGTTCAGATGGAACCACTGGTGTTTCCATTTGTGTCCCTTCATGTATTTATGTATGCTGCTAAGATTCCCTCTTCCCCAAGCCTTCTCTTGTGTAGGCTAAGCAGTCCCAGCTCTCTCAGCTGGGAGCCCAGAACTGGACATAGGACTCCAGGTGCACAGTATTCAACTGGTGCTAAATAAATGGGAAAGATCACCTGCCTGGACCTACTGGCAATTCTTTGCCTGATTCAGCCCAGGATACCATTAGCCCTCTTTGTGTCAAGGGCACACGACTGACTCATGTTCAACTTGGTGTCCACCGGGACCTGTGGGTCCTTTTCTGCAAAGCTGCTTTCCAGATGGGTGTCCACCAGCATGTATTGGTGCACGGGGTTGTTCCTCCCCAGGGGCAGGACTTGGCACTCCTCCTTGTTGAAGTACATGAGGTTCCTGTCAACCCATTTTGATAGCCTGTTGATATCTCTCTGAATGGCATTCTCCAAAATTGTTTTTAAAAAATATCTTTTCCAGCAGTTGCTAGGTCCTGCCAGAATAGCAGAAAAAGTGCGCTTCTAGCACATGTCCATGATCAAAAAGCCATAGGGGAAACTGTTAAAATTTTTAGTAAGTACCCTTTTGCCGTAAACCACCTTCTGTGTCTTCTGGAGTGGCCTGGCTTCTACTGCTCATTTCTTTGTATTCCTGACGATATAGCACTGCTCTATCACAGTCCTTTTAATGTCATCGCTATCTATATTTATGCTGCAATCCAACATGAGATCCCTGAGTGCCTCAAAACTGATCTTTTCTCTGTTGCATTTACATTGATGCCTTTAACCTTTAAACAGCACTTTCCTCCAGAGTGCAGGTAACAGGACCCCCAAGTACTTTTTCTGCCAAGTTGCTTTCCAGCTGATTGGTCCCCAGATTGTACTGGTGCATGGGGTTGTTCTTCCCCAGGTGTAACACTTGGTGCTTCCCCCTTTTTGAACTTCATGAGGTTCCTGTCAGCCTATTTCTACAGCATGTCAAGGTCCCTCTGGATGGCAGATTGACCCTCTGGCATATCGGCCACTCCTCCCAGTTTGGTGTCATCAGCTGGGGGTGCACTCTGCCCCATCCTCCAGATCATTAATGAGTATGTTGAACAGAACTAGACCCGGTATTAGCCCCTGGAGTACACCTATAGTTACCGGTCCCCAACTAGACTTTGTGCCACTGAAAGGCTTTTGCTGAATTAGGACTTTATATAGATCTCTCTCTTTAACTTAAATCTTTATTACAGATTCATGGAATGGTTGAGGTTAGAAAGGACCACTGGAGGTCACCCCCCGCTCAAGCAGGGTCACCAA
This sequence comes from Tapera naevia, assembly GCA_033556795.1. Taxonomy (NCBI): domain Eukaryota; kingdom Metazoa; phylum Chordata; class Aves; order Cuculiformes; family Neomorphidae; genus Tapera; species Tapera naevia. Next base: position 1,145,583 of record JAUMJJ010000208.1, on the reverse strand, counting down.
GAGCTGTTTCTCTAAGAACATGTCGTGAGGGCTTTTGAATATCTCCAAGGGAAGAAAAATCCACAACCTCCTTGGGAAACCTGTTCCAGTGCTTGGTCACACTCACAGTGAAAAAGTGTTTCTTGATGTTCAGATGGAACCTCTTGTGTCTCAGTTTATGCCTATTGCCTCTTGCACTTTCACTGGGCACAACTGAAAAGGGCCTTGGCTCCATCTTTGCACCTTCCCTTCAGGTATTTGTACAGATAATGAGATTCCCCCTTGTGCCTCTGGGGGAAACAGCCCCGCTCTCTCGGCCAACCCCTAGGCCTGACCATTCAGCCAGTTTTTAGTCCACCTCACTGTCTGCTCAGCCAGCCCGTAGTTCAACAGCTTCTCTATGAGGACCTTATGGGAGACAGTGCCAAAGGCCTTCCTGAAGTCTAGGTAGACCATATCCACTGCTCTTCCCTGGTCTACCAGGCCAGTTATTTCATTCTAAAAGGTTATTTTGTCAAGCATGACTTTCCCTTGGTGAATCCATGATGACTATTCCTGATTATTGTCATTCATGTGCCACAAAAAATGGTTCCCAGGGTTTGAGGTGTAGCTGACCGTCCTGTAGTTCCCTGGATCCTGCTTCTTGAAGAAAGGAGTGATTTTTGCTTTCCTCCAGTCCTCGGGCACCTCTCCTAATCGCCATGATCATTCAAAGATTATTGAGAGTGGCCTCACAATGCTCCCTCAGCACTCATAGGTGCATCTTATCAGGGCCCATTAGGATAAGATCTTTCTAATATTGTACTAACTTTATAAATTAAGCTTCTGTGACGCTTGGACTTAGTTAAGCTTTGTAGGAGGCTTAGCGCCATCAACTCTTTTTAAGCTTTGCTTAGAACTTTTAAAAACTAGATATAGTTTATATCAGTATATATTAAGATATTACTTATCTTTCAGTGTTACTGTTTCCAATAATTTTGTTTCACTGAATATTTCATCTGTATTTTGGACTATTTTGTGATTATACTGGATTGTATTTTTCAGTTGACTCTTATTTGAAAGTAGAAGTCATGTAAGATTTCAGAAAGTTAGGGGATCAGCCTGGCCAAGGAAGTGGAGTTTGCTGCAATATTTTGTATAGACTGAAGAGGTGATGGAGACAGTATATGAAGGAGATACTGGTTTGGAGAGAAAAGGATAGATGATGAAAGTGTTGAGAAAAGGAATTGAATGTGTAGGGTACAGAAAAGGTAGAATAAAAATGTGAATCTAGTATACCACTAGGAAATGTGATGAAGAATGTGGGTAAGATAGGTGCTTTTCCACTGTAGGAAAAGAAAGAGCTAGCCAGCATGGAAACAATCTCTTTGATGAAGAATGGTTTTGCTCTGAACAATTAACTGTATATATTTTACATTTGCTTAAATTTGACTTTATGTGCACATGCTTTATGAGCAGACTACTTTAGGTGAAGATGAAAAATTCACAACAAATAAGTTATTTTAAAAAATCCTTTCCTGTAGTTATGGGTGGGATAATTTTTCAATGTCTAAATTACTTTCTGCTAAAATAAATATTTTCTTTGCTCACTGACAATATATCTATGGATTTCATGAAAGTCTGATATGGTGCCCCAAATGAATTAAAAAAAAAATCCTTAATGATAAACTAAGATTCCCTTCTTAGTGTAGTGGCAGTGGTTTCACAGGCATTTTCAAGCAGCACAGCAACTGTCATTTTTGGCGCCTTGAATGGTGAAGGGAGAAACCTATACATGTGCAAATAAAAAGTAGCAAAAGTAAGGCCAAAAAGTGAGGAGCATAATTAAATACCATTTAACATCCTGCAGAATTTTCCTTAGTCTTATATTTCCTCAAATATGATTTTCCACCCATGTATCATTCCTGTTTTAATATGCGCTCTTAGAGCATGAGGTAGCAAGCTTATAAGGATTTTAAACTCATCTCACAAACCTTATGGTTTATGTCATGTAGTGCAGAAGAATTTGAAGAGTAAAATTATAAACAAGTATCTAAACGATTTTAGAAAGTGTATTCATGCATCAGAAGTTACACAAAACAAAACTTCCTATTCAGCATAGACTATGGCCATAGCATTCAGAAATAATTGTATCATTAAACTGAACATACACACTTTTGCTAATCAAAATTGGAGCTTAATGCAAAATCAGATTTAACATATGAAAAACAGTCATGAGCTTATTTTGGTCATTTGTCTAAATATCAACATTACAGCTTGCACTATTTTCCAAAAGTATAATAGATAATTAATGTATTAAGATGACTTTTTTTTTCTGAAAAAAGAAAGCTTCAGGTTGCTCAGGGAGCTGCTTAGCAAGGCCCACTGGGAAAAAGATTTTGATGGTGCTGGAGTCCATCAGTGCTGGTCACTGTTTAAGCACCACCTCCAAAGGGCACAGGACCAGGCAATCCCAAAATGCCGGAAGTCAAGCAGGTGAGGCAGAAGGTCAGCCTGGCTGAGCAGGGATCTTCTACTCAAACTGAGGTGCAAGGAGATGGTATATGGCCAGTGGAAACAAGGACAGGTGACGTGGGAAGGACAACAGGGAAGCTGTTTGCCACTGTAGGGCAGAAATTCATGTGGCCAAAGCTCAATTAGAGTTGAAGCTGGCCAGCACTGTGAAGGATAATAAAAAGGGTTTTTTCAAATATATTAATAGCAAAAGGCAGGCCAGAAATAACATTGGACCATTACTTGATGAGCGTGGGCACCTCATTAACAGCAGCTTAGACAAAGCAGAGACTTTTAATGCTGTTTTTGCATCGGTATTCAATAATGGCATTGGGCTTGGGCCCCCCCAGAGCCTTGAGCTGGGGGATCATGACTGGGCAAACAATCTCCCAATCACCCATGAACTTGTGCAGGATCTGCTGCTCCAGTTGATGGGGGCTGATGGGGTTCATCCTCTCTCAATGATTTTTCAGTGCTCTTGGGAATCTGGAGAGGTACCAGCTGACTAGAAGCTGGCAAATGTTGTCCCGATCTTCAAGAAGGGCAGGAGGGATGACCCCGTTAACTACAGGTCTGTCAGTCTCACTTCAGTGCCTGGGAAGATTATGGAGAAGATCATTGTGGGAGTTACCGAAAAACATCTGAAAGACAACACAGTCATTGGTCCCAGTCAGCAGGGGTTTATAAAGGGAAGGTCCTGCCTGGCAAACTTAATATCCTTCTATGACAAGGTCACCCACCTCGTCGACCAGGGAAAACCAGTCGATGTCATTTCTCTGGATTTCAGCAAAGCCTTTGATAATGTCTCTCACAGGATTCTCATCAACAAAATGTCCAGCATCCAGCTGGATAAACACATAATACAATGGGTGCACAATTGGCTGATGGGTTGGGCTCAAAGAGTCACAGTGAATGGAGTTACATCAGGCTGGCGCCCAGTCACTAGTGGGGTCCCACAGGGATCCCTCCTGGGGCCACTGCTCTTCAATTTGTTCATAAATGACCTGGATGAAGGACTCGAAGGTTTATTGACAAAGTTTGCCAATGACACAAAACTGGGGGGAGCTGTCGACACTCTTGGGGGCAAAGACGCCCTGCAGAGGGATCTTGACAGATTGGAGAGCTGGACAATCACCAACAGCATGAAATTTAACAAGGGCAAGTGCCAGGTTCTGCATCTGGGACACGGCAACCCTGGATACACGGACAGCCTAGGGTGTGAGAAGCTGGAGAGCAGCCCTGCGGAGAGGGACCTGGGGGTTCTGGTTACCGGCAATTTGAACGTGAGCCAAGAGTGTGCCCTGGCAGCCAAGAGGGCAACCGTGTCCTGGGGTGCATCAAGCACAGCATTGCCAGCCGGGCGAGGGAGGGGATTGTCCAGCTCTACTCTGCACTGGTGCAGCCCCACCTCGAGTACTGTGTGCGGTTTGGGGCACCACAGGATAAAAAGGACAACGAATTACTGGAGAGTGTCCAGAGGAGGCCACAAGGCTGGTGAAAGGTATGGAGGGGAAGTTGTATGAGGAGCGGCTGAAGTCACTTGAACTGTTCAGCCTGGAGGAGACTGAGAAGGGAATCTCAGAGCAGTTTACTGCCTTCTCACAAGGGAAGGAGGTGAAACAGGTGCTGAACTCTTCTCTCTTGCAACCTATGATAGGACCAGAGAGAATGGCAGGAAGATGTGCCAGAGGAGGGTTAGATTGGATATTAGGAAAAGATTCTTCCCCCAATGGGTGGTGGAGCACTGGAACAGGCTCCCCAGGGAAGCAGTCATGGCACCGAGTCTGCCAGCATTCATAGAATCATAGAATCTTCCGGTTGGAAAAGACCTTGGAGATCATCAAGTCCAACCGCACCAATCATCTGCTAAACCGTGTCCCTCAAAAACGCATCTATCCTCCTTTTAAATACCTCCAGGGATGGTGACTCAAACACCTCCCTGGGCAGCCTAAAGAAATTCTTCCTAATATCCAGTCTGAACCTCCCCCAGCGCAACTTACGGCCATTTCCTCTCACCTGTCACTTGAGAGAAGAGATCAACACTCTCTCTCGCACAGCCCCCTTTCAGGCAGCCGTTGACAGCAATGAAGTCTCCCCTCAGCCTCCTCTTCTCCAAACTCAACAACCCCAGTTCCCTCAGCCGTTCCTCGTAGGACATGTTCTCCAGCCCCTTCACCAGCCTCGTCGCCCTTCTCTGGACACGCTCCAACACCTCAGTGTCCTTCTTATACTGAGGGGCCCAGAACTGCACACAGTACTCGAGGTGTGGCCTCACCAGTGCTGAGTACAGGGGCACAATTCAAGAAGCATTTGGACAGTGCCCTCAGTCATATGGTGTGAATGTTGGGAGTGTCCTGTGTAGGGATAGGAGTTGGACTCGATGATCCTTTTGGGTCCCTTTCAACTCGAGTAATTCTATGATTCTTTGCATGTCCAAATCTTTTTTTTTTTTTCAGGCACTGCACTTGATTATATTTTTTTTCATTTTAAGTGGGGTTTATAATTCCTTACTTATTTTATCCTGGTATTTTTCTCTTAAACTTCTTAGCACTTTTAATGCAAACACTTTTATCTAAAATCAAAATTCTGTACATAGTTTTATCTTGCCTTAAGGATAAGAGATGTATTTTTTGAATTTGGGAAATTATAGTTCAGGAACGCTGTTATGGGATAGCAGGCCAATGTCAGTTTATGTAATGGTTCACATGGGAAAGCAGCAAACTGCTGATTTTTCTATTTAACCATCAAAAAGAGTACATCTTATTACTGCTGACTGACAGAAACATCTGTTTTTCTGTCATCCTTGAACAGTCTTATTCGAAGTCATGTGAGTTTTTGTTCAGAATTAAGGTTTTTATATAATTTTTTCCTTAGGTGTTGTGGTTTAACGCCAGCCAGCCACTCACTCACTCACTCACTCACTCCCTCACTCACTCCCTCCCCCTCAGTGGGATGGGGGAAGAGAATTGGAAGGGTAAGAGTGAGAAAACTCATGGGTTGAGATAAAAATAGTTTAATAATTAAAAAGTAGTAGTAATAATAATAAATTGTAAGGAAAAGAGGGAAAAAAATAACAAAGAGATAAAAGTAAAACCCAAGGAAGACAAGTGATGCAAATGAAAATGATTGCCCGCCACCACCTGACCGATGCCCAGCTGTTGGGGTCACCATTTGTTAAGGACACCATTTGTCGAAGACTGCGGGAGACTTAACGACACGCATATGGTGTTTGATTAACAAGTCTCAGTCTTTATTAGCAGTAGTTCTACCTAAATAGTTTGGTTAATGAGCTTCATACATATTACAAAACTTTAGCTCCTTATTGGTTACAGACTTTATCATTGCATAAGCATCACATACATTCCTGTAGTTTTAGAAATCCATCTGGTCCCGTGGGAGACATCCTGTTATCTCCCTTGCCTAAGCTTCACTGCACAACAAGGGCCCACTGACCTTGCTGGTCAGTATTTTTTCACTTAGCTCAGTATTTTTCCACTCAAGGCCTAAGCAGCTTGCTTTTCTCAGGCTCATGTCTGCTTTCAATGAGCCAGGTTTCAGTAAGTCTCTCCACACCCAGCCAGTCCTAAAGCAGCTGCCCCTCTGCCAACCTTCCCCCTAGTTTTACTGGTGAGCATGATGTTACGTGGCATGGAATATCCCTTCGGTCAGTTGGTCAGCTGTCCCGGCTGTGTCCCCTCCCAGCTTCCTGTGCACCCCCAGCCTACTCGCTGGAGGGGCAGTGTGAGGAACAGAAAAGGCCTTGACTCTGTGTAAGTGCTGCTCAGCAATGACGAAAACATGCCCGTGTTATCAACGCTGTTTCCAGCACAAATCTAAAACACAGCCCCATGCGGACTACTATGAAGAAATTTAACTCTATCCCAGCCCAAACCAGTATATTAGGTTAACAATGGAGTTAATGGTGGAAAAGAAGGAGTAGGTATTTTATAGAATGTAGTGAGGATGATGAAGGCGTTCTAAATAAAATGTTCTTAAAGAATTCTTGTAGATGATGCATCACATGTATGAGAACCAGACTCTTCCAGGATTACACTGAATTTTTTAGGACCTACTCTGACAGGTCAAAGGTTGCCTGCTAACAGCACATGTAAATTGTGATTTCATAGAATCATAGAATGGTTTGGGTTGGAAGAGACCTTAAAGATCATCCTGTTCCAACCCCCCTGCCATGGGCAGGGACACCTCCGACTAGACCAGGCTGCTCCAGACCCTATCCAACCTGTCCTTGAACACCTCCCCAGGGAGGGGACATCCACGACTTCCTTGGGCAACCTGTTGCAGCGTCTCACCACCCTCATTATGAAGAATTTCTTCCTAATGTCTAATCTAAATCTTCCCCCTTCCACTTTAAAGCCATTCCCCCTCGTCCTATCACTACTTGCCCTTGTAAAAAAGCTCCTCCCCAGCTTTGTTGTAGGCCCCCTTCAGGTACTGTAAGGATTTGGAGGCTTGTATTGTATAGAGTTAAACTGGAGTTAAAAAAATCCAGAAAAGCAGCATATAGATGACCAAATGAAGTTTTCTTCCTTACTAAATAGAGTTCCTAAGCTTGGTGTGAAGCATACAGTTGTTCTTGTTCTTGTGCTTTCCAGATAATTCTATCTTTGGCATTGAAAATTCCCATATTCTCAAGGGCATGTATCTCCTATGCTAGTACTCCACTTTTAGCATATTACAGACTTGCATCACAATATTACATTCTGTGTTATTTAGTAATTGTGAGAACAGGGATGACCCATGACTGAGCGTGTTGTTTAGAAACCATTAGATGCACTGAAGCACTAGTCATTCTTTTTATAAGGTAAACTATCCCATATTTCTGGTGTTCTTGCTTACAGGTACAGCAAGTACAGACTGTGCAACAGGTACAGCATGTATACCCGGCCCAGGTTCAGTATGTGGAGGGAAATGACACAGTCTACACAAATGGAACTATGTAAGTAGGTTATTGATCAAAATTAGAACGTTTGCTAAAATGCGAAGTTAAATGCACATTCTTTAATGACACCATATGGGCTACTGTATTTTAAGTAGCAAAGAAAAATTTTGAACAAAAATTATTTTTTGTCATTTTAAGTCATTATTTGGGTGAAAGCAAGTTGAATTCACATCAGTTGAACTCATCTAAAATTAATTCAGGTAATTGTTACAGTTGGACATAGTGGGAAGGTAATATATGCAGTATTTTGTCGTTTGGGGAAAAAAACTTAAGTTTATAGACAAGTTTTAAGTTATGTTGATAGGAAGGATTATCTTAAGTTATTATAATACGGTCATTTGTGTAAGTCTTCATGTGAGCCTCCTATTCTTCTAAGTGAAATTGTACTGGGAAGTTCCCTAAATTGCTGAGGGACCTTAAAGTCCATCCAGTTCCAACCCTCTTGCCATGGGCAGGGACACCTCCCACTAGACCAGGCCGCTCATAGCCTCATCCAACCTGGTCTTGAACACCTCCAGGGATGGGGCATCCACGACTTCTCTGGGCATCCCTGTGCCAGGGCCTCACTACTCTCACAGTAAAAAATTTCTTCCTAATATCTAGTCTAAATCTCTCCTCTTTCAGCTTAAAACTGTTCCCCCTTGTCCTATCACTGTACTCCCCGATAAAGAGCCCTTCCCCAGCTTTCCTGTAGGCCCCCTTCAGGTACTGGAAGGCTGCTATAAGGGGACAAAACAAAACAAAAATAAAAAAAAACCTGACCAGATAAACGGCCCAGAAAAGTTGTCTTCATACAGGATTTGATTCCTGTATGATATTCCCCATATAACTACTAACAATTTCATTTGTAGATAGTACCTTAAAAGGAGATGGAAGGAGGAGCTGGCTGACACAGCATAACTTGTGCTATTTCATCCACCAATAAACTGTATTTTAATATGATTGATATTTTACCATAGAAAAATCTAGGTTGTAAGGGACCTCCAGAGGTGATCTAGTCCAACCCTCTGCTCAAAGCAGGTCTAATTAGATCCAGTTGCTCAGGGGCCTGTCCCATCGAGTTGCGTACACCTCCAAGGATAGAGGTTCCACACCCTTTCTGGGCAACCTGTTCCTGTATTTGACCACCCTCATGGAGAAAAGTATTTTCCCCATATCTAATCAGATCTTCCCATATTACAACTTGTGTTCATTGCCTCCTGTCCTATTGCTGTGCACCTCTGAGAAGCGTCTGGCTCTACCCTCTCTGTATACTCCCACCAGGTAGTTGTAGAGAGAAAAAAACAGTATCCCCTGAACCTTCTCTTCTCCAAGCTGAACAGGCCTAGTTCTCTCAGCCTCTCCTCATATGTCATGCTCTCTCAGCCCCCTGACCATCTTGGTGGTCCTCTGCTGGGCTTTGCACCACAGATCACAAGTCCTTGAGCCCAGCAGTCTAGGCGATTTTCCACTCACCTTATCGTTCACTTATCCAGCCCATATATCAACAATTTGGTGATAAGGAGATTATGGGAGACTGTGTCAAAGGTCTTTCTTCAGCCAAGGTATACAACATACACTGCCTCCCCTTGTCCACAGTGACAGTCACCTTGTCATAGAAAGCAATGAGTTTGGTCAGGCATGATTTGCCTTGGTAAATCTCTGTTGGCTGCTCCCAATCACTTTCATGTCCTTCAATGTATTTACAAATAGCTTCCAGGAGGATTTATTCCATAACTTTTCTAGGGATTGAGGTGAGGCTGGCTTGCCTGTAGTTCCTGGTATCCTCCTTTTTGTCCTTGAAGATGGATGTGATATGACTTTTTTCCAGTCATCATGAACTTCCCCTAGTTGCTGTGACCTTTTGAGGATGATAGAGAGCTGCCTTGTAAAGGCATGTCAGCTCCTTCAGTATCCTTGGATGCATCCCACCTGGTCCCATGGGCTTGTGTACATCTAAAAGGCTTAAGTACTCCTTAAGTTCACATTTTCCTAGCTACTGTGATTTCTAGCAAGCTCTAGCAGTTCTAACAGGCTCTGTCAGCTGTTTTTGATTAAAGAGAGCATTGAGCTTTTGTTCCAGCTGACTCCTGATTAGGCACAGTCAAGCATCCTTTCAGAAAATACTATGGCGTGTCCTATATATATAACTGCCAGCCTAGAGCACAATGAATAGTCTCAGCATTTTGTAGTGAGGGGGTGTGTGCGTGTGTGTCTGGCTGTCTCTAGTAATTACTTAGGACAGTGTCTGTATGGTCCCCAGCAGCTGTTAGAGCAACTGTCCCTGGAATGTCAGAGGCCTTGATAGAGGTCCAGCAGAAGGATGCGGTTCTGTAGGTCTCAGGCTGTTTGATGTGCTTGGGGTTTTCATGGTGCTGGAGCAGCAGGAGGTAGGTGGTGTTGCTTGCTGAGGATCTGTGTTGCCAAGTAAAGCAGCTATGGGAAGACTGCACAGCATCAGAGATGATGAGAAAAGAGATCAACTGGTTCTCCTCTGAAATCCTGTAGCTTCAAGAGCCTGAACTCCCAACTGTACTGAAGGAGGAACAGGAGCAGTTTGTGCTTATTGGGTTGGGAAGTGGAGACTCCCATGATGGTGGAGGGTGGAACCTTGTGACTTCTGGCACCAGGACAAAGGCTCCTTTTCCACCTGAAGATTTGCAACTATAAAATAGAAGCACTGTATTCATAGCAGATGAGAAGCTGGGAGGTCTGTCAAAAAAAGCATCCATGCTGGTGGAACATGAGTCAGGCAGTAGTGAGGGCTCACTGCTGAGGGGGATGGAGACTCCCATGTGCTGAACTGATCAATAGTTTAGGGAGGCTTGCAATGATACTGCAAAGGGAGACCTACCTGGAAAGCATCAAATGTGGCAATATGACTCTGGGGGCAATGGTCAAGGACATGGGGGCCTTGGAGATATTCTTCTTGATCTTACTGGTGAGGGGAAAGAGCTTGAGGGTGAGAGGATGGATCCTGCAGGTCAACAATTGGGTGTGTGGCTGATGTTGTCATTTTTTACAGAATCACATAATGGTTGTGGTTGGAAGGGACCTCTGGAGGTCATCTTGTCCAACTCCCTGCTCAAGCAGGGCCACTTAGAGATGGTTGCCTAGGAACATGCCCAGATGGCTTTTGAATATCTCCAAGGAGGGAGACTCCACAGTCTCTCTGGGTAACCTGCTCCATTGCTCAGTCACCCTCGCAGTAAAAAAGTGTTTCCTTATGTTAAGATGGAAGTTCTGGTGTTTCCATTTGTGCCCATTGCCTCTTGTCCTGTCACTGGGCACCACTGAAAAGACCCTGGCTTCATCTTCTATGCACCTTCCCTTCATGTATTTATGTATGCTGCTAAGATTCCCTCTTCCCCAAGCCTTCTCTTGTGTAGGCTAAGCAGTCCCAGCTCTCTCAGCTGGGAGCCCAGAACTGGACATAGGACTCCAGGTGCACAGTATTCAACTGGTGCTGAATAAATGGGAAAGATCACCTGCCTGGACCTACTGGCAATTCTTTGCCTGATTCAGCCCAGGATACCATTAGTCCTCTTTGTGGCAAGGGCACACGACTGGCTCATGTTCAACTTGGCGTCCACCGGGACCTGCGGGACCTTTTCTGCAAAGCTGCTTTCCAGATGGGTGTCCACCAGCATGTATTGGTGCACGGGGTTGTTCCTCCCCAGGGGCAGGACTTGGCACTCCTTCTTGTTGAAGTACATGAGGTTCCTGTCAACCCATTTCTCCATCTTGTCGAGGTCCTTCTGGACAGCAGCAGAACCCTGCGATGTATCAGCCACTCTTCCCAGTTTTGTGTCATCATCCAACTTGCTCTGCCCCATCATCCAGATCACTAATGAAGACGTTGAACAGTATTGGATGCAGTATTGAGCCCTGGGGTACACTGCTATTTATTGGCCTCCAACTAGACTTACTGCCACTATGACCATGGGATCCTCTCTGAGGATGGAGGACTGCTAAGGAGAGACAGGGTCTACATGACCAAGTGGGGCACAAACAGCTTTGCCAACAGGCTGGCCAACCTGGTAAGGAGAGCTTTACACTAGGAATGATGGGGAAGGGATGACCAACAGTCAAGTGAGGAAGTCATAGACTGGATGGGCAAGCAAAAGATGTGGGGTAAAGAGGAGTGACCTCATAATCAACCAAACCGTCTTGAAAGTGGACCACTTCAAGCATATGCACTTACTGATTAACTAAGCATTCACTCATGTTAATTTATTGCCTGCAGAATAAGAAAAAGTCAAAGCATAAGGAATACTAAAAATAATGCGTCAATGATATTTAGTTATTTAAGGAAAATATTTTTTTTTCTGGACAAATGCTATATAAAACACCTAACATAAGTTCTTTTTCACCCCACTGTATTACAGGATGATCTGTTTTAAAAAATAAGTGCGCAAAGAAGTGGCTCAGTGTCATCCTGATTTGGAAAAAAAAAATGTCTTTAACTATGAAGAAAGAGGAATTCTAAATTCTAAAGAATTAATATTTCCTCTTTCTAGCTAAACACTATGTTATTAGAGGACAGCGGTGTATAGAGTGATCACAAATTTCTAATGAGCTCTGAAAATGATACATTAAAGAATTTTGTTGTCCTCTGTCCTGTAAATAGTGGTTAACATACCCAGCCATACCAAAAGCCTAAGCACCTACATGCTCCAAACATTTTTAAAGTTGATCTGGCTGTCATCAAAATTGACAAAAAAAAAACCCTCTTCCAGAGAATCTTAAGAACAATCTGGTGCAAAATAAATGGCCTAATTTCATTCTGATAGTTTGTAAAGTGTTGCTAAATACACATTAAATGACGTAGCAAAAAAAAGATACAAAGAGAACATCTATTTTTGGATAAGCATTCAAAAAGCTTGGGTTCTCATCTGAAATCTCTTTCCTACACAAATCTCACAAATAACAAGGTTTGTAGTCTTTCTGGTACTTGTTATAAATGAAATTGAGAAATACAATGTGAAAAGTATGTTAAACATAACTTCTCTGCCTGGAATAGGAACTCCCAAACAAGTTTGTTACTGTCCATCCTGTCACTTGTGAAGAGATGGAAAGGCCATCCTCAGGGGGAAAGGATCTATTACCAGTAATACGCAGTGGCTCTGGTCTTTTGCTATAACCATTAGATAATAATCAACTTTACTCCCAACTTGAGTATAGTGTTTGACTTCTTTTTCAACAAAGAATCTTGGCTTTTTCTTACACAGCAGTTTTTCATTCGTTTTGTGGGCACTACAAAGTTTTCACAGAAATTTCATCTCACCAAGTTTTACTTAGAGCTTGTTTTCCAAAAAGTTTTTCCTCACTGTTAATTTATTTTATGATAATATTTATTAGGAAGTTATGTGACAGAATAGGTTTCGGGGATTATCTCCCCCCTCCCAATACTGAAAATTAGGAAAAGAAAAAATGATGATACTCATAAAAATAGAAGTATCAGTTTTCATCCTTACTAAATTAAACATATTTTCCTATTTTTTTTGGCCAGCTGCTGTTGGTGCTTTTCCAATTATACCGAAAAAAAACCCCTGCCTATCATAGGGTATTTCTACAAAGCGGTACTTGCAAATATTTGCTTCTTCCTGATTTGCTTCTTACAGCATAGCTAACAGAGGCAGCCAACAGATGCAGCACTTTGCTCAGAAGAGGGTCAGAAACTTTGCAGTGAACAGCATCCATGTCCTGAGCAATGTCCTGAGTTAATGTGTCACAGGGCACCACCTCCAGCCATCGGAGCAACTATCTTTATAATGTCAGAAGTCTCAATCCAGACCGAACTCCCGAGGGAGGATGCAGCTCTCAGAGTACAGTGAGTGCCTGGGGTCTCTCACTGAGGCTGAAGTGGAGGGAGACTGTTTCCTTGCCTGCAGAAAGTGTGCAGTGGTACAGGATCTGTGTTGCCAACAAGAGAGATAAGATCCACCTGACCAAGTGGGGCAAAAACATCATTACCAACAGGCTGGCCAACCTGGTGTGGAGAACTTTAAACTAGAAATGATGGGGGAGGGAGATTGCAACCCATAATCAAGCAAGGGAGTGGTGGAATGGGTTGGCAAACAAAGGGTGCAGGGTGTTATGGAAAAGAGAGAGCTTGCAATCAGCAAAACAGGGCTGAAGGGGAGACGCTCTGCTGGACGCAATTCTTACAGACAAGGAAGCTTTTCTTACAATTCTTACAAACTGGTTGGTGGTGTGAAGGTTGGGGGGCAGCCGGGGCTGCATTGACCATGAGACTGTGGAGTTGAGAATCCTGAGAGGAGGGAACAAGGCAAATGGCAGGACCACAACTCCAAACTTCAGGAGAGCAGACTTTGGCCTGTGCAGGAACCTGCTTGGAAGAACCCCATGGGCGACAGTCCTGGAGAGCAGAGGGGGTCTAGGAGACCTGTTTGATATTCAAGGATCACCTCCTTCAAGCTCAAGAATGGTCCATCATAATGAGCAGAGACGCTGTCCAAGTGCGCAGAGATGGCGTTAGGAAAGCCAAAGCCCACCTGGAGTTGAAACTGGCGAGGGATGTGAAGGGCAGCATTAAGGGTTTCTACAGGTACATCAGTAGCAAAATGAAGACCAGAGAAAATGTGGGCTTGCTGCTGAATGGGGCAGGGTACCTGATGACAAAGGGCATGGGAAAGGCCGAGGTACTGAAAGCCTTCTGCACCTGAGTCTTTACTGGTAAGAATTGCCTTCAGGAATCCCAGGCCTCTGAGACCAGAGGGAAAGTCTGCAGCAAGGAAGAATTCTCCTCAATAGAGGAGGACCAAGTTAGGGAAATATTTAAACAAATTGGAGATGCACAAGTCCATGGGACCTGATGGGATTGCACCCATGAGTGCTGAGGGAGCTGGTTGCTGTCATTGTGAGATCACTCTCAATTACCTTTGAACGATCATGGCAATCAGGGGAGGTTCCTGAGGACTGGAAGAAAGAAAATGACACTCCAGTCTTCAAGAAGGGCAAGAAGGAGGATCTGGGGAACTACAGGCTGGTCAGCCTCACCTCTCTTCCAGGGAAGATGATGGAGAAAATAATCCTGGAAGCCATTTCCAAAGAAGGTGCTTGGTAGGGATCAGCATGGATTTAGGAACGGGAAATCATGCCTGACCAGTATGATAAGCCTTCTACAATGAGTCAGCTAGCTTGGTGGACGAGGGGAGAGCAGCAGATGCTGTTTATCTTGACTTTAGCAAGGCTTTTGACACTATCTCCCATAACATCCTCATAGACAAGCTGACAAAATACACGTTAGATAAGTGGACAGTGAGGTGAACTGAAAACTGGCTGAACTGCCAGACCCAGACAATTGTGATCAGAAGCATAAAGTCTAGCTGGAGGCCAGCCTCTTAGTGGTGTCCCCCGGGGTTGATCCTCGGGCCAATACTGTTTAACAACTTCATTAATGACCTGGACGATGTGACAGAGTGTACCCTCAGCAAGTTTTCAGATCATACAGAACTGCAGTTGATAGACCAGATGGCTGATGTGCCGTTCAGAGGGGCCTCGACAGTCTGGAGAAATGGGCAGACAGGAACCTCATGCGTTCCAACAAAGGGAAATGCCAAGTCCTGCCCCTGGGGAGGGATAACACGATGCACCAATACAGGCTGACTGGATGGAAAGCAGGTTTGCAGAGAAGGACATGAGGATCCTGGTGAAAAACAAGCTGAATGTGAGCCAGTAATGTGTCCTTGCAGTAAAGGAGACCAGTGGTATCATGAACTGCATTAGGAACAGTGTTGACAGGAGGTCGAGGGAGGTGATCCTTTCTCCCTGCTCAGCATTGGTGAGGCCGCACCTGGAGTACTGGGTCCAGGTCTGGGCTCTCCGGTACAAGAAAGACATGGACATACTGTAGCAAGTTCAGCAAAGAGCCACTGCAGTGATGAAGGGATCGGAGCGTCTCCCATAGGAGGAAATGCTGAGATAGCTGGGATTGTTTAGCATGGAAAAGAGAAGGCTCAGGGGGGATCTTATTAATGTGTCTAAATACCTGATGGAAGGACGTATTGAAGATGAAGCCAAACTCTTCTCAGTGGTGCCCAGTGACAGTGCAAGAGGGAATGGGCGCAAACTGAAACATAGTAAATTTCATTTAAACTTAAGAAAACTCTTTTTTGCCATGAGGGTGGTCAAACACTGGACCAGGTTGCGCAGAGAGGTTGTGGAGTCTCCATCCTTGGAGATATTAAAAACCTGACTAGACAATGTCCTGAGCAACTTGCTCTGGTTGATCCTGCTTTGAGCAGGGGTTGGGAGGGGGTTTGGACTAGACAGTCTCCAGAGAACCCTTCCAACCTCAACTACTCAACTATTCTGTGGTTCTGTGATTATACTTTGAAGTCACCGTGGCAGAAGGTGTCATTTGTAGTATCAAAAATAGCTTTGCTAGCTACAAGGACAGCTGAGGCTCTATGTCTTAAAATATTAATCCAACTTTATTATTGTTTGGTCCACAGAAAGGATATAAAACTTAGTATTTACAAGGATTATACTGGATTATAAATAGGAAATTTCTTTTTAATATTTAACACAGCATGCAAAACGTGCAATAAATGTTTTAGGAAGGAATTTAAACTACAGGCATCGCTTCCAGGAAGATCAGCCTCAACTTTGCAACTGATAAGATGTTAAAACAGGGGGGGATCCCAGACACCAAACTGGGAAGGATGCGGGAATTGATAGAACTATACAAACAGATGAAGGGACTTGCAGGGGGAAGGGGAAGCAGGGAGAAACAAAGAGATAGACAGAAAGGGGGGTAAAATGGGGTCAGTCAGTATGGTTGTCTGGCTGAGCCCTGCAGTCTGTCCTATTTTCTTCTAATTTTCTTTTAAAATAATTTCTTAACTATCGCTCTGCTTAATCTCACTCTGTCCCCTGTGTATGTGTGCTGCAAGGAACAGGTGCCAGCTGCGGGTGAGATCTGTATGCGTGTGAGTGAAATTTGGTACCAGCTACTGAACTCAGACTGTGGGTTGAAGGCACCGTGGGGCCTGTGATGTCAGCTACGGGAGTGAGTGAGGGCCCTGGCATCAGTAATTGGAGGGGCCATAGCTCTCTGAATCATCACCATAGAATCATCATCTGGATGGCCGAGCCCAGAGAGTGGTGGTCAATGGTGTCTCATCCAGTTGGTGGCCGGTCACCAGTGGTGTTCCCCAGGGATCGGTGTTGGGTCCAGTCCTGTTTAATATCTTTATTGATGATCTGGATGAGGGGATTGAGTCCATCATCAGCAAGTTTGCAGATGATACCAAGCTGGGAGGAAGGGTTGATCTGCTAGAGGGTAGAATGACCCTACAGAGGGACCTGGACAGATTGGAGAGATGGGCTGATTCTAATGAGATGATGTTTAATAAGTCCAAATGTCGGGTACTTCATTTTGGACACAACAATCCCATGCAGAGCTACAGACTGGGGACTGGCTGGAGAGTAGTCAGGCAGAAAAGGACCTGGGAGTGCTGGTTGACAGGAAGCTCAACATGAGCCAGCAGTGTGCCCAGGTGGCCAAGAAGGCCAATGGCATTCTGGCCTGCATCAGGAATAGTGTAGTGAGCAGGACCAGAGAAGTTATCGTCCCCCTGTACTCGGCACTGGTCAGGCCTCATCTTGAATATTGTGTACAGTTCTGGGCCCCCCAGTTTGGAAAAGATGTTAGGATACTGGAATGTGTTCAGAGGAGGGCAACGAAGATGGTGAAGGGGCTGGAGCACAAGCCCTACGAGGAGCGACTGAGGGAGTTGGGGCTGTTTAGTCTGGAGAAGAGGAGGCTCAGGGGAGACCTCATTGCTCTCTACAACTACCTAAAAGGAGGTTGTAGTCAGGCAGGGGTTGGTCTCTTCTCTTGGGTGACCAGTGACAGAACCAGAGGGCATGGACTCAAGCTTCGTCGGGGAAAGTTTAGGCTTGATGTTAGGAAAAAGTTCTTCACTGAAAGGGTGATTGGCCATTGGAATGGGCTGCCCAGGGAGGTGGTGGAGTCGCCGACCCTGGAGGTGTTTAAAAGGGGAGACTGGATGAGGCACTGAGTGCCATGGTTTAGATGATGGTTGGTGTTAGTGTTGGTGTTAGTGTTGGGTTATAGGTTGGACTTGATGATCTCAGAGGTCCTTTCCAACCTTATGACACTGTGATACTGTGATACTGTGAAATGATCTGGACAATAGGATTGACAACGCTCCCACCAAGTTTAATGATGACCCCAAACTGAGTGGGGAGGTGAACACTTCAGAAGTGATAGCCATCTTACAGTGAAACCTGTACAGGATGGAAGAGTGGGCTAGCAGGAACAGTATCACAGAATTGATAGAATGGTTTGGGTTGGAAGGGACCCTTAAAGGTCATCTAGTCCAGCCTCCCTGCAGTGATCTGAGACATCTTCAACTAGATCAGGTTGCTCAGACCTGATCTTGAATGCTTCCAGGGATGAGGCATCTACCACCTCTCTGGGCAATCTGTTCCAGTATTTTACCATCCTCACTGTAAAAAAATTCTTCCTTATATCTAGTCTGAATATAGCATCTTTTAGTTTAAAACCATTACCCCTTGTTCCATCTCTTTAGGCCCTTTTTAAACGTCTGTCCCCATCTTTCTTGTAAGCCCCCTTTACTTACTGAAAGGCTGCAATAAGGTCTCCCTAAAGCCTTCCCTTAAACAGGCTGAACAGCCCCAACTCTCTCAGCCTTTTCTCATAGGAGAGGTGTTGCATCACTGATCATTTCTGTCCATGTCTTTCTTGTGCTAGGAACCCCAGAGTTGGATGTTGCTCTGGATGACATTCCATCCCTCAGGCATGTCAACTGCAGCACTTGGCTTGGTGTCATCTTCCAGTTTGCTGGGGGTGCACTCAATCCCACTGCCTGTGTTGTTGATGAAGATATTAAACAGTATTGGTCCCAGTACGGATCCATGAGGGACACCACTTGTCACCATCTGGACACTGAGCCATTGACCACTACCCTCTGGATGCAACCATCCAACCAATTCCTCATCCACTGAAAAGTCCACCCAACACATCCATGTCTCTCCAGTTCAGAGAGAAGGATGTTGTGGGGGACTGGATCAAAGGTCCAGGTAGATGACATCCGTACCTCTTCCTGTGTCCACTGATGGAGTGACTCCATCATAGAAGGCCACTAGGTTGGTCAGGCAAGACTTACCCTTGGTGAAGCCATTCTGGCTGTCTCTAGTCTCCTCCCTGTCTTCCATGTGCTTCAACATATCTTCAAGGAGAATCTGCTCCATGATCTTCCCAGGCACAGAGATGAGGCTGACAGGTTGGTAGTTCTTGGGCTCTGGCTTTTCACTCTTCTTAAAAATGGATGAAATGTTTCCTGTAACCAGGGATTTCACCTGACTTCCATCATTTGGCAACTACATCAGCCAGTTCCCTCAGGATCCTGGGATGCATCTTGTCAGGTCCCATAGACTTCTGTATGTTCAGATTCCTCAGGTGGTCTCGAACTGATCTTCTCTTATAGTGGACTGGATTTTGGTTCCCCAGTCCCTCCCTTGAGGTCCATCCACTCGAGAGGTGTGGGAAGACAGATTGCCAGTTTGAAATTGGAAAGATGTGCAAATTCCTGCACTTGTGATGACATAACCAAAGACCCCAGTATAGACTAGGATCTGTGTGGCTGGGGAGCAGCCTTACTGAAAGGGACCTGGCGGCCTGGTGGACAACAAGATGAACATGATTCAGCAGTGTACTGCTGCAGCAACAAAGGCAAATCAGATCCTGGGCTGCATCCACAGGGGCATTACTACCAGAGATAGAGACATGATCATCTCACTCTACTCAGCCCTTGTCAGGCTGCACCTAGAGTACTGTGCCCAGTTCTGGTCTCCACAATTCAAGAAAGACGCATACAGGCTGGAGAGAGTCCAAAGGAGGGCCACAAAAATGATCAAAGGGCTGGAGAAACTGCTCTATGAAAAAAGACTGAAGGAGTTAGATCTTTTATCCGTGGAGAAAAGAAGGCTTAGGGAGAACCTTATCACAGTATTCCAGTACTTAAATGACAGCTACAAAGAGAACAAGGAAGAACCATCGTAGAATCATAGAATGTTCTGGTTGGAAAAGACCTTGGAGATCATCAAGTCCAACCGTACCCATCCTCTGCGAATCCATGTCCCTCAAAAACTCATCTACCCGTTTTTTAAACACCTCCAGGGATGGTGACTAAACCACCTCCCTGGGCAGCTGCTCCAGTGCCTGACCACCCTTTCAGTAAAGAAATTCTTCCTAATATCCAGTCTAAACCTCCCCTGGTGCAACTTATAGCCATTTCCTCTTGTCCTATCACCTGTCACTTGAGAGATCAACACTCACTCTGTAACAGCCTCCTTTCAGGTAGTCATAGACAGCAATGAGGTCTCCCTTCAGTCTCCTCCAAGCTAAAAAACCCCAGTTCCCTCAGCTGTTCCTTACAGGACTTGTTCTCCAGCCCCTTCACCAGCCTTGTTGCCCTTCTCTGGACGTGCTCCAACACCTCAGTGTCTTTCTTGTTGTGAGGGGCCCAAAACTTATCACAGTACTCGAGGTGTTGTCTCACCTCCCTTGTCCTGCTGGCCACGCTGTTTCTGATACATGCCAAGATGCCATTGGCCTTCTTGGCCACCTGGGCACACTGCTGGCTCATATTCAGCTGGCTGTCAACCAACACCCCCAGGTCCTTCTCCAGGCAGCTCTCCAGCCATTCTTCCCCCAGCCTGTAACGCTGCATGGGGTTGTTGTGTCCCAGGTGCAGGACTCGGCATTTGGTCTTGTTGAACCTCATCCCATTGGTCTCAGCCCATCGATCCAGCCTGTCCAGATCCCTCTGCAGAGCCTTCCTGCCCTCAAGCAGATCAACACTGCCACCCAGCTTGGTGTCATCTGCAAACTTGTTAGGGGTGCACTCAATCCTTTCATCCAGATCATTGATAAAGATATTGAACAGGACTGGACCCAACACTGAACCCTGGGGAACACCAGTCGTGATCGACCTCCAACTGGATTTAACTTCATTTAACACCTCCTTCTGGGCCTGGCCATCCAGCCAGTTCTTTACCCAGCAGAGGCTGTGCCCATCCAGGCCAATGGCAGCCAGTTTCTCAAGCAGAATACTGTGAGAAACGGTGTCAAAGGCTTTACCAAAGTCCAGGTACACCACATCCACAGCTTTCCTCTCATCTATTAACCGGGTAGCCAGGTAACATGATGCAATGGGTAAAAGTTTTATATTGACATAAGAAAGAAGTTTTTTACAGTGAGAACAATCAATTGCTAAAGAAACCTCCCCAGGGACATGGTAGAATCCCCATCGCTGGAGTTTTTCAAGATGTGATTGGACAGGGTGCTTTTGAGATCCCTTCCAACCTAGGCTGTTCTATGATTCTATAATTCTCTGCTTGCCTTCCTACTCATTTTGTACTTGCCTTTCCACACATTGGGTTGGACCATTCTTTTTTTCTAAGGAGGCTGTCCTCGAAGATCAGCTAGCTCTCCTGGGACCCTTTTCCCTACAGGACAGTTTCCCATGGGATCCTGCCAAACAGGGCCTTGTACAGGCCAGAATCTGCTCTTCTCAAGCCCAGGGTTTTAATTATACTGTTTTAATTTTCAAAAGTTATACCATTTCAATTTTCCATTAAACAAACTAGCACAGTTTTGATTAGTTAAGACTTTATGTGGAGAAAATTTTTAAAGAGTTATTAAGTTCTAAGATTTCATCTTTCCTGCACATCATCCTCAGACAAAGGATAATTTGGCATCTAATCTATTTTATGAAATGTATCATGAGATCTGGACACATGAATAAAAGTCAAAAAAAATTTGGAAGAGTTAGGAATCTAAGTAGAGCCTGCATTCCCTGTCAGTTGGACAAGAGTAATCTTCAGTTTTGTTAGTTGTTAGCCTATTGAAGAGAGGGAGAAATGAACTGAAGAAATGAGTGCATTCTCTAGGATTTGCAGCAATCTTTTGGGCTTCTAAGATCCACCTCTTGGACTCCACCTCTTCAAGTGAGATTTGTCTTGCAGACATCATTTGTACAAATTCCTCTGGCCAGGGCTATTTTTATGCTAACAATGGTCTCGTGCCTTTTGTTCTTTTCCTTATCTTACTAATATCTAGGTTTTTCTTTCCTCTTTTGGGGGAAATTATAGTGTTCCACACCCCTGGCAGACACTTGTTGAACTATTTCCCCTGTTTCCATCATCATGTTCTCCTTAAGTACTCTCTATTAAATAGGGCTGTTTATTAAATTGCCTAGTTCTAAGAAAGATAGATCATCTGGTCTGGTAGCAGATGCTTGACTTGCCATCCATTGGAGGCATTCAGTGATGCCCCACTTCAATGAAATCAGTCAGGTGTATCCAACGAGATTTATCCAAACCATCTTGCCTGCATGCATGTTATTGCAATTTAAAAGATAGATTGATTCTAGCTCTGAAAAGAAAGTGCTACTAGATGACCATAAAGGTTCCTGGAGCCTTTCTCCTCCCTTCCCTCTTTTTTTTTTTTTTAATTGTTTTGTTTTTTAGATTAACTGTGGATTTCTCACAGTTGCTCTTAAAGCTTCTGAAATGCCAAGAATAAAACAAACAAAAAAATTAAGTAACTGCAAAAACAAGTAATATAGAACATAGCCTGAAAAGCTTTGAAGATATTAAAATAAAGTATTAGAGCTTTTTGCTGCCTCTGAAGAACATGGGAGAATCCATGATGGACATAGTTAATACCATAGAAGTTCTGACTTGATTGTTGTTTTGGTTTCAAAATGTTGGTACCAGTTAATTGTAGGAAGTATTATAGGATTTTATGATTAAATGTCAAAATTATCTGGGTAAATTAACTAATTTTCATCATTTGACTATTTTATTGTAGCACATGCCATGGTATAAAGCTTGTTTGTCTTGAAACATTGGCTAAAATGTATTATTTACTGTAAAATTCAGATTCTTCATTTTAGAAAAGCTAATGAGCACTATTTACTTGTGTATTTTGCGCTATATCAATTTGAAAGTCCAAGTTATTACACAGGACCAAATATCCACCATGTTCAATAGCTAATAAAAGTTCATAACCCATTAAAGGGTAATGTTACAAGTCATTATGAACATGAAGTGAAGAGTAAGGTTCATGAGTTAAGTTAAAAGTTTAACGTTAACTGTTTAATGAGGCCCAAATATTTAATAGTTGGAAGGAACTGAGTTAAATTACTGCTATTCCTTTGACTTTTTTAATCCCTTCACAAATTGTAATTCTGTTTTAGTTTTATTACGTTTTTATCATAACACTGTACATATTGTTGTCCAATTTAAAATTTCACTCTGCTGAACTAACTGCATGTCTTTAAAATGCAAATGGGATCAGAATTTCAAGCTTCAAAACAGAGAGCTTCAACATTTATAGCACTCGTATATAGGACCATCTTGGCTGATTTTTTTTCTTTATGTTTACAGTTATGTAGCATGCACAGGATACAAAATAAATGGCATCTAAATAAAAATCCAGCTTTGACTGTAGGATGTAAAAAAGTTACAACGGTTCTA
The DNA here is from genome assembly GCA_033556795.1 of Tapera naevia. Taxonomy (NCBI): domain Eukaryota; kingdom Metazoa; phylum Chordata; class Aves; order Cuculiformes; family Neomorphidae; genus Tapera; species Tapera naevia. Next base: position 1,122,611 of record JAUMJJ010000208.1, on the reverse strand, counting down.
TAAATTACTATATCATGTATTAATACTTGAATGAGATCTTCCTCTCATCTCTTCAATTCTTGTCATAATTTTCTCTACCCCTCTTCAGATGGGACTGAAAACATTGTCTGTGATGTTTACTGAATACTTATTTTAACAGTGAGTCCAAGTTAATTACTCAGTACTTTGACATAATGAAATGCCATTTTGTGCAGAGGCAGGGGTTCTTTGCCAATCCTTTTTAGTTTGTTTATAGCAACTGTACATGCTCTTTTCTACAATGATGTTTCCTTCACTTAATCCAAATTAATTATTAACTTTTTTGTTTTCTTTTCCTGAAGTCGAACAACTTATCCTTACACGGAAACACAGATGTATAGCCAAAACACTGGGGGAAATTACTTCGATACTCAAGGAAGTTCTGCACAGGCAACAACAGTGGTCTCCTCTCATAGTATGGTGGGAACTGGAGGGATTCAGATGGGCGTTGCAGGAGGACCGCTCATTAACAGCTCAGGAGGGACCTATCTGATTGGCAGTTCAATGGAAAATTCTGGTCATTCAGTGACTCATACAACACGAGCTTCCCCAGCTACAGTAAGTACTTCAGAATTATGTTAAATCTTTGGGGATAGTTTCTTAGTCACTATGATGCTTCTACGTGCTGACATGTTTCTGTAGCAAAAAGCATATTATGTTGGCAGAATCAGTAATACATGGCTTTGCCTTGCAAATATTTACATTTAGTTTAACTTTGTGCATGTGAATAGCATTGAGTGCTGTTGTGGTTTAACCACAGCCGGAAACTAAGCACCGTGCACCCTGGTGGGATGGGGGAGAGAATTGGAATGGTAAAAGTAAGAAAACTCATGGGCTGAAATAAACACAGTTTGATATTGTAAGGAAAAGGAAAAAAATAAAAACGAGAGAGAAAAATAAACCCCAAGACAGACAAATGATGCAAATGAAAATAATTGCTCATCACCAACTGATTGATGCCCAGATAGTCCCCAAGCAGCGCCCTCCCTGCCAACCTCCCCCTCTAGTTTTATTGCTGAGCACGATGTTATATGGTACGGAATATCCCTCTAGTCAGTTGAGGTCAACTGTCCCAGCTATGTCCCCTCCCAGCTTCTCATGCATTCCCCAACATACATCCTAGTGGGGCAGTGTGAGGAGCAGAAAAGGCCTTGACTCTGTGTAAGTGCTGCTCAGCAATAACTAAAACATCCCTGTGTTATCAACACTGTTTTCAGCACAAATCTAAAACATAGCTCTATACGGGCTACCATGAAGAAATTTAACTCTATCCCAGCCAAAACCAGCACAGTGCACTGGGAATGCTCACATGCATAAGAATGTGGATGAGACTGAAAATTTGTAGCACTGGGGCCTGAAATAGCTTCTTTAGACACTTCATCTTTCTTTCTGGAAAAGAAAAACTATTACTAAGACTATTTATATCTCATATAAACATTGAAATAAATAGCTCATCATAGAGATGTTTGATTTCATTTATGTTTTGACTCCATATTACTTTTGGATTGCTGGCTTATTTCAAGATATTAGTTACTTGTTCAGAATACTAAGAATATATCATCTTAGTTCATTGTCATTACTTATTTATGGTAGTTCTCAATGCCATTTCAAGATCAGCACATTGTGGAAATGCCTTAAGTGATGAAAAAAATGCCTTTGGTTACAACCATGATAGTTAATATTAGAAAAACCAAACCATGAAGACAAACACGTTCCTTTCCCTGAAGGACTTCCAGGGATGTAAAAGAATTTATGTTTATTCTAGCTTTGCTGATAGCCTTAATGGACACTTAGCAAACCTTTGATGACCTTGCATTACTGGGGACAGCCGTGACTCATGTGCAGTGGCTGGGAGAGAGTGGCGTTCGGGGTCATCAGCCCCACTCCACGGGGGCTTTCTTCGGAGAGAAAGAGAGAGAGAGAGAGAGAGACAGACAGACAGACAGACAGACAGAGACAGACAGAGACAGACAGAGAGAGACAAAGAGAGAGAGAGAGAAAAAGAGAGAGAGGGGGGAGAGAGGGGGAGAGAGAGAGAAAGAGAGGTCAGCACCAGCTGGATTTCTCTGTGGACTTTCTGGACTTCTTTCCCATTTCCTTCCTCCTCTGGGGCCTCCTAGGAGTGGATTTCCAACCCACCTTTTGACCACCGTTCCCCCACATGAGGTTTGTTTTGCCCTTGGAGCCCAGCCGCAGCACAGAGGACTTACTTAACTCATTTGAGGTGTTGGGTATTGAACTGTTGGGTTACAGTATTGCTGTCTGTTCAGTTCTGTGTTTGGTTACGTATATATTTTACAGTTGAGAATTGTTATCTTTTCCTATACAGTTTCATCTTCTCCTCTTGATTAAAGTCTATTAATTGCAAAGGACTGTGGTGATTTTCTTGTGGGAGATATAAACCCAACAGACATCTAAGTTTTTCCTTTAAATTAAGACATTTAATTGGCGCTCAACGTGGGGCAAAGAGCAGAGGAAAGATAACAGTTCTTGTACTATACTATATGTTTGTTTTTTGCTGGTATCGAATCATGCTGAAGGGCCTGGTGGGCTTAATTCATCTTGGCACGTCAACTGATAGAACTCAGGCAGCTGTGATTATTATCGAGTTCTTATTTTGCATTTATAGTATTATGAACTCAATGCTTGTGATTCTCATTGGGAAGGTGTTTTCAAGGTTGTATTCCTGTCCTAGTCTGAGCTGTTACCTCTGGGGGTTTAATGATAATGATACCCATCCTTGGGGTGGAACACAGGGTAGTATTTTCACTACTGCTACGACAGCTTTTGGGAAGCTCAAACTCTCCCTAGATGCCAGAGATATCTTTCCTTTTGTAGTTTACCTGCAATTTTGTGCCATTATGGCCTATCTCTTATATGAAGTTAGGACCAGAGTCCCTCGAGAATGCACCCAGAAGCACCCCCAGGGAGAGTAGGAAGAGAATAAAACACCTGTCGTCATGGTGACTCAGGACACGGCTGAACCAAGGGAACAGTCCAAGCCAATGGAAATGGCACTGTTGGAAGTACTTTTTGGAAGGGATGGGCAACCCAATAGTGACCCAGACAAGGTCAGGTGCACATCACAGATGTGGTGGAGCCCCTCGCGCCAGGGGCATTCATTTTTATAAGAAGTTTTTTTTTGTTAAAAAGGCTACTAGAAATAAAGAATTTTACTTTTGGAAACCAGTTTGGAGTAAAAACTCATGAGAAAAATAACACATAGCAAAAGCAACACTTCATCTTATTTCTTGATTTTTGTCAAGCAAAATATCAAGTGATCAGTTTAGTATTATAAATTGATAGTAGAATTCAATAAGTGGAAACAATTAATTTAGCGTAGGATCAAAGAGTAAGATGACATGCAGTCAGCAAACACAAACAAATTTCAAACAATTTGGGAAGAGTAGTGGAGTTTGAAGTTTGCTATCCTAGAATAATTTGAATGGTATCAAAACTCCAAATCAATTTTTGCAAATGAAAAGATGATTTTTTTTTTTGGCCAAAATCAGAAGCCAGATTTTAATTTTCCAAAATTAAATATTTTAAAGTTTGTATGGAATTGTATCTTAATACGTTCTCTGGAATTCAAGAGAGTAATTATTAACTTCTATCTTATGCTAAAAACATAAGTAAAGTCTGTTTTGTGCTCATTCTAACAATAATGGTTTATGCAAATAAAATTTAAGGTACTTGCCTTTCATTATCTGCACTTTCTCCATGTGTAAAAGAAAAACTATTAATTAGGATGTTTTGAATTATTTTTACTTTGCTATACGTAACTTTTAAGGAATACAGATAAAAATTAAATTACAATTCCAAAACTGTGTTTCTACTGTTTTTTTTCCTCCCACCGATGCAGTCATTCCATCACAGAAGGCCACTAGATTAGTCAGGCACGATCTGCCCTTGCTGAAGCCACATTGGCTGTCTCTAATCATCTCCCTGTCATCCATATACCTCAATATATTCTCCAGGAGAATCTGCTCCATGATCTTACTGGGCATGGAGGTGAAACCAACAGGTCAGTAGTTCCCAGGGTCCTCCTTTTTACCCTTTTTAAAAATGGGTGCAATGTTTCCCTTTTCCCAGTCACTGGGGACTTCCACTGACTGCCGTGACTTTCCAAATATCATGGAGAGTGGCTTGGCAGCTTTGTCAGCCAGTGTTGAGTACCTAAGCCTTTTCCATGTCGATTGTCACCAGTTCTCCTGACCTATTTATCAGGGCAGAGCAGGGGATACATTGTCTTTAATCTTTCTTTTGTGGCCAATGTACCTGAAGAAGCCCTTATTTTTCTTCGCTCCCCTTGCCAAATTGATTTCCAGCTGGGCCTTGTCCGTCCTGATCCCATTCCTACACCTCCGGGCAGTGTCCCTATATTCTTCCCAGGATACACACCCCCTGGTTCCACTGCCGATGCATTTCCTTCTTGCACTTTAGTTTGACCAGGATGTCCTTACTCAGCCATGCTGGTCTCCTGCCTTCCTTGCCTGATTTCTTACATCTAGGCATTGAGTGCTCCTGTGCACTAAGAAAAATATCCTTGAAGGGCTGACAGCTCTGTTCAGCTCCTTTATCCCAGAGGGCAGTTTCCCAAGGGGGTCCCATCAACCAATTCTTTACACAACTGAACATTTGCTCTCCTAAAATTAAGGGTCCTGGCCTACATCCCTCAAGATTGTGAATTCCACCAGGACATGACGACTGCAGCCCTGTGTGCAACCAGTCTTGAGTTCTTGACTTCTCTAATTAATTTTAGGCTCTTGATATGTAGGGTTCAATTCGTACAAGCAAAAGTCAATTGAAACCAAAACAGTTCAGCTTAAACTATGATGTCATATATATGCTCAGTTTTAAATTTACTAGAAGGTATAAATAAACAAGGAAGACTAGAGCAACACAGCAGTTCAATTTTAGTTTGCTTTGTATCTGATATAGCTAGAGCTTGTTTCACTTTTAATCCTTACCCTACCTGCACCATCATAATATTTTTCATACTTATATAGAGAATTTAAGAGGTCACAATAATATGTAGCCAGGTCTACTTTCTAATGATATACTCAGCAAATGTATCAAATCTTTTGAATTAATTTTGGATAATTTTCACATGGAGACAAATGAACTGAGTATGGGCTTATTATAACCTCTGACACTTTTGCCATATTAAAAATTAGCTCTGTTTCACTGTTTACAACAAATAATTTTGTTTTATTCACCCTCACTAATCAAATAATTAAATTTTTGTAACTAGCAAATTAGTCATAACATTGATAAGATTCTAGCCTTTCCTGATAAAGCTACTTATAGATTGTAGGAGGAGTGATCTGGTTGGCAATTTGAAATTATATTACATGTTGTGTCCTACTTGAAGGATGAGTCTGGGTCGATCACTGACAGTTACTGTCAGAGGCCAGGCAGCTACAGCAAAGACTAATTAGAAAATTATGTGTCCTATAAATAGAATTTAAATCACCCTGCATTTCTGCCATATGTGAATGTCTTAAGGACTGTTCTGATGAAATTTGAATATTATCAATGCTTCCTAATGTCAAAACTTTCAAAATGTGTATATAGTTATTATATAAAAAAAAAGTATTATGCTTGTCAGCCAGGGAGGAGCTCCCAACCTTTAGTTCTATTTTTTCTAACAAACATTAGGATTGATCTGCAGTCACTGTTATTCACGGTCATCACTAACCATAGAAACTCTTCACTCAGAAATTTATCATATATTTCAGTCATGCTTGTGCAGATGAAAAGGTACTTGGAAATTAAACCACAGTCAATATGAATGAATGAATACTTATGAGTTAATTAATTAACATTCCTGATACTAACTACAGAGTGGGAGAAAAAGAATAACAGCCACAAATAAAGAGGCCCAATAGTAATGTCATATCCTGATAATAAAATAACTGTAATACTTGCACCAAAATTGTAAGAGAAAAAAAATATACAAAAATGTGTAAATTTCCATAGCCTTATATTAAGCTGGAGTAGTTATGATTTGGAAAATAGTCTGAGTTGAGATATTTATTCAAACGGTCAATCTCTTTCCGCATAAAGGATTTTTTCCCTTGTCTATTCCTTCACCCCTCTGGTAATTGTCAGCACACTTTTTATGTAGCCTGATTTGTCCTAGGATGAACAAACTGCTTCAGATAAAAAAAAAAAAACAACAGCTTAGATATGCATGGATCTTTATGTTACATTGGAACATCAAATCATCTAGTTTGACCTTTTAATCATACAGATCTGACATTTTTTATTCAAATCTTCTTCTGAGCACATTGACTTGTTTGGTGGAAAAAAAAGCTTTCAGTCTTGGTTTTCAAACACAAGAAGGTGAATAACATGTTTAATGAGACATTGAAATGGTCAATTATTACAGCTGCTAAAAATGTTGGTCACTTTTGAATTAATTAGTGAGATGGTAAGATTAGATCATTTGAGCTCTTATACTCTCATTAAGCTCTGTCCCCCAACATTCCGCTTCCTGCTTCTTTCTGCTCCATAGCTGTGAGGCATCATGGCTTCTCCCTAGCCCTTTTGGAAAAAGAAATAAGTTTCAGTGTTGCACAGTAGATGATAGAAGAACATATATGTCCTACACTGTCCTTGTGAGCCCCATAAAGCCCTCACTGTATGTCCAGAAAATCCCCATGAGACTAAAGTCAGTCACGCTTGCACCATTTACATTCTGGCCTCATCTGCTTATGTTGCTTATTTCTCTTAGCTTTCAGCCATTAGCTTTTGTGGTGTTAAAAAAATAAATTGTGTTAAAAATTAAATTTATAAAGCCCTGTAGCACCTAACGTTTAGTTTCTAGTTTTGCCTCTTAATATATTTATTCAGTAGATCACATACCTATATTAACTATCAGCATGCTGTATTTCATGTATTAATTAAAAAAACCCTGTTTCTGAAGTAACTCTTTGTGATGGGTTGACCACCAAGCCATTCTCACTCCCACTCCTCAATAGTCTGTTTTGCCCATGGCAGTGATTGGTGAGTGATCTCATTGTCCTTATCTCAGCCCATGAGCTTTCAGTCATACTTTTCTACTCTTATGTATGGAAGGGGAACATTAGAGTGGCTTGGTGGGCACCTGGAGGCCAACCAAGGTAAATCCACCACACTTTCACAGGCAAAAAAAACTTGACTTGAGGAAATTATTGTAATTTATTGCCAATTAAATGGAGTAGGATAATAAGAAAGAAGAGCAAATCTGAAAACATCTTCCCGCCACCCCTCCCTTCTTCCTGGGCCCAACTTTGCTCCTGATTCTTCTACCTCTTCCTACTGAGTGGCGCAGGGTGTTGGGGAATGGGGGTTGCGGTCAGTTCATCACACATTGTCTCTGCCTCTCCTTCCTCCTCACACTCTTCCCCTGCTCCAGTGTGGGGTTCCATGCACGGGAGACAGTCCTTCAGAAACTCCTCCAAAATGGATCCTCCCCACAAACTGCAGTTCTTCAAGAACTGCTCCAATGTGGGTCTTTTCCATGGGACGCGGTCCTTAAGGAACAGACTGTCCAGCATGGGTCCCCCACAAGGTTACAGGTCCTTCCAGAAAACCTGCTCCTGTGTGGGCTCCTCTCCATGGTGGCAGGAACGTGCTCCAATGTAGGGTCCTCCACGGGCTGCAGTGTGGGTATATGCTCCAATGTCGATCTCCATGGGCTGCAGGGGAAACAACCTGCTTCGTAGTGGTCTTAACTGCAGGCTGCAAGGGAATCTCTGCTCTGGCACCTGGAGCACCACCTCCTCCTCTCTTACTAGCTTTTGTTTAGCTATGTCCAGTCTTTCTTTCCATTTATCTCACTACCATACTGGGACTTGATTCACCTTGCAAAAAGGAAGCCACGTAGTGCTGTTGTTGCAATTAAAATACATTCAAGTGTATTGTTCTCATTGTTAAAAACTGGCGAGAGGAATACAGTGACTTTTTGTTTCTGAAGTATTCAACATTTGATATTTGAGATGCCTCTGAATCCCTGAAGTGAATTTCTGTCTGTTCCTTTTTTTTCTGTGATAATGTGTAAAGTAGGTCAAACATGACTAACCACTAACTACTATCATAACAGTCCAATTCTCAGTGGCACGGTGTTAGCACATTTCTAGAAGAGTGGATTCCTGTGTGTCTAATTATATTTTTCTAAAACTGGCAGTTCAAATCTTGCCAACTCTGTCTTGTGTTTTTTTTAAATTTTTTAAAAATAATTATGTGAATTTTATGCTTTGTTTCTCAATCCTGATTTCCTGATGGGACTAACTCTTGTGGAAGTGTATGGCTTTTACTATGTGTATAAGCAAGAAAAAAAAAATCTGGATTTCGTAATTTTTGTAATATTGAAGTATTTTTTTTTTGGCTTTTGTGGTTTTTTTTTTCCATTTAATGTGGCTAATTGTGTGCCTTCTTTTACTGTACACCCCATTGTCTCTATCACTTTCAATATTCTAGCTCTGCAGCTAAACTATAGTTAGATTGCAATTTTATTTTTAATGCTGTCATTATAGAATTAATCAAGAGATGCATTAATATGGGGGGAAGAATGGGGATGGATATGATTGTCTTTACACATTTTTATTAGGAGTATTACTGCTGTATAATTAATGGTCTATAATAGTTTTCCTTTTAAAAGTATTATTCTGAACCCATCTGATTTTTTCTAAGGATGGAGCTTGCTGTCTGTGTAAACCTTCAATTTTCGTTTACTTTGAGAGCTCTGAATATTCAAAGAATGCTCTGACAGGCTGTAGGGGTGATATCCTGTCCAATGAAACTAATGGCAGAAAACTTACTGAATGATTGAGATTTTGCTCCATGATTGCAGAGAGCAGAAATTTTGTTTCTAATTCACATTCAAAGTGTGCACAGGTCTCTCACAAATACTTGGAGGAAGAAACATTGAGGCCTTTCTTAGGATTTTATTCTGGGATTTTTTTTCTTTTATTGAAAACATTGTTCAGTAATGTTTACTGTTTGTAATGTAGCTTACTGGTAAATCCAATTGTCTTATTTCATGAGCAGGGAGGAAGGCAAGCTGGACTTTGAAAGTGGGATCCTGCAGTATATATGCAAGCAAAATGCCTCCTTGACTTCACTGGGGAGGTTTGCCTTCATGGGGACTTTAGGATGAGGCCTTTAAGTAGAAAATACCCCTTAGCTGTGACTGGACTAGATATTTCCATTGAACTTAAGGCAGTCTATCAGAATTTTTCTGATCAGCCTTTTCTACTGTCTTGTCTTGAGTCATTTTTTAATGACATGTATTATCAGATTGAAATGGCGATTGAGACACTGCAAAAGTCTGATGGTCTTTCTACTCACAGAAGTTCTCTTCTCAACAGCCATGTAAGTTGTCTCTTCTTTCGTGAAAGTTAATCTCTTGCTTGTTTTGCATGCTTAGCCTGCCTCTAAATGTTTGGTTTACTTTATTGCTACTTTTTGCTTTTAATCTTTCCATTTTAGTTGCTTGTAATCTGCATCTTCTTCCACTATATTTTGTCAGGTTAAGTGTCATGACATACTATAGAGTGCATTTCTTTTTTAGGTTCTGTATTGTGTTTACACAGCTTAATGTTCTCGAGGTCCTAATGTAAATGTAAAAATAATAATCAAAGAATTCTTTAGTAGTCTGGGTTTGACATTTTAAAATAATTTTCTACAATTTGTGTACCAAATATAACAATTTTGGAGCAGGTGAAGGGGGAAAGAAGCAGCACACACTTTGAATAAAATATATTTGCTAGATTTCTTTTTAAATATTTCTGTTATTCTGAATAAATTTATTATAAGATAAGAATTCTGACGATCCATTTGATGAGATAAAAAAATTTTAAAACAATCTGTTAGTCTCTAATATTTTTTTTATTCTTCTGTCTCTTGCTCGGAATTTTCCATAAGAGAAAGCTGAAGATGTCTGCATGATAAGATGGTTGCAAATATAGTGGTAAAGCCATTAAATATAACTTTTAGGTAAAGGAGAAAGACTCAAAGCCTAATCTTCAGTTTGTTTTTAAACAGTGCTAGTCTTTCTTGAAATGTTATGTAAATAACATGGTTTTTTTCTTCATTTTTTTCTTCATTTTTTTCTTCATTTTCTTCATTATAAATAATTTTGTATTTTTAATGCTGTTAAATGTCTATATATATACTGCATCCTTTCTTGCGTCTTAGCATTACTAACCAACATAAACTTATGTATTTTCTCAGATGGAATGTAAGTATTGAATGTGATATGAATTCATCAGTATATTGGGTAGAAGTTATAAACTTATTTTGATTTGTTGACACCACACCCTTGCCCCTCCAAGAATGTGTTAATATGGAGGTGAAAACCAAAATTGTTTTGTCAACGTGTATCATCATGGTAGAATAAGACAGCAGGAGCCAGTACAATTTCTTGGAAGAGAATTTACTTTTCTTAGAAAAATACTAAAATTGGGTGAGGGAAATTGAATTCTGTAAACTGTGAAGAAGGACTTTTAGGTAATTTTGAATGTTTTTAAAATAATTGTTTCGATGTTAAGGAGACCTAGAAATATGCTAAAATCATTTTAATAACATAATAAAATGGAAGATAATTTTATTTTCAAAATGTAAAAAATCTGTCTGAAAACTTAGATGTACAAAGCATTGATAAGTCTGCATTGAATCTGAATCTGACAAGGAAGTCCAGAATCTTCACATTGAAAACAATAAGAATTAAAGGGCAAGCTTTTCTACATCAGAAAACCGTATTCCCCTATTTCCTGTGTCATGCTCTAGTTAAAAGATCATGGAACAGATCCTCCTGGAAGATATGTCGAGGCATATGGAAGAGAGGGAGGAGATTAGAGACAGCCAACATGGCTTCAGCAAGGGCAGATTGTGCTTGACTAATCTAGTGGCCTTCTACAATGGAGTGACTGCATTGGTGGACAAGGGAAGAGCTACGGATGTCATCTTCCTAGGCTTCTGTAAGGCCTTTGATACCTCCCCACACACCGTTCTTGCTGTTAAATTGGAGAGAGATGGGTTTGATGGATGAACTGTTAGATGGATAAGGAACTGGCTGGTTGGCCATGTCCAAAGAGTTGCAGTCAATGATTTAGTGTCCAAATGGAGATCAGTAATGAGTGGTGTCCCTCAAGGGTTCGTACTAGGACGAATGCTATTTAATATCTTCATCAATGTCATAGATAGTGGGATAGAGTGGGTCTGAAAACGATCAGAGGGCTGAACACCTTTCCTCTGAGGAAAGGCTGAGAGAGTTGAGGTTGTTCAGACTGGAGAAGAGAAGGCTCTGGGGAGACCATGTTGTGGCCATTCAGTATTTAAAGGAAGCTTAGAAGAAAGACAGAGACTTTTTTACCAGGGTCTGTAGTGACAGGACAGGAGGCAATGGTTTAAAACTGGAAGAGGGTAGATGTGGGAATATAATGGAAGACTGGCGAGGAGGAATTGTGAAGCACGCTCAAGTGACCTTGCAGCTGGGATATAGAAAAACACAGAAATTGTGGTAATCATTGCCTAGTCTGGTGTGCTGGCCAAGTAGAACCTTTGTGTTTAGGTAACACAGACCTGTGATAAACTTAGGGACATCTTAGAAAACACGCTTGAGATTCCAGCCCTGCTGTGAGAAAGATGGAAAAACTACTGTGCCATTTCCCTAATATATACAGGCAAAAGTAGCAGGTCTGGTATTTCCACTTCCTAGCAAGGACCAAGCTCCACAGTGCCTGCATTCCTGCTTGCATTTCCTCTGCCTGGATGCTGTTTCAGAGATTGCCCAGTTCGCGAGGTAACAGAAATAAATTTACTCTTTGCATTTCATCTGTGGCTTTGTGGTTGTTCCTGACTCCTGCCTGTGTTGGTTCACACAGCAGATTTAGAATGGACATAAGGAAGAAAGTTCTTCACAATGAGGATGGGGAGGCCCTGGCACAGGTTGCCCAGAGAAGTTGTGGGTGCCCCATCCCTAGAAGTGTTCAAGGGCAGTTTGGATGTGGCTTTGGGCGACCTGATCTAGTGGAAGGTTTCTCCTGTCCATGGCAGGGAGTTGGACTAGATGATCTTTAAAGGTTCCCTCCAACCCAACTCATTCTATGATTCTATGAAAATATCTTAATATCCTAATAATGAGATTTGCATCTGTCTGCCTTATCCTGATGTTTCTTAACTGTTTTGAGGTGTTTTCAAAACTACTGAAAGACAAATAGAGGGATCTGTTGACCATTTTAATGATTTTTTTTCATTTTCCTCTATTTTATTTCCTTTCCTGATTTCTTTCTGCATGCGATTGTTCTAACTAATTTATAAACTAATGTTTTCTATATACAGAAGTTTCACTGAAGTTGGAGTCAATTTACCCATTCTGTGTAAACCATTTCATGCCATTCCAATGTTGCTACTATTATAAATCAACAAGTCAGAAATCAAAGTCTGGACATTTCAATTTTAGAATTAGATATCTGTAAATGCAAAAGTATGTTTAAGGTTGCTTGCAATAACTTTATCATGTCTGCAGATTATTTACCTTTTTACATGGTGTTCTTCTTTCCAGGCTGTAAGTAATCACTTCAAGGTTTTGTTATTGAAATATCTTCACTCTAGAGCAAGAATCCTTATTTTGTACTTATCTTGGGTTTTGCTTTCCCATTGTTGGCTAATGCCAATCTATGGTTGAAAGAATATCTGTCAAATAGAGATCAAGATAAAATACGTTTGTGAATGTTAAGACTATTTTAATAATGTGTTTATATCTACAAGTTGATATAAGGATAATGAATTGCACTTTTTTGTTATGTTTATTTAAAGTGCAACATTACCTGCATCCATCGTGGAACCAGTTAGATCTTTTTTCTCCTGCATCTTTACATAGAGCCCTTGTTTAGAATCCTATGCATGATAGGTCCGATGAGGATTTCTGTAAGAAAGTAAACACGAAGATGGCTCTTTGAAGTTAAAGGCAAACAGGCACATAATATTTTATAGATGTACCAGTTATTTTTCATGTCATCTAAATTGCTTGTTACCTTATATTTGATAGCTTCTTCTTTGCATTTGGAAGAAAATAAGCCATATTCAGTTAAATAAGTACTGGGGGTTTTTTTGTTTGCATTTTTTTTTCAAGTGAAGAGAAATAGTATAACATTACAGAATTAAAAAAGTATTAACTTATTCCTTTTAGACTTTTTCTGCAATCAATATAAATTACATTGATTATTTTATTTCCTTGGAGTTCCAATAATTTGTCTCCAAAGCATAAATAACTTCATAAAATGTTAATGCATGGTACTGAATCTAAAATATTTTTAGAAGTGCAGCTACCTGAGGTCACAAGTTTTGTTATTTCCTTGTAATTCTAAAAGATACTAATGCATCATGGCATATCTAGCATTGAAAGAGATTTAGATTTAAAGAGGTTATATTTGCTTGAAGAACAAAGTCGCTGTATTGAACAGGCCTTAAGGGCAGCCTAAAAAATATCAGAGGTCTGTGTTGTACAATGAAGATTTTTTTTAGTAGAGTAATACTGAATTTACATATGTTCACTCTTTCATATTTGATATAGCTCCAATGGCTTTTAGACAACTATGAAACCGCAGAAGGAGTGAGTCTCCCCAGAAGTACCCTTTACAACCATTACTTACGTCATTGTCAGGAGCACAAGTTAGATCCAGTCAATGCTGCCTCCTTTGGAAAACTCATACGGTCAATCTTCATGGGATTACGGACCAGAAGACTCGGAACCAGGTTTGCGTTAATGAAATCTTACAGTATAATCGAAAATATCAATAATACTTGTGAACGTGAAGCTTGTATGTTAAAAACAAGCAAGCAAACAAACAAATAAATATTATTTTAAACCTTACTGCTAAGGGAGTTGTCAAATCCAGTGGACTCCAGGACCCACGGGACTCCAAGTCTGCTATAGCCAGATTCTGTACTCTTAAGACCCAGATATCTTCCATCTCAGTCCAATGGGTGCAGCTACTGCTGTTCCCATTTGCAGGTCCACCTTGTAGTGAGACTAAACATGTTTCAGAGATGCAGATAAGCACACACATGACACTAACACAGCTGACCACACAAGCTAACACAGAGCAATGGCTTTACCAGCACTCACATAGACACCAATAGCACTCGCATAAACATGAATGCATATAACCCAATTCTGTTCTTGTTCTCCAGCTGATCAGGACTGAAGTTGACTAGTAAAACATACACAAACCCTCACATACCCCATTTATGGAATTGTTTTATTCATTGTGATTGTATAAGTAATTTATTTGGTTTCTACTTTCCTTATTCTATTTAAATGAAGTCCAATGGTAAAATGCTGGAAAATATAGTTTAAGTGAACTGATTTCCAGTTTTATACTAGAGTGAGAGGAAAGTCAAGCCTAACTTTTACATACTGCTTTCCAGACAAGGAAAATTGTGAAGTGAGTATGATGTATATGCATAAAACTAATGCTATTTTTGGTTTGGTTTTTTTTTTCATAAAGGGGGAACTCCAAATATCATTATTATGGAATTCGTGTCAAACCAGATTCTCCCCTTAATCGGCTACAAGAGGACATGCAATATATGGCTATGAGACAGCAACCTATGCAGCAGAAACAGAGGTACGGTGTTAAATGAAACCACTTTTTCATATTTCTAGTTCTTGGAGACTTACCTCTCCTCATTTATGTGACAAAGTTGAACCTCTAATGAAAATTGTTTAACTTCTCTTGTGAAAAAAAGAAAGATTTGTCAGATCTGCAGTTGATATCACTGGAGTCTGATATCAGTAGATATGAGAGAGCACATACCTAAAAACTCATAAATTTAAAAAAAGCGATAATAATAAATAAAATATTATGCAGTTCTCCTGAACAGACACTTCTTTACAGTCTTGGGTTATTTTCCCACAATCTGGGGTAAAAAAAAAGTAATAAGAGCTTTGAATTTTAAATTCTGTTGTTCATTTTCATTACTTTAAGCAGCACATATATAAAATGATAGAAGAGCTCATGATTAGGTTCAGCTTTGTGTTTATTTCCTCCTCCTGGCAAGAAATGATGTATCAAAACCCTGGACCTGAGAAGAGAAGACTTGGGCCTCTTCTGGGTTCTGCTTGGAATAATCCCATGGGAGACAGTCCTACAGGGCAAAGGGGTCCAGGAGAGCTAGTTGATTTTTCAAGGATCACCTCCTCAAATCTAAAAAATGGTCCATCCCGACACGCAGGAAATCAAGCAAAGGTGGCAGGAGGCCTGCATGGATGAACAAGGACCTCCTGACAAAGCTCAAACATGAAAAGAAAGTATACAAGAGGTGGAAGCAGAGTCAGGGAACCCAGGAGGAATATAGAGAGACTGTATGAGTGTGCAGGGATGGTGTTAAGAAAGCCAAAGCCCACCCGTGAAGGACAAGAAGATGTTTGGGAGTTGTTGGCATGGACTTATTATGAAGGGGAAAAATCATGCTTGACCAACTCAATAGCCTTCTACAATAAGGTGACTGGCTCAGTGGATGAGGGGAGAGCAATGGATGTGGTCTATATTGACTTTAACAAGGCTTTCTACCACTGTCTTCCAGTCAGGGAACAGCAAGGGCTGGCTTCTCCCTAAGGGACGGAGAACTTGGAGTTGAGCACCACGATATGCGTGGCAAGGGCCTCACCAGCCTGGGCCCATTCCTGCAGTATCTGAGTGAGGCGAGCAGGGCAGACCTGGAGATAGTAGTCAGACTTGTTCAAGAGTCCAGATCATCAGACAAATTTGTGGTGATGAGGCAGATCCAAGTTCAATACAGGAAGTCAGTCCACAAATCAGACTCAGGTCTGCTGAGGATACCCAGGGTCAAACACAGTCCATTGACCGCTGGGCAGGTCCCTAGAGGCAAGACAGGTCCAAGGTCAAGCCAGAAAACCAATCCATAGGTTGGGGTCCAGATCAATGGAATCCATAGCCAGCCACAGTTCTGAAGATTTTTGTTTATCCCCTAAATCAGTTCAGGTGTGCAAAGATTTCAGTAAAATAAATTTCTGAATCCCGGGCTTTCTAAACAGAAGAAATGCACAGTCCAGGGAGTTAGATTGACTAAGTGTCATGGTTTAGCCCCAGCCCAACCTAATTTTGGCAGCTAATACCAAGCAGTTGGGCTCCCAGTTCCCTTCCTCCCCACCTCCAGGGAAAGGGGAAATGAGTGGAAAAGACTTATGGGTTGGAAACCAAAACTAAACCAGCTTTAATGAAATAATAATAATAACGAAGAAAATAATAAGAAAATAATAAAATATATATACAAATATATGAAATTGTGCCCCCACCCCTTGATGACTGTACATCACCACAAAAGCTGGAGAGCAAGCACAGGGAAGAAGATGACTGATAGGAGGAAACTGGGTTCAGGAACTGGATTCAGGAACACACGGATCCGGGATCAGAGGCAAGCAGACAGATGAGGTCCTCACCGGACATCAGCCATCGAAGAAGAGAGCTCTCAGTTTTATACCGAGTATGATGTATATGGGATGGAATACTCTGTTGGTCAGTTTGGGGTCACCTCTCCTGTCCACATCTCCCTGCAAGTGCGACCCTTCTTTGTCTTTGATTTACGGCACTCCACCAGCTTGAGGATGGCCGTGGTTTCTATAGGAATAAGTATAAGCAATGGCCTTTCTGCATCCCAGTGCCCCGTGTTATCACTTCTAGAGAGAAACACTGTCTGAAAAACATGCAGTTAACTGTCAGAAAATGAAGTTACTCAGACGAGGCTTAGCTGGAGTTAGAAAACTGATTCTACTTAGCTCAAGCCACAACACTAAATGAAAAACTTAGTACTGTCACTTTTCTGTGTAAAATCAGATATGCCAATATACTCACAGCAATCCAGAAGCTTCCTGGTAAATGCGTTGATGACAACTTCCTTCTCCAAGTGATAGAAGAGCCAACGAGGAGAGGTGCTATGCTTGGAACTTGTTCTCACCAACAAGGAGGGGCTGGTGGGGACGTGACGGTCAAGGGAAGTCTTGGCTGCAGTGACCATGAAATGGTGGAGTTCAAAATCCTTAGGGCAGTGAGGAGGGCACGCAGCAAGCTCACTACCCTGGACTTCAGGAGAGTAGACTTTGGCCTCTTCAGGGATCTGCTTGGTAGGGTACCATGGGATAAAACCCTGGAGGGAAGAGGAGCCCAAGAAAGCTGGTTAATATTCAAGGATCACCTTCTCCAAGCTCAGGAGCGATGCATCTCAACAAAGAGGAAGTCAGGCAAAAATGCCAGGAGGCCTGCGTGGATGAACAAGGAACTCCTGGACCAACTCAAACACAAAAAGGAAGCCTGCAGAGGGTGGAAGCAAGGGCAGGTTGCCTGGGAGGTATACAGAGAAATTGTCCAAGCAGAATCAGTCTTCAAGGGCTCAAGCCACGCCATCCAAGACATAGAAGGCAAAGGCTAGACTGGGAGAGTGAAGAACCACCCACTGTAGGAGAAGATCAGGTTTGAGACCATCTAAGGAACCTGAAGGTGCACAAGTTCATGGGACCTGTTGAGATATATCTGCAAGTGTCCGTTAAGAGTATGAGTCTGACATGTGGCAGAGAGGAGGCCCCCTCCGTTTCAGTCACGGTGTTCAGAAAGGATCCCCTTGCTTTCTAAACTCCTTCTCAGAGAGGAGCCTAGGTGTGGCTGGATCCAGTCTTAGTCTCAGACTTGGTAAATGGTTTATGCCTAAGTGTTCTGAGGTTGGATAAGGGCCAAGGAACAATGGAGTGTACGCAAGAACCAGCGGTTACTCGCGGTGATGAAGAGGAGCGGTTGGCCTTCATCCCCATGACCCTCCAACGACCACCACCAGGAGGCAGTGCGCAAGCGCTAGTAGGTGGAGATTATGGAAATTATCTTTTCAGACTCATTTTAATACGAAGTGGGGGACAGGTTATGCATATGTATAGGCATATTGGGAAATGCAATGAATATGTAACATTTTACTGCATATAACCACAACAAAGCACCGCGCAGGGCGTGCACGTTTGTGGTGGAGCAATCCCCTGTGCACCCAGCGCTGAATAAGCATACCTCCTTTATAACCTCTCAGGTTGTAAAGTCGTTTCTCCGCGTGTCAAGAGCCCTCCTAAGGACTTTCACTGAAATAGTTTTGCAAAGGTGAAACTATAAGTAATTTATTAAAGTGACAGATGTAAAGATTCGGAATAGCCATAGTCACAAGTCTTACCAAAGAGGAGTCTCTGTTTGGGGAGGAGAGAGAGATTCAGGCCTGTCAACCTGTTCCGTAACTGGAGTTTCCATCCTTAAAATAGAGGATTCTGAATGACAGATTTATATTCTTGGTGACTCTTAGTGAGGTGAAATGAAGTCAATTAATCAGGTGCCAACTGACCCTTAGCAAAGTTTATTGTGTCGTCACCAGCAGGACCCAGTGGCTCAGCATGCCCCTCTGGACAAAGGAGTTTCAGTCACAGACACGAGGCGGGGAGGGGGAGCAGTGGTCTTATCTGATTGTATGCAGCAGTCTCTAGTTGTGAAACTTCCATATCACCCCAAATGCCACTGTTGGACCACGATGTGCACCTCATCTGCCTTGCAATATAAACACGCTATCTAAGCTTGCTGCTTCCCACTGTTGACACCAAAAGGTCTGAATAAGTCTGGTATTCCAGAACAAGTGCGGAGAGATGTGGCCAAAAAAGTTGCTAAACCACTATCCATCATATTTGAGAAGTCATGGCAGTCCAGGGGAAACATAACCCCCATTTTTAAAAAGGGAAATAAGGAAGACCCGAGGAACTACAGGCCGGTCAATCTCACCTCTGTGCCTGGCAAGATCACGGAACAGATCCTCCTGGAAACTATGCTAAAGCTCACGTAAAATAAGGAGGTGATTGGTGACAGCCAACATGGCTTCACTAAGGGAAAATCATGTCTGACAAATTTGGTGGCCTTCTACGACAGGGTTACAGAGTTGGTGGATAAAGAAAGAGCAACTGACTTCATCTACCTGGACTTGTGCAAAACATTGACACTGCCCTGCACGACATCCTTGTCTCACTGGAAACCATTGGTTTCCACCAATGTGGAAACCAATCATGAGTGGTGACCCTCAGGGGTCCTACTGGGGCCAGTACTGTTTAATATCGTCATCAACGACACAGACAGTGGGACTGAGTGCACCTTCAGCAAGTTTGCAGATGACACCAACCGAGTGGCGCAGTTGATTCACTAGAGGGAAGGGATGACATCCAGGGGGTCCTTGAGAGGCTTGAGGAGTGGGCCCGTGTGAATCTCGTGAAGTTCTACAAGGTCCTGCATCTGGGGCGGGGCAATCCCAAGCACAATTACAAGCTGGGCAGAGAATGGATTGAGAGCAGTCCTGGAGAGAAGGACTTGGGGGTGCTGGTGGATAAGAAGCTCGATGTGAGCCAGCAATGTGCACTTGCAGCCCAGAAAGCCAACCATATCCTGGGCTGCATCAAAGAAGTGTGGCCAGCAGGTCGAGGGAGGGGATTCTCCCCCTCTACTCTGCTCTTGTGAGATCTCACCTGGAGTAGTGTTCAGTTTCGGAGTCCTCAGCACATGAAGGACATGGATCTGTTAGAGTGAGTCCAGAGGAGGCCACAAAGATGATCAGAGGGCTGGAGCACCTCTCCTATGAGGACAGGCTGGGAGAGTTGGGCTTGTTTCACCTGGAGAAGAGAAGCCTCCCAGGAGACCTTCTAGCAGCCTTCTAGTACCTAAAAGAGGCGTACAAAAAAGCCGGAGAGGGACTTTTTACAAGGGCATGTAGTGATAGGACAAGAGGCAATGGCTTTAAACTGGAAGAGGTTAGATTTAGATTAGACATTAGGAGGAAATTATACACTGTGAAGGTGGTGAGGCACTGGAACAGGTTGCCCAGGGAAGTTGCGGATGCCCCATACCTGGAAGTGTTCAAGGCCAGGTTGAATGGGGCTTTGAGCAACCTGGTCTAGTGGAGTGAAGCGGATAAAGGCACAGACCCCAATGCAGGTTCAAAATGAAGTCCAAATCGGAATCGTTTATTTGTAACACAAATTGCTCTTTTATAACAATCTTTTTGTGAAGTCGTTGTCCATGCGTCAATTTAACATCAGCTATTGGGTTAAAACACTTGTACACCCACCTTGAGCTGTTTCTTAATTGGTAGCATAAGTTCTGTTCTGATGCTCACTAGTAAACACACATGCACTCACACAGGCCCCTGCTACCTGCCAGCTAGTCTAGCTTGAAGTTTTATAGTGAATACACATGCACACCCCTACGCACATCAAGTTCGGGAAAATACAGACGCTTGCCTTCCCCCAGCAGCCAGCACCAACCACACAGACTGTGATGCACGGTCCTGCTCCAGCTGCTGGCACTGAGTGCCTTGCTCACCTCACTCACACCAGTCCACAAGCCCAGTAGCTGTTTTTCGTGACCCACACTATTCCCACCCCAGTAGCTAGAGGTTAAAGACTCCCACTCGCTCCAGTAGCTGGAACTGATACCCCTCCATTCACTCCAGTAGCAGACACCACTGACCGGGGACACCTACAACTGTGATCTGACTCCAGTAGTTGGCACCAAATTCAATCATACCCTCAGTAGCTGGTAGTCCAGGCACAACGTCTGGAGCACCCTTCCTAGATCCTGCAGATCCCTTCCATGTAGGGTCTAATGATATTGCAACAAGGCAACTTAGAACCATCAAAAGAGTCTGTATGTCTGGCTCTTGGAGCAATGTTAAAAAGATCTGGAGCACAGGTTGTAGTCTCCTCCATCCTTCCAGCCAAAGGAAGTGGTCCAGGAAGGAGGAAGCTAATTGAACCAGTGAATGCCTGTTTCTGTAGCTGGTGCCATACTGAAGGTTTTGGCTTCTATGATCATGGTTCTGCCTTTGAGAAACCGAGTCTGTTGTTAGGTGATGGGATTCACCTGACCAAGTGGGGCAAGGTGTTTGCCAACAAGCTGACCAGACTTATAAGGAGAGCTTTAAAATAGGTTTAGCAGGGGAAGGTTTTGCATGGCAAGGGTTTTTGGTAGTGGGCGGGCTACAGGGATGGATGGCTTCTGCTTGAGGCTACTAGAAGCCGGGGCAGGCTGGCTCTGGGGCAGACCTGCCACTGGCCAAGGCCAAGCCAATCGGCGATGGTTATAGTGTCTCTGGGATAACATATTTAAGGGGGGAGGAGGAAGAAAACCAACAAAAGAAATGGCAAGTGGAAGCATCATCAGGGATTCTAGCATGCAGAAATCTTTACTTTTAGGTTTTATTTCTATTAATATCCTTATTTTGCAGTATTTAGGATACAGTTTGGTCAGATTTTCCTCTTAAATGTGTATGGGGGGAAATCCATAAATTTGCCTGTTCATTTTAATGCAAAAGAAGATTCACATGTATATACTCGACCTCAGAAGTTAGGGTTTGGGAGGGGTGAGGTTGAGGATAAAAGATGTAAGAAAAACAAACAACAAGCAAACAAACAAAAGTATGCATTAAGCTGCATTGTATTTTTTCAAACACTGTATTTCTGAACTAAGGCTTCTGCCACAGTTATCAAGCATGCTTAGTATATATTTGAGAAGTTTGGTATAATCTGTATATTTGTATAAAATTTATCTTACAGTATTCAGAAATCTAGTATGTTTTAACAAGGAATAAAGGACTTAATACTGTAGTTTGAATCATTAGGAGTAATCTCTTATTTTCTGGTTTTATTAATGTTTCTAATTTTATTTAAAAACTGAAAAATATTTTAACATCTGTGTAATAATTCTTTTATAAGACATTCAGAGCAAAGACAATCTAAGAATCACAAACGTTTCCTACTTATTTCTGATTGCTGGCTTGGCAATGGACCCACTGCAGGCCAAAGCTGAGCCAATCAAGTTGGTGGTGCCTCTGTGAAAACATACTTAAGACAGGGCAAAACCCACCAGACATGCAGAGGAGTGGGGAGCAGTACGTACACCAAGGTCAGAGAAGCAGGAGTGGGAGAAGGTGCTCCGTGGTGCAGCTTGCGGAACAGAACACGCTGAAGTAGTTGAATATTTTGTTAAAGAACTGCAGCTCATGTAGAACCCATGTCAGAGCAGAGGAGAAGTGTGAGAAGGAAGGAGTGGCAGAGAGATACTGTTATTTACTGACCATAACACCCTCCCACCTGCCTCCTTGAGATGCTCGTTGCCTCACTGAAGGAACTTCCCCCTGAGCCTTCTCTTCTCCAGGTTAAACAGTCCCAGCTCCCTCAGCCTTTCCTCGGAGGAGAGATGCTCTAGCCCCTTAATCATATTTGTTGCCCTTTGCTGCGCTCTCTCTAGTATGTCCATGTCTCCATTGTACTGGGGAGCCCAGAACTGGACACAGGACTCTAGATGTGGCCTCATCAGTGCTGAACAGAGGGAAAGGATCATGTCTCTCCATCTGTTGGCAATGATTTGCCTAATGTAACCAAGGATACCATTGGCCTTCTTTGCAGCAAAGGCACACTGCTGGTTCATGTTCAACTTCCTGTCCATGAGGATCCTTAGGGCCTTTTCTGGAAGCAGCACAACCCTCTGGAGTATGAGCCACTCTTCCCAGTTTTGGTATTGTCTGCAAATTTGCTGAGGGCATACTCTGCCCCATCATCCACACCATTAATGAAGATGTTAAACAGGACTGGACTCAGTATTGACCCCTGGGGTACACTGCTAGTCAGTAGACTTTTTGCCACTGGGCCCAGCCATTGTGGTGGGTTGAACTTGGGGAAATTAATTTATTGTCAATCAATCAGAATAGGATAATGAGAAATAAGAACAAATCTAAAAAAAACCCTTCCTTCCAACCCTTGCTTCTTCCCAGGCTCAACTTCACTCCCAACTCTTCTACCTTCTTCCCCCAAGTGGTGTAGGGGGATGAGGAATGGCAGTTGCAGTCAGTTCATTACGTGTTGTTTCTACCTCTCCTTCCTTCTCATGCTCCAAGCATGAGGTCTCACCTGGGACACAACAACCCCATGCAGCGTTATAGACTTGGGGAAGGCTGGCTGGAGAGCTGCCTGGCAGAGAAGGACCTGGGCTGTTGGTTGACAGCTGGCTGAATATGAGCCAGCAGTGTGCCCAGGTGGCCAAGAGAGTCAATGGCATCTTGGCCTGTATCAGAATGGCCTGTAACAGCATGGCCAGCAGGACCAGGGAAGGGATTGTGCCCCTGTACTCGGCACTGGTGAGGCCACACCTCGAGTACTGTGTTCAGTTTTGGGCCCCTCACTACAAGAAAGACATTGAGGTGTTGGAGCACGTCCAGAGAAGAGCAATGAGGCTGGTGAAGGGGCTGGAGAACAAGTCTTACGAGAAGCAGCTGAGGGAACTGTGGTTGTTTAACTTAGAGAAGAGGAGGCTGAGGGGAGACCTCATCACTGTCTGCGGCTGCCTGAAAGGGGGCTGTGGCAGAGAGTTGATCTCTTCTCTCAAGTGACAGGTGATAGGACAAGAGGAAATGGCCATAAGTTGTGCCAGGGGAGATTCAGACTGGATATTAGGAAGAATTTCTTCACTGAAAGGGTGGTCAGGCACTGGAACAGGCTGCCCCTGGAGGTGTTTAAAAAACGGGTAGATGAGTTTTCGAAGGACATGGTTTAGCAGAGGATGGGTACGATTGGACTCGATGATCTCTAAGGTCTTTTCCAACCGAAAGATTCTATGAATCTATGATTCTATTCATGGGAGACAGTCCTTCACAAACTTCTCCAACGTAGGCCCTTCTAATGGACTACAGACCTTCAGGAACAGACTGCTCCAGTGTGGATCTCCATGGGCTGCAGAGGGAAGACCTAATTCACCATTGTCTTCACCACGGGCTGCAGGGGAATCTCTCCTCTGGCTCCTGGAGCACCTCTGCCCTCTCCTTCTTCACTGACCTTGGTGTCTGCATAGTTGTTTCTCTCACATGTTCTCATTCCTCTGTCCTAGGTGTTGCACAGCAGTTTATTACCCTTTCTTAAATATGTTATCATAGAGGTGACATGAATGTCACCGATTGTCTCAGTCGTAGACACTGGTAGGTCTGTCTTGGAGGCAGCTGGAACTGGCTCTGTCTGACATGGGGCAGCTTCTGGCATCTCCTCTCAGAAGCCACTTCTGTAGCCCTCTTGCTACCAAAAACTTGGCATGTAAACCCAATACAGCCATTCAGCCAGTTCTCAGTCCACTTATTGTCTGCTTATGCAGCCCATATTTCATTTCATTGTAGAAGTTTATCAAGTTAGTCAAGCATGACTTCCCTTTGGTGAGTCTATGATGAGTACTCCAAATCACCTTCTTGTCCTTCATGTGTTTGGAAATGGTTCCCAGGATTAGCTGCTCTATCACCTTCTCAGGACCGAGGTGAGGCTGATTGGCCTCTAGTTCCCTGAATTTACCTATTAGTTCTGGATCAAACATAGGTGTGATGTTTAATAGTAAATGGACCCCACAAAAAAGAAAAGATGATTAAGAACAAAATAAGGTAATATCAAACTCAAATTTTGTGGTTAATAAAAGTAACCCCCCCAATATATTATTAGAGCTTAGTTTGGTTTCTGTTTCTAAAGGTATAAACCTTTCTTTTTAATGAAAACTGAGACTACCAATAAATTATGTAAGTGCATGAACTGGATTTTTGAGTAAATATTTGAATATTGTCAACACTGCAACTACAAGAAATCAACAAAAATTTGCAAAATTGACTTAGTCAATACGTTTTGACTTCTTTTTTAATAGTTTCTACAGGAAGTTTCGCATGTACTTCTCTTTTTACTGTTTCTGCTTTATCTTATCGATGACTATTGAATGCTTGTTGTATTAACATTCCTAAAGTTATCATACTTTATGTTAATCAGGCCAAGAGACCTTCTCTGGAAAAGTATACTTGTATATCCAGTGTCCTATGTTATTGAATACTTAAATATGTCTTGAATACCAGAATCTTTTGAAAACTGTTATATTGATAGAAGTTTGGGGTTTTTTTCAGTGCTTCTTCTCTTAGGTAATTTTTAAAAAATGGAAAAATCAGAGTTTAAATAGGAAAAAATGATCAGATAATTTTAGAAAATGTAAATTTTTCCATTAAGTAGTTGTGTAAATCAATTGTAGTAACACTTTCACCTGTCCATAATTAAAAACGCAAAGAGTAACCTGGGTATAAACAGAGCATTTTGCCAGGAATTCTGGAAGCCTCTCATTGCCTGAACTGCAAAAACATCACCTTCTGCTGTCCATAAAAGACAGGAGGTATAAAACTGTTAACAACTCTGTGCAAGTTTAATTTGAAACACCTTAATTTGAATACTTAAATATACTTAAATATGTCTTGAATACCAGAATCTTGGATCTTGCTTCTTATGGGAGCTTTCTCATAAACTAAAATCTAAGTAGTTACATAGGGGATTTGTTCTATGTGTTTAATAAGATCAAAATGAGAACAAGCTCACATCTGATACAACTGCTTCTTAAGAGGAGTGTTTTCAGAGTGGAATTTGTTGACATTTCTAAAGTTAATACAAAGCTTTGCAATCTGCACAGTGCAATTGCAGACTTGAGTGACAGTTCACATACATTGCATTCTGCACTATGGTTTCTCTAGTTTTCTTCTGGCTACAATGTTATTTCAGAAGGACAAAGCTTCCAAGCTATCACTAAGAGCTGGGACAGAATTAATTTTCAGTTATGTTGGAGATGGGAGGCAGAATCTTCAACCTGTCAGGGTGATGGTCTTAACATCTGACCATGCAAACCAGAATTCCTATTTGTATCTTTGTCCTTTTTGTCCTTTATAAAAACTTTTGTGACTTGACTGATGAAGAATTTAATAGAATAGAATAGAATAGAATAGAATAGAATAGAATAGAATAGAATAGAATAGAATAGTTTTCATTTGGAAGGGACCTATAATGACCATCCAGTCCAACTGCCTGACCAATTCAACGCTGACCAAAAATTAAAACATATTATTAAGGTCATTGTCCAAATGCCTCTGAAACACTGACAGGCATGGGTCATCGACCACCTCTCTAGGAAGCCTGTCCCACTCTTTGACTACTTTTTCTGTAAAGAAATGCTTCCTAATATTAAGTCTGAACTTCCCCTGGCTCAACTACTTAATTTGTCTAAGTAGTCTTCTGAAACCTGAGCTCATGAGAAGTTTGTTACATTTGGTTAGACTCGATGATCTCAAAGGTCTTTTCCAACCAAGCAATTCTATGCTTTTAAAACTATTTAAATTCCTTTGTCTCCAAATTGATACATGTCCCTTCTTAAGGTGATTAAACCTTATATTTTGATCTACTTGATTCCTGGGAAAGCAAGTCCTTTAGATAAGGAAAGAATGTGTTTCTGTTTAGTGTAAATGAGCTTTATGTCTTAGTGGTGTAGTTTTTAAACTAAATTTCATAAGGAACTGGTAATTGTGCTGTGATATCAGTTTTATGAATTTTATAATGCATTGCCAATGTTCTACTTTTTACAATTTTTTCTACCTTTAACAATTATTCTGAAGTTACTTTTTTCTTGTGTGTGAACTAGCAAAACTGTATATTGAGACTGAGAAATCAGACAGAACAGACTGTGATATTACACTTACAAAAAAAAGTGAACATAAAGAATAATTTTGTATTTGGTAATTTTGTAGGTACAAGCCTGTGCAGAAAGTGGATGGAGTTGCAGATGGTTTCACAGGAAGTGGTCAACAGACAGGCACATCTGCTGAACAAACTATAATTGCCCAAAGTCAACATCATCAACAGTTTTTAGGTATGAAAATGTTGTATAAATAAAATAAAACCTATTATCATCATGAACATTGTCATACAAATACAATAATTATTTTAGTTATGTTGCCCTGTTTAAAACTCTCAGTGATAAAAGAACAAAAAGATACTCATAGAAGATATATGTTCTATATTGTAAGATTTTTGCAATCTTTAATATGCATCATGCAGATATAAAAGAAAAAATGCACAAAATCTACTTGCATGGTAGATTTAAAATATGTTGCAATGCAATTGCAATGAAGCATTTTATACAAAAATGCATACAGAAAATCTTGCCCTCAAAGCTCATTAATTTCCACTGGCTTCCCAATTTTTTGAATATGCACATAAATTAGGATTATGTTTTTGCACTGCTGTTGTGTTGACCATTGCCAAGAAGGTGTATTGAGTTTGTGCTGCAACATTATAAATGGAAAGAGCCAAATAGTTAAAACCAGGAATCAAAGGTTCATGTTTAAAAATGTGTATTTTGTGCATTCATTGATGTAGCTAATCATATTGATTTCTCAATTGTGGAAACAAATGGTGAGTTAGTAATTTGCTAATGTAAAAAAAAACCTATTAAATGTATTATTTTAATAATTGTATAGTTAGTTTTGAGTTCATATATTGGTATTTTTTAGCATCCCATTCTTTGGCCTAACCTTGCTGTTACTGAAATTATTTGGAATCTTAGGGTATAGTTAGCATGTTTCTCAATTTTCCCTTCCACTGCCCCACCAGTTGACAGTGATACATACTGATGTATCTCTGGGAAATGTTTATGAGAAATAGTAAAAGCTGGCTACAGTTAAAAGACTTGTAAATTTCAAATAAATATATGCTATTGAGTCTACTAAACCTTAAACATGCATGACAAGGCAAAAACTATTCAGTTGATCAAACCAAAAGCTATTAAACGATATTAATCTCTTAAGTACTGACATGAATATTTGAATTGACTGTCATATTCTCAAAATGTGTCTTATCTTGTTTTATATACAGGTACAATATGTATGTGAAATCATTTTTATCTGCTATCTGTCAAGAATAATTTAACATGTCCTTTTGCTTTAAAAAATAGCAAGCTGATTTTTTCACAATTTTATTACAACTTTAAAATATATTAAACATAAAAGATGCTTCTTCTGGGGAATTATGACCTTCTAGACTTTATTTCTTTACATCATCCTTAAACGTTTTCTAATCGAACTGTAGTTGGCACCATTCACAATAGCTTTTCTCTGCTATGTTGTCATGGAAACAGATGCATCTCGAGTACTTCCAGAGTTTGATGATATTGAAATATCTTCTCTGCCAGATGGTACTACCCTTGAGGACGTAAAATCACTGCAAAGCCTTTATCGAGAGCACTGTGAGGTAAGAGAAAAGAGGCATTTCACATAAAATCATCATGCTTTGAAAATTCATTTATTCTATTGAGAATCAGTATAACAAGATGACTAACACAAAACACATTACAGGCAACTTATTTTTATCTGATATGCTTCCCAAATATTTTACTTATTTCATGAGAAAGGACATTTGCAAGCAGACTAGTCTAGAATTTCTCTGTTTACAGAGAAAGAAAATAACATGTAAAAAAATACCAATGCAAGTGGCGGTCTGAAAAATAAAACTAACACGATTCCAGCATGGGGAAAGCTGGAATACTTTATTGAGCATGAGAACACAATTTTATGGGTCTCGAGGGATGGACATTTTAATGAAAGGGCAACCTGTGTTAATTAGAGAGTTTCAATCTCCATCTAATTAAATTTTCTTCAGGTAGGGTTACATGGGAGATAGAGGGAGTATGGAAGTTTAGATATTGTTTTAACAATCATCTTAAAAAGTCCTTTCTCAGTCCTTCTTGGAGCCAGGCTTATCTTCCAAGGTTGCATCTTCCTTTCCTCGGGAGATGTTGTCAGCTCCCAAATTCCTTTCCTCCTGAGATGTAATCAGCTCTTGTTTTCCAAGCATTATGATTCAAATTAGCTGAGCTTCCTTCTGCTGAGAGCTGACTTTTGTTTTCTTCATCTCCCAACTGAAAGGTTTTTTATTTTCTATCTGAAAAAGAAAGGCTGGAGAAAAACTTTGATTATTCGCTGAATACAAGAGAGTAAACAAGGAGCACATAACAGAATACAGAGAAACAAAAATTCTGAAAACAGCTACAGTAATTATTTTCTTAAACCCTGCACTAATACTAAAGACATCTAACCAATCAAATAAACTGCTAATTTCACTTTCATTATTTTCCTTTAGCGGATTTGCTAAAGTTTTCAACTTATCAATACCCTTGTGAATAGATTCTGAGTGGTCACTCAAATTCATGCAACACAACCCTTCAAAATCTTTGCAGCCATGACCATGAGCTAGTAACAAAAAATCTATGGCTGCCCTATTTTGCAGGGTAGCTTGTCTCACAGAACTAATGTCTGTAAGCAAGTCTTCTAGGGCAGAACTGGTGGCATTAGCTTCTTTTGCTAGCCAGCATCCCATCTTGTCAAGTGCACTTAACGCATGACCAGCTCCTATGCCTGGAATTAAACTTCCAAAAAAATCTCTGTGCGTGGTTCCAAAATATGATTTCAGAAGCACAGTTTACCTTAAACCCATGTGTATTAAAATCTTGCTTGTTAAAGGAGCGTTTAAGGCGTTTACTGTGTAAAGGGCTCTTAGAAGGCAAGGGTTTTTTACTGTATTAAACAGAGCAAGTTTACCCAGAGTACATGGTCCTCCAGCTTTGCTTGGAATGCCTTTTCCACACTCCTTCTCCAGAAATTAGAAATAAGTCATCAGGAAGTCTGATTGGAAAAGGTTTTGCTTTGATGTTTACTGCATTAAGGTGGTGCTTACACCAAAGGCTTTCGTCGTGGTATGCACTTGTGGGAGACACATCTAAAATCACTGGATCGTGTGTGTGTATTTTCAGGGTTAAAATAAAAGCACAGGGGGGCAGTTAAGCTGCCCATGACATCTAATTCTTGAAGCTCTACAGTTAATTTTGTTAGATAATTTTGATATGGCCCTTTGAGCTGGCCATAGTCTGTGCTATCTTTTCCAAAGCAATAATCTATTGGCACATTGTGAGTTTCTGGGTGTGCGGGGGACGGGGGGGACGGGGGGATGACACAAACATTTTTTCTGCTGAAGGTTAGCCATTTGGGTGGGACTGGAGCAGGAGGCGGCATTCTCGCAGGCATTCCGGTGGTCATGAGGACAATGCAAGAGATGGTCATATACAACGTGACGGGATCTATCTCGGTCCACGATCTGTTAAAACACAACCATACCCTTTTCCCCATGTTATCAGAGGACAAGGACCTTGCCACTGGCCTGAAAATGGATCTTTAAACATTACATTGGGTTTTGAATTTTCAGGCACGTGTGCAGGTATAAAATGTCGCTGTACTGGGGTAGAAATTTCCATCATTCTGTTTAAAATATTAAGTACATACAAAGCTTTGTTTAAGCAATCTTGGGGGGCTAACCCTGTACTCCCCCTTTTCTGTTTTTTTTAACATGTGTTTGAGAGTGCAGTAAGCTCATTCTATTATTGCTTGGCTTGTTGGGGGGTGAGGGATTCCTGTTATATGTTCAATTCCCCATAATGCAAAGAAATCTTTGGTCTGTTTTGACACATAGGAAGGTGCGTTGTCCATTTTGACTTGTTTTGGCACATCCATGTGTGCAAATGCAGTTAAAAAATGTTTTCAGACATGTCGACTTTTCTCACCAGAGTACGCTGTGGCTGTCATAAATCCTCAAAATGTGTCAATAGAAACATGAACGTATTTTAATTTACCAAATGATGGTATATGTGTAACATCCGTTTGCCAGAGCGGGAGATACTCTAAACCTCTGGGATTTACTCCTTCTGAGGTCAAGGGTGTGATCATCTGGCAGTCTGGGCAAGAAGCTATAATCGCTCCGGCTTGTTCCATTGTGAGATCAAATTGTTTATTCAGAGCTTTGGCATTTTGGTGAAAAAAGTCATGTGATAATTTAGCTTGTTCTAAACGCTGAGGGACTATCACTGGTCCTGCTAACAGGTCTGCATATTGGTTCCCCTCTGCTATGGGGCCTGGCAAAGAGGTGTAAGACCATATATGCATAATGAAGAATGGGGATTCCCTGTTATGAACAACAGACATCAGCTGTTTAAACAAACAAAACAAAGTTTCATTAGTAATGTCTTTCAAGTATGAGTATTCCACTCGCTGCACAATTCCCACGACGTATTGGGAGTCTGGAACTATATTTAAAGCTCCTGTAAACAAAGAGAGAGCCCAAACAACTGCAGACAATTCGACAATTTGTGGTGAACCCTGAATTTTGTGGATGTCTTGTTGCCAATGGCCATCCTTTTGCCAAACATTACAGCATTACCTGTTTTCCCTGAACCATCGGTAAAGACTGTTTGGGCATCTTGAAGTGGAACTGGAGACCAGTGAGTTCTCAACTTCAAGGGAATTTGGTTAAGCCTCTGTAAAAAAGCACAAGCTGGCAAATGGATACTTAATTGATGTTGATAATCGATTAAAGCTATTTGAAAATCAAAACTGAGTGCCTTCAATTGTTCTAAATGCTCTGTGGTTAAAGGCAAGTACACCATTTCGGGATCAGTATCCGTGAGTTCCCAGCATGTAATATGTCCCTTATAACATAGCTTAGAAATAATTTCTGGCAGTGTGGTAACTGTTTTTGAAAACTGGTGAGGTAGAAAAACCCATTCTCATAAACAAAATGCAGTGTTGTTCTGGTACAGCTGACCTATTAGCCAATAGGGCTGTCGGGGCCCTTTTATGATGACAAGTGTCACAGGTTCGTTTTGGAGACGTCGATGTCCCTGCTGTGAATTTAATTTCTTTTCCACGATGTGCAGAGCTGCGCTGGCTTCTGGAGTCAGCTGTCAAGGTGATGTCAGGTCTGGATCTCCCTTCAATAAGTCAAACAGTGGGTTCAGTTCATCTGTGGAAATTCCTAGGAGAGATATAAACTGATTAAGCGTTCCCAAAAGCTGCTGTAAATCATTGAGGGTTTTTACTGATGTGGAAATGGATACACGTTGAGGCTGTATAGATGTTTCTGTGATTTTCCAACCCAGGTAATGCCAAGGAGATTCCTGCTGAATTTTCTCTGGAGTCACTTCTAGTCCGTGATCTTTGACTGCTTTAATTGTGGCTTTCAGAGCTTGCTGCATCAAGTCTGTGTTAGCTGCACACACTAAAATGTCATCGATGTAATGGTAAATAAGAACCTCTGGATATTGCAGGCAAACTGGAGACAGGGCATTTGTCACATTCAGCTGACATAAGGAAGGTGAATTTTTCATACCCTGAGGCAAAACATTCCAGTGATATTGCGCATATGGCTTGCTGGCATTTAGAGATGGTACAGAAAAGGCAAACCTCTCTGCATCTCTGGGGTGCAGGGGGATTGTGAAAAAACAGTCTTTTAAGTCAATTATGGTTAAAGGCCAGTTCTGTGGCAGCATTGCTGGGGATGGGAGGCCAGGCTGTAACGCTCCCATCGGTTCAATGGCCTCATTGATGCGTCTTAAGTCGTGAAGTAAACACCACTTCCCACTTTGCTTTTGGATCACAAAAATTGGGGAATTCCACATACTTGTTGTTGGAGAAATGTGTCCTCTTTGAAGCTGCTCTTTTACCACAATTTGAAGTTGCAGCAATTTATGCCTTGGTAGAGGCCACTGTGGAACCCAAATCGCAGTGTGTGTTTTCCATTTAAGGGCCGAAACTCGCTGCCTTTCAGCGGCCATTAGGATAAATTTGATCTAAGTCCTATTCCCCACTGTCCAAGGGCATCTCTACCCTACAGTGTAACTGAAAGGTTTAAAACAAAAGGTCTTACCATTGCTGAACAACCTTCAGGTCCTGTAATAACCACAGGGTGTAGGCTCTGCTGCAGCAAAACGACTCCAGCCACCCCTTTGATACTTGTGTTCAGCGAGACAAGGGACCACGCGGCCGGCCACTGCTGCGCGGAGATCACATCAGCTCCTGTGTCTGTGAGCCCTCTAAGTAAAACTGTCCCTTTGAGAATAGAATGGAAAACTGAACATCGGAGGATTGGTCGATCTGTGGATAGAGTCTGTGACCAGTTAATAAAGTTTCCAGGTACCAGCTCATCTCCCGTGGAGTCAAAGCCTTGATCTCCCCTTTGTCTGTTGCTCCAGCCAGGGGGTGTGTGCATGTATCAATTGCGCAATCCGCATTCCTTTGCTGATACAGGCAAGTGGCAAAGGGGCACAAAGCTTTACTTTAATTTCTCCTGTAAAATCTGAATCTATGACTCCCGGTAAAATGAAAACTCCACATGCAGAGGTCGAGGAATGACCGATTAAGAGAGCACTGCATCTATTTCCTGGTGGTCCCCGTACACCTGTAGGAACAATCTGTATCTTTGAATGAAGCAGGATTACGGTCATTGCTGCTGCTAGATCGACTCCGGCACTGCCTGAAGTATGGGGGTTGAGAGAGGGGATGGGTACCAGGTGCTGAGGTTGGCTGCAGGAACTTTTTCTGTCATCGCACTGTTCCTCTGGGCGCTGCGCTGGAAGTTTCCCGACAGCCCTTTTCCATTTCCTCTCAGCGGTAGTGGGTAACCTTCCTTGGTGAACCTAGAGTGACAATCTTTTGCAAAATGTGAGCCCTTTCTGCAGTGGCGACAGGCAGGCTGTTGGTTTGATTGCCTTTTTCCCCAGGTAATACTTTCTTATGTGACTGTTTTGCACACAACCAAAACAGCGCTCTTGAGGGGCAAAGGACTCTTGTGCTGTGACCAAAGCTTCAGCTAGGGAAGCAGATGCATGAGCCTGCATCCCAACATTGTTTCAAGCTTGCAGCATTTCTGCTAGTGTGGGATCTTGCATAGCCCATAGTATCTTTTGGCAGTCTGCATTTGCCTATTCCACAGCAAGTTTCTGAAACAGGGCGTCCTGTGCAACTTTGTTATCAATCTGTTTGTTAATTGCGTCTCTGAGCCTGTCTTCAAACTGATAAAACAGCTCCTGCGGTCCCTGGCGAACCAAGATAAAGGAGGCGGATTGCATTACAGCCTTAGAGATTCTACGGAATGCTTGTAGTGCTAAGTCCTTTGCCAGGTTCAAATCACAGAGTAGGATCTGGGCCTGGGTTGCAGGGGCAGCATATGGTCCTTCCCCAAGCAATCTGTGCAGCGTGTCAGCTATAGGGGTCCTGGTTGTGGCTAAAGCCTCCTCTGCAGCTTTTTTGCTTAGGCTTTTCCACTCTGTTTCAAATAGAGTGAATTGCATTGTGGTTAAAGTCATCCTAGCGATGGAGGAGCAGTCGTGGGGGGTTAGAGTGAAAGCACTAAAGAGGTTTTCCAGTATACGCATTGTAAATGGGGCCTCTAACCCGTATTCTATGACAGATTTTTTCAAGTCTTTTAAGACTGGGTATGGCACAGGATCCCAGTGCCAGGGCCCATTTGGTCATATGTAAACAGGAAAGGCTTTTAACATGTCAATGTCCCCTGCTGCCACAGCCTCCCGCCCTAAGCCCTCCCACCGTAACCTGGGATCAGAGGGATCAGTCATATCAGTGTCGAATACAACTGGATCCCAGCAGTTTTCCTCCGATAAGGAATCAGTCGTCCCTGGAATCTTTGTGCTGGTACCACACTTTTGAAAAGCCCTTTGCTCATGCTCTGTAGCGATATTGTGAAATCTTTCCCCAGGCTGTTCCTGAACAGTTCCCATTCCTGATGGGGGGGCAGAGGCATGGGAAGCTCGTCTTGCAGGGGTATGCATGCATTTGGGGTGCCTGGGCTGGTGTTGGGGGTGTCGGGGAGGGTTTGACCTGCGGCTGCTCAATCCCTCAGGGTCTCATAAAATTCTCCATGGTTTTAAAACTTTTGTAACTTTTTCATTCCCCTGCGTTGCCTCCTCCCACAGTCGCACCCCCGCTCTGTCCCATAAAGCATCATCGAAAAATTTAGTTGTATTCAGTTCTGTAAAGTTATGTTGAACCCAGAGCAACAGGCTTTGCAAGGACGATTCGTCCAGTGTTTTTCCATGCTGCTTTAGCACACGTTGCAGGATTAGATAAGCATGAATTTGCTCAGTTGATATGTTTGATCCCATTGTACCCTACTTATAACATTACAAAGTCTTTGAAAATAATTGCCTGATCCGGAGTTCATGGTCAGCTCAATACAGCAGTTCTCGCCTACTGAGGACAAGTTTCCGCGCATGGCTTCCGTTTTCTTTCAGTTCTGACCATGCACATACCACCGAAACACAGGGAGTGCCACTTCCCTTGGTCCAGCCAGCCGATGGCCGACGAATCTTCTAAATGTTAGAAGAGGTCTGATGCCCCACGGTGTGGTGACATTAGTGGCGATCTGAAAAATAAAACTAACATGATTCCAGCATAGGGAAAACTGGAATGCTTTATTGAGCATGAGAACACACTTTTATAGGTCTCAGGGGATGGACATTTTAATGAAAGGGCAACCTATGTTAATTAGAGAGTTACAATCTCCAACTAATTAAATTTTCTCCAGGTAGGGTTACATGGGAGATAGAGGGAGTATAGAAGTTTAGATATTGTTTTAACAATCATCTTAAAAAGTCCTTTCTCAGTCCTTCTTGGGGCCAGGTTTATCTTCCAAGGTTGCATGGCAATAGATCTTCCTTTCCTCAGGTGATGTTTTCAGCTCCCAAACTCCTTTCCTTCCAAATTCCTTTCCTCCTGAGATGTTATCAGCTCTTGTCTTCCAAGGTTTATGGTCCCAATTAGCTGATCTTCTTTCTGCTGAGAGCTGGCTTTTGCATCCTTCAAATACTGAAATGTAATTATGTGTAGATTTTGAAAACTTTAGATAAACTGAACTTTAGATAATATATTGAGTTTTGCTTTTGTTTATAGGAGTTGAAATCAGATTAAATTGTTATTGCTAATGTTTATGTTAAAAACAAACTTACTTTTTTTTTCCAGTTTTAAAGAAACAGGCTGTTTAAGAATTTTAAGGCCACATTTCATACCGAATAACACATTTTAAAATTATTGTTGAAAGTGCTTTAAAACAAGTAGTAAGTAACAAAATGCAGGAAACAGTAGGCTTCCTTTGTGTTTGTAATAGTGTTAAAAGTTCTGTTTAAATGAATTCACCTAATATATGTGCTTAGGCTCTGCACTTGTTTTATATGTTTTTAGGCAATAGTGGATGTTGTTGTGAATCTTCAGTTTAGCCTGATAGAAAAGTTGTGGCAAACTTTCTGGCGCTATTCTTCTGCTCCAGCTGACGACACAGCTATTATTGAACTGAGGTAAGTAAATGTCTCTTTTTGCTTATTGATAACCATCATAATATAACAGCAGGAGTCAAATCAAAGAAAGCCTTAGTTTTACATAGAGGCTAAGAACTCTTTCTGATATCAGCAGTTTTTCTGGTTAAACTTGTGTTGTCTGCTTTTTGACATATAGGCTGTTGGTATACGTCAAACTGCAGCCTTAAAATTATTGTATACATCTTCTATTTTTTCCTTTGCTTGGATGACTAAAGTCAAAGTATCTTTTCACAATATACTGCCAAATTTGTTTAAATTGCAAGGATCATTTTTATCATACCTTTACATAATTTAGGGGTTGGAGCAGAACTTTGGAGGCTATTTTTCCCTAGTTTCATAGGAAGCAGTTAAAGAATTTCAATTGGATGTAACAGAGACAAAAAGTTTTAATTAAATAATCAGTTTCAAAGTCCATTGTATTTTTTGGTCTGTATGTAAATGCATATTAATTTGTTACATTTCTTCATACCAGCAATCTGAGTGAAATAGAAAGTCGACTTCCAAAAGGAAAACTGATTATTCTGTGCAAAACTGAGTCTATTCTGAAATGGATGGGTAATTGTGACCATGTGATGTACCAGGCTTTGGTGGAGATTCTCATTCCTGATGTCCTTAGACCTATTCCTAGTAAGTTAAACATAGATATCTCATAAGACTGTTTTGTTTTGGATTGGTTTACGTGATGATTTTTTTTTTTTTTTGTGCCTCGTGAAACTTTTGGGAATGATTTGGAAGGATATAAATGTAATGTGTGTCATCTTTCCTTAATTTTGTCGATTAGGAAGGTGTACTGGAGTTGATGTAAGCATTGTATTCAAAGAAAAGGAGAGTGGATATTTCACTGCATTTAGGAAAGTCTCTAGAAGTTTTGTCACTGTAAATTCTAAGTTTTTATTAATTTTTAAGATAAAAATGGGTTCTTTTATATACTGGCTCTAGTCTACCTGACACCTATGAATGCACTGAGGCCCTGAGCTTGAAGCCATTAATGTCAGACAGTCTTTCCTCTGAGCAGTAGGGTTTAATTTAACTTTTATATATAAAAGTTGTAGTGGTTAAAAAAGAAAAATGTATATACTTTGTCATTTCATTTTTTGATAATTAAAAATTTAGCTATTATCAGTGGCTGCTAAAAATTTATCAGTTTTGATACCTATTAAACCAACATAACACTTTAAGTCTTGTTTATTATTCCAGCCTACTATACTTTCTACTCTATTTCCAGTATGAAGGATTCATCAATTGCTTGTAGTATTATGGCCAATTGACCATTATCAGGAATAGAGCTTTCTTTTCAAAGTTGATTTTGTAGTATCCATAATTGTTCAAGCATGGTATTTTTTTATAGCTGCTTTTGGAAGCAAATGATTATAAATTGGTTTCCAAGAAGGTTAAATGACTTCCTAAAACATTTATTGCATGTTTTGTATGTTGTGTTAAATATTTTTTTTAAATTATAATTACATATATATAAAATATAATATTAAAAGAAATTATAAATAATATTATGAACTAAAACCACCTGTGAAATGCCTCAAAGGAATTCCTCCAAAAAGGTCATAAGGTTGATAGGTCCACTAAAGTGCCTCAATACCAGTGCATGCAGCATGGGTAAAAAACAGGAGGGGTTGGAAGCCACTGTGCAGCTAGAAAGCTACGATCAAATTGCTATCACTGAAACATGATAGGGCAAACCGCATGACTGGAGCGCTGCAATCGATATCTATAAACTGTTCAGAAAGCACAGGCAAAGAAGGAGGCGGGGGGTTGCCCTCTATGTAAAAAGATGGACTGACACAGAGATGCCTTTGAAAAACAGCAATGAACAGGTTGAGAGCTTATGGGTAAAAATGAGGGGCCAAGCCAACAAATGGAACCCCATGGCTGGTGTTTACTACAGGCTGCTGGATCAAGGGGAGCCTGTGGATGAAGCGTTCTTCCTTCAACTACAGGCTCTGATCCTCCTGGGGGACTTCAACCACCCTGACACTGGCAATCTCTCTTCCCACATCTCTCAAGCCCCTGAACCTCAAGACAGGGACTAGGGGAAAGAAGTCCAATAAGTCCCTCCCATCGTAGGAGAAGATCAGGTTTGAGACCACCTGAGGAACCTGAGCATGCACAAATCCATGGGACCCGACAAGATGCATCTCGGGATCCTGAGGGAATTGGCTGATGTAGTTGCCATGGCACTCTCCGTGATATTGGAGAAGTCATGGCAGTCAGGGGAAGTCCCCGGTGACTGGGAAAAGGGAAACACTGCACCCATTTTTAAAAAGGGTAAAAAGGAGGACCCTGGGAAGTTTCACCTCCATGCCCAGTAAGATCATGGAACAGATCCTCCTGGAAGATATGTCGAGGTATATAGAAGAGAGGGAGGAGATTAGAGACAGCCAACATGGCTTCAGCAAGGGCAGATCGTGCCTGACTAATCTAGTGGCCTTCTACAATGGAGTGACTGCATTGGTGGACAAGGGAAGAGCTACGGATGTCATCTACCTAGGCTTCTGTAAGGCCTTTGATACCACCCCCCACAATATTCATACCTCTAAATTGGAGAGAGATGGATTTAACGGACAGGATGCTAGATGGATAAGGAATTGGCTGTATGGTCACATCCGAAGACTTATGGCCAACGGCTCAATGTCCAAGTGGAAACCAGTGACAAGTGGTGTCCCTCGGGGGTCTGTACTGGGACCAGTACTTTTTAATATCGTCATCAACAACAGACATCAGGATCGAGTGCACCCTCAGCAAATTTGCAGATGACACCAAACCGAGTGATGCAGTTGATTTGCTAGAGGGAAGGAAGTGAAGCAATCCAGAGGGACCTTGAGAGGCTTGAGGAATGGGCCCGTGTGAACCTCATGAGGTTCAACAAGGCCAAGTGCAGGGTCCTGCACCTGGGGCGGGGCAATCCCCAGTATCAGTAAAGATGGAGGGGCGGATAGATTGAGAGCAGCCCTGCAGAGAAGACTTGGGGATACTGGTGGATGAAAAGTTTAACATGAGCTGGCAATGTGCGCTTGCAGACCAGAAAGCCAATCGCATCCTGGGCTGCATCAAAGGAAGCGTGGTCAGCGGGTTAAGGGAGGGGGTTCTCCCCCTCTACTCCACTCTCACAAGTCCCAACCTGGAGTACTACACCCAGCTCTGGGGCATCTAGTTCTGTTACAGTGGGTCCAGAGGAGGGTCACAAGAATGATCAGAGGAAAGGTGGAGAGAGTTGGGGTTGTTCAGCCTGGAGAAGAGAAGGCTCTGGGGAGACCTTATTGCAGCCTTGCAATATATAAAAGGGGCAGAGAGAGAGAGACTTTTTGTCGCAGCCTGTAGTGACAGGACAAGGGGCAATGGTTTTAAACTGAAAGAGGGTACATTTTGATTTAGGGCTCAGGAGTGTATTTGAAATGCTTGCACAGCAGCGCACGCAGTATGAGAAGCAAATGGGATGAACTGGAAGCACTGGTCAGTTCCCAGAGCTACAATATCATTGGTAATAGTGAGACTTGGTGGAATGTGTCCCTCAATTGCAGTGCTGGGATGAAGGGCTACAGGCTGTTCAGGAAGGAAAGGCAGGGCAGGTGAGGTGGAGGAGTTGCACTATACATAAGGGAGAGGTTTGACTGTACAGCCCTTACAGTCAGCAATGATGGGAAATTCCTGAAGTTTGTGGGAGATGATAACTTCTTGTCACAAGTACTCTGTGAGTCAACTAGGAAAGATGCCCTCCTAGACTTGTTGTTCGTGAACAGAGAAGGACTCATGGGAGATGTGATGGTAGGTGACTGTCTTGGCCACAGCGATCACAAAATGGTTGAAACTAAAATCTTCAGTGTAATGAGGAATAAGGACAGCAGAGTTGCTATCTTGGATTTCAAGAGAGCAAACTTTAAGCTACTCAGGGAGTTATTTAGCAGAGTCCCCCGGGAATCTGCCTTTGAGGGCTTAGGAGTCCATGAGTGCTGGTTGGTTTTTAAGAACCACCCATTAGAAGCACAGGAGAAGGCGATTCCAGTGTGTTGTAAGTCAAGCAAGCGGGGCAGAAGACCAACTTGGCTGAACAGGGAACTCCTCGAGGAGCTTGAGAGGGAAAAAAAAATTGCATGATGCTTGGAAGCAAAGTCAGGCTTTGCAGGAAGATTGCAGAGCTGTGGTTTCTATAGGCAGGGAGAAGACACGAAAGACCAAAGCTGAGCTAGAGTTAAAACTGGCCAGGGTTGTGTCAGACAACAAGAAAGGCTTTTTTAAGTACCATAATAGCAAGAGGAGGTCTAAAGAAAACATTGGACCGATACCTGTTGAAGATGATCACCTGACTAATAGGGAGGAAGAAAAAGCAGAGGCATTCAATGCTTGTTTTCCCTCAGCCTTTAATAATACTGGTAGACCTTGGGCTGCCTGGTCCCCTGAGTCAGAGGATCACGACTGTGAGAACGGTGACTTTCCATTGGCAGACACTGCAATTGTAAGGGACCAGCTGTATCAGCTGAATGTTCACAGATCCAAGGGGCCTGATGGGATGGATCCCAGAGTACTGAAGGAGCTAGTGGATGTCACAGCAGGACCCCTCTCGATCAGCTACCAAAGGTCTTGGGAGTCTGCAGAGGTCCCCGCTGACTGAAAGCTAGCCAATGGTATTCCAATCTACAAGGGCGTGAGGGAAGACCCAGGAAACTACAGCCCTGTTAGTCTAACCTCAATACCTGGAAAAATTGCGAAGAAGATCACACTGGGTGCTATTGAAAGGCATTTAAAGGACAATAAAATCCTCAGGCATGGGTTCACAGAGGGAAAGTCTTGTTTAACTAATTTGATATCCTTCTATGATAACGTCATCTGCCTGGTGGATGAAGGGAAGGTGGTAGATGTAGTCTTTATGGATTTTAGTAAGACTATTGATGCTGTCCCTCAACAGCAGCCTTCTGGACAAGTTGTCCAACTGTGCGATACGCAGGCTCGTGGTGCACTGAGTGAAGAACTGCATGAACGGCAGGGCTCAAAGGCTTGTAGAGAATGGGGCTACATCTGGCTGGCGACTGGTCACCAGTGGTGTTTCTCAGGGCTCAATTCTAGGGCTGGTTCTGTTCAATGTTTTAATCAATGATCTGGATGCAGGAGTTGAATGCACCATTAGCAAGTTTGCTGATTATACCAAACTGGGAGGTGCTGTTGACTCTCTTGAGGGACAAGAGGCCTTGTAGAGCGATCTAGATAGACTGGAGCATTGGGCAATCATCAATGGCATGAAATTAACACCAGGGACAAGTATAAATTGGGAGAGCAGTGGCTGGAGAGCAGTCCTGCAGAAAGGGATCTGGGGGTGCTGGTTGACAGCAGGGTCATCAGTGTGCCCTGGCAGCCAAGAGGGCAAACAGCATCTGGGGTGCATTAGGAGCAACCTGATCTAGTGAAAGGCATACCTGCTCATGGCAGGGGAGTTGGGCCTTTAAAGGTCCCTTCCAACTGAAACCATATGATCACAGTATCACAGTATCACAGTGTCATAAGGTTGGAAAGGACCTCTGAGATCATCAAGTCCAACCTATAACCCAACACTAACACCAACACCCGCACTAACACCAACCATCATCTAGACCATGGCACTCAGTGCCTCATCCAGTCTCCCCTTTTAAACACCTCCAGGGTCGGCGACTCCACCACCTCCCTGGGCAGCCCATTCCAATGGCCAATCACCCTTTCAGTGAAGAACTTTTTCCTAACATCAAGCCTAAACTTTCCCCGACGAAGCTTGAGTCCATGCCCTCTGGTTCTGTCACTGGTCACCCAAGAGAAGAGACCAACCCCTGCCTGACTACAACCTCCTTTTAGGTAGTTGTAGAGAGCAATGAGGTCTCCCCTGAGCCTCCTCTTCTCCAGACTAAACAGCCCCAACTCCCTCAGTCGCTCCTCGTAGGGCTTGTGCTCCAGCCCCTTCACCATCTTCGTTGCCCTCCTCTGAACACATTCCAGTATCCTAACATCTTTCCCAAACTGGGGGGCCCAGAACTGTACACAATATTCAAGATGAGGCCTGACCAGTGCCGAGTACAGGGGGACGATAACTTCTCTGGTCCTGCTCACTACACTATTCCTGATGCAGGCCAGAATGCCATTGGCCTTCTTGGCCACCTGGGCACACTGCTGGCTCATGTTGAGCTTCCTGTCAACCAGCACTCCCAGGTCCTTTTCTGCCTGACTACTCTCCAGCCACTCTGTCCCCAGTCTGTAGCTCTGCATGGGATTGTTGTGTCCAAAATGAAGTACCCGACATTTGGACTTATTAAACATCATCTCATTAGAATCAGCCCATCTCTCCAATCTGTCCAGGTCCCTCTGTAGGGTCATTCTACCCTCTAGCAGATCAACCCTTCCTCCCAGCTTGGTATCATCTGCAAACTTGCTGATGATGGACTCAATCCCCTCATCCAGATCATCAATAAAGATATTAAACAGGACTGGACCCAACACCGATCCCTGGGGAACACCACTAGTGACCGGCCACCAACTGGATGAGACACCATTGACCACCACTCTCTGGGCTCGGCCATCCAGATGATGATTCTATGGTGATGATTCAGAGAGCTATGGCCCCTCCAATTACTGATGCCAGGGCCCTCACTCACTCCCGTAGCTGACATCACAGGCCCCACGGTGCCTTCAACCCACAGTCTGAGTTCAGTAGCTGGTACCAAATTTCACTCACACGCATACAGATCTCACCCGCAGCTGGCACCTGTTCCTTGCAGCACACATACACAGGGGACAGAGTGAGATTAAGCAGAGCGATAGTTAAGAAATTATTTTAAAAGAAAATTAGAAGAAAATAGGACAGACTGCAGGGCTCAGCCAGACAACCATACTGACTGACCCCATTTTACCCCCCTTTCTGTCTATCTCTTTGTTTCTCCCTGCTTCCCCTTCCCCCTGCAAGTCCCTTCATCTGTTTGTATAGTTCTATCAATTCCCGCATCCTTCCCAGTTTGGTGTCTGGGATCCCCCCCTGTTTTAACATCTTATCAGTTGCAAAGTTGAGGCTGATCTTCCTGGAAGCGATGCCTGTAGTTTAAATTCCTTCCTAAAACATTTATTGCACGTTTTGCATGCTGTGTTAAATATTAAAAAGAAATTTCCTATTTATAATCCAGTATAATCCTTGTAAATACTAAGTTTTATATCCTTTCTGTGGACCAAACAATAATAAAGTTGGATTAATATTTTAAGACATAGAGCCTCAGCTGTCCTTGTAGCTAGCAAAGCTATTTTTGATACTACAAATGACACCTTCTGCCACGGTGACTTCAAAGTATAATCACAGAACCACAGAATAGTTGAGTAGTTGAGGTTGGAAGGGTTCTCTGGAGACTGTCTAGTCCAAACCCCCTCCCAACCCCTGCTCAAAGCAGGATCAACCAGAGCAAGTTGCTCAGGACATTGTCTAGTCAGGTTTTTAATATCTCCAAGGATGGAGACTCCACAACCTCTCTGCACAACCTGGTCCAGTGTTTGACCACCCTCATGGCAAAAAAGAGTTTTCTTAAGTTTAAATGAAATTTACTATGTTTCAGTTTGCGCCCATTCCCTCTTGCACTGTCACTGGGCACCACTGAGAAGAGTTTGGCTTCATCTTCAATACGTCCTTCCATCAGGTATTTAGACACATTAATAAGATCCCCCCTGAGCCTTCTCTTTTCCATGCTAAACAATCCCAGCTATCTCAGCATTTCCTCCTATGGGAGACGCTCCGATCCCTTCATCACTGCAGTGGCTCTTTGCTGAACTTGCTACAGTATGTCCATGTCTTTCTTGTACCGGAGAGCCCAGACCTGGACCCAGTACTCCAGGTGCGGCCTCACCAATGCTGAGCAGGGAGAAAGGATCACCTCCCTCGACCTCCTGTCAACACTGTTCCTAATGCAGTTCATGATACCACTGGTCTCCTTTACTGCAAGGACACATTACTGGCTCAC
Organism: Tapera naevia; assembly: GCA_033556795.1. Lineage (NCBI taxonomy): Eukaryota > Metazoa > Chordata > Aves > Cuculiformes > Neomorphidae > Tapera > Tapera naevia. The sequence continues at coordinate 1,078,513 of JAUMJJ010000208.1, read as the reverse complement.
ATTCAGCTTGTTTTTCACCAGGATCCTCATGTCCTTCTCTGCAAACCTGCTTTCCATCCAGTCAGCCTGTATTGGTGCATCGTGTTATCCCTCCCCAGGGGCAGGACTTGGCATTTCCCTTTGTTGGAACGCATGAGGTTCCTGTCTGCCCATTTCTCCAGACTGTCGAGGCCCCTCTGAACGGCACATCAGCCATCTGGTCTATCAACTGCAGTTCTGTATGATCTGAAAACTTGCTGAGGGTACACTCTGTCACATCGTCCAGGTCATTAATGAAGTTGTTAAACAGTATTGGCCCGAGGATCAACCCCGGGGGACACCACTAAGAGGCTGGCCTCCAGCTAGACTTTATGCTTCTGATCACAATTGTCTGGGTCTGGCAGTTCAGCCAGTTTTCAGTTCACCTCACTGTCCACTTATCTAACGTGTATTTTGTCAGCTTGTCTATGAGGATGTTATGGGAGATAGTGTCAAAAGCCTTGCTAAAGTCAAGATAAACAGCATCTGCTGCTCTCCCCTCGTCCACCAAGCTAGCTGACTCATTGTAGAAGGCTTATCATACTGGTCAGGCATGATTTCCCGTTCCTAAATCCATGCTGATCCCTACCAAGCACCTTCTTTGGAAATGGCTTCCAGGATTATTTTCTCCATCATCTTCCCTGGAAGAGAGGTGAGGCTGACCAGCCTGTAGTTCCCCAGATCCTCCTTCTTGCCCTTCTTGAAGACTGGAGTGTCATTTTCTTTCTTCCAGTCCTCAGGAACCTCCCCTGATTGCCATGATCGTTTAAAGGTAATTGAGAGTGATCTCACAATGACAGCAACCAGCTCCCTCAGCACTCATGGGTGCAATCCCATCAGGTCCCATGGACTTGTGCATCTCCAATTTGTTTAAATATTTCCCTAACTTGGTCCTCCTCTATTGAGGAGAATTCTTCCTTGCTGCAGACTTTCCCTCTGGTCTCAGAGGCCTGGGATTCCTGAAGGCAATTCTTACCAGTAAAGACTCAGGTGCAGAAGGCTTTCAGTACCTCGGCCTTTCCCATGCCCTTTGTCATCAGGTACCCTGCCCCATTCAGCAGCAAGCCCACATTTTCTCTGGTCTTCATTTTGCTACTGATGTACCTGTAGAAACCCTTAATGCTGCCCTTCACATCCCTCGCCAGTTTCAACTCCAGGTGGGCTTTGGCTTTCCTAACGCCATCTCTGCGCACTTGGACAGCGTCTCTGCTCATTATGATGGACCATTCTTGAGCTTGAAGGAGGTGATCCTTGAATATCAAACAGGTCTCCTAGACCCCCTCTGCTCTCCAGGACTGTCGCCCATGGGGTTCTTCCAAGCAGGTTCCTGCACAGGCCAAAGTCTGCTCTCCTGAAGTTTGGAGTTGTGGTCCTGCCATTTGCCTTGTTCCCTCCTCTCAGGATTCTCAACTCCACAGTCTCATGGTCAATGCAGCCCCGGCTGCCCCCCAACCTTCACACCACCAACCAGTTTGTAAGAATTGTAAGAAAAGCTTCCTTGTCTGTAAGAATTGCGTCCAGCAGAGCGTCTCCCCTTCAGCCCTGTTTTGCTGATTGCAAGCTCTCTCTTTTCCATAACACCCTGCACCCTTTGTTTGCCAACCCATTCCACCACTCCCTTGCTTGATTATGGGTTGCAATCTCCCTCCCCCATCATTTCTAGTTTAAAGTTCTCCACACCAGGTTGGCCAGCCTGTTGGTAATGATGTTTTTGCCCCACTTGGTCAGGTGGATCTTATCTCTCTTGTTGGCAACACAGATCCTGTACCACTGCACACTTTCTGCAGGCAAGGAAACAGTCTCCCTCCACTTCAGCCTCAGTGAGAGACCCCAGGCACTCACTGTACTCTGAGAGCTGCATCCTCCCTCGGGAGTTCGGTCTGGATTGAGACTTCTGACATTATAAAGATAGTTGCTCCGATGGCTGGAGGTGGTGCCCTGTGACACATTAACTCAGGACATTGCTCAGGACATGGATGCTGTTCACTGCAAAGTTTCTGACCCTCTTCTGAGCAAAGTGCTGCATCTGTTGGCTGCCTCTGTTAGCTATGCTGTAAGAAGCAAATCAGGAAGAAGCAAATATTTGCAAGTACCGCTTTGTAGAAATACCCTATGATAGGCAGGGTTTTTTTTTCGGTATAATTGGAAAAGCACCAACAGCAGCTGGCCAAAAAAAATAGGAAAATATGTTTAATTTAGTAAGGATGAAAACTGATACTTCTATTTTTATGAGTATCATCATTTTTTCTTTTCCTAATTTTCAGTATTGGGAGGGGGGAGATAATCCCCGAAACCTATTCTGTCACATAACTTCCTAATAAATATTATCATAAAATAAATTAACAGTGAGGAAAAACTTTTTGGAAAACAAGCTCTAAGTAAAACTTGGTGAGATGAAATTTCTGTGAAAACTTTGTAGTGCCCACAAAACGAATGAAAAACTGCTGTGTAAGAAAAAGCCAAGATTCTTTGTTGAAAAAGAAGTCAAACACTATACTCAAGTTGGGAGTAAAGTTGATTATTATCTAATGGTTATAGCAAAAGACCAGAGCCACTGCGTATTACTGGTAATAGATCCTTTCCCCCTGAGGATGGCCTTTCCATCTCTTCACAAGTGACAGGATGGACAGTAACAAACTTGTTTGGGAGTTCCTATTCCAGGCAGAGAAGTTATGTTTAACATACTTTTCACATTGTATTTCTCAATTTCATTTATAACAAGTACCAGAAAGACTACAAACCTTGTTATTTGTGAGATTTGTGTAGGAAAGAGATTTCAGATGAGAACCCAAGCTTTTTGAATGCTTATCCAAAAATAGATGTTCTCTTTGTATCTTTTTTTTGCTACGTCATTTAATGTGTATTTAGCAACACTTTACAAACTATCAGAATGAAATTAGGCCATTTATTTTGCACCAGATTGTTCTTAAGATTCTCTGGAAGAGGGTTTTTTTTTTGTCAATTTTGATGACAGCCAGATCAACTTTAAAAATGTTTGGAGCATGTAGGTGCTTAGGCTTTTGGTATGGCTGGGTATGTTAACCACTATTTACAGGACAGAGGACAACAAAATTCTTTAATGTATCATTTTCAGAGCTCATTAGAAATTTGTGATCACTCTATACACCGCTGTCCTCTAATAACATAGTGTTTAGCTAGAAAGAGGAAATATTAATTCTTTAGAATTTAGAATTCCTCTTTCTTCATAGTTAAAGACATTTTTTTTTTCCAAATCAGGATGACACTGAGCCACTTCTTTGCGCACTTATTTTTTAAAACAGATCATCCTGTAATACAGTGGGGTGAAAAAGAACTTATGTTAGGTGTTTTATATAGCATTTGTCCAGAAAAAAAAATATTTTCCTTAAATAACTAAATATCATTGACGCATTATTTTTAGTATTCCTTATGCTTTGACTTTTTCTTATTCTGCAGGCAATAAATTAACATGAGTGAATGCTTAGTTAATCAGTAAGTGCATATGCTTGAAGTGGTCCACTTTCAAGACGGTTTGGTTGATTATGAGGTCACTCCTCTTTACCCCACATCTTTTGCTTGCCCATCCAGTCTATGACTTCCTCACTTGACTGTTGGTCATCCCTTCCCCATCATTCCTAGTGTAAAGCTCTCCTTACCAGGTTGGCCAGCCTGTTGGCAAAGCTGTTTGTGCCCCACTTGGTCATGTAGACCCTGTCTCTCCTTAGCAGTCCTCCATCCTCAGAGAGGATCCCATGGTCATAGTGGCAGTAAGTCTAGTTGGAGGCCAATAAATAGCAGTGTACCCCAGGGCTCAATACTGCATCCAATACTGTTCAACGTCTTCATTAGTGATCTGGATGATGGGGCAGAGCAAGTTGGATGATGACACAAAACTGGGAAGAGTGGCTGATACATCGCAGGGTTCTGCTGCTGTCCAGAAGGACCTCGACAAGATGGAGAAATGGGTTGACAGGAACCTCATGTACTTCAACAAGAAGGAGTGCCAAGTCCTGCCCCTGGGGAGGAACAACCCCGTGCACCAATACATGCTGGTGGACACCCATCTGGAAAGCAGCTTTGCAGAAAAGGTCCCGCAGGTCCCGGTGGACGCCAAGTTGAACATGAGCCAGTCGTGTGCCCTTGCCACAAAGAGGACTAATGGTATCCTGGGCTGAATCAGGCAAAGAATTGCCAGTAGGTCCAGGCAGGTGATCTTTCCCATTTATTCAGCACCAGTTGAATACTGTGCACCTGGAGTCCTATGTCCAGTTCTGGGCTCCCAGCTGAGAGAGCTGGGACTGCTTAGCCTACACAAGAGAAGGCTTGGGGAAGAGGGAATCTTAGCAGCATACATAAATACATGAAGGGAAGGTGCATAGAAGATGAAGCCAGGGTCTTTTCAGTGGTGCCCAGTGACAGGACAAGAGGCAATGGGCACAAATGGAAACACCAGAACTTCCATCTTAACATAAGGAAACACTTTTTTACTGCGAGGGTGACTGAGCAATGGAGCAGGTTACCCAGAGAGACTGTGGAGTCTCCCTCCTTGGAGATATTCAAAAGCCATCTGGGCATGTTCCTAGGCAACCATCTCTAAGTGGCCCTGCTTGAGCAGGGAGTTGGACAAGATGACCTCCAGAGGTCCCTTCCAACCACAACCATTATGTGATTCTGTAAAAAATGACAACATCAGCCACACACCCAATTGTTGACCTGCAGGATCCATCCTCTCACCCTCAAGCTCTTTCCCCTCACCAGTAAGATCAAGAAGAATATCTCCAAGGCCCCCATGTCCTTGACCATTGCCCCCAGAGTCATATTGCCACATTTGATGCTTTCCAGGTAGGTCTCCCTTTGCAGTATCATTGCAAGCCTCCCTAAACTATTGATCAGTTCAGCACATGGGAGTCTCCATCCCCCTCAGCAGTGAGCCCTCACTACTGCCTGACTCATGTTCCACCAGCATGGATGCTTTTTTTGACAGACCTCCCAGCTTCTCATCTGCTATGAATACAGTGCTTCTATTTTATAGTTGCAAATCTTCAGGTGGAAAAGGAGCCTTTGTCCTGGTGCCAGAAGTCACAAGGTTCCACCCTCCACCATCATGGGAGTCTCCACTTCCCAACCCAATAAGCACAAACTGCTCCTGTTCCTCCTTCAGTACAGTTGGGAGTTCAGGCTCTTGAAGCTACAGGATTTCAGAGGAGAACCAGTTGATCTCTTTTCTCATCATCTCTGATGCTGTGCAGTCTTCCCATAGCTGCTTTACTTGGCAACACAGATCCTCAGCAAGCAACACCACCTACCTCCTGCTGCTCCAGCACCATGAAAACCCCAAGCACATCAAACAGCCTGAGACCTACAGAACCGCATCCTTCTGCTGGACCTCTATCAAGGCCTCTGACATTCCAGGGACAGTTGCTCTAACAGCTGCTGGGGACCATACAGACACTGTCCTAAGTAATTACTAGAGACAGCCAGACACACACGCACACACCCCCTCACTACAAAATGCTGAGACTATTCATTGTGCTCTAGGCTGGCAGTTATATATATAGGACACGCCATAGTATTTTCTGAAAGGATGCTTGACTGTGCCTAATCAGGAGTCAGCTGGAACAAAAGCTCAATGCTCTCTTTAATCAAAAACAGCTGACAGAGCCTGTTAGAACTGCTAGAGCTTGCTAGAAATCACAGTAGCTAGGAAAATGTGAACTTAAGGAGTACTTAAGCCTTTTAGATGTACACAAGCCCATGGGACCAGGTGGGATGCATCCAAGGATACTGAAGGAGCTGACATGCCTTTACAAGGCAGCTCTCTATCATCCTCAAAAGGTCACAGCAACTAGGGGAAGTTCATGATGACTGGAAAAAAGTCATATCACATCCATCTTCAAGGACAAAAAGGAGGATACCAGGAACTACAGGCAAGCCAGCCTCACCTCAATCCCTAGAAAAGTTATGGAATAAATCCTCCTGGAAGCTATTTGTAAATACATTGAAGGACATGAAAGTGATTGGGAGCAGCCAACAGAGATTTACCAAGGCAAATCATGCCTGACCAAACTCATTGCTTTCTATGACAAGGTGACTGTCACTGTGGACAAGGGGAGGCAGTGTATGTTGTATACCTTGGCTGAAGAAAGACCTTTGACACAGTCTCCCATAATCTCCTTATCACCAAATTGTTGATATATGGGCTGGATAAGTGAACGATAAGGTGAGTGGAAAATCGCCTAGACTGCTGGGCTCAAGGACTTGTGATCTGTGGTGCAAAGCCCAGCAGAGGACCACCAAGATGGTCAGGGGGCTGAGAGAGCATGACATATGAGGAGAGGCTGAGAGAACTAGGCCTGTTCAGCTTGGAGAAGAGAAGGTTCAGGGGATACTGTTTTTTTCTCTCTACAACTACCTGGTGGGAGTATACAGAGAGGGTAGAGCCAGACGCTTCTCAGAGGTGCACAGCAATAGGACAGGAGGCAATGAACACAAGTTGTAATATGGGAAGATCTGATTAGATATGGGGAAAATACTTTTCTCCATGAGGGTGGTCAAATACAGGAACAGGTTGCCCAGAAAGGGTGTGGAACCTCTATCCTTGGAGGTGTACGCAACTCGATGGGACAGGCCCCTGAGCAACTGGATCTAATTAGACCTGCTTTGAGCAGAGGGTTGGACTAGATCACCTCTGGAGGTCCCTTACAACCTAGATTTTTCTATGGTAAAATATCAATCATATTAAAATACAGTTTATTGGTGGATGAAATAGCACAAGTTATGCTGTGTCAGCCAGCTCCTCCTTCCATCTCCTTTTAAGGTACTATCTACAAATGAAATTGTTAGTAGTTATATGGGGAATATCATACAGGAATCAAATCCTGTATGAAGACAACTTTTCTGGGCCGTTTATCTGGTCAGGTTTTTTTTTATTTTTGTTTTGTTTTGTCCCCTTATAGCAGCCTTCCAGTACCTGAAGGGGGCCTACAGGAAAGCTGGGGAAGGGCTCTTTATCGGGGAGTACAGTGATAGGACAAGGGGGAACAGTTTTAAGCTGAAAGAGGAGAGATTTAGACTAGATATTAGGAAGAAATTTTTTACTGTGAGAGTAGTGAGGCCCTGGCACAGGGATGCCCAGAGAAGTCGTGGATGCCCCATCCCTGGAGGTGTTCAAGACCAGGTTGGATGAGGCTATGAGCGGCCTGGTCTAGTGGGAGGTGTCCCTGCCCATGGCAAGAGGGTTGGAACTGGATGGACTTTAAGGTCCCTCAGCAATTTAGGGAACTTCCCAGTACAATTTCACTTAGAAGAATAGGAGGCTCACATGAAGACTTACACAAATGACCGTATTATAATAACTTAAGATAATCCTTCCTATCAACATAACTTAAAACTTGTCTATAAACTTAAGTTTTTTTCCCCAAACGACAAAATACTGCATATATTACCTTCCCACTATGTCCAACTGTAACAATTACCTGAATTAATTTTAGATGAGTTCAACTGATGTGAATTCAACTTGCTTTCACCCAAATAATGACTTAAAATGACAAAAAATAATTTTTGTTCAAAATTTTTCTTTGCTACTTAAAATACAGTAGCCCATATGGTGTCATTAAAGAATGTGCATTTAACTTCGCATTTTAGCAAACGTTCTAATTTTGATCAATAACCTACTTACATAGTTCCATTTGTGTAGACTGTGTCATTTCCCTCCACATACTGAACCTGGGCCGGGTATACATGCTGTACCTGTTGCACAGTCTGTACTTGCTGTACCTGTAAGCAAGAACACCAGAAATATGGGATAGTTTACCTTATAAAAAGAATGACTAGTGCTTCAGTGCATCTAATGGTTTCTAAACAACACGCTCAGTCATGGGTCATCCCTGTTCTCACAATTACTAAATAACACAGAATGTAATATTGTGATGCAAGTCTGTAATATGCTAAAAGTGGAGTACTAGCATAGGAGATACATGCCCTTGAGAATATGGGAATTTTCAATGCCAAAGATAGAATTATCTGGAAAGCACAAGAACAAGAACAACTGTATGCTTCACACCAAGCTTAGGAACTCTATTTAGTAAGGAAGAAAACTTCATTTGGTCATCTATATGCTGCTTTTCTGGATTTTTTTTACTCCAGTTTAACTCTATACAATACAAGCCTCCAAATCCTTACAGTACCTGAAGGGGGCCTACAACAAAGCTGGGGAGGAGCTTTTTTACAAGGGCAAGTAGTGATAGGACGAGGGGGAATGGCTTTAAAGTGGAAGGGGGAAGATTTAGATTAGACATTAGGAAGAAATTCTTCATAATGAGGGTGGTGAGACGCTGCAACAGGTTGCCCAAGGAAGTCGTGGATGTCCCCTCCCTGGGGAGGTGTTCAAGGACAGGTTGGATAGGGTCTGGAGCAGCCTGGTCTAGTCGGAGGTGTCCCTGCCCATGGCAGGGGGGTTGGAACAGGATGATCTTTAAGGTCTCTTCCAACCCAAACCATTCTATGATTCTATGAAATCACAATTTACATGTGCTGTTAGCAGGCAACCTTTGACCTGTCAGAGTAGGTCCTAAAAAATTCAGTGTAATCCTGGAAGAGTCTGGTTCTCATACATGTGATGCATCATCTACAAGAATTCTTTAAGAACATTTTATTTAGAACACCTTCATCATCCTCACTACATTCTATAAAATACCTACTCCTCCTTTTCCACCATTAACTCCATTGTTAACCTAATATACTGGTTTGGGCTGGGATAGAGTTAAATTTCTTCATAGTAGTCCGCATGGGGCTGTGTTTTAGATTTGTGCTGGAAACAGCGTTGATAACACGGGCATGTTTTCGTCATTGCTGAGCAGCACTTACACAGAGTCAAGGCCTTTTCTGTTCCTCACACTGCCCCTCCAGCGAGTAGGCTGGGGGTGCACAGGAAGCTGGGAGGGGACACAGCCGGGACAGCTGACCAACTGACCGAAGGGATATTCCATGCCACGTAACATCATGCTCACCAGTAAAACTAGGGGGAAGGTTGGCAGAGGGGCAGCTGCTTTAGGACTGGCTGGGTGTGGAGAGACTTACTGAAACCTGGCTCATTGAAAGCAGACATGAGCCTGAGAAAAGCAAGCTGCTTAGGCCTTGAGTGGAAAAATACTGAGCTAAGTGAAAAAATACTGACCAGCAAGGTCAGTGGGCCCTTGTTGTGCAGTGAAGCTTAGGCAAGGGAGATAACAGGATGTCTCCCACAGGACCAGATGGATTTCTAAAACTACAGGAATGTATGTGATGCTTATGCAATGATAAAGTCTGTAACCAATAAGGAGCTAAAGTTTTGTAATATGTATGAAGCTCATTAACCAAACTATTTAGGTAGAACTACTGCTAATAAAGACTGAGACTTGTTAATCAAACACCATATGCGTGTCGTTAAGTCTCCCGCAGTCTTCGACAAATGGTGTCCTTAACAAATGGTGACCCCAACAGCTGGGCATCGGTCAGGTGGTGGCGGGCAATCATTTTCATTTGCATCACTTGTCTTCCTTGGGTTTTACTTTTATCTCTTTGTTATTTTTTTCCCTCTTTTCCTTACAATTTATTATTATTATTACTACTACTTTTTAATTATTAAACTATTTTTATCTCAACCCATGAGTTTTCTCACTCTTACCCTTCCAATTCTCTTCCCCCATCCCACTGAGGGGGAGGGAGTGAGTGAGGGAGTGAGTGAGTGAGTGAGTGAGTGAGTGAGTGAGTGAGTGAGTGAGTGGCTGGCTGGCGTTAAACCACAACACCTAAGGAAAAAATTATATAAAAACCTTAATTCTGAACAAAAACTCACATGACTTCGAATAAGACTGTTCAAGGATGACAGAAAAACAGATGTTTCTGTCAGTCAGCAGTAATAAGATGTACTCTTTTTGATGGTTAAATAGAAAAATCAGCAGTTTGCTGCTTTCCCATGTGAACCATTACATAAACTGACATTGGCCTGCTATCCCATAACAGCGTTCCTGAACTATAATTTCCCAAATTCAAAAAATACATCTCTTATCCTTAAGGCAAGATAAAACTATGTACAGAATTTTGATTTTAGATAAAAGTGTTTGCATTAAAAATGCTAAGAAGTTTAAGAGAAAAATACCAGGATAAAATAAGTAAGGAATTATAAACCCCACTTAAAATTAAAAAAAATATAATCAAGTGCAGTGCCTGAAAAAAAAAAAAAGATTTGGACATGCAAAGAATCATAGAATTACTCGAGTTGAAAGGGACCCAAAAGGATCATCGAGTCCAACTCCTATCCCTACACAGGACACTCCCAACATTCACACCATATGACTGAGGGCACTGTCCAAATGCTTCTTGAATTGTGCCCCTGTACTCAGCACTGGTGAGGCCACACCTCGAGTACTGTGTGCAGTTCTGGGCCCCTCAGTATAAGAAGGACACTGAGGTGTTGGAGCGCGTCCAGAGAAGGGCGACGAGGCTGGTGAAGGGGCTGGAGAAAAAGTCCTACGAGGAGCGGCTGAGGGAACTGGGGTTGTTTAGTTTGGAGAAGAGGAGGCTGAGGGGAGACTTCATTGCTGTCAACGGCTGCCTGAAAGGGGGCTGTGGCAGAGAGAGTGTTGATCTCTTCTCTCAAGTGACAGGTGAGAGGAAATGGCCGTAAGTTGCGCCGGGGGAGGTTCAGACTGGATATTAGGAAGAATTTCTTTAGGCTGCCCAGGGAGGTGTTTGAGTCACCATCCCTGGAGGTATTTAAAAGGAGGATAGATGAGTTTTTGAGGGACACGGTTTAGCAGATGATTGGTGCGGTTGGACTTGATGATCTCCAAAGTCTTTTCCAACCGGAAGATTCTATGATTCTATGAATGCTGGCAGACTCGGTGCCATGACTGCTTCCCTGGGGAGCCTGTTCCAGTGCTCCACCACCCATTGGGGGAAGAATCTTTTCCTAATATCCAATCTAACCCTCCTCTGGCACATCTTCCTGCCATTCTCTCTGGTCCTATCATAGGTTGCAAGAGAGAAGAGTTCAGCACCTGTTTCACCTCCTTCCCTTGTGAGAAGGCAGTAAACTGCTCTGAGATTCCCTTCTCAGTCTCCTCCAGGCTGAACAGTTCAAGTGACTTCAGCCGCTCCTCATACGACTTCCCCTCCATACCTTTCACCAGCCTTGTGGTCTCCTCTGGACACTCTCCAGTAATTCGTTGTCCTTTTTATCCTGTGGTGCCCCAAACCGCACACAGTACTCGAGGTGGGGCCACACCAGTGCAGAGTAGAGCTGGACAATCCCCTCCCTCGCCCGGCTGGCAATGCTGTGCTTGATGCACCCCAGGACACGGTTGCCCTCTTGGCTGCCAGGGCACACTCTTGGCTCACGTTCAAATTGCCGGTAACCAGAACCCCCAGGTCCCTCTCCGCAGGGCTGCTCTCCAGCTTCTCACACCCCAGGCTGTCCGTGTATCCAGGGTTGCCGTGTCCCAGATGCAGAACCTGGCACTTGCCCTTGTTAAATTTCATGCTGTTGGTGATTGTCCAGCTCTCCAATCTGTCAAGATCCCTCTGCAGGGCGTCTTTGCCCCCAAGAGTGTCGACAGCTCCCCCCAGTTTTGTGTCATCGGCAAACTTTGTCAATAAACCTTCGAGTCCTTCATCCAGGTCATTTATGAACAAATTGAAGAGCAGTGGCCCCAGGAGGGATCCCTGTGGGACCCCACTAGTGACTGGGCGCCAGCCTGATGTAACTCCATTCACTGTGACTCTTTGAGCCCAACCCATCAGCCAATTGTGCACCCATTGTATTATGTGTTTATCCAGCTGGATGCTGGACATTTTGTTGATGAGAATCCTGTGAGAGACATTATCAAAGGCTTTGCTGAAATCCAGAGAAATGACATCGACCGGTTTTCCCTGGTCGACGAGGTGGGTGACCTTGTCATAGAAGGATATTAAGTTTGCCAGGCAGGACCTTCCCTTTATAAACCCCTGCTGACTGGGACCAATGACTGTGTTGTCTTTCAGATGTTTTTCGGTAACTCCCACAATGATCTTCTCCATAATCTTCCCAGGCACTGAAGTGAGACTGACAGACCTGTAGTTAACGGGGTCATCCCTCCTGCCCTTCTTGAAGATCGGGACAACATTTGCCAGCTTCTAGTCAGCTGGTACCTCTCCAGATTCCCAAGAGCACTGAAAAATCATTGAGAGAGGATGAACCCCATCAGCCCCCATCAACTGGAGCAGCAGATCCTGCACAAGTTCATGGGTGATTGGGAGATTGTTTGCCCAGTCATGATCCCCCAGCTCAAGGCTCTGGGGGGGCCCAAGCCCAATGCCATTATTGAATACCGATGCAAAAACAGCATTAAAAGTCTCTGCTTTGTCTAAGCTGCTGTTAATGAGGTGCCCACGCTCATCAAGTAATGGTCCAATGTTATTTCTGGCCTGCCTTTTGCTATTAATATATTTGAAAAAACCCTTTTTATTATCCTTCACAGTGCTGGCCAGCTTCAACTCTAATTGAGCTTTGGCCACATGAATTTCTGCCCTACAGTGGCAAACAGCTTCCCTGTTGTCCTTCCCACGTCACCTGTCCTTGTTTCCACTGGCCATATACCATCTCCTTGCACCTCAGTTTGAGTAGAAGATCCCTGCTCAGCCAGGCTGACCTTCTGCCTCACCTGCTTGACTTCCGGCATTTTGGGATTGCCTGGTCCTGTGCCCTTTGGAGGTGGTGCTTAAACAGTGACCAGCACTGATGGACTCCAGCACCATCAAAATCTTTTTCCCAGTGGGCCTTGCTAAGCAGCTCCCTGAGCAACCTGAAGCTTTCTTTTTTCAGAAAAAAAAAAGTCATCTTAATACATTAATTATCTATTATACTTTTGAAAAATAGTGCAAGCTGTAATGTTGATATTTAGACAAATGACCAAAATAAGCTCATGACTGTTTTTCATATGTTAAATCTGATTTTGCATTAAGCTCCAATTTTGATTAGCAAAAGTGTGTATGTTCAGTTTAATGATACAATTATTTCTGAATGCTATGGCCATAGTCTATGCTGAATAGGAAGTTTTGTTTTGTGTAACTTCTGATGCATGAATACACTTTCTAAAATCGTTTAGATACTTGTTTATAATTTTACTCTTCAAATTCTTCTGCACTACATGACATAAACCATAAGGTTTGTGAGATGAGTTTAAAATCCTTATAAGCTTGCTACCTCATGCTCTAAGAGCGCATATTAAAACAGGAATGATACATGGGTGGAAAATCATATTTGAGGAAATATAAGACTAAGGAAAATTCTGCAGGATGTTAAATGGTATTTAATTATGCTCCTCACTTTTTGGCCTTACTTTTGCTACTTTTTATTTGCACATGTATAGGTTTCTCCCTTCACCATTCAAGGCGCCAAAAATGACAGTTGCTGTGCTGCTTGAAAAATGCCTGTGAAACCACTGCCACTACACTAAGAAGGGAATCTTAGTTTATCATTAAGGATTTTTTTTTTAATTCATTTGGGGCACCATATCAGACTTTCATGAAATCCATAGATATATTGTCAGTGAGCAAAGAAAATATTTATTTTAGCAGAAAGTAATTTAGACATTGAAAAATTATCCCACCCATAACTACAGGAAAGGATTTTTTAAAATAACTTATTTGTTGTGAATTTTTCATCTTCACCTAAAGTAGTTTGCTCATAAAGCATGTGCACATAAAGTCAAATTTAAGCAAATGTAAAATATATACAGTTAATTGTTCAGAGCAAAACCATTCTTCATCAAAGAGATTGTTTCCATGCCGGCTAGCTCTTTCTTTTCCTACAGTGGAAAAGCACCTATCTTACCCACATTCTTCATCACATTTCCTAGTGGTATACTAGATTCACATTTTTATTCTACCTTTTCTGTACCCTACACATTCAATTCCTTTTCTCAACACTTTCATCATCTATCCTTTTCTCTCCAAACCAGTATCTCCTTCATATACTGTCTCCATCACCTCTTCAGTCTATACAAAATATTGCAGCAAACTCCACTTCCTTGGCCAGGCTGATCCCCTAACTTTCTGAAATCTTACATGACTTCTACTTTCAAATAAGAGTCAACTGAAAAATACAATCCAGTATAATCACAAAATAGTCCAAAATACAGATGAAATATTCAGTGAAACAAAATTATTGGAAACAGTAACACTGAAAGATAAGTAATATCTTAATATATACTGATATAAACTATATCTAGTTTTTAAAAGTTCTAAGCAAAGCTTAAAAAGAGTTGATGGCGCTAAGCCTCCTACAAAGCTTAACTAAGTCCAAGCGTCACAGAAGCTTAATTTATAAAGTTAGTACAATATTAGAAAGATCTTATCCTAATGGGCCCTGATAAGATGCACCTATGAGTGCTGAGGGAGCATTGTGAGGCCACTCTCAATAATCTTTGAATGATCATGGCGATTAGGAGAGGTGCCCGACTGGAGGAAAGCAAAAATCACTCCTTTCTTCAAGAAGCAGGATCCAGGGAACTACAGGACGGTCAGCTACACCTCAAACCCTGGGAACCATTTTTTGTGGCACATGAATGACAATAATCAGGAATAGTCATCATGGATTCACCAAGGGAAAGTCATGCTTGACAAAATAACCTTTTAGAATGAAATAACTGGTCTGGTAGACCAGGGAAGAGCAGTGGATATGGTCTACCTAGACTTCAGGAAGGCCTTTGGCACTGTCTCCCATAAGGTCCTCATAGAGAAGCTGTTGAACTACGGGCTGGCTGAGCAGACAGTGAGGTGGACTAAAAACTGGCTGAATGGTCAGGCCTAGGGGTTGGCCGAGAGAGCGGGGCTGTTTCCCCCAGAGGCACAAGGGGGAATCTCATTATCTGTACAAATACCTGAAGGGAAGGTGCAAAGATGGAGCCAAGGCCCTTTTCAGTTGTGCCCAGTGAAAGTGCAAGAGGCAATAGGCATAAACTGAGACACAAGAGGTTCCATCTGAACATCAAGAAACACTTTTTCACTGTGAGTGTGACCAAGCACTGGAACAGGTTTCCCAAGGAGGTTGTGGATTTTTCTTCCCTTGGAGATATTCAAAAGCCCTCACGACATGTTCTTAGAGAAACAGCTCTTGGTGACCCTGCTTGAGCGGGGGGTGACCTCCAGTGGTCCTTTCTAACCTCAACCATTCCATGAATCTGTAATAAAGATTTAAGTTAAAGAGAGAGATCTATATAAAGTCCTAATTCAGCAAAAGCCTTTCAGTGGCACAAAGTCTAGTTGGGGACCGGTAACTATAGGTGTACTCCAGGGGCTAATACCGGGTCTAGTTCTGTTCAACATACTCATTAATGATCTGGAGGATGGGGCAGAGTGCACCCCCAGCTGATGACACCAAACTGGGAGGAGTGGCCGATATGCCAGAGGGTCAATCTGCCATCCAGAGGGACCTTGACATGCTGTAGAAATAGGCTGACAGGAACCTCATGAAGTTCAAAAAGGGGGAAGCACCAAGTGTTGCACCTGGGGAAGAACAACCCCATGCACCAGTACAATCTGGGGACCAATCAGCTGGAAAGCAACTTGGCAGAAAAAGTACTTGGGGGTCCTGTTACCTGCACTCTGGAGGAAAGTGCTGTTTAAAGGTTAAAGGCATCAATGTAAATGCAACAGAGAAAAGATCAGTTTTGAGGCACTCAGGGATCTCATGTTGGATTGCAGCATAAATATAGATAGCGATGACATTAAAAGGACTGTGATAGAGCAGTGCTATATCGTCAGGAATACAAAGAAATGAGCAGTAGAAGCCAGGCCACTCCAGAAGACACAGAAGGTGGTTTACGGCAAAAGGGTACTTACTAAAAATTTTAACAGCTTCCCCTATGGCTTTTTGATCATGGACATGTGCTAGAAGCGCCTACTTCCCTCAGACTCTCCTTATAAGTTATGTGCTCCAGCCCCTGACCATGGTAGTGGCCCTCTACTGAATTTACTCCAGTTTATCAATATCCTTCCTTTATTGGGAGGGATCCGAACCTTGACTGGATAAGTCTATGAGCCAATAAATGTAGCACATCTCAAGAGATACACCTTGCCATCTTTTTCATTTTATTGTTATTCTTCAATGTTTAGGTGCCTTGACCCAAGCCATTCGCAATTTTGCAAAAAGCCTTGAAGGTTGGCTTTCTAGTGCTATGAACAATATTCCACAGAGAATGATACAAACCAAGGTAAACAAAATTTGCTGCAGTTCACTTCATGCAATTGTACATTAGATGTCATTTAAGATCTAAAAGTAATGGCGTTTTAACTTTTATGATAAATGTCATACTTAAGTTGAACTTCAAACATAAAGCGTGGGATTGGAAATAATTTTGTTTTGCCAAAAAGCATTAATAGGAAAAACTGCATTTGTTCCATTATATGTGAATTACAATATCTGAGGGCTCATAAATTAATACAGCAATTTTAAAATTAAAATAGACAAAACAGAAGACCTGTTGATAAGTACAATGTGTTAAGATAAATTGATTTCTTCATAGGTTGCTGCAGTAAGTGCCTTTGCCCAGACTTTGAGAAGATATACGTCTCTTAATCACCTGGCTCAGGCAGCTCGGGCTGTGCTTCAGAACACTTCTCAGATTAACCAGATGCTCAGTGATCTCAATCGTGTTGATTTTGCCAATGTACAGGTAAACTGTGGCTTTAAAAGCCAGACTTTTAAAAAAATTGTGATTTCCTCAAAAAAAATTTAATTTTAGTTCTTATTATTCCATCAAGAATGCAAAGTGGGAACATTTTGCTGATTTTTATATATACAGGTTGGCTGCAAGGAAAATCAAACCTCAGAACGATTATCTATTTCCATTTTCTCTGAAGGCTTCTTATCTTTCAGACTATGAGTTCTGCCAATTTTTATTTAATGCAGATGAAAGTGTAGAGTACATGCATTATTATAGTAAACGGCATGAATAATGCCTGAAGATGAAATCTTGGATAGTAGCATAGCTTCTGATCTTCCCTCAAATTATTGATCATAAAGCACTATTTCTAGTACAGATTGTTTAATTACATTTATTTTTATTTCAAAGACAGTATCATTAGTATACATTTCCTAAGTGACTGGTTAGAACTAGTTTCCAGTTATCCATAAAACATCAATTTATTATTTTTCCTTGGTTTAGAAAAAGGTTTCCATTTTACCTCTTTCTTCTCCTTTTTTTTCTCTTGTTTCTCAACAAACTGACATGGATCAGATTTCTGGTAGTCATACATTTGTCATCTTTTATGAACAAGCATTTTAACATGTTTTATCTTAACAGAAGTTCACTAGCAGCAGTTACATTCATTTTGCTTGTTGCAAAGACAATAAATAAAATTTAACACAGATATTGTTATATTGCATAATGGTGTGTAAACTACTTAGGATTTAGTATGTGACCAAGTATATGTAATATTAAATATTGTTCTATGGTAAGATAGAGGGTCTATGAATGTTGATATGTTAACTTAGCATGTGATAGCTAGAGTTAAGAATATGGTCTATGTTAAATTGATATTGGTTTTCTCTAAGTTCCACTTAACAGAACTGTCCTATTGGCCTTATTTAAACTTGAAAATATAATATAATCACATTCCATGCTAAAACTGTGAATTGCTTATTATTTTACATGGACTGCATTTGTTCAACTGTGTGTTATTTATATTACTCATTAAGCAATATGCAGTATACTGCAGACTATGGATAAACACAGCAACCTTTTTTTGCCTATAAAACAAACTTTTTTTTAAGTGAGCTGGTTAAAAAATATAACTAAAATTGTATTTGGTCTTAACACCTTCAAAGCAACAGGAACCATAGTGCTTTGGTTTCTTGTTTCTTCTTTATTTCTTACTCTCTCAACTTCCACTTGACTGCCCTTTCCACTCCTTGTTTCTGTAGTCCCAATCCTGACAATTCCTGAAATTTTTACAAATGAGGGAAGTTGAAAATTCTTTCATGAAAATTAATATGGAACATTGCAATGTATTTGTGTTTTCCATTGTATTTGTGTGTGTGTTTTATTTGTTGCCCATTTTTATACTTTTCATTCCTTATTCTCATTTTCTTTCAACATAATTGGAAGACACGAAAATAAAAATACTCATTAGTTTGCCTAATAACTATATTTCATCCTTTTCATTTAATTGGTAAGTCTTTAAGAATAATTTACATTTTTTGTTTTGCTTTCATATTTGCCCTGTGTTGTAACAGGAACAGGCTTCCTGGGTGTGTCAGTGTGATGACAATATGGTTCAAAGACTAGAAACAGATTTCAAGATGACTCTTCAGCAGCAGAGCACTCTGGAGCAGTGGGCTACCTGGCTTGATAATGTAATGATGCAAGCATTGAAACCATATGAAGGAAGACCCAGCTTTCCTAAAGCAGCTCGGCAATTTCTTTTAAAATGGTCTTTCTACAGGTAGTTCTTAATAGTCTTCTAAATTATTTTAGCTATTTTATTATTTACTGAACTTTATGCTGTAATAATGTTGACAAAATTAGTATCAGACAATAGTTCCCAAGAAATGGAGACCCCTCCACCCCCCAAACGATTAGTGTTGTTAACATTAAATACAGGACAGCGGATGAAGTGATGCTTGTATATTATTTTAAAGATTCCATGCAAGTGTAATGAATGTGATTCTTAATACTATTTATCAAAACACCATGGCTTCTATTTTTATTACGTAGGGAGACCAAAATATTTTTTAATGTGTAAGAACATCAAGACAAATATTCCATGTCATCTGCTACCGTATTAGCTATCATAGTAAAGCTAGTTTGGTTTGTTTTTTTTTTTCAAAATGGTACATTGTAGCATCTACTTTCTGAGGGTATCATATGAATGCTTTCATCCACAATCTGCATTTTTCTATTATAAGGCATACACAAACTTAATTGGATTTAAAAAGTTTGAATAACATACGAATTAAAAATTGTGAACTAGCAAGATAAACACAACAGACAATGTTTTGAAGGACTACCTTGTTTAAAATTAAATAATCCTAATATAATTTTATTATTTAAAATTTTAACAAAGAACTTCCTTCCTCCAAGTTAATTTTTTACATGAGCTCACATATTGGGAATTGTGCATATACCAAAACAAAACCCTTCCAGTCTTTTGGAAATTTAGCTTCTAGTTGTGTAATGTGGTCTCCAACCATGCTTTCAGAAAAAGAGAGGCAAATAATTGTCTTTCCCAGACATTTCTTTCGGAAGACACCATAAATCAGCTGTTTGTGGATAGCATTACTTTAAAAAATATTATTCATTAAGTGCATGTTCCATATGAATAAATTATTAAAGAGTTGTGTTATTTATTTCGTAATTTTTTTCCCCCATATTTAAATAGCTCAATGGTGATTCGAGATTTAACCTTGCGCAGTGCTGCTAGCTTTGGCTCTTTTCATCTGATCCGCTTGCTTTATGATGAGTACATGTTTTACTTAGTAGAACATCGTGTTGCTCAGGCAAGAGGAGAGACACCTATCGCAGTTATGGGAGAGGTAAGATAATATGCAAGACAGTGGATTAGTGGATTTAGTGACCAACTTCGATATGCATCTACAATTTTTTTTTAACCTTTACATAGAGCTATGGAACACTTTGTAATATAACTGTTGCAGATTGAGTTGCAATTACACTGGCATCTTCAAATTTGGATTATATACTTTAATCCATGTTTCCTTGGCTGATTGTTTTTGAGTTCTGGAAAACTAAATTATATTAAAATAATAAAGGAACAGAATTATAGGAAAATTACCTTCAGGGATCTACTTGCATATTTACATATTTACACATACTTAAAATTCCAACACAAATATTTACACAAATGAGTAGTCCCATTGTCCCATTGAATTCAGAAGGGTGGCTCATATGCAGAAGTTAGTTTTACTTCAATGGTACTGTTCATGTGTATTGGTTATATGTGGCAAGGCTTGGGAGGGGACTACAGGAAGGGGGCTGTAGGGGTGGCCTCTGTGAGTAGAGGCAAGGGGCTGCTCTGTGCCAGGGACAGACAGTTTGGCAATGGACCCACCAAAAGCCGAAGCTGAGCCAATCAGCAAAATTTTAGGTGCCTCTGTGAGAACATATTTAAGAAAGCACAGAGAAGATCAGACAGGCACAGGAGGAGGGAATAAAAGAGAGTGAGAAATGGCAGAGGGAACATCAAGGTCAGAGCAGTAGGTGGTAGCAGTAGATATTCCCCTCAACTTGTAGAGCACCTCCAGAGCAGAGGGATATTCCCAAAGGAACTGCAGCCTGTGGAGAATCCATGCGGGACCAGAGGAAAAGTGTGAGAAGGAAGGAGTGGCAGTGAAAAAACACCACTGGGGTTGTTTAGGCTGGAGAAGAGGAGGCTCAGGGGTGACCTCATCACTCTCTACAACTATCTGAAAAGAGGTTGTAGACAGGTGAGGGTCGGACTCTTCTCCCAGGCAACCAGCAACAGAACAAGAGGGAACGAGCTTAGACTCTGCCAGGGAAGGTTTAGGCTGAATATCAGAAAAAAGTTCTTCACAGAGCAAGTAATCAGGCATTGGAATGGCCTGCCCAGAGAGGTGGTGGATTCACCATCCCTGGAGGTTTATAAAATAAGACTGGATGTGGCACTTTGTGCAATGATCTAGTAATCATGATAGTGTTGGATTAAGGGTTGGACTTGATGATCTTGGAGGTCTCTTCAAATCCAGATAATTCTACGATTCTATGATTCTATGACTAAAATTCCCCTGCACCACCTATTGCCTCACTGAAGGGACTGAGTGTAACTTATGACAATAACACAGAGGGAAGAGAGGTGCTTGAAGTGAAATTGAGCCTGGGAAAGGAGCTGTTTTCCTTTAGTGTTTAAATATTTTGTTCTTTTTTGGCTGTTAACCAGGACCAACCAACAACAACATTCATGAAATGAAAGTAGCACAGAAGTACTTACAGGATTGGAAAATTGCATATTTTCATGCCTATTTTTCAATTTATTTTGTTTAAAATAAACAGAGAAAAAGTCTTGATATGTGACCATGGCATTTGCAAACTGAAGATCTTTTATTTAGTAGCTCACCTAACAATTAATTTTATGTGAGTTGCTTAAGAATTTACATTATATTAGGAGTTATCATCAAGGAATTGTACTTTTAAAGTGCTAGAAAATGTATACATGTGGACATATGATAGATGGTTCACCAGACTGAAGCTTAATGTTTTTATACTTGATGATCACTATATCATGTTTTATGTTACTGATAAGTTGTAAGACACTTTGCATGACTTGATATATCATTCTTCCCTCAGGATATATTAAATAGTATCATTAAATATTATAAAAATATGTAATTTTTCATAAAGATGGGGAGTCAGCTTAATTCGTAGTTTGATTGATATGACATGTTTTAGAAAAAAAAAATGGCTATTTCTGATTAGATATTTGATTGAACTCTGCCTTTAGCAAAATATTGCAAAAGTGTAGTTTCGCTACATTCTTCTTTTCTTGACAGACATGGTATATGCTAAATGTAATGGTTTTGGTATACTCTGTAACTTCATATAATGTTTTGGTAAATGTTGGATGGATAGATATGATCTTAGAGACAAAATATGTAATATAAAGGTTTTAGGGAACAGGGAAGATGATGTAAATATGCATGACCTTGTGTTTCTCTGCATTTATTGACTATGGTTGAAATAAAATAGGAAAGACTAAGGCTAGTTTGACAAACACTTAAAGCCAGTATAAACTGGCTTTGCAGCTGAGAAAAACGCTGTCTCCTCCTCTCCCAATCCCTTTGCTTCAGACATTGATACTGGCACAAGTACTCAGGCAATCCTGTGGTTAACTGGAACAGAGAATTCATCCTGTGCAAGGAATGTGAGGGAACCTGGAAGAATAGAGCTACTGCTTATGCTGGTTTAGTGTTCACTGAAGTTTTATTTTTCTGTATTCCTGAAAAGGACTGAATTAGATATGTTTAGAAGTATATTTATCTAAATATTATACTCCTTTCATTTGTGATTCACTTATCCAATTATGCTCTGCTGCTTCTCATTTAAGAGAAGGGTAGATGACTCAGACAAGGAAAGGGAAGAAGGAAAGTTGCATTTTTTTTACTTGTGAGCAACTTTTCACTTTATTTTTTGTATAAGTAAACTAGTTAGCAGAACACACAGTAATAACCATAAATCTTATTTTCAGCAGTGCCATTTATTTACCTTACATATAGTTTTGCTACACTATAACTGGCTCTAGTGGCACACTTTCTCAAGGGAACTTTTAAAAGAGCTTTTGGTTAAAATATTGTAGTCTAAATATGGACACCAGTCATATTTTCTGGCATTCTACATCAGAAATATCTCACTCAAAGCAACAAAGGCCTTGCCATAAGTCACCCTAAAGCAATAAAAACATATGCTTAAGTTTATATTCCATTGTTTTAATTGCTGAGAAATGTTTATTTTAATGTTAATTTCCTTAATCCAAACATGAATATGATGGAATGGAAAATGAACTGGTATACTATAGATGTGACTGCAGTCACATGCATACACTTTCATACTAGCCACAAGCCATTGGAGCGTAGTACTGGCTTCATCAAAGATAATCTAAGGTCATGTTTGTGTAGGAGTGTGTCTACACTTTTTATTGTTTGTTTTGCAGTTTGGTGATTTAAATGCTATATCCCCTGGAAATATGGATAAAGGTAAGCAGTCAAATCTCTCAAATGTATAATTTTATATAGAACTAATGTGTCTCTTGGAGCAAAACAACTCCTTATTTTGTATAATATAATAAAGCGGAATCTAAAGCTGTATTATAATTTAAATTATGTGTATATTACTATTATATGGGCCCAATATGACATACATAATATATAGTATACAATAATGACTAGAATACTCTAGATTCTTAATAGGATTTTTTTAAAAAAATGTTTATTATTTACACAAGAAATTTTTCAAAATTTCACCCGGATTTTAGCTTTTGAGAGAGTTGAAGGGGATGGACAGTTGGAAAAAGGAAGATATAATGAGCATGTACATGTATCTACATTGGTAGTGAATGATGAGTTTGATAAGTGAAGATGGCAAAAATGGGTCCAAGCACTTGCCAAATAACTTGCTTATTGTTACTGAAGGATTATAGTAAGAAATTAGTTTATGTCCTCTTTCTATATTGAAGGCTTAATTTGTCTCCATTCTTACACTGATTGCATGATTTGGAGCAAGTTAACCTCTCTTCAGTTCAGTTTCCTTATCAGTAATATGAGATAACATTAGAGAGTTCATTAACCTGACTTTTCCCAATAAAATGTTGAACTTTCAGTTTATACTTTATCAGGTTGCTACACTTCCCTGTGTTTTCATATTTCATGTTATTTTCAAAATAAAGGACCTTATAGTTAGGGGTTTTTCCCTTTGTGCTATTTTTTTCTTGGTTGTTTTTCTGTGCAGATGAGGGCAGCGAAGTTGAAAGTGAAATAGAAGAAGAGTTGGATGAAAATGGAGAGCCACAAGCCAAGAGGGAGAAAACAGAACTCAATCAGGCATTTCAGGTGGGCTGCATGCAGCAGCCAGTGCTTGAGAGTGGAGTAGAGCAGAGCCTCCTGAACCCACTTCATAATGAGCACATTGTTACAAATACTCAGACTATCAGACAGTGCAGTGCTACTGGAAATACATATACTGCAGTCTAATATTGAAGCGTCCTCCCAACAACATTAGCCCTGTTGATGCTGGACTGAACTTGGGGGAGAGAACAGGTCTGAAAGTTGACTTATCAAACTTTAGCTGTGCTGAACATTACCTTTTATTGGAGTTGTGAAATTGAATGGATGTATGCATTTTGCCAGATGATTTAAAAAAAATTGTAAGTGAAATCATTTTACATTCGTTATTCAATATTATGAGTTTTCTTAGTTTCAAGCGTCTATGAAAATTTTTGCCAAGCTTTTAATGTTAATCCTTTTGTCCTCTTAAAAATAAAATAACTTATTTTTTCATAGTTTAAAAATATTTCAATGTTAATTATTTGTCATAATGATTTCATATACATAGGTTTTTAATTAGGTGCACTTCTGTGAAACAGTAAAAAAAATACTTTGTTTGACTTATACTAGAGGTATACTCATTTGGCAGCAGATGCATCAAATTTGTTGTAAAAGGTGCTTTTCATTGAACAGAACTAGAAGACACTATTTTGATGAAATTGTGAGCATTCGGGTTTTTTTTTATCATAATTTTGGAGGGTTGGAAGATTACTGTTTTCTTTCTGTAAGGAAGAAGTGGGTTTGCTTCATTTACAAATGCAGAATTGTAAAAATGTGATAATGTGTACACTTGTAGGCATACCTAATTATATGATTGCCATGTAAACAATATAAGTTTCCTTTAAAATTTACAGCTCCAGATTTTATTTGCATGCCACTTCCTCTAGTTTTGGAGACTACTGATTCTATATTTGAGACCACTGCACAGATGCTTTTGGTTGTTGAGTGGTACTGTAGCTGATAGAAACTGAACCAGAAAAGAAGTGACTTGATTTTTTTTAAGTGTACATGCTACTTATGCTGAACTGGACATACAGAAAAACATTCCTTTTGGATTACTTTCTTCTGCTCCAAGTCTTTTCCTACTACTAGTTCAATCTGCTGTTTTCATAAATGATAATTTATAGAATGTAAGGAATGTAACAACCTGCATCATTTTCTTTTCAAAATATATTTCCTGATTATTAAAGTGAATTTAAATTTTTTACAAAAATGTAATAAGGTAGTGTAACTGGCACACCTCACTTGTACTTATTCCCAATTGCATTTAATTTGAATAGGTGGCTAGATGGACCATTAACATTTAAGAATGTACATCAGGGATCATTGTACCTCGGCTACTACATGGTGCCTTAAGCAGAACTGAAGCTAAGATTCAGTATTTTTTGTTATTCTTAATAACTCTTAAAATTTATTCAACAAGGTGTGCCTGTCACTTTCAAATTTCCTAAGTATTAAGGGCAGATTACATAGTATTCGAAGAAATAAAAGGAGGAGTTATTATTAAGTAATTTTAATATCCCTCCTAAAATTGATTAAAAAATACTTTTCTTGTTTCTAATTTTCACTTTGTTACAAATAAAATTTACTTGGGAACTTGAAAAGCAAAACTAGCTTTAATATCAATGTCAAAAGCTGTTAACAAATTAAATGGACTCTAGTCATAAGCATGGTTATATGTTTTTAAACCCGTGTCAGATTTTAATCTTAAAAAATCAGATTAAATAAATGAGCAGGTACATAATGCAGCACATATTTTCAATTTGTATATGTGATAGAGTGTCACCCTGATGCTACGTTTTAATGATTACAACTTAGAGTGATAGTTTATACAGTCCATATTAATTGACATTAAACATCTCTGATTTAGTCTGATTATCTTAAGCATTTTCGTTACTTTTAAAGCAGACACAGGGATTTGCTAAGCTAAAATAGTGAAAATGAATAAATAAAAGCAAAAAAGCAAAGGAGATAATTTAAAAAAAAAATTATAGAAAGGACTGTATAAAAAATTTAGGGAGTCTCTTATCTAGTGTGACTGTGGACTGATTTTTTTTTTAAGTCATATATACCAAATGAGTGAAGATCATGTGAAATGAACATTGTATTTTTAGCAAAGAAATTTGTTGCTTAGAGTTTTTATATGCTCCAAGGACAGTTACAGATCAGCTAAGATGTCTTAACATTTTTTGATGTACAAAATTATTTGTAAATTGCTTAGCAGAATTTGGAGGCCAACCCATCCTGCTCCATTCTATGTAGGTGCAATTATTACTGATAGTAGATGTTTTTTGTCTCAGCAAAAACTGCAAATGAGGTGTATGTTTATCTCTAAATTCACCTGTTCACTGAATCCTCACAGATTTTGTTCACCCAAATATCACTGTATCCTGTTTTTTCCCTTAGAAATCAGGACCCTTCACTAAAAATCCTAAAAACTAACCTATGATAAATATTTGCTCCCTTTTATTTAGCATTATAAGATTTGAACAAGTAAAATAAAAGAAACAGCAGTAGTGCAAAACTAAAACAAAATATATGCATACAAAGATAGAATGTGTATCATGGATTCTAACAGTAGTTATCAAAATAAATTGGAACTATCTCTGATTCAGATAACTGACTGAAGTTTGTATTTCTGTGCTTATCAACAGATTATTCTCTCAAATTTTTGAGTAACATTTTCCCAACTTTAACAAATATTTAAAAGCATTAAGTTGCTGTAAGCTGCTGTGTATAGTGTATACTTACAGGCATGAGTTTGTTTTTTTTTTCCTTTTAAAATTACTGTGATTTTTATCAAACATACACATATGAAACAATTTACACACTTTTGATATTTGTTAATAGATGGATACTGTTAATGATTTAAGAACAGATATGGATACCTCAGTCCGAATTATGTAGTGTGTAGCATGTGGCTGAATTGCCAGTTTAAAGCCTGTTTAACACTTTTAGAGCTCTAAAGAACTGTAGCAAGCATCCACTGGCTAGACATTATAAGATAAGGGCTCATATGATTTCTGGATTTAACCCAATCTTGATGTGAAATTCAAAGTAATTATTTTAGAGACACTTCTCCGATTAGCACAAATAACTTAGTGAACACTGTGGCAGAATGGGTATTGTTGAATTACTTTTTCAAAACATGGGGCTCAATTTTCACAAGTTTTATATTTATGAAAAGCTGTTGGTACATTTTCTTCATTTTCTTATTTCTCATTGTAAATCAGTTTTTTTTTTTTTTAATCCCTCTTTTCAGTTATCTGTTTCTGTGTTTTATTACTGTACTGTAGCATGCTTTGTGCACTTTTTTTTAAACGTTCCATTAAAAGAATTGGAGAATATTCTTTAAATTGTTTACTTACATAATGATGATGTACAGCATTTCTGCCTTTAAATCACAAATGTGTAAAATAATGTGCTGGTGAAATGTCACTGAGGAATGTATAGTTCTATAAAGCATTTTAATTTAAACTGAAGGATTTTTAAATGTCTGAAACCCTGTTTCTGTTCAAAATATTTTCCACAGGAGGAGGCCTGAGCTGATATATTTGTGTTTCTCACCAAATTATATCAGCATTGTTTAGAAAAGACATTTATATTAGAGCTACATTGCAACCTAACTCAATTTATAGAGTGGTTTTACAAAAGAAAATAAACTTTTATACTCATGAAAAAAATTGTTGAAAAAATAATTTTTTTAATAATGTAAGTATTTTTGGTACTTCATGTGACAGTGATATTGGATTTTAAAACATTCATTTGAGAGATGTGTATAAATTTCTGGAAATTGCATTCTTGTCTCCATAGAACAGGGAAACTATCATGTCTGTGGTTTAAAAACAGATCAATGAATGATATTATAATATCTTTGCGACTTGGGCGATAAAAACGAAAAAAAAAAACATGAATAGAAGCATAAATAAAAAGTGCTTAGTTTTAGCCTTATAAAATTAATTTAATTTAATGCATTGCATTAACCCTTTGAGCATTGTAAGGATACAGTTTTTAGGTAATTTAATTAGACCACTGAAAATATTCTATACATTTAAGTAGCTGATTGTCTTGTAGTAAATTAAATACTTGCATAGTAGACAGAAATGGTTTTGTTATAGAAGGCTCAATAGATTTAGTCTAAATTATTCACTGCCATCAACATGTGCTATCTGATGCAAAACACTACTTCTGCTACTTTTTTTTCATAATTGCATCAATACTTGGAGAAATCAAATATTTGACTCTACAGACATAAGTTGTTTACTCTAAGATGGCTTTACAAAATGGACGTTTAGGAAAAATATATTTTTACTATTTTGAAAATCTCTTTGGGTAATATTAAAATAAACTAATACTCTAAATGAAAATCTTTAAATATAAAACCAAAACTGCTTAGTTAACAAGAGAATGAATTTTGCAGAATCTTGGTATGTTTGCAATCAAATTTTCTACAGTCTATCTAATAATCAGACAAAAAGGTTGCTGTTATATTCATATTACTTTTAACATTCAGTCACTGTGATATGAACTAAGGGAAAGACAGAGGTACTAGACTCAACTTCCTCTACAGGGATGCAGGGATGCACTCTTATTGAATGTCAGAATTTACAAAGAAAAAAACAATCTAGCAATTGCACCTGCCTTCTGCTGTGTTTTGTCCTTTGTTCTTACAAGTAGTACTCACCAGAACAAGGGAACAAGTTCAGAAGCAAGTAGAGAGTCGTTGAAAATTATAAATAGAAATACTGAGCTTTTTTCATTGGTTTCTCGCAACACTAGGTGTAGATTCAAATTCACTAGATTCAATTCTGAGTGAAAAAAGTCTCATTGCATTGTTTAGTGGGATTACATCAATAGTGTAGTGCAAGTAAGTTGCAAAGATTTTTTTCATTACTGCAAATGCACGTATAAGTGAAATGCAATACTCAAAGGGTTTTAATTTAATAATATTTTACTCATAATTTATTGTAAATGCTTCCCAGTTTGCATGTCTTGAGCATTGCTGATGGTGATTTTATATGCCAGCAGACCTGAGTTTAATTTACCCATTTTTACTTAAGAAAAAGTAAAAGCCACTTACAAAGTGACTGCCTAGTTTTTGTTTGAGGAAAAAATGTTACGTAATTTAAACTCTCTTGGTTTACTCTGATTTTATTTTTCTTTTTAAAAAAGAAACCCAGCAATTAAAATGTTGGGATTAGAAGCCCTGAATAATTAAATATTTGGTAAAAATTGTTCTTGTAAAGTGGTCATAAAAGCTGAAATTCATCGTAGAGAAGAAAGTCCATAACAACATGACCCAGGGAAATGCTCTTATGTTCTCAAATGCTTCCTTGATTGTGGTGAAAATGTCTTGCAAGAATTTTCAGCACCAGGTGAACTTTACTCAATAATAAATATTTTAAAAGCATTAAGACTGTGGAGGGAAAAACTCACCTTGATTGCTGTTTACCAGGGACTTAATCCAGTATCTCTTGACTGGCTGATATCAACAAGAGGTTGTTTTTCTTCTTCTTTTTTTTTTTTTACACAAAGAATACTAAAGGGTTCCCAAATACATTGTTAAAGTGATTGTTTTGTATTTAAACATTAAATATCATATTAAAGCAACTCAAAAAAAGCAAATTAAAATGTCAGAAAAATATAATTTTGTACCAAAGCAAGTTTTTTCATCTTCACTGGAAATTTGGATTTACAGTAATAACCAACGAGGCTATTGAATAAACTTTGAGTGCCTTTCATACACTTGGGAAATTTTGCCCTAGGTGATAAACTGCAATTAGGTTAATTCTAGAGCTTGCCAATCAATAATTCTGTCATCACTCAGGGCTTTCTTACCTTCTAGGAAACTTACTTGGTTCCATTTATTTTCTACTGCATTTTTTTTTTTAAAGTGCCATAATTTTAATTTCACTTAGTAAGTGGCAGATTACATTATTCAGTCCCACAGACACAGAAATGTAATAACACTAGGAGAAACTGAACTTTTTTTTTCATATTTACTGCATAGAATATGTAAATTAAGAAAGCAACTTTTTTTGTAGACTGTACATGTGACATAATGTAATGTTGTTTTGCAGGTTTTGAATTAGTTGAACACATTTTTTAATTATTTAAGGAAAACATCTTTATGGAATAATTTAATTATTTTTGGTATAATGTATTTGTTTTTGTAAATATGTATTTCCTGATGTGATTTTTTTTTGTGAGAAATGCTAAATCTTTTAGTATCTCATGTCCTCTGAAAATTGGAAGGAGCTAAGTAATAGTCTGTGGGCAATTTGTATTGTGTGCTGATTAATAATTAGGAAACTTTTTATAATTATAAAAGTATATATTAACTTTTAGTGTGTTGTTTAAAAATAATGACTGGAACATACTAAAGACAGTAGGATTTTTTTCTGAATATTTCAGAAATGAACTCAGGCTAGTTTTCTCGTGTTTTTCAAAATAAAATTGTGTATTGTCTTCTGAAATAAATAAATTTGTTTTCCTGTTACATTCATTTGACATATGAATTGTTTTGGGATTTATATAATTAAATATTTTAAATTATAATACTATTGATTTAGAAAGAAAAATTATTTCAACTTCTGCCTTTTAAATAAGACAGTTAATATTTATGTAGCGGTATTAGGAGTAAAAAAGCAACATTGAGAGTTTCTCAGACTGCAAAAGAGATTATTATTTGAGGTATCAACTTGATTAAATAGCTGTTCATGCTTCCAATAACTGCAGAACATAATGTGTTAATTTAAATATGAAGAATAATTTTCCATTCTAAATTTAGCTAGCTAAAATGGGTTGTTAGGAGCAAGAAAACTTTAGCATCTGGAATACATTGCTGTTAATGTATGACCCCGAAAACCTATTTTAATAAAAGTGTGAAAATATTTGCAGCATTAACTTATTTCAGTGTACTTAAACTGAAAACGAAGAATAAAGTCTCTGTTGTATCAAGCCACGTTTCTCATGGATCTCTAATGTGTGTTCCAGTGTATTTTGCATCTAAAAACGTAGAATGCTATTTTAATCAGGAAAAACCCACAGAGTAACAGAATGCTAGAATATTAAAGTGAGCTTGGAATACCAGGATCAAACCAGGTATTTCATATAAAGCTTAGAAAAAAGATAGGAAAGCTGTCTCCTAGAGCTTGAATTTATTTTGTTTGGGAAGTTCAGTTTATGAGCATTATAATCCACAGTTGCCTGTCTCATAAAGTTTATTTCAACTAAGGTCCAAAAGTTTATTAGAAATATAGTAATGGCTCCTGTAATGATTCATACCAGACAAAACTATAAATCTTTATACCCTGTTGACAAGCTAGATTTATGTTTACAGAATCCTCCTAATTGGTTTGAAGACTGAGACTTCCTGTCCAAGCTGGTGCTTTGGTTGAGACTGAGTGGGTTTAGTTCCAGCGCACATCTGGTAGAGAAGGAGTTGTAAAAGACATCTTCTTTCATCCTGACTGACAGTATTTGGTCATATTATTAGATTCTTTTTTCAGCAATAGTGTTATCAGAAAGAATATTCAAGATTCAGCCTCTGTTAATGTTAATATTAATTAAAATAGCTTAATTATTTAAATACTAAATGAAAGTTTAATTCAACCTCCCCACAGTGCTGTAATATAGACCCCATAGCATACAATATAGCAGAAATGGTGGAAATTTGGGGAAATGCAAGGTATTGCAAGAAGACCACAGAATAAAATGGATTGCACATCAAACAACCATTTTTTATTACTTCTATGTTGATGCGGAAGTCACGGACTGGTCACACGATCAATGTGATCAGACAGAAGCCGAGTTTATTGCTTTACTGCTAATGGTTATATACTCTATCTTATCTACTTTCACGCATAACAATAAGAACGATTGGTTAACATGTGCTGTTCCCTCGAATAATGCTTCTTTACATTAGGTCAGTCACCACTGTCCATCCGTCTCTGTTGTAAGTTTCAGATCCTGTTCAAGGTCTAAGTTTCAATCACGTGTGCATCGCCCCCCTTTCTTGTTTTTCACTTGCTAGGCTGTTTATCTTGCCAAATTCCTCTTGCAGGTGTCCTAGCAACGACATTCCTGCAAGGCCTGCTGATATCTCTATGCCTTAGCCAGACTAAGGTCCTGCTGCTCTGCATTGCCCAGAACATGTCCTTGGTCTTCTAAAACCCCACACTTCTACAAGGTGATTTTTCTGCAGTGTTGTTATCAAGTAAGTTAGATTCTATAACAAATTATTTTAAATGTATTTAATTTGCCTTGCCTCAGGCAATCATTTCTAATGTATAAAAAGTCATATAGCACACAACAATCTAAACTGTGCCAAAAGACATCACAAATATAAAACCAATTATTCCACAAAGGAACCAAGGTAGTCAAACCTTTATCCATTTCTGGCACCATTAATGGTATGCCAAATAGGGTTGCTGCGTTGATGCTATTATTTTATTCCAGATTTCACTAAATACCATTGTATGTATTTTTCCCCAATAACTGGAGTAGCCTAGAAGTATTGAAAAAGAAAACAACAACCAAAAAAATCTTGACTACAATGTCATGCTGTTAACAGTTTATTCTGAACAATTTTATGAACTATGCACCCAAAATCTGGAGCTGTCTTTACTGCTAAAGTTTAGGGCATAGTCAGATGTGATTTCACAGATCTAACTGGAGTGGTGTTTAAAAAGATGTTGTCCCAAGCTGTTCTCTTTCCAGCTGGAAATTGTTGTTTCCCACAGTAGATGAGATGTGGGTGCAGATGATTTGAGTACAGCTGGCATATTTCTGAGACAAAACTATCATCTTTGCTCAAATTAGCTGAAAGTAGTTTGTACTAATATATTTGTTCCATAGCTTAGGAAGCTTTAAGGACTTCCTAAGTAGTAGGAACTTCCTGTTGTAGTAGTTTAGTTAGAGGAACAAGAAAACAAGTGTATGATGAGGGGCATTTATTGAATCATAGAATAACATAGGTTGGAAGGGACATCTACAGGTCTTTAGTCCAACCCACCCCACTCCCCAAGCATGGTCTCTATTTGTGTTTGACATCCTCATGGGGAAAAAAATTCCTAATATCTAAGAGGAATTGCCCATGTTTCATCTTGTACCCATTGCCTCTTGTCCTTCCTTTTCTTTTGAAGGCTAAACAATCCTAGCTCTCAGTCTCTCCTTCTGTGTTTTATGTTCTAGCCTCCTGACCATCTTGGAGGCCCTCTGCTGTGCTCACTTCAGTATGTCAACATATTTCTTGTACTGGGGAGACGAAAAGCAGATACAGGACTCCAACTGTACTCTCATCAGTATTGAATGGGGGGAGGGGGAATCACATCTCCTAACCTTCTGACTACGTTACTGCTAATATAGATCAGGATATAGTTGGCCTTGACCACAAAAGCACACTGCTGACTCATATACTAGTTGTTCACAAGGATTCCACATCGTTTTCTGCAAAACTGTTCTCTAGCCAGTCAGCCCCCAATCTGTACTGGTGTATGGCGTTGTTCCATCCCAGATCTGGGAAATTTCCCTTTGTTGAACTCACTGAGGTTCCTGTCAGCTCATTTCTCCAGCCAGTCAAGGTCTCTCTGAGTAGCAACGCTGCCCTCCAGTGTATCAACTGCTCCCCCCATCACGGTTTAGCCCCAGACCAGCTGGATTGGCAGCAGTTCTGATGGTCCCAATTCCCTGGAAATGAGTGAAAAAAAAGCCTTGTGAGCTGGAAACTAAACCAGCTTTATCGAAACAATAAAAATAATGAAGAAAATGCTATTAATAAAAAAATTATGAAATATATGCAAATATGTGAAATTTCCCCCTCACCCCCAATGACTGTATGTCACCACAGATGCAAAAAGACGGATAAGGTCCTCACTGGATGTTGGCCATTGAAGAAGAAGAGAGTGACTCTTGTGATCCCTCACTTTTATACAATGTATGATGTATATGGGCTGGAATACTCTGTTAGTCAGTTTGGGGTCACCTCTCCTGTCCACCCCTCCCTGCAGGTGCAACCCTTTCACTTATGGCATTCCATTAGCTTGAGGATTGCCTTGGTTTCTATAGGAATAAGTATAAGCAATGGCCTTTCTACATACCAATGCCCCGTGTTATCACTTCTAGAGAGATACACTGTCTGAAAAACATGCAGTTAACTTTCAGAAAATGAAGTTATTTAGACGAGACTTAGCTGAACTTGGAAAAGAGATTCTACTCTAGCTC
Organism: Tapera naevia; assembly: GCA_033556795.1. NCBI lineage: Eukaryota > Metazoa > Chordata > Aves > Cuculiformes > Neomorphidae > Tapera > Tapera naevia. The sequence goes on along the minus strand of JAUMJJ010000208.1, from coordinate 1,044,702 downwards.
AAACCAGAACATTCCACCCCTTGCTCCATACCATTTACATCATGCTCAGGTCAATACTACTTATATCTTCAAATATATATACATACATAGATTGGTAATCCATGATTTAGGCACACAGAAGTTCATTAAGTTCATGATTGTGGATGTCCATCCATTATAGCCATCTCTCAGGGCAAGAGGAAAGGTGTGAGTGTCCACAGGCTGCAGGTTAGAGGTGTCAACCTCAAGGTATCACACACTTGCTGCATGGGTCAATTTTTGGGCCATAACCTTTTGTTGATGATTTTGACATCAGCCCCAGTATCCATCATGGCCTTAACAGGGAGTTTTTTTGTATCACTCATGAGAATTAATTTTATCATTGGCCTGTTTTGCATTTGCTGTACAAGATTTACTAGTGTATGCCCAGTAGATCCAAATCCTTTTGAGCCCTGCTCTGGTGCTGTTCTGAATATTTCCTTGTTAGGAAAAAAAATCAATTGAGCAATTTTTGTGCCTTGTTTTATGATTAAGGGTGGTGTTAACGTGTAAACCATAATCATTATTTCTCCTACAAAATCAGTGTCAATTACCCCTGGTAGCACAATTAATCCTGCTACACTAGCAGATGATCTCCCTAACGAAAGAGCTCCTATTAAGCTTCTTTTATCAAAAATAGACCCAGTTACACCAGTTGGTGTTTTATGTACAGCTGTGTTTGTTTAGAGTATTATCTACTGCTGTTGCCAAATCGATTCCCAGGCTCCCCCTTGTGGCTGGTGGAGGTAGTTGCTGGACAGCACTGAGGGACCTGCCACTTGTGTCGTTGCGCGGGGTCCCTTCGCGCTTTGATTCATGTTTTTTGCTATCCTACATATTTCAGTAGCATGATTATTATTTTGACAATGATCACACCACACAGTAGCAGAACAATTTCTCCTGTGGTGGCCCTTTTTCCCACATTTGTAACAAATTCCTGTGACAGGCTTATCACTAGATGTTTTTGATCTTATCTTTTGTACTGCAGCAGCCAACAGATTAGTCGTTGGTGCCATTGCTGACGATACAGCTTGAGCAATTAAATTTCCTTGTGCACTATTTTGTGCCCGATTTGCTAATTCAATCATATCACCAACTCCGGCTTCCTTAGGCAATGTCGCTAGAATAGATTTTGTCTTTGCATTTGCATTTTCAAAGGCTAACAGTTTAAACATTGTTTGTTTGGCATCCTCATTCATGTTAGACTGAGCTGTGAGAGCTGCTGATAAACGATCAATAAATGCTGTATATGGTTCTGTTAACACCTGTTTCACATTTGTAAATGAGGGAGTTGGACTATCATCAGGGATTGCATAAAATGGCTATCGAGCCAATTGTGCTGCTAAATGGTGTAACGCTCTAGGGTATTGCAATTGTAAAGTTACATTAGAAAATGCCCTGGATCCTGTCAACATTTCTGGAGTTACACCATTTAACATATTTTGTCGATCCCTTTGCCTCATGGCTTCCAATTCTGCAAGACGAGACCATTCTCTATCCCATATTATTTGCTGTGAAGGAGATAACAATTTAGCTAAATTTCGACAATCATATGGCGAATTAACATCTGCTGTAAAAATCCAATCTAACGCAGCCCTAGTGGCTTCAGACTTTATTCCATTCTCCTGCACAGTCTTTTTGACTTGTTGTAAAATTTTCCAATCATGTTGCTCATAACTATTACCATGTTGATTAAAAAATACAGGAAAAGCTAGGTTACCTGCCGGATGTCAATCTCCCTCTAATATGGCATCTCGGATTACACCTGACCACCTACCAGACCTTGGCGGAATCATAGAACTGGCCGCATATGGTGGTGGACACAACCCTTTACCTATACCACCTAAAGGTGGTGCTGAAGGCTTTATAATACTTTCGGGCATTTCCTGGACAGATCTTTCAGTCCTCGTATGTGATGCAGATGTCGACAATGATTGTTCCATTCTGTGATGTAGACCATTAATAGGTTTCTCCATTTGTCTCTTGAGATCTTGTAATTCACTGCTTCGTGGAATTATGTTTTATGTTGTGGCTGTGTTTCATCTTCAGATGACCCGTCTCCTGGTAAACAAACCGCTTCAGGGGGAGGAGGCCAGGGTGGGTATAACTTCTTGTGACAACTGGCTCCTCCCACTCTTACATCATCACTGGGTGTCACTGCAGTTTCTTCCGTATTGTCTGTCAGTTCACTTCCGGCCACCGAAGTGTGAACATCACTCTCGACTGATGGCATGTCGCTTGTTTTTTCTACTTCATTTGACAAATTATTAACTCTTAATAGCTCATTAACAGAGTCACACGTCTTATCGCTCGATTGACCAAGCACCAAGAAATGCTTCAATGCGGCTACGGCTACGAGACAGTGGAGCAGCTGTGGTTGTAGGTACAGGGGCTGTTATTGCCTGCACAGCTGTAGCAATCACTTTCGATTCTATTTTTAACTCTTGCAAGGCATTAGTCACAGTTCTCCAAGTTGTATTACAAGCAGTAAATAGCTCTTTTCCTTTTTTAGTGATATTTAAGTCTCAAAGTTCATCTCCAACCCTTCTCCACTCCTCCCAATCAAACAACATTGATGGACATTTCATATGCTTATGTTCTCTGGCCCACTGTATTAATTTTTCTAACGCCTTCTCAGTAACTGCTTGTGCTCGCTTAGCGAGTATTCCTAGTAGCAGTTTTTTCACTGCAGCACACTCTACTTCCATGCTTGCAGCCCTTTAACTGACCGGGGAAGATAGCTAGTCTTCCTACCTTGGTCTGAGGTCACCGACTCTCAGCCTCTCCTGTCCGTCTCTCCTCTGCCATCGCTCTGTATCAAAGCATTAGACAGCTCGTTCCTCTTCCCTCGACCCTTTCGTTCCCCGTGAACCGCCATCTCTGAGAAAGCTTCTTTCGTTGAGGCTGCCCGTCCCTTGTTCGGGCGCCAAATATCAGAGAGCCCCTGGAGTCACAGACGTATCCTCACAGAGATAGAGTCAGTGCTCACTTTATTGTGCTTCCATGCGTTACTTTATACTCACAATCTGTGTTCACACGCTACAAGTGTACATATAATTGGTTACTACATGCTGTCCATTTGGTATATTCTCTATCTTAATTGGTTATAAGTTTCTGTCCATGCGCTGTTACCTGATACCCTGCAGCCCCCCTTCTTTTGCAGCTAAAACTTCCTGTTTCACATTCTCTTTCTTATCTATCAGATAACATTCCATTTTCTCATAACATGCCAAGGTCACTGTATCCGTGTCGTTCGGCAAGTAGACAGGGTTGTGCATACAGGCCTCAAGGATCACAGAATGCCCTGATTCTTCTAAAATATTTTCTACACCCACCAAGTATGTCCAGGCCCTTGAGCAAAAGCAACCCCACAAATGGGTTTGTCTTTGCCCGAAGCAGGAAAAAGTCAAACAGTTTTCACCAACAAATTCCTTTCATGTTGTCCCATCCTGCTCAAGCAGCAACTGGGGAGAGCTCTTTAGAATCACCAACACGGCATTTAGAGTGATGCAGACCACTCAGGAGGGGAGTGTAAATAATATTTTTACTAAAAAGAGCCCCAAACACCGGATATAAAATAACCAACAACTCCTACGTGATATAGCACTGCCAAAAAACCCCACATAAATTCAATGTTGCTGCGAACAATCCATAACAGGACATTGGTAATACTGTGCGGGTGCCACATGGCTGCAGGTGTGTATTTGCCTTATAAACTCTCTATCTCCACCTCTCATACATCTGTGTCAGATATCAGCTTTCTCGAGGTTCAACATTACAGCACAGGAGTGCAAGGGTAGGATCAGAACACTTGATTTGAGACATATTAACCCACACCATGCTGGACAGTACCAGGTTTCTACACCACCCCATGGCTCAAAGAAGCATATCTATTTCCCCTCTCAGGTTGATCTGCACATAGCCATCCTCTTCAATGGCGAGTTGTATATAGTGCACAGTAGGAGAAAGAAGAGAAGAGAAGAGAAGAGAAGAGAAGAGAAGAGAAGAGAAGAGAAGAGAAGAGAAGAGAAGAGAAGAGAAGAGAAGAGAAGAGAAGAGAAGAGAAGAGAAGAGAAGAGAAGAGAAGAGAAGAGAAGAGAAGAGAATGCACAGCTAATCATGCTGCGGACAATCACTAGGCCTATCATCAAAAATATAAATCCAGCAATTAACATTAGTCCTATTTTCATCAATTCTGTGAGTCCCAAGGATTACAAGATGGAGTGTAACCATGAACTCATTGCCCAGCCATTGATCCAGTCCTTAGGCTGCATTGATTGAAACAATTCAGCAGTCTGGTCCACAACTTCCTTCATCTTGGCTCGAGCTGCTTCTGTTGAGGTAATAGCATTATGGATGGTGACACAGCATTCTCCATTGGCAATATTCAGCATTCCACAGACGCCATTCTTTTAAAGTAGGAGCATATCCAGGACTAAACAGTTTTGTAGGGACATTTTTGAAGCCTATTGTACCTATAGGTTCAATTCCCTGAATGCAAATTTAGCCCAGTTAGATGGTATATGGACTTGCCAGGTTAAGTTTTCCAATACAGGTTGATGTTTCTGGTAGGGTAAAATGGAGGAGAAAAATGCCACCAGTCTTAAGGACACCTGTTGTCCCCAGATATAACAATTAGAAATTTGGATGACATGAATTACCTTTCGAGTGTCCCCTGGGTCATCAAGACCTCTTGATTTGTCCCTGGAATTTGGAAAAATTGAAAACTCTCTTTGGTCAGAGTGAAAGGAACACCACTCTGCACTGTAGTCCCACATGTTGTTCTAGACTCAAATATGAATAAAATTTTCCATTGGAGCATGCCCAAGTCAGTCCCAATGGTGCAGTTTGATAGTTTGGCAGGTCCAGGTATCACTATAATTTAACAGATATGTTGATAGTACAAAGGGAAGGGGATGATAGGCATGCGGAACACCACAATGGATAGCCCAAGTGATGTCATGAGGGATGTTTGGATAAACTTTCACCTAATTCTAAGTTTTATTGCAATATGGACAGTTCTTGAATTAGTGTGTAGATGGAGTGCAAACACTGATGTGATAGGTGTTGAGTAAGTAAAGTCATGTCCTACAGCTTTAATTACAAAAAGAAAGATCTGAGTGGTTATTAGTGTCTATAGTAACATTGTCTATGAGTATGGAATCACAAAAAGTCCTCATGTAGCAATATACAGTAGTGCAGTTTCAGAGTTTAATCAGGATAAATTTCAAAATGGCAAATGTTTTGCTCAGTGGCAAGGCTGATGGACTCTGATGGTACTGCTCTCACAAATATATCCTCATTCTTTTGGGCCCATACTCTATGTTCTAAGGGATAGAGTACAGTTCCATTGTGATTCAAGCCTAATGCAATGATTGGATACATGGTGTATACTGAAGCAGCTACACCAAGTGCATTCACAATCAATTGGTAAACTTATACTCTCTGCAACTACCCCACTCCAAAGGTCCCAGGTGATTTTACCTGTTTGCCAGCAATGTGAACATTTGAATTAGGAAGGATTGAGATGAGTACCAGGATAAAATTACACCAGTATTTGATAAAATTTCCATTCACTATTTTCTGCGCAAGGGCACAGCTGCCACTGATCTGATAAGTGACATCAGAATACAGAGTGTTGCTATTTCAAATTGCTTGGGAAAGGGGAAAAAGCTTTTCTTATAAGATTATTTAATCACGTGTTTAAAAACAGCTTTCTCAAGAATATCTAGGTATTTTCCCAAGCTGGATTATACTTGGCACATATATTTAATAAAACAGTAGGTTTTAAATAGGCAACAACAAAATAGACAGAACAAAGAAACAGGCCTGCACACACACACTCACACAGACTGACAAAAATGGAGAAATCCACAGTGGTGCCTTGATTATATCATAACTGCTGCAGCTAGAATTTTTCTTTGAATCCCTGAGAAATAAACAAGGTGTTAATTTCGTGGTTCTTCCCATGGGTACCAGTGATCGGATGGTTCAAGCTGGAAAATAAACAAGATAATCGAATTACTAGAGGAGCAGTTAGTAAAGTTACTGCAGCTGGGTAAATGTACTATTCCATTGCACTTACTCATCGTGAAAAGTTTTCTAGTTGTTGAGATGTTATTTTAAGAGCACATTGTCTCTCAACTATTCTGTTTACTTCGAAGTAATAGGGAGTGTGGAATAACCACTGTATCCCTTCCCCTTTTTCCCATTCCTGGACCGCCCCAGCAGCAAAGTGGCTGCCATTGTCAGATTAGGTTTAGGGAGAAAGCTGAACTATACTTTTAAGCCCTTCACTGTACTCTCCCATCACCTGTGCGACCGCCTCAGCCTATAAAAATCCCCACTGCAATTTCCACTCCTACCAGCACATATCTTTTACCTTCTGATAGCCTAAAAGGCCAAATATAATCAACCTGAGAGGCCTCCCATAGTCCCTTTCTGTCTCATATATAAAGCGGAGTGTCCTGTAGGAGGTGTTTCTCAAATTGAGTTCAGCAAACACTGCATGTGGAAATTATGGTGGAGCACAATTCATGGGTCATTGTCCATCCCTTTCCTATTGCCTCTCATAGGAGATCTTTAATCGTTCTGTGCCCTCTTAACATGAAACCATTCAAGTAAGAACTCCCATCTGCTTGCCTCTCCTGTTTCCATTTGCCCCATTAGATGGGTGAGGGGATGGACTTGGTTGTTCAGGACATGTGCAGGATGGTCCCCTTTTCTGGTGGGCAACCACCCATCCTACCATAACTAGCTTTTGTTTAGCTATGTCCAGTCTTTCTTTCCATTTATCTCACTACCATACTGGGACTTGATTCACCTCCCACTGTTTCTGCTTCCAAAAAGGAAGCCACTCAGTGCATCCCTTATACACAGCGTAAGAATCTGTATACGAGGTCTAAGTCCTCCCTTTGCCTATCTAACATGCATCCACCAGCACCTTTTCCTACAGTGGGTATCTGGTCTGTTCCATTTCTAATTCTACCTGGAAACATGCTCACTCCACTTCCAGTTCTGTCTGGGCAGAACATTTCACCTCCAGCTCTGCCTGGAGGAAGGAATGTAACTCCTTCAACTCTGCCTCCCTTTGTTCCTGTTCGCACCATTTCTTTTGAGTGGCCATTAGGGTGGCCGCGAGCACACCATATACCAAAGTCTTTCCTTTTCTTGGCTTGCTCCAGCTCTCTCTCGCAAGAGCTCTAATCCATTCTGCCACCGCAACCGGTAACTGCCACTGTTCCTTTGCCTAACTACATCCAGTAGGATCAGGGCATGCTTTATAGTCTTTCAAAACATCTTCTAATGGGGAGCAGTCAAACCCAAGTGTCCGGATCGCCATGCTTACTGCTGAGGACTCCCACACTAAGCAGAAGTTCAATCCCTCTTTCATAGTTCCAAAAACTGCCTATCCCTGCTAACCACTAAAATCTACAATATGGGAGCAGAGAGATCCAGTCCTTCCTTTCCAAATTGCTGTGACCTCCTGCTGGGGACTCTAGCACTCAGTGAGAGTTTGTTTCCCCCTTTCACAGTTACTAGAACTGTTTATCCCTAAATTACACAGTCCTCCTCACCATTTCTCACTAGTATCCCACTTCTGACAACAAATTAAATAAATGTCTTGTCCCACTCAATCGAAGACTAGAGAGAGCTTTTTAGAATCACTAGCAAGGCACTAAGAGTGATGCAGACCACTCAGGAGGGGAGTGTAAACAATGTTTTACTAAAAAGAGCCCCAAACACTGGATACAATCAACAGCCCATACATGATATAGTACCGACAAAAAAAGTAAACCTGATGCTACTGCAAACAATCCACAACTTAGAAACACTGGCAATACCATATTATAGACAATCCACTAGTTAAACTTAAACCAGATGCCCGCTGCAGCCACAGTTATTCCAAAAAAAAAGAGGAAAAGAGAAGAAGAAGGAGAGAGAGATACAAATAGTTGGTAAGGAGAGCTAGAAAAGATGGAAGATCACCACCTTCCAGATCCCACACTTTGTATTTGGCCGCCTTCTTACTTGGTCCAGAAAATGGTGGGCCCCACATGGCTGCAGGTATGTTTGCCTTATAAACCCTCTGCCCTCACCTCTTATATACCTGTATCAGGTAACTCCTTCAATATACCCTCTAGCATGCTCCATCCTAGGATACTTTGCACATTGCAGGACAGGGGCCCAGGGTAGGATCAGCACAATTGACTTGAGACATTTTAACCCATGCCATGCTGGATGATACCATGATTCTACACATGCACTACAGGGACTACTGTATGTAGAAGGCCTGACTGAGTAGGACCAGACTGATTGGTTGAACCTCTGGTGTTAACTAACCAGCTGGCTTCTGCCACCATTTTTAAATGTGCCACCCCCATTGCCTTCAGGGTAGTTTTTAATAGTCCATTGTATCGCTCAATTTTCCCCGAGGCTGCTGCGTGATAGGGAATATGATATATCAATTCAATACCATGTTCTTTGTCCCAGGTATCTATGCCATTGTTTTTGAAATGAGTCCCATTTTCTGACTCAGTTCTTTCTGGAGTGCCATGCTTCCACAAAACTTGCTTTTCAAGGCCCAGGATAGTGTTATAGGCAGTGGCATGTGGCACAGGATAGGTTTCCAGCCATCCAGTGGTTGATTCCACCACTGTAAGAACATACCATTTAAACTTGGTTGGTTTGAGGGAGTGTGATGTAGACAATCTGCCAGGTCTCCCCATACTTACATACCAACCATCGTCCCGCATGCCACAAAGGTTTTAACCATTCAGCTTGTTTTATTGTGATATCTGTTTCACAATTGTGGATAACCTGCGCAATAGTGTCCATGGTTAAATCCACCCCTCGGTCACGGGTCCATTTGTATGTTGCATTCCTTCCTTGATGGCCTGAAGTGTCATGGGCCCACTGAGCTAGAAATAGTTCACCTTTATGTTGCCAGTCCAAATTGCTGTGGAACACTTCAGCAGCCTTGTCCACTTACTGGTTGTTTTGATGTTCCTCAGTGACTTGACTCCTGGGTACGTGAGCATCTGCATGATGTACCTTTACAACCAGTTTCTCTAGCCGGGCAGCAATATCTTGCCATAATGTGGCAGCCCAAATGGGTAGAATGCTAAGTGCCTTGAATGCATAAAACTAATAGTCCTTTGAGTTTCTGTGGTTTAGAAAGAACTTTAAAAAAACCCGCACAACTTAATCTGTCAGTGCTAGGAGTCAGGATTATTCTACCACTTGCTCCAATGTGCTTTATGTAAAACATGTTGGGGAATGGTCTTAATTTTGGTGTTATTACTGGTGACATTATAGGAGCCAAATAGTTTTAACAGCATTAGAAAATGCAACCAAGAAATGAAAAAAAAGAGAAAATATTCTTTTTCAGGTGTTTCAAATTAAAGTTGCACAGAGTTGTTAACAGTTTTATACCTCCTGTCTTTTATGGACAGCAGAAGGTGATGTTTTTGCAGTTCAGGCAATGAGAGGCTTCCAGAATTCCTGGCAAAATGCTCTGTTTATACCCAGGTTACTCTTTGCGTTTTTAATTATGGACAGGTGAAAGTGTTACTACAATTGATTTACACAACTACTTAATGGAAAAATTTACATTTTCTAAAATTATCTGATCATTTTTTCCTATTTAAACTCTGATTTTTCCATTTTTTAAAAATTACCTAAGAGAAGAAGCACTGAAAAAAACCCCAAACTTCTATCAATATAACAGTTTTCAAAAGATTCTGGTATTCAAGACATATTTAAGTATTCAATAACATAGGACACTGGATATACAGGTATACTTTTCCAGAGAAGGTCTCTTGGCCTGATTAACATAAAGTATGATAACTTTAGGAATGTTAATACAACAAGCATTCAATAGTCATTGATAAGATAAAGCAGAAACAGTAAAAAGAGAAGTACATGCCCAACTTCCTGCTTGGTATTAAATGGACACAAAAGTAAGCAAATCAGTAAGAAAAATGTAGAAACTATTAAAAAAGAAAGAAGTCAAAACGTATTGACTAAGTCAATTTTGCAAATTTTTGTTGATTCCTTGTAGTTGCAGTGTTGACAATATTCAAATATTTACTCAAAAATCCAGTTCATGCACTTACATAATTTATTGGTAGTCTCAGTTTTCATTAAAAAGAAAGTTTTATACTGCTCGGGCTTGTTGAAGAATAAACTTGAAGGGCTTTAGAAACAGAAACCAAACTAAGCTCTAATATTATATTGGGGGGTTACTTTTATTAACCACAAAATTTGAGTTTGATATTACCTTATTTTGTTCTTAATCATCTTTTCTTTTTTGTGGGGTCCATTTACTATTAAACATCACACCTATGTTTGATCCAGAACTAATAGGTAAATTCAGGGAACTAGAGGCCAATCAGCCTCACCTCGGTCCAGAGAAGGTGATAGAGCAGCTAATCCTGGGAACCATTTCCAAACACATGAAGGACAAGAAGGTGATTTGGAGTACTCATCATAGACTCACCAAAGGGAAGTCATGCTTGACTAACTTGATAAACTTCTACAATGAAATGAAATATGGGCTGCATAAGCAGACAATAAGTGGACTGAGAACTGGCTGAATGGCTGTATTGGGTTTACATGCCAAGTTTTTGGTAGCAAGAGGGCTACAGAAGTGGCTTCTGAGAGGAGATGCCAGAAGCTGCCCCATGTCAGACAGAGCCAGTTCCAGCTGCCTCCAAGACAGACCTACCAGTGTCTACGACTGAGACAATCGGTGACATTCATGTCACCTCTATGATAACATATTTAAGAAAGGGTAATAAACTGCTGTGCAACACCTAGGACAGAGGAATGAGAACATGTGAAAGAAACAACTATGCAGACACCAAGGTCAGTGAAGAAGGAGAGGGCAGAGGTGCTCCAGGAGCCAGAGGAGAGATTCCCCTGCAGCCCGTGGTGAAGACAATGGTGAATTAGGTCTTCCCTCTGCAGCCCATGGAGATCCACACTGGAGCAGTCTGTTCCTGAAGGTCTGTAGTCCATTAGAAGGGCCTACGTTGGAGAAGTTTGTGAAGGACTGTCTCCCATGAATAGAATCATAGATTCATAGAATCTTTCGGTTGGAAAAGACCTTAGAGATCATCGAGTCCAATCGTACCCATCCTCTGCTAAACCACGTCCTTCGAAAACTCATCTACCCGTTTTTTAAACACCTCCAGGGGCAGCCTGTTCCAGTGCCTGACCACCCTTTCAGTGAAGAAATTCTTCCTAATATCCAGTCTGAATCTCCCCTGGCACAACTTATGGCCATTTCCTCTTGTCCTATCACCTGTCACTTGAGAGAAGAGATCAACACTCTCTCTGCCACAGCCCCCTTTCAGGCAGCCGTAGACAGCGATGAGGTCTCCCCTCAGCCTCCTCTTCTCTAAGCTAAACAATCACAGTTCCCTCAGCTGCTCCTCATAGGACTTCTTCTCCAACCCCTTCACCAGCCTTGTTGCCCTTCTCTGGACACGCTCCAGCACCTCAATGTCCTTCTTGTAGTGAGGGGCCCAAAACTGAACACAGTACTCGAGGTGTGGCCTCACCAGTGCCGAGTACAGGGGCACAATCCCTTCCCTGGTCCTGTTGGCCACGCTGTTTCTGATACAGGCCAAGATGCCATTGACTCTCTTGGCCACCTGGGCACACTGCTGGCTCATGCTCAGCCAGCTGCCAACCAACACCCCCAGGCCCTTCTCTGCCAGGCAGCTCTCCAGCCAGCCTTCCCCAAGTCTGTAACGCTGCATGGGGTTGTTGTGTCCCAGGTGAGACCCCATGCTTGGAGCATGAGAAGGAAGGAGAGGTAGAAACAACACGTAATGAACTGACTGCAACCGCCATTCCTCACCCCCCTACACCACTTGGAGGAAGAAGGTAGAAGAGTTGGGAGTGAAGTTGAGCCTGGGAAGAAGCAAGGGTTGGGAGGAAGGGGTTTTTTTAGATTTGTTCTTATTTCTCATCATCCTATTCTGATTGATTGACAATAAATTAATTTCCCCAAGTTCAACCCACCACAATGGCTGGGCCCAGTGGCAAAAAGTCTACTGACTAGCAGTGTACCCCAGGGGTCAATACTGAGTCCAGTCCTGTTTAACATCTTCATTAATGGTGTGGATGATGGGGCAGAGTATGCCCTCAGCAAATTTGCAGACAGTACCAAAACTGGGAAGAGTGGCTGATACTCCAGAGGGTTGTGCTGCTTCCAGAAAAGGCCCTAAGGATCCTCATGGACAGGAAGTTGAGCATGAATCAGCAGTGTGCCTTTGCTGCAAAGAAGGCCAATGGTATCCTTGGTTACATTAGGCAAATCATTGCCAACAGATGGAGAGACATGATCCTTTCCCTCTGTTCAGCACTGATGAGGCCACATCTAGAGTCCTGTGTCCAGTTCTGGGCTCCCCAGTACAAGGGAGACATGGACATACTAGAGAGAGCGCAGCAAAGGGCAACAAATATGATTAAGGGCCTAGAGCATCTCTCCTCCGAGGAAAGGCTGAGGGAGCTGGGACTGTTTAGCCTGGAGAAGAGAAGGCTCAGGGGGAAGTTCCTTCAGTGAGGCAACGAGCATCTCAAGGAGGCAGGTGGGAGGTTGTTATGGTCAGTAAATAACAGTATCTCTCTGCCACTCCTTCCTTCTCACACTTCTCCTCTGCTCTGACATGGGTTCTACATGAGCTGCAGTTCTTTAACAAAATATTCAACTACTTCAGCGTGTTCTGTTCCGCAAGCTGCACCACGGAGCACCTTCTCCCCCTCCTGCTTCTCTGACCTTGGTGTACGTACTGCTCCCCACTCCTCTGCATGTCTGGTGGGTTTTGCCCTGTCTTAAGTATGTTTTCACAGAGGCACCACCAACTTGATTGGCTCAGCTTTGGCCTGCAGTGGGTCCATTGCCAAGCCAGCAATCAGAAATAAGTAGGAAACGTTTGTGATTCTTAGATTGTCTTTGCTCTGAATGTCTTATAAAAGAATTATTACACAGATGTTAAAATATTTTTCAGTTTTTAAATAAAATTAGAAACATTAATAAAACCAGAAAATAAGAGAGATTACTCCTAATGATTCAAACTACAGTATTAAGTCCTTTATTCCTTGTTAAAACATACTAGATTTCTGAATACTGTAAGATAAATTTTATACAAATATACAGATTATACCAAACTTCTCAAATATATACTAAGCATGCTTGATAACTGTGGCAGAAGCCTTAGTTCAGAAATACAGTGTTTGAAAAAATACAATGCAGCTTAATGCATACTTTTGTTTGTTTGCTTGTTGTTTGTTTTTCTTACATCTTTTATCCTCAACCTCACCCTTCCAAACCCTAACTTCTGAAGTCGAGTGTATACATGTGAATCTTCTTTTGCATTAAAATGAACAGGCAAATTTATGGATTTCCCCCCATACACATTTAAGAGGAAAATCTGACCAAACTGTATCCTAAATACTGCAAAATAAGGATATTAATAGAAATAAAACCTAAAAGTAAAGATTTCTGCATGCTAGAATCCCTGATGATGCTTCCACTTGCCATTTCTTTTGTTGGTTTCCTTCCTCCTCCCCCCTTAAATATGTTATCACAGAGACGCTACAACCGTCGCCGATTGGCTTGGCCTTGGCCAGTGGCAGGTCTGCCCCAGAGCCATCCGGCCCCGGCTTCTAGTAGCCTCAAGCAGAAGCCATCCATTCCTGTAGCCCCCCCACTACCAAAAACCCCTGCCATGCAATTAGCTTCCTCCTTCCTGGACCACTTCCTTTGACTGGAAGGATGGAGGAGACTACAACCTGTGCTCCAGATCTGTTTAACATTGCTCCAAGGGCCAGACATACAGACTCTTTTGATGGTTCTAAGTTGCCTTGTTACAATATCATTAGACCCTTCATGGAATAGTAGGAGCAGATGATAATCTGCAGGATCTAGGGAGGATGCTACAGACTTTGTGCCTGGACTACCAGCTACTGGGGGTATGGTTGAATTTGGTGCCAACTACTGGAGTCAGATCACAGTTGTAGGTGTCCCCGGTCAGTGGTGTCTGCTACTGGAGTGAATGGAGGGGTATCAGTTCCAGCTACTGGAGCGAGTGGGAGTCTTTAACCTCTAGCTACTGGGGTGGGAACAGTGTGGGTCACGAAAAACAGCTACTGGGCTTGTGGACTGGTGTGAGGTGAGCAAGGCACTCAGTGCCAGCAGCTGGAGCAGGACCGTGCATCACAGTCTGTGTGGTTGGTGCTGGCTGCTGGGGGAAGGCAAGCGTCTGTATTTTCCCAAACTTGATGTGCATCGGGGTGTGCATGTGTATTCACTATAAAACTTCAAGCTAGACTAGCTGGCAGGTAGCAGGGGCCTGTGTGAGTGCATGTGTGTTTACTAGTGAGCATCAGTCTGGACTAGGCCAGTGATCTCAACTCTCGAGTCTCTCTCATTCCTTTCTCATCTCTTCCTGAGGTCTCTCTCATCTACCTCTTTGACCTCTTTGATCTCTGTAGTCTCTGTCATCTCCCACCCCTCTTTTTTTTTGCCACTCATCTCTGTTTTCCCTCTCACCACTCTCTCACCTCTCCATTCACTTGTACTGGGTTTATGTGGCAAGGTTTTGATAGTGCAGGGGCTGCAGTGGTGGCCTCTGTGAGAAAATAATGGAATCATACAATGATTTGGGTTAGAAGGGATCTTAAAGATCACCCAGTTCCAACTCCTCTGCCATGAGCAGGGACACCCTCCACTGTAGGGTTAAAGCCTGGGAAGTAACACACAGAGAATAACACGGAGGCCTTGATAGGGCTTGATAATGAGCTGAAAACTGGCTAAACTTGAAGTAGTGGAAAGTCAGTTTATCAGCAGGGATTAGGTAAAGAAAAACAGAACTTATGCTACCAATTAAGAAACAGCTCAAGGTGGGTGTACAAGTGTTTTAACCCAATCGCTGATGTTAAATTGACGCATGGACAACGACTTCGCAAAAAGATTGTTATAAAAGAGCAATTTGTGTTACAAATAAACGATTCCGATTTGGACTTCATTTTGAACCTGCATTGGGGTCTGTGCCTTTATCCGCTTCACTCCACTAGACCAGGTTGCTCAAAGCCCCATTCAACCTGGCCTTGAACACTTCCAGGTATGGGGCATCCGCAACTTCCCTGGGCAACCTGTTCCAGTGCCTCACCACCTTCACAGTGTATAATTTCCTCCTAATGTCTAATCTAAATCTACCCTCTTCCAGTTTAAAGCCATTGCCTCTTGTCCTATCACTACATGCCCTTGTAAAAAGTCCCTCTCCGGCTTTTTTGTAGGCCTCTTTTAGGTACTAGAAGGCTGCTAGAAGGTCTCCTGGGAGGCTTCTCTTCTCCAGGTGAAACAAGCCCAACTCTCCCAGCCTGTCCTCATAGGAGAGGTGCTCCAGCCCTCTGATCATCTTTGTGGCCTCCTCTGGACTCACTCTAACAGATCCATGTCCTTCATGTGCTGAGGACTCCGAAACTGAACACTACTCCAGGTGAGATCTCACGAGAGCAGAGTAGAGGGGGAAAATCCCCTCCCTCGACCTGCTGGCCACACTTCTTTTGATGCAGCCCAGGATATGGTTGGCTTTCTGGGCTGCAAGTGCACATTGCTGGCTCACGTTGAGCTTCTCATCCACCAGCACCCCCAAGTCCTTCTCTCCAGGACTGCTCTCAATCCATTCTCTGCCCAGCTTGTAATTGTGCTTGGGATTGCCCTGCCTCAGGTGCAGGACCTTGTAGAACTTCACGAGATTCACACGGGCCCACTCCTCAAGCCTCTCAAGGACCCCCTGGATGTCATCCCTTCCCTCTAGTGAATCAACTGCGCCACTCGGTTGGTGTCATCTGCAAACTTGCTGAAGGTGCACTCAGTCCCACTGTCTGTGTCGTTGATGACGATATTAAACAGTACTGGCCCCAGTACGGACCCCTGAGGGTCACCACTTATGATAGGTTTCCACATTGGGGAAACCAATGGTTTCCAGTGAGACAAGGATGTCGTGCAGGGCAGTGTCAATGTTTTGCACAAGTCCAGGTAGATGAAGTCCTCAGTACTTTTTCATCACAGCTCAGCTCAGTTGATTTCTGTCAGGGCTGATTCACAGAGCTCCTCCTTTGAGCCATGTCCATGCTCCCACAACCATTTTCCAACAGTTACCGTGTCGTAGAAGGCCACCAAATTTGTCAGACATGATTTTCCCTTAGTGAAGCCACGTTGGCTGTCACCAATCACCTCCTTATTTTACGTGAGCTTTAGCATAGTCTCCAGGAGGATCTGTTCCGTGATCTTGCCAGGCACAGAGGTGAGGTTGACCGGCCTATAGTTCCCTGGGTCTTCCTTATTTCCCTTTTTAAAAATGGGGGTTATGTTTCCCCTGAACTGCCATGACTTCTCAAATATGATGGATAGTGGTTTAGCAACTTTTTTGGCCACATGTCTCCGCACTTGTTCCGGAATACCAGACTTATTCAGACCTTTTGGTGTCAACAGTGGGAAGCAGCAAGCTTAGATAGCGTGTTTATATTGCAAGGCAGATGAGGTGCACATCGTGGTCCAACTGTTGAAGACGGAAGGAGTCACCGACACCTGATGGTTCATCAGTGGAACTCGTTTATTGGTCGTGTTACAATCACTTTTATAGCCACGATAATTAGGTTATACATATTGCAAAGCTCAGGCTCATTATTGGTCGTACGATAATTAGGTTATACATATTGCAAAACTTTAGCTCCTTATTGGTTACAGACTTTATCACTGCACATACATTCCTGTAGTTTTAGAAATCCATCTGGTCCTGTGGGAGACATCCTGTTATCTCCCTTGCCTAAGCTTCACTGCACAACAAGGGCCCACTGACCTTGCTGGTCAGTATTTTTTCACTTAGCTCAGTATTTTCCCACTCAAGGCCTAAACAGCTTGCTTTTGTCAGGCTCATATCTGCTTTCAGTGAGCCAGGTTTCAGTAAGTCTCTCCACAATTCCTCCGTTTTCTTTATTTAAGGCAATGTGGCTTTGTAACATATTTTGCACTAGGTTTTTCAAGTTCATTCTGCAAACATTTAAACATACAAGGGAGAATCAGTAAGGTGACAAAATTTATAATTAATATGACTAGTCCTTGTTTCAACAATTCTGATACCCAGGGTCCAAATCCAATATTGGCCAATCATTCTCATAATGGGTCTGTAAGCTAAAGTCTTTTAAGTGTGTTTGCATTTCTGTTATTTGTTTGTGTATTGATGTTGAGTGATCAGACAGATTTAAACAACACATACCTTTGATCAGGAGTGTTCTTAGCCAGCCTGTAATACCAAATTGAGAATCAATTTCCAAGAACATCATCTGTTTCCTTTAATTTGAGTCAATTGGGTCCACATTGTAAAGCAATCAGTCTTGACTTCTTGGATTGTTAACTTGCTGAATGGCAAGTTTTAATTACCAAATTGCTTGAGCTTGGCGAAAAGCACTTCCTGATGCAAAATGATAAAAATGTGGCTGATTATATGTGATACCTGCTGCTATATAAAAATCCTCAAAATTCTGGTGAAAATGTGCAATACAAAGACTACCTTCAGTTGCTACTATATGACTATTTCTTATCAACCTATTGGCACAAACTCCACACTCTAATAAAAGATTCAAAGCACAATTACAATATACACAATTGCAATCACAATTAATAGCTATAACAGAATTCAATTCTCAAGCCCCTTTCAGTCCTTGTCAGTCAAGTATGTTCACAATTACATATCGTGGGCGAAACCTCTTGCTTGATGTGTTAATTTCTGTTTGAAGTTGTTAAAGTAGAATGCTTATTACTCTTTGCTGTGGCTCTCATGTGTTCGGTTGACTGACCCGACTGCTGGGCGTGTCCATTTACTGGGAATCCATAAGGGACCTTGATCTGTGGAAACACAACTATAACCACAACCAGTAAATAGCAACAGGCTCGGTCCCTCCCATAATTCTGTCTTAGGGTTCTTATAACACAATTGTATTTCAGGTGTAGCTTACATTTTCACACCACTATTATGAATTACTACAGATGCTTGCTCTAAACCTGCTACCAAACTAAGATAATTAAACAATTAAGTGTAAAAAGCGCTTTACTTAACCTTATCTGCGGATCTAATTCTGTTACATCTTTCTGCTTTGCAAGGTATTCTTTAATAGTTCTATATGCTCGTTCCACAATCACTTGAACTGTGGAAAAATGCGGAATACCTGTTACATGCTTAATTCCCATGTTTGCAAAAATTTTCTCTACTTTACCTCTATAACATGATACTGCTACTCTGTTCACATGGCTCTTATTGATTGGTTGTCTTAATGTTCGTTCCTTACAGTTATATAACTCTACTACTATACTACCTTCTCTTATACCCTAGAGGTGAGTTTAAGGTTATTCTGAAACACAGCATGTCCCTTAACCTTAAAGCCCTTATGTCTCTTATTTTTAGCTGAACAATTTCTCCTGTTGTGGCCCCTTTTAAGGAGATAACAATTTAGCTAAATTTTGACAATCATATGGCAAATTAACATCTGCTGTAAAAATCCAATCTAACTTAGCCCTAATGGCTTCAGACTTTATCCCATTCTCCTGCACAGTCTTTTTAACTTGTTGTAAAATTTTCCAAATCATGCTGCTCGTAACTATTACCATGTTGATTAAATAATACAGGAAAAGTTAGGTTACCTGCTGGATGCCAATCTTCCTCTAATATGGCATCTCGGATTACACCTGACTACCTACCAGATTTTTGCAGAATCACAGAACTGTCTGCATACAGGTGATGGACATAACCCTTTACCTATACCACCAAAAGGTGATGCTGAAAGCTTTGTAGTGCTTTCAGCCAGTTCCTGGACAGATCTTTCAGTCCTCGCATGTGATGCAAATGTCGACAACGATTGTTCCATTCTGTGGTGTAGAGCATTCGTAGCTTCCTCCATTTGCCTCTTGAGATCTTGTAATTTGCTACTTCGTGGAATTATTGTTTCATGCTGTGGCTGTGCTTCATCTTCAGATGAGTTGTCTCCTGTTAAACAAACCGCTTCGGGGGGAGGAGGCCAGGGTGGGTATAACTTCTTGCAACATCTGGCTCCTCCCACTCTTACATCATCACTGGTGTCACTGCAGTTCCTTCCGTATTGTCTGTCAGTTCACTTCCGGCTGCCGAAGCGTGAACGTCGCTCGCGGCTGATGGCACGTCGCTTGTTTTTTCTGCTTCATTAGACATATCATTAACTCTTAATAAATCATTAAAAGAGTCACACATCTTATCGCTCGATTGACCCTTAATAGCAACAAAAGTACTTCAATGCGACTGTGGCTGCGAGACGGTGGAGCAGCTGTGGTTGTAGATAAAGGGGCTGTTACTCCCTGCACAGCTGCAGCGGCCACTTTCGATTCTATTTTTAACTTTTGCAAGGCATTAATCACAGTTCTCCAAGTTGTGTTACAAGCAGTAAATAGCTCTTCTCCCACATTAGTGATATACAAAGTCCCAAAAGTTCATCCCTCTTCTGCTTCAAAAGCACTAGCGGAGTTTGTGAAAAAAAACTCCTCTTTATTCCATGATTCAATGGAATCCTTTATACCACGCTTTTGTAAAAAGCACTTTAGGAGACTAAGAGCTGCTTCTTTTTCCATTTTTCTATCCTGCACCAGGTACCTGTTTATGGCCATTGCACCCTTCCAAAGTCAGCTCACGTTGCAGCGTCCCCTCCTTTGTCAGGACAGATCCGGAGTCCAGCTCTTTGATCCTCGTTTTTCTATGTTAGCTAAAAATAAATCGTATGCTACTTGCCGATCCATTTCAGCGCTGTTGCGGTCCTCCGGCTCCGGTAGCACGTACGGCCCAGTACCACCTCTATGATCCCTGGGGGTGCTGCTCCTGCCTTTTCCAATGGCATTGAGCACCGCTCTGGCCGCTTCAGAGCCCAACCCAACTCCGTCCACCGATGGTGTTCTCCCCCGTTTTCTTTAGCAACGGGGCACGTCGGGGTCACCATTTTGTTGAAGACGGAGGGAGTCACCGACACCAGATGGTTCATCAGTGGAACTCGTTTATTGGTCGTGTTACAATCACTTTTATAGCCACGATAATTAGGTTATACATATTGCAAAGCTCAGGCTCATTATTGGTCGTACGATAATTAGGTTATACATATTGCAAAACTTTAGCTCCTTATTGGTTACAGACTTTATCACTGCACATACATTCCTGTAGTTTTAGAAATCCATCTGGTCCCGTGGGAGACATCCTGTTATCTCCCTTGCCTAAGCTTTACTGCACAACAAGGGCCCACTGACCTTGCTGGTCAGTATTTTCTCACTTAGCTCAGTATTTTCCCACTCAAGGCCTAAACAGCTTGCTTTTGTTAGGCTCATGTCTGCTTTCAGTGAGCCAGGTTTCAGTAAGTCTCTCCACAGTCCAACAGTGGCATTTGGGGTGATATGGAAGTTTCACAACTAGAGACTGCTGCATACAATCAGATAAGACCACTGCTCCCCCTCCCCGCCTCGTGTCTGTGACTGAAACTCCTTTGTCCAGAGGGGCATGCTGAGCCACTGGGTCCTGCTGGTGACGACACAATAAACTTTGCTAAGGGTCAGTTGACACCTGATTAATTGACTTCATTTCACCTCACTAAGAGTCACCAAGAATAAAAATCTGTCATTCAGAATCCTCTATTTTAAGGATGGAAACTCCAGTTACGGAACAGGTTGACAGGCCTGAATCTCTCTCTTCCCCAAACAGAGACTCCTCTTTGGTAAGACTTGTGCCTCTGGCTTTGTCACACGTTACCCAGGAACATATTTTTTACTAAAGGGCTGAATTCTTAATCAAAGGTAGCAATTGCAGAGAGTGAATTTATCAATGGCTATTCCGAATCTTTACATCTGTCACTTTAATAAATTACTTATAGTTTCACCTTTGCAAAACTATTTCAGTGAAAGTCCTTAGGAGGGCTCTTGACACGCGGAGAAACGACTTTACAACCTGAGAGGTTATAAAGGAGGTATGCTTATTCAGCGCTGGGTGCACAGGGGATTGCTCCACCACAAACGTGCACGCCCTGCGCGGTGCTTTGTTGTGGTTATATGCAGTAAAATGTTACATATTCATTGCATTTCCCAATATGCCTATACATATGCATAACCTGTCCCCCACTTCGTATTAAAATGAGTCTGAAAAGATAATTTCCATAATCTCCACCTACTAGCGCTTGCGCACTGCCTCCTGGTGGTGGTCGTTGGAGGGTCATGGGGATGAAGGCCAACCGCTCCTCTTCATCACCGCGAGTAACCGCTGGTTCTTGCGTACACTCCATTGTTCCTTGGCCCTTATCCAACCTCAGAACACTTAGGCATAAACCATTTACCAAGTCTGAGACTAAGACTGGATCCAGCCACACCTAGGCTCCTCTCTGAGAAGGAGTTTAGAAAGCAAGGGGATCCTTTCTGAACACTGTGACTGAAACGGAGGGGGCCTCCTCTCTGCCACATGTCAGACTCATACTCTTAACGGACACTTGCAGATATATCTCAACAGGTCCCATGAACTTGTGCACCTTCAGGTTCCTTAGATGGTCTCAAACCTGATCTTCTCCTACAGTGGGTGGTTCTTCACTCTCCCAGTCTAGCCTTTGCCTTCTATGTCTTGGATGGCGTGGCTTGAGCCCTTGAAGACTGATTCTGCTTGGACAATTTCTCTGTATACCTCCCAGGCAACCTGCCCTTGCTTCCACCCTCTGCAGGCTTCCTTTTTGTGTTTGAGTTGGTCCAGGAGTTCCTTGTTCATCCACGCAGGCCTCCTGGCATTTTTGCCTGACTTCCTCTTTGTTGAGATGCATCGCTCCTGAGCTTGGAGAAGGTGATCCTTGAATATTAACCAGCTTTCTTGGGCTCCTCTTCCCTCCAGGGTTTTATCCCATGGTACCCTACCAAGCAGATCCCTGAAGAGGCCAAAGTCTACTCTCCTGAAGTCCAGGGTAGTGAGCTTGCTGCGTGCCCTCCTCACTGCCCTAAGGATTTTGAACTCCACCATTTCATGGTCACTGCAGCCAAGACTTCCCTTGACCGTCACGTCCCCACCAGCCCCTCCTTGTTGGTGAGAACAAGTTCCAAGCATAGCACCTCTCCTCGTTGGCTCTTCTATCACTTGGAGAAGGAAGTTGTCATCAATGCATTTACCAGGAAGCTTCTGGATTGCTGTGAGTATATTGGCATATCTGATTTTACACAGAAAAGTGACAGTACTAAGTTTTTCATTTAGTGTTGTGGCTTGAGCTAAGTAGAATCAGTTTTCTAACTCCAGCTAAGCCTCGTCTGAGTAACTTCATTTTCTGACAGTTAACTGCATGTTTTTCAGACAGTGTTTCTCTCTAGAAGTGATAACACGGGGCACTGGGATGCAGAAAGGCCATTGCTTATACTTATTCCTATAGAAACCACGGCCATCCTCAAGCTGGTGGAGTGCCGTAAATCAAAGACAAAGAAGGGTCGCACTTGCAGGGAGATGTGGACAGGAGAGGTGACCCCAAACTGACCAACAGAGTATTCCATCGCATATACATCATACTCGGTATAAAACTGAGAGCTCTCTTCTTCGATGGCTGATGTCCGGTGAGGACCTCATCTGTCTGCTTGCCTCTGATCCCCGATCCGTGTGTTCCTGAATCCAGTTCCTGAACCCAGTTTCCTCCTATCAGTCATCTTCTTCCCTGTGCTTGCTCTCCAGCTTTTGTGGTGATGTACAGTCATCAAGGGGTGGGGGCACAATTTCATATATTTGTATATATATTTTATTATTTTCTTATTATTTTCTTCGTTATTATTATTATTTCATTAAAGCTGGTTTAGTTTTGGTTTCCAACCCATAAGTCTTTTCCACTCATTTCCCCTTTCCCTGGAGGTGGGGAGGAAGGGAACTGGGAGCCCAACTGCTTGGTATTAGCTGCCAAAATTAGGTTGGGCTGGGGCTAAACCATGACACTTAGTCAATCTAACTCCCTGGACTGTGCATTTCTTCTGTTTAGAAAGCCCGGGATTCAGAAATTTATTTTACTGAAATCTTTGCACACCTGAACTGATTTAGGGGATAAACAAAAATCTTCAGAACTGTGGCTGGCTATGGATTCCATTGATCTGGACCCCAACCTATGGATTGGTTTTCTGGCTTGACCTTGGACCTGTCTTGCCTCTAGGGACCTGCCCAGCGGTCAATGGACTGTGTTTGACCCTGGGTATCCTCAGCAGACCTGAGTCTGATTTGTGGACTGACTTCCTGTATTGAACTTGGATCTGCCTCATCACCACAAATTTGTCTGATGATCTGGACTCTTGAACAAGTCTGACTACTATCTCCAGGTCTGCCCTGCTCGCCTCACTCAGATACTGCAGGAATGGGCCCAGGCTGGTGAGGCCCTTGCCACGCATATCGTGGTGCTCAACTCCAAGTTCTCCGTCCCTTAGGGAGAAGCCAGCCCTTGCTGTTCCCTGACTGGAAGACAGTGGTAGAAAGCCTTGTTAAAGTCAATATAGACCACATCCATTGCTCTCCCCTCATCCACTGAGCCAGTCACCTTATTGTAGAAGGCTATTGAGTTGGTCAAGCATGATTTTTCCCCTTCATAATAAGTCCATGCCAACAACTCCCAAACATCTTCTTGTCCTTCACGGGTGGGCTTTGGCTTTCTTAACACCATCCCTGCACACTCATACAGTCTCTCTATATTCCTCCTGGGTTCCCTGACTCTGCTTCCACCTCTTGTATACTTTCTTTTCATGTTTGAGCTTTGTCAGGAGGTCCTTGTTCATCCATGCAGGCCTCCTGCCACCTTTGCTTGATTTCCTGCGTGTCGGGATGGACCATTTTTTAGATTTGAGGAGGTGATCCTTGAAAAATCAACTAGCTCTCCTGGACCCCTTTGCCCTGTAGGACTGTCTCCCATGGGATTATTCCAAGCAGAACCCAGAAGAGGCCCAAGTCTTCTCTTCTCAGGTCCAGGGTTTTGATACATCATTTCTTGCCAGGAGGAGGAAATAAACACAAAGCTGAACCTAATCATGAGCTCTTCTATCATTTTATATATGTGCTGCTTAAAGTAATGAAAATGAACAACAGAATTTAAAATTCAAAGCTCTTATTACTTTTTTTTTACCCCAGATTGTGGGAAAATAACCCAAGACTGTAAAGAAGTGTCTGTTCAGGAGAACTGCATAATATTTTATTTATTATTATCGCTTTTTTTAAATTTATGAGTTTTTAGGTATGTGCTCTCTCATATCTACTGATATCAGACTCCAGTGATATCAACTGCAGATCTGACAAATCTTTCTTTTTTTCACAAGAGAAGTTAAACAATTTTCATTAGAGGTTCAACTTTGTCACATAAATGAGGAGAGGTAAGTCTCCAAGAACTAGAAATATGAAAAAGTGGTTTCATTTAACACCGTACCTCTGTTTCTGCTGCATAGGTTGCTGTCTCATAGCCATATATTGCATGTCCTCTTGTAGCCGATTAAGGGGAGAATCTGGTTTGACACGAATTCCATAATAATGATATTTGGAGTTCCCCCTTTATGAAAAAAAAAACCAAACCAAAAATAGCATTAGTTTTATGCATATACATCATACTCACTTCACAATTTTCCTTGTCTGGAAAGCAGTATGTAAAAGTTAGGCTTGACTTTCCACTCACTCTAGTATAAAACTGGAAATCAGTTCACTTAAACTATATTTTCCAGCATTTTACCATTGGACTTCATTTAAATAGAATAAGGAAAGTAGAAACCAAATAAATTACTTATACAATCACAATGAATAAAACAATTCCATAAATGGGGTATGTGAGGGTTTGTGTATGTTTTACTAGTCAACTTCAGTCCTGATCAGCTGGAGAACAAGAACAGAATTGGGTTATATGCATTCATGTTTATGCGAGTGCTATTGGTGTCTATGTGAGTGCTGGTAAAGCCATTGCTCTGTGTTAGCTTGTGTGGTCAGCTGTGTTAGTGTCATGTGTGTGCTTATCTGCATCTCTGAAACATGTTTAGTCTCACTACAAGGTGGACCTGCAAATGGGAACAGCAGTAGCTGCACCCATTGGACTGAGATGGAAGATATCTGGGTCTTAAGAGTACAGAATCTGGCTATAGCAGACTTGGAGTCCCGTGGGTCCTGGAGTCCACTGGATTTGACAACTCCCTTAGCAGTAAGGTTTAAAATAATATTTATTTGTTTGTTTGCTTGCTTGTTTTTAACATACAAGCTTCACGTTCACAAGTATTATTGATATTTTCGATTATACTGTAAGATTTCATTAACGCAAACCTGGTTCCGAGTCTTCTGGTCCGTAATCCCATGAAGATTGACCGTATGAGTTTTCCAAAGGAGGCAGCATTGACTGGATCTAACTTGTGCTCCTGACAATGACGTAAGTAATGGTTGTAAAGGGTACTTCTGGGGAGACTCACTCCTTCTGCGGTTTCATAGTTGTCTAAAAGCCATTGGAGCTATATTAAATATGAAAGAGTGAACATATGTAAATTCAGTATTACTCTACTAAAAAAAATCTTCATTGTACAACACAGACCTCTGATATTTTTTAGGCTGCCCTTAAGGCCTGTTCAATACAGCGACTTTGTTCTTCAAGCAAATATAACCTCTTTAAATCTAAATCTCTTTCAATGCTAGATATGCCATGATGCATTAGTATCTTTTAGAATTACAAGGAAATAACAAAACTTGTGACCTCAGGTAGCTGCACTTCTAAAAATATTTTAGATTCAGTACCATGCATTAACATTTTATGAAGTTATTTATGCTTTGGAGACAAATTATTGGAACTCCAAGGAAATAAAATAATCAATGTAATTTATATTGATTGCAGAAAAAGTCTAAAAGGAATAAGTTAATACTTTTTTAATTCTGTAATGTTATACTATTTCTCTTCACTTGAAAAAAAATGCAAACAAAAAAACCCCCAGTACTTATTTAACTGAATATGGCTTATTTTCTTCCAAATGCAAAGAAGAAGCTATCAAATATAAGGTAACAAGCAATTTAGATGACATGAAAAATAACTGGTACATCTATAAAATATTATGTGCCTGTTTGCCTTTAACTTCAAAGAGCCATCTTCGTGTTTACTTTCTTACAGAAATCCTCATCGGACCTATCATGCATAGGATTCTAAACAAGGGCTCTATGTAAAGATGCAGGAGAAAAAAGATCTAACTGGTTCCACGATGGATGCAGGTAATGTTGCACTTTAAATAAACATAACAAAAAAGTGCAATTCATTATCCTTATATCAACTTGTAGATATAAACACATTATTAAAATAGTCTTAACATTCACAAACGTATTTTATCTTGATCTCTATTTGACAGATATTCTTTCAACCATAGATTGGCATTAGCCAACAATGGGAAAGCAAAACCCAAGATAAGTACAAAATAAGGATTCTTGCTCTAGAGTGAAGATATTTCAATAACAAAACCTTGAAGTGATTACTTACAGCCTGGAAAGAAGAACACCATGTAAAAAGGTAAATAATCTGCAGACATGATAAAGTTATTGCAAGCAACCTTAAACATACTTTTGCATTTACAGATATCTAATTCTAAAATTGAAATGTCCAGACTTTGATTTCTGACTTGTTGATTTATAATAGTAGCAACATTGGAATGGCATGAAATGGTTTACACAGAATGGGTAAATTGACTCCAACTTCAGTGAAACTTCTGTATATAGAAAACATTAGTTTATAAATTAGTTAGAACAATCGCATGCAGAAAGAAATCAGGAAAGGAAATAAAATAGAGGAAAATGAAAAAAAATCATTAAAATGGTCAACAGATCCCTCTATTTGTCTTTCAGTAGTTTTGAAAACACCTCAAAACAGTTAAGAAACATCAGGATAAGGCAGACAGATGCAAATCTCATTATTAGGATATTAAGATATTTTCATAGAATCATAGAATGAGTTGGGTTGGAGGGAACCTTTAAAGATCATCTAGTCCAACTCCCTGCCATGGACAGGAGAAACCTTCCACTAGATCAGGTCGCCCAAAGCCACATCCAAACTGCCCTTGAACACTTCTAGGGATGGGGCACCCACAACTTCTCTGGGCAACCTGTGCCAGGGCCTCCCCATCCTCATTGTGAAGAACTTTCTTCCTTATGTCCATTCTAAATCTGCTGTGTGAACCAACACAGGCAGGAGTCAGGAACAACCACAAAGCCACAGATGAAATGCAAAGAGTAAATTTATTTCTGTTACCTCGCGAACTGGGCAATCTCTGAAACAGCATCCAGGCAGAGGAAATGCAAGCAGGAATGCAGGCACTGTGGAGCTTGGTCCTTGCTAGGAAGTGGAAATACCAGACCTGCTACTTTTGCCTGTATATATTAGGGAAATGGCACAGTAGTTTTTCCATCTTTCTCACAGCAGGGCTGGAATCTCAAGCGTGTTTTCTAAGATGTCCCTAAGTTTATCACAGGTCTGTGTTACCTAAACACAAAGGTTCTACTTGGCCAGCACACCAGACTAGGCAATGATTACCACAATTTCTGTGTTTTTCTATATCCCAGCTGCAAGGTCACTTGAGCGTGCTTCACAATTCCTCCTCGCCAGTCTTCCATTATATTCCCACATCTACCCTCTTCCAGTTTTAAACCATTGCCTCCTGTCCTGTCACTACAGACCCTGGTAAAAAAGTCTCTGTCTTTCTTCTAAGCTTCCTTTAAATACTGAATGGCCACAACATGGTCTCCCCAGAGCCTTCTCTTCTCCAGTCTGAACAACCTCAACTCTCTCAGCCTTTCCTCAGAGGAAAGGTGTTCAGCCCTCTGATCGTTTTCAGACCCACTCTATCCCACTATCTATGACATTGATGAAGATATTAAATAGCATTCGTCCTAGTACGAACCCTTGAGGGACACCACTCATTACTGATCTCCATTTGGACACTAAATCATTGACTGCAACTCTTTGGACATGGCCAACCAGCCAGTTCCTTATCCATCTAACAGTTCATCCATCAAACCCATCTCTCTCCAATTTAACAGCAAGAACGGTGTGTGGGGAGGTATCAAAGGCCTTACAGAAGCCTAGGAAGATGACATCCGTAGCTCTTCCCTTGTCCACCAATGCAGTCACTCCATTGTAGAAGGCCACTAGATTAGTCAAGCACAATCTGCCCTTGCTGAAGCCATGTTGGCTGTCTCTAATCTCCTCCCTCTCTTCCATATGCCTCGACATATCTTCCAGGAGGATCTGTTCCATGATCTTTTAACTAGAGCATGACACAGGAAATAGGGGAATACGGTTTTCTGATGTAGAAAAGCTTGCCCTTTAATTCTTATTGTTTTCAATGTGAAGATTCTGGACTTCCTTGTCAGATTCAGATTCAATGCAGACTTATCAATGCTTTGTACATCTAAGTTTTCAGACAGATTTTTTACATTTTGAAAATAAAATTATCTTCCATTTTATTATGTTATTAAAATGATTTTAGCATATTTCTAGGTCTCCTTAACATCGAAACAATTATTTTAAAAACATTCAAAATTACCTAAAAGTCCTTCTTCACAGTTTACAGAATTCAATTTCCCTCACCCAATTTTAGTATTTTTCTAAGAAAAGTAAATTCTCTTCCAAGAAATTGTACTGGCTCCTGCTGTCTTATTCTACCATGATGATACACGTTGACAAAACAATTTTGGTTTTCACCTCCATATTAACACATTCTTGGAGGGGCAAGGGTGTGGTGTCAACAAATCAAAATAAGTTTATAACTTCTACCCAATATACTGATGAATTCATATCACATTCAATACTTACATTCCATCTGAGAAAATACATAAGTTTATGTTGGTTAGTAATGCTAAGACGCAAGAAAGGATGCAGTATATATATAGACATTTAACAGCATTAAAAATACAAAATTATTTATAATGAAGAAAATGAAGAAAAAAATGAAGAAAAAAATGAAGAAAAAAACCATGTTATTTACATAACATTTCAAGAAAGACTAGCACTGTTTAAAAACAAACTGAAGATTAGGCTTTGAGTCTTTCTCCTTTACCTAAAAGTTATATTTAATGGCTTTACCACTATATTTGCAACCATCTTATCATGCAGACATCTTCAGCTTTCTCTTATGGAAAATTCCGAGCAAGAGACAGAAGAATAAAAAAAATATTAGAGACTAACAGATTGTTTTAAAATTTTTTTATCTCATCAAATGGATCGTCAGAATTCTTATCTTATAATAAATTTATTCAGAATAACAGAAATATTTAAAAAGAAATCTAGCAAATATATTTTATTCAAAGTGTGTGCTGCTTCTTTCCCCCTTCACCTGCTCCAAAATTGTTATATTTGGTACACAAATTGTAGAAAATTATTTTAAAATGTCAAACCCAGACTACTAAAGAATTCTTTGATTATTATTTTTACATTTACATTAGGACCTCGAGAACATTAAGCTGTGTAAACACAATACAGAACCTAAAAAAGAAATGCACTCTATAGTATGTCATGACACTTAACCTGACAAAATATAGTGGAAGAAGATGCAGATTACAAGCAACTAAAATGGAAAGATTAAAAGCAAAAAGTAGCAATAAAGTAAACCAAACATTTAGAGGCAGGCTAAGCATGCAAAACAAGCAAGAGATTAACTTTCACGAAAGAAGAGACAACTTACATGGCTGTTGAGAAGAGAACTTCTGTGAGTAGAAAGACCATCAGACTTTTGCAGTGTCTCAATCGCCATTTCAATCTGATAATACATGTCATTAAAAAATGACTCAAGACAAGACAGTAGAAAAGGCTGATCAGAAAAATTCTGATAGACTGCCTTAAGTTCAATGGAAATATCTAGTCCAGTCACAGCTAAGGGGTATTTTCTACTTAAAGGCCTCATCCTAAAGTCCCCATGAAGGCAAACCTCCCCAGTGAAGTCAAGGAGGCATTTTGCTTGCATATATACTGCAGGATCCCACTTTCAAAGTCCAGCTTGCCTTCCTCCCTGCTCATGAAATAAGACAATTGGATTTACCAGTAAGCTACATTACAAACAGTAAACATTACTGAACAATGTTTTCAATAAAAGAAAAAAAATCCCAGAATAAAATCCTAAGAAAGGCCTCAATGTTTCTTCCTCCAAGTATTTGTGAGAGACCTGTGCACACTTTGAATGTGAATTAGAAACAAAATTTCTGCTCTCTGCAATCATGGAGCAAAATCTCAATCATTCAGTAAGTTTTCTGCCATTAGTTTCATTGGACAGGATATCACCCCTACAGCCTGTCAGAGCATTCTTTGAATATTCAGAGCTCTCAAAGTAAACGAAAATTGAAGGTTTACACAGACAGCAAGCTCCATCCTTAGAAAAAATCAGATGGGTTCAGAATAATACTTTTAAAAGGAAAACTATTATAGACCATTAATTATACAGCAGTAATACTCCTAATAAAAATGTGTAAAGACAATCATATCCATCCCCATTCTTCCCCCCATATTAATGCATCTCTTGATTAATTCTATAATGACAGCATTAAAAATAAAATTGCAATCTAACTATAGTTTAGCTGCAGAGCTAGAATATTGAAAGTGATAGAGACAATGGGGTGTACAGTAAAAGAAGGCACACAATTAGCCACATTAAATGGAAAAAAAAAACCACAAAAGCCAAAAAAAAAATACTTCAATATTACAAAAATTACGAAATCCAGATTTTTTTTTTCTTGCTTATACACATAGTAAAAGCCATACACTTCCACAAGAGTTAGTCCCATCAGGAAATCAGGATTGAGAAACAAAGCATAAAATTCACATAATTATTTTTAAAAAATTTAAAAAAAACACAAGACAGAGTTGGCAAGATTTGAACTGCCAGTTTTAGAAAAATATAATTAGACACACAGGAATCCACTCTTCTAGAAATGTGCTAACACCGTGCCACTGAGAATTGGACTGTTATGATAGTAGTTAGTGGTTAGTCATGTTTGACCTACTTTACACATTATCACAGAAAAAAAAGGAACAGACAGAAATTCACTTCAGGGATTCAGAGGCATCTCAAATATCAAATGTTGAATACTTCAGAAACAAAAAGTCACTGTATTCCTCTCGCCAGTTTTTAACAATGAGAACAATACACTTGAATGTATTTTAATTGCAACAACAGCACTACGTGGCTTCCTTTTTGCAAGGTGAATCAAGTCCCAGTATGGTAGTGAGATAAATGGAAAGAAAGACTGGACATAGCTAAACAAAAGCTAGTAAGAGAGGAGGAGGTGGTGCTCCAGGTGCCAGAGCAGAGATTCCCTTGCAGCCTGCAGTTAAGACCACTACGAAGCAGGTTGTTTCCCCTGCAGCCCATGGAGATCGACATTGGAGCATATACCCACACTGCAGCCCGTGGAGGACCCTACATTGGAGCACGTTCCTGCCACCATGGAGAGGAGCCCACACAGGAGCAGGTTTTCTGGAAGGACCTGTAACCTTGTGGGGGACCCATGCTGGACAGTCTGTTCCTTAAGGACCGCGTCCCATGGAAAAGACCCACATTGGAGCAGTTCTTGAAGAACTGCAGTTTGTGGGGAGGATCCATTTTGGAGGAGTTTCTGAAGGACTGTCTCCCGTGCATGGAACCCCACACTGGAGCAGGGGAAGAGTGTGAGGAGGAAGGAGAGGCAGAGACAATGTGTGATGAACTGACCGCAACCCCCATTCCCCAACACCCTGCGCCACTCAGTAGGAAGAGGTAGAAGAATCAGGAGCAAAGTTGGGCCCAGGAAGAAGGGAGGGGTGGCGGGAAGATGTTTTCAGATTTGCTCTTCTTTCTTATTATCCTACTCCATTTAATTGGCAATAAATTACAATAATTTCCTCAAGTCAAGTTTTTTTTGCCTGTGAAAGTGTGGTGGATTTACCTTGGTTGGCCTCCAGGTGCCCACCAAGCCACTCTAATGTTCCCCTTCCATACATAAGAGTAGAAAAGTATGACTGAAAGCTCATGGGCTGAGATAAGGACAATGAGATCACTCACCAATCACTGCCATGGGCAAAACAGACTATTGAGGAGTGGGAGTGAGAATGGCTTGGTGGTCAACCCATCACAAAGAGTTACTTCAGAAACAGGGTTTTTTTAATTAATACATGAAATACAGCATGCTGATAGTTAATATAGGTATGTGATCTACTGAATAAATATATTAAGAGGCAAAACTAGAAACTAAACGTTAGGTGCTACAGGGCTTTATAAATTTAATTTTTAACACAATTTATTTTTTTAACACCACAAAAGCTAATGGCTGAAAGCTAAGAGAAATAAGCAACATAAGCAGATGAGGCCAGAATGTAAATGGTGCAAGCGTGACTGACTTTAGTCTCATGGGGATTTTCTGGACATACAGTGAGGGCTTTATGGGGCTCACAAGGACAGTGTAGGACATATATGTTCTTCTATCATCTACTGTGCAACACTGAAACTTATTTCTTTTTCCAAAAGGGCTAGGGAGAAGCCATGATGCCTCACAGCTATGGAGCAGAAAGAAGCAGGAAGCGGAATGTTGGGGGACAGAGCTTAATGAGAGTATAAGAGCTCAAATGATCTAATCTTACCATCTCACTAATTAATTCAAAAGTGACCAACATTTTTAGCAGCTGTAATAATTGACCATTTCAATGTCTCATTAAACATGTTATTCACCTTCTTGTGTTTGAAAACCAAGACTGAAAGCTTTTTTTTCCACCAAACAAGTCAATGTGCTCAGAAGAAGATTTGAATAAAAAATGTCAGATCTGTATGATTAAAAGGTCAAACTAGATGATTTGATGTTCCAATGTAACATAAAGATCCATGCATATCTAAGCTGTTGTTTTTTTTTTTTTATCTGAAGCAGTTTGTTCATCCTAGGACAAATCAGGCTACATAAAAAGTGTGCTGACAATTACCAGAGGGGTGAAGGAATAGACAAGGGAAAAAATCCTTTATGCGGAAAGAGATTGACCGTTTGAATAAATATCTCAACTCAGACTATTTTCCAAATCATAACTACTCCAGCTTAATATAAGGCTATGGAAATTTACACATTTTTGTATATTTTTTTTCTCTTACAATTTTGGTGCAAGTATTACAGTTATTTTATTATCAGGATATGACATTACTATTGGGCCTCTTTATTTGTGGCTGTTATTCTTTTTCTCCCACTCTGTAGTTAGTATCAGGAATGTTAATTAATTAACTCATAAGTATTCATTCATTCATATTGACTGTGGTTTAATTTCCAAGTACCTTTTCATCTGCACAAGCATGACTGAAATATATGATAAATTTCTGAGTGAAGAGTTTCTATGGTTAGTGATGACCGTGAATAACAGTGACTGCAGATCAATCCTAATGTTTGTTAGAAAAAATAGAACTAAAGGTTGGGAGCTCCTCCCTGGCTGACAAGCATAATACTTTTTTTTTATATAATAACTATATACACATTTTGAAAGTTTTGACATTAGGAAGCATTGATAATATTCAAATTTCATCAGAACAGTCCTTAAGACATTCACATATGGCAGAAATGCAGGGTGATTTAAATTCTATTTATAGGACACATAATTTTCTAATTAGTCTTTGCTGTAGCTGCCTGGCCTCTGACAGTAACTGTCAGTGATCGACCCAGACTCATCCTTCAAGTAGGACACAACATGTAATATAATTTCAAATTGCCAACCAGATCACTCCTCCTACAATCTATAAGTAGCTTTATCAGGAAAGGCTAGAATCTTATCAATGTTATGACTAATTTGCTAGTTACAAAAATTTAATTATTTGATTAGTGAGGGTGAATAAAACAAAATTATTTGTTGTAAACAGTGAAACAGAGCTAATTTTTAATATGGCAAAAGTGTCAGAGGTTATAATAAGCCCATACTCAGTTCATTTGTCTCCATGTGAAAATTATCCAAAATTAATTCAAAAGATTTGATACATTTGCTGAGTATATCATTAGAAAGTAGACCTGGCTACATATTATTGTGACCTCTTAAATTCTCTATATAAGTATGAAAAATATTATGATGGTGCAGGTAGGGTAAGGATTAAAAGTGAAACAAGCTCTAGCTATATCAGATACAAAGCAAACTAAAATTGAACTGCTGTGTTGCTCTAGTCTTCCTTGTTTATTTATACCTTCTAGTAAATTTAAAACTGAGCATATATATGACATCATAGTTTAAGCTGAACTGTTTTGGTTTCAATTGACTTTTGCTTGTACGAATTGAACCCTACATATCAAGAGCCTAAAATTAATTAGAGAAGTCAAGAACTCAAGACTGGTTGCACACAGGGCTGCAGTCGTCATGTCCTGGTGGAATTCACAATCTTGAGGGATGTAGGCCAGGACCCTTAATTTTAGGAGAGCAAATGTTCAGTTGTGTAAAGAATTGGTTGATGGGACCCCCTTGGGAAACTGCCCTCTGGGATAAAGGAGCTGAACAGAGCTGTCAGCCCTTCAAGGATATTTTTCTTAGTGCACAGGAGCACTCAATGCCTAGATGTAAGAAATCAGGCAAGGAAGGCAGGAGACCAGCATGGCTGAGTAAGGACATCCTGGTCAAACTAAAGTGCAAGAAGGAAATGCATCGGCAGTGGAACCAGGGGGTGTGTATCCTGGGAAGAATATAGGGACACTGCCCGGAGGTGTAGGAATGGGATCAGGACGGACAAGGCCCAGCTGGAAATCAATTTGGCAAGGGGAGCGAAGAAAAATAAGGGCTTCTTCAGGTACATTGGCCACAAAAGAAAGATTAAAGACAATGTATCCCCTGCTCTGCCCTGATAAATAGGTCAGGAGAACTGGTGACAATCGACATGGAAAAGGCTTAGGTACTCAACACTGGCTGACAAAGCTGCCAAGCCACTCTCCATGATATTTGGAAAGTCACGGCAGTCAGTGGAAGTCCCCAGTGACTGGGAAAAGGGAAACATTGCACCCATTTTTAAAAAGGGTAAAAAGGAGGACCCTGGGAACTACTGACCTGTTGGTTTCACCTCCATGCCCAGTAAGATCATGGAGCAGATTCTCCTGGAGAATATATTGAGGTATATGGATGACAGGGAGATGATTAGAGACAGCCAATGTGGCTTCAGCAAGGGCAGATCGTGCCTGACTAATCTAGTGGCCTTCTGTGATGGAATGACTGCATCGGTGGGAGGAAAAAAAACAGTAGAAACACAGTTTTGGAATTGTAATTTAATTTTTATCTGTATTCCTTAAAAGTTACGTATAGCAAAGTAAAAATAATTCAAAACATCCTAATTAATAGTTTTTCTTTTACACATGGAGAAAGTGCAGATAATGAAAGGCAAGTACCTTAAATTTTATTTGCATAAACCATTATTGTTAGAATGAGCACAAAACAGACTTTACTTATGTTTTTAGCATAAGATAGAAGTTAATAATTACTCTCTTGAATTCCAGAGAACGTATTAAGATACAATTCCATACAAACTTTAAAATATTTAATTTTGGAAAATTAAAATCTGGCTTCTGATTTTGGCCAAAAAAAAAAATCATCTTTTCATTTGCAAAAATTGATTTGGAGTTTTGATACCATTCAAATTATTCTAGGATAGCAAACTTCAAACTCCACTACTCTTCCCAAATTGTTTGAAATTTGTTTGTGTTTGCTGACTGCATGTCATCTTACTCTTTGATCCTACGCTAAATTAATTGTTTCCACTTATTGAATTCTACTATCAATTTATAATACTAAACTGATCACTTGATATTTTGCTTGACAAAAATCAAGAAATAAGATGAAGTGTTGCTTTTGCTATGTGTTATTTTTCTCATGAGTTTTTACTCCAAACTGGTTTCCAAAAGTAAAATTCTTTATTTCTAGTAGCCTTTTTAACAAAAAAAAACTTCTTATAAAAATGAATGCCCCTGGCGCGAGGGGCTCCACCACATCTGTGATGTGCACCTGACCTTGTCTGGGTCACTATTGGGTTGCCCATCCCTTCCAAAAAGTACTTCCAACAGTGCCATTTCCATTGGCTTGGACTGTTCCCTTGGTTCAGCCGTGTCCTGAGTCACCATGACGACAGGTGTTTTATTCTCTTCCTACTCTCCCTGGGGGTGCTTCTGGGTGCATTCTCGAGGGACTCTGGTCCTAACTTCATATAAGAGATAGGCCATAATGGCACAAAATTGCAGGTAAACTACAAAAGGAAAGATATCTCTGGCATCTAGGGAGAGTTTGAGCTTCCCAAAAGCTGTCGTAGCAGTAGTGAAAATACTACCCTGTGTTCCACCCCAAGGATGGGTATCATTATCATTAAACCCCCAGAGGTAACAGCTCAGACTAGGACAGGAATACAACCTTGAAAACACCTTCCCAATGAGAATCACAAGCATTGAGTTCATAATACTATAAATGCAAAATAAGAACTCGATAATAATCACAGCTGCCTGAGTTCTATCAGTTGACGTGCCAAGATGAATTAAGCCCACCAGGCCCTTCAGCATGATTCGATACCAGCAAAAAACAAACATATAGTATAGTACAAGAACTGTTATCTTTCCTCTGCTCTTTGCCCCACGTTGAGCGCCAATTAAATGTCTTAATTTAAAGGAAAAACTTAGATGTCTGTTGGGTTTATATCTCCCACAAGAAAATCACCACAGTCCTTTGCAATTAATAGACTTTAATCAAGAGGAGAAGATGAAACTGTATAGGAAAAGATAACAATTCTCAACTGTAAAATATATACGTAACCAAACACAGAACTGAACAGACAGCAATACTGTAACCCAACAGTTCAATACCCAACACCTCAAATGAGTTAAGTAAGTCCTCTGTGCTGCGGCTGGGCTCCAAGGGCAAAACAAACCTCATGTGGGGGAACGGTGGTCAAAAGGTGGGTTGGAAATCCACTCCTAGGAGGCCCCAGAGGAGGAAGGAAATGGGAAAGAAGTCCAGAAAGTCCACAGAGAAATCCAGCTGGTGCTGACCTCTCTTTCTCTCTCTCTCCCCCTCTCTCCCCCCTCTCTCTCTTTTTCTCTCTCTCTCTCTTTGTCTCTCTCTGTCTGTCTCTGTCTGTCTCTG
The DNA here is from genome assembly GCA_033556795.1 of Tapera naevia. Lineage (NCBI taxonomy): Eukaryota > Metazoa > Chordata > Aves > Cuculiformes > Neomorphidae > Tapera > Tapera naevia. Next base: position 1,007,526 of record JAUMJJ010000208.1, on the reverse strand, counting down.
TCTGTCTGTCTGTCTGTCTGTCTCTCTCTCTCTCTCTCTCTTTCTCTCCGAAGAAAGCCCCCGTGGAGTGGGGCTGATGACCCCGAACGCCACTCTCTCCCAGCCACTGCACATGAGTCACGGCTGTCCCCAGTAATGCAAGGTCATCAAAGGTTTGCTAAGTGTCCATTAAGGCTATCAGCAAAGCTAGAATAAACATAAATTCTTTTACATCCCTGGAAGTCCTTCAGGGAAAGGAACGTGTTTGTCTTCATGGTTTGGTTTTTCTAATATTAACTATCATGGTTGTAACCAAAGGCATTTTTTTCATCACTTAAGGCATTTCCACAATGTGCTGATCTTGAAATGGCATTGAGAACTACCATAAATAAGTAATGACAATGAACTAAGATGATATATTCTTAGTATTCTGAACAAGTAACTAATATCTTGAAATAAGCCAGCAATCCAAAAGTAATATGGAGTCAAAACATAAATGAAATCAAACATCTCTATGATGAGCTATTTATTTCAATGTTTATATGAGATATAAATAGTCTTAGTAATAGTTTTTCTTTTCCAGAAAGAAAGATGAAGTGTCTAAAGAAGCTATTTCAGGCCCCAGTGCTACAAATTTTCAGTCTCATCCACATTCTTATGCATGTGAGCATTCCCAGTGCACTGTGCTGGTTTTGGCTGGGATAGAGTTAAATTTCTTCATGGTAGCCCGTATAGAGCTATGTTTTAGATTTGTGCTGAAAACAGTGTTGATAACACAGGGATGTTTTAGTTATTGCTGAGCAGCACTTACACAGAGTCAAGGCCTTTTCTGCTCCTCACACTGCCCCACTAGGATGTATGTTGGGGAATGCATGAGAAGCTGGGAGGGGACATAGCTGGGACAGTTGACCTCAACTGACTAGAGGGATATTCCGTACCATATAACATCGTGCTCAGCAATAAAACTAGAGGGGGAGGTTGGCAGGGAGGGCGCTGCTTGGGGACTATCTGGGCATCAATCAGTTGGTGATGAGCAATTATTTTCATTTGCATCATTTGTCTGTCTTGGGGTTTATTTTTCTCTCTCGTTTTTATTTTTTTCCTTTTCCTTACAATATCAAACTGTGTTTATTTCAGCCCATGAGTTTTCTTACTTTTACCATTCCAATTCTCTCCCCCATCCCACCAGGGTGCACGGTGCTTAGTTTCCGGCTGTGGTTAAACCACAACAGCACTCAATGCTATTCACATGCACAAAGTTAAACTAAATGTAAATATTTGCAAGGCAAAGCCATGTATTACTGATTCTGCCAACATAATATGCTTTTTGCTACAGAAACATGTCAGCACGTAGAAGCATCATAGTGACTAAGAAACTATCCCCAAAGATTTAACATAATTCTGAAGTACTTACTGTAGCTGGGGAAGCTCGTGTTGTATGAGTCACTGAATGACCAGAATTTTCCATTGAACTGCCAATCAGATAGGTCCCTCCTGAGCTGTTAATGAGCGGTCCTCCTGCAACGCCCATCTGAATCCCTCCAGTTCCCACCATACTATGAGAGGAGACCACTGTTGTTGCCTGTGCAGAACTTCCTTGAGTATCGAAGTAATTTCCCCCAGTGTTTTGGCTATACATCTGTGTTTCCGTGTAAGGATAAGTTGTTCGACTTCAGGAAAAGAAAACAAAAAAGTTAATAATTAATTTGGATTAAGTGAAGGAAACATCATTGTAGAAAAGAGCATGTACAGTTGCTATAAACAAACTAAAAAGGATTGGCAAAGAACCCCTGCCTCTGCACAAAATGGCATTTCATTATGTCAAAGTACTGAGTAATTAACTTGGACTCACTGTTAAAATAAGTATTCAGTAAACATCACAGACAATGTTTTCAGTCCCATCTGAAGAGGGGTAGAGAAAATTATGACAAGAATTGAAGAGATGAGAGGAAGATCTCATTCAAGTATTAATACATGATATAGTAATTTATAGAACCGTTGTAACTTTTTTACATCCTACAGTCAAAGCTGGATTTTTATTTAGATGCCATTTATTTTGTATCCTGTGCATGCTACATAACTGTAAACATAAAGAAAAAAAATCAGCCAAGATGGTCCTATATACGAGTGCTATAAATGTTGAAGCTCTCTGTTTTGAAGCTTGAAATTCTGATCCCATTTGCATTTTAAAGACATGCAGTTAGTTCAGCAGAGTGAAATTTTAAATTGGACAACAATATGTACAGTGTTATGATAAAAACGTAATAAAACTAAAACAGAATTACAATTTGTGAAGGGATTAAAAAAGTCAAAGGAATAGCAGTAATTTAACTCAGTTCCTTCCAACTATTAAATATTTGGGCCTCATTAAACAGTTAACGTTAAACTTTTAACTTAACTCATGAACCTTACTCTTCACTTCATGTTCATAATGACTTGTAACATTACCCTTTAATGGGTTATGAACTTTTATTAGCTATTGAACATGGTGGATATTTGGTCCTGTGTAATAACTTGGACTTTCAAATTGATATAGCGCAAAATACACAAGTAAATAGTGCTCATTAGCTTTTCTAAAATGAAGAATCTGAATTTTACAGTAAATAATACATTTTAGCCAATGTTTCAAGACAAACAAGCTTTATACCATGGCATGTGCTACAATAAAATAGTCAAATGATGAAAATTAGTTAATTTACCCAGATAATTTTGACATTTAATCATAAAATCCTATAATACTTCCTACAATTAACTGGTACCAACATTTTGAAACCAAAACAACAATCAAGTCAGAACTTCTATGGTATTAACTATGTCCATCATGGATTCTCCCATGTTCTTCAGAGGCAGCAAAAAGCTCTAATACTTTATTTTAATATCTTCAAAGCTTTTCAGGCTATGTTCTATATTACTTGTTTTTGCAGTTACTTAATTTTTTTGTTTGTTTTATTCTTGGCATTTCAGAAGCTTTAAGAGCAACTGTGAGAAATCCACAGTTAATCTAAAAAACAAAACAATTAAAAAAAAAAAAAAGAGGGAAGGGAGGAGAAAGGCTCCAGGAACCTTTATGGTCATCTAGTAGCACTTTCTTTTCAGAGCTAGAATCAATCTATCTTTTAAATTGCAATAACATGCATGCAGGCAAGATGGTTTGGATAAATCTCGTTGGATACACCTGACTGATTTCATTGAAGTGGGGCATCACTGAATGCCTCCAATGGATGGCAAGTCAAGCATCTGCTACCAGACCAGATGATCTATCTTTCTTAGAACTAGGCAATTTAATAAACAGCCCTATTTAATAGAGAGTACTTAAGGAGAACATGATGATGGAAACAGGGGAAATAGTTCAACAAGTGTCTGCCAGGGGTGTGGAACACTATAATTTCCCCCAAAAGAGGAAAGAAAAACCTAGATATTAGTAAGATAAGGAAAAGAACAAAAGGCACGAGACCATTGTTAGCATAAAAATAGCCCTGGCCAGAGGAATTTGTACAAATGATGTCTGCAAGACAAATCTCACTTGAAGAGGTGGAGTCCAAGAGGTGGATCTTAGAAGCCCAAAAGATTGCTGCAAATCCTAGAGAATGCACTCATTTCTTCAGTTCATTTCTCCCTCTCTTCAATAGGCTAACAACTAACAAAACTGAAGATTACTCTTGTCCAACTGACAGGGAATGCAGGCTCTACTTAGATTCCTAACTCTTCCAAATTTTTTTTGACTTTTATTCATGTGTCCAGATCTCATGATACATTTCATAAAATAGATTAGATGCCAAATTATCCTTTGTCTGAGGATGATGTGCAGGAAAGATGAAATCTTAGAACTTAATAACTCTTTAAAAATTTTCTCCACATAAAGTCTTAACTAATCAAAACTGTGCTAGTTTGTTTAATGGAAAATTGAAATGGTATAACTTTTGAAAATTAAAACAGTATAATTAAAACCCTGGGCTTGAGAAGAGCAGATTCTGGCCTGTACAAGGCCCTGTTTGGCAGGATCCCATGGGAAACTGTCCTGTAGGGAAAAGGGTCCCAGGAGAGCTAGCTGATCTTCGAGGACAGCCTCCTTAGAAAAAAAGAATGGTCCAACCCAATGTGTGGAAAGGCAAGTACAAAATGAGTAGGAAGGCAAGCAGAGAATTATAGAATCATAGAACAGCCTAGGTTGGAAGGGATCTCAAAAGCACCCTGTCCAATCACATCTTGAAAAACTCCAGCGACGGGGATTCTACCATGTCCCTGGGGAGGTTTCTTTAGCAATTGATTGTTCTCACTGTAAAAAACTTCTTTCTTATGTCAATATAAAACTTTACCCATTGCATCTTGTTACCCGGTAACAAATGAATTTGGGCTCCATCTCTTATGGTGGTCACTGAGGATAGGAGAGGTGGTGTGTTGTTTGCAGTGAATGGGCACCAAAGCCAGCTCAGGTTGTGTCACTGCTGCACTTGCATTGCTTCTTGTAAGGCTTGTCCTCCATTGGTCCAGGTGGTTCCTGCTCTAGTAATTCCTATAACATGCAACTCAAACCATGGGTTACAACAGTTTAAAGGTATATCCGTTACAGTCTCCACCCCTGGTCCTTTTGGGCCGGGTCATAAGTTTTAACATTGCAATGAACTCCCCCCCCTTGCTCTTAGCTTGGCTGGCAACAAGAAGTTCCTGCTATAGTAATTCCCATAACATGCAACTCTAAGCATGGATTATTTTCACCCAGGATTAAATCACCTTGAGGTACACATTGGACTCCCCCATCCTTCACTGTCTACCAAGTTCACCCAGGTCCTTCAGCAAAAACAATCCCACATATACATTTATAGGTTTACCCTTTCCTGAGGATGAAAAACCCCGACAGTTTTTCCCAACCTGTTCCTTATATGTACTAAGGGGATCTTATCTCAGAATCACAAAATCACAGAATCATTTAGGTTTGGAAAGACTTTTAAGACCATTAAGTCCAGCTGTAAGCCTATCATTGCTGGTTCATCGGTAAATCGTGTCCCCAAGCACCACATCTACATGTCTTCTAAACACCTCTAGGGATGGTAACTCAACCACTTCCCTGGACAGCCTGTTCCAGTGCTTGACGACTCTTTCAGTGATGTAATATGTCCTAATATCTAGTCTACACTTCCCCTCATGCAACTTGAGGCCATTTCCTCTGTTCCTATCACTTGTTGCTTGTGAGAAGAGACCAGCACCCACCTTGCTACAAACTCTTTTCAGGCAATTGTAGAGGGCAATAAGGTGTCCCCTCAGCCTCTTTTTCTCCAGATTCAATAACCCCACTTCCCTCAGCTGCTCCTCATAGGTCTTGTGCTCCAGCCCCTTCACCAGCTTTGTTGCCCTTCTTTGCAAATACCTCAATGTCTTTCTTGTAGTGAGGGGCCCCAAACTGAATTTGAAGTGGGGCCTCACTGGCACAGAGTACAGGAGGACAATCCTCTCCCTAGTCCTGCTGACCACGCTATTTCTGATACAAGCCAGAATTCTGTCGGCCTCTTTGGCCACCTGGGCACACTGCCAGCTCATATTCAGCCAGCCATCAACCAACGCCCCCAGGTCCTTTTTTCTCCAAGCCTGTAGCGTTGCATGGGTTTGTTGTGGCCCAAGTACAGGACCCGACACTTAGCCTTGTTGAACCTCATACAGTTGGTTTTGGTCCATCTATCCAGTTTGTCCAGATCCCTCTGTAGAGCCTTCCTTCCCTCAAGCTGATCAACACTCCTGCCCAACTTGGTGTCGTCTTCAAGCTAACTGAGGGTGCACTTGATGCCCTCGTACAGATCATTGATAAAGATATTAAACAGAACTGGCTCAAATACTCAGCTGTGGGGAACACCAGTTGTGACCTGCCACCTGTTGAATCTAACTCCATTCACCACAACTATTTGGGCTGGCCGTCCCTTAATACCCTTGTGTGGATCCCATCTGTCCCCATAGACTTGTGAATGTCTAATTGGCCAAGCAGGTCTCTAACCAAATCCTACTGCATTGTTTGGGCTTCATTCTCACTGTCTTCTGGCTTATGGGGCTGAGTATCCCAAAAACATCTCACCTTACTATTCAAAACCAAGGCAAAGAAAGCATTAAATACCTCTGCCTTGTCCTTATCCCTCGTCACTACTGTACCACATGCATACAGTAAAGGAGGGAGATTCTCCTTGGTCCTCCTGTTGTTGTTAATATATTTGAAGAAGCATTTCGTATTGTCTCTCACCAAACTGGCCAGTTGAAGTTCCAGTTGGTCTTTAGTCCTTCTAATTTTTTTCTCTACATGTTCTCACCTGCTCCTTGTAGTCCTCCTGGGATGCCTGCCCCCTCTTCCACAACTCATAATCTTCCTGATATCAATACCAAGCTCTCTGCTCAGCCAAGCTAGTTTTCTTCCCTGCCAACTTATTTTACTGCACATATGGTTGGCCTGCACTTGAGCTGCCAGGATTGCCTTCTTGAGAAACATCCAGCCCTCTTGTGCTCCTTTGTCATTTAGAACTGCCTCCCAATGAACTTTATCAAGCAGCCTTCTAAACAGTTTGAAGTTTGTCCTCTGGAAGTCCCAGGTGGAAGTTCTGCTGACCCCCCTCCTTATTCTTCCTACAACTGAGAATTCTATCATCTCATGATCACTGTGCCCCAGGCGTCCTCCAACAGTCACCTCCCCCACAAGGCCTTCTCTGTTCACAAACAGCAGATCCAGCAGGGCATGTTCTCTAGTAGGTTCACTCACCAGTTGTGTCAGGATGTTATCTTCCATACACTCAATGAGTCTCCTAGACTGTTTCCTTTCTGCTGTGTTATACTTCCAGAAGACATCTGGAAGGTTGCACCCCCCCAAGAACAAGGGTTTACTATCACAATACTTCTCCCAGTTGCTTGTAGAAGATCTCATCAGTCTCCTCATCCTGGCTGGGCGGCTGATAACAGACTCCCACCACTACATATGGCTTTCTGTGTTCCACTGATTTTAACCCATAAGCACTCAACCCTATCATTACTAATATTGAGTTCTATGCAATCAAAACATTCTCTAACATACAGAGCAACCCCACCATCTCTCTTTACTAGCCTATCCTGCCTGAAGAGTTTGTAGCTACCCATGGCAGCACTCCAGTTGTGTGAATCGTCCCACCATGTTTCTGTGATGGCAATTGCATCATAGTTTTATTCCCTCACAATGGCTTCCAACTCCCCCTGTTTGTTGCCCATGTTGCATGCATTAGTGTAAATGCACTTCAGTTGGGCTGTTATTTCCACCTCTTTCCTGATTGAAATAGCCGTAAGTCATAAGTGTCTTGTAGCTGTGGTTTGTAACCCAAGAATTTCCTTTGAATTCTGACTGCCACCTGGAGCTCTATCTCTCACTTCCAGTGAGGTGGCAGACCAGGGGCCCTCACTAGTGTATTGTTCCTCAGAACCTGAGGTGCCATTCCCGTGCTTTATTCTATCAAGTCCTGTGTTGTTCCCCTCCCCCTTTCAATCTAGTTTAAATCTCTCTTGATTATCCCTACCAACTTCTTGGAAAGTGTCCTTCTGCTTTTTGGGGACAAGGGTACCCCATCGTTTGCCAGCAGGCCTGGCGTGTAGGCCAACCCATTGTCGAAGAACCCAATTTTTTTGTTGTTTGCATCAGATTCAGAGCCAGGTACTTAAGTCCTGGCTCTTCCCACTCCTTCCGTCTCCATTCCCTACGAGAGAAGAGAATACTATCTGCGCACCTGAACCCTTTACCATACGTCCTAAAGCTGTAAAGTCCTTTTTAATCGCCCTAAGGTTTCTAGTTGTTTTTTTATTATTTCCTACCTGAAAGATGAGTAGTGGATAATAATCCGTGGACTTCACAAGATTTGGGAGTTTTCTTACCGCATCTCTGAGAGAGGCCCCAGGTAGGCAGCAGACTTCCCTATCTAATGGGTCTGGTCTGCATATTGGTCCTTCAGTTCCTTTCAGGAAGGAGTCCCCAATGACTAAGACCCTCCTCTTCTTTACAGAAGCCCTTTTAATTGGTGGCTTCGGGTTTCTTAGCCTGGGAAACATTTCCAGGCTATGAGAATTGTCACCTATGGGATTTGGCTCCACTTGCAGACCATTATATCTATTCTTCAAGGGAACCTGCAGGGCCAAGTTTGAAATGGGGAGACACGCTGGCTGCAATGAGCAGGAACCTGCTGCCATTCCCCTCTGTCTCCTAAATCACTCTTCTTGGTTGAGTGGATAGAGCCATGTCTGTGTTTTGGGGCTGAGACAGGGAGCATAGAGTGTTGCTCCAGAAGTCTATCTCTCTTTCACACTCCTTGATAGTCCTGAGCCTAGTCACCTCCTCCCTGAATTCTGTCACCAATCGGAGGAGTTCTTCTACCTGAGCACATCCCCCACAGGTGACTTCACCACTGGCATCTGTCGCCAGTGCAGGTGGGAGGCACATCCTGCAGCTTGGAATCTGTGTGGCTGCATGCACCCACTGGGGCTCAGTTTGTGAGGCTGTTTCAGTCGTGGTTGGAGCAAAGCTAGGATATACCTTACTTTTTTGGCGAGTGACCACCATGACTCTGTGTGTCCTGTCTGCACCCTACCTTCGCGAACTGTCTTTGCTCGCCATGTATTTCTGACAAGCCACACCCCTTTTCACACGCTCCAGTCGCTGGCACCTCTTGCTCGCGTTTAAATCTCCCTCCGATGCTGCCGGGACCGCCCCTTGCTGCATCAGCCGCCCAAGTTGTGCTACACCTAAAACAGGAAACAAAGCTCTAACAAAGCTATGAAATCTAGTGTTGTACCGAGTCAGGTGAGTAGATACTGCCCATTTACTTAATTTTCTCCAAGTTCCACACACAATACCTGCCATGCTACCCTTACGTCACAGCTGTAGTGGAGGGGCTAAATACCCTACTGTACATTCTCCTGTCCAGTTTAACGGTAGCTGTTTCCTGGCATGCTTATCCCCGCATGGCCACCAGTACCCATCCAGTAAATTACAAGTAGCATTTATTCTCCTGCTAGTGTCTGAAGTCCTTCTGCCCTCAAAATAGTCTGCCCACTTTCTTTGGTTTTGAGTTCCTGGCTTTGAATATTTAACTGGTGAGGGTGAGTGTTATTTTTGGGGCATCTCTATAACCATAGATATCGTGGTCCAATTTCCTTCGCTTTTGTTAAAAGTTCCTAGGTTTTCTCCTGAAGAGTTCATTGGTACATATGGGACTGAAATATTCATTAAGACCAAAGAGAAGACTGTTCTCTCTATTATAGAAACATTTGACTGACATTGATATGAGGTATTAAACATTTGGTACAGGTTGATTAAATCTGACCAGTTACTCATAGGGATTCCAAGAAGGGGAGATCTAAAATCATCAGCTTGGCCACACAACCAGCAGTTATTGCTATTAGTATGTCTTGCTATGCTTTGCACAAGTCGTACATAAACATTACCATCAAACACTGTAAATACTAGGTTGCAAATCCCTAGTAATATACAAATAATCAGTGATTTTGCCGCTAGAGGTGAATTTTTAAGGGACCAGTTGATCTGGCTTTCCATTGTTGTCTTGGCGCCCTTTTAACTCTTGTGTGGTGGATCCAAGAAGAAACTTCTTTCACCTTAATCGCCGTGTACGTTGTCAGTAAAACTTGAAATGGCCCATCCCATTTCGGTTCAAGTGGTGAATCTGAAAGAGATCTAACATACACAAAATCTCCAGGCATTATGTCATGTACTGGCTCATCTAGACCCCAAGCACGGGTGCTCAAGACTGTCCTTTCTATTCTTTTTAGTTGTTTCTGTTTATATAGTCAGTTAGTATTTCAGGGCCAACCTGTGTTGATGTCCCAGCTTGTACCATATAGGGTCTTCCATACAATATTTCAAATGGACTTAACATTTCTTTAGCTCTTGGCTTGGTTCTAATTCGTAACAAAGCCAGAGGTAGTGACTGAGGCCAAGTTAGTCCAGCTTCTTGACCTAATTTCACGATCTGCAATTTAAGGAGATGGTTCATCTTTTCCATCTGGCCACTTGCTTGTGACCTGTAAGGGATATGGAGTTGCCAATCTATCCCCAAAAATATGCTAACTTGTTGTGTGATTTTAGCCACAAAATGGGGGCCTCCGTATGAAGATATCACTGATGGAACCCCAAACCTTGGTATTATTTCCTGTAACAGAGCCTTAGTCACTTCTCTAGCCTTGGTTGTTCGTCAAGGAAATGCTTCTGGCCAGCCTGAAAAGGTGTCAGTTAAGACAATAAGTATTGGAACCCTCCCTTTCTTGGGAGTTCCGAAAAATCAATTTGCCACCATTGTCCAGGGAAATTTCCCTTTCCAATCTGTCCCAATTCAGTCTTTCGCGCAATCTGTGCATTATTCTGTAAGCATGTTTTACATTGTTGTGTTACCTGTCTAATGATAGTATTTAAATTTTGTGCAATTATGCGACTACTCAGGTACCTATACAGGGCTTCAGTTCCCCAGTGGTTCTTTCTGTGTTCTGTCATTATTGTTGCCCAAAGCAAGGCGCTAGGTATTATGAGCTTTCCCTGTGGTGTTCTAACCCAACCAGTCTCTTCCGCCTTACCTTCTAAATCTTCAATCAGTTTATGGTCTTCCTTTGAATATTTGGGAGTCTGATCAATTTGGATTTTACTGTCTGGAATCAAGGACTGCACTTCCATTATGCCTTTCTCTGCAGTCCTCCTGGCTTCTTGATCTGCCATAGAATTCCCAATCTCCTGGTCTGTGGTCCCTTTTTGGTGTGCTTTGCAGTGCATGATGGTCACCTTCTCTGATAATTGAATTACTTCTAGTAATTTAAGGATCTCCTCAGTGAGTTTTATGTTTTCCTTGAGTGGACAAAAGTCCTCTCTCTTTCCAGACCGCCCTATGAGCATGAACTATCCCAAACGCATATTTGGAATCAGTCCAGATGTTGATCCTTTTTCCCTTTGCCAACTCTAAGGCTCGGGTTTGAGCTATGATCTCTACTTTCTGTGCTGAGGTGTTAAATGGGAGAGCTTGGACTTCTATTACCTGATCAGTAGTGGTTACCGCATATCCAACCTTGCGTTGTCCCTGTTGGATGAAGCTGCTGCCATCGGTATACCAGATATCTTTGGCATCCTCTACTGGTTGTTCCTTTACATCTGGTCTGCTGGAATACACTGCTTCAATGGTCTCCAAGCAGTCATGGGTCACGTGTTCTCCCATTACTCCACTGAGAAAGGATGCTGGACTGACAATGTTAACAGCCATTACCTGGACATCATCTTCTACCATGATAGATTGGTATTTCAGGAACCTTTGAGGGGATAGCCAATGTCCCCCTTTTGTCTCTAACACAGCAGAGACAATGTGTGACAGTACAGTCATCTTTTGGCCCATGGTGAATTTACGGGCCTCTTGGATGTTGGTCACTACTGCAGCCACCACTCTTAGGCAGCTCGGCCACCCTCTCCTTACTTCATCCAATTGTTTGGAGATGTATGCCACTGCTCTTTGATCTGGGCCGAGGTTTTGGGCCAAAATCCCTAGTGCAATGCCCTATTTCTCATGGGAAAACAGCCAATAGTGTTGCAGAATGGCTGTGGGAGCGTGGACATGGCTCAAAGGAGGAGCTCTGTGAATCGGCCCTGACAGAAATCAACTGAGCTAGGCTGTGATGAAAAAGTACTGAGAACTTTGCCAAGTCACGCTGAGAAGGAGGGAGGCAGTGAGAAAATCCCCAAGAGAAGGTCAAGAAGACCTTATGACTGATAAACAACTTAAGGAAGTAGGCTAGGATAAGACCTGGACCTGAGCATATAGCAGTAGCTGCAAGTAGGAGGAGCAAGTAGGAGGAACATACTAATGTAACCTTAGAGCTTTGAAGAGGGGCATGATAGTGTAACTTTTAGAGTTAAGTTAATGATTATAGGGCTTTTGGAGCAAAACTAATGATTATAAGACAAGTGTATGTAAGGGGCAATGATTGTTAAACAAGCCAATGATTGTTAGACAAGTAGACATGACTTAAGTAGACATGGGTTATGGTATAGTCGTGAATGAGCTTCGCAATAAACCAGAACTTGCTTTACCACTCACATTGAGCCTATTGCATAGTTCTCCTCGCTCGTCACACAATAGGGTTTCATAGGGTCTGGTAACCCTAAAGCTGGTGCCTGCATAAGTTCTCTTTTTAGATTGTGAAAGGCCTGTTTGGCTTCTCTATTTCAAGTGAGCTTCCTTGTATTAGTTTTAATAAGTTCATAAAGTGGTCCTACCAGGAGTCCGTAGTTATAGATCCATAAACGACATCAACCTGTCATTCCCAGGAAAGTTCAGAGCTCCTAAACCGTCTGTGGCTTAGGAGTTTGGCAAATGGCCTCTTTTCTCGCCATCCCCAAGGTTCGTTCACCAGCTGTGATTTCATATCCAAGATATGTCACCTTTTGTTGGGCTGCTTGCGCCTTCTGTGGAGAGACTCGATAACCACTTAATCCAAGAAAATTTAATAAACTTACTGTCCACATTATATTTTGTTCCTTTTTGTCTGTGGCTATGAGAAGATCATCCACATACTGCAATACCGTTCCGGGTGGCAACTCCCACTGTTCCAAGTCCTTGGCTAATTGGTTGCCAAAAAGGGTAGGACTGTTTTTAAAAGCTTGTGGAAGTACTGTCCATGTTAACTGGGTCTTTCTTCCAGAGTCCAGGTTCTCCCATTCAAAGGCAAACAAACCAAGCCAATTCAGGTGTTAATTTAGTTAGCAAAGTGTAAGGGTTAGCCACTAAAGGGTATAAATCCTCAATTTTATTATTGATTGCTCTGAGATCCTGAACTATCCTGTAGATTCCATCTGACTTTTTCACTGGTAATATAAGGGTGTTATACCTAGATTCGCACTCTACTGATAGCCCATATCTCAGAAATTGTTCTATGATCAGACAGATCCCTTGCCTATCTTCTATTCTTAAAGGATATTGTTTCACCCTTACTGACTTGGCCCCAGGTTTGACTTTGATTACTATCGGCAGGGCTGTTTTGGCTTTCCCAGGTATGTCCATGGCCCATAATCCCGGGAACACCTGATCCAGAACTTCTTTTGGGACTTCTGCGTTTATAGGTGTGCTTATCAGTGCTAAACTTGAAATCTCAATTAGCTGTTCATATCCTATCCTGAATTCTATTCCCTTTTTCCCAAACTTTATCTCCACTCCCAATTTTTCCAATAAATCCCTTCCCGATAGGGGTTTTGGTGAATTTTGCATATATAAAAATTTATGTATTCCAAATTGCTTTCCCAATTTAAATTTTAAAGGTTGAAGGAAAAACACCTTTTCACTTTGGCCAGTAGCCCCTTTTACTGTTACAAAGTCGCTGTCAGTGGGGGTTAAGGCTTGATTTAACACAGAAAAGGTTGCTTTCCATATCCACCAAGAATTCTACACCATGTTGTTGTTTCCCTAGCTTAAACATAACCAGTGGATCCACTAGTGTAGATTTCCCAGATCCTCATCAGTTTTCACCCATTTGAATCTGGATCCAAGGAGGGTTTGTGATTCTCCTTCCTCGTCCCCAATTCTGGGGACACTCCCTCTTCCAGTGTCTGCTCTGCCTACACTGGGCACACTGATTGGTCCCTAGAGGGGGTCTCCCCTTTCTCCCTGGGACATCCGATTCCCTGTTTAGCATGGCTCCACTCAACTGTAAGGCCGCTACCAAGGTTGTCCTCTCCTTTTTCCTCTCCTCCTCTACCCTTTTTCTTTCCTCTTCTTCCCGATTACTAAATATTTTCCATGCTTCATCAAGGAGTTTTTCCAAATTTCGTCCCTTGGGCGTTCCCAGTTTTTGTAGTTTCCATCTTATATCCCTAGTGGATTGCCCTATGAATAGTGAGACTAACTGCTGGATTCCTGTTTCAGACTCCGGGTCTAAAGGAGTTTGACGTGTCATTGTATCTCAGAGTTTCTCAAGAAACTCAGAGGGATTATCATTTGGTCCTTGCCTAACCATATATAGGGCCAACCAATTCACTGTCTTAGGGATAGCCCTTTCTATTCTTTTCGCCACCCATTCCCTATATTGTTCCAACAATTTCATATGCGCCGCTCTATTTGGATCCCAATGTGGATCCTGCAATGGGTAGTAATCCTTGACATCTTCTCCTGACCCTTGAAACTGATCTTCCACAAGTTCCTGAGGTCTTTTTAGTACAAGCTGCCTTTCAGTTTCAGTCAAATGAACAAGCATCAGTTGTACATCCCTCCAATCTGGGTTATGCTGTCTGACCAGGAACCTAAAATGTTTTGCCACCCCTACAGGATCAGCCCTATAACTCTTAACCCTTTTCCCCCAGGATTCAAGATCTATTGATGTAAAAGGCACACTTATTTTCACCACACCCCCATCCAGACCCACGGCTTCCTGCAAAGGCACCTGGATCACCCCCTTAGCTCTAGTACGAGACGCTACAGGTGCTTCAGATATATCCGAATCCGATTCCTCTGTGCCCCCAACTTTCCACAGTGCCCCAATGGGTGGTCTCCCATATTCTGGTAGGCTAATGTCCTGAATTTTCCGGATCTTGGTCTCATTTGTACATTGCTGCCCAATGCTGCACACTGAGCATCATCATCACAGCTTCCCTTTTCCTTCCTTAAAATCCTCTTTCTCTAATGCTAAGACTAACGGATCTTGAGAGGGGGAAAGTCCAAAACTCCTCTGGTAGTCCAGGTGATTTTGTAAAGAGAAAAACAAGTCTGCATACAAGATCTCTTCCCATTTTCTTTCCCTTCTCAGAAACAGAGTCAATTGTAAACGGGTACTGTAATTTAGAGTACCACTTACGGGCCATTTTTCCTCATCTTCCAGCTTATACAGTGGCCACCACTCATTACAATATTGCACCATCTTTTCCTTGCTCATTGTGCCTCCTCGCACAGCCAATTTGTTCCAGTGTCTCAATATGTATCCCAATGCACTCGCGGGGAGACGTCCCTTGTCCTCTTTGCTCTGTTTTCCCCCCATGTTTTCAAAGATAGTCCTAAAGTCAATATTCGCCAGGGTCTTTTGCTCTTTTCTCATACCTTTCCATGTATATCTTTCCCGGCACCACTCAAGATTTTTTTTCCAACGGGTTTCTGGGATTGTCCATAGGGTAGGTAATAACTCCTTCCACCCACAAAGCAAAATAATTATTTCCACCTTTTCCCAATCAATAGGGCCCCTGGCATCTTTGCACCTTGGTCAATGAGCTGACCTTAATTTAGAGTGGCAATAAAAGATACCCTTATACTTCCAACACCTAAGTTTTACCCAAGCTCCGTGATTAGTTTCAGGGTGTTCTATACTAGGAATTGTACGGGATCTGGGGGGCCATGCAGAACGATTATGTATTCTTTCTTCCTCTTCCTCCAGAGATTCTATATCACAAGCAAAAGCGAATATTTGGGAGTCTCCTGTCTTGTACAATCCAGACCCCCCTGTCTGGGATGGGATTGTTCGGGATAGCCACAGTGCTGATGAGGTCTTTCTAAAACCCCTGCCTCTAGAAACCTGAAACCATTGTCTGATTCTTTCAGTTATTTCTTTATCTTCAACAAAGCCCCAAAACCTTTCCTCCCCTGGAGCTCCCCTATACATACACATATACTTGTTCTACCCACTATCTTCACACTAGGCATGGTATTGAGGATTTAAGACAAAGATATAAAATTACCCCTATTCCCACCAATATTCCTGTTATGCCAACAAAAAGTTCCCAAGTCACCATTTGCCTTTCGCTTCATCCATTCCCGACCACTTCCCTCATGGGAGAGTGGAACTGTGGGTTGGGACTCCGCACTCGCTTCGTGCTCGTTTGTACATCTCAATTCACTCACAACACTCACTCACAAGTATACATAGCAGCACAGAATATAACACTGATTAAGTCGATAGCTATCTGTTCCGCATGCACCTTTACCAGGCTTTACAGGGTCTTGGCTAACATCTCACCACACCCAGTATTTACCAGTATTTACAGGGTCTCGATATAAGCTTCACCAAACCTAGCCTCGTCTGGGGTGGATAAGACTGCTTCTGTGATCTGACCCCTCGCCATCACGCTGGACACTCGAGCTCCTTACCCGTCCAAATTACACAGCTCTTCCCCAGCTTTTCCCACAGGTATACCCAAACCCTAGTTTTCAGAATGAAGTATATACATACCTGTCTGCTCAAAGATGGTCCTTGTCTGCCCCAGCAGCATTCGGGTGAGCATTGGAGGTCCTTTTCACCTTACTTTCTTGCACATGCTTAGAAGGCTCCTTGGTCATTAGTCAAGTCTCTTAATTGACTTCTACTGAGTCTGCAGCAACTCTCCTTTGTTCTTATCAAAAAGATGCCCAAAGTCCAGGTGGTTATCAGCAAAACTGAGTTGCACACAAAAAGGGGGGGAAGGCACAGTTTCTCCTAAATAAGATTTACAATCTAACGTTTGCTTAGCTTACAAAATTCCTTAAAGTCAAGAGAAGTCTTAAAGCTTTAAAGAGACCTCTTACAAATCTCCCAATCATTTCAATTTTAAACTCTCTACATTCTATTGTATAACTAGAAAGTTAACCTCATAATACTATTTTTTGTTATAATCCTCCCTCCTTTATCACTGTTGACCGCCCTCCTTACGTCTCAAAGAATCAAAAACTCTGACATTTTGTGATCGATACATCCAAGGCAGCTTCCAATCATCACATCATCCACAAGCAAGTCCTCTATTCGCGAACAAGAAGTTGGGCAGGACGCCTTCCCTAGTTGGCTCACTCACCAGCTGTGTCAGGAAATTATCTTACACACACTCTGAAACCTCCTAGACTGTTTCCTCTCTGCTGTATTGTATTTCCAGCAACCATTCAGTATGTTGAAGTCCCCCAAGAGGACAAAGGCTAGCGAACGTGAGGCTTCTTCCAGCTGCTTATAGAACTATTTGTCTGCCTCTTCATCCTGGTTGGGTGGTCTGTAACAGACTCCCACCATGATATCTGTCTTGTTGGCATTCCCTCTGATTCTTACTCATAAACAGAACTACCACCTTGGACTTCTGGAGGGCAAAATTCAAACTGTTTAGAAGGATGCTTGATAAAGTTCATTGGGAGGCAGTTCTGAAGGAGCCCAAGAGGGCTGGATGCTCTTCATGAATGAAATCCGGGGAGCACAAGAGCAGGCCATCCCTGTGTGCCATAACATGAGTTGAGGAGGAGAAAAACAGCTTGGCTGAGTAGAGAGCTTTGTATCGATCTCAGGAAGAAGAGGAAAGTATATGAGCTTTGGAAGATGGGGCAGGCATCCCAGGAGGTCTAAAAGGATGAGGTGAGATCATACAGAGAGAGAATTAGAAGGGCTAAAACCCAGCTGGAACTTCAGTTGGTCAGTTTGGTGAAAGATAATAAAAACCATTTCTTTAAATATATTAAGAACAACAGGCGGACCAAGGAGAATCTCCTTCCTTTGCTGGATGCAAGGGGAACAGTAGTGATGAAGGATGAGGACAAGGCAGAGGCTATTAATGACTTCTTTGCCTTGGTCTTTAACAGTAAGGTAAGATGTTCTCAGGATATTCAGCATCCTGAGCCAGAAGACAGTGGGAGTGAAGCTCCAGCGATACAGGAGGATTTGGTTAGAGACCTGCTTGGCCAATTAAACAACCACAAGTCTATGGGGCCAGATGGGACCCACCCAAGGGTATTAAGGGAGCTGGCAGAGGTCTTCTCCAAACCCCTTTCCCTCATCTACCAGCAGTCCTGACTGACTGGGGAAGTACCACTTGACTGGAGACTGGCAAATGTGACTCCCATTTACAAGAAGGGTCAGAGGGAGGATCCAGGGAACTACAGGCCTAGCAGTCTGACATTGGTACCGGGGAAGGTCATGAAGCAGATCATCTTGAGTGCTATCACACAGCACATGCAGGACAATCGAGTGATTTGGCCCAGTCAACATGGGTTTATAAAAGGCAGGTCCTGCCAGGAAAACCAGACTTCCTTCTATGACAAGTTACCCATTTAATGCATGAGGGAAAGGCTATGGATGTGGTGTACCTGGATTTGGTAAAGTCTTGGACACTATTTCTCACAGTATTCTGCTTGGGAAACTGGCTGCCATTGGCCTGGACAGGCACACCCTCTGCTGGGTAAAATACTGGCTGGATGGCTGGGCCCAGTCATGAGTGATGTTCCCCAGGGTTCGGTGCTGGGTCCAGTCCTGTTCAATATCTTCATCAACGGTATCAACGAGGTGATTGAGTGCACCCTTAGCAAATTTGCAGATGACACCAAGTTGGGTGGAAGTGTTGATCTGCTTGAAGGAAGTGAGGCGCTGCAAAGAGATCTGAACAGGCTGGACTGATGGGCTGAGACCAATGGGATGAGGTTCAACAAGGCCAAATGTCGAGTCCTGCACTTGGGACACAACAACCCCATGCTGTGTTATAGACTTGAGGAAGAGTGGCTGGAGAGCTGCCTAGAGGAGAAGGCCCTAGGGGTGTTGGTTGACAGCCGGCTGAATATGAGCCAGCAGTGTGCCCAGGTGGCCAAGAAGACCAGTTGCATCTTGGCCTGTATCAGAAAGAGCATGTCCAGCCGGACCAGGGAAGGGATTGTGCCCCTGTCCTTGGCACTGGTGAGGCCACACCTCGAGTACTGTGTTCACTTTTGGGCCCCTCACTACAGTAAGGGCATTGAGGTGCTGGAACATGTCCAGAGAAGGGCAACAAGGCTGGTGAAAGGGCTGGAGAACAAGTCCTACGAGGAGCAGCTTAGAAAACTGGGGTTGTTTAGCTTGGAGAAGAGAAGGCTGAGGGAAGACCTCATCTCTGTCTACAAATTCCTGAAAGGAGGCTGTGCTGAGGTGGGTGCTGGTCTCTTCTCCCAAGTGGCAGGTGATAGGATGAGAGGAGTTGAACCAGGGGAGGTTGAAGACCTTGAAGACCTTGAAGATCACCGAGTCCAACCGTACCCATCCTCTGCTAAACCATGTTCTTCAAATACTCATCTACCTTTTTTTTAAACACCTCCAGGGATGGTGACTCAACCACCTCCCTGGGCAGTCTCTGCCAGTGCTTGATCACCCTTTCAGTGAAAAAATTCTTCCTAATATCTAGTCTGAACCTCCCCTGGTGCAACTTATGGCCATTTCCCCTCGTCCTATCACCTGTCACTTGAGAGAAGAGATCAACACTCGCTCTGCCACAGCCTCCTTTCAGGCAGTCGTAGACAGTGACGAGGTCTCCCCTCAACCTCCTCTTCACCAAGCTAAACAACCCCAGTTCCCTCAGACGCTCCTCTTAAGACTTGTTCTCCAGCCCCTTCACCAGCCTTGTTGCCCTTCTCTGGACGCGCTCCAACACCTCAATGTCCTTCTCGTAATGAGGGGCCCAGAAATGAACACAGTACTCAAGGAGTGGCCTCACCAGTGCCTAGAACAGGGGCACAATCACCTCCCTTGTCCTGCTGACCACACTGTTTTTGATACAGGCCAAGATGCCATTGGCCTTCTTAGCCATCTGGGCACACTGCTGGCTCATATTCAGCCAGTTGTCAACCAACACCCCCAGGTCCTTCTCCTCCAGGCAGCTCTCCAGCCAGTCTTCCCCATGCCTGTAACCCTGCACGGGGTTGTTGTGTCCCAGGTGCAGGACTCGGCATTTGGTCTTGTTGAACCTCATCCCGTTTGTCTCAGCCCATCGATCCAGCCTGTCCAGATGCCTCTACAGAGCCTCCCTTCCTTCAAGCAGATCGACACTGCCACCCAGCTTGGTGTCATCCGCAAACTTGCTAAGGGTGCACTCAATCCCCTCGTCCAGATCATTGATAAAGATATTGAACAGGACTGTACCCAGCGCTGAACCCTGGGGAACACCAGTCGTGACCAGCCTCCAACTGGATTTGACTCCATTTACCACCACTCTTTGTGCCCGGTCTTCCAGCCAGTTTTTTACCAAGCAGAGGGTGTGCCTGTCTAGGCCAATCCTGTGAGAAATGGTATCAAAGGCTTTACTGAAGCTTTAACAAAGTCCAGGTACGCCACATCCACAGCCTTCCCCTCGTCTGTTAACTGGGTAACCTTGTCATGGAAGGAGGTCTGGTTGGTCTGGCAGTTCCTGCCTTTCATAAACCCATGTTGACTGGGTCTGATAACCTGGCTTTCCTGCATGTACTGTGTGATAGCACTCAATATGATCTGCTCCATGACCTTCCCTGGTACCGAGGCCAAGCTGACAGGCCTATAATTCCCCGGATCTTCCCTCTGACCCTTCTTGTAGATGGGAGTTACATTTGCCAGTCTCCAGTCAAGTGGCACTTCCCCAGTCAGCCAGGACTGTTGATAGATGAGGGAAAGGGGTTTGGCAAGGACCTCTGCCAGCTCCCTTAATACCCTTGGGTGTATCCCATCTGGCCCCATAGACTTGTGGATGTCTAATTGGCCAAGGAGGTCTCTAACCAAGTCTTCTTGGAACATTGAGGGTACACCTTCACAGTCTTCTGGCTCAGGAGGCTTGGAGCCCACCAAACATCTTACCTTACTATTAAATACCAAGGCAAAGAAGGCATTAAGTACCTCTGCCTTGTCCTCATCCTTTGTTACTCCCATTCCCCTTGCATCCAGTAAGGGAGGAAGATTCTCCTTGGTCCTCCTGTTGCTGTAAATATACTTGAATAAACATTTCTTATTGTCTCTCACCAAACTGGCCAGTTGAAGTTCCAGTTGGGCTTTAGCCCTTCTAATTTTTTTCTCTACATGATCTCACCTGCTCCTTGTAGTCCTCCTGAGATGCTCACCCCCTCTTCCAACGCTCATATATTTTCCTCTTTTTCCTGAGACCAACACAGAGCTCTCTGTTAAGCCAAGCTGGCCTTCTTCCCTGCCAATTCATTTTACGGCACACGGGGATGGCCTGCTCTTGTGCTGCCAGGATTGCCTTCATGAAGAGTATCCATCCCTCATGGGCTCCTTTTTCATTTAGAACTGCCTCCCAAGGAACTTTATCAAGCAGCCTTCTAAACAGTTCAAGGTCTGTCCTCTGGAAGTCCAAGGTGGCAGTTCTGCTGACCCCCCCTCCTTACTCCTCCTAGAACTGAGAATTCTATCATCTCGTGATCACTGTGCCCAGGCGTCCTTCAACAGTCACCTCCCCCACAAGGCCTTCTCTGTTCACAAACAGCAGATCCAGTGGGGCACCTTCTCTAGTCGGTTCACTCCCCAGTTGTGTCAGGAAGTTATCTTCCATACACTCAATGAACCTCCTGGACTGTTTCCTTTCTGCTGTGTTATACTGCCAGCAGACATCTGGAAGGTTGAAGTCTCCCACAAGAACGAGTGCCGGTGATCGCGAGTCTTCTCCCAGTTGCTCGTAGAAGAGCTCATCGGTCTCCTCGTCCTGGCTGGGCGGCCGATAACAGACTCCCACCACTATGTCTGACTTACTGTGGGTTCCGCTGATTTTAACCCACAAGCACTCAACCCTATCGTCAGCATATTTTAGTTCAACACAATCAAAACTTTCTCTAACATAGAGGGCAACCCCACCACCTCTCTTTCCTAGTCTGTCCCACCTGAAGAGTTTATAGCCACCCATGGCAGCACTCCACTTGTGTGAATCATCCCACCACATTTCCGTGATGGCAATTAGATCATATTTTTCTAGCCTTTGTCTCTGTATGTTTGTGTTTATGTCTCCTTTGATCAGATGCACTTAAAGGATCAGACACGCTCCTTCCACATACCCTTACAAAGACATGCAGCTAACTGCTCACACCAACGCAAGTGCTCTCAGTCAAGTTCTCGTCAACTATGTTTGCATTTTGCAGCCCATTCTTGTGTTACAAGACAAAAGAGTTTTGGCTACAATACAAGGGTTTTGAACTGTGACAGGAATGGTCTGTAGAAGGGAAGTGTGGGCAGGTAGGACAATTTGACTGTGAATATCGTGTTGCCATGGGTTATGTCTGCAGGTCCTTGCACAATCAAGAGAACAGCTTGTTGGTAACAATGGGTTTTGTCTGGTGAGTGAGGAGAGCGCCCAGAGCTTCAGTCAGAGTGCAACAAGAATTATCTGCAGAAGGCAGTTGTAGAGACAGGAAAGAGAAAATGGCTGTGAGCACTTGTGTTGGTGTGGGCAGTGACTGTGTCCTTCTTAAACAAGATGAGCACTTAATGGTAGACACGAGTTTCAGCTGTCAAACAAAGGGAAGCAAGTTCTTGACTGCAGTCAGAGTGCAACAGAATGGGCTGTGGAAGGCAAGGCATATTCAGGAAAGAGAATTTGGCTCTGAGGACTTATGTTGATGTGGGCAATGGCTACGTGCCCTTAAGAAGTCACAGTTCAGATGAGAGCATAGAAGTAGAAGTGAGTTTTGGCTGGTGTGTGTGGGGAAGCCCAGAGCTTGGATCGGAGTGTGACAAGAATTTACTGCAAAAGGCATTGTAGGCACTCAAGAGAATTTGACTGCAAGATTGTGTTGTAGTGGGCAAGGCCCGGCAAGGAGGATAAGGGTTGAGCATAAGAGGAATAGGCTGGTAGGGTAGGGTTTTGTCTTGGAGGAGTTGGTGTGCATGATAAGGGCTGGTCTTAGAGGAGTTGCTGATAGATTATGAGTTGGGGTTAGTGAGCAGGGAAAGGATTGGGCTTGGAGGGATGGGTGGGTAGGAGAAGGGTTGGAGCTGGAGGGATCGGATAGAATGTGTATTGGACTTGAAGGGGATGGTCTTGGAGAGGTTTGGCTTGCTTTAAGGGGTTGTATGTGGAATGGTTAATGGGCTTGGGAGGGACGGGCTTGGAGGGCTTGGTGGGAAGGGTAAGGGTTGGACTATTTGGATTTGGGCTTAGAGGGTTTGATGGGCAGGGGTTGGTGGGTAAAATAAGGGCTGTACTTGGAAGGGGTAGTATTGAAGGAGTTTGCAGGCATAGAAAGGGTTGGGCTTGGAGTATTTGGGGTTAGGAAAAAGGTTGGACTTTGACAGGCTGACAGGCAGGGTGAGTGATTGACGGACAGGGTAAGGGTTAGGCTTGGAAGGACTGGAAGCAGAGCTTGGAAGCATTGGACTTGGAAGATTTGGTGGTTAGGGGAAGGGTCAGAGTAAGAGGGGTTGACATTTGGGTTGGATAAAGTGTTGGAGTTTAAGGAGTGGGGGGGTCAGGCTGAGATTTGGGCTCAGTCGGGTCGGCGGTTAAGACAAGGGTTTTGGTTAGAGGAGTGCAGTTAGGGTAGAGTGTTGGTGTTGGCAAGTTTGGTGGTTAGACTAGGCCTTGTGTTTAGAGGGGTTGGGGGTTAGGCTGGGGGTTGGGTTTGAGCTGCTTTCAGTTGGGGGTTAGAGTGGTTGGATTTTAGGCTAAGGGTATGGGTCGGGCTTGGAGAAGTTGGCAGGAAGGGTAAAAGTTGGGGTTGGCGGGGTTGGCGGGTTGGCTGGGTCTTGGACTCACAAGGGTGATGGTTAGAGATGTTGACTGTTAGAGGAGTTGGGGTTTAGGCTAGAGGTTGGGCTGAGAGGGGGTTCGTGGATAGGGTAAGGTTTGGGCTTAGAGTGCTTGGTGCTTAGGGTTAAGGGATGGGCCTGAAGGGGTCGGGCTTAGGGGAGTGAACAGCTAGGTTTAAGAGTAGATCTTTGAGGGCTTAACAGTCTGGATATGGGTTGAACTTTGAGGGCTTGGTGGATAGGGTAGGGGTTGGGATTGGAGGGATGGGTAGACAGGGTAAGAGTTGGGTTTTTGAGGGTTTGAGTTTGGAGGGGTTGGCAGGCAAAGTAAGGGTTGGGCTTGGAGGGACTGATGAGCTTGCATGGGTTGTGCTTTGATGTCCTTCATGGGTAGGGTTGGAGCCAGAGGGATTGGCAGTTAGGGGATGTGTCGGGGCTTGGAAGAGGTTGGTGGGTAGAGGAAGAGTTGGGGTTGGCTATTAGTGGAAGTTTTGGACTTGTATGAGTTGACGGTTGGCGTATGTTTGGGAGTTGAAGGACTTGGAGGTTAGGCTAAGGGTTGGGCTTGGAGGGGTTGGTGGGTAGGGTAGGGGTGGGCTTGGAGGATTTGGGGTTGGGGGGAGGGTTGGGATTGGAGGGTATAGCGCATAGGGGAAGGGTTGGAGAGACATAATTGGCAAACTTTTGAAAGCAAGGGCAGGCTGCAGGGATGACCTGTGTAGGAGGAGGTCATGGACTGCCCTGTGCTGGTCTTAGCCAGTTCCAGTCGGATTAGTAACAGACAAAATGGACCAACTATGCACCAATACTGAACCACTCAGACGACTTTACAGTGCCTCTGCAAAAACATATTTAAGGGTGGTAAATGCTGAGAAAACAATGCCAGAGCAGGATGGGGAACCTGTGGGGAACCCGTGATGGAGTAGACTGTTCCTGTACCCCTGGAGCAAGGGAAAAGTGTGAGGAAGGTGTGGCAGAGATCAACTGTTATGAACTGACTGCAAGTCCCCTTTCCCTACCCCCTCCCTGTACCACTCGTGGGGGCAGGAGGTAGAAGAGTTGGGAACAAAGGAGTGAAGTTGAGTCTGGGAAGAAGGGGTGGGTCGGGGGAAGGTGGTTTTAGTTTCGTCTTTGTTTCTCACCATCCTGCTCTATTTTTTAATTGGTAACAAATTAAATTCAATTTTTCCTCAAGTCTGTTTTGCCCACCATGGTAATTGGTGAATGATATTCCTGTCCTTATCTCGATCCATGAGCCTTTCTATCTTATTTTCTCCCCTTGTCCCGCTGAGGAGAGGGAGTGAGAGAGTGGCTGGGTGGGGGTCTGGCAAGCGGCTGAGGTCAATCCACCACAGTGTGCATGTTTATTTGTATTGTATATCTCTGCTTGTTTGTGTGCCTACTGGGAATACATGCTTAGCCTTGCTACTGGTTGGACTTGGGGACATGGATCTGTGTCAGCCTCGCTTCTCTCAGGCTGTCAGATTCAGAAACCCCTAACATTGGGGACAGAGAGAGAGGGAAGACAGAGAGGGGGAGAGAGAAGGGGAAGACATAGACAGGGCAAAAGGAGGGGCGGAGAAAGAGAGGCAGTGTCATGGTTTAGGTCAGGACAGACTAAACGCACACATTACTTACTATGCAATAATTGTATCCACGTGAAGGAGTTTGGCAATATATTACCTCTGTGAAAGTGTGATTATTAACGCATAGAACCCTATTTCAAATGTTTACAGGGACAATTTTGTTTTGTTCACTGTCTATTCATAGTCATGGAGATGTCAAGCTATGTGCCCATAACTGATCAGCCATTATGACTGGCAGTTCCACACCTTGGACGTGTGTAGCCCACCCTCGCATCTTAGGTGTGCATCTCACAGCTAAGTACTTCTCCTGCTGAAGTATTAGGAAGATGTAACATACAGGCCTCGCTATCCCAATGTTTTCCTTCACAGATTAACCATACTTGTTCATTATTAGTAAAGTGGCCAGTTGCAGGTAATGTCCAAAGAGTCATTCTACATACCAGTAGAAATAGTCTTAGACTTCCCAGGTCTGTCTTTCTCTTCAGTGCAATTGCAGATGAGCCATTTCTAATCGTATAGCAGCTTTAGCTAGCCCCTCAAGGCACTGAGAGGGTAGTTGTCCAACCAGTTGCAGCTGGACTTGGAGGGCTTGGATATGCATGGTGTTTAGGGAAACTTCTCCAAGTCCTAGCATACCTGATATGTCTCTTTTAGCTCTTCTGTGGCTGCCTTGTTCAGGGAACATGGTATGTTGAATCCTTATAATAAAAGCTGCACAGGTGGTATTGTGTCAGCTTACATTCCAGTCCTACTTGATGTGGTACTCTTTCTCTTATTGGATTTTTCCAAGTCAAGTTTGCCACTTGCCTATGGTAAACATATCAAAGGATGGTGTTACAAATTGTGGGGTTCACCATGTTCTTTGCCAAGATAATATTGAGGTTAATTCACTAGTGTTGGTTTGTGCTTCTTCCATTTAGATAGGGACTCATATTTAAATTTTAATCTTTTGGGTACATTTATAAATACTTGTGAAGTTGGTGGTCCAATAAAGTCTAGTCATCATACTAGTGAGAAGTCCTTTGTGTTCACTGATATAGCCTATGTGCCAGGCTTCATTTTTACCTGCTCTCCTCTGGCTGCTATTCTGAGTTAACTGGGCTGTATTATCATTAGGGATTATTATACAGTAATGCATTCCCCTTCAATTTCCTACCATACCACGAGTCTTCCAATATTTTTTTTTGTTGTCGTTACGGTTCGTTTCATATAATTCCCTCTCATTCCATGGTGGTGTTGACCATGGTGCTTGTGACCAGCACTGGGAGACGGTTGTTTGTGCCACTGTTAAAGTCCAGACTGCTGTCCATACCAAAACAGGGTTCATCTTCCTGTGTATAATGAGGTTCACAGGGGGTTAATTGCAGTCAGTGTGTGTGTAGGTGCACATTTAATGTTTCTTTCTTGTAATATTACTCTTGCTGTATATGGTGGTCCATATGCAAACACCCCCCCCTCATCCCCATGTTTTCCCTTTTCCTAAGTGACAGCCCAAACAATCATCCAATTGTGGCCTATAATGATCAGAATCTTATCTTCAACTGCTGTTCTGACAGGCTGTGAGCAAGAGGTCCTGCTGGAATATTAGGCTTCAAAACTAGCTAAGACCTCTGATGGGAACCAGAGGTGCGATGAAAATTCTTCAAGGGCAGAAGTATGGTGTGAGCACTAACTGGGTTGTGCCATTGCTCTGGTATGCAAACTGCTTGTGCTTAATTAGGAGTAGGTAAGGGGTATCAAGGCTAAAGTAAGATAATTCTGTCCAAAAAGCATATAATGAAAATGAAATATAGCCAGCATGGACCATAGAGTCAGAAGGGAGTTGTTGTGGGTTAACCCCGGTAGGCAGCTAAGCACCACACAGCCATTCTCTTGCTACCCACCCTCTACCCCCAGTGAGACGAGGGAAAAGGAAAAGAAGAGTAAAAGCAAGAAAACTCATGGGTCGAGATAAAAATTAATAAGCAAAGGAGAAGTGGAAAAAGAGAGGAAGAAAACAAAACAAAGCAAGTGATGCAAAGGCAATCAATCACCACCTTCCATGGGTAGACAGATGCCCAGACAGTTCCTGAGCAAAAGATGGCTAAGCTACCTAAACCTGTCTCTTCTCCATTTTATTACTGGGCATGACGTTACACAGCATGGAATATCTCTTTGGTTAGTTCAGGTCAGCTGTCCTGGTTGTGTCCCCTTCCAACATTTTGCGCACTCCCAATCTGTTCACCCGGGAGAGCGGGCAGAGTGAGAAACAGAGAAGGCCTTGACGCTATGTATTATCAGCACTGTTTTGGTCACAAGTCTAAAACACAGCACCATACAAGCTGCTATGAAGATAATTAACTCCATCCCAGCCAGACACAGTACAGGAGTCTTGGGATGCAAGGACACCTTCATCTAGGTAACTGTATTGGTAATGTTATAATACCATATTAGGTCAAAATTGCCTAGGTGACAGTGTTGGAAACACCAAATTTGGGTACAGGTGTAACAGAATTGGGATCAATGAGGAAAAAGTAATTAGGGACGGGTTGTTTGTTTGGGTTGTGTTTGGGTGGAGAAAAAGAGGTTGTGGGGTGGTTCAAAGGTGTGTTCAGGAAAAGAGTAAACGGGGAATAACGTATAAAAATCAGGTGGAGGACAAAGAACTGGGGGATTTTGCAATGGTAGAAGTGCAGAGGCCTACAGATGTTGGTGAAGCTGACCTGCAGAACTGAGCTCCCCAGGACACTGGAGGGAACCCCCTTGGACAACCTGCTGGACTCTCAATCAGGCCTATGTCCAGAAGACTTGGTGTGGGAGGATGAGTAAGAAGGAATAAACTTGTATGGAGGAATAGACTTGTGCCTTACTACTGAGTGCAGGAGGAAAGTCAATAGAATTGCAACTGAATAGCACTTATGTGTGTGTTTTATAAGTTTTCTTTATAGTAATGCAAATGTGTATCAATAATGATACTACTAATAAGCAATAGAATCGTAACCCAATATTACTTGCAGTGATCTAATTGTGTACTAATATTGCTAATAATAACTGTGAGTTTGTTAGCCAGCTAAGATATGATTATTTTTTAAAGGTGTATCTCTTAATGATTCAAATGAAATGATTCAATTGTCCTTCACCTTCATCCACTTTTATCACCCATTGGACAGGATTCCAAATGGCAGGTTTCTATTTTCTCCGATTGCCAATAATTCGTCAAGAGCTGTCAGTGAACAGGGCATATTGGTGGTGATCTTCAGATAGCTTGTCAGATCCTGAGGCTTCCTGAGCATGTGGTAATACTCTGTGTGAGACCTCAAAAGCACAATTTTTCAGGCCACTCCATCAACTCTTCTATCAAGCCCGGACGTCTCTGAGCCCACTGGGTAATCAGGGCTGTCCATTTACTCCAGGTAGCACTTGCCACATGATGAGTCGAAGGCATTTCTCCTTTCAGCATTCAGTGAAATACTGGTAGCCGAGGTGCCAGCAGCAGTTGTGATTCTGTCCCCAGCGCTTCAGATGCTGCCCACATTCCATCATAGGCAGCTAATATTTCTTTTTTCCATTGGGGTATAGCTTTCATTAGCAGATTGGTAACCTAGACCAAGGGGTCTTCCTCTGGTCTCTCTCCTAGTGTTTTCTGCCATAAACCCCACTGGCTTGTTTTGTTCCCTGCTGATGCATATAGTATGTTTTGGACATTTGGACTGTTTCTGATGGGCCCCACGGCAACCGCGTGTGCTGCATCTTGCTTTACCTGGTCAAAGGCTTGTTGTTGCTCGGTTCTCCACTCAAATGAGTTCTCTTTTCTGGTTACTTGATACAGTGGGTTCACAAGCTGACTGTATCTGTGGATGTGCATTTGCCAAAATACTACCATTCCAAGAGACATTTTTGTTTCCTTTTTATTGGTCGATGGTGCCATTGTCAATGATGTCAATAGGGATGAGATGGCACCCATCTTGCCATTTGACACATAGAAAATGTATTTCTTGGTGCAGGTCCTTATTCCTCTTGATTGCAAATCTTACATTTAGTAAAAATTCAGTGGTCTGTTTGCTTTTGCTGTACACCTCTTGGGTGGTGTTTCGCCTACTATGATGTCATCAGTGTACTGTAAGTGATCTGGGGCATTGACCTCTTTCAAAACCTTTTGTATAAGCCCGTGACAGATGGTAGGATGTACGTGGTTTACGTGGCAAGGTTTCGGTGTGCTGGGGGGGGGGGGGGGCTGCAGGGGTGGTCTCCGTGAGCAGAGGCAAGGGCCTGCCCGTGCCAGACACAGCCAGTTCCGGCCAGCTTGGCAACAGCCCCACTGCAGGCCAAAGCTGAATCAGAGAAGCTGGTAGTGCCTCTGTGAAAACACATAAGAAAGGATAAAACTCCACATGGCAGTGTGAGAGTAGTGAGGGAAAAAAAAGGTGTGAGAAACACCACTGCAAATACCAAGGTCAGTGAAGAAAGAGGGGAAGGAGGTGCTCCAGGTGCTGGAGCAGAGATTTCCCCTGCAGCCCGTGGAAGAGACCATAGTGGAGCAGATATATTCCTGCAGTGCACGGACAGGATCACACCAGAGCCCATGGATAGTTCCTGCAGGAACTGCAGCTTGTGCAGGATCACATTCTATTGGCAGGAACTGTGGTCCATGGAGAGCACATTTTTTTTCCTGAAAGTCTGCAGCCCATGGAGAGGACCCATGCTGGAGCAGAGAAAAGTGCAGGGAGGAAGGAGTGAAAGAGAGGAACTGTTATGAACTTCCTGTTCCCCATCTCCCCTAGGCTGCTCTGTGGGGTGAGGGTTGGGGGTGGGGAGGTAGAGGAACTGGGAACAAAGGAGTGAAGTTGAGTTGGGGTAGAGGGGGAGGGAAAGTGTTGTTTTTATTTTTGTGTTTGTTTCTCACCATCCAAATCTATTTTAATTAGCAATAAATTAAATTAATTTTCTCCAAGTCTGTTTTGCCTGTGGCAGTGATTAATAAGTGTCTTTGTCTTGACCCACAAGCTTTTTCATCTTGTTTTCTCCCCCAGTCCTGTTGAGGAGAGGTAGTAAGAGAGGAGCTGGGTGGGCATCTGGCAGCCAGCCAAGGTCAACCTACCACATAAGGCTATGCTTCCGTCCTTGTGGCAGACAGTTCCAGCTGTATTGTACTCCTTTCCCAGTATAGGCAAACTATCATTTGCACTCAGGTATCAGGGGAAGTGAGAAAAAAAACCCAAAACACGCTAACTATGTCAATGGTCTCATGCCAGGCAGCATTCTTCTCTTTGGGTTCATACTCTATTTCTAGCATATCTGCTACTGCTGCACTCAAGGGTGGTGTTACTTCATTCAAACCCCAATAGTCTATAGTTGATCTCCCTGTTGGGTTTTCACACCAGCCAGATGGGACTGTTGAAGGATGAATGGGTTCAAGTAACCACCCCTTGATTTTCAAGCTCTTTTGTTGACTGTATATGGGACCGAGCAAATCCCTTTTGGTTCGATATTGGTGTCGGTGTACTATTTGTGTTGCCACTGGCAGCGACAGAGGTGATGCCAGTAGCAGTCCTACTACTGACTCTCCCTCTGAGAGATCAGGTGGTTGAGGTATCGAAGGTGTGTCTATAGGGGTATGTGGAAGGAGTGTGTCTGTTCCTTTAAGGGTATCTGGTCAAAGAAGCCATAATCAAGAATATGCGGAGACAAACCTGACCAACACATGATAGGGGAGGTTCTGATAAGAATAAACCTGGTTAGTCCCCCTAACTGGTAAGGATCTGTGGGGTGTGAGAATGTTTATTTTTTCATGTGCATGATAAGAAAAGGGAGGGAACAAAAAAAAATCTGATCAATTAGCATTAACAAAGACAATTAACTCTCTCTCTCTGTAATCTCACTCCCTATCCACTGTGTAAGTGTACTGTGAGGGCTAAGTTCCAGCTACTGATGAGACCTCTGTGAGTGGATTTACTGAAGTCAGACCAAGGGTGTGGGAGCCCCTGGCCTGTCGTGTCAGCTACTGGAGACTGGAGCAAGTGAGGGTCCTAGAATCAGCAGTTGGAGCAGCCATAGATCTCTAGATCTAGGGAGGGTCCTACAGGCTTTGAGCCCGGCATGCCATCGTACTGGGTCTGGCTGGGATGGAGTTAACTTTCTTCATAGCACCTGGTATAGTGCTCTGCTTTGCATTTGTCACTAAAATGGTGTTGATAGCACACCAATGTGTTGGCTGTTGCTAAACGGCACTTGCACAGCATCAAGGCTATCTCTCCAAGCCCCCCCCCCCCCCCCCCCCCCCCCCAGGCCAGTAGGCTGGGATGGAGTGAAGACTGGGCAAGAGCTTGGGAGGGGACACAGCCAGGACAGCTGACCCCAACTGACCAAAGGGATATTCCATACCATATATGATATCGTGCTCAGCAATAAAAGCTGAGGAAAATGGGGAGGATGGGGAGGGACGGCACAGTAAAAATGATTATCCTCTGTAACATCTTCAGCATCCCTTTTCCCAACGTGGCTGGGGACAGGGCTTCTCTATGGAACGTTTATCGGAGCCAGGAGAAAGGTGTAGGAAGAATCTTCCACTGGTGGGGCTGATGGCGTGATGCCATTCTCAGCCTGCTGAGGCTTGGCAGATGTCCTTTGTTGCTGTTGGAGTTCGTGTACCTGGGTGGCCAATTCCTTGGTGGTTCTGCCATGCCACTGGACCATGTCCTTCCCTTACTCTTACAGCCATTTCCCACAGAGCTCCGTGGGTCACTCTGGGGCATTTGCTCCTTCAGTCCATCACATCAGCAGGTGGCACCAGGCCCCCTTGTTCTTGCATGATGGCCACCCACACCTTCACAGGGGAGAAGGCAGAAACTTCACAGACAGAGTGCATCATTTCCCACACCAGGGCCAAGGGGGTTGGTTCCTAAGATCATCCCAGCCATAGTACTGGCTAACCAAGGACCCCCAAACCAATCACTTCCAAATGGCCTGGGTCACCCCCTCTTGGTCCAGATTGATCAAAGATAGGCTGTCTGTCATGCCGTGCATCACTTTGAGCACCACTCATTCCCTTAACTTCTGAATCCCTTCTTCAGCCATATGCCACCACTGCTGGATGCACATATCCAGAAGGTCCTCTTTCTGTAGATCACATCCTCTCACCCCAGTAAGCAGTCTATGTCACAGATTAGTTTCACCACAAGATCTAATTGCACTATCTGCATCTCCATCATTGGACAGAGATTCCCAACCATGGAGCCTCCCGGTTATCCATCTCTAAGCTACTGGTGCCCACATCTCAGAGCCTTAATAGACAGATTATCATGTTTTCTTATACTTAAAAGTCTCTGTGGTGGGTTGAACTTGACTGGCCGTCAGGTGCCCACCAAGCCACTCTGTCACCCCGCCCTCCTTGGCAATGATGGGGAGAAAATAAAATGGAAAAAACTGGTAAGTTGAGATAAAGGCCATTCAGTGAAAGAAAGCAAAGGCCGTGCCTGGAAGCAAAGCCAAAAAAAAAAGGAAAAAGATTTATTCCCTACTTCCCATCAGCAGGTTGTGTCCAGACACTTCCTGGAAAGTAGGGCCTCAGTATGCTTTGGAAGAGAAATGCCTTAATAATGAATGCCCCGTGTTGTGTGTCTGTCCGTCCCGTCCCCCGTCCCCCCTGTCCCGTCCCCCTCCTTTCTCTTAGCTTCCACTGTTGAGTGCGATGTCATGATTATGTGGAATATCTCTTTGGTCAGTTTGGGTCAGATGTCCCGACTATGTCCCCTCCTAACCTCTTTCTAGCTACGAATACAAAGCACAGCACTAAAAGGGCTGCTACGGAGAAAGATAACTCCATCCCAGCCAGAGCCAATAGTATCAGAAATCAGCACTATGTAAAGATAACATGGTTTCAGTTTCTTCCTCTTCTTCCAATGTACCCCCAGAGGTGGATGGGCCACCATGATCTCTGACACTGTCATTTCCTCCCTCACCCTCCATTTGCATTAATTGTTCTGCTCCCTTCCTTTTCCATTGCCTAGTTTGGATTAAGGGGGCAACTCCAGCTAAGTAAGCCATTATCACGCTCTAGAGCAGCCACTCAGTTCTCTGCTTTTCACAACCACATCTGGCCTTTACAACTCCATTCTAAAAGAGGCCAACGTGCAAAGTCACACCCCTACATCATTGTGGTGCATTTTTCATCCATTCCTTGTAGGCATGTGATGGGTTGACCCCAGCCAGCAGCAAGGCACCCACCAGCTACTCACTCACCAACCCCCCACACCCCCGAGAGATGGGGAAGAGAATTGAAAGAGCAAAACTGAGAAAGAACTTGTTAGTCAAGATAAAGACAGTTTAATAGATGAAGGCAACAAAGGAAAAAAACCCAACATGATGCATGCAAAGGCAAACACTCACCACTTCCCATGGTAGACTGATGCCCCAAGCAATGGCTGCCATGGAAAGACTCCTCTTTCCCCACTCCCCTTGTTTTCATTGCTGAGCATGACATTATATGACATGGAATTTCCCTTTGGTCAATTTGAACCAACTGTCCCAGCTGTGTCTCTTCCCAATCTCTTGTTCACCCTGAGCTTACTCTCTGGGGGATGGGGTGTGTGTGTGTGTGTGAGAAACAGAGAAGGCCTTGACACTGTGCAAGCACTGTTAAGCAATAGCTAAAACATTGGTGTGTTATCAAGATTGTTTTAGTCACAAATGTAAATCACAGCACCATAAGGGCTGCTATGAAGAAAATTAACTCCAATCCAGCCAGAGTCAGTACAAGGCATTAAAGCCTTTTACCAGTTGGGTTGCCAATTCTTTCAGGTTCTTGGTGTGCTCGAGTTTCAGTTTTCAAGTCACTGGAGGATGCATCCAAACCAGGCACTGAGCTAAAGGCACCCATTCCTCACCCCACTCAGGCAATGGAGGTTCAGGAGTTGCTTCCCAGAACCCCTTGCTCTTACGTTAGAACAAGTTTCAAAATGTTTGTGCTATCCTAACTCAAGCAGGAGTACTAAATGTATTTCCTGCCAGACTCTTACCCCCAAGTGCTCACTCTCAAGATCTGCAAGATTATACGCGAGCAAACACATTTGGCAGATGTAGAATCATAGAATCATCTGGTTGGAAAAGACCTCTGAGATCATAGAGCCCAACCATACCTGTCCGCTTACTAAACCATGTCCCTGAGAAACTCGTCTAACCCTGTTTTAAACACCTCCAGGATATGGTGACTCAACCACCTCCCTGGACAGCCTCTGCCAGTGCCTGACCATCCTTTCAGAGAAGAAATTTTTACTGATGTCTAGTCTGACCCTCCCCTGGTGCAACTTGTGGCCATTTCCTCACCTCCTATCACCTGTCACTTGGGAGAAGAGACCAGCACTCACATCCTTTCCGGTAGTTGTAGACAGTGATAAGATCTCCCCTCAGCCAACTCTTCTCTAAGCTAAACAACCCCAGTTCCCTCAGCCGTTCCTCGTAGGACATGTTCTCCAGCCCCTTCACCAGCCTCGTTGCCCTTCTCTGGACACGTTCCAGCGCCTCAATGTCCTTCTTGCAGTGAGGGGCCCAAAACTGAACACAGTACTCAAGGTGTGGCTTCACCAGTGCCGAGGACAGGGGCACAATCACTTCCCTGGTCCTGCTGACCACGCTGTTTCTGTTACAGGCGAAGATGCCATTGGCCCTCTTGGCCACCTGGGCACACTGCTGGCTCATATTCAGCCGGCTGTCAACCGACACCCCCAGGTCCTTCTCCTCCAGGCAGCTCTCCAGCCACTCTTCCCCAAGTCTGTAACGCTGCATGGGGTTGTTGTGTCCCAGGTGCAGGACTCGGCATTTGGCCTTGTTGAACCTCATCCCATTGGTTTCAAGCCATCGATCCAGCCTATTCAGATCTCTTTGAAGCGCCTCCCTTCCTTCAAGCAGATTGACACTTCCACCCAACTTGGTGTCATCTGCAAACTTACTAAGAGTGCACTCAATCCCCTCATCCAGATCATTGATAAAGACACTGAACAGGACTGGACCCGGCACTGAACCCTGGGGAACACCAGTCGTGACCTGCCTCCAACTGGATTTGATTCCATTTACCACCACTCTTTGTGCCCGGCCATGCAGCCAGTATTTTACCCAGCAGAGGGTGTGCCAGTCCAGGCCAATGGCAGCCAGTTTCTCAAGCAGAATACTGTGAGAAACGGTGTCAAAGGCTTTACTGAAGTCCAGGTACACCACATCCACAGCCTTCCCCTCGTCCACTGAACGGGTAACCTTGTCATAGAAGGAGATTGGATTGGTCTGGCAGGACCATAAACCCATGTTGACAGGGCCTGAACACCTGATTGTCCTGCGCGTGCTGTGTGATAGCACTCATGACGATCTGCTCCATAACCTTCCCCGGTACCGAGGTCAGACTGACAGGTCTGTAGTTCCCCGGATCGTCCCTCCGACCCTTCTTGTAAATGGGAGTCACATTTGCCAGTCTCCAGTCAAGTGGCACTTCCCCAGTCAGCCAGGACTGCTGGTAGATGGGGGAAAGGGGCTTGGCGAGGACCTCTGCCAGCTCCCTCAATACCTTTGGGTGGATCCCATACGGCCCCATAGACTTGTGGATGTCTTATTGGCCAAGCAGGTCTCTAACCAAATCCTCCTGCATCGTTGGACCTTCATTCCCACTGTCTTCTGGCTCAGGGGGCTGAGTGCCCAGAGAACATCTTACCTTTCTATTGAAGACCGAGGCAAAGAAGGCATTAAGTACCTCTGCCTTGTCCTCATCCCTCATCACTACGGTCCCCCGTGCATCCAGTAAAGGAGGGAGATTCTCCTTGGTCCTCCTGTTGTTGTTAATATATTTGAAGAAACATTTTGTATTATCGCTCACCGAACTGACCAATTGAAGTTCTGGTTGGGCTTTAGCTCTTCTAATTCTCTTTCTGCATGATCTCACCTGACCCTTCGTAGTCCTCCTGGGATGTCTGCCTGTGGAGAGACTTACTGAAACCTGGCTCACTGAAAGCAGATATGAGCCTGATAAAAGCAAGCTGCTTAGGCCTTGAGTGGGAAAATACTGAGCTAAGTGAAAAAATACTGACCAGCAAGGTCAGTGGGCCCTTGTTGTGCAGTGAAGCTTAGGCAAGGGAGATAACAGGATGTCTCCCACGGGACCAGATGGATTTCTAAAACTACAGGAATGTATGTGACGCTTATGCAGTGATAAAGTCTGTAACCAATAAGGAGCTAAAGTTTTGCAAAATGTATAACCTAATTATCGTACGACCAATAATGAGCCTGAGCTTTGCAATATGTATAACCTAATTATCGTGGCTATAAAAGTGATTGTAACACGACCAATAAACGAGTTCCACTGATGAACCATCTGGTGTCGGTGACTCCCTCCGTCTTCAACAAAATGGTGACCCCGACGTGCCCCGTTGCTAAAGAAAACGGGGGAGAACACCATTGGTGGACGGAGTTGGGTTGGGCTCTGAGGCGGCCAGAGCGGTGCTCAACGCCATTGGAAAAGGCAGGAGCAGCACCCCCAGGGATCATAGAGGTGGTACTGGGCCGTACGTGCTACCGGAGCCGGAGGACCGCAACAGCGCTGATATGGATCGGCAAGTAGCATGCGATTTATTTTTAGCTAACATAGGAAAACGAGGATCAAAGAGCTGGACTCCGGATCTGTCCTGACAAAGGAGGGGATGCTGCAACGTGAGCTGACTTTGGAAGGGTGCAATGGCCATAAACAGGTACCTGGTGCAGGATAGAAAAATGGAAAAAGAAGCAGCTCTTAGTCTCCTAAAGTGCTTTTTATAAAAGCGTGGTATAAAGGATTCCATTGAATCATGGAATAAAGAGGAGTTTTTTTTTTCACAAACTCCGCTAGTGCTTTTGAAGCAGAAGAGGGATGAACTTTTGGGACTTTGTATATCACTAATGTGGGAGAAGAGCTATTTACTGCTTGTAACACAACTTGGAGAACTGTGATTAATGCCTTGCAAAAGTTAAAAATAGAATCGAAAGTGGCCGCTGCAGCTGTGCAGGGAGTAACAGCCCCTTTATCTACAACCACAGCTGCTCCACCGTCTCGCAGCCACAGTCGCATTGAAGTACTTTTGTTGCTATTAAGGGTCAATCGAGCGATAAGATGTGTGACTCTGTTAATGATTTATTAAGAGTTAATGATATGTCTAATGAAGCAGAAAAAACAAGCGACGTGCCATCAGCCGTGAGCGATGTTCACGCTTCGGCGGCCGGAAGTGAACTGACAGACAATACGGAAGGAACTGCAGTGACACCAGTGATGATGTAAGAGTGAGAGGAGCCAGATGTTGCAAGAAGTTATACCCACCCTGGCCTCCTCCCCCCGAAGCGGTTTGTTTAACAGGAGACAACTCATCTGAAGATGAAGCACAGCCACAGCATGAAACAATAATTCCACGAAGTAGCAAATTACAAGATCTCAAGAGGCAAATGGAGGAAGCTACGAATGCTCTACATCACAGAATGGAACAATCGTTGTCGACATTTGCATCACATGCGAGGACTGAAAGATCTGTCCAGGAACTGGCTGAAAGTACTACAAAGCTTTCAGCATCACCTTTTGGTGGTATAGGTAAAGGGTTATGTCCATCACCTGTATGCAGACAGTTCTGTGATTCTGCAAAAATCTGGTAGGTAGTCAGGTGTAATCCTAGATGCCATATTAGAGGGAGATTGGCATCCAGCAGGTAACCTAACTTTTCCTGTATTATTTAATCAACATGATAATAGTTATGAGCAGCATGATTTGGAAAATTTTACAACAAGTTAAAAAGACTGTGCAGGAGAATGGGATAAAGTCTGAAGCCATTAGGGCTAAGTTAGATTGGATTTTTACAGCAGATGTTAATTTGCCATATGATTGTCAAAATTTAGCTAAATTGTTATCTCCTTAAAAGGGGCCACAACAGGAGAAATTGTTCAGCTAAAAATAAGAGACATAAGGGCTTTAAGGTTAAGGGACATGCTGTGTTTCAGAATAACCTTAAACTCACCTCTAGGGTATAAGAGAAGGTAGTATAGTAGTAGAGTTATATAACTGTAAGGAATGAACATTAAGACAACCAATCAATAAGACCTATGTGAACAGAGTAGCAGTATCATGTTATAGAGGTAAAGTAGAGAAAATTTTTGCAAACATGGGAATTAAGCATGTAACAGGTATTCCGCATTTTTTCCACAGTTCAAGTGATTGTGGAATGAGCATATAGAACTATTAAAGAATACCTTGCAAAGCAGAAAGATGTAACAGAATTAGATCCGCAGATAAGGTTAAGTAAAGTGCTTTTTACACTTAATTGTTTAATTATCTTAGTTTGGTAGCAGGTTTAGAGCAAGCATCTGTAGTAATTCATAATAGTGGTGTGAAAATGTAAGCTACGCCTGAAATACAATTGTGTTATAAGAACCCTAAGACAGAATTATGGGAGGGACCGAGCCTGTTGCTATTTACTGGTTGTGGTTATAGTTGTGTTTCCACAGATCAAGGTCCCTTATGGATTCCCAGTAAATGGACACGCCCAGCAGTCGGGTCAGTCAACCGAACACATGAGAGCCACAGCAAAGAGTAATAAGCATTCTACTTTAACAACTTCAAACAGAAATTAACACATCAAGCAAGAGGTTTCGCCCACGATATGTAATTGTGAACATACTTGACCGACAAGGACTGAAGGGGGCTTGAGAATTGAATTCTGTTATAGCTGTTAATTGTGATTGCAATTGTGTATATTGTAATTGTGCTTTGAATCTTTTATTAGAGTATGGAGTTTGTGCCAATAGGTTGATAAGAAATAGTCACGTAGCAGCAACTGAAGGTAGTCTTTGTACTGCACATTTTCACCAGAATTTTGAGGATTTTTATATAGCAGTAGGTATCACATATAATCAGCTACATTTTTATCATTTTGCATCAGGAAGTGGTTTTCGCCAAGCTCAAGCAATTTGGTACTCAAAACTTGCCATCCAGCAAGTTAAACAACCCAAGAAGTCAAGATTGATTGCTTTACAATGTGGACCCAATTGACTCAAATTAAAGGAAACAGATGATGTTCTTGGAAATTGATTCTCAGTTTGGTATTACAGGCTGGCTAAGAACACTCCTGATCAAAGGCATGTGTTGTTTAAATCTGTCTGATCACTCAACATCAATACACAAACAAATAACAGAAATGCAAACACACTTAAAAGACTTTAGCTTACAGACCCATTATGAGAATGATTGGCCAATATTGGATTTGGACCCTGGGTATCAGAATTGTTGAAACAAGGACTAGTCATATTAATTATAAATTTTGTCACCTTACTGATTCTCCCTTGTATGTTTAAATGTTTGCAGAATGAACTTGAAAAACCTAGTGCAAAATATGTTACAAAGCCACATTGCCTTAAATAAAGAAAACGGAGGAATTGTGGAGAGACTTACTGAAACCTGGCTCACTGAAAGCAGATATGAGCCTGACAAAAGCAAGCTGTTTAGGCCTTGAGTGGGAAAATACTGAGCTAAGTGAAAAAATACTGACCAGCAAGGTCAGTGGGCCCTTGTTGTGCAGTGAAGCTTAGGCAAGGGAGATAACAGGATGTCTCCCACGGGACCAGATGGATTTCTAAAACTACAGGAATGCATGTGACGCTTATGCAGTGATAAAGTCTGTAACCAATAAGGAGCTAAAGTTTTGCAATATGTATAACCTAATTATCGTACGACCAATAATGACCTGAGCTTTGCAATATGTATAACCTAATTATCGTGGCTATAAAAGTGATTGTAACACGACCAATAAACGAGTTCCACTGATGAACCATCTGGTGTCGGTGACTCCCTCCGTCTTCAACATCTGCCCCCTTTTCCAAAGCCCATAAGCATTCCTCTTCTTCCTGAGATCGATACAAAGCTCTCTACTCAGTCAAGCTGGTTTTCTTCCCCGCCGACTCGTTTTACGGCACCTGGAGATGGCCTGCTCTTGTGCTGCCAGGATTGCCTTCTCGAGAATCATCCGGCCCTCTTGGACTCCTTTGTCATTTAGAACTGCCTCCCAAGGAACTTTATCAAGCAGTCTTCTAAACAGTTTGAAGTTTGTCCTCCGGAAGTCCAAGGTGGCAGTTCTGCTGACCCCCCTCCTTACTCCTCCTAGAACTGAGAATTCTATCATCTCGTGATCACTGTGCCCCAGGCATCCTCCAACAGTCACCTCTCCCACGAGGCCTTCTCTGTTCACAAGGCGTAGATCCAGCGAGGCATCTTCTCTAGTCGGTTCATTCACCAGTTGCGTTAGGAAGTTGTCTTCCATACACTCTGTGGTGGTCTCTATGTTGTGGACATTTGTTGGATGCATTACAGCTCTACAGTCCTCTTTTCACAGTCCAAAGCTTCCTTCGGGTCCCACTTCTGACAGCAGTTTTTGTAATGTCATTGTTTAGGTCTGGGCAGACTAAACACATGCATTGATTACTGTGCAATAATTGGTTCCCTGTGAAGGAGTTTGGATATTTATTGTCCCTGTGAAAGAGTGACCATTTATGCAAAGAACACTACAAAGTTACAGGAAAGTGGCTGTCTCTAGTTCCCCTTTCCTTGCTGACAGGAGCGGCAGTTGTCGGAGGTTGGGAGGAGTAGAGTGCTGAGGGTGTCTGTTCTGACCACGCACGAGCATGGTCCCAGGCATCCCCAAAGGCAGAGTCAAGCTGCCTCCCTTCGGGCTGAGGTGGATGTGTTTTGTGAGGGTGGAGAGCACCTTCCAGATTATTTCATCTTTAGTTGTTGTTGGACTGCTCTGAACTGTTGCTCGTTGATTGGTGTAGCAAGTGGCCAGGCAAATAGTCTTGTATAAGTTTAGTTCTGCTATTTCTGCCAATTATGTGTTTTTATAACACCTGCTTTGTTGCACTTCATCTAACAAAAGTTCAACCCTAACAACTACATAGCAACATACCAAAGTTCAAACAGTGGGCCTCCAACATCAGTCTAGTTATTCGAGTGATGTCAGCTCAGTAGGCCAAGACAACCAGAGAAGGGCAGAGAGCACATGGGGCAGTGACAGCACAGGGGTTAGAGGAGAGCCAGGGAGGGCAGAGAGATAGAGAAAGAGGGGAAGGGGATGGGGAGGGGGAGAGGGAGCGTTGCATGAGAGTGGGGGCAGGACTGATGGATTTTACAAGTGTAGAACCTCTCTGTTTCCTTCCTTTCTTGCTTTCAGGAATCTTTAAAAGTTGGGTTTTTTTTTTGGAAAACCTAAGGTCTAAACCCCTCAAGTTCATGCCAAGGAAAAGTTCTTAACAGCTTTGATTTAGACATTCCAACAGTTATGGCCCTTATGAATGCCTTAATTTATACAATTTGAACATTCAACTCATACAAAGAAGTTGATTCTTGAAGACTTTAATTTTTTTAAAGAAAAGCATTCAAGAGTGTTTTCTAACCAATATGCATCATCAACAGGTTCAGTGAAAACACCAAATTTCTTCCTAGTATGACATCTATAATACCAAAGGCATACTATGAGAATTCACACAGCATAAATTGGTACAATTGGTACATAGCATCGCTAGGTACAATGTTTACAAGAACAAAATTAAACTTTATCATTAACCACTATAAAAACAACATTTCCAACTTGTACAAAAAGCGCAGTAAAAAGCCATCCTAACACATGCTGAAAAACTACACACTAACAGGTCAGTACGACCGGAAGAGAGTAAGTTTTATACAGATGAAGCAATTAAGCAGTTGAGAACCTATTTACACTCTTTCCTGGTATTAACTGGACAAACATACCGGAGTCAGATTAAAACATGCTGTAACTCTGTCTCCTGTTTTCTGAATGGGATTTTGAGATGTGTATTGCTTATTAATACGGGATAAAACCATCAGCAAAGCATTTAAATACTTTTCAAATTAAGATTAAAGGGGCTGTTATTCCACAAAATTTAACATTAAAATACTATGCTTATAAAATTTTTACATCTTTTGGTCCATAGATTTCAAATGCGAAGCTTGATTACTTCTATTTTGTATTAAAAAAAAAAACCCAAGCACTCCAGTGGCATCAATTCTTTTCAAATAAATTCCTTTGGATTTTCAAGCTCTCTCTCTTCACCTGATGTTCTAGAAATATAGTAAAGCAACATTAATAGCCATAGAAAGAATCTTAGACATAAGTCTTATTTTAAAATTCATTGACCTGGAATAAGACTAGAATCTTCGTGTTGTTGATGCACATTCAGCAGCAGATGAAGTTTGGAAGACCGAAGCAGTTAGTGATGCTGGCTTCTCTCCTTGAGAGGACTGTGTGTCCCGTCCCGTCCCATCCCATCCCATCCCCTCCCGGCCCCCAACTGAGCTCAAGTCAACATGCCAAGTTGTGAACTTGCAGTTATTCAGGATCTGATTTGTATTCCATTCAGGCGTTCCTGAATAGTAAGCCAAACAATTATTTTACTGTAGTTTTGACACTGGTACCAGTACCAAACTCAGTGCTCTTGGATGTGTAGAAGATGGAATCCAATATTCTTTTTGTGCTGGAAAAAGAAAAGGAAGTTTGTGTTGACTGCAGGACCATGCCATCAAGCAGCATGCACATTCAAACTTGTAGCTTCCTTTCACTCCAACCAGCACTAATGTATTGGCTTGCTAGAAAACTTTTCACATCCTCCT
This sequence comes from Tapera naevia, assembly GCA_033556795.1. Lineage (NCBI taxonomy): Eukaryota > Metazoa > Chordata > Aves > Cuculiformes > Neomorphidae > Tapera > Tapera naevia. The sequence continues at coordinate 964,893 of JAUMJJ010000208.1, read as the reverse complement.
TCTGGATTTTAGCAGTGGGGTTTCTTCCTGAATGATTGCAGCAGATTGCTCCAAGTTGTTTGCAGTGACCATTGCAACAACCATTTAAGGTTTACTTTCCCCCTTATAAAACAGAGTGCTTTGTCTCAAATATCCAGAAACTGTTGGGCTTTTTATGCGTCCTCACTCTACTAAACTAGTTTGTTTATTTTTTAGCAGTTTAGAAATGTACTTTATGCAATATTTTAGGAAGCAAGTAAGAAACAGCTGCTTTACGGGGAGAGGGTCTGTGATTTTAATTTGTGAACTGCTTTTTTTAAATTAGGCCGAAAACCAAGCTGAAGCTGCAGAAGCTGCAGTGGTAGCAGCTGCAGTAGCTGTGACTCCAAAAGTAAACCCTAAAAGAGGAAGACCAGCAGGTAACTTTAAACAAAAAAGAATTTTATTTATTTTTCCCCATACAAAACAACTTAATAGAGATGGTCGGAGGATTTATTGCCCCCAGATCTCCAGAGTATTGCAGAATATTTCCTAATATGCAAAATTCCATTTATTTACACACACACACACGCACGCACACACCCCCCCCGAATGATCCTACATGGCAACCTGAGGAATTTAGCACACAAAGAACCTTAAAATGTTTATGGTTATGCTGGGTCCTCTGAAATAAGGATCATTGTATTCCCTTGAAAGTATCACCTTTAGGAAAGCCTCCATAGAATTCTGCTAGCTTACAGACTATGCAATAAGACTGCTGTTTCACTGTGGCCTCACAAAGATTTATATTAATCAAAGGTGTCTAAAATTGGTACTTAAGGTGTGATAGAATATCCACAAAACAAGTATTAAATAAATGGAGGGAGGGAGACTGTCTATAGGTAGAGCTCAGAGGACAGTAAAAACAAGTGAAGAGCTGTTGTGTTTTTGCAAAAAAGACCTTTAAAGGAAATCTCTGTAGACTGATAGACAACTGAGAAGAAAATATAGCTATTAGAAGAAGCACACAATTTAAAAGATTTTGCTAATAGTTCTGCAGTACTTGTTTGTGAAAGTAGCAATGACTTAATTGTAATTCTTATGGCAAGTTTGCAAGTGAAAGAAATGTTTTAAATTTCTTTACTGCTGACATGGGAAAAGTTATTGGAGCACTTAAATATGCTATATGAGCATTTAGTCTGGGAAACAGATCATTTAATACTTTATGCTCACCTGTATCTGGTAGCATTATGCAAATAACTTTTAGAAGGCACAACCACAGTTAACTCCCAAGGCAAACTATTTAAGACTAGATGTGAGGAAACAAAGTATTACTTTAGTACTTCACCCACTTTCATCTTATTTATTAAATGAACTTTTAAAATATTTTAATGTGTGTGGGATTATATTGATCTTTCAAATGAATTGTGTTTATACAGGCTATTGTCTGTAAGATCAGGAAAGGACCTTTACAAGAGATGCTTTGGCACTGCTAGATGATGCATTTGGCATTCTATGGGAAATGTGTTGCTAGTCATGGCTGCCCCATCCCTGGAGGTGTTCAAGGCCAGGTTGGTTGAGGCTTTGAGCAACCTGACCCAGTGGGAGGTGTCCCTGTCCATGGCAAGGAGGTTGGAACTAGGTGATCTTTAAGGTCCCTTCCAACCCAAACCATTCTACGATTCTATGATTCTAATCTATGATGTACTGTGCAGCATTCTCTCGCATTAGTATGTTCACTGCGGATAGCAGATAAGCACGTTCAATAAATTTCAACCCACAATGGCAGAATACTAAGTATTTTCATTTTACAGAAGTCAAAGGGCATAAACATCAAGAAGGAAGATAAACTATTTAGCTCACTTTTACACTGAAACATGGTGAAACTGACAAAATGTGGAACTGTGCTGTATACCTCAGTGTGGTGGTAGAATTTCTTGATGCTGATTTACTCTCAGGGGAAGGGGTGGAAGCTCCATGAAGCTCTTAAAACTACTTCTAATAAATAGACTGAGTTTAGATTTGCACACTCAATTACTTAAGTTATACATACACACACATAGGAAAAAGTTAGGAAAAAGTTCTTCATGTTAGCAATCTTAGGAAAAAGTTCTTCACTGAAAGGGTGATTGGCCATTGGAATGCTCTGCCCAGGGAGGTGGTGGAGTCGCAGACCCTGGAAGTGTTTAAAGGGAGATTTGGATGAGGCACTGAGTGCCATGGTTTAGATGATGGGTTGGTGTTAGTGTTGGTGTTAGTGTTGGGTTATAGGTTGGACTTGATGATCTCAGAGGTCCTTTCCAACCTTATGATACTGTGATACTGTGACACTGTGATACACTTATTATTGTCTTATTATTCCAATTATTATTCTCTTGTTTCAGGCTTATTTTTTGTATGAGCTGTGTAACATGAGGAAGGGCCATTCTGAGTGCACTGGGTGAAAAAGGCATAGGAATAGATGGTTTAAACCTTTTAGACTGCTATCTTAAAGTACTGAAGTGTTGGTTGAGATTTTAATTTTTATCGATTAAACTTTGATACACAGTTCTAACATTTGATTTTTTTTTTTATACAGTATTTTCCCTACTAAGTTTGACTCAAGCGTTGCTTCTATGTGTTGACATGAGAAACAATGCTTTTAGATAAGGCATTGGTGGTAGCTGTAGACTAACCTATTCTTTTTGTATAATTAGGTGCTGAAGTAAAGGTTCCAAAACCAAGAGGGAGACCCAAACTGGTGAAACCACCTTGTCCTTCAGAGACCGACATGTGAGTTGGCTTTTTATATAAAATGTCTGTCTTTACTGTAAAGCAAGTGGTTGCATTTGATGAACTGTCATGAATTACTGAGTTCCTGCCCAGCATTTTCCTTGTAGTACTCAATATAAGCTGGATGTTACAGTCAAGATGGGTGGACAAACGGATAGGTGGATAAACGGATAGGTGGACAAACGGATGGGTAAAAAAACGGTTGGATGATTGGGCTCAGAGGATGTGGGTTAATAGATTGTTTTCTACCCAGAGGCTGGTAACAAGTGGAATACTGCAGGGGTCTATCCTGGGACCTGTCTTGCTGAACATCTTTATCAATGATCTTGGAGGAGGAGACAGAGCGCACTCTCTTCAAGCTGGCAGGTTATATCAAATTGGGGGAGGGGGGCAGTCAATATACTCGAGGGCAGAGCTGCCATCCAGAGGGAACTAGACAGGTTGGACAAACAGGATGACAAAGAACCTCATGAAATCCAACCACCATAAATGCAAAGTCCTGCCCCTGGGAAGGAAGAAGCCCTGGCAATGGTGCAGGCTGGGGACTGACTGCAGAGCAGCTCTACTGAAAAGGACATGGGGATCCTGGTAGACAGCAAGCTGACCGTGAGCCAACAGTATAGACTCATAGAATCATAAGGTTGGAAAAGACCTCTGAGATCATCGAGTCCATCCGTACCTGTCCACTAACTAAACCATGTCCCTAAGAAACTCATCTACCCGGCACCTGGAGATGGCCTGCTCTTGTGCTGCCAGGATTGCCTTCTCGAGAATCATCCGGCCCTCTTGGGCTCCTTTGTCATTTAGAACTGCCTCCCAAGGAACTTTATCAAGCAGCCTTCTAAACAGTTTGAAGTTTGTCCTCCGAAGTCCAAGGTGGCAGTTCTGCTGGTCCCCCTCCTTACTCCTCCTAGAACTGAGAACTCTATCATCTCGTGATCACTGTGCCCCAGGCATCCTCCAACAGTCACCTCCTCCACAAGGCCCACTCTGTTCACAAACAGCAGATCCAGTGGGGCACCTTCTCCACTTGGTTCACTCCCCAGTTGTGTCAGGAAGTTGTCTTCCATACACTCAATGAACCTCCTGGACTGTTTCCTTTCTGCTGTGTTATACTTCCAGTAGACATCTGGAAGGTTGAAATCTCCCACAAGAACAAGGGCCAGCGATCGCAAGATGACTTCTCCCAGTTGCTTGTAGAAGATCTCATCAGTCTCCTCATCCTGGCTGGGCGGTCGATAGCAGATTCCCACCACTATGTCTGGTTTAGTGCACGTTCCACTGATTTTAACCCATAAGCACTCAACCCTATCATTACTAATATTGAGTTTTATGCAATCAAAACATTCTCTAACATAGAGGGCAACCTCACCGCCTCTCTTTCCTAGCCTATCCTGCCTGAAGAGTTTGTAGCTACCCATGGCAGCACTCCAGTTGTGTGAATCGTCCCACCATGTTTCCGTGATGGCAATTATGTCATAGTTTCTTTCCCTCGCAATGGCTTCCAGCTCCCCCTGTTTGTTGCCCATGTTGCGTGCATTATATTAGTGTAAATGCACTTCAGTTGGGCTGTTGTTTCCACCTTTTCCCTGAGTGGAATAGCCATAGTTCCTAGGTGTTTTCTAGATGTGATTTGCAGCCCACGAATAGTCTTTGAATTCTGGCTGCCACCTGGAGCTCTATCTCTCACTTCCAGTGAGGTGGCAGACCAGGGGCCCTCACTAGTGTATTCTTCCTCAGAACCTGAGGTGCCATTCCCGTGCTTTATTCTATCAAGTCCTGTGTTGTTCCCCTCCCCCTTTCAATCTAGTTTAAATCTCTCTTGATTAGCCCTACCAACTTCTTGGAAAGTGTCCTTCTGCTCTTTGGGGACAAGGGTACCCCATCGTTTGCCAGCAGGCCTGGCGTGTAGGCCAACCCATTGTTGAAGAACCCAAGGTTTTGCTCTTCGCACCATGTTCGGAGCCAGATATTTAATTCCTGGCTCTTCCCACTCCTTCCCTCACCATTCCATATGAGAGAAGAGAAAACTACCTGCGCACCCGAACCCTTCACCATCCTTCCTAAAGCCTTAAAGTCCTTTTTAATCACCCTAAAATTTCTAGCTGGCTTCTCGTTATTTCCTAACTGAAAGATGAGTAATGGGTAATAATCTGTGGATTTAACAAGATTTGGGAGTTTCCTTGCAACGTCTCTGAGAGAGGCCCCAGGTAGGCAGCAGACTTCCCTATGTAATGGGTCAGGTCTGCATATCGGTTCCTTTCAGGAGGGAGTCTCCAATGACTATGACCCTACTCTTCCTTTTTACAGAGGACTTTTTAATTGACAGCTTTGGATTTCTTAACCTGAGGAACGTCTCCAGGCTGTGATAATTGTTGACAATAGGGTTTGGCCCCACTTGCAAACCATTATATCTATTCTGCAAGGGAACCTGCAGGGCCAAGTTTGAAACAGGGGAGATGTGCCGGCTGCGATGAGCAGGAACCCGCTGCCATTCTCCTCCATCTCCTAAGTCGTTCTCCTCGGTTGAGCAGATGCCCTGGCAGCAAAGGAGGCCAACAGCATCCTGGGCTGCATGGACAGGAGCGTAGGCAATTGTATTGGGTCTGGCTGGGATGGAATTAACTTTCCCCATAGCAGCCCTCATACTGCTTTGTATATGTAGCTAGAATGGTGTTGATGATAGCACATGAATATTTTGGCGATTGCTGAGCAGTGCTCGCACAGCATCAAGGCTGTCTTGACACCACCTCCTCCACCTCCCCAAAGGCTGAAGGGTGGGCAAGAGGTCAGGAAGGGACATAGCTGACCCGAGCTGACCAAAGGGATATTCCATGCCATATGACATCGTGCTCAGTAATAAAAGCTAACAGAAAGAAGAGGGATAAGAGGCATTTGTTATTAAGGCATTTGTCTTCTCAAGCAATTGCTATGCGTGCTGAGGCCCTACTACCCAGGAAGCGTCTGGACATGGTCTGCTGATGGGAAGTAGAGTATAATTTTATTTTATTTTATTTTTTTTTTACTTTTTTTTCTGGGCATGGCCTTTGCTTTCTTTCATTAAACCACCTTTATCTTGACCCATGAGTTTTTCATCTTATTTTCTCACCCTGTTCTGCTGAGGAGAGGGAGTGACAGAATGACTTGGTGGGCATCTGGCCACCAGCCAAGGTCAACCCACCACAGCAGTAGATTGAGAAAAGTGATTATCCCCCTCTATTCAGCACTTGTTATACCACATCTAGAATCCTGGGTCTCCCAATACAAGAAAGATGCTGACTTAACTGGACCGAGTTCAGCAGAGGGCCACCAAGCTGGTCTTATCCTATAATCCTATGCAATGAAAGATCTAAGAGTGAGCCAACTTTGTGCAGGAGGAGTATTCGACAGTAAAAAATAAAAAGTACATCTTCCTGAATTGAGATTTAGGTTCTCTTTTAAACTGGGTATAGGTGATGAATATGAAACTTCAATAATTTACTGTGTTTTAGTGTTCATGAAGAGGAGAAGACAAAGAAAAAAGGATTGGAAGAAAAGACCAAAAAACAAGGGAAAAAAGATGAGGAGAGTCAGAAGGAAGAAGACAAATCAAGGAAGGAATTTGATAGAAGAGAAGCAAAGAGGGAGACTGAACCAAAAAGGAGAAACATTTCCCAAGTGGGTTCTGCATCAGCATCTGATTCTGAAGAGGATGAAGGAGAACACGAAGATGATAAGGTATAGTGCTCTCTATTGACTTACTTATTGCAGAGAACAGTAGTTCACCAAAAATATTTCTTAAAGATAATACTAGGTTTTCAATTTTGTCTATTAAGTGTTGGAGCCTTGTGCCTGGCTAATATAGATGCATGTCTTGGAAACGAGAAGTTGCAGAATTCCTTTCTGTCAAATAACTTTTAGATATTTACAAAGGAAAAAAAAATCTAATACTTTGGGATTTTAAAAGATGGATTTAAATGTGACATTGTAGCAAAAGTTTGTGTTTGTTGTTTTTTTTTTTTAATATGCCTACTTGAATGCATATATTTTTTTGTCCTGTGTGTTGAGAATCTGTGGGGTCAGTGAAATATATTTTTGAGAGATAGGAAGCTGTCTCTAGCTGCTTATTTGGGAATGGCTTTGGGGTTTTTGGTGTTTGGGATATTCTTCTCCATATCTGAGAGAAATCACTAATAAAATTCATCTCCCTATAAAAGATTTGAATTTAGTTACAGAAGAATGCTAACTCTCATCAGGGTGTTTCATGGACTAGAGCAATAACGTGTAGACATTTAGAGCAGGTAGGTTTAACTATTAATGTTTCTGACGTCCAGTAATCTAAAGACTCCTTCTTTCTTCTCACCCTAAAATCCTAAATAAAAACAGAAGAAAAAAGGAGGGAGAAACTTTCAAGGAGCTCATAGAAGAAGCATGTTACAAGGCCAACATGAGAGAGAACTGACAGAAAGAAAGTGTAAGCAAGAGGAGCAAAAGGCATCTGAGCCGTGAGTATGTTTGAATACATAGCATCTGCATATTGTGGTAGCACTTTGAAACTAAGAAGAGGCACAAAACCTGACAAAGTTCCCAATTGGTTTGCACTATGTTCTGTGTCCTCTCTCTGTCTTTTCTTTCCCCAAGCATCATTTAACTTTTTAAATGGATAATAAAAAAGCTCTTGTAAATCAATATGTATTATTGTGGGAGGATGGGAAAAATTGAATCCAGAAATTAAGTGATGCCAGTCTTTCGGTGACTTAGATTTCCTAACAGTAGGACAGAGTTACACTGTCAGACAGAACAAGGAAGAAGTTATGATTGATGCTACTCTGGCTCTGCAAAGCCAGTTGAGTAATAGCAAGCAGTTTGCAGTCAGAAGATAAATTACCACAAATGAACCAAGCATTAGCATGGAGAGAAGATCCTGTCAGAAACTTAGGGGTTTGGGACAGCTGGAAGGAAATAATCTGACCCATTCTTAAGACCTATTCCACAAGTGGGTGAAGAAACCACCACCATTCGAGATGTTCTCATGCATGCAGTTCTTGGGAAGGAGGAAGAAGGGGAAGAACAAGGTAAAAAATCTGGGAATTAGGAGAAGGAAATGGTCTCCTTAATCTATAGCAATAAAATTAGAACCTTTCTCTATCCTTTAAAAAGAATCTGGATTTATTTACTCCTCCCCCCCCCCCCCCCCAAGCAATTTACTCTCTTCCTTGTCAGGATCTTCGTGATCTCTCAGTTTTATACCGAGCATGACATATATGGGCTGGAATATTCTGTTGGTCAGTTTGGGGTCACCTGTCCTGTCCACCCCTCCCTGCAGGTGTAACCCTTCTTTGCCTCTGACTTACAACATTCCACCAGCTCGAGGATGGCCTTGGTTTCTATAGGAATAAGTATAAGCAAATGATAAAATGAGACTGAAGACTTAATAAATGCAGTTCATTTGAGGTTTTTTTCTGAATAAAAATATTTTATCAATTTGTGGTATATTTATAGGTTACTTTTTTTCTGTACTTTTAGTAGAGTTATTTTATTTGCCATATAATCAATCTTTTTCCCATAATTATGTGAGGTAAACTTGAATGTCAGCTTTAAATTTAGTCCTCTTACAATATTCTCACTCCATCAATCTGTTTCATACACAGTTTTATCTTAACTTTTACAATTTAATAAGACTTTCATTGGCTGCTTCTAGGGGAAACAGTCGGCTATTCTGAAGGATTCCTTATCTGCAGTATCTTAATAAATAAATTTATTTATCTCATTTTGGTCTTTGAGAAAAACAGAGTTTGACTTTTGCATTTTTACACAAAGTTTGAATACCTCAGATCATCTCATTTAAAAATAATAATAAAAAAAATTCAAGACTTTGGATGGTAGCATTGTAAAGATGCTTTCTTGTTTTGATAGGCAAAATAAAGAAGGTAACAAATCAGAAGTTAAGAGGATGGAGAAGAAGAGAGGTTAGTTTAAAGAATATTAAATTTTCTTAATATATTTATACATACACAAAATATGTAAGTACAAGATATTTTTTGCTATCTTGATTTTTTAAAAAGAAGTACATTTATAGACTTCTCTGCGCTGCTCCTTCCTCCTCACGCTTTTCCTTACTCCTGTATGAGTCCTTCCTGTGGGCTGCAGTTCCTATCAGGAGCCTCCCTCCCGCATGGGCTCTCTACAGGCTGTAGAATGGATACTTGTTCTGGCATGGTCCTCTCCACGGGCTGCAAGGGACTCTTCTGCTCTGGCACCAGAAGCACCTCCCTCCCCTCTGTACTGACTTTACATGGCAAGGTTTTGGTATTCTGTGACAAGAGATCAGGAACTGCTCCCATGTCAGACAGAGAATGTTCCATCTGGCTTTGAGATGGACCCACTGCTGGCCAAAGCTGAGCTAATCAGCAATGTTGGTGTCACCTTTGTAAAAACATATTTAAGAAAGGGTAAAAAATGCTGCACAGCAGCTGTGAAAGAGAGAGGAATGAGAAAAAAGTGAGAGAAACAATGATGTAGATACCAAGGTCAGGGAAGAAGGAGGAGGAGAAGGAGCTACTCCAGGTGCTGAATTCCCCTGCAGCCCTTGGTGAAGGCCATGGTGACACAGGTTGTCCCCTTGCAGCCCGTGGAAGACCCCATGATGCCAGAGCAGATGGATGTGCCTCAAAGGAAGCTGTGACCTCATGGAAAGCCCACACTGGAGCAAGTTTTTCTGGCAGGACCTGTGGCCCCACAGGGGACCCACACTGGACCAGTCCATTCCTGAAGGAATGCACCACATTGGAAGGATCCACGTTGAAGAAGTTCATGAAGGGCTGTCTCCCGTGGGTGGGACCCCCCCCCCGCTGGAACAAGGGAAGAGCACAAGGGGGAAGGAATGGCAGAGATGAAGTGTTATGAACTGACCACAACCCACATTCTCTGTCCCCCTGTGCCACTTGGGGGGAGGGAGGGAGGGACCGTGGGAAAGGTGTTTTAAGATTTAGTTCTTATTTTTCATTATCCTATTCTGATTTGACTGGCAATAAAAAAAATTAATCTTCCCCAAGTCGAGTCTGTTTTACCTGTGGCGGTAATTGCTGAGTGATCTCCCTGTCCTTATCTTGACCCACAAGCTTTTTGTCATATTTTCTTGCCCTGTCTTGTTGAGGAGAGGGAGTAGCAGAGCCTGCCACATCCTTCTTCTTCACTGATCTTGGTGTTTGTGGGATTGTTTCTCACACTGTTTTGTTTTGGGGTTTTTTTCCTTTTTTTTTTTTTCTTTCCCCCTCACTCCTTTCACACTCTGCTGTGGTGCATTTTTTTTAACCTTTCTTAAATACATTTTCACAGAGGAACCATCAGCTTTGCTGACTGGCTCAGATTTGGCCACCTGGTATCAGCTCTGTCCAGCACAGGCACAGTCTCTTCTCAAAGAGGTTACCCCTGCAGCCCTCCCCTGCTGTGTAAACCTTCCACATAAACCCAATACAGACCTTTAGCACCTAAATCAACTTATTAGTTTGCCTTTAACAGTTGTTAGGGCACATGCATTGTGAACTACTTTATTTGGATGGATTTGGACTATGACTGTCCAAGTCTCTGAACTCCAGTGCATCAATATTCAGAAATCCTCACTCCATAAAGCTTCTACAGTTTCCCAGTTCTTACTATTTATTGAAGCTTTCTTTTAACCTGAGTTAACTTCCGGAAGATGACAGTTGTATATTACAGCAGAAAAGTGTTCAGTTGTAAATCCATGTTGTTGTTGAGCGTCAAGTTAAAAAAAAAAAAAGCTAAATGTAGCTTTTTGCTACCTTAATGCTCTTTAGGAAAACTTAATATGAGTTGCCTACTCATCGTTTTTTGCCTTCTGTATCTCAAGTTCAGATTTGTAGAAATGTTTCTACAAAAGCATCTCATGCAATTATTAAATATTCATGTCTGCTATTTCTGATCTTTAGAAACATCAATGGATTCTAGGCTTCAAAGGATACATGCAGAAATTAAAAGCTCCCTCAGAATTGATAACCTAGTAAGTACATTTTTTCATGGATGTATGTGTACAATTCAAGTAGGAAATATTTTTTGAATGCCTGGTTTGAAGTATGATTTATTAAAAAATATCTCTTAAGAAGTAAAGGAATACTTTAATTTGCAAGACCTGGTTTGGGAAACTTCTTTTTTGATTTCTCATCTGGTCTTCTCAGAGTGATAAAAGGGATTTGGCCTCTGACTTAGTGCTTTTACTTCATGAAGGCTATTTGTATAATGAGAAAATACTAGTTTAAGCTGAGAAGTCTCACAACAAACACTGCAGTCAGTGGCTTCTGCATTTAGCTCCTTGAAAGTTTCTCCCTCCTTTTTTCTTCTGTTTTTATTTAGGATTTTAGGGTGAGAAGAAAGAAGGAGTCTTTAGATTACTGGACGTCAGAAACATTAGTAGTTAAACCTACCTGCTCTAAATGTCTACACGTTATTGCTCTAGTCCATGAAACACCCTGATGAGAGTTAGCATTCTTCTGTAACTAAATTCAAATCTTTTATAGGGAGATGAATTTTATTAGTGATTTCTCTCAGATATGGAGAAGAATATCCCAAACACCAAAAACCCCAAAGCCATTCCCAAATAAGCAGCTAGAGACAGCTTCCTATCTCTCAAAAATATATTTCACTGACCCCACAGATTCTCAACACACAGGACAAAAAAATATATGCATTCAAGTAGGCATATTAAAAAAAAAAAACAACAAACACAAACTTTTGCTACAATGTCACATTTAAATCCATCTTTTAAAATCCCAAAGTATTAGATTTTTTTTTCCTTTGTAAATATCTAAAAGTTATTTGACAGAAAGGAATTCTGCAACTTCTCATTTCCAAGACATGCATCTATATTAGCCAGGCACAAGGCTCCAACACTTAATAGACAAAATTGAAAACCTAGTATTATCTTTAAGAAATATTTTTGGTGAACTACTGTTCTCTACAATAAGTAAGTCAATAGAGAGCACTATACCTTATCATCTTCGTGTTCTCCTTCATCCTCTTCAGAATCAGATGCTGATGCAGAACCCACTTGGGAAATGTTTCTCCTTTTTGGTTCAGTCTCCCTCCTTGCTTCTCTTCTATCAAATTCCTTCCTTGATTTGTCTTCTTCCTTCTGACTCTCCTCATCTTTTTTCCCTTGTTTTTTGGTCTTTTCTTCCAATCCTTTTTTCTTTGTCTTCTCCTCTTCATGAACACTAAAACACAGTAAATTATTGAAGTTTCATATTCATCACCTATACCCAGTTTAAAAGAGAACCTAAATCTCAATTCAGGAAGATGTACTTTTTATTTTTTACTGTCGAATACTCCTCCTGCACAAAGTTGGCTCACTCTTAGATCTTTCATTGCATAGGATTATAGGATAAGACCAGCTTGGTGGCCCTCTGCTGAACTCGGTCCAGTTAAGTCAGCATCTTTCTTGTATTGGGAGACCCAGGATTCTAGATGTGGTATAACAAGTGCTGAATAGAGGGGGATAATCACTTTTCTCAATCTACTGCTGTGGTGGGTTGACCTTGGCTGGTGGCCAGATGCCCACCAAGTCATTCTGTCACTCCCTCTCCTCAGCAGAACAGGGTGAGAAAATAAGATGAAAAACTCATGGGTCAAGATAAAGGTGGTTTAATGAAAGAAAGCAAAGGCCATGCCCAGAAAAAAAAGTAAAAAAAAAATAAAATAAAATAAAATTATACTCTGCTTCCCATCAGCAGACCATGTCCAGACGCTTCCTGGGTAGTAGGGCCTCAGCACGCATAGCAATTGCTTGAGAAGACAAATGCCTTAATAACAAATGCCTCTTATCCCTCTTCTTTCTGTTAGCTTTTATTACTGAGCACGATGTCATATGGCATGGAATATCCCTTTGGTCAGCTCGGGTCAGCTATGTCCCTTCCTGACCTCTTGCCCACCCTTCAGCCTTTGGGGAGGTGGAGGAGGTGGTGTCAAGACAGCCTTGATGCTGTGCGAGCACTGCTCAGCAATCGCCAAAATATTCATGTGCTATCATCAACACCATTCTAGCTACATATACAAAGCAGTATGAGGGCTGCTATGGGGAAAGTTAATTCCATCCCAGCCAGACCCAATACAATTGCCTACGCTCCTGTCCATGCAGCCCAGGATGCTGTTGGCCTCCTTTGCTGCCAGGGCATCTGCTCAACCGAGGAGAACGACTTAGGAGATGGAGGAGAATGGCAGCGGGTTCCTGCTCATCGCAGCCGGCACATCTCCCCTGTTTCAAACTTGGCCCTGCAGGTTCCCTTGCAGAATAGATATAATGGTTTGCAAGTGGGGCCAAACCCTATTGTCAACAATTATCACAGCCTGGAGACGTTCCTCAGGTTAAGAAATCCAAAGCTGTCAATTAAAAAGTCCTCTGTAAAAAGGAAGAGTAGGGTCATAGTCATTGGAGACTCCCTCCTGAAAGGAACCGATATGCAGACCTGACCCATTACATAGGGAAGTCTGCTGCCTACCTGGGGCCTCTCTCAGAGACGTTGCAAGGAAACTCCCAAATCTTGTTAAATCCACAGATTATTACCCATTACTCATCTTTCAGTTAGGAAATAACGAGAAGCCAGCTAGAAATTTTAGGGTGATTAAAAAGGACTTTAAGGCTTTAGGAAGGATGGTGAAGGGTTCGGGTGCGCAGGTAGTTTTCTCTTCTCTCATATGGAATGGTGAGGGAAGGAGTGGGAAGAGCCAGGAATTAAATATCTGGCTCCGAACATGGTGCGAAGAGCAAAACCTTGGGTTCTTCAACAATGGGTTGGCCTACACGCCAGGCCTGCTGGCAAACGATGGGGTACCCTTGTCCCCAAAGAGCAGAAGGACACTTTCCAAGAAGTTGGTAGGGCTAATCAAGAGAGATTTAAACTAGATTGAAAGGGGGAGGGGAACAACACAGGACTTGATAGAATAAAGCACGGGAATGGCACCTCAGGTTCTGAGGAAGAATACACTAGTGAGGGCCCCTGGTCTGCCACCTCACTGGAAGTGAGAGATAGAGCTCCAGGTGGCAGCCAGAATTCAAAGACTATTCGTGGGCTGCAAATCACATCTAGAAAACACCTAGGAACTATGGCTATTCCACTCAGGGAAAAGGTGGAAACAACAGCCCAACTGAAGTGCATTTACACTAATATAATGCACGCAACATGGGCAACAAACAGGGGGAGCTGGAAGCCATTGCGAGGGAAAGAAACTATGACATAATTGCCATCACGGAAACATGGTGGGACGATTCACACAACTGGAGTGCTGCCATGGGTAGCTACAAACTCTTCAGGCAGGATAGGCTAGGAAAGAGAGGCGGTGAGGTTGCCCTCTATGTTAGAGAATGTTTTGATTGCATAAAACTCAATATTAGTAATGATAGGGTTGAGTGCTTATGGGTTAAAATCAGTGGAACGTGCACTAAACCAGACATAGTGGTGGGAATCTGCTATCGACCGCCCAGCCAGGATGAGGAGACTGATGAGATCTTCTACAAGCAACTGGGAGAAGTCATCTTGCGATCGCTGGCCCTTGTTCTTGTGGGAGATTTCAACCTTCCAGATGTCTACTGGAAGTATAACACAGCAGAAAGGAAACAGTCCAGGAGGTTCATTGAGTGTATGGAAGACAACTTCCTGACACAACTGGGGAGTGAACCAAGTGGAGAAGGTGCCCCACTGGATCTGCTGTTTGTGAACAGAGTGGGCCTTGTGGAGGAGGTGACTGTTGGAGGATGCCTGGGGCACAGTGATCACGAGATGATAGAGTTCTCAGTTCTAGGAGGAGTAAGGAGGGGGACCAGCAGAACTGCCACCTTGGACTTCGGAGGACAAACTTCAAACTGTTTAGAAGGCTGCTTGATAAAGTTCCTTGGGAGGCAGTTCTAAATGACAAAGGAGCCCAAGAGGGCCGGATGATTCTCGAGAAGGCAATCCTGGCAGCACAAGAGCAGGCCATCTCCAGGTGCCGGGTAGATGAGTTTCTTAGGGACATGGTTTAGTTAGTGGACAGGTACGGATGGACTCGATGATCTCAGAGGTCTTTTCCAACCTTATGATTCTATGAGTCTATACTGTTGGCTCACGGTCAGCTTGCTGTCTACCAGGATCCCCATGTCCTTTTCAGTAGAGCTGCTCTGCAGTCAGTCCCCAGCCTGCACCATTGCCAGGGCTTCTTCCTTCCCAGGGGCAGGACTTTGCATTTATGGTGGTTGGATTTCATGAGGTTCTTTGTCATCCTGTTTGTCCAACCTGTCTAGTTCCCTCTGGATGGCAGCTCTGCCCTCGAGTATATTGACTGCCCCCCTCCCCCAATTTGATATAACCTGCCAGCTTGAAGAGAGTGCGCTCTGTCTCCTCCTCCAAGATCATTGATAAAGATGTTCAGCAAGACAGGTCCCAGGATAGACCCCTGCAGTATTCCACTTGTTACCAGCCTCTGGGTAGAAAACAATCTATTAACCCACATCCTCTGAGCCCAATCATCCAACCGTTTTTTTACCCATCCGTTTGTCCACCTATCCGTTTATCCACCTATCCGTTTGTCCACCCATCTTGACTGTAACATCCAGCTTATATTGAGTACTACAAGGAAAATGCTGGGCAGGAACTCAGTAATTCATGACAGTTCATCAAATGCAACCACTTGCTTTACAGTAAAGACAGACATTTTATATAAAAAGCCAACTCACATGTCGGTCTCTGAAGGACAAGGTGGTTTCACCAGTTTGGGTCTCCCTCTTGGTTTTGGAACCTTTACTTCAGCACCTAATTATACAAAAAGAATAGGTTAGTCTACAGCTACCACCAATGCCTTATCTAAAAGCATTGTTTCTCATGTCAACACATAGAAGCAACGCTTGAGTCAAACTTAGTAGGGAAAATACTGTATAAAAAAAAAAATCAAATGTTAGAACTGTGTATCAAAGTTTAATCGATAAAAATTAAAATCTCAACCAACACTTCAGTACTTTAAGATAGCAGTCTAAAAGGTTTAAACCATCTATTCCTATGCCTTTTTCACCCAGTGCACTCAGAATGGCCCTTCCTCATGTTACACAGCTCATACAAAAAATAAGCCTGAAACAAGAGAATAATAATTGGAATAATAAGACAATAATAAGTGTATCACAGTGTCACAGTATCACAGTATCATAAGGTTGGAAAGGACCTCTGAGATCATCAAGTCCAACCTATAACCCAACACTAACACCAACACTAACACCAACCCATCATCTAAACCATGGCACTCAGTGCCTCATCCAAATCTCCCTTTAAACACTTCCAGGGTCTGCGACTCCACCACCTCCCTGGGCAGAGCATTCCAATGGCCAATCACCCTTTCAGTGAAGAACTTTTTCCTAAGATTGCTAACATGAAGAACTTTTTCCTAACTTTTTCCTATGTGTGTGTATGTATAACTTAAGTAATTGAGTGTGCAAATCTAAACTCAGTCTATTTATTAGAAGTAGTTTTAAGAGCTTCATGGAGCTTCCACCCCTTCCCCTGAGAGTAAATCAGCATCAAGAAATTCTACCACCACACTGAGGTATACAGCACAGTTCCACATTTTGTCAGTTTCACCATGTTTCAGTGTAAAAGTGAGCTAAATAGTTTATCTTCCTTCTTGATGTTTATGCCCTTTGACTTCTGTAAAATGAAAATACTTAGTATTCTGCCATTGTGGGTTGAAATTTATTGAACGTGCTTATCTGCTATCCGCAGTGAACATACTAATGCGAGAGAATGCTGCATAGTACATCATAGATTAGAATCATAGAATCGTAGAATGGTTTGGGTTGGAAGGGACCTTAAAGATCACCTAGTTCCAACCTCCTTGCCATGGACAGGGACACCTCCCACTGGGTCAGGTTGCTCAAAGCCTCAACCAACCTGGCCTTGAACACCTCCAGGGATGGGGCAGCCATGACTAGCAACACATTTCCCATAGAATGCCAAATGCATCATCTAGCAGTGCCAAAGCATCTCTTGTAAAGGTCCTTTCCTGATCTTACAGACAATAGCCTGTATAAACACAATTCATTTGAAAGATCAATATAATCCCACACACATTAAAATATTTTAAAAGTTCATTTAATAAATAAGATGAAAGTGGGTGAAGTACTAAAGTAATACTTTGTTTCCTCACATCTAGTCTTAAATAGTTTGCCTTGGGAGTTAACTGTGGTTGTGCCTTCTAAAAGTTATTTGCATAATGCTACCAGATACAGGTGAGCATAAAGTATTAAATGATCTGTTTCCCAGACTAAATGCTCATATAGCATATTTAAGTGCTCCAATAACTTTTCCCATGTCAGCAGTAAAGAAATTTAAAACATTTCTTTCACTTGCAAACTTGCCATAAGAATTACAATTAAGTCATTGCTACTTTCACAAACAAGTACTGCAGAACTATTAGCAAAATCTTTTAAATTGTGTGCTTCTTCTAATAGCTATATTTTCTTCTCAGTTGTCTATCAGTCTACAGAGATTTCCTTTAAAGGTCTTTTTTGCAAAAACACAACAGCTCTTCACTTGTTTTTACTGTCCTCTGAGCTCTACCTATAGACAGTCTCCCTCCCTCCATTTATTTAATACTTGTTTTGTGGATATTCTATCACACCTTAAGTACCAATTTTAGACACCTTTGATTAATATAAATCTTTGTGAGGCCACAGTGAAACAGCAGTCTTATTGCATAGTCTGTAAGCTAGCAGAATTCTATGGAGGCTTTCCTAAAGGTGATACTTTCAAGGGAATACAATGATCCTTATTTCAGAGGACCCAGCATAACCATAAACATTTTAAGGTTCTTTGTGTGCTAAATTCCTCAGGTTGCCATGTAGGATCATTCGGGGGGGGTGTGTGCGTGCGTGTGTGTGTGTGTAAATAAATGGAATTTTGCATATTAGGAAATATTCTGCAATACTCTGGAGATCTGGGGGCAATAAATCCTCCGACCATCTCTATTAAGTTGTTTTGTATGGGGAAAAATAAATAAAATTCTTTTTTGTTTAAAGTTACCTGCTGGTCTTCCTCTTTTAGGGTTTACTTTTGGAGTCACAGCTACTGCAGCTGCTACCACTGCAGCTTCTGCAGCTTCAGCTTGGTTTTCGGCCTAATTTAAAAAAAGCAGTTCACAAATTAAAATCACAGACCCTCTCCCCGTAAAGCAGCTGTTTCTTACTTGCTTCCTAAAATATTGCATAAAGTACATTTCTAAACTGCTAAAAAATAAACAAACTAGTTTAGTAGAGTGAGGACGCATAAAAAGCCCAACAGTTTCTGGATATTTGAGACAAAGCACTCTGTTTTATAAGGGGGAAAGTAAACCTTAAATGGTTGTTGCAATGGTCACTGCAAACAACTTGGAGCAATCTGCTGCAATCATTCAGGAAGAAACCCCACTGCTAAAATCCAGAAGGAGGATGTGAAAAGTTTTCTAGCAAGCCAATACATTAGTGCTGGTTGGAGTGAAAGGAAGCTACAAGTTTGAATGTGCATGCTGCTTGATGGCATGGTCCTGCAGTCAACACAAACTTCCTTTTCTTTTTCCAGCACAAAAAGAATATTGGATTCCATCTTCTACACATCCAAGAGCACTGAGTTTGGTACTGGTACCAGTGTCAAAACTACAGTAAAATAATTGTTTGGCTTACTATTCAGGAACGCCTGAATGGAATACAAATCAGATCCTGAATAACTGCAAGTTCACAACTTGGCATGTTGACTTGAGCTCAGTTGGGGGCCGGGAGGGGATGGGATGGGATGGGACGGGACGGGACACACAGTCCTCTCAAGGAGAGAAGCCAGCATCACTAACTGCTTCGGTCTTCCAAACTTCATCTGCTGCTGAATGTGCATCAACAACACGAAGATTCTAGTCTTATTCCAGGTCAATGAATTTTAAAATAAGACTTATGTCTAAGATTCTTTCTATGGCTATTAATGTTGCTTTACTATATTTCTAGAACATCAGGTGAAGAGAGAGAGCTTGAAAATCCAAAGGAATTTATTTGAAAAGAATTGATGCCACTGGAGTGCTTGGGTTTTTTTTTTTAATACAAAATAGAAGTAATCAAGCTTCGCATTTGAAATCTATGGACCAAAAGATGTAAAAATTTTATAAGCATAGTATTTTAATGTTAAATTTTGTGGAATAACAGCCCCTTTAATCTTAATTTGAAAAGTATTTAAATGCTTTGCTGATGGTTTTATCCCGTATTAATAAGCAATACACATCTCAAAATCCCATTCAGAAAACAGGAGACAGAGTTACAGCATGTTTTAATCTGACTCCGGTATGTTTGTCCAGTTAATACCAGGAAAGAGTGTAAATAGGTTCTCAACTGCTTAATTGCTTCATCTGTATAAAACTTACTCTCTTCCGGTCGTACTGACCTGTTAGTGTGTAGTTTTTCAGCATGTGTTAGGATGGCTTTTTACTGCGCTTTTTGTACAAGTTGGAAATGTTGTTTTTATAGTGGTTAATGATAAAGTTTAATTTTGTTCTTGTAAACATTGTACCTAGCGATGCTATGTACCAATTGTACCAATTTATGCTGTGTGAATTCTCATAGTATGCCTTTGGTATTATAGATGTCATACTAGGAAGAAATTTGGTGTTTTCACTGAACCTGTTGATGATGCATATTGGTTAGAAAACACTCTTGAATGCTTTTCTTTAAAAAAATTAAAGTCTTCAAGAATCAACTTCTTTGTATGAGTTGAATGTTCAAATTGTATAAATTAAGGCATTCATAAGGGCCATAACTGTTGGAATGTCTAAATCAAAGCTGTTAAGAACTTTTCCTTGGCATGAACTTGAGGGGTTTAGACCTTAGGTTTTCCAAAAAAAAAACCCAACTTTTAAAGATTCCTGAAAGCAAGAAAGGAAGGAAACAGAGAGGTTCTACACTTGTAAAATCCATCAGTCCTGCCCCCACTCTCATGCAACGCTCCCTCTCCCCCTCCCCATCCCCTTCCCCTCTTTCTCTATCTCTCTGCCCTCCCTGGCTCTCCTCTAACCCCTGTGCTGTCACTGCCCCATGTGCTCTCTGCCCTTCTCTGGTTGTCTTGGCCTACTGAGCTGACATCACTCGAATAACTAGACTGATGTTGGAGGCCCACTGTTTGAACTTTGGTATGTTGCTATGTAGTTGTTAGGGTTGAACTTTTGTTAGATGAAGTGCAACAAAGCAGGTGTTATAAAAACACATAATTGGCAGAAATAGCAGAACTAAACTTATACAAGACTATTTGCCTGGCCACTTGCTACACCAATCAACGAGCAACAGTTCAGAGCAGTCCAACAACAACTAAAGATGAAATAATCTGGAAGGTGCTCTCCACCCTCACAAAACACATCCACCTCAGCCCGAAGGGAGGCAGCTTGACTCTGCCTTTGGGGATGCCTGGGACCATGCTCGTGCGTGGTCAGAACAGACACCCTCAGCACTCTACTCCTCCCAACCTCCGACAACTGCCGCTCCTGTCAGCAAGGAAAGGGGAACTAGAGACAGCCACTTTCCTGTAACTTTGTAGTGTTCTTTGCATAAATGGTCACTCTTTCACAGGGACAATAAATATCCAAACTCCTTCACAGGGAACCAATTATTGCACAGTAATCAATGCATGTGTTTAGTCTGCCCAGACCTAAACAATGACATTACAAAAACTGCTGTCAGAAGTGGGACCCGAAGGAAGCTTTGGACTGTGAAAAGAGGACTGTAGAGCTGTAATGCATCCAACAAATGTCCACAACATAGAGACCACCACAGAGTGTATGGAAGACAACTTCCTAACGCAACTGGTGAATGAACCGACTAGAGAAGATGCCTCGCTGGATCTACGCCTTGTGAACAGAGAAGGCCTCGTGGGAGAGGTGACTGTTGGAGGATGCCTGGGGCACAGTGATCACGAGATGATAGAATTCTCAGTTCTAGGAGGAGTAAGGAGGGGGGTCAGCAGAACTGCCACCTTGGACTTCCGGAGGACAAACTTCAAACTGTTTAGAAGACTGCTTGATAAAGTTCCTTGGGAGGCAGTTCTAAATGACAAAGGAGTCCAAGAGGGCCGGATGATTCTCGAGAAGGCAATCCTGGCAGCACAAGAGCAGGCCATCTCCAGGTGCCGTAAAACGAGTCGGCGGGGAAGAAAACCAGCTTGACTGAGTAGAGAGCTTTGTATCGATCTCAGGAAGAAGAGGAATGCTTATGGGCTTTGGAAAAGGGGGCAGATGTTGAAGACGGAGGGAGTCACCGACACCAGATGGTTCATCAGTGGAACTCGTTTATTGGTCGTGTTACAATCACTTTTATAGCCACGATAATTAGGTTATACATATTGCAAAGCTCAGGTCATTATTGGTCGTACGATAATTAGGTTATACATATTGCAAAACTTTAGCTCCTTATTGGTTACAGACTTTATCACTGCATAAGCGTCACATGCATTCCTGTAGTTTTAGAAATCCATCTGGTCCCGTGGGAGACATCCTGTTATCTCCCTTGCCTAAGCTTCACTGCACAACAAGGGCCCACTGACCTTGCTGGTCAGTATTTTTTCACTTAGCTCAGTATTTTCCCACTCAAGGCCTAAACAGCTTGCTTTTGTCAGGCTCATATCTGCTTTCAGTGAGCCAGGTTTCAGTAAGTCTCTCCACAATTCCTCCGTTTTCTTTATTTAAGGCAATGTGGCTTTGTAACATATTTTGCACTAGGTTTTTCAAGTTCATTCTGCAAACATTTAAACATACAAGGGAGAATCAGTAAGGTGACAAAATTTATAATTAATATGACTAGTCCTTGTTTCAACAATTCTGATACCCAGGGTCCAAATCCAATATTGGCCAATCATTCTCATAATGGGTCTGTAAGCTAAAGTCTTTTAAGTGTGTTTGCATTTCTGTTATTTGTTTGTGTATTGATGTTGAGTGATCAGACAGATTTAAACAACACATGCCTTTGATCAGGAGTGTTCTTAGCCAGCCTGTAATACCAAACTGAGAATCAATTTCCAAGAACATCATCTGTTTCCTTTAATTTGAGTCAATTGGGTCCACATTGTAAAGCAATCAATCTTGACTTCTTGGGTTGTTTAACTTGCTGGATGGCAAGTTTTGAGTACCAAATTGCTTGAGCTTGGCGAAAACCACTTCCTGATGCAAAATGATAAAAATGTAGCTGATTATATGTGATACCTACTGCTATATAAAAATCCTCAAAATTCTGGTGAAAATGTGCAGTACAAAGACTACCTTCAGTTGCTGCTACGTGACTATTTCTTATCAACCTATTGGCACAAACTCCATACTCTAATAAAAGATTCAAAGCACAATTACAATATACACAATTGCAATCACAATTAACAGCTATAACAGAATTCAATTCTCAAGCCCCCTTCAGTCCTTGTCGGTCAAGTATGTTCACAATTACATATCGTGGGCGAAACCTCTTGCTTGATGTGTTAATTTCTGTTTGAAGTTGTTAAAGTAGAATGCTTATTACTCTTTGCTGTGGCTCTCATGTGTTCGGTTGACTGACCCGACTGCTGGGCGTGTCCATTTACTGGGAATCCATAAGGGACCTTGATCTGTGGAAACACAACTATAACCACAACCAGTAAATAGCAACAGGCTCGGTCCCTCCCATAATTCTGTCTTAGGGTTCTTATAACACAATTGTATTTCAGGCGTAGCTTACATTTTCACACCACTATTATGAATTACTACAGATGCTTGCTCTAAACCTGCTACCAAACTAAGATAATTAAACAATTAAGTGTAAAAAGCACTTTACTTAACCTTATCTGCGGATCTAATTCTGTTACATCTTTCTGCTTTGCAAGGTATTCTTTAATAGTTCTATATGCTCATTCCACAATCACTTGAACTGTGGAAAAAATGCGGAATACCTGTTACATGCTTAATTCCCATGTTTGCAAAAATTTTCTCTACTTTACCTCTATAACATGATACTGCTACTCTGTTCACATAGGTCTTATTGATTGGTTGTCTTAATGTTCATTCCTTACAGTTATATAACTCTACTACTATACTACCTTCTCTTATACCCTAGAGGTGAGTTTAAGGTTATTCTGAAACACAGCATGTCCCTTAACCTTAAAGCCCTTATGTCTCTTATTTTTAGCTGAACAATTTCTCCTGTTGTGGCCCCTTTTAAGGAGATAACAATTTAGCTAAATTTTGACAATCATATGGCAAATTAACATCTGCTGTAAAAATCCAATCTAACTTAGCCCTAATGGCTTCAGACTTTATCCCATTCTCCTGCACAGTCTTTTTAACTTGTTGTAAAATTTTCCAAATCATGCTGCTCATAACTATTATCATGTTGATTAAATAATACAGGAAAAGTTAGGTTACCTGCTGGATGCCAATCTCCCTCTAATATGGCATCTAGGATTACACCTGACTACCTACCAGATTTTTGCAGAATCACAGAACTGTCTGCATACAGGTGATGGACATAACCCTTTACCTATACCACCAAAAGGTGATGCTGAAAGCTTTGTAGTACTTTCAGCCAGTTCCTGGACAGATCTTTCAGTCCTCGCATGTGATGCAAATGTCGACAACGATTGTTCCATTCTGTGATGTAGAGCATTCGTAGCTTCCTCCATTTGCCTCTTGAGATCTTGTAATTTGCTACTTCGTGGAATTATTGTTTCATGCTGTGGCTGTGCTTCATCTTCAGATGAGTTGTCTCCTGTTAAACAAACCGCTTCGGGGGGAGGAGGCCAGGGTGGGTATAACTTCTTGCAACATCTGGCTCCTCTCACTCTTACATCATCACTGGTGTCACTGCAGTTCCTTCCGTATTGTCTGTCAGTTCACTTCCGGCCGCCGAAGCGTGAACATCGCTCACGGCTGATGGCACGTCGCTTGTTTTTTCTGCTTCATTAGACATATCATTAACTCTTAATAAATCATTAACAGAGTCACACATCTTATCGCTCGATTGACCCTTAATAGCAACAAAAGTACTTCAATGCGACTGTGGCTGCGAGACGGTGGAGCAGCTGTGGTTGTAGATAAAGGGGCTGTTACTCCCTGCACAGCTGCAGCGGCCACTTTCGATTCTATTTTTAACTTTTGCAAGGCATTAATCACAGTTCTCCAAGTTGTGTTACAAGCAGTAAATAGCTCTTCTCCCACATTAGTGATATACAAAGTCCCAAAAGTTCATCCCTCTTCTGCTTCAAAAGCACTAGCGGAGTTTGTGAAAAAAAAAACTCCTCTTTATTCCATGATTCAATGGAATCCTTTATACCACGCTTTTATAAAAAGCACTTTAGGAGACTAAGAGCTGCTTCTTTTTCCATTTTTCTATCCTGCACCAGGTACCTGTTTATGGCCATTGCACCCTTCCAAAGTCAGCTCACGTTGCAGCATCCCCTCCTTTGTCAGGACAGATCCGGAGTCCAGCTCTTTGATCCTCGTTTTCCTATGTTAGCTAAAAATAAATCGCATGCTACTTGCCGATCCATATCAGCGCTGTTGCGGTCCTCCGGCTCCGGTAGCACGTACGGCCCAGTACCACCTCTATGATCCCTGGGGGTGCTGCTCCTGCCTTTTCCAATGGCGTTGAGCACCGCTCTGGCCGCCTCAGAGCCCAACCCAACTCCGTCCACCAATGGTGTTCTCCCCCGTTTTCTTTAGCAACGGGGCACGTCGGGGTCACCATTTTGTTGAAGACGGAGGGAGTCACCGACACCAGATGGTTCATCAGTGGAACTCGTTTATTGGTCGTGTTACAATCACTTTTATAGCCACGATAATTAGGTTATACATATTGCAAAGCTCAGGCTCATTATTGGTCGTACGATAATTAGGTTATACATTTTGCAAAACTTTAGCTCCTTATTGGTTACAGACTTTATCACTGCATAAGCGTCACATACATTCCTGTAGTTTTAGAAATCCATCTGGTCCCGTGGGAGACATCCTGTTATCTCCCTTGCCTAAGCTTCACTGCACAACAAGGGCCCACTGACCTTGCTGGTCAGTATTTTTTCACTTAGCTCAGTATTTTCCCACTCAAGGCCTAAGCAGCTTGCTTTTATCAGGCTCATATCTGCTTTCAGTGAGCCAGGTTTCAGTAAGTCTCTCCACAGGCAGACATCCCAGGAGGACTACGAAGGGTCAGGTGAGATCATGCAGAAAGAGAATTAGAAGAGCTAAAGCCCAACCAGAACTTCAATTGGTCAGTTCGGTGAGCGATAATACAAAATGTTTCTTCAAATATATTAACAACAACAGGAGGACCAAGGAGAATCTCCCTCCTTTACTGGATGCACGGGGGACCGTAGTGATGAGGGATGAGGACAAGGCAGAGGTACTTAATGCCTTCTTTGCCTCGGTCTTCAATAGAAAGGTAAGATGTTCTCTGGGCACTCAGCCCCCTGAGCCAGAAGACAGTGGGAATGAAGGTCCAACGATGCAGGAGGATTTGGTTAGAGACCTGCTTGGCCAATAAGACATCCACAAGTCTATGGGGCCGTATGGGATCCACCCAAAGGTATTGAGGGAGCTGGCAGAGGTCCTCGCCAAGCCCCTTTCCCCCATCTACCAGCAGTCCTGGCTGACTGGGGAAGTGCCACTTGACTGGAGACTGGCAAATGTGACTCCCATTTACAAGAAGGGTCGGAGGGACGATCCGGGGAACTACAGACCTGTCAGTCTGACCTCGGTACCGGGGAAGGTTATGGAGCAGATCGTCATGAGTGCTATCACACAGCACGCGCAGGACAATCAGGTGTTCAGGCCCTGTCAACATGGGTTTATGGTCCTGCCAGACCAATCCAATCTCCTTCTATGACAAGGTTACCCGTTCAGTGGACGAGGGGAAGGCTGTGGATGTGGTGTACCTGGACTTCAGTAAAGCCT
This sequence comes from Tapera naevia, assembly GCA_033556795.1. Lineage (NCBI taxonomy): Eukaryota > Metazoa > Chordata > Aves > Cuculiformes > Neomorphidae > Tapera > Tapera naevia. The sequence continues at coordinate 939,246 of JAUMJJ010000208.1, read as the reverse complement.
TTGACACCGTTTCTCACAGTATTCTGCTTGAGAAACTGGCTGCCATTGGCCTGGACTGGCACACCCTCTGCTGGGTAAAATACTGGCTGCATGGCCGGGCACAAAGAGTGGTGGTAAATGGAATCAAATCCAGTTGGAGGCAGGTCACGACTGGTGTTCCCCAGGGTTCAGTGCCGGGTCCAGTCCTGTTCAGTGTCTTTATCAATGATCTGGATGAGGGGATTGAGTGCACTCTTAGTAAGTTTGCAGATGACACCAAGTTGGGTGGAAGTGTCAATCTGCTTGAAGGAAGGGAGGCGCTTCAAAGAGATCTGAATAGGCTGGATCGATGGCTTGAAACCAATGGGATGAGGTTCAACAAGGCCAAATGCCGAGTCCTGCACCTGGGACACAACAACCCCATGCAGCGTTACAGACTTGGGGAAGAGTGGCTGGAGAGCTGCCTGGAGGAGAAGGACCTGGGGGTGTCGGTTGACAGCCGGCTGAATATGAGCCAGCAGTGTGCCCAGGTGGCCAAGAGGGCCAATGGCATCTTCGCCTGTAACAGAAACAGCGTGGTCAGCAGGACCAGGGAAGTGATTGTGCCCCTGTCCTCGGCACTGGTGAAGCCACACCTTGAGTACTGTGTTCAGTTTTGGGCCCCTCACTGCAAGAAGGACATTGAGGCGCTGGAACGTGTCCAGAGAAGGGCAACGAGGCTGGTGAAGGGGCTGGAGAACATGTCCTACGAGGAACGGCTGAGGGAACTGGGGTTGTTTAGCTTAGAGAAGAGTTGGCTGAGGGGAGATCTTATCACTGTCTACAACTACCGGAAAGGATGTGAGTGTTGGTCTCTTCTCCCAAGTGACAGGTGATAGGAGGTGAGGAAATGGCCACAAGTTGCACCAGGGGAGGGTCAGACTAGACATCAGTAAAAATTTCTTCTCTGAAAGGATGGTCAGGCACTGGCAGAGGCTGTCCAGGGAGGTGGTTGAGTCACCATATCCTGGAGGTGTTTAAAACAGGGTTAGACGAGTTTCTCAGGGACATGGTTTAGTAAGCGGACAGGTATGGTTGGGCTCTATGATCTCAGAGGTCTTTTCCAACCAGATGATTCTATGATTCTACATCTGCCAAATGTGTTTGCTCGCGTATAATCTTGCAGATCTTGAGAGTGAGCACTTGGGGGTAAGAGTCTGGCAGGAAATACATTTAGTACTCCTGCTTGAGTTAGGATAGCACAAACATTTTGAAACTTGTTCTAACGTAAGAGCAAGGGGTTCTGGGAAGCAACTCCTGAACCTCCATTGCCTGAGTGGGGTGAGGAATGGGTGCCTTTAGCTCAGTGCCTGGTTTGGATGCATCCTCCAGTGACTTGAAAACTGAAACTCGAGCACACCAAGAACCTGAAAGAATTGGCAACCCAACTGGTAAAAGGCTTTAATGCCTTGTACTGACTCTGGCTGGATTGGAGTTAATTTTCTTCATAGCAGCCCTTATGGTGCTGTGATTTACATTTGTGACTAAAACAATCTTGATAACACACCAATGTTTTAGCTATTGCTTAACAGTGCTTGCACAGTGTCAAGGCCTTCTCTGTTTCTCACACACACACACACACCCCATCCCCCAGAGAGTAAGCTCAGGGTGAACAAGAGATTGGGAAGAGACACAGCTGGGACAGTTGGTTCAAATTGACCAAAGGGAAATTCCATGTCATATAATGTCATGCTCAGCAATGAAAACAAGGGGAGTGGGGAAAGAGGAGTCTTTCCATGGCAGCCATTGCTTGGGGCATCAGTCTACCATGGGAAGTGGTGAGTGTTTGCCTTTGCATGCATCATGTTGGGTTTTTTTCCTTTGTTGCCTTCATCTATTAAACTGTCTTTATCTTGACTAACAAGTTCTTTCTCAGTTTTGCTCTTTCAATTCTCTTCCCCATCTCTCGGGGGTGTGGGGGGTTGGTGAGTGAGTAGCTGGTGGGTGCCTTGCTGCTGGCTGGGGTCAACCCATCACATGCCTACAAGGAATGGATGAAAAATGCACCACAATGATGTAGGGGTGTGACTTTGCACGTTGGCCTCTTTTAGAATGGAGTTGTAAAGGCCAGATGTGGTTGTGAAAAGCAGAGAACTGAGTGGCTGCTCTAGAGCGTGATAATGGCTTACTTAGCTGGAGTTGCCCCCTTAATCCAAACTAGGCAATGGAAAAGGAAGGGAGCAGAACAATTAATGCAAATGGAGGGTGAGGGAGGAAATGACAGTGTCAGAGATCATGGTGGCCCATCCACCTCTGGGGGTACATTGGAAGAAGAGGAAGAAACTGAAACCATGTTATCTTTACATAGTGCTGATTTCTGATACTATTGGCTCTGGCTGGGATGGAGTTATCTTTCTCCGTAGCAGCCCTTTTAGTGCTGTGCTTTGTATTCGTAGCTAGAAAGAGGTTAGGAGGGGACATAGTCGGGACATCTGACCCAAACTGACCAAAGAGATATTCCACATAATCATGACATCGCACTCAACAGTGGAAGCTAAGAGAAAGGAGGGGGACGGGACAGGGGGGACGGGGGACGGGACGGACAGACACACAACACGGGGCATTCATTATTAAGGCATTTCTCTTCCAAAGCATACTGAGGCCCTACTTTCCAGGAAGTGTCTGGACACAACCTGCTGATGGGAAGTAGGGAATAAATCTTTTTCCTTTTTTTTTTGGCTTTGCTTCCAGGCACGGCCTTTGCTTTCTTTCACTGAATGGCCTTTATCTCAACTTACCAGTTTTTTCCATTTTATTTTCTCCCCATCATTGCCAAGGAGGGCGGGGTGACAGAGTGGCTTGGTGGGCACCTGACGGCCAGTCAAGTTCAACCCACCACAGAGACTTTTAAGTATAAGAAAACATGATAATCTGTCTATTAAGGCTCTGAGATGTGGGCACCAGTAGCTTAGAGATGGATAACCGGGAGGCTCCATGGTTGGGAATCTCTGTCCAATGATGGAGATGCAGATAGTGCAATTAGATCTTGTGGTGAAACTAATCTGTGACATAGACTGCTTACTGGGGTGAGAGGATGTGATCTACAGAAAGAGGACCTTCTGGATATGTGCATCCAGCAGTGGTGGCATATGGCTGAAGAAGGGATTCAGAAGTTAAGGGAATGAGTGGTGCTCAAAGTGATGCACGGCATGACAGACAGCCTATCTTTGATCAATCTGGACCAAGAGGGGGTGACCCAGGCCATTTGGAAGTGATTGGTTTGGGGGTCCTTGGTTAGCCAGTACTATGGCTGGGATGATCTTAGGAACCAACCCCCTTGGCCCTGGTGTGGGAAATGATGCACTCTGTCTGTGAAGTTTCTGCCTTCTCCCCTGTGAAGGTGTGGGTGGCCATCATGCAAGAACAAGGGGGCCTGGTGCCACCTGCTGATGTGATGGACTGAAGGAGCAAATGCCCCAGAGTGACCCACGGAGCTCTGTGGGAAATGGCTGTAAGAGTAAGGGAAGGACATGGTCCAGTGGCATGGCAGAACCACCAAGGAATTGGCCACCCAGGTACACGAACTCCAACAGCAACAAAGGACATCTGCCAAGCCTCAGCAGGCTGAGAATGGCATCACGCCATCAGCCCCACCAGTGGAAGATTCCTCCTACACCTTTCTCCTGGCTCCGATAAACGTTCCATAGAGAAGCCCTGTCCCCAGCCACGTTGGGAAAAGGGATGCTGAAGATGTTACAGAGGATAATCATTTTTACTGTGCCGTCCCTCCCCATCCTCCCCATTTTCCTCAGCTTTTATTGCTGAGCACGATATCATATATGGTATGGAATATCCCTTTGGTCAGTTGGGGTCAGCTGTCCTGGCTGTGTCCCCTCCCAAGCTCTTGCCCAGTCTTCACTCCATCCCAGCCTACTGGCCTGGGGGGGGGGGGGGGGGGGGGGGGGGCTTGGAGAGACAGCCTTGATGCTGTGCAAGTGCCGTTTAGCAACAGCCAACACATTGGTGTGCTATCAACACCATTTTAGTGACAAATGCAAAGCAGAGCACTATACCAGGTGCTATGAAGAAAGTTAACTCCATCCCAGCCAGACCCAGTACGATGGCATGCCGGGCTCAAAGCCTGTAGGACCCTCCCTAGATCTAGAGATCTATGGCTGCTCCAACTGCTGATTCTAGGACCCTCACTTGCTCCAGTCTCCAGTAGCTGACACGACAGGCCAGGGGCTCCCACACCCTTGGTCTGACTTCAGTAAATCCACTCACAGAGGTCTCATCAGTAGCTGGAACTTAGCCCTCACAGTACACTTACACAGTGGATAGGGAGTGAGATTACAGAGAGAGAGAGTTAATTGTCTTTGTTAATGCTAATTGATCAGATTTTTTTTTTGTTCCCTCCCTTTTCTTATCATGCACATGAAAAAATAAACATTCTCACACCCCACAGATCCTTACCAGTTAGGGGGACTAACCAGGTTTATTCTTATCAGAACCTCCCCTATCATGTGTTGGTCAGGTTTGTCTCCGCATATTCTTGATTATGGCTTCTTTGACCAGATACCCTTAAAGGAACAGACACACTCCTTCCACATACCCCTATAGACACACCTTCGATACCTCAACCACCTGATCTCTCAGAGGGAGAGTCAGTAGTAGGACTGCTACTGGCATCACCTCTGTCGCTGCCAGTGGCAACACAAATAGTACACCGACACCAATATCGAACCAAAAGGGATTTGCTCGGTCCCATATACAGTCAACAAAAGAGCTTGAAAATCAAGGGGTGGTTACTTGAACCCATTCATCCTTCAACAGTCCCATCTGGCTGGTGTGAAAACCCAACAGGGAGATCAACTATAGACTATTGGGGTTTGAATGAAGTAACACCACCCTTGAGTGCAGCAGTAGCAGATATGCTAGAAATAGAGTATGAACCCAAAGAGAAGAATGCTGCCTGGCATGAGACCATTGACATAGTTAGCGTGTTTTGGGTTTTTTTTCTCACTTCCCCTGATACCTGAGTGCAAATGATAGTTTGCCTATACTGGGAAAGGAGTACAATACAGCTGGAACTGTCTGCCACAAGGACGGAAGAATAGCCTTATGTGGTAGGTTGACCTTGGCTGGCTGCCAGATGCCCACCCAGCTCCTCTCTTACTACCCCTCCTCAACAGGACTGGGGGAGAAAACAAGATGAAAAAGCTTGTGGGCCAAGACAAAGACACTTATTAATCACTGCCACAGGCAAAACAGACTTGGAGAAAATTAATTTAATTTATTGCTAATTAAAATAGATTTGGATGGTGAGAAACAAACACAAAAATAAAAACAACACTTTCCCTCCCCCTCTACCCCAACTCAACTTCACTCCTTTGTTCCCAGTTCCTCTACCTCCCCACCCCCAACCCTCACCCCACAGAGCAGCCTAGGGGAGATGGGGAACAGGAAGTTCATAACAGTTCCTCTCTTTCACTCCTTCCTCCCTGCACTTTTCTCTGCTCCAGCATGGGTCCTCTCCATGGGCTGCAGACTTTCAGGAAAAAAAATGTGCTCTCCATGGACCACAGTTCCTGCCAATAGAATGTGATCCTGCACAAGCTGCAGTTCCTGCAGGAACTATCCATGGGCTCTGGTGTGATCCTGTCCGTGCACTGCAGGAATATATCTGCTCCACTATGGTCTCTTCCACGGGCTGCAGGGGAAATCTCTGCTCCAGCACCTGGAGCACCTCCTTCCCCTCTTTCTTCACTGACCTTGGTATTTGCAGTGGTGTTTCTCACACCTTTTTTTTCCCTCACTACTCTCACACTGCCATGTGGAGTTTTATCCTTTCTTATGTGTTTTCACAGAGGCACTACCAGCTTCTCTGATTCAGCTTTGGCCTGCAGTGGGGCTGTTGCCAAGCTGGCTGGAACTGGCTGTGTCTGGCACGGGCAGGCCCTTGCCTCTGCTCACGGAGACCACCCCAGCAGCCCCCCCCCCCCCAGCACACCGAAACCTTGCCACGTAAACCACGTACATCCTACCATCTGTCACGGGCTTATACAAAAGGTTTTGAAAGAGGTCAATGCCCCAGATCACTTACAGTACACTGATGACATCATAGTAGGCGAAACACCACCCAAGAGGTGTACAGCAAAAGCAAACAGACCACTGAATTTTTACTAAATGTAAGATTTGCAATCAAGAGGAATAAGGACCTGCACCAAGAAATACATTTTCTATGTGTCAAATGGCAAGATGGGTGCCATCTCATCCCTATTGACATCATTGACAATGGCACCATCGACCAATAAAAAGGAAACAAAAATGTCTCTTGGAATGGTAGTATTTTGGCAAATGCACATCCACAGATACAGTCAGCTTGTGAACCCACTGTATCAAGTAACCAGAAAAGAGAACTCATTTGAGTGGAGAACCGAGCAACAACAAGCCTTTGACCAGGTAAAGCAAGATGCAGCACACGCGGTTGCCGTGGGGCCCATCAGAAACAGTCCAAATGTCCAAAACATACTATATGCATCAGCAGGGAACAAAACAAGCCAGTGGGGTTTATGGCAGAAAACACTAGGAGAGAGACCAGAGGAAGACCCCTTGGATTCTGGAGCCTAGGCTACCAATCTGCTAATGAAAGCTATACCCCAATGGAAAAAAGAAATATTAGCTGCCTATGATGGAATGTGGGCAGCATCTGAAGCGCTGGGGACAGAATCACAACTGCTGCTGGCACCTCGGCTACCAGTATTTCACTGAATGCTGAAAGGAGAAATGCCTTCGACTCATCATGTGGCAAGTGCTACCTGGAGTAAATGGACAGCCCTGATTACCCAGTGGGCTCAGAGACGTCCGGGCTTGATAGAAGAGTTGATGGAGTGGCCTGAAAAATTGTGCTTTTGAGGTCTCACACAGAGTATTACCACATGCTCAGGAAGCCTCAGGATCTGACAAGCTATCTGAAGATCACCACCAATATGCCCTGTTCACTGACAGCTCTTGACGAATTATTGGCAATCGGAGAAAATAGAAACCTGCCATTTGGAATCCTGTCCAATGGGTGATAAAAGTGGATGAAGGTGAAGGACAATTGAATCATTTCATTTGAATCATTAAGAGATACACCTTTAAAAAATAATCATATCTTAGCTGGCTAACAAACTCACAGCTATTATTAGCAATATTAGTACACAATTAGATCACTGCAAGTAATATTGGGTTACGATTCTATTGCTTATTAGTAGTATCATTATTGATACACATTTGCATTACTATAAAGAAAACTTATAAAACACACACATAAGTGCTATTAAGTTGCAATTCTATTGACTTTCCTCCTGCACTCAGTAGTAAGGCACAAGTCTATTCCTCCATACAAGTTTATTCCTTCTTACTCATCCTCCCACACCAAGTCTTCTGGACATAGGCCTGATTGAGAGTCCAGCAGGTTGTCCAAGGGGGTTCCCTCCAGTGTCCTGGGGAGCTCAGTTCTGCAGGTCAGCTTCACCAACATCTGTAGGCCTCTGCACTTCTACCATTGCAAAATCCCCCAGTTCTTTGTCCTCCACCTGATTTTTATACGTTATTCCCCGTTTACTCTTTTCCTGAACACACCTTTGAACCACCCCACAACCTCTTTTTCTCCACCCAAACACAACCCAAACAAACAACCCGTCCCTAATTACTTTTTCCTCATTGATCCCAATTCTGTTACACCTGTACCCAAATTTGGTGTTTCCAACACTGTCACCTAGGCAATTTTGACCTAATATGGTATTATAACATTACCAATACAGTTACCTAGATGAAGGTGTCCTTGCATCCCAAGACTCCTGTACTGTGTCTGGCTGGGATGGAGTTAATTATCTTCATAGCAGCTTGTGTGGTGCTGTGTTTTAGACTTGTGACCAAAACAGTGCTGATAATACATAGCGTCAAGGCCTTCTCTGTTTCTCACTCTGCCCGCTCTCCCGGGTGAACAGATTGGGAGTGCGCAAAATGTTGGAAGGGGACACAACCAGGACAGCTGACCTGAACTAACCAAAGAGATATTCCATGCTGTGTAACGTCATGCCCAGTAATAAAATGGAGAAGAGACAGGTTTAGGTAGCTTAGCCATCTTTTGCTCAGGAACTGTCTGGGCATCTGTCTACCCATGGAAGGTGGTGATTGATTGCCTTTGCATCACTTGCTTTGTTTTGTTTTCTTCCTCTCTTTTTCCACTTCTCCTTTGCTTATTAATTTTTATCTCGACCCATGAGTTTTCTTGCTTTTACTCTTCTTTTCCTTTTCCCTCGTCTCACTGGGGGTAGAGGGTGGGTAGCAAGAGAATGGCTGTGTGGTGCTTAGCTGCCTACCGGGGTTAACCCACAACAACTCCCTTCTGACTCTATGGTCCATGCTGGCTATATTTCATTTTCATTATATGCTTTTTGGACAGAATTATCTTACTTTAGCCTTGATACCCCTTACCTACTCCTAATTAAGCACAAGCAGTTTGCATACCAGAGCAATGGCACAACCCAGTTAGTGCTCACACCATACTTCTGCCCTTGAAGAATTTTCATCGCACCTCTGGTTCCCATCAGAGGTCTTAGCTAGTTTTGAAGCCTAATATTCCAGCAGGACCTCTTGCTCACAGCCTGTCAGAACAGCAGTTGAAGATAAGATTCTGATCATTATAGGCCACAATTGGATGGAAAGCATGATTGTTTGGGCTGTCACTTAGGAAAAGGGAAAACATGGGGATGAGGGGGGGGTGTTTGCATATGGACCACCATATACAGCAAGAGTAATATTACAAGAAAGAAACATTAAATGTGCACCTACACACACACTGACTGCAATTAACCCCCTGTGAACCTCATTATACACAGGAAGATGAACCCTGTTTTGGTATGGACAGCAGTCTGGACTTTAACAGTGGCACAAACAACCGTCTCCCAGTGCTGGTCACAAGCACCATGGTCAACACCACCATGGAATGAGAGGGAATTATATGAAACGAACCGTAACGACAACAAAAAAAAATATTGGAAGACTCGTGGTATGGTAGGAAATTGAAGGGGAATGCATTACTGTATAATAATCCCTAATGATAATACAGCCCAGTTAACTCAGAATAGCAGCCAGAGGAGAGCAGGTAAAAATGAAGCCTGGCACATAGGCTATATCAGTGAACACAAAGGACTTCTCACTAGTATGATGACTAGACTTTATTGGACCACCAACTTCACAAGTATTTATAAATGTACCCAAAAGATTAAAATTTAAATATGAGTCCCTATCTAAATGGAAGAAGCACAAACCAACACTAGTGAATTAACCTCAATATTATCTTGGCAAAGAACATGGTGAACCCCACAATTTGTAACACCATCCTTTGATATGTTTACCATAGGCAAGTGGCAAACTTGACTTGGAAAAATCCAATAAGAGAAAGAGTACCACATCAAGTAGGACTGGAATGTAAGCTGACACAATACCACCTGTGCAGCTTTTATTATAAGGATTCAACATACCATGTTCCCTGAACAAGGCAGCCACAGAAGAGCTAAAAGAGACATATCAGGTATGCTAGGACTTGGAGAAGTTTCCCTAAACACCATGCATATCCAAGCCCTCCAAGTCCAGCTGCAACTGGTTGGACAACTACCCTCTCAGTGCCTTGAGGGGCTAGCTAAAGCTGCTATACGATTAGAAATGGCTCATCTGCAATTGCACTGAAGAGAAAGACAGACCTGGGAAGTCTAAGACTATTTCTACTGGTATGTAGAATGACTCTTTGGACATTACCTGCAACTGGCCACTTTACTAATAATGAACAAGTATGGTTAATCTGTGAAGGAAAACATTGGGATAGCGAGGCCTGTATGTTACATCTTCCTAATACTTCAGCAGGAGAAGTACTTAGCTGTGAGATGCACACCTAAGATGCGAGGGTGGGCTACACACGTCCAAGGTGTGGAACTGCCAGTCATAATGGCTGATCAGTTATGGGCACATAGCTTGACATCTCCATGACTATGAATAGACAGTGAACAAAACAAAATTGTCCCTGTAAACATTTGAAATAGGGTTCTATGCGTTAATAATCACACTTTCACAGAGGTAATATATTGCCAAACTCCTTCACGTGGATACAATTATTGCATAGTAAGTAATGTGTGCGTTTAGTCTGTCCTGACCTAAACCATGACACTGCCTCTCTTTCTCCGCCCCTCCTTTTGCCCTGTCTATGTCTTCCCCTTCTCTCTCCCCCTCTCTGTCTTCCCTCTCTCTCTGTCCCCAATGTTAGGGGTTTCTGAATCTGACAGCCTGAGAGAAGCGAGGCTGACACAGATCCATGTCCCCAAGTCCAACCAGTAGCAAGGCTAAGCATGTATTCCCAGTAGGCACACAAACAAGCAGAGATATACAATACAAATAAACATGCACACTGTGGTGGATTGACCTCAGCCGCTTGCCAGACCCCCACCCAGCCACTCTCTCACTCCCTCTCCTCAGCGGGACAAGGGGAGAAAATAAGATAGAAAGGCTCATGGATCGAGATAAGGACAGGAATATCATTCACCAATTACCATGGTGGGCAAAACAGACTTGAGGAAAAATTGAATTTAATTTGTTACCAATTAAAAAATAGAGCAGGATGGTGAGAAACAAAGACGAAACTAAAACCACCTTCCCCCAACCCACCCCTTCTTCCCAGACTCAACTTCACTCCTTTGTTCCCAACTCTTCTACCTCCTGCCCCCACGAGTGGTACAGGGAGGGGGTAGGGAAAGGGGACTTGCAGTCAGTTCATAACAGTTGATCTCTGCCACACCTTCCTCACACTTTTCCCTTGCTCCAGGGGTACAGGAACAGTCTACTCCATCACGGGTTCCCCACAGGTTCCCCATCCTGCTCTGGCATTGTTTTCTCAGCATTTACCACCCTTAAATATGTTTTTGCAGAGGCACTGTAAAGTCGTCTGAGTGGTTCAGTATTGGTGCATAGTTGGTCCATTTTGTCTGTTACTAATCCGACTGGAACTGGCTAAGACCAGCACAGGGCAGTCCATGACCTCCTCCTACACAGGTCATCCCTGCAGCCTGCCCTTGCTTTCAAAAGTTTGCCAATTATGTCTCTCCAACCCTTCCCCTATGCGCTATACCCTCCAATCCCAACCCTCCCCCCAACCCCAAATCCTCCAAGCCCACCCCTACCCTACCCACCAACCCCTCCAAGCCCAACCCTTAGCCTAACCTCCAAGTCCTTCAACTCCCAAACATACGCCAACCGTCAACTCATACAAGTCCAAAACTTCCACTAATAGCCAACCCCAACTCTTCCTCTACCCACCAACCTCTTCCAAGCCCCGACACATCCCCTAACTGCCAATCCCTCTGGCTCCAACCCTACCCATGAAGGACATCAAAGCACAACCCATGCAAGCTCATCAGTCCCTCCAAGCCCAACCCTTACTTTGCCTGCCAACCCCTCCAAACTCAAACCCTCAAAAACCCAACTCTTACCCTGTCTACCCATCCCTCCAATCCCAACCCCTACCCTATCCACCAAGCCCTCAAAGTTCAACCCATATCCAGACTGTTAAGCCCTCAAAGATCTACTCTTAAACCTAGCTGTTCACTCCCCTAAGCCCGACCCCTTCAGGCCCATCCCTTAACCCTAAGCACCAAGCACTCTAAGCCCAAACCTTACCCTATCCACGAACCCCCTCTCAGCCCAACCTCTAGCCTAAACCCCAACTCCTCTAACAGTCAACATCTCTAACCATCACCCTTGTGAGTCCAAGACCCAGCCAACCCGCCAACCCCGCCAACCCCAACTTTTACCCTTCCTGCCAACTTCTCCAAGCCCGACCCATACCCTTAGCCTAAAATCCAACCACTCTAACCCCCAACTGAAAGCAGCTCAAACCCAACCCCCAGCCTAACCCCCAACCCCTCTAAACACAAGGCCTAGTCTAACCACCAAACTCGCCAACACCAACACTCTACCCTAACTGCACTCCTCTAACCAAAACCCTTGTCTTAACCGCCGACCCGACTGAGCCCAAATCTCAGCCTGACCCCCCCACTCCTTAAACTCCAACACTTTATCCAACCCAAATGTCAACCCCTCTTACTCTGACCCTTCCCCTAACCACCAAATCTTCCAAGTCCAATGCTTCCAAGCTCTGCTTCCAGTCCTTCCAAGCCTAACCTTTACCCTGTCCGTCAATCACTCACCCTGCCTGTCAGCCTGTCAAAGTCCAACCTTTTTCCTAACCCCAAATACTCCAAGCCCAACCCTTTCTATGCCTGCAAACTCCTTCAATACTACCCCTTCCAAGTACAGCCCTTATTTTACCCACCAACCCCTGCCCATCAAACCCTCTAAGCCCAAATCCAAATAGTCCAACCCTTACCCTTCCCACCAAGCCCTCCAAGCCCGTCCCTCCCAAGCCCATTAACCATTCCACATACAACCCCTTAAAGCAAGCCAAACCTCTCCAAGACCATCCCCTTCAAGTCCAATACACATTCTATCCGATCCCTCCAGCTCCAACCCTTCTCCTACCCACCCATCCCTCCAAGCCCAATCCTTTCCCTGCTCACTAACCCCAACTCATAATCTATCAGCAACTCCTCTAAGACCAGCCCTTATCATGCACACCAACTCCTCCAAGACAAAACCCTACCCTACCAGCCTATTCCTCTTATGCTCAACCCTTATCCTCCTTGCCGGGCCTTGCCCACTACAACACAATCTTGCAGTCAAATTCTCTTGAGTGCCTACAATGCCTTTTGCAGTAAATTCTTGTCACACTCCGATCCAAGCTCTGGGCTTCCCCACACACACCAGCCAAAACTCACTTCTACTTCTATGCTCTCATCTGAACTGTGACTTCTTAAGGGCACGTAGCCATTGCCCACATCAACATAAGTCCTCAGAGCCAAATTCTCTTTCCTGAACATGCCTTGCCTTCCACAGCCCATTCTGTTGCACTCTGACTGCAGTCAAGAACTTGCTTCCCTTTGTTTGACAGCTGAAACTCGTGTCTACCATTAAGTGCTCATCTTGCTTAAGAAGGACACAGTCACTGCCCACACCAACACAAGTGCTCACAGCCATTTTCTCTTTCCTGTCTCTACAACTGCCTTCTGCAGATAATTCTTGTTGCACTCTGACTGAAGCTCTGGGCGCTCTCCTCACTCACCAGACAAAACCCATTGTTACCAACAAGCTGTTCTCTTGATTGTGCAAGGACCTGCAGACATAACCCATGGCAACATGATATTCACAGTCAAATTGTCCTACCTGCCCACACTTCCCTTCTACAGACCATTCCTGTCACAGTTCAAAACCCTTGTATTGTAGCCAAAACTCTTTTGTCTTGTAACACAAGAATGGGCTGCAAAATGCAAACATAGTTGACGAGAACTTGACTGAGAGCACTTGCGTTGGTGTGAGCAGTTAGCTGCATGTCTTTGTAAGGGTATGTGGAAGGAGCGTGTCTGATCCTTTAAGTGCATCTGATCAAAGGAGACATAAACACAAACATACAGAGACAAAGGCTAGAAAAATATGATCTAATTGCCATCACGGAAATGTGGTGGGATGATTCACACAAGTGGAGTGCTGCCATGGGTGGCTATAAACTCTTCAGGTGGGACAGACTAGGAAAGAGAGGTGGTGGGGTTGCCCTCTATGTTAGAGAAAGTTTTGATTGTGTTGAACTAAAATATGCTGACGATAGGGTTGAGTGCTTGTGGGTTAAAATCAGCGGAACCCACAGTAAGTCAGACATAGTGGTGGGAGTCTGTTATCGGCCGCCCAGCCAGGACGAGGAGACCGATGAGCTCTTCTACGAGCAACTGGGAGAAGACTCGCGATCACCGGCACTCGTTCTTGTGGGAGACTTCAACCTTCCAGATGTCTGCTGGCAGTATAACACAGCAGAAAGGAAACAGTCCAGGAGGTTCATTGAGTGTATGGAAGATAACTTCCTGACACAACTGGGGAGTGAACCGACTAGAGAAGGTGCCCCACTGGATCTGCTGTTTGTGAACAGAGAAGGCCTTGTGGGGGAGGTGACTGTTGAAGGACGCCTGGGCACAGTGATCACGAGATGATAGAATTCTCAGTTCTAGGAGGAGTAAGGAGGGGGGGTCAGCAGAACTGCCACCTTGGACTTCCAGAGGACAGACCTTGAACTGTTTAGAAGGCTGCTTGATAAAGTTCCTTGGGAGGCAGTTCTAAATGAAAAAGGAGCCCATGAGGGATGGATACTCTTCATGAAGGCAATCCTGGCAGCACAAGAGCAGGCCATCCCCGTGTGCCGTAAAATGAATTGGCAGGGAAGAAGGCCAGCTTGGCTTAACAGAGAGCTCTGTGTTGGTCTCAGGAAAAAGAGGAAAATATATGAGCGTTGGAAGAGGGGGTGAGCATCTCAGGAGGACTACAAGGAGCAGGTGAGATCATGTAGAGAAAAAAATTAGAAGGGCTAAAGCCCAACTGGAACTTCAACTGGCCAGTTTGGTGAGAGACAATAAGAAATGTTTATTCAAGTATATTTACAGCAACAGGAGGACCAAGGAGAATCTTCCTCCCTTACTGGATGCAAGGGGAATGGGAGTAACAAAGGATGAGGACAAGGCAGAGGTACTTAATGCCTTCTTTGCCTTGGTATTTAATAGTAAGGTAAGATGTTTGGTGGGCTCCAAGCCTCCTGAGCCAGAAGACTGTGAAGGTGTACCCTCAATGTTCCAAGAAGACTTGGTTAGAGACCTCCTTGGCCAATTAGACATCCACAAGTCTATGGGGCCAGATGGGATACACCCAAGGGTATTAAGGGAGCTGGCAGAGGTCCTTGCCAAACCCCTTTCCCTCATCTATCAACAGTCCTGGCTGACTGGGGAAGTGCCACTTGACTGGAGACTGGCAAATGTAACTCCCATCTACAAGAAGGGTCAGAGGGAAGATCCGGGGAATTATAGGCCTGTCAGCTTGGCCTCGGTACCAGGGAAGGTCATGGAGCAGATCATATTGAGTGCTATCACACAGTACATGCAGGAAAGCCAGGTTATCAGACCCAGTCAACATGGGTTTATGAAAGGCAGGAACTGCCAGACCAACCAGACCTCCTTCCATGACAAGGTTACCCAGTTAACAGACGAGAGGAAGGCTGTGGATGTGGCGTACCTGGACTTTGTTAAAGCTTCAGTAAAGCCTTTGATACCATTTCTCACAGGATTGGCCTAGACAGGCACACCCTCTGCTTGGTAAAAAACTGGCTGGAAGACCGGGCACAAAGAGTGGTGGTAAATGGAGTCAAATCCAGTTGGAGGCTGGTCACGACTGGTGTTCCCCAGGGTTCAGCGCTGGGTACAGTCCTGTTCAATATCTTTATCAATGATCTGGACGAGGGGATTGAGTGCACCCTTAGCAAGTTTGCGGATGACACCAAGCTGGGTGGCAGTGTCGATCTGCTTGAAGGAAGGGAGGCTCTGTAGAGGCATCTGGACAGGCTGGATCGATGGGCTGAGACAAACGGGATGAGGTTCAACAAGACCAAATGCCGAGTCCTGCACCTGGGACACAACAACCCCGTGCAGGGTTACAGGCATGGGGAAGACTGGCTGGAGAGCTGCCTGGAGGAGAAGGACCTGGGGGTGTTGGTTGACAACTGGCTGAATATGAGCCAGCAGTGTGCCCAGATGGCTAAGAAGGCCAATGGCATCTTGGCCTGTATCAAAAACAGTGTGGTCAGCAGGACAAGGGAGGTGATTGTGCCCCTGTTCTAGGCACTGGTGAGGCCACTCCTTGAGTACTGTGTTCATTTCTGGGCCCCTCATTACGAGAAGGACATTGAGGTGTTGGAGCGCGTCCAGAGAAGGGCAACAAGGCTGGTGAAGGGGCTGGAGAACAAGTCTTAAGAGGAGCGTCTGAGGGAACTGGGGTTGTTTAGCTTGGTGAAGAGGAGGTTGAGGGGAGACCTCGTCACTGTCTACGACTGCCTGAAAGGAGGCTGTGGCAGAGCGAGTGTTGATCTCTTCTCTCAAGTGACAGGTGATAGGACGAGGGGAAATGGCCATAAGTTGCACCAGGGGAGGTTCAGACTAGATATTAGGAAGAATTTTTTCACTGAAAGGGTGATCAAGCACTGGCAGAGACTGCCCAGGGAGGTGGTTGAGTCACCATCCCTAGAGGTGTTTAAAAAAAAGGTAGATGAGTATTTGAAGAACATGGTTTAGCAGAGGATGGGTACGGTTGGACTCGGTGATCTTCAAGGTCTTTTCCAACCAGAAGATTCTATGATTCTATGAAATCTGACTAATACACATACTATAGGTACGTTGGACAGAAAAAGATTAAAGAAAATGCACCTCTTTCTACGTCTTTGTCCACTACACATATTTGTAGCCTTGTTAGTACCAAAAGTATCAAAACTGGTTCTATTTCATACTAATGACTACTGCAATTAGTCCTGTTTTATATGAATGAGATCAGATTCAGACTTAAAAAGAAAAATCTTAATTAATTTTAAGGAACTTTTAAGTTTTCAAGCACCTTTTTCATCTGAGCAGAGCTGCACACGCCTGACAGAGAAAATCATCGTGGGCCTGGAAGCCATTTTGAGGCCAAAGAACCAGAAAGCTCAAGTATTTAAAAAAGTTCAAGAATGAGATCTCTCTTTCTGAGTGTCATCTGAGAGGATTTTGTCCCTTTGGGAAGTTAAAAACAAAAAAAAAAACACCCACACAATACTACTCAGCATCCCAGGTTGGTTGGAGGCTGGATTGTTAATAAAGTATTATTTAAACTCAGTTTTTTCTAAAAAAATGAAGTAATTTTCATAAGTACATGAAAATGTTGCATCTTTATCTCTCTGATATTCAGTATGCTAATGGTTCATGGCATAGCATACTAAGGCCATGCTTATAACCTCCTACTCATTTCTACGGCCAGCACTAATGCAAGGAAGTTGAATCAAGAAATGGCTTCAGCTTAAAATTAGACTTTACCCCACTTTATTCTAGATCAACTCCCCGATCTGACTTTCTGTCTGGCTACATGAACATTAATGCTTGCACAAGAAGTGTGAGCAGCAGGGACCACTGCTTTCAGAAGAAGGTCAGATTTATGCTGGACTGATGTGACTATATAAGCATAGCCTCACGAAAAGGGGCAGCATTTCAAGTGTTTGATTTGGTATTATGAACACGTTGCAGACATGTTGGGGGAGAGTCAAAAGAGATTATTTTTTTAGTGGTTTGGCAACAATTTATTCCTTAACATTTCCTATATACACTAAACCAGGAGAATATGGTAGCTCCCTACTTTGGAAAATGGCCTCTGGAAAAACAGAAGTTCATAGAATCATACAATTGTAGAATGGATTGGGTTGGAAGGGACCTGAAAGATCACCTAGTTCCAACTCCCCTGTCATGGGAAGGGACACCTCCCACTAGACCAGGCTGCTCAAGGTCGCATCCAATCTGACCTTGAAGACCTCCAGGGATGGGGCAGCCACAACTTCCCTGGGCAATCTGTGCCCGGGCCTCTCCATTCTCATAGTGTAGAATTTCTTCCAAATATCTAATCTGAATCTCCTCTCTTTCAACTTAAAACCTTTACCCCTCATCCTATCACTACACTCCCTGATAAAGAGCGCCTCCCCAGCTTTCCTGCAGGCCCCCTTTAAGTACTGGAAGGCTGCTGTAAGGTCTCCCCTGAGCCTTCTCTTCTCCAGGCTAAACAAGCCCTTCTCTCTCAGCCTGTCCTTGTAGAGGAGGTGCTCCAGCCCTCTGATCATCTTCGTGGCCTCCTCTGGACTTGCTCTAACAGATCCATGTCCTTCCTGTGCTGAGGACTCCAGAACTGAATGCAGCGCTCCAGGTGAGGTCTCACAAGAGCAGAGTAGAGGGGGAGAATCCTCTCCCTCGACCTGCTGGTCACACTTCTTTTGATGCGGCCCAGGATGTGGTTGTCTTTCTGGGCTGCGAGCTCACATTGCCAGCTGGTGTCCAGCTTCTCATCCACCAGCACCCCCAAGTCCTTCTCTCCAGGATTGCTCTCAATCCATTCTCCTCCCAGCCTGTATTTGTGCTTGGGATTGCCCCAATCCAGGTGCACTTGGCCTTGTTGAACTTCATGAGGTTCACACAGGCCCACCTCTCAAGCCTGTCAAGGTCCCTCTGGATGGCATCCCTTCCCTCCAGCATGTTGACGGCACCACGTGGCTTGGTGTCGTTGGCAAACTTGCTGCACTTGATCCCACTGTCCATGTCTGTGACAAAGATGTTAAACAACACTGGGCCAAATACTCACCCCTGTGGAATGCCACTCATCACCAGTCTCCACTTGGACATTGAGACGTCAACCGCAACTCTTTGAGTGAGACCCTCCAGCCAATTCCTTATCCACCGAGTGGTCCGTCTGTCAAATCTGATGTGTCTCCAATTTATAGACAAGGATGTCGTGTGGGACATTGTCAAATGCTTTGCACAAGTCCAGGTAGATGATGTCGGCTGCTCTTCCCTTATCCATCAATGCTGTAGCCCCATCGTAGAAGGCCACCAAATTCTTCAGGCACAATTTAGTCTTAGTGAGGCCATGTTGGCTGTCACCAATCACCTCCTTATTTTCCGTGTGCCTCAGCAGAGTTTCCAGGAGGATCTGCTCCGTGATCTTGCCAGGCACAGAGGTGAGACTGAGCAGCCTCTAGCTCCCCGGGTCTTCCTTTTTTCCTTTTTTTAAAAATGGGGTTACATTTCCCCTTTTCCAGTCAGTGGGAACTTCACCAGACTGCCACAACTTCTCAAATATGATGGACAATGGCTTAGCAACTTCATCCGCCAGTTCCCTCAGGACTCATGGATGCATCTCATCAGGTCCCATGAACTTGCGCACCTTCAGGTTCCTTAGATGTTCAAGTTACTACAGCCCTCTCAAATTGAGAGGGGAGGTGGTGGTGGTGGTGTGCACAGGGGAAGGTGGAAGCACTATAAACTGACATAACCTATTATTAAAGAAATCAGACTATCCCATAAGAAAATACCTTCCAATACAGATTCTAACAAGTTGGTTAAATATATTTTTACCTTTCTCTTTCTTCCTCTTCTAACAACTTTAGGAATGCGTATATCATTTTTTTTCATCACATCCTATGAAGATAAGAAAAAAAATTAGTGTTTTAGCAAACTTAAGATAGAGTTCAAATTATCAAGAATTTCTCAGGGAAATCACATAACTGAAGCTTCTGATATGCGACTGAGGCAAAAAAAGTTCATCATATCGCAACATGTCATGAGAGAACTTAAAAAAACCCCAAATTACACCAGCGCTTATTTTATCCCATTTTATGTTCATGGTAACATCACCACATTTCTCCATATCAGTACTTCTAAATGTTCATACCAAAGCTAAAAAAATCATCTAGACAGTGGTTTATCTATGTTTATGGATAAGAGTCATGGATCAGAATGAGCAAACAATATGAATGTAAAGGTGTACAAACAAAATGCAATAGACAATACAAACAAGGCATTTAATGGTTTATGAGCTAAACACTGATCATCAGTAACTCGATTTTGACAACGCTATGCTTTAAAAACAGCAAAACAAAAAATATTTAGAAAAGCTGAGTTTTAGAGATATATATTTAGGTCTATTTTAGAGACATATCTAAGTTTGATGATCATGTTCACCAGTAAAACTAGGGGGAAGGCTGTGGGGACACTGCTTGGGGCCTGACTGGGCATCGATTGGTTGGTGGTGAGCGATTGTTTTCATTTGGATCACTTGTCTTTCTTGGGTTTTATTTCTCTCTCTTTGTTATTTTCCTTTTCATTACAATTTGTTATTATTTTATTTTGTTTCAATTATTAAAATGTTCTTATCTCGACCCATGAGTTTCCCTGACTTTTACCCTTCAGATTTTCTTTCTCTCATCCTGCTTGGGGGGGAGTGAGTGAGCGGCTGTGTGGTGCTTAGTTGCCAGCTGGGGTTAAACCACAACAGTCCTTTTTGGCGTCCAATGTGGAACTTCAAATGTTTCAGATAATAATAGATTGACCAGAGCGTATTAGAAGGGATTTATATCTGTTAACAGTTGTGGGTCACGATATTGATTCATCTGTTCTGAATACTAGATTATCTGTCCCGTGCCATGCTTTTTTTTTTTTGCTGTACATGTTTGTTATAGCTTGAGGCACTGGGATGCAGAAAGGCCATTGCTTATACTTATTCCTATAAAAAACAAGTTAATCCTCGAGCTGGTGGAGTGCCATAAGTCAGAGGTGAAAAAGGTCGTGCCTGCAGGGAGGGGCGGACAGGACAGGTGACCCCAAACTGACCAACAGAGTATTCCAGCCCATATACGTCATAGTCAATATAAAACTGAGAGATCACGAGGGTCTCACTCTCTTCTGGGATGGCTGATGTCCAGTGAGGACCTTGTTTGTCTGATTGCTCCTGATCCTGGATCCGTGCGTTCCTGAATCCAGTTCCTGAGTTCAGCTCCCTCCAATCTGTGGACCAATTCCCTCATGTCTGCTCTAAAGCATTTGTGGTGACATACAGTCATGGAGAGGTGGGGTGGGGGTGTGATCTTGGATATTTGTACACATTTCATTATTTTCTAATTATTTTAATCATTATTACTATTATTATCATCATTTCATTAAAGCTGTAGCTTTAGATTCCAATCCGAAAGCCTTTTTCCTCTCATTTTCCTTTCCCCTTCCCCTGGGGGTGTGGGAATGGAATTTGGGAGCCCAATTGCAATGTTTTAGCTGCTGAAAATTAGCCGGGCCGGGGCTAAACCGTGACAATGTGCAAGATTGCTGTTGGCTTTTACAGTTTGCTAGATGTTCCTCAAGAAGAAAATCTTGGCAGCACAAGAGTTGGCCATGCCTATGTGCTGTAAAATGAGTTGGTGGGGAAGAAAACCAGCTTGGCTGAGTAGAGAGCTTTGTATCAATCTCAGGAAGAAGAGGAAAGTGTATGAGCTTTGGAAGATGGAGCAGGCATCCCAGGAGGACTACGAAGGGCGAGGTGAGATCATGCAGAAAGAGAATTAGAAGACCTGAAGCCCAACTGGAACTTCGATAGGCCAGTTCGGTGAGAGATAATAAAAAATGATTCTTCAAGTCTATTAACAACAATAGGAGGGCCAAAGAGAATCTCCCTCCTTTACTGGATGCACGGGGGACAGTAGTGATGAGGGATGAGGACAAGGCAGAGGTACTTAATGCCTTCTTTGCCTTGGTCTTTAACAGTAAGGTAAGATGTTCCCGGGATACTCGTCCCCCTGAGCCAGAAGACAGTGGGAGTGAAGCTCCAACGATGCAGGAGGATTTGGTTAGAGACCTGCTTGGCCAATAAGACATTCACAAGTCTATGGGGCCAGATGGGATCCACACAAGGGTATTAAGAAAGCTGGCAGAGGTCCTCTCTGAGCCCCTTTCCCCCATCTACCGGCAGTCCTCGCTGACTGGGGAAGTTCCGCTTGACTGGAGACTGGCAAACGTGACTCCCATTTACAAGAAGGGTCGGAGGGACGATCCGGGGAACTACAGACCTGTCAGTCTGACCTCGGTGCTGGGGAAGGTCATGGAGCAGATCGTCATGAGTGCTATCACACAGCATATGCAGGACAGCCAGGTTATCAGACCCAGTCAACATGGGTTTATGAAAGACAGGTCCTGCCAGACCAACCTGATCTCTTTCTATGACAAGGTTACCTGTTTAGTGGATGAGGGGAAGGCTGTGGATGTGGTGTACTTAGATTTCACTAAAGCCTTTGACACCGTTTCTCACAGTTTTCTGCTTGAGAAACTGGCTGCCATTGGCCTGGACAGGCACACCCTCTGCTGGGTAAAATACTGGCTCTGGATGGCCGGGCACAAAGAGTGGTGGTAAATGGAGTCAAATCCAGTTGAAGGCCGGTCACAACTGGTGTTCCCCAGGGTTCAGTGCCGGCTCCAGTCCTGTTCAGTGTCTTTATCAATGATCTGGATGAGGGGACTGAGTGCACCCTTAGCAAGTTTGCAGATGACACTAAGTTGGGCGGAAGTGTCAATCTTCTTGAGGGAAGGGAGGAGCTTCAAAGACATCTGAACAGGTTGGATCGATGGCTTGAAACCAATGGGATGAGGTTCAACAAGATCAAGTGCCGAATCCTGCAATTGGTATACAACAACCCCGTGCAGGGGGAAGAGTGGTTGGAGAGCTGCCTGGCAGAGAAGGACCTTGGGGTGTTGGTTGACAGTGGTTGAATATGAGCCAGCGGTGTGCCCAGGTGGCTAAGAAGGCCAATGGCATCTTGGCTTGTATCAAAACCAGCGTGGCCAGCAGGACAAGGGAAGTGATTGTGCCCCTGTCCTCAGCACTGGTGAGGCCACTCCTCAAGTACTGTGTGCAGTTCTGGGCCCCTCACTACAAGAAGGACACTGAGGTGTTGGAGTGTGTCCAGAGAAGGACAACGAGGCTGGTGAAGGGACTGGCGAACAAGTCCTACGAGGAGCAGGTAAGGGAACTGGGGTTGTTTAGCTTAGAGAAGAGGAGGCTGATGGGAGACTGTTTACAACAACCTGAAAGGAGGTTGTAGCGAGGTGAGTGTTGGTCTTTTCTCAGAAGTGACAGGTTATAGGAGGAGAGGAAATGGCCGCAAGTTGCGCCAGGGGAGGTCAGGAAAAATTTCTTCACTGAAAGGGTGGTTAGGCATTGGAATGGCTGCCCAGGGAGGTGATTGAGTTTTCATCCCTGGAGGTGTTTAAAAGGTGAGTAGATGAGTTTCTTAGGGACATGTTTTAGTAAGTGGACAAGTACAGTTGGACTTGATGGTCTCTGAGGTCTTTTCCAATCAGATGATTCTATAATTCTATGATTCTAAGGAGAATCTCCATCCTTTATTGAATGCAGGGTGAACATAGTGACAGAGGATGTGGAAAAGGCTGAGGTACTTTATACCTTATTCGTCTCAGTCTTTAATAGTAAGACTAATTGTTTTCAGGGGACCAGGCCCCTGAGCTGGAAGATAGGGACAAGGAACCAAATGGAGCCCCCATAATCCAAGAGGAAATAAATGGTTAGCGACCTGCTCTACCTACTACACACAGGTCAATGAGGCCAGATGAGATCCACACAAAGTACTAATCAAGACACTTTCCACCATTTATCAGCAGTCCTGGTTAACCAGGGAGGTCTCAGCTGAATGGAGACTGGCAAATGTGACGCCCATCTACAGGAAGGGCTGGAAGAAGGATCCAGGGAACTACAGTCCTACCAGCCGGACCTCGGTGTTGGGGAAGCTTATGGAGCAGATCATCTTGAGTGCCATCACGTAGCACGTACAGGATAACCATACGATCAGGCCCAGTCAGCGTGGGTTTAGGAAAGGCAGGTCCTGCTTAACTAACTGGATCTCCTTCTATGACAAGGTTACCCGCTTAGTAGATGAGGGAAAGGCTGTGGATGCTGTTTACCTGGACATTAGTAAAGCCTTTGACACCATTTCCCATAGCATTCTCCTGGAGAAACTAGCTGCTTGTGGCTTGGACAAGTATGCTCTTTGCTGAGTGAAAATAAAGGCTGGATGGCCGGGCCCAAATAGTTGTGGTGAATGGAGTTAGATTCAACTGGTGGTCGGTCACAACTGGTGTTCCCCAGGGAAGAGGTACTTAATGCCTTCTTTGCTTCGGTCTTTAATAGTAAGGTGAGATGTTCACAGGATACTCAGCCCCCTGAGCCAGAAGATGGTGAGAATGAAGCTCCAACAATCCAGGAGGATTTGGTTAGAGACCTGCTTGGTCAATTAGACATTCACAAGTCTGTGGGGCCAGATGGGATCCACACAAGGGTATTAAGGGACGGCCAGCCCAAATAGTTGTGGTGAATGGAGTTAGATTCAACAACTGGTGTTCCCCACGGCTGAGTATTTGAGCCAGTTCTGTTTAATATCTTTATCAATGATCTGTACGAGGGCATCAAGTGCACCCTCAGTTAGCTTGAAGACGACACCAAGTTGGGCAGGAGTGTTGATCAGCTTGAGGGAAGGAAGGCTCTACAGAGGGATCTGGACAAGCTGGATAGATGGACCAAAACCAACTGTATGAGGTTCAACAAGGCTAAGTGTCGGGTCCTGTACTTGGGCCACAACAAACCCATGCAACGCTACAGGCTTGGAGAAAAAAGGACCTGGGGGCGTTGGTTGATGGCTGGCTGAATATGAGCTGGCAGTGTGCCCAGGTGGCCAAAGAGGCCGACAGAATTCTGGCTTGTATCAGAAATAGCATGGTCAGCAGGACTAGGGAGAGGATTGTCCTCCTGTACTCTGTGCCAGTGAGGCCCCACTTCAAATTCAGTTTGGGGCCCCTCACTACAAGAAAGACATTGAGGTATTTGCAAAGAAGGGCAACAAAGCTGGTAAAGGGGCTGGAGCACAAGACCTATGAGGAGCAGCTGAGGGAACTGGGGTTATTGAATCTGGAGAAAAAGAGGCTGAGGGGAGACCTTATTGCCCTCTACAATTGCCTGAAAAGAGTTTGTAGCAAGGTGGGTGCTGGTCTCTTCTCACAAGCAACAAGTAATAGGAAGAGAGGAAATGGCCTCAAGTTGCATGAGGGGAAGTTTAGACTAGATATTAGGAAATATTACATCACTGAAAGAGTCGTCAAGCACTGGAACAAGCTGCCCAGGGAAGCTGGCTTTGGTGCCCATTAACTGCAAAGAACACACCACCTCTCCTGTCCTGAGTGACCACCATAACAGATCGAGCCCAAAGTCATGGACCAAATGAACTCGATGGACATTTGTGGACATTTATGAACATTTTACAGACTTTTCACCAGGGTGGTCCATAGAATTAGATCTGTGTATTATACCAAAGAATGGGAAGGGGGGTAGTGGGTAATGAGAATTCATTGGATAGTGTAAGACCTGAGCATGACCTTAATGGTATGGAATAAGAGGCGCAAATTGTGCTGGTTTTGGCAGGGATAGAGTTAAATTTCTTCATGGTAGCCGGTATGGAGTTGCGTTTTAGATTTGTGCTGGAAACAGCGTTGATAACGCGGGCATGTTTTTGTCATTGCTGAGCAGCACTTACACAGAGTCAAGGCCTTTTCTGTTCCTCACACTGCCCCTCCAGCGAGTAGGCTGGGGGTGCACAGGAAGCTGGGAGGGGACACAGCCGGGGCAGCTGACCAACTGACCGAAGGGATATTCCATGCCACGTAACATCATGCTCACCAGTAAAACTAGGGGGAAGGTTGGGGGGGCAGCAGTGCTGTTTAGGGCCTGGCTGGGCATCGGTCAGCTGGTGGTGAGCAATTGTTTTCATTTGAATCACTTGTCTTTCTTGGGGTTTATTTCTCTCTCTTTGTTATATTCTTTTTCATTACAATTTATTATTATTATAATATTTTATTCCAATTACTGAACTGTTGCATATCTCAACCCATGAGTTTTCTCACTTTTACCTTTCCAATTCTCTTCCCCCAACCCTGGTGCGGGGGGCGTGAGCAAGTGGCTGTATGGTGTTTAGTTGTCAGCTGGGGTTAAACCACAACAGTAATAGAGGGAAGTGGGATACAGAGGGAGAGAGATGGGGAAGAGTGAGAGGGATACAGGAGATGTGGGGAGAAAGAGAGAGAAAAGAAGAAACAGTGAGGGGGAAGAGGTGGACACAGAGAGTGTGTAAGAGAGAGAGATAGATATGGAGGAAGAGAGAAGGAGAAAGTAGAGAGGAGGTAGCAAAAGAGTGGGAGAAAGGATAAAGGGAAAAGAGAGAGTGAGGAATAAATAGCAGGGGAAAAAGATAGGGAAAGAATGAAAAAAGATAATGGAACATGAGAGAGGTACAACAGAAGGAAAAAAGAGAGTGGGAGAGAGAAAGAGGGAAGGAAAGAGAGATAGAGAAGAAAAATAGATGGAGAGAGAGAGAAAGGGAGAGGAGAGGGGGAAGGGAGAGACAGAGGAGAAGGAGACAGAAGCGGGTAGGCAAAGTGAGTTATCAAGACCAAAAAAAAAAACAGGGTAGGGGGATGTAGGGGGGAAACAGAGATGGTGGGGAGAAAGATAGGTGGGGTAGCACAGAGAGAGGAGAGGATAAGACCAAGACAGAGGGAGGTTGAGAGTGTGTGATTGTGACAGGGAGGGATGAAGAGTGGGACAAAAGAGAAAAGGGAGGGGCTGAGAGTCACACATACACACATAGAGACTGGAAGAGTGATCAAGAGAAATAGAGATGCTGAGCCCAAGGGTGGGGCGGGGGGAGTACCAAGGGGGTGAATAAGAGAGGGTGAGAGAGTTTGCAAAAGGGAGACCAAGAAAGTCATATGGGTGCAAATCAGAAAGAGTCAGAGATAGGGAGAAAGTCGGAGGGAGAGGAAGGGAGTCAAGGAGAGAGAGTCTGAGATTGGGAGAAGGAAAGGGAGAAGGAGAATGAATGAATGAGAGACAGAGATGAAGAGAGAGGGAGAAAAAGAGACTGAGATGGAGAGGGGAGGCACCAAGACAGACCAGGTGACACTGAGAGGGAGAGTATGAGAGAGACCAAGTAAATGATGGGAGGGATCCTGAGACTGAGACTGAGAGAGAGAAATTGAGAGACAGGGAGAGAGACCCCGAGAGAGAGATAAAGAGATATAAAGTTGTGGGAGACTGCAGTGAGTTTGCAGATGCCTTGGCAGAGCATGAGATGTTTGACCAGATAATTGTATGTCCGTGAGAAGGTGTGAATCCCTGGACCAGATGGCTGTGTAACCCATGAGAATGTGGAAACACCCTAATGGAAAAAAGTAAATAAGTTGCAAGAGTTGTGAGAACTCATGAAACAACAAGATAAGGGACTTAGATGAGCTTGGGTGAAGATTGACATGTAACTGTAGCCAATAATTGCTTGTGTATATGCAATAAGCACCAATGATATTAGAACACATATATGCTGAAAATATATAAAAGCCAGCTGTGTGATACAATAAAATGCTTAATGCTTAATGCCTTAATGCCTCCTGCATGAATGCTGCTTGAACTTCATGTGTCATGTCTGTCTCAACAGCGACATAAAGTGAGTGAGGGAGAGGCTGAACGAGAGAGGTGCTGCGGGAGGCTCTAAGAGAAAGACCAAGAGAAAGTTTGAGAGGTGGGGTAGACCAAGAGACACTGAGAGATGTACCAACAGAGAGAAAAGCAGAGAGACAGAGAGATCAAGAGAGTGAATCTCAGATATGGAGACAGAAGGAGGTGGAGGGACCAAAAGAGAGAATGGGGGAGAGACTGACCGGGGCGGGTGAGACATAGAACAAGATCTACTGTGTAAACGAGACTGAGAAAGAGAGACAGGAAGAAAGAGTGAGTGAGAGGGAGTCTGAGGGAGGGACCAAAAGAAATGGGGTGAGAGATGGGGGGGGTGTGAGACAGAGTAAAAGCCAGAGGGCAAGGTAAGAGGGGGAGAGAGACTGAGAGAATAAGACTTTGTGTGAGAGAGAGAGAGAGATTAATTTGGTGCAAAAAAAAATGCCATTTTTAACCATCACATCACAAAAATAAGGATGTAAATCTAAAGATGTTTGTTACACTGTAATACCAAATGCATAGTGAAGTAGAAAGGTTTTCCCTCTCTCCCTTATAGCAGAGACTACATACAGCAGCAAGAAATAGCAGACATTTCAAATAAATGCAGTTTCAGTTCAACTACAATATATTTTAAAAGGATTTTAAAACAATACATGCTTATGCAAGCCAAAAAGAAAAAATTTGTCTAAATAAACTAGCATATACCACTTACTGATAGAGACTTCCTGACACAAAAATTGATGAGTAGGTAAACCCTTACATGTATTCATATGAAGATTTGTAGTAATTTAAACTGGCTGTTTTTAAAAAAATCTATTTAACGAAAGACTACTCAGCCTAGACAGAATCTGTTGTTGCAGATATTTCAGTCAAAGTTGTCACAGAGAGAGC
Source organism: Tapera naevia (assembly GCA_033556795.1). NCBI lineage: Eukaryota > Metazoa > Chordata > Aves > Cuculiformes > Neomorphidae > Tapera > Tapera naevia. The sequence continues at coordinate 911,316 of JAUMJJ010000208.1, read as the reverse complement.
CCTACCTGTTCAAGCTATTAAACAGCCTTCAGCAACTGTAAAACAATACTAAATTTCAACAGTCATTTCCTCTTTCACTTAGCTAAAAATGCTGTATAAGTTTTCATTAAGTGTATTCTGATTAAGAAAATTAGATCTGTAAAGTAATTCAGTTTCACAAATATTTACAGCACCTCAAAAGCACTATAGAAGGACAAAAATGTTATGTTCAAGCCTGAAAACAAGAAAAAAGAGCAGTCAAAACACTGACACTGCTAATTTAAAGTAATTATGACTTTAGCAATAAACTTGAAAGATTTTCTGATAAAACAAATCTAATTAAATTTAGCCACTCACTTTGGAAACAACAGACTTCTTCCTTTTGACTTCTCCTTTTTCTTCATTTCCCTCAGTAGGCTCTTGACAACTTCCGCAAATAGTTTCTTCGACAGCACTGTTAACAGCTGGATGGGACTAAAATACAAAAACATCAGACTTGAAATCAAAATATCTTTCTAAACTAGCGAATAATGATATTACAAGTTGCACTAAAGCTGCAAGAATGTGAAAACATCTTATCTAATTTATTAATTCCCAATTTAATTTGAGAAGCACTAACATGACTTATCAGGATCTTTGGCGAAGAGACGAAGTTGCACCAGAAATAAATTCCACCTTAGGATACTTTTTCAAAACATATGGCAAACTCCACAAGTGCATTCTTGTATATAACTATAAACATAATCAGCAATTCATCATCCACAAATGTAAGAAACCAAAATCCACCATTTAAAACTTTTGTACAGTTTTTATTTTAAATAATGCCAAAAAGCATGATTAATATTCTGCCTGGGCAAGAAATCCATTTTTTTTTTTGCATTACCTGTCAATACTAAGTGAGCACAGAAAGCAGCTGTTCTTTTCCTGAAAACATTAGTAGATTAATGTTTCAGAAGCCTGAAGAATTAAAGTAAAAGATATGGAAGTAGAGGAGAAGAAGGCAAAATTACTGTTTTAAATTAGATTATTTTATGAATAATGTTCTCATTATTAAATCTTAGCTCTTTTGCACAAAACTGGCAGAACTACCTCAACTCTTATTTTTTTTCCTCCAATTGAGAAAGTGGCTCTAAGTTAAAACCTAAGCCACAAGCTCCCTTTTACCCTCCCCCTCTCCAACAATTACAGTTACCTCTGCAAAGTATAAATGATGTCTTTGGAATATTCTAGCTACTTCTGTCAGCTGAACATAAAATGAAGCTCTCAAAGACTTATCAAGACAAAGTATACTTAGGGAAGGGAGTTAAAAATAAAACTAAAAACAGCAATTAAAAAATCTGTGAAATAAAAATGAATCATCCCCTAGTAATGACTAACGTCTTATCCCTTTACTCTAAGCTCATCTCACATTCAAATTCAAAATTCAATTATTTGGATATTTCAGTCTGAATATCCCACTATTAACTTATTCTGTATGTGGCCCGAGTTCTCTGTTCTTCTCTGTTCTTCATTTTCTGGACACTGGGGACAGCTACATTGTCTTCCCTACTACTGTCCCAGAAACTATGCCTCATTGAAGTAGGTACAATGTTTTTTAAAAATAAAAATCTATATGTAGATCAAATAACATCTTTCATATGCATCTTTTCCTCTCCAACAACACAGATAAAATCCTTGCCAATCTATTCATAACCACATGTAGTTATTACTGCGATGCACTGGCTGTACATAGTCCTACTTTGAATACTGTTGGAAAAGTCCATTTTCTTAGCTTAGCAGATTGTCCACATCACTTTTCACTGACTCTTCATTCTCCATGAGAAATTGCATGCCGTTAGCTTACAAGACCTTTCACTGCCTACTTTCCCTCTGTTTTGGACCCCTCCTCATCAGCTACTGAGGTATCAGCTTCTGCCTCTGCTGCTTTCAACCAATTTTGTTTCCTCATATGCTGCTCCCAAAGTGAGCAAAAGCTTCCTCATAAATATCCACAAAATCACACAACTACTTTGCATCTGACTGCTTACGGAGGCATGGAATTAACCTTTCACCAAAATTTTCAGATGATTGGGCACGTGAAAAGTGGGATAATTGGAATAAGATAAAAGAACAGGCAAACCCCATAAGAGGGAAATTGAAAGATGGTAAAGAGAAGGGAATAATATGCAAAATGTTGTGAATGTGTTTTTAGAGCTGCATATCAGTATAAGAAATGTAAAGAAGAGGAAATGAGAGTGTTACAAGATGGGGTTGAACAAAGAAAGCAACAAGAAATGTTGTTATCTCTGCAAGTAGAACAATTGCAGAAACAACTATGGGAGGAAAACTGAAGGAATTTAGAGGATAAACTAGAACTCATGAGAATTCTGTCCCTCAAACCCCCACATCCTGTGAAAATTCATAAGCTAATCATTTCCCCAGAAGATTGGGACGCAGATATTTGGGAGGTCCCCAATCAAGAACTTAGCGATGAGAGTGAATTAGATTAATCCAAATTTAATGTAGCCCATATAATTAAAACTGAGATATCTGCTGGACCTCAAGGGGGCAACCAGAGAGATACTATAAAGACCATTCCATGAGACCCTTCAAATGGCCAATCTGCACGAAAAATATGGGCAGAAGCCTGGTGAAAGCGAGACTGAATATCTGTGGCATGTCTCCTTCACTGGAGGTGATCAAAGCAAAGTGGATGGCTTTTGAGGACCAGTGAGTAGCATATTAGACAGGGGGCATAGACCACTGCTATACCAATAAGATCAGTAAGCAAACTTTCTACTGCTGTTACAAAAGCAGCCTGCTATGAACGATGGGAATACATATGGTAATTACCCTATCTCTGCCCCTGCAGACCCCCAAGTCATGAGATCACTGATGAGGAGAGCCCCTGCTGATTTAAAACCCTACCTCATTGCAAAAAGGGATGAAATAAGAGAAAACATAGAACACAATGCTCAGGAGGGTCAGGACAGCCAGCCCCACCTCCAACCCATCACGTCCTGGGCAGATTCAGTGCATGGCATTGTAAATCATAGTCAAGAAATGGAGTGGGATGAACCGATACCAGCAGAGCGATCCCGAGATGATGCAGACAGCAGATGGATCCCAATCTCATAATCCCTGTGATGGAAGCTTATCAATGAGATATAAAAGATGGTCCACATATTTATGCTCTAATCAGCCCCCAAAGACAACTAGTGAAATTTTTGATTGACACGGGAGCGCAAATTTCAATACTTTCAAATTTGGATGCCCACCCAAAGAATTAACATTAAGTCAGGCTGACAAAAGGTTAAAATAATAGGATTTACCAGTAAAAATGAAATATGCCCTGTAACTAAAAGTAAACTTGTTATTGCAAGGGGAGAAAAGAATATCAGGACACCAATTAGCAGTAGTTTCAGGGAAGGAAAATTTTTTAGATTTTGATGAGTTTAGAAACTGCCCATGGTAGTGTTTGGTCTTTTGGCCACCTGGAGTGTACTTGGTTAGCTGAGTGAAAATTAGTAGCTACCTGTGAGTATCTGTTAACTAGTATAGTTTCCTTGCTACAAGCTTCATCCATGCTGCCTGACTCAAAAATAACTAATGCTCCTCAGTATCCTATCTCTGCAGCTGACCGGATGGGTATTGCAGAGTTCGTAGCTGACCTAGAAAAAGACACAGTATCTCCTGAACACAGTCCCCATATAATTCCCCAATGTGAACAGTTAAAAAAACAGACAGGAGATGGTGCTTAACCATAAACTATAAAAAGTTAAATGCAAACACCGCTTCTCTTACGGTCACTGTCCTAGACACTTCTACATTAACTGCCACTCTTAAAGCTGCATCTCACCCCTGGATGACAATACTAGATGTAAAACATATGTTCTTTATGGTGCTGCTGCAGGAGGAAGACAAAAAAAAAATTGATTTTACCTGGGATGGGATACAATTCACTTTTAACAGACTTCCTCAGGGCAATAAGCATTGATAGAGTCATAGAATCATTTAGCTTGGAAAAGGCCTTTAAGATCATCGAGTCCAACTGCAAGCCTAACGCTGCCAAGTCCACCACTAAACCATGTCCCTAAGCACCACATCTACACATCTTTTAAAAAACTCCAGGGATGGGGACTCAACCACTTCCCTGGGCAGCCCCTTCCAATGCTTCATCACCCTTTCAGTGAAAGCATTTTTCCTAATATCCAGTCTAAACCTTCCCTTGTACAACTTGTGGCCATTTATTCTCATTCTATCACTTGTTACTTGGGAGAAGAGACCAACACCCACCTCCCTACAGCCTCCTTTCAGGTAGTTGTACAGAGCAATAAAGTCTCCCCTCAGCCTCCTTTTCTCTAAACAACCCCAGTTCTCTCAGCCTCTCCCCATAAGATTTGTTCTCCAGACCCTTCACTAGTTCTGTTGCTCTGCTTTGGATGTGCTTGTGCTGGGTTGACCTTGGCTGGCTGTCAGGTGCCCACCAAGCCTCTCTATCACTCCGCCTCCTCAGCTGGACAGGGGGAGAAAAATAGGAAAGGCTTGTGGGTCAAGATAAGGACAGGGAGAACGCTCACCAGTTACCATCACAGGCAAAATAGATGTGACTTGGGGAAATTAATTTTATTTATTACCAAACAAATCAGAGTAGGATAATGAAAAATAAGAACAAATCTAAAAAATACTTCCCCTCAGCCCTGCCTTCTTCCTGGGCTCAGCTTCACTCCTGATTTTTCTACCTCATAGAATCGTATTGTAAGGTTGGAAGAGACCTCTGAGATCATCGAGTCCAACCATGCCTGTCTCCCTACTAAACCATATCCCTAAGAAACTCATCAACCTGTCTTTTAAACACCTCCAGGGATGGAGACTCCACCACCTCCCTGGGCAATCTGTTCCAATCCCTGACCACTCTCTCAGTGAAGAAAATCTTCCTCCCCCTGAGCAGCGCAAGAAGATGGGGAAGGAGGGTTGTGGTCCATTCATCACACATTGTCTCTGCTGCTCCTTCCTCCTCATGCTCTTTCTCTGTTCCAGTGTGGGGTCCCTCCCACGGGAGACACTTCTTCACAAACTGCTCCAGCATGGATTCCCCACGGGGTCACAAGTCCTGCTAGCAAACCTGCTCCAGTGTGGGTTCCTCTCTCCACAGGGTCGCAGGTCCTGCCTGGAGCCTGCTCCAGCGTGGGTTCTCCACAGCATCACAGCTGCCTTCAGGCACATCCACCTGCTCCGGCATGGGGTCCTCCATGGGATGCAGGTGGATATCTGCTCCATTGTTAACCTCCATGAGCTGCAGGGGGACAACCTGCTTCACCACGGTCTTCACCACAGGCTGCAGGGTAATCTCTGCTCCGGTGCCTAGAGCACCTTCTCCCTTTTCTTCTTCACTTGGTGTCTGTAGGGCTGTTTCTCTCACGTATTCTCACTCCTCTCTCTCCCAGCTGCTGTTGCGCAGCAGTTTTTACCCTTTCTTACATATGTTAGCACAGAGGTGCTGCCACTCTTGCTGACTGTATCAGCTTTGGCCAATGGCAGGTCCGTCTTGAAGTTGGATGGCATTTGCTCTATCAGACATAGGGGAATCTTCTAGCATCTTCTCACAGAAGCCATCCCTGTACACACACACACACACACACACACCCCCGGGGCTACCAAAACCTGACCACACAAACCTCAATGTCTTTTTTCTAATGAGGGGCCCAAAACTGAACACAGTATTCAGGATGCGGCCTCACCAGTGCCAAGTACAGGGGGACAATCACTTCCTTATTCCTCCTGGCCACAATATTCTATCCACTATAGTTCAGTGGATCTAAACATCGCATTAGTGCTAGATGGATATACTCTAGCTATTAACTATAACTGATTTAACTAAAAGGGGTAACTAGCCTGGAGAGACTTGTGTTATTTTCTCTTTCCAGAAACAGTACCAGGAATGGAACCAGAATATCACCCTTGGAGATCAGATTGATCATCAGAGGAATATTCACCCTTCTCACAGAAACAATCATCATCAATGTGAACCAGATGTGATTTACACCCTGACAAGCCAGATGCACAAGGTGGAGGTCCTCACTTCTTGTGCTAATCAACACAGTAACTGTAGTACATTCTGCACCATACATGTTTAAAATTCCTGGAAATACAGGAATACTGAGAGAATCAAAAATAAAAACTAAGGATAAAATCTCCATAATCCTCTGCTGGGTAAAAAACTGGCTGGATGGCTGGGCACAAAGAGTGGTGGTAAATGGAGTTAAATCCAGTTGGAGGCCGGTCATGAGTGGTGTTCCCCAGGGTTCAGTGCCGGGTCCAGTCCTGTTCAGTGTCTTTATCAATGATCTGGACGAAGGGATTGAGTGCACTCTTAGTAAGTTTGCAGATGACACCAAGTTGGGTGGAAGTGTCAACCTACTTGAAGGAAGGGAGGGTCTGCAGAGGGATCTGGACAGGCTGGATCGATGGGCTGAAACCAATGGGATGAGGTTCAACAAGACCAAGTGCCGAGTCCTGCACTTGGGACACAACAACCCCATGCAGCGTTACAGACTTGGGGAAGACTGGTTGGAGAGCTGCCTGGCAGAGAAGGTCCTGGGGGTGTTGGTTGACAGCTGGCTGAATATGAGCCAGCAGTGGCCCATGAGGCCAAGAGGGCCAATGGCATCTTGGCCTGTATCAGAAACAGCGTGGTCAGCAGGACCAGGGAAGTGATTGTGCCCCTGTCCTCGGCACTGGTGAAGCCACACCTTGAGTCCTGTGTTCAGTTTTGGGCCCCTCACTGCAAGAAGGACATTGAGGCGCTGGAACGTGTCCAGAGAAGGGCAACGAGGCTGGTGAAGGGGCTGGAGAACATGTCCTACGAGGAACGGCTGAGGGAACTGGGGTTGTTTAGCTTAGAGAAGAGGAGGCTGAGGGGAGACCTTATCACTGTCTACAACTACCTGAAAGGAGGTTGTAGCGAGGTGAGTGTTGGTCTCTTCTCCCAAATGACAGGTGATAGGACAAGAGGTAATGGCCACAAGTTGCACCAGGGCAGGTCCAGACTGGCTATTATGAAAAATTTCTTCACTGAAAGGGCTCTCAGGCACTGGAACAGGCTGCCCAGGAAGGTGGTTAAGTCACCATCTCTGGAGGTGTTTAAAAAATGGGTTGATGAGCTTCTTAGGGACATGGTTTAGTATTGGACAGGTACGGTTGGGCTTGATGATCTCAGAGGTCTTTTCCAAACAGATGATTCTATGATTCTGTGATTCTATACAGACACATTTAAAACTTAATATGTTTAGAACTTGATATGCACTGTATCAGTTTATTTTAAGAAGTGTTCAACTTCTAATCTTGTATTGGGTTTATGTGGCAAGGTTTTGATTGTAGGGGTTGGGGGCTACAGGGGCGGCCTCTGTGAGAAGAGGCCAGGAGCTGCCCCCATGTAAGACCGAGCCAGTTCCAGCTGGCTCCAATACAGACCCGCTGCTGGCCAAAGCTGAGCTAATCAGCAATGTTGGTGTCACATCCATGAAAACATATTTAAGAAATAGTAAAAAACGCTGCACAGCAGCTATGAAAGAGAGGAATGACAAAAATGTGAGAGAAACGACCATGCAGACACCAAGGTCAGTGAACAAGGATCTTCCCCAAGTCAAGTCTGTTTTGCCAGTGACAGTAATTTGTGAGCAAATTCCCTGTCTTTATCTTGCCCCATCTTAGTTTCTTCCCATGTCCTGGTGAGAAGAGGGAGTGAGAGAGCAGTTTGGTGGGCATCTGATGGCCAACCCATCTGATGGTTAACCCACCACATGACATTATCCTTGCATCCTGAAACCATTAACATGATCCCTCCTTAACTTTACTATAGTAAAATGGCATCCCCAATTATACAGAAGAGCAATTTTATCTTATTTTGATGAAAAATTGAGGCAAATTGTAAATAACAATAACAACATCAGTCCAAATTGCAACTCAGTGATGCAGATCAATAAATTATTCCCCTATAGCAACTAAGCCATCATTGCTTTTTTACAACAATATGACAAAACAGATTAAGTTATTCACAGACTCTGAATCACTTACTTGCTGATGAGAGAATTTCACTTTGGGATTGTTGCCAATTTCCCATAATCCTTCATTAAAGCCTTTTCTTTTATTTGGTTTGCCATATTTTTCTTTATTTTCATAATAAGGGAATATATCCTTTGGTCCCAAGAATGCCCTTCGAGAGATTAAAAGATTAGTTACCAGAAACATCACATTTTCAAATTGCTACTCTTCAATTCAACTTTAGTACCAGATATTATAAAATAAATATTCATTAATGAGGCATATGAAGTGATATTCTGTAATCAGCAAAGTGCTGCTATTGAATCATCTTTAGACTTCTAAACTTTTGCTTTCAACAGATGCAGTTTTCCATTACTGCTACTACACTCACTGCTCTCTCCTAGTTGTTGAGTCTCCAGGCAAGAAACAGTCAATGCTATGTCTTGAATGTTATGTCTTGTTAAGATCACAGTCGACAGAGACACCCACCACTGTCAAGCAAAGACTAAAAACGGAGCAGCTGACTGGTGTACAGGAAGAGAGATTGCTTCCTTAGCAATCCAAGCTAAAATGTGAAGAAATAAATATTTCTTAAATCCTGGAAATGTAATGCAAGATTATGAGTACAAGTATAAGAAGATATAGCTTCAAGCCAAAGAAATCTTTTTCATAATTATTATATTAAAACCAATACGTCTGGGTTGACAAAACAAAGGTGGGACAGGATGATTGCCTAGATCTTTGTGAGAATGCTATATAGATGAGATGAGATGAGATGAGATGAGATGAGATGAGATGAGATGAGATGAGATAAGATAAGATAAGATAAGATAAGATAAGATAAGATAAGATAAGATAAGATAAGATAAGATAAGGTAAGGAGAAGTTGCAAGTCATCTAAGAAGCTTAAGCATTTCCTACTCCAGTAGTGTAAAACAATCTAATATTTCACAGTGGCTATCATCTTTCTCTTTGCAGAAGATTGTTAGAGAGCATCCAGTCAGGGATCTATGCACTCGCAAAGCACATGCAACCAGAGAAAAAAGGGGAATAGAGGGAAGAGAGAAAGACAGACCAGAGGAAAGAGAAAACGTTGCTTCTTTTCTTTCCTTTACTCTGAAAGGAAGCACTTTTTTCCACAGTTGTAAGCATCTACCCAAACTGTTCAGACTTGGAGCAATACTAGGAATTAGTTGCCTTGCTAAGGTCATGTAGCTTGCTGGGTTATTTTTGCAGTTAAATCCCCATACACAAGAAGGAGAAAAGATCAAGGAAACCTAACCAGGACAGATATCACCCTGACGTATAGAGTCCAGGGTCTTGAGTCCAGAGACTAGCCTGTGACTAGCTAAAATTTGTGATTTACTCACATAAGAAATTCACATAAAGCTTTTTTTTAAAATACAAACATTTAGCTTATATCTAGTTTTCCTTTGGAAAAGAGTAATATTTCTAAAACAAGATGACACCTGGCAAATATCTTGAAAAGAAGAAATAGGCTCTCAGGGTGCTGGGTTGTGTTTTTTTTAAGAATATAAAGAAGACACAAATTTAGGTTTTGGTGAAGCTAATAAGAAAGCAACAATGAAAATCAAAGTACGAGCTTATCCTTTAGAATCACAGAATCATTGATGTTGGAAGACAACACCTCTGGAGATCATCTAGTCCAGCCCCTCATGCTCAAAGCAAAGCCAATTAGAGCAGGTTGCTCAGGGCCATTGCCCAGTCAGGTTTTGAGCATCTCTGGGGATGGAGATCCCAAAACCTCTTTTGGCCAACCTGTTCCAGAAGAAACAAAGCACTTTGCAACATTTTAAGATATGAGAGGTACAAGTTTAAAAACATTTTTCAAAGTTATATTCTAAATAAAACATTGGAGAAGTTTGAAATACAGTACCCTTGAGTCTACCACATTACCAAAATCAGTTTTTAATAAAACTGATTTGTATGAGTATCAAAGAGTGGGTAATAAGGTTTCAAATTTCCCAATAATCTACATGCAATCAAACATGATTTTGGAACCTAAGTAGCATTTGAAAAAAGATCATTGTGCTTCTCAAAATTCTACTGAAACTTTTAAGATTACATATAAATTCATTTCTTTCTATCCTGCACTTGATTTGTGATCTTCAGGAATGTCAGTAAAAAAAAGTAGTGTAATCCAGAATGACATACGATGAAAAGGAGAGAAGAGGGTACTTTATTTTAACTGCCAAAATATCCTCAAAAGGGTACTAACCTACTGAACAGTATAAAGCAAGGACAAAAAAGGGGAGAGAACGGGATTCAAACCTTGCTTCCTCTCCCCATAAAACCACAAAAAATAATTAAACCTATATAGAACTATATGGAGTGCCATGAACAGTCAATGAAATGCATGGTTATAGGGAGCAAAACACACACAGCTCATTGACAGAGAAGTTACTTCTTAAAAAAAAGTCAAATAGAATGTAGTGTCAGTGAGAGCTGATAGTGTTTTCTTTATAATTCATCCGAATACTGTATTTTTCCTAACACATTTATTTTTAAAGATAGGTAGGAAGTACCACCTCAAAGAGATTTTTATAGATTTCTTAATGGTCTGAGAGGATAAAAAAATCTTTCTGCAAGCTATACAAGAAAAGAAACAATTACCAAGACAACAGCTAGTTCTGTGGCCTGCTTTACAATACTATTGGCAGCTTATTAAAATAAGGGAATAAAAACTGCATTTCCCCCACAAATCAAACAGGAAATTTACACTAAATTAAAGATCTCTATAATCTACAGTAGGACAGCATTATGAAGTAGCATGACAAATTTCATTATAATAGTCAGGGAAAAGCATAAAAACATATTAGAAGTGGGAAAAATCGAGTCCTTTCAAAGGAAATGTTAAGTTCCATTGCAAAATGTTAGTGTTACCACAAATGTTTGTCTTTCTTGGATGCTTTACATAATAAGCAGGCATGAAGCTAACTGAGGTGAGACCTTGTGCTACAAATTCACCTCTCCACTTTTTCTCAAGCCTTTCCTCTCTCCCCCTCAAAGGACTCAGTGCTACTTATTCCATAGTTTTCAGCTTTATTTCATTTTCCTTTAGAACACAGTTTTGAGGATATACAGGATTATAATTAAAACGCCTTACAAAAGATAGATATGTCAATAATACTACTTTGGATAGGTTCTTGTTTTTTTACTGAGCAGGAAAAAGTGCATGTTGCAGGGAACAGTAGACTATATCCACACCATTTCACAGCAAATGTGGAAAGCAATCTGCCTATCTTGCCACTAGAGATCATGTGTTTTCAAACACATGATGCAAACTGTTAAGACATTCTGCAATGAAAACAATATGTTCTTCAATCTAAAGGACTTACGTCTCATGAGTGCCAAAAAAGAATATAGGCATTTTATTCATAGGAGGTTTTACTGCTCCATCTGGAATTTCATCCACCTAAGAGAAAGAGAGACTAGAATTAAAATTTATAACAATTAAAAACACTCAAGGGGAAAACACTTAATTGTTAAGTATCAACCTGAAGAAACAAAATATTATTGGAAAAATGAAAGAGTTTTAAACAAGACAAGCCTCAAGGATTACATATTTAAAAAACCCCAAAGAAACAAGCGATATATGTAAGGGTATGTAGAAGGAGAGTGCACCTTTAAGGGTATCTGGTCAAGGATGTTTTCAATGAAAAAAAAAGGGAAAATAAGAAAAGGAGGAAGCCATAAGAAAGAATATACAGGGACACAAACCTGACCAACAAATAATAAGGGATACAGTGACCAGAACCTGTTCACTCACTCTAATTGTTAAGGATATGCAGAGTGTGAGAATGTTTATTCCAGCAAGGTTATCTAATCAGAAGCCTTGTCAGTTGGGAAAACAAGGAAAAGGGGGAAGTGAGAAACAAAATATGCAGAGACACACACCTGACAAAACAAACAGGGAGAGAATGAGAAGAAACAAATCTTGCCACTCACACTAATTGATGGGCTATCAAGAAACTACAGGCACCACTTCCAGGAAGATCAACCTGGACTTCCAAACTAAGATTATAAACTAGGGGAGATCCCAGACACCAGACTAGGAGGGGTAAGGGAATCAATAGAAACATGCAAACCCATGAAGGGACACGTTGGGCACGTGGAGAGCAGGGAGAAACAAAGAGGGGGGTAGAACCCTTTCTGGGTTAAAAACAGGGCTGGTCAGTACGCTTGTCTAGCTGAGCCCTGTGCCACATCACTGCAGTCTGTCCTATCTTCTTATTAAATCTTTCATCCGCTGTCTCTTTATCCCATGTGTATGTTTGCTGCAAGGACTAAGTGCCAGCTACTGGAGTCAAACCAGGGGTGTAGGTGCATGTATTGGGTTTACATATCAAGGTTTTGGTAGCAGCGGGCAGGGGCTGCAGGGGTGGTCTCTGTGAGAAAATGAGCTGCCCCTGTGCCAGACAGAGTCAGTTCCAGCCAGCTCCAAAACAGACCCCCTTGCTGGCCAAAGCTGAGCCAATCAGCAATGCCGGTGGTGAATCTATGACAATGTATTTAAGAAAGGGTAAAAATGCTGCGCAACAGCAGCTGGGAGAGAGGAGTGAGAATATGTGAGAGAAACAGCCCTACAGACACCAAGGTCAGTGAAGGAGGGGGAGGAAGAATTGCTCCAAACACCAGAACAGAGCTTCCCCTGCAGCCCCCGGTAAAGACAATGGTGATGCAGGCTGTCCCCCTGCATTCCAATGAGGTCTATGGTGGAGCAGATAATCCACCTGCAGTCCATGGAGGACCCCATGCTGGAGCAGATGGATATACCCTGAAGGAAGCTGCAGCCTGTGGAGACCCCACACAGAAGCAGGCCCATTGGGGACCCATACAGGAGCATTCTGTTCCTGAAGGACTGTACCCTGTGGAAAGGACCAATGTTGGTGCAGTTCTTGAAAGATTGTTTCCTGTGAGACAGACTTCAAGCTGGAGCAGAGGTAGTGTGAGAAGGAAGGAGCAGCAGAGATCAACTGTTGTGAACTGATTGCTCCCCCCATTCCCCATCCCTCCTGCGTCACTTCTGGGTGGAGGAGGTAGAAGAGTTAGGAGTGAAGTTGAGTCTGGGAAGAAGGGGTGGGTAGGGGGAAGGTGGTTTTAGTTTTGTTTTCTTTCTGACCATCCTACTCTATTTTTAATTGGCAGCAACAAATTAAATAAATTTCCCCAAGTTGTGCCTGTTTTGCCTGTGACAGTGACAGGTCTCCCTGTCCTTATCTCAACCCATGAGCGTTTTCATCTCATTTTCTTCCCCTGTCCTGCTGAGGAGAGGGAGTGAAAGAGTGACTTGGTGGGTCGGCAGCCAGTCACCGTTAACCCACCACACCCTGTCCTGTGGTGTCAGGTATAGAGCCGGTGAGGGTCATCAGGGTGAGTACCAAAAAACAGCTACTGGGAAGGATCAGCACATTACTTAAGGGGCTCAAAACTGGTGGCTGGAGCAGGACTGCAGGTCACAGCCCATGTGCCTACTGCTGGCTGTTGAGGGGGCAGAGTGTCTGTATCTTCCTGAAACTATGTGTGCGCATGTGTGTGTGTGAGTGTTTAATTCACTAGCAAGCTTCAACCTGGACTAGTTACTGAGTAGGAAGCCTTGAGTCCAGTCAGGGGTATTACTCAGGGGTATTACGTGGGTGGAGGATCTGTGCTGGTATGCTCAGGGGGACGTGTGAATGTGGAGTATCTGTGGGATGAATGCGTGAGTGTGTGCCTGTTTGTTTATTAGCTGTTGAGGATTTTTTGCGAGATGGAGGACACTTGGACTATTTGAACTTGAGCAACCCTGTATTCGGGCCTGAATAAGGGCACTTTCGGTCAGTAGAAGAAGAAAGAACAAAGAGCTGTACACAACTCCTGGATGTGGGAGACGGACGTATCTTATCTATGCGTGTGTGTGTGTGTGTTTCTCTGGGATATATGCTCAGCTTCACTACTGGCTGAAAATGCAAATAGGAAAGCAGCAGCCTCATCCCTCATCCTGGGCAGAAACCCTGGGTTCACTGAACTGGGCTCCAGCAGACAAGCAAGAGGGAGTCCTGGGTTGGATAAGGCAGATACACTCATAATATCATTTAACAGTACTAACCACTGTAAAAAAAGAAAATAGCATCAGCAATTTTCAAATTACCAAATTACTATAAATTAGGATGGAGTATAGGTAAAACCAGTATTCAGTTCTTCACAAATATCACCTCCTCTTCACCATAATCTATAGTAACACTTTCCATACCCAGTTGCTAACTTATCCAAGCCCAAATTTCATGTTATGAAAAATATAGAGGCTGGTTTGGTTTTTTTTTAATAATGATGACTTTTGAATATATCCAAGGACGGAGGCTCCACCACAACCTTCTTGGGCAATCTATGCCAGTGCTCAGTCATCCTCACAGTGAAAAAAAAAAAAAAAAGTGTTGCCTTAGCAAGGTCTGAAGGTGGAAGGGGATAGAACTATACTCACTCAAGATGAGCCTCAGGGTGTCATGTCAATATTGGGGACAAAACCCATAACCCAACTGAAGTGTCTCTACATCAATGCACGCAGCATGGGCAAGAAACAGGAGGAGCTGAAAGCCACTGTGCAGCAGGATAGCTATGGCTTAGTCGCCATCACAGAAACATGGTGGGATGACTCTCATGACTGGAGTGCTGCAATGGATGGCTATAAGCTCTTCAGAAGGGACAGGCAAGGAAGGAGAGGTGGTGGGGTGGCTCTGTATGTTAGGGAGGGGCTCGATTGTATAGAGCTCAATGTTTGTGATGATAACATTGGGTGCTTATGGGTAAGGATGAAGGGGAAGGCCAACAAGACAGATATCCTGCTGGGAGTCTGTTATAGGCCACTTGACCAGGATGAAGAGGTTGATGAAGCACTTTGTAAGCAGCTGGCAGAAGTCTCACGATTGCTACCCCTTGTTCTCGTGGGGGACTTCAATTTACCTGACGTGCTGGAAATACAACACAGCGGAGAGGAAACAGTCTAGGAGGTTCCTGGAGTGTGTGGAAGATAAGTTCCTGACACAGCTGGTAAGTGAGCCTACCAGGGGAGGTGCCTCGCTTGACCTGCTGTTCACAAACAGAGAAGGACTGGTGGGAGATGTGGTGGTTGGAGGCCGTCCTGGGCTTAGCAACCATGAAATGATAGAGTTGGTGAAGTAAGGAGGGGGGCCAGCAAAACCACTACCATGGACTTCAAGAGGGCAGACTTCGGCCTGTTCAGGTCACTGGTTGAGAGAGACCCTTGGGAAGCAGTCCTGAAAAGGGGTCCAGGAAGGTTGGACATTGTTCAAGAAAGAGGCCTTAAAGGTGCAAGAGCAGACTGTCGCCATGTGCTGCAAGACGAACTGGCGGGGAAGGTGTTATGTCAGAATATTCTTTCTTGATTAAAAAAAAAAAAGGGGACAAATTGTGTTTGGTTATTTTCTTGTTCATTTGTTTGTTGGCAGCTTTACGCAAACGGTGCAAATCCAGTATGTAAAATGACTCTGGCACCTTCCATAAATTAGTTGTAATTTTCCAAAGAGACAGTTCTAGCATATCATCTGGCTTGCAGAAGTTAGCATTTCTCTGTTCATTATTGCTATTAATTTTTGCATGTATGGTAATGATATTAACCTTCTCTACTTGATGAGCATATACATGCCTAATTCTCTGAGATGGGTTATATGTTCATCTGCAAATATTTCTGTATCATCTATCTTTGTTGAGAAGCTGTCTTTGATTAATAATATTGTATTTCAATACAAGCTACAAAGAGGCATGTTTATATTTAACAGGTAATAGCATTAATGTAAAGTTGGGGAAGGACAAGTAATCAAATTGAGTAACAGAGATTCTACGTGCAAGGTGCCACACCCTTTATGTACATCCATTTTAGTTTATATTGGTAGCATTTCCAAGCCCTTGAATAACCCAGGGTTGGTAGGGAAAAAATCATGGCTTAAAGCCACCATACCGCATGTTCCCTATCCTGTGCAAGTTGGGCGACTCAATACAGACTCCTGCCTTGCGTGGTCCATAAGAAAGTATACTGTAGTCCATTTTCTTATAAAAGAATAGTATTCTATATG
Organism: Tapera naevia; assembly: GCA_033556795.1. NCBI lineage: Eukaryota > Metazoa > Chordata > Aves > Cuculiformes > Neomorphidae > Tapera > Tapera naevia. The sequence continues at coordinate 895,225 of JAUMJJ010000208.1, read as the reverse complement.
CATGTTTATATCCACATATCAAATCTTGTTCCCCTTGGAATTTGCAATGATATTGCCACTGGCTTCAGTGATGCCGTGATTTGCCTATTTGATGTGTAAACTCAACTGGTCACCACTATCCCAGGTCGGGAAAGCATTTAAATGGGTTGAACTTACTCCGAGTTTGTATAAAGATGCTTCCATGAATCTGGAGGTAAGGCCTTTCATTTTCCAAACTCATACACATGCACAGGTAAGGAGCTTCAGCAGAATAATCATGACCTTCAGATAAACAAGTGTTAAGTGACTGCAGGATCAGGACACAAAGCACTGACCTTTTGATCAGAATGAAAGCACCTTCAGAGTGTCTTACAGAAAACAGTTTGACTGAATATCTACTCTGTCCCCTGTTGCATTTTTAATTATTTTATATAGAAATTGTAAGTAAATAAATGTAAGTTTTCCCTGCAAAGTATGCTATGAACCTAGTGAAATGTGTGTGCTCTATATTGCAGTAGTGCTATTGCATTCACTTTCAGAGGAAAATATATGATGAACCTTTCTGAATGACACGGTGGTGTTTGTGCATGTTGTGACACAGGCACAATGACTGGTGAGAACTTAGTGCAACCTTCTGGGTGGCACATTTCCCCAAAGGTGGGTCAGTTGGTTTCCTGGGAGCAGTGAAGCAGGATTTGTTCATGTATAAATTGCCTTAGATTAGAACCACCATACTGTTTACTCTGCTATGAATTCAGCTGAGGCCCCATACAGAAAGTTTTAAAGAAATAAATATGAAGTTTGGTGGGATTTTTTCCTCCTAAAATTAATTCATTTCCAGATTTTTAGACTCTCAAAAAATCACTGCTTGATTTTAACACAAACCCAGTACATATCTTCACATACAGAATTCAAGCAGCCCTTCCACAACTTAAAATACTAATGACAGCTAATGACTACTAAGCAGTGCTACATGTCAAAAAGAGACGCTTATAAAGCACCATAAGCCAAGAACAAACCACAGCGTGGGATCTGCAGTGTGATTTAGAAGTCACTTTCAGCAACAGCAGTGCTACCACACATGCAGACACACACCCCCACACACACGTTGGCAAGACAGATGCACGACACCTTTTTAAACTAGGTTTGAAGGGGGAAGGGACTGAAACTGGGCTCTCCAGAGATAAGCCTAAGGGTGTAGAGCCTGAGTTGAGAGTGAAATCAATAGCCCAGCTGAAGTGCATGTACACAAATGCACGCAGTATGGGAAACAAACAGGAGAAGCTGGAAGCCATAGTGCAGCAGGAAAGCTATGACGTAGTTGCTATCACAGAAACATGGTGGGATGACTCGCACGACTGGAGTTCTGCTATGGGGGGTTACAAGCTCGTCAGAAATGACAGGCAGGGTAGGAGAGGTGGAGAGGTGGTTTTATATGTTAGAGAGTCTCTTGACTCTCTTGAACTTGAGGTCAGCAATGACAAGGTTTAGTGCTTGTGGACCTGAATCAGGGGGAAGGACAACAAGGCTGACATCCTGGTAGGAGTCTGTTATAGACCACCCAACCAGGATGATGAAGGGGACGAGTTATTCTACAAGCAGCTGGCAGATGTCTCAAAATCTCCAGCCCTTGTTCTTGTGGGTGACTTTAACCTGCCAGATATCTGCTGGGAGCTTAATACTGCAGAGAAGAGGCAGTCTAGGAGGTTCCTGGAGTGTACAGAGGATAATTTCCTTCATCAACTGGTAAATGAGTGTGGAGAGAATTACTGAAACCTGGCTCATTGAAAGCAGACATGAGCCTGAGAAAAGCAAGCTGCTTAGGCCTTGAGTGGAAAAATACTGAGCTAAGTGAAAAAATACTGACCAGCAAGGTCAGTGGGCCCTTGTTGTGCAGTGAAGCTTAGGCAAGGGAGATAACAGGATGTCTCCCACAGGACCAGATGGATTTCTAAAACTACAGGAACGTATGTGACGCTTATACAGTGATAAAGTCTGTAACCAATAAGGAGCTAAAGTTTTGTAATATGTATGAAGCTCATTAAACAAACTATTTAGGTAGAACTACTGCTAATAAAGACTGAGACTTGTTAATCAAACACCATATGCGTGTCGTTAAGTCTCCCGCCGTCTTCAACAAATGGTGTCCTTAACAAATGGTGACCCCATCAAATGGCGACCTCGACGTGATACTCCTTAAAGCGATGTGATGGTGACCATGACAAATGGTGACCCCGACCGACCTCAAAGCGAGAACGAGAGTGGATTTACCCCACGGCGAAACGGCGAGTGAGTTGGACCCTACCGCAGCAAGGGTGGCAAAAAAGATGTTCCAAAAAAAAGAACTCCGTGCCCTAGGTGACCGCATTGGCGAGCCTAGCCATACGTGCTGCCGGACCTTGAAGGGCTGCAACAGCGCTGACCAATAGGTATGGAAAGGGAAGCAGCATATAGTTTATTTACTGAATTTTTGCATAGAAGGGCAGTAAAGGGGGTAGAAGCTACCCAGGAAAAAAGCTGCATTTCACCGGACTGGATAATTAAGAGGGGTCCACAGAGTGCGCAATGGAAAAAGAAGTAGCTTTTGAACTTTTAAAATTATTTTTACAAAAGCGGGCAGTAAGTCAGTTAAAAGACTTGTCTGGGCTACTCACATTCAGAAAAACGAAAGGTTATTTTAGCAGCCCTGAAAGTTTGTTTGAAGCAGAAGAGGGATGAACTTTTGGGACTTTGTATATCACTAATGTGGGAGAAGAGCTATTTACTGCTTGTAATACAACTTGGAGAACTGTGCTTAATGCCTTGCAAAAGTTAAAAATAGAATCGAAAGTGATCGCTGCAGCTGTGCAGGAAGTAACAGCCCCTGTACCTACAACCACAGCTGCTCCACCGTCTCGCAGACACAGTCGCATTGAAGTATTTTTTTGGTGCTATTAAGGGTCAATCGAGCGATAAGACGTGTGACTGTTATTGAGCTATTAAGAGTCAATAACAGGTCTAATGAAGCAGAAAAAAACAAGTGATGTGTCATCAGCCGCGAGTGATGTTCACGCTTCGGCGGCTGGAAGTGAACTGACAGACAATACGGAAGGAACTGCAGTGACACCAGTGATGATGTAAGAGTGGGAGGAGCCAGATGTTGCAAGAAGTTATACCCACCCTGGCCTCCTCTTCCCCCCCGAAGCGGTTTGTTTACCAGGAGACAAGTCATCTGAAGATGAAGCACAGCCACAGCATGAAACAATAATTCCACGAAGTAGCAAATTACAAGATCTCAAGAGGCAAATGGAGGAAGCTACAAATGCTCTACATCACAGAATGGAACAATCATTGTCGACATTTGCATCACATGCGAGGACTGACAGATCTGTCCAGTAACTGGCTGAAAGTACTACAAAGCTTTCAGCATCACCTTTTGGTGGTATAGGTAAAGGGTTGTGTCCATCACCCGTATGCAGACAGTTCTGTGATTCTGCAAAATTCTGATAGGTAGTCAGATGTAATCCAAGATGCCATATTAGAGGGAGATTGGCATCCAGCAGGTAACCTAACTTTTCCTGTATTGTGTAATCAACATGATAATAGTTATGAGCAACATGATTGGAAAATTTTACAACAAGTTAAAAAGACTGTGCAGGAGAATGGGATAAAGTCTGAAGCCATTAGGGCTGAGTTAGATTGGATTTTTACAGCAGATGTTAATTTGTCATATGATTGTCGAAATTTAGCTAAATTGTTATCACCTTAAAAGGGGCCACAACAGGAGAAATTGTTCAGCTACTGTGTGATGTGATCATTGTCAAAAAAAAAAGGTACTTTTAGGATACCCTTAGGAATGGTAATTTACAATGACACATTATATCCCTTTGCATTAATACTATAATACTATAATGTTACAAAAGAAAAACAGGAGAGATCTGGGAAATATGTATGGCTTTAAGGCCAACGGCTTTAAGAATAAGAGACATAAGGGCTTTAAGGTCAAGGGACATGCTGTGTTTTCAGAATAACCTTAAACTCACCTCTAGTGTATAAGAGAAGGTAGTATAGTAGTAGAGTTATATAACTGTAAGGAACTAACATCATTAAGACAAGCAATCAATAAGAGCCGTGTGAACAGAGTGGCAGTATCATGTTATAGAGGCAAAGTAGAGAATATTTTGCAAACATGGGGAATTCAGCATGAAACAGGTATTCTGCATTTTTCCACAGTTCAAGTGATTGTGGAACGAGCATATAGAACTATTAAAGAATACCTTGCAAAGCAGAAAGATGTAACAGAATTAGATCCACAGATAATGTTAAGTAAAGTGCTTTTTCGCTTAATTATCTTAGTTTGGTAGCAGGCTTAGAGCAAGCATCTGTAGTAATTCATAATAGTGGTGTGAAAATGCAAGCTACACCTGAAATACAATTGTGTTGTAAGAACCCTAAGACAGAATTATGGGAAGGACCAAGCCCGTTGCTATTTACTGGTTGTGGTTATAGTTGTGTTTCCACAGATCAAGGTCCCTTATGGATTCCCAGTAAATGGACACGCCCAGCAGTCGGGTCAGTCAACCGAACACACGAGACCGACAGCAAAGAGTAATAAGCATTCTACTTCAACAACTTCAAACAGAAATTAACACATCAAGCAAGAGGTTTCGCCCACGATATGTAATTGTGAACATACTTGACTGACAAGGACTGAAGGGGGCTTGAGAATTGAATTCTGTTATAGCTATTAATTGTGATTGCAATTGTGTATATTGTAATTGTGCTTTGAATCTTTTATTAGAGTGTGGAGTTTGTGGCAATAGGTTGATAAGAAATAGTCACGTAGTAGCAACTGAAGGTAGTCTTTGTGCTGCACATTTTCACTAGAATTTTGAGGATTTTTATATAGCAGCAGGTATCATATATAATCAGCTACATTTTTATCATTTTGAATCAGGAAGTGCTTTTCACCAAGCTCAAGCAATTTGGTCCTTAAAACTTGCCATCCAGCAAGTTAAACAACCCAAGAAGTCAAGATTGATTGCTTTACAATGTGGACCCAATTGACTCAAATTAAAGGAAACAGATGATGTTCTTGGAAATTGATTCTCAGTTTGGTATTACAGGATGGCTAAGAACACTCCTGATCAAAGGTATGTGTTGTTTAAATCTGTCTGATCACTCAACATCATTACACAAACAAATAACAGAAATGCAAACACACTTAAAAGACTTTATCTTAGAGACAGACCCATTACAAGAATGGTTGGCCAATTTTGGATTTGGACCCTGGGTATCAGAATTGTTGAAACAAGGACTAGTCATATTAATTATAATTTTTGTCATCTTATTGATTCTCCCTTGTATGCTTAAATGTTTGCAGAATATACTTGAAAACCTAGTGCAAAATATGTTACAAAGCCACATTGCCTTAAATAAAGAAAACGGGGGAAGTGTGGAGAGAATTACTGAAACCTGGCTCATTGAAAGCAGACATGAGCCTGAGAAAAGCAAGCTGCTTAGGCCTTGAGTGGAAAAATACTGAGCTAAGTGAAAAAATACTGACCAGCAAGGTCAGTGGGCCCTTGTTGTGCAGTGAAGCTTAGGCAAGGGAGATAACAGGATGTCTCCCACAGGACCAGATGGATTTCTAAAACTACAGGAACGTATGTGACGCTTATACAGTGATAAAGTCTGTAACCAATAAGGAGCTAAAGTTTTGTAATATGTATGAAGCTCATTAAACAAACTATTTAGGTAGAACTACTGCTAATAAAGACTGAGACTTGTTAATCAAACACCATATGCATGTCGTTAAGTCTCCCGCCGTCTTCACCAAACGGTGTCCTTAACAAATGGTGACCCCAACAAATGAGCCTACTAGGGGTAAGGCCCCGCTAGACCTACTGTTTACAAACAGAGAGGGGCTGGTGGGAGACGTAGTGGTTGGAGGTTGCTTGGGGCATAGCGACCATGAAATAATAGAATTTTCAATACTCAGAGATGCAAGGAGAGCCATCATTAAAACCTCCACACTGGGCAGATTTTGGCCTATTCAAAAGTCTAATTCAGAGCATACCCTGGGAAATAACCCTTAAAAACAAGGGGGTCCAGGAGGGATGGACATGTTTCAAGCAGGAAATTTGGAGTGCACAAGAACGGGCTATACCAGTGTGCCGAAAGGCTAGCCGGAGTTGAAGACGACTGGCTTGGTTAAATAGGGAGATTCTGAAGGAAATCAGGGATAAAAAGAAAGTCTACCGGCTGTGGAAAAAAAGGGCTGGCTACTTATGAAGAATTTACAAAGATAGCTAGGTCATGCAGAAAAAAAATCAGGGAAAAAAAAGTGCAATTTGAAGTTAATTTGGCCAGTTCTGTTAGGGATAACAAAAAGTCCTTCTATAAATACATTAATAACAAAAGGAGGGGCAAGGAAAACTTGGAGGGAAATATAGTTAACAAAGATGATGAGAAGGCTGAGGTACTTAACACCTACTTTGCCTCAGTTTTTACTAGTAAGACAGGTGGCCCTCAAGACAACTGGCCTCTGGAGCTGGTAGATAGAGAGAGGGAGCTGAATAGTCCCCCTGTATTCCAAGAGGAAATAGTTAGTGACTTACTGAGCCAGCTGGATCCTCACAAGTCTGTGGGACCAGATGGGATCCATCCCAGGGTGATGAGGGTGCTGGCAGAAGAGCTTTCCAAGCCGCTCTCCATCATCTTCCAACAGTCCTGGCTCTCTGGGGAGGTCCCAGATGATTGGAAGTTGGCGAATGTCACCCCAATACACAAAAAGGGCTGCAAGGAGGACCTTGGCAACTATAGGCCTGTCAGCCTGACCTCAGTGCCTGGCAAGGTTATGGAGCAGATCATCCTGAGTGCAATCACACAGCACCTTCAGGATGGACAAGGGATCAGACCCAGCCAGCACGGGTTTAGGAGGGGCAGGTCCTGTCTGACCAACCTGATCTCCTTTTTCGATCAGGTGACCCACCTGGTGGATGAGGGGAAGGCTGTGGATGTGGTCTATTTAGACTTCAGCAAGGCCTTTGACACTGTCTCCCATAATATACTCCTGAAAAAGCTGGTAGCCCATGGCTTGGACAAATGTACCCTCTGCTGGGTTAGGAGCTGGCTGGATGGCCGGGCCCAGAGAGTGCTGGTGAACGGAGCTGCGTCCAGCTGGCGGCCGGTCACCAGTGGTGTTCCCCAGGGGTCAGTGTTGGGTCCAGTCCTGTTTAACATCTTCATCGATGATTTAGATGAGGCGATTGAGTCCATCATCGGCAAATTTGCTCATGACACTAAGTTGGGAGGCAGTGTCAACCTGCTGGAAGGCAGGAGGGCTCTGCAGAGGGACCTGGATAGGCTGGAGAGATGGGCTGATTCCAGTGGGATGAGGTTCAACAAGGCCAAGTACTGGGTCCTGCACTTTGGCCACAACAACCCCATGCGGCGCTACAGGCTGGGGACAGAGTGGCTGGAGAGCAGCCAGGCAGAAAGGGACCTGGGGGTATTAATTGATAGGAAGCTCAACATGAGCCAACAGTGTGCCCAAGTGGACAAGAAGGCCAATGGGATCCTGTCCTGTATCAAAAATAGCGTGGCTAGCAGGACCAGGGAAGTGATCCTTCCTCTGTACTCTGCGCTGGTGAGGCCACACCTTGAGTATTGTGTCCAGTTCTGGGCCCCTCAGTTTAGGAAAGATATTGAGGTGCTGGAGCGGGTCCAGAGAAGAGCAACAAGGCTGGTGAAGGGACTGGAGCATAAGTCCTACGGGGAGAGGCTGAGGGAGCTGGAGTTGTTTAGCCTGGAGGAGGCTCAGGGGTGACCTCATCACTGTCTATAACTACCTGAAGGGAAGTTATAGCCAGGTGGGGGTTGGTCTCTTCTCCCAGGCAGTTAGCAATAGGACAAGGGGGCATGGGCTTAAGCTCTGCCAGGGAAATTTAAGTTGGACATCAGAAAAAAATTCTTTACAGAGAGAGTAATTAGGCATTGGAATGGCCTGCCCGGGGAGGTGGTGGATTCACCATCCCTGGAGGTTTTTAAACTGAGATTGGATGTGGCACTGAGTGCCATGATCTAGTAAACGGACTGGAGTTGGACCAAGGGTTGGACTTGATGATCTCAGAGGTCTTTTCCAACCCAATTGATTCTATGACACGATTTATGTGTTTTCTTGGGTGTCTGAAAGCACTCTTCTCGACAATAAACTGGAAGAGCAGAAAAGGTGATGAGGAGGAAAAAAGGGCAGGTAAAGAAGTAGCAGCAGCCTGCACACGGAGGAGGGAGTGTCTTACCCTGGCTGGCCAATGGGGATAACCTTTCATCTTAGCAAAGATCAAGTCTCCAGGTTTGAAATCTCGACTCATGTTTTCACAGCGATGTGAAATCTGCACTTCCTTTTTCCCGCCACCGAGGTGCTTCCAACCACTCAAGATCACGCTGCTACAGATTAAAAAGGAAGAGGATGCCAACAGAGCACTCCACCAAGGGTTGCCCCCACCCCGCGTCATTACTCTCCCTGCCCACCTTGTGGCTAGGATACTGAAACCAAGCTGCCAAATACATCTACATCTACACACACACGCGCGCACACACACTCCACTCCTAGCGCAGGCACCACCCAAGCTCATCTCTGACCCCAAGAGACCCCTCTCCGCCCATGCTTAGCACCCCCCCAGCCTCATCCCAATCTGCTTACATTCGCACGTGACTTCCCCCCTCTGCTCGTGCTCTCTCACTCCTCTTCCCCACGCAATCAACACCACACACATGCATATGATACGTACTTTGTATAATATAAATACATAAATACGATAGAGAGATATATATACACACCCCTCCACTAAAGCTTCCCCGAGGCCAACAATGCTCCCGCTGTACCATCTGCCCCCACCGCACACGTATGCGCACGCACCAGAACGGGAAGAGGGGCGGAGGAACAAAATTTTGCTTGCCCTTCCCCCATAGCCTCAACGGTTGCAGTCTCATCTTTACCACATTCATGTTCGATCCCTTCAGCCTGCGGCAGAAAATACCACTATGCTCTCTCTCTCTCTCCCTCTAGAAAGCTTGTTGATACTAACCGGAGCGAAAAGAAAAACAAGAGAAAGAGAGAGAGAGAGAGAAAGAGAGAGAGAAAGAGAGAGAAAGAGAGAGAAAGAGAGAGAAAGAGAGAGAAAGAGAGAGAAAGAGAGAGAAAGAGAGAGAGAGAGAAAGAGAGAGAAAGAGAGAGAGAGAGAGAGAGAAAGAGAGAAAGAGAGAAAGAGAGAAAGAGAGAAAGAGAGAAAGAGAGAAAGAGAGAAAGAGAGAAAGAGAGAAAGAGAGAAAGAGAGAAAGAAAGAAAGAAAGAAAGAAAGAAAGAAAGAAAGAAAGAAAGAAAGAAAGAAAGAAAGAAAGAAAGAAAGAAGCTTAATCCCTTCCCTTGTGGGCATGTAGAAGGCTAAAGGGGAAAAGAAAGAAGTGATATTATCTTCCAGAGTTAGAGAAGGGAAAGAGGCCCTAATTTGCCTTCTCCCCCTATAAAGCTGATGAATTAGTTCATTCCTACTTTCCCGGCTGCCTGCTTGGGGAGGGGGGGGGAGGTGGTGCTGTGATATCTGTCACAGTTGGGGATATGGGAAACAGAAGCACTTCCGTAGAGGAGGCAGTGGCAGCTGTATTTAGGTAAGGCAGAGGGAAGAGACGGTCTTCATGTACTAACTACTGCAGTGTTCGTCTAGTAACTTCTCCATTCCAGACCGCAGTTGTAACGTGCCTTAGCGAGTTTGACCTGCTTATGCAGGTGGTTACCTGGGAGGGAGCTGCTCCCGGACAGAACCCGCAGGCAGCTCCTGGCAACAAGGGTGCAGAAACAGAGAGAAAAATCTGCTGAGAAGCACTGATACTTGACTTCCGGGAGCGGGGGAAAGGTTTGTTCTGGCTGAGGCGGCTTCATCTTGGCTTCAGGAATCTGCATCATTTCTTCCCTTAGGTATGCAAAGCTGTGTTCCGTGTTTGCCACCTCCGAAGGCAATGGTTATTGTTAGTGACAGTTTAGCTTGGCAATTCACCTCTACTTTGCAAGTACACTTTTGGGGCACTGAGGAAAAAAAATGTAACAGATGGTCTGGGGCCATTTGTAAGAGATAGCCTCCTCAAAGCAGGGCATAATCAGAACACCAACATGAAACTGCATTGCAAGCTTTCCAAAGAATGAAAAGAGAGAGAATCAAGGACCAACTGTAGTTAAGCAATTACTTTTCATGCAAACATTTTATTTTGGCGATGGCTCGCATACAGTATAGGATACCATTTTTTCAGAAGTGCGTGTGACTAATTTTGCTAGTATTACATACATTAGCTGCAATCTGGTAATTACAGAGTTTCATCAACTTTGTACTTGTGTGTGCTTCAGGATGTACTTATGATATTTTTGTACCTTAGATCTTCAAGTGTGTGGCTAGAAAGTTACTCAAAAGGTTGCACATAGTTTTTTGAGAAATGTGGAATGCCTGTGTTTGTTCCACTATCCCTCAAAAGTAAGATGTACTTGCTCAGGAATCACAGAGCATGACATTGTTACAGATCTGAAATACTGTTCTTTATAATCAGTGAGAGAGAAAACTGGAATATGTGAACATAGGCTTGAGATGTGATATTCAGTCCTGACTCTGGAATTTCTCACATCTTGTTGGTGTTTTTCTCCTGTGATGTTCTCATAATGATATTTAGCTAAAACTAATGGTATGGTCAAGTTTTAGGCTTATTTTTGTGGAGGCAGAAAAAACCCTCCTATCCCTAGCAGAAATACCAAATTCCTAAGGGAAGCACAAAGAGCTTATAAAAAAAAAAAAAAGAAACATCACTAACACATTTGACAGGGACAAAAAAAACCAAACCCTGTATTTTCCTCACCTCCTACGCACAAATGCCTGACTCTGTGGTGCTGTGTTTAGGATTTGTGATCAAAACAGCACTGATAACACACCAATGTTTTGGCTATTGCTGAACAGCGTTTGCACAGAGTCAAGGCCGCCTCTATCTCACACTGCCCCACCAGCGAATAGGCTGGAGATGCACAAGAAGTTGGGAGAGGGCACAGCTGGGACAACTGACCCCAACTGACCAAGGGGATACTCCATATCCTATGACCTCATGCTCAGCAACAAAAGCTCAGGGAAAGGTGGAAGGAGGGGCGGAAGGCGGAGTGCAGGGCTCAGCATCCCACAAGATGCAGCTCCAATGTGGTACAATTTTGGTCAGCTTATGTAGTAGTTTTATCAAACAAAACATAACATTCCATGGTTAGTACCCAATAAGCAAGTGATTAGGTTACACAACTTTTAGGGTCCTATTTTGCCCACTGTGTTGAATTTTATGGTTCTTCAGATAATACTGCCTACATGTCCAAAGCAGTCACCCTTTTTGCCCTTGCAAACAGGGTAGGCCCTTACTTGGATTAGCCACGTTGGAACATTCTGTTACAAATTCCTGCTTCTGCCAAGTTTTGCCAAGAGCGGCCTAGTAGTTAACACTCGCTATTCCTTAAATCATAACCATTACATGTGTTGAGTCCCTGCTGGACATCTGTCTGCCAATGGGAAGTAGTGAATGAATTCCTCTTTTTGCTTTCCTTGAGGACATGGTCATTTTTTCAGTCTTTTAAAACTGACTTTTTGAAAGTTAATATTTCTCAGGAATTAGAAGACTTGTATCTTCTGCAAGACTTAAATCAGTTCTTTCCTTAAAGAAAATATTTTCACTTAAGTATACTTGCCTCCAGAAAGCAGAAAGAAATTGTATTAAAATACAATTTAAGAAGTAGAGGAAAAACATGAAGAAATTTAAGAAGCTTATATTTTGTTTGTAATCAGGCTCATTTATGCATTGTTAAGTAAACATAAACCTGAAGCCAAATAAAACATTCAAGTACAGCCTCTAATAGAATGGAAAAGTATATATTCTGCAAGCAGTCTTTATGATGTAAACTGTACAGTGAATTAAAAAGCTATATCATTGCTTTTAAATTTTGAGTAGGATCATATCACTATTTCTTCCAGCAAATGGTTTTATTCCGAATGACAGTATCTGTAGAGCTTCGAGTAGAGAGCTTGTTGTGGTTTGACCTTGGCTGGTTGCCAGACCTCCACCCAGTCACTCTCACTCCCCCTCCTCAGCAGTACAAGGGGAGAGAATAAGATGGGGGCGCTCATGGGTTGAGATAAGGACAGTGAGATCACACACCAATTACCATCACGGGGAAAACAGACTTGACTTGGGGAAATATATTTTCATTTATTGCCAATTAAAAATAGAGTAGGATGGTGAGAAAAAAAAGGACAAAGCTAAAAAATACCTCCCCCGCTTCTTCACAGGCAATTTAACTCCTCCATTCCCAACTCCTCTACCTCTACCACTGCAGAGCAGTGCAGAGGGGATGGGGAATGGGGGCTGGAGTCAATTCGTAACAGCTCATCTCTGCAACTACTTTTCCTTGACATTTTTTCCTGCTCCAGCATGGATCCCCCACAGGCTGCAGCTTCCTTCAGGGCATATCTAGCTGCTGTGGCACGGAGTTCTCCACAAGCTGCAGTGTGGATATCTGCTCCACCATGATTTTCTCCACAGGCTGCAGGGAAACAATCTGTTTCACTGTGGTCCTCTTCATGGGCTGCAGGGGAAACTCTGCTTTGGCACCTGGAATACTACTTCCCCCTCCTTCTTCACTGACCTTGTTTTTTTGCAGGGTTGTTTCTTGTGCTTTTTTTTTCTGACTCCTCTCTTACAACTGCTGTGCAGTGTTTTACCCTTTCTTAAATATCTTTTCACAGAGGCACTACCAGCTTCTTTGACTGACTCAGCTTTGGTCAACAGAGGGTCCATTATGGAGCTGGCTGGAATTGGCTTTGTCTGGTATGGGGGCAGCTCCTGGTCTCACAGAAACCACCCTTGCAGCCCCTGCTACCGAAACTTTGCCACGTAAAACCAATAGAGAGCTATTACCTGATGCTAGTCCACTAATAAGCAGTAAATTATTGTTGCCACGCTTGTTTCACAGAGCCCATATGAACTTAGAACCACTTCCTCCTCACAAGCAGTTGGTTAGCTGGATCTCGTGTGTTTAAAACAGTAGTTCCAACCAATTTCCTGCAGGTGTGAGTTACATTACCTTACAGAGAGGCAAGTTGATATTCTGTCTGACTATGCAACAGTTGCTCCTTACTCTTCCCAAGGTCAGAACTGTACTGAAATATTGTATTTTCCCTCCTCCTGAATTTCAAGCACTGCACATTATAAGTAAATCTCTGTACAATTTTTTTTTCACAAAAATAAGTTAATGTTAAATTCAATTAATATCACGTTTTTGCCTTGCTAAAATATTATGTCTTTATTAAGACTGAAATATTTCTTGTCTTTACAGTAATATGTAAGATCTTTTACATGTTATATGGGCATCTTTTAATATGGGAGGAAGGAAATGGTTTTGCTTGTCTGTCTTGCTATAGTAATAGAGCTGTACTAGCCTAAATGAGTGCTGCAACACTATTTTGTCTGAAGTAACTTTTGTCAATTACTGAACGTGTACTACTGTGCTTTGTTGTTTTTTTTTTTAAATATATACACAGTATTTTAGGTGCTTTAGTCTGCTAGTAGGATCAAATGCTTGGTAAATTATTATAGTGCTAAACCCTATTAGAATTTGGGAACATGGTATTTAAATCTCTATGAGTCCTTCCATGCTGTCTCATAATTTGTCTGGTTTCCTAGAACCAATACCATTTTCCTACTGATTCAGTTTAAAACTAGTTTTCAGAATGCAGACAGGCAACAGACAGCAAGCCCTGTTCAGTACTGGGGTTTTCATCATCAAGAAAGTACTGTTTTAATTTTCAGAGCCACATCGCCATGTATTTCAACTGCATGCAACTGGACAAAGTAAAACAAAATTATTTGTTTAGCATATAATGAATAAATTTTAAAAATCCTATATGATTCAGAAATAGCAAAAATACAGATAAAAGACAGTTGTGCAGATCAGATCACAAACTGAGGATAAAGATCTGTGACTGTTGCTTTGGAGGGTGTGAAAAGTTGAGGAAACTATTTGCCCCTTCCATTTACATTTTTCAGTCTGTATCCAGAAGGACATTACGATTAGGCTGTCTCTGACTCTACAGCTTAGAAAATTTCAACCCAAAGAGTAATATTCTGGTAAAGCTAAAAGCAACAGGAATTACTCTTGAAATAGAAAGTGCCAAAGGACCTTACCTGATATATTTTGTAATTATGATGTCATGCTTTTGCCTAAATCCAATTCAGAATCTGAAGCAACCAGTTATTCTTTAAACATAGTATTAGGTATCATGTTTTCCTGAGTGAGAACTACTATCCCTAAAACATGCCTGGTGTTTGGCAGACAGAAACATATGCGTGTGTGTATATATTGCAGCAGTTTGGGGAAATAATGGATTTACTTTGTACATTGTACAGGCTCCCTGTATGTGTTCAGTAAATGATGTGACACAGGCACAATGACTGGTGAGAACTTAGCACAACCTTCTGGGTGGCACATTTCCCCAAAGGTGGGTCAGTTGATTTCCTGGGAGCAGTGAAGCAGGATAGCAGGATTTGCTCACGTGTAAATTGCCTTAGACTAGAACCCCTCATCTGCAGATCTCGTTAACAGTGAGAATACACACAAAAAAAATATTATATAGAATCATAGAATCATTAGGTTTGGAAAAGACCTCTAAGATCATCAAGTCCAACTGTCAGCCCAACATCATCATGCCTTGCCTATTAAATCATGTCCCAAAGTGCCACGTCTACATGCTTTTAGAACACCTCTGGGGATGATGACTCCACCGCTTCCCTGAGCAGCCTTTTCCAATGCTTCACCCCTATTTCAGTAAAGAAAATTTTCCTAATATCCAATTTAATCCTCCCCTGATGCAAACAAAACCAAACAAAAAAAAAAAGACAAAAAAATTGTTGTAAATGTTTTCACAAATTTACATCGATGCACCTCCTAGATCCTGAGCTTGCTGAACAAGAACAAACCAAAAGGCAAGAAGCAGCAGCCAGTGATAATTTTGTCTCCTCCAGTCTAGGAGATCATGTTATTAAAATAAGAAGTTAACGCTCACACACACTCACTTTAAAATACAACTGATAACATAAAGCTTCCTGGGAATTTTCAGTCAGTAACCTGTGCACATTAAAACTGTATTTCCAGTCTATCTTGTGCTGCTTGAGAAGCATTTTTGCCTTTGTAAAAGCAGTAATTATAATACATAAGTAGCTTTCATTTTTGTATTAATGCTATAAATACTACGTTAGCAATATTAAAGTATTTCTAATGACTTATTTGTAGAAATAAAAATATATTATATATTTATAAAGTGAATTAGCGCCGGAGAGAGGGATGTAGAGGAATAGTATACAGTTACAGTTTATGTGTATTATTGGACACAAATTCAGTGCTTGAAACAAAAAGAAAAAGAAAACACCGTTCAAGTTAAATCTCCCTTTCAAGCCATGTCAGAGGAAGAGTCATAGTAAGCAGATACTATTAAGTTGCCAATATTGGAGTGGCTTGCCATGGACTGGGCAGCTTGCTGGCTCAAGTTATTACATATCAGCGCCAGCTGATTGCTTTGTGCTCTGACAGGGTACTACAGCTCTGGTAGACACTGAAGTTGGTCTTCCTGACAGGGATGCTGCCTTTCTCACACATAGTCTTTACCATCTTGGCAAGCTTGTTTTTCCTCAGGGCTTGACAATTGTACCAGTGAAATGCAGCCAAGGTGACAAGTGATTTGATGGATAGATAAAAAAGAGCATCGCTGGGGGCCACCGCTGTGCATATTCCTTGTAGTCTTGCACTGGGCAGGTCTGCAGGGAGTGCTGGGTGGCGTACACCCTGGAATCAGTCCCTCCTCTCTTGCTTTTGATATTCATGTCACTGTTGTCTGGCCCCATCCACTCCAAGTGTTCCAACCCAGTCTCTGTCACTCTGTCACTCGGAGTCAGATGTCCCCCCATTTGAGGGTGGACCCATGAAAACCCGTGCAGTGTCCAAATGCCATAGTGTTATTTAGCCAGACAAGGTTTAGCAACCCCTCAGGATTGCATTGGCTCAACGAACCTCTTTTGCGTAGGATAAGCTCATCAGCAAAAGTAAGCTTCATGGATTTGTGTGGCTTGTTTCCTTTCCCTCTACACCTTAGCTCTATCTGCTTTTGCTTCACAGCTTCTTGGGACCTACTGAACTCTTTATCCCTGATAATACTGTATTCATACCTGCGCTCTTTGAGATACTGCTCCAGCCCACACCAAGGCCAAGCTGTTTGACTCATATTCAGAACCATCCTCCTCTCTAGCATCCACAAAGAAGGAAGTAAGGTAGACATCGAGCTCTTTGCAGGGGATGACATGGTTTTCTCAGGTCTCAGAGGGGTGCTTGGAAATGAGGAACTCTTGGAAGTTCTGGAGAGCTGTCTGTGTGCTGCGAATGGTCTTCTCATTCCTAATATCCAATTTAATCCTCTCCTGACACAACTTGAGCCCATTTCCTCTCATTCTATACCAGGTTAACTGGGTGAAGATATCGTCACTCACCTCACTACAACCTCCTTCCAGGTTGCTGTACAGACTGATAAGGTCTCCCCTCAGTCTCCTTTTCTCCAGACTAAACAACTCCCATTCCCTTAGCTACCTCTAAAAAGGCTTGTTCTCCAGCCCCTACACCAGCATCGTTGCCCTTCTCTGGACACACTCCAGCAACGCGATGTCCTTCTTGGAGTGAGGGGCCCAAAACTGAATACAGTACATTCGCCAACTTCCAATCATCTGGGACCTCCCCAGAGAGCCAGGACTGTTAGAAGATGATGGAGAGTGGCTTGGAAAGCTCTTCTGCCAGCTCCCTCATCACCCTGGGATGGATCCCGTCTGGTCCCACAGACTTGTGAGGATCCAGCAGGCTCAGTAAGTCACTAACTATTTCCTCTTGGAATACAGGGGGACTATTCAGCTCCCTCTCTCTATCTACCAGCTCCAGAGGCCAGTTGTCTTGAGGGCCACCTGTCTTACTAGTAAAAACTGAGGCAAAGTAGGTGTTAAGTACCTCAGCCTTCTCATCATCTTTGTTAACTATATTTCCCTCCAAGTTTTCCTTGCCCCTCCTTTTGTTATTAATGTATTTATAGAAGGACTTTTTGTTATCCCTAACAGAACTGGCCAAATTAACTTCAAATTGCATTTAAATATTTAAATATTTATGCAATTGCATAAAAAGCATTTAAATGCTTTCCCGACCTGGGATAGTGGTGACCAGTTGAGTTTACACATCAAATAGGCAAATCACGGCATCACTGAAGCCAGTGGCAATATCATTGCAAATTCCAAGGGGAACAAGATTTGATATGTGGATATAAACATGCATATAGAATACTATTCTTTTATAAGAAAATGGACTACAGTATACTTTCTTATGGACCACGCAAGGCAGGAGTCTGTATTGAGTCGCCCAACTTGCACAGGATAGGGAACATGCGGTATGGTGGCTTTAAGCCATGATTTTTTCCCTACCAACCCTGGGTTATTCAAGAGCTTGGAAATGCTACCAATATAAACTAAAATGGATGTACATAAAGGGTGTGGCACCTTGCACGTAGAATCTCTGTTACTCAATTTGATTACTTGTCCTTCCCCAACTTTACATTAATGCTATTACCTGTTAAATATAAACATGCCTCTTTGTAGCTTGTATTGAAATACAATATTATTAATCAAAGACAGCTTCTCAACAAAGATAGATGATACAGAAATATTTGCAGATGAACATATAACCCATCTCAGAGAATTAGGCATGTATATGCTCATCAAGTAGAGAAGGTTAATATCATTACCATACATGCAAAAATTAATAGCAATAATGAACAGAGAAATGCTAACTTCTGCAAGCCAGATGATATGCTAGAACTTTCTCTTTGGAAAATTACAACTAATTTATGGAAGGTGCCAGAGTCATTTTACATACTGGATTTGCACCGTTTGCGTAAAGCTGCCAACAAACAAATGAACAAGAAAATAACCAAACACAATTTGTCCCCTTTTTTTTTTTTAATCAAGAAAGAATATTCTGACATAACACCTTCCCCGCCAGTTCGTCTTGCAGCACATGGCGACAGTCTGTTCTTGCACCTTTAAGGCCTCTTTCTTGAACAATGTCCAACCTTCCTGGACCCCTTTTCAGGACTGCTTCCCAAGGGTCTCTCTCAACCAGTGACCTGAACAGGCCGAAGTCTGCCCTCTTGAAGTCCATGGTAGTGGTTTTGCTGGCCCCCCTCCTTACTTCACCAACTCTATCATTTCATGGTTGCTAAGCCCAGGACGGCCTCCAACCACCACATCTCCCACCAGTCCTTCTCTGTTTGTGAACAGCAGGTCAAGCGAGGCACCTCCCCTGGTAGGCTCACTTACCAGCTGTGTCAGGAACTTATCTTCCACACACTCCAGGAACCTCCTAGACTGTTTCCTCTCCGCTGTGTTGTATTTCCAGCACGTCAGGTAAATTGAAGTCCCCCACGAGAACAAGGGGTAGCAATCGTGAGACTTCTGCCAGCTGCTTACAAAGTGCTTCATCAACCTCTTCATCCTGGTCAAGTGGCCTATAACAGACTCCCAGCAGGATATCTGTCTTGTTGGCCTTCCCCTTCATCCTTACCCATAAGCACCCAATGTTATCATCACAAACATTGAGCTCTATACAATCGAGCCCCTCCCTAACATACAGAGCCACCCCACCACCTCTCCTTCCTTGCCTGTCCCTTCTGAAGAGCTTATAGCCATCCATTGCAGCACTCCAGTCATGAGAGTCATCCCACCATGTTTCTGTGATGGCGACTAAGCCATAGCTATCCTGCTGCACAGT
Source organism: Tapera naevia (assembly GCA_033556795.1). Taxonomy (NCBI): domain Eukaryota; kingdom Metazoa; phylum Chordata; class Aves; order Cuculiformes; family Neomorphidae; genus Tapera; species Tapera naevia. The sequence continues at coordinate 876,345 of JAUMJJ010000208.1, read as the reverse complement.
GGCTTTCAGCTCCTCCTGTTTCTTGCCCATGCTGCGTGCATTGATGTAGAGACACTTCAGTTGGGTTATGGGTTTTGTCCCCAATATTGACATGACACCCTGAGGCTCATCTTGAGTGAGTATAGTTCTATCCCCTTCCACCTTCAGACCTTGCTAAGGCAACACTTTTTTTTTTTTTTTTCACTGTGAGGATGACTGAGCACTGGCATAGATTGCCCAAGAAGGTTGTGGTGGAGCCTCCGTCCTTGGATATATTCAAAAGTCATCATTATTAAAAAAAAACCAAACCAGCCTCTATATTTTTCATAACATGAAATTTGGGCTTGGATAAGTTAGCAACTGGGTATGGAAAGTGTTACTATAGATTATGGTGAAGAGGAGGTGATATTTGTGAAGAACTGAATACTGGTTTTACCTATACTCCATCCTAATTTATAGTAATTTGGTAATTTGAAAATTGCTGATGCTATTTTCTTTTTTTACAGTGGTTAGTACTGTTAAATGATATTATGAGTGTATCTGCCTTATCCAACCCAGGACTCCCTCTTGCTTGTCTGCTGGAGCCCAGTTCAGTGAACCCAGGGTTTCTGCCCAGGATGAGGGATGAGGCTGCTGCTTTCCTATTTGCATTTTCAGCCAGTAGTGAAGCTGAGCATATATCCCAGAGAAACACACACACACACACGCATAGATAAGATACGTCCGTCTCCCACATCCAGGAGTTGTGTACAGCTCTTTGTTCTTTCTTCTTCTACTGACCGAAAGTGCCCTTATTCAGGCCCGAATACAGGGTTGCTCAAGTTCAAATAGTCCAAGTGTCCTCCATCTCGCAAAAAATCCTCAACAGCTAATAAACAAACAGGCACACACTCACGCATTCATCCCACAGATACTCCACATTCACACGTCCCCCTGAGCATACCAGCACAGATCCTCCACCCACGTAATACCCCTGACTGGACTCAAGGCTTCCTACTCAGTAACTAGTCCAGGTTGAAGCTTGCTAGTGAATTAAACACTCACACACACACATGCGCACACATAGTTTCAGGAAGATACAGACACTCTGCCCCCTCAACAGCCAGCAGTAGGCACATGGGCTGTGACCTGCAGTCCTGCTCCAGCCACCAGTTTTGAGCCCCTTAAGTAATGTGCTGATCCTTCCCAGTAGCTGTTTTTTGGTACTCACCCTGATGACCCTCACCGGCTCTATACCTGACACCACAGGACAGGGTGTGGTGGGTTAACGGTGACTGGCTGCCGACCCACCAAGTCACTCTTTCACTCCCTCTCCTCAGCAGGACAGGGGAAGAAAATGAGATGAAAACGCTCATGGGTTGAGATAAGGACAGGGAGACCTGTCACTGTCACAGGCAAAACAGGCACAACTTGGGGAAATTTATTTAATTTGTTGCTGCCAATTAAAAATAGAGTAGGATGGTCAGAAAGAAAACAAAACTAAAACCACCTTCCCCCTACCCACCCCTTCTTCCCAGACTCAACTTCACTCCTAACTCTTCTACCTCCTCCACCCAGAAGTGACGCAGGAGGGATGGGGAATGGGGGGAGCAATCAGTTCACAACAGTTGATCTCTGCTGCTCCTTCCTTCTCACACTACCTCTGCTCCAGCTTGAAGTCTGTCTCACAGGAAACAATCTTTCAAGAACTGCACCAACATTGGTCCTTTCCACAGGGTACAGTCCTTCAGGAACAGAATGCTCCTGTATGGGTCCCCAATGGGCCTGCTTCTGTGTGGGGTCTCCACAGGCTGCAGCTTCCTTCAGGGTATATCCATCTGCTCCAGCATGGGGTCCTCCATGGACTGCAGGTGGATTATCTGCTCCACCATAGACCTCATTGGAATGCAGGGGGACAGCCTGCATCACCATTGTCTTTACCGGGGGCTGCAGGGGAAGCTCTGTTCTGGTGTTTGGAGCAATTCTTCCTCCCCCTCCTTCACTGACCTTGGTGTCTGTAGGGCTGTTTCTCTCACATATTCTCACTCCTCTCTCCCAGCTGCTGTTGCGCAGCATTTTTACCCTTTCTTAAATACATTGTCATAGATTCACCACCGGCATTGCTGATTGGCTCAGCTTTGGCCAGCAAGGGGGTCTGTTTTGGAGCTGGCTGGAACTGACTCTGTCTGGCACAGGGGCAGCTCATTTTCTCACAGAGACCACCCCTGCAGCCCCTGCCCGCTGCTACCAAAACCTTGATATGTAAACCCAATACATGCACCTACACCCCTGGTTTGACTCCAGTAGCTGGCACTTAGTCCTTGCAGCAAACATACACATGGGATAAAGAGACAGCGGATGAAAGATTTAATAAGAAGATAGGACAGACTGCAGTGATGTGGCACAGGGCTCAGCTAGACAAGCGTACTGACCAGCCCTGTTTTTAACCCAGAAAGGGTTCTACCCCCCTCTTTGTTTCTCCCTGCTCTCCACGTGCCCAACGTGTCCCTTCATGGGTTTGCATGTTTCTATTGATTCCCTTACCCCTCCTAGTCTGGTGTCTGGGATCTCCCCTAGTTTATAATCTTAGTTTGGAAGTCCAGGTTGATCTTCCTGGAAGTGGTGCCTGTAGTTTCTTGATAGCCCATCAATTAGTGTGAGTGGCAAGATTTGTTTCTTCTCATTCTCTCCCTGTTTGTTTTGTCAGGTGTGTGTCTCTGCATATTTTGTTTCTCACTTCCCCCTTTTCCTTGTTTTCCCAACTGACAAGGCTTCTGATTAGATAACCTTGCTGGAATAAACATTCTCACACTCTGCATATCCTTAACAATTAGAGTGAGTGAACAGGTTCTGGTCACTGTATCCCTTATTATTTGTTGGTCAGGTTTGTGTCCCTGTATATTCTTTCTTATGGCTTCCTCCTTTTCTTATTTTCCCTTTTTTGCATTGAAAACATCCTTGACCAGATACCCTTAAAGGTGCACTCTCCTTCTACATACCCTTACATATATCGCTTGTTTCTTTGGGGTTTTTTAAATATGTAATCCTTGAGGCTTGTCTTGTTTAAAACTCTTTCATTTTTCCAATAATATTTTGTTTCTTCAGGTTGATACTTAACAATTAAGTGTTTTCCCCTTGAGTGTTTTTAATTGTTATAAATTTTAATTCTAGTCTCTCTTTCTCTTAGGTGGATGAAATTCCAGATGGAGCAGTAAAACCTCCTATGAATAAAATGCCTATATTCTTTTTTGGCACTCATGAGACGTAAGTCCTTTAGATTGAAGAACATATTGTTTTCATTGCAGAATGTCTTAACAGTTTGCATCATGTGTTTGAAAACACATGATCTCTAGTGGCAAGATAGGCAGATTGCTTTCCACATTTGCTGTGAAATGGTGTGGATATAGTCTACTGTTCCCTGCAACATGCACTTTTTCCTGCTCAGTAAAAAAACAAGAACCTATCCAAAGTAGTATTATTGACATATCTATCTTTTGTAAGGCGTTTTAATTATAATCCTGTATATCCTCAAAACTGTGTTCTAAAGGAAAATGAAATAAAGCTGAAAACTATGGAATAAGTAGCACTGAGTCCTTTGAGGGGGAGAGAGGAAAGGCTTGAGAAAAAGTGGAGAGGTGAATTTGTAGCACAAGGTCTCACCTCAGTTAGCTTCATGCCTGCTTATTATGTAAAGCATCCAAGAAAGACAAACATTTGTGGTAACACTAACATTTTGCAATGGAACTTAACATTTCCTTTGAAAGGACTCGATTTTTCCCACTTCTAATATGTTTTTATGCTTTTCCCTGACTATTATAATGAAATTTGTCATGCTACTTCATAATGCTGTCCTACTGTAGATTATAGAGATCTTTAATTTAGTGTAAATTTCCTGTTTGATTTGTGGGGGAAATGCAGTTTTTATTCCCTTATTTTAATAAGCTGCCAATAGTATTGTAAAGCAGGCCACAGAACTAGCTGTTGTCTTGGTAATTGTTTCTTTTCTTGTATAGCTTGCAGAAAGATTTTTTTATCCTCTCAGACCATTAAGAAATCTATAAAAATCTCTTTGAGGTGGTACTTCCTACCTATCTTTAAAAATAAATGTGTTAGGAAAAATACAGTATTCGGATGAATTATAAAGAAAACACTATCAGCTCTCACTGACACTACATTCTATTTGACTTTTTTTTAAGAAGTAACTTCTCTGTCAATGAGCTGTGTGTGTTTTGCTCCCTATAACCATGCATTTCATTGACTGTTCATGGCACTCCATATAGTTCTATATAGGTTTAATTATTTTTTGTGGTTTTATGGGGAGAGGAAGCAAGGTTTGAATCCCGTTCTCTCCCCTTTTTTGTCCTTGCTTTATACTGTTCAGTAGGTTAGTACCCTTTTGAGGATATTTTGGCAGTTAAAATAAAGTACCCTCTTCTCTCCTTTTCATCGTATGTCATTCTGGATTACACTACTTTTTTTTACTGACATTCCTGAAGATCACAAATCAAGTGCAGGATAGAAAGAAATGAATTTATATATAATCTTAAAAGTTTCAGTAGAATTTTGAGAAGCACAATGATCTTTTTTCAAATGCTACTTAGGTTCCAAAATCATGTTTGATTGCATGTAGATTATTGGGAAATTTGAAACCTTATTACCCACTCTTTGATACTCATACAAATCAGTTTTATTAAAAACTGATTTTGGTAATGTGGTAGACTCAAGGGTACTGTATTTCAAACTTCTCCAATGTTTTATTTAGAATATAACTTTGAAAAATGTTTTTAAACTTGTACCTCTCATATCTTAAAATGTTGCAAAGTGCTTTGTTTCTTCTGGAACAGGTTGGCCAAAAGAGGTTTTGGGATCTCCATCCCCAGAGATGCTCAAAACCTGACTGGGCAATGGCCCTGAGCAACCTGCTCTAATTGGCTTTGCTTTGAGCATGAGGGGCTGGACTAGATGATCTCCAGAGGTGTTGTCTTCCAACATCAATGATTCTGTGATTCTAAAGGATAAGCTCGTACTTTGATTTTCATTGTTGCTTTCTTCTTAGCTTCACCAAAACCTAAATTTGTGTCTTCTTTATATTCTTAAAAAAAACACAACCCAGCACCCTGAGAGCCTATTTCTTCTTTTCAAGATATTTGCCAGGTGTCATCTTGTTTTAGAAATATTACTCTTTTCCAAAGGAAAACTAGATATAAGCTAAATGTTTGTATTTTAAAAAAAAGCTTTATGTGAATTTCTTATGTGAGTAAATCACAAATTTTAGCTAGTCACAGGCTAGTCTCTGGACTCAAGACCCTGGACTCTATACGTCAGGGTGATATCTGTCCTGGTTAGGTTTCCTTGATCTTTTCTCCTTCTTGTGTATGGGGATTTAACTGCAAAAATAACCCAGCAAGCTACATGACCTTAGCAAGGCAACTAATTCCTAGTATTGCTCCAAGTCTGAACAGTTTGGGTAGATGCTTACAACTGTGGAAAAAAGTGCTTCCTTTCAGAGTAAAGGAAAGAAAAGAAGCAACGTTTTCTCTTTCCTCTGGTCTGTCTTTCTCTCTTCCCTCTATTCCCCTTTTTTCTCTGGTTGCATGTGCTTTGCGAGTGCATAGATCCCTGACTGGATGCTCTCTAACAATCTTCTGCAAAGAGAAAGATGATAGCCACTGTGAAATATTAGATTGTTTTACACTACTGGAGTAGGAAATGCTTAAGCTTCTTAGATGACTTGCAACTTCTCCTTATCTTATCTTATCTTATCTTATCTTATCTTATCTTATCTTATCTTATCTTATCTTATCTTATCTTATCTTATCTTATCTTATCTTATCTTATCTTATCTTATCTTATCTTATCTCATCTCATCTCATCTCATCTCATCTCATCTTATCTCATCTCATCTCATCTCATCTCATCTCTCCTCATCTCTCCTCATCTCTCCTCATCTCATCTCATCTATATAGCATTCTCACAAAGATCTAGGCAATCATCCTGTCCCACCTTTGTTTTGTCAACCCAGACGTATTGGTTTTAATATAATAATTATGAAAAAGATTTCTTTGGCTTGAAGCTATATCTTCTTATACTTGTACTCATAATCTTGCATTACATTTCCAGGATTTAAGAAATATTTATTTCTTCACATTTTAGCTTGGATTGCTAAGGAAGCAATCTCTCTTCCTGTACACCAGTCAGCTGCTCCGTTTTTAGTCTTTGCTTGACAGTGGTGGGTGTCTCTGTCGACTGTGATCTTAACAAGACATAACATTCAAGACATAGCATTGACTGTTTCTTGCCTGGAGACTCAACAACTAGGAGAGAGCAGTGAGTGTAGTAGCAGTAATGGAAAACTGCATCTGTTGAAAGCAAAAGTTTAGAAGTCTAAAGATGATTCAATAGCAGCACTTTGCTGATTACAGAATATCACTTCATATGCCTCATTAATGAATATTTATTTTATAATATCTGGTACTAAAGTTGAATTGAAGAGTAGCAATTTGAAAATGTGATGTTTCTGGTAACTAATCTTTTAATCTCTCGAAGGGCATTCTTGGGACCAAAGGATATATTCCCTTATTATGAAAATAAAGAAAAATATGGCAAACCAAATAAAAGAAAAGGCTTTAATGAAGGATTATGGGAAATTGACAACAATCCCAAAGTGAAATTCTCTCATCAGCAAGTAAGTGATTCAGAGTCTGTGAATAACTTAATCTGTTTTGTCATATTGTTGTAAAAAAGCAATGATGGCTTAGTTGCTATAGGGGAATAATTTATTGATCTGCATCACTGAGTTGCAATTTGGACTGATGTTGTTATTGTTATTTACAATTTGCCTCAATTTTTCATCAAAATAAGATAAAATTGCTCTTCTGTATAATTGGGGATGCCATTTTACTATAGTAAAGTTAAGGAGGGATCATGTTAATGGTTTCAGGATGCAAGGATAATGTCATGTGGTGGGTTAACCATCAGATGGGTTGGCCATCAGATGCCCACCAAACTGCTCTCTCACTCCCTCTTCTCACCAGGACATGGGAAGAAACTAAGATGGGGCAAGATAAAGACAGGGAATTTGCTCACAAATTACTGTCACTGGCAAAACAGACTTGACTTGGGGAAGATCCTTGTTCACTGACCTTGGTGTCTGCATGGTCGTTTCTCTCACATTTTTGTCATTCCTCTCTTTCATAGCTGCTGTGCAGCGTTTTTTACTATTTCTTAAATATGCTTTCATGGATGTGACACCAACATTGCTGATTAGCTCAGCTTTGGCCAGCAGCGGGTCTGTATTGGAGCCAGCTGGAACTGGCTCGGTCTTACATGGGGGCAGCTCCTGGCCTCTTCTCACAGAGGCCGCCCCTGTAGCCCCCAACCCCTACAATCAAAACCTTGCCACATAAACCCAATACAAGATTAGAAGTTGAACACTTCTTAAAATAAACTGATACAGTGCATATCAAGTTCTAAACATATTAAGTTTTAAATGTGTCTGTATAGAATCACAGAATCATAGAATCATCTGTTTGGAAAAGACCTCTGAGATCATCAAGCCCAACCGTACCTGTCCAATACTAAACCATGTCCCTAAGAAGCTCATCAACCCATTTTTTAAACACCTCCAGAGATGGTGACTTAACCACCTTCCTGGGCAGCCTGTTCCAGTGCCTGAGAGCCCTTTCAGTGAAGAAATTTTTCATAATAGCCAGTCTGGACCTGCCCTGGTGCAACTTGTGGCCATTACCTCTTGTCCTATCACCTGTCATTTGGGAGAAGAGACCAACACTCACCTCGCTACAACCTCCTTTCAGGTAGTTGTAGACAGTGATAAGGTCTCCCCTCAGCCTCCTCTTCTCTAAGCTAAACAACCCCAGTTCCCTCAGCCGCTCCTCATAGGACATGTTCTCCAGCCCCTTCACCAGCCTCGTTGCCCTTCTCTGGACACGTTCCAGCGCCTCAATGTCCTTCTTGCAGTGAGGGGCCCAAAACTGAACACAGGACTCAAGGTGTGGCTTCACCAGTGCCGAGGACAGGGGCACAATCACTTCCCTGGTCCTGCTGACCACGCTGTTTCTGATACAGGCCAAGATGCCATTGGCCCTCTTGGCCTCATGGGCCACTGCTGGCTCATATTCAGCCAGCTGTCAACCAACACCCCCAGGACCTTCTCTGCCAGGCAGCTCTCCAGCCAGTCTTCCCCAAGTCTGTAACGCTGCATGGGGTTGTTGTGTCCCAAGTGCAGGACTCGGCACTTGGTCTTGTTGAACCTCATCCCATTGGTTTCAGCCCATCGATCCAGCCTGTCCAGATCCCTCTGCAGACCCTCCCTTCCTTCAAGTAGGTTGACACTTCCACCCAACTTGGTGTCATCTGCAAACTTACTAAGAGTGCACTCAATCCCTTCGTCCAGATCATTGATAAAGACACTGAACAGGACTGGACCCGGCACTGAACCCTGGGGAACACCACTCATGACCGGCCTCCAACTGGATTTAACTCCATTTACCACCACTCTTTGTGCCCAGCCATCCAGCCAGTTTTTTACCCAGCAGAGGATTATGGAGATTTTATCCTTAGTTTTTATTTTTGATTCTCTCAGTATTCCTGTATTTCCAGGAATTTTAAACATGTATGGTGCAGAATGTACTACAGTTACTGTGTTGATTAGCACAAGAAGTGAGGACCTCCACCTTGTGCATCTGGCTTGTCAGGGTGTAAATCACATCTGGTTCACATTGATGATGATTGTTTCTGTGAGAAGGGTGAATATTCCTCTGATGATCAATCTGATCTCCAAGGGTGATATTCTGGTTCCATTCCTGGTACTGTTTCTGGAAAGAGAAAATAACACAAGTCTCTCCAGGCTAGTTACCCCTTTTAGTTAAATCAGTTATAGTTAATAGCTAGAGTATATCCATCTAGCACTAATGCGATGTTTAGATCCACTGAACTATAGTGGATAGAATATTGTGGCCAGGAGGAATAAGGAAGTGATTGTCCCCCTGTACTTGGCACTGGTGAGGCCGCATCCTGAATACTGTGTTCAGTTTTGGGCCCCTCATTAGAAAAAAGACATTGAGGTTTGTGTGGTCAGGTTTTGGTAGCCCCGGGGGTGTGTGTGTGTGTGTGTGTGTGTACAGGGATGGCTTCTGTGAGAAGATGCTAGAAGATTCCCCTATGTCTGATAGAGCAAATGCCATCCAACTTCAAGACGGACCTGCCATTGGCCAAAGCTGATACAGTCAGCAAGAGTGGCAGCACCTCTGTGCTAACATATGTAAGAAAGGGTAAAAACTGCTGCGCAACAGCAGCTGGGAGAGAGAGGAGTGAGAATACGTGAGAGAAACAGCCCTACAGACACCAAGTGAAGAAGAAAAGGGAGAAGGTGCTCTAGGCACCGGAGCAGAGATTACCCTGCAGCCTGTGGTGAAGACCGTGGTGAAGCAGGTTGTCCCCCTGCAGCTCATGGAGGTTAACAATGGAGCAGATATCCACCTGCATCCCATGGAGGACCCCATGCCGGAGCAGGTGGATGTGCCTGAAGGCAGCTGTGATGCTGTGGAGAACCCACGCTGGAGCAGGCTCCAGGCAGGACCTGCGACCCTGTGGAGAGAGGAACCCACACTGGAGCAGGTTTGCTAGCAGGACTTGTGACCCCGTGGGGAATCCATGCTGGAGCAGTTTGTGAAGAAGTGTCTCCCGTGGGAGGGACCCCACACTGGAACAGAGAAAGAGCATGAGGAGGAAGGAGCAGCAGAGACAATGTGTGATGAATGGACCACAACCCTCCTTCCCCATCTTCTTGCGCTGCTCAGGGGGAGGAAGATTTTCTTCACTGAGAGAGTGGTCAGGGATTGGAACAGATTGCCCAGGGAGGTGGTGGAGTCTCCATCCCTGGAGGTGTTTAAAAGACAGGTTGATGAGTTTCTTAGGGATATGGTTTAGTAGGGAGACAGGCATGGTTGGACTCGATGATCTCAGAGGTCTCTTCCAACCTTACAATACGATTCTATGAGGTAGAAAAATCAGGAGTGAAGCTGAGCCCAGGAAGAAGGCAGGGCTGAGGGGAAGTATTTTTTAGATTTGTTCTTATTTTTCATTATCCTACTCTGATTTGTTTGGTAATAAATAAAATTAATTTCCCCAAGTCACATCTATTTTGCCTGTGATGGTAACTGGTGAGCGTTCTCCCTGTCCTTATCTTGACCCACAAGCCTTTCCTATTTTTCTCCCCCTGTCCAGCTGAGGAGGCGGAGTGATAGAGAGGCTTGGCGGGCACCTGACAGCCAGCCAAGGTCAACCCAGCACAAGCACATCCAAAGCAGAGCAACAGAACTAGTGAAGGGTCTGGAGAACAAATCTTATGGGGAGAGGCTGAGAGAACTGGGGTTGTTTAGAGAAAAGGAGGCTGAGGGGAGACTTTATTGCTTTGTACAACTACCTGAAAGGAGGCTGTAGGGAGGTGGGTGTTGGTCTCTTCTCCCAAGTAACAAGTGATAGAATGAGAATAAATGGCCACAAGTTGTACAAGGGAAGGTTTAGACTGGATATTAGGAAAAATGCTTTCACTGAAAGGGTGGTGAAGCATTGGAAGGGGCTGCCCAGGGAAGTGGTTGAGTCCCCATCCCTGGAGTTTTTTAAAAGATGTGTAGATGTGGTGCTTAGGGACATGGTTTAGTGGTGGACTTGGCAGCGTTAGGCTTGCAGTTGGACTCGATGATCTTAAAGGCCTTTTCCAAGCTAAATGATTCTATGACTCTATCAATGCTTATTGCCCTGAGGAAGTCTGTTAAAAGTGAATTGTATCCCATCCCAGGTAAAATCAATTTTTTTTTTGTCTTCCTCCTGCAGCAGCACCATAAAGAACATATGTTTTACATCTAGTATTGTCATCCAGGGGTGAGATGCAGCTTTAAGAGTGGCAGTTAATGTAGAAGTGTCTAGGACAGTGACCGTAAGAGAAGCGGTGTTTGCATTTAACTTTTTATAGTTTATGGTTAAGCACCATCTCCTGTCTGTTTTTTTAACTGTTCACATTGGGGAATTATATGGGGACTGTGTTCAGGAGATACTGTGTCTTTTTCTAGGTCAGCTACGAACTCTGCAATACCCATCCGGTCAGCTGCAGAGATAGGATACTGAGGAGCATTAGTTATTTTTGAGTCAGGCAGCATGGATGAAGCTTGTAGCAAGGAAACTATACTAGTTAACAGATACTCACAGGTAGCTACTAATTTTCACTCAGCTAACCAAGTACACTCCAGGTGGCCAAAAGACCAAACACTACCATGGGCAGTTTCTAAACTCATCAAAATCTAAAAAATTTTCCTTCCCTGAAACTACTGCTAATTGGTGTCCTGATATTCTTTTCTCCCCTTGCAATAACAAGTTTACTTTAGTTACAGGGCATATTTCATTTTTACTGGTAAATCCTATTATATTAACCTTTTGTCAGCCTGACTTAATGTTAATTCTTTGGGTGGGCATCCAAATTTGAAAGTATTGAAATTTGCGCTCCCGTGTCAATCAAAAATTTCACTAGTTGTCTTTGGGGGCTGATTAGAGCATAAATATGTGGACCATCTTTTATATCTCATTGATAAGCTTCCATCACAGGGTTTATGAGATTGGGATCCATCTGCTGTCTGCATCATCTCGGGATCGCTCTGCTGGTATCGGTTCATCCCACTCCATTTCTTGACTATGATTTACAATGCCATGCACTGAATCTGCCCAGGACGTGATGGGTTGGAGGTGGGGCTGGCTGTCCTGACCCTCCTGAGCATTGTGTTCTATGTTTTCTCTTATTTCATCCCTTTTTGCAATGAGGTAGGGTTTTAAATCAGCAGGGGCTCTCCTCATCAGTGATCTCATGACTTGGGGGTCTGCAGGGGCAGAGATAGGGTAATTACCATATGTATTCCCATCGTTCATAGCAGGCTGCTTTTGTAACAGCAGTAGAAAGTTTGCTTACTGATCTTATTGGTATAGCAGTGGTCTATGCCCCCTGTCTAATATGCTACTCACTGGTCCTCAAAAGCCATCCACTTTGCTTTGATCACCTCCAGTGAAGGAGACATGCCACAGATATTCAGTCTCGCTTTCACCAGGCTTCTGCCCATATTTTTCGTGCAGATTGGCCATTTGAAGGGTCTCATGGAATGGTCTTTATAGTATCTCTCTGGTTGCCCCCTTGAGGTCCAGCAGATATCTCAGTTTTAATTATATGGGCTACATTAAATTTGGATTAATCTAATTCACTCTCATCGCTAAGTTCTTGATTGGGGACCTCCCAAATATCTGCATCCCAATCTTCTGGGGAAATGATTAGCTTATGAATTTTCACAGGATGTGGGGGTTTGAGGGACAGAATTCTCATGAGTTCTAGTTTATCCTCTAAATTCCTTCAGTTTTCCTCCCATAGTTGTTTCTGCAATTGTTCTACTTGCAGAGATAACAACATTTCTTGTTGCTTTCTTTGTTCAACCCCATCTTGTAACACTCTCATTTCCTCTTCTTTACATTTCTTATACTGATATGCAGCTCTAAAAACACATTCACAACATTTTGCATATTATTCCCTTCTCTTTACCATCTTTCAATTTCCCTCTTATGGGGTTTGCCTGTTCTTTTATCTTATTCCAATTATCCCACTTTTCACGTGCCCAATCATCTGAAAATTTTGGTGAAAGGTTAATTCCATGCCTCCGTAAGCAGTCAGATGCAAAGTAGTTGTGTGATTTTGTGGATATTTATGAGGAAGCTTTTGCTCACTTTGGGAGCAGCATATGAGGAAACAAAATTGGTTGAAAGCAGCAGAGGCAGAAGCTGATACCTCAGTAGCTGATGAGGAGGGGTCCAAAACAGAGGGAAAGTAGGCAGTGAAAGGTCTTGTAAGCTAACGGCATGCAATTTCTCATGGAGAATGAAGAGTCAGTGAAAAGTGATGTGGACAATCTGCTAAGCTAAGAAAATGGACTTTTCCAACAGTATTCAAAGTAGGACTATGTACAGCCAGTGCATCGCAGTAATAACTACATGTGGTTATGAATAGATTGGCAAGGATTTTATCTGTGTTGTTGGAGAGGAAAAGATGCATATGAAAGATGTTATTTGATCTACATATAGATTTTTATTTTTAAAAAACATTGTACCTACTTCAATGAGGCATAGTTTCTGGGACAGTAGTAGGGAAGACAATGTAGCTGTCCCCAGTGTCCAGAAAATGAAGAACAGAGAAGAACAGAGAACTCGGGCCACATACAGAATAAGTTAATAGTGGGATATTCAGACTGAAATATCCAAATAATTGAATTTTGAATTTGAATGTGAGATGAGCTTAGAGTAAAGGGATAAGACGTTAGTCATTACTAGGGGATGATTCATTTTTATTTCACAGATTTTTTAATTGCTGTTTTTAGTTTTATTTTTAACTCCCTTCCCTAAGTATACTTTGTCTTGATAAGTCTTTGAGAGCTTCATTTTATGTTCAGCTGACAGAAGTAGCTAGAATATTCCAAAGACATCATTTATACTTTGCAGAGGTAACTGTAATTGTTGGAGAGGGGGAGGGTAAAAGGGAGCTTGTGGCTTAGGTTTTAACTTAGAGCCACTTTCTCAATTGGAGGAAAAAAAATAAGAGTTGAGGTAGTTCTGCCAGTTTTGTGCAAAAGAGCTAAGATTTAATAATGAGAACATTATTCATAAAATAATCTAATTTAAAACAGTAATTTTGCCTTCTTCTCCTCTACTTCCATATCTTTTACTTTAATTCTTCAGGCTTCTGAAACATTAATCTACTAATGTTTTCAGGAAAAGAACAGCTGCTTTCTGTGCTCACTTAGTATTGACAGGTAATGCAAAAAAAAAAATGGATTTCTTGCCCAGGCAGAATATTAATCATGCTTTTTGGCATTATTTAAAATAAAAACTGTACAAAAGTTTTAAATGGTGGATTTTGGTTTCTTACATTTGTGGATGATGAATTGCTGATTATGTTTATAGTTATATACAAGAATGCACTTGTGGAGTTTGCCATATGTTTTGAAAAAGTATCCTAAGGTGGAATTTATTTCTGGTGCAACTTCGTCTCTTCGCCAAAGATCCTGATAAGTCATGTTAGTGCTTCTCAAATTAAATTGGGAATTAATAAATTAGATAAGATGTTTTCACATTCTTGCAGCTTTAGTGCAACTTGTAATATCATTATTCGCTAGTTTAGAAAGATATTTTGATTTCAAGTCTGATGTTTTTGTATTTTAGTCCCATACAGCTGTTAACAGTGCTGTCGAAGAAACTATTTGCGGAAGTTGTCAAGAGCCTACTGAGGGAAATGAAGAAAAAGGAGAAGCCAAAGGAAGAAGTCTGTTGTTTCCAAAGTGAGTGGCTAAATTTAATTAGATTTGTTTTATCAGAAAATCTTTCAAGTTTATTGCTAAAGTCATAATTACTTTAAATTAGCAGTGTTAGTGTTTTGACTGCTCTTTTTTCTTGTTTTCAGGCTTGAACATAACATTTTTGTCCTTCTATAGTGCTTTTGAGGTGCTGTAAATATTTGTGAAACTGAATTACTTTACAGATCTAATTTTCTTAATCAGAATACACTTAATGAAAACTTATACAGCATTTTTAGCTAAGTGAAAGAGGAAATGACTGTTGAAATTTAGTATTGTTTTACAGTTGCTGAAGGCTGTTTAATAGCTTGAACAGGTAGGGCTCTCTCTGTGACAACTTTGACTGAAATATCTGCAACAACAGATTCTGTCTAGGCTGAGTAGTCTTTCGTTAAATAGATTTTTTTAAAAACAGCCAGTTTAAATTACTACAAATCTTCATATGAATACATGTAAGGGTTTACCTACTCATCAATTTTTGTGTCAGGAAGTCTCTATCAGTAAGTGGTATATGCTAGTTTATTTAGACAAATTTTTTCTTTTTGGCTTGCATAAGCATGTATTGTTTTAAAATCCTTTTAAAATATATTGTAGTTGAACTGAAACTGCATTTATTTGAAATGTCTGCTATTTCTTGCTGCTGTATGTAGTCTCTGCTATAAGGGAGAGAGGGAAAACCTTTCTACTTCACTATGCATTTGGTATTACAGTGTAACAAACATCTTTAGATTTACATCCTTATTTTTGTGATGTGATGGTTAAAAATGGCATTTTTTTTTGCACCAAATTAATCTCTCTCTCTCTCTCACACAAAGTCTTATTCTCTCAGTCTCTCTCCCCCTCTTACCTTGCCCTCTGGCTTTTACTCTGTCTCACACCCCCCCCATCTCTCACCCCATTTCTTTTGGTCCCTCCCTCAGACTCCCTCTCACTCACTCTTTCTTCCTGTCTCTCTTTCTCAGTCTTGTTTACACAGTAGATCTTGTTCTATGTCTCACCCGCCCCGGTCAGTCTCTCCCCCATTCTCTCTTTTGGTCCCTCCACCTCCTTCTGTCTCCATATCTGAGATTCACTCTCTTGATCTCTCTGTCTCTCTGCTTTTCTCTCTGTTGGTACATCTCTCAGTGTCTCTTGGTCTACCCCACCTCTCAAACTTTCTCTTGGTCTTTCTCTTAGAGCCTCCCGCAGCACCTCTCTCGTTCAGCCTCTCCCTCACTCACTTTATGTCGCTGTTGAGACAGACATGACACATGAAGTTCAAGCAGCATTCATGCAGGAGGCATTAAGGCATTAAGCATTAAGCATTTTATTGTATCACACAGCTGGCTTTTATATATTTTCAGCATATATGTGTTCTAATATCATTGGTGCTTATTGCATATACACAAGCAATTATTGGCTACAGTTACATGTCAATCTTCACCCAAGCTCATCTAAGTCCCTTATCTTGTTGTTTCATGAGTTCTCACAACTCTTGCAACTTATTTACTTTTTTCCATTAGGGTGTTTCCACATTCTCATGGGTTACACAGCCATCTGGTCCAGGGATTCACACCTTCTCACGGACACACAACTATCTGGTCAAACATCTCATGCTCTGCCAAGGCATCTGCAAACTCACTGCAGTCTCCCACAACTTTATATCTCTTTATCTCTCTCTCGGGGTCTCTCTCCCTGTCTCTCAATTTCTCTCTCTCAGTCTCAGTCTCAGGATCCCTCCCATCATTTACTTGGTCTCTCTCATACTCTCCCTCTCAGTGTCACCTGGTCTGTCTTGGTGCCTTCCCTCTCCATCTCAGTCTCTTTTTCTCCCTCTCTCTTCATCTCTGTCTCTCATTCATTCATTCTCCTTCTCCCTTTCCTTCTCCCAATCTCAGACTCTCTCTCCTTGACTCCCTTCCTCTCCCTCCGACTTTCTCCCTATCTCTGACTCTTTCTGATTTGCACCCATATGACTTTCTTGGTCTCCCTTTTGCAAACTCTCTCACCCTCTCTTATTCACCCCCTTGGTACTCCCCCCGCCCCACCCTTGGGCTCAGCATCTCTATTTCTCTTGATCACTCTTCCAGTCTCTATGTGTGTATGTGTGACTCTTAGCCCCTCCCTTTTCTCTTTTGTCCCACTCTTCATCCCTCCCTGTCACAATCACACACTCTCAACCTCCCTCTGTCTTGGTCTTATCCTCTCCTCTCTCTGTGCTACCCCACCTATCTTTCTCCCCACCATCTCTGTTTCCCCCCTACATCCCCCTACCCTGTTTTTTTTTTTGGTCTTGATAACTCACTTTGCCTACCCGCTTCTGTCTCCTTCTCCTCTGTCTCTCCCTTCCCCCTCTCCTCTCCCTTTCTCTCTCTCTCCATCTATTTTTCTTCTCTATCTCTCTTTCCTTCCCTCTTTCTCTCTCCCACTCTCTTTTTTCCTTCTGTTGTACCTCTCTCATGTTCCATTATCTTTTTTCATTCTTTCCCTATCTTTTTCCCCTGCTATTTATTCCTCACTCTCTCTTTTCCCTTTATCCTTTCTCCCACTCTTTTGCTACCTCCTCTCTACTTTCTCCTTCTCTCTTCCTCCATATCTATCTCTCTCTCTTACACACTCTCTGTGTCCACCTCTTCCCCCTCACTGTTTCTTCTTTTCTCTCTCTTTCTCCCCACATCTCCTGTATCCCTCTCACTCTTCCCCATCTCTCTCCCTCTGTATCCCACTTCCCTCTATTACTGTTGTGGTTTAACCCCAGCTGACAACTAAACACCATACAGCCACTTGCTCACGCCCCCCGCACCAGGGTTGGGGGAAGAGAATTGGAAAGGTAAAAGTGAGAAAACTCATGGGTTGAGATATGCAACAGTTCAGTAATTGGAATAAAATATTATAATAATAATAAATTGTAATGAAAAAGAATATAACAAAGAGAGAGAAATAAACCCCAAGAAAGACAAGTGATTCAAATGAAAACAATTGCTCACCACCAGCTGACCGATGCCCAGCCAGGCCCTAAACAGCACTGCTGCCCCCCCAACCTTCCCCCTAGTTTTACTGGTGAGCATGATGTTACGTGGCATGGAATATCCCTTCGGTCAGTTGGTCAGCTGCCCCGGCTGTGTCCCCTCCCAGCTTCCTGTGCACCCCCAGCCTACTCGCTGGAGGGGCAGTGTGAGGAACAGAAAAGGCCTTGACTCTGTGTAAGTGCTGCTCAGCAATGACAAAAACATGCCCGCGTTATCAACGCTGTTTCCAGCACAAATCTAAAACGCAACTCCATACCGGCTACCATGAAGAAATTTAACTCTATCCCTGCCAAAACCAGCACAATTTGCGCCTCTTATTCCATACCATTAAGGTCATGCTCAGGTCTTACACTATCCAATGAATTCTCATTACCCACTACCCCCCTTCCCATTCTTTGGTATAATACACAGATCTAATTCTATGGACCACCCTGGTGAAAAGTCTGTAAAATGTTCATAAATGTCCACAAATGTCCATCGAGTTCATTTGGTCCATGACTTTGGGCTCGATCTGTTATGGTGGTCACTCAGGACAGGAGAGGTGGTGTGTTCTTTGCAGTTAATGGGCACCAAAGCCAGCTTCCCTGGGCAGCTTGTTCCAGTGCTTGATGACTCTTTCAGTGATGTAATATTTCCTAATATCTAGTCTAAACTTCCCCTCATGCAACTTGAGGCCATTTCCTTTCTTCCTATTACTTGTTGCTTGTGAGAAGAGACCAGCACCCACCTTGCTACAAACTCTTTTCAGGCAATTGTAGAGGGCAATAAGGTCTCCCCTCAGCCTCTTTTTCTCCAGATTCAATAACCCCAGTTCCCTCAGCTGCTCCTCATAGGTCTTGTGCTCCAGCCCCTTTACCAGCTTTGTTGCCCTTCTTTGCAAATACCTCAATGTCTTTCTTGTAGTGAGGGGCCCCAAACTGAATTTGAAGTGGGGCCTCACTGGCACAGAGTACAGGAGGACAATCCTCTCCCTAGTCCTGCTGACCATGCTATTTCTGATACAAGCCAGAATTCTGTCGGCCTCTTTGGCCACCTGGGCACACTGCCAGCTCATATTCAGCCAGCCATCAACCAACGCCCCCAGGTCCTTTTTTCTCCAAGCCTGTAGCGTTGCATGGGTTTGTTGTGGCCCAAGTACAGGACCCGACACTTAGCCTTGTTGAACCTCATACAGTTGGTTTTGGTCCATCTATCCAGCTTGTCCAGATCCCTCTGTAGAGCCTTCCTTCCCTCAAGCTGATCAACACTCCTGCCCAACTTGGTGTCGTCTTCAAGCTAACTGAGGGTGCACTTGATGCCCTCGTACAGATCATTGATAAAGATATTAAACAGAACTGGCTCAAATACTCAGCCGTGGGGAACACCAGTTGTTGAATCTAACTCCATTCACCACAACTATTTGGGCTGGCCGTCCCTTAATACCCTTGTGTGGATCCCATCTGGCCCCACAGACTTGTGAATGTCTAATTGACCAAGCAGGTCTCTAACCAAATCCTCCTGGATTGTTGGAGCTTCATTCTCACCATCTTCTGGCTCAGGGGGCTGAGTATCCTGTGAACATCTCACCTTACTATTAAAGACCGAAGCAAAGAAGGCATTAAGTACCTCTTCCCTGGGGAACACCAGTTGTGACCGACCACCAGTTGAATCTAACTCCATTCACCACAACTATTTGGGCCCGGCCATCCAGCCTTTATTTTCACTCAGCAAAGAGCATACTTGTCCAAGCCACAAGCAGCTAGTTTCTCCAGGAGAATGCTATGGGAAATGGTGTCAAAGGCTTTACTAATGTCCAGGTAAACAGCATCCACAGCCTTTCCCTCATCTACTAAGCGGGTAACCTTGTCATAGAAGGAGATCCAGTTAGTTAAGCAGGACCTGCCTTTCCTAAACCCACGCTGACTGGGCCTGATCGTATGGTTATCCTGTACGTGCTACGTGATGGCACTCAAGATGATCTGCTCCATAAGCTTCCCCAACACCGAGGTCCGGCTGGTAGGACTGTAGTTCCCTGGATCCTTCTTCCAGCCCTTCCTGTAGATGGGCGTCACATTTGCCAGTCTCCATTCAGCTGAGACCTCCCTGGTTAACCAGGACTGCTGATAAATGGTGGAAAGTGTCTTGATTAGTACTTTGTGTGGATCTCATCTGGCCTCATTGACCTGTGTGTAGTAGGTAGAGCAGGTCGCTAACCATTTATTTCCTCTTGGATTATGGGGGCTCCATTTGGTTCCTTGTCCCTATCTTCCAGCTCAGGGGCCTGGTCCCCTGAAAACAATTAGTCTTACTATTAAAGACTGAGACGAATAAGGTATAAAGTACCTCAGCCTTTTCCACATCCTCTGTCACTATGTTCACCCTGCATTCAATAAAGGATGGAGATTCTCCTTAGAATCATAGAATTATAGAATCATCTGATTGGAAAAGACCTCAGAGACCATCAAGTCCAACTGTACTTGTCCACTTACTAAAACATGTCCCTAAGAAACTCATCTACTCACCTTTTAAACACCTCCAGGGATGAAAACTCAATCACCTCCCTGGGCAGCCATTCCAATGCCTAACCACCCTTTCAGTGAAGAATTTTTTCCTGACCTCCCCTGGCGCAACTTGCGGCCATTTCCTCTCCTCCTATAACCTGTCACTTCTGAGAAAAGACCAACACTCACCTCGCTACAACCTCCTTTCAGGTTGTTGTAAACAGTCTCCCATCAGCCTCCTCTTCTCTAAGCTAAACAACCCCAGTTCCCTTACCTGCTCCTCGTAGGACTTGTTCGCCAGTCCCTTCACCAGCCTCGTTGTCCTTCTCTGGACACACTCCAACACCTCAGTGTCCTTCTTGTAGTGAGGGGCCCAGAACTGCACACAGTACTTGAGGAGTGGCCTCACCAGTGCTGAGGACAGGGGCACAATCACTTCCCTTGTCCTGCTGGCCACGCTGGTTTTGATACAAGCCAAGATGCCATTGGCCTTCTTAGCCACCTGGGCACACCGCTGGCTCATATTCAACCACTGTCAACCAACACCCCAAGGTCCTTCTCTGCCAGGCAGCTCTCCAACCACTCTTCCCCCTGCACGGGGTTGTTGTATACCAATTGCAGGATTCGGCACTTGATCTTGTTGAACCTCATCCCATTGGTTTCAAGCCATCGATCCAACCTGTTCAGATGTCTTTGAAGCTCCTCCCTTCCCTCAAGAAGATTGACACTTCCGCCCAACTTAGTGTCATCTGCAAACTTGCTAAGGGTGCACTCAGTCCCCTCATCCAGATCATTGATAAAGACACTGAACAGGACTGGACCCGGCACTGAACCCTGGGGAACACCAGTTGTGACCGGCCTTCAACTGGATTTGACTCCATTTACCACCACTCTTTGTGCCCGGCCATCCAGAGCCAGTATTTTACCCAGCAGAGGGTGTGCCTGTCCAGGCCAATGGCAGCCAGTTTCTCAAGCAGAAAACTGTGAGAAACGGTGTCAAAGGCTTTAGTGAAATCTAAGTACACCACATCCACAGCCTTCCCCTCATCCACTAAACAGGTAACCTTGTCATAGAAAGAGATCAGGTTGGTCTGGCAGGACCTGTCTTTCATAAACCCATGTTGACTGGGTCTGATAACCTGGCTGTCCTGCATATGCTGTGTGATAGCACTCATGACGATCTGCTCCATGACCTTCCCCAGCACCGAGGTCAGACTGACAGGTCTGTAGTTCCCCGGATCGTCCCTCCGACCCTTCTTGTAAATGGGAGTCACATTTGCCAGTCTCCAGTCAAGCGGAACTTCCCCAGTCAGCGAGGACTGCCGGTAGATGGGGGAAAGGGGCTCAGAGAGGACCTCTGCCAGCTTTCTTAATACCCTTGTGTGGATCCCATCTGGCCCCATAGACTTGTGAATGTCTTATTGGCCAAGCAGGTCTCTAACCAAATCCTCCTGCATCGTTGGAGCTTCACTCCCACTGTCTTCTGGCTCAGGGGGACGAGTATCCCGGGAACATCTTACCTTACTGTTAAAGACCAAGGCAAAGAAGGCATTAAGTACCTCTGCCTTGTCCTCATCCCTCATCACTACTGTCCCCCGTGCATCCAGTAAAGGAGGGAGATTCTCTTTGGCCCTCCTATTGTTGTTAATAGACTTGAAGAATCATTTTTTATTATCTCTCACCGAACTGGCCTATCAAAGTTCCAGTTGGGCTTCAGGTCTTCTAATTCTCTTTCTGCATGATCTCACCTCGCCCTTCGTAGTCCTCCTGGGATGCCTGCTCCATCTTCCAAAGCTCATACACTTTCCTCTTCTTCCTGAGATTGATACAAAGCTCTCTACTCAGCCAAGCTGGTTTTCTTCCCCACCAACTCATTTTACAGCACATAGGCATGGCCAACTCTTGTGCTGCCAAGATTTTCTTCTTGAGGAACATCTAGCAAACTGTAAAAGCCAACAGCAATCTTGCACATTGTCACGGTTTAGCCCCGGCCCGGCTAATTTTCAGCAGCTAAAACATTGCAATTGGGCTCCCAAATTCCATTCCCACACCCCCAGGGGAAGGGGAAAGGAAAATGAGAGGAAAAAGGCTTTCGGATTGGAATCTAAAGCTACAGCTTTAATGAAATGATGATAATAATAGTAATAATGATTAAAATAATTAGAAAATAATGAAATGTGTACAAATATCCAAGATCACACCCCCACCCCACCTCTCCATGACTGTATGTCACCACAAATGCTTTAGAGCAGACATGAGGGAATTGGTCCACAGATTGGAGGGAGCTGAACTCAGGAACTGGATTCAGGAACGCACGGATCCAGGATCAGGAGCAATCAGACAAACAAGGTCCTCACTGGACATCAGCCATCCCAGAAGAGAGTGAGACCCTCGTGATCTCTCAGTTTTATATTGACTATGACGTATATGGGCTGGAATACTCTGTTGGTCAGTTTGGGGTCACCTGTCCTGTCCGCCCCTCCCTGCAGGCACGACCTTTTTCACCTCTGACTTATGGCACTCCACCAGCTCGAGGATTAACTTGTTTTTTATAGGAATAAGTATAAGCAATGGCCTTTCTGCATCCCAGTGCCTCAAGCTATAACAAACATGTACAGCAAAAAAAAAAAAGCATGGCACGGGACAGATAATCTAGTATTCAGAACAGATGAATCAATATCGTGACCCACAACTGTTAACAGATATAAATCCCTTCTAATACGCTCTGGTCAATCTATTATTATCTGAAACATTTGAAGTTCCACATTGGACGCCAAAAAGGACTGTTGTGGTTTAACCCCAGCTGGCAACTAAGCACCACACAGCCGCTCACTCACTCCCCCCCAAGCAGGATGAGAGAAAGAAAATCTGAAGGGTAAAAGTCAGGGAAACTCATGGGTCGAGATAAGAACATTTTAATAATTGAAACAAAATAAAATAATAACAAATTGTAATGAAAAGGAAAATAACAAAGAGAGAGAAATAAAACCCAAGAAAGACAAGTGATCCAAATGAAAACAATCGCTCACCACCAACCAATCGATGCCCAGTCAGGCCCCAAGCAGTGTCCCCACAGCCTTCCCCCTAGTTTTACTGGTGAACATGATCATCAAACTTAGATATGTCTCTAAAATAGACCTAAATATATATCTCTAAAACTCAGCTTTTCTAAATATTTTTTGTTTTGCTGTTTTTAAAGCATAGCGTTGTCAAAATCGAGTTACTGATGATCAGTGTTTAGCTCATAAACCATTAAATGCCTTGTTTGTATTGTCTATTGCATTTTGTTTGTACACCTTTACATTCATATTGTTTGCTCATTCTGATCCATGACTCTTATCCATAAACATAGATAAACCACTGTCTAGATGATTTTTTTAGCTTTGGTATGAACATTTAGAAGTACTGATATGGAGAAATGTGGTGATGTTACCATGAACATAAAATGGGATAAAATAAGCGCTGGTGTAATTTGGGGTTTTTTTAAGTTCTCTCATGACATGTTGCGATATTTTTTGACCCATTCTGACAACTGTCTGTAAATACAAAAGAAATGCAGAGAGCAAGAGGTACACATATGAAAATGAACATGTTTGATTTGGCAGGATCGACATCCATCTAAAATAGCAATGTGCATATATAGCTATAAACTAAAACTGAAAGTGGAAAGCAGTCTGATAGTTGAGTTCCTCTTTTCAACACTTCTGTTTTTCTGTAAATGACCTAAATCCATGTTAATTTTTCCATTTTCAGTCATCAAGTAAGCAGCATAATAATTTACCTACAGAAGACACAGATATGGATACTGTCAAAGAAGATGATGTCCTGTTTGAAAAGCTCAGTAGCAAAGTATGTGAAATGTTACTCTTTTTAACTTGAAGAAGTTAACTTTAATACTATGTACTTTGACTTGCAACTGTACCTTCAGATACTTAGAAGCTACAGTTGCTGGCACTGTCTCAGGAGTGGTTTAAAATGTAAAGTTTCAAATATATTCAGATATATTTATACCACTCATTGAAGCTAATGGGGATTGGAGATATCATCAGAGAGCAAACTTTAATGTAATGATAATTGCTAACAGAAAGCATCTTGTTGTGATGAACTTTTTTTGCCTCAGTCGCATATCAGAAGCTTCAGTTATGTGATTTCCCTGAGAAATTCTTGATAATTTGAACTCTATCTTAAGTTTGCTAAAACACTAATTTTTTTTCTTATCTTCATAGGATGTGATGAAAAAAAATGATATACGCATTCCTAAAGTTGTTAGAAGAGGAAGAAAGAGAAAGGTAAAAATATATTTAACCAACTTGTTAGAATCTGTATTGGAAGGTATTTTCTTATGGGATAGTCTGATTTCTTTAATAATAGGTTATGTCAGTTTATAGTGCTTCCACCTTCCCCTGTGCACACCACCACCACCACCTCCCCTCTCAATTTGAGAGGGCTGTAGTAACTTGAACATCTAAGGAACCTGAAGGTGCGCAAGTTCATGGGACCTGATGAGATGCATCCATGAGTCCTGAGGGAACTGGCGGATGAAGTTGCTAAGCCATTGTCCATCATATTTGAGAAGTTGTGGCAGTCTGGTGAAGTTCCCACTGACTGGAAAAGGGGAAATGTAACCCCATTTTTAAAAAAAGGAAAAAAGGAAGACCCGGGGAGCTAGAGGCTGCTCAGTCTCACCTCTGTGCCTGGCAAGATCACGGAGCAGATCCTCCTGGAAACTCTGCTGAGGCACACGGAAAATAAGGAGGTGATTGGTGACAGCCAACATGGCCTCACTAAGACTAAATTGTGCCTGAAGAATTTGGTGGCCTTCTACGATGGGGCTACAGCATTGATGGATAAGGGAAGAGCAGCCGACATCATCTACCTGGACTTGTGCAAAGCATTTGACAATGTCCCACACGACATCCTTGTCTATAAATTGGAGACACATCAGATTTGACAGACGGACCACTCGGTGGATAAGGAATTGGCTGGAGGGTCTCACTCAAAGAGTTGCGGTTGACGTCTCAATGTCCAAGTGGAGACTGGTGATGAGTGGCATTCCACAGGGGTGAGTATTTGGCCCAGTGTTGTTTAACATCTTTGTCACAGACATGGACAGTGGGATCAAGTGCAGCAAGTTTGCCAACGACACCAAGCCACGTGGTGCCGTCAACATGCTGGAGGGAAGGGATGCCATCCAGAGGGACCTTGACAGGCTTGAGAGGTGGGCCTGTGTGAACCTCATGAAGTTCAACAAGGCCAAGTGCACCTGGATTGGGGCAATCCCAAGCACAAATACAGGCTGGGAGGAGAATGGATTGAGAGCAATCCTGGAGAGAAGGACTTGGGGGTGCTGGTGGATGAGAAGCTGGACACCAGCTGGCAATGTGAGCTCGCAGCCCAGAAAGACAACCACATCCTGGGCCGCATCAAAAGAAGTGTGACCAGCAGGTCGAGGGAGAGGATTCTCCCCCTCTACTCTGCTCTTGTGAGACCTCACCTGGAGCGCTGCATTCAGTTCTGGAGTCCTCAGCACAGGAAGGACATGGATCTGTTAGAGCAAGTCCAGAGGAGGCCACGAAGATGATCAGAGGGCTGGAGCACCTCCTCTACAAGGACAGGCTGAGAGAGAAGGGCTTGTTTAGCCTGGAGAAGAGAAGGCTCAGGGGAGACCTTACAGCAGCCTTCCAGTACTTAAAGGGGGCCTGCAGGAAAGCTGGGGAGGCGCTCTTTATCAGGGAGTGTAGTGATAGGATGAGGGGTAAAGGTTTTAAGTTGAAAGAGAGGAGATTCAGATTAGATATTTGGAAGAAATTCTACACTATGAGAATGGAGAGGCCCGGGCACAGATTGCCCAGGGAAGTTGTGGCTGCCCCATCCCTGGAGGTCTTCAAGGTCAGATTGGATGCGACCTTGAGCAGCCTGGTCTAGTGGGAGGTGTCCCTTCCCATGACAGGGGAGTTGGAACTAGGTGATCTTTCAGGTCCCTTCCAACCCAATCATACAATTGTATGATTCTATGAACTTCTGTTTTTCCAGAGGCCATTTTCCAAAGTAGGGAGCTACCATATTCTCCTGGTTTAGTGTATATAGGAAATGTTAAGGAATAAATTGTTGCCAAACCACTAAAAAAATAATCTCTTTTGACTCTCCCCCAACATGTCTGCAACGTGTTCATAATACCAAATCAAACACTTGAAATGCTGCCCCTTTTCGTGAGGCTATGCTTATATAGTCACATCAGTCCAGCATAAATCTGACCTTCTTCTGAAAGCAGTGGTCCCTGCTGCTCACACTTCTTGTGCAAGCATTAATGTTCATGTAGCCAGACAGAAAGTCAGATCGGGGAGTTGATCTAGAATAAAGTGGGGTAAAGTCTAATTTTAAGCTGAAGCCATTTCTTGATTCAACTTCCTTGCATTAGTGCTGGCCGTAGAAATGAGTAGGAGGTTATAAGCATGGCCTTAGTATGCTATGCCATGAACCATTAGCATACTGAATATCAGAGAGATAAAGAAAGATGCAACATTTTCATGTACTTATGAAAATTACTTCATTTTTTTAGAAAAAAACTGAGTTTAAATAATACTTTATTAACAATCCAGCCTCCAACCAACCTGGGATGCTGAGTAGTATTGTGTGGGTGTTTTTTTTTTTGTTTTTAACTTCCCAAAGGGACAAAATCCTCTCAGATGACACTCAGAAAGAGAGATCTCATTCTTGAACTTTTTTAAATACTTGAGCTTTCTGGTTCTTTGGCCTCAAAATGGCTTCCAGGCCCACGATGATTTTCTCTGTCAGGCGTGTGCAGCTCTGCTCAGATGAAAAAGGTGCTTGAAAACTTCTCCCATAAGTTCCTTAAAATTAATTAAGATTTTTCTTTTTAAGTCTGAATCTGATCTCATTCATATAAAACAGGACTAATTGCAGTAGTCATTAGTATGAAATAGAACCAGTTTTGATACTTTTGGTACTAACAAGGCTACAAATATGTGTAGTGGACAAAGACGTAGAAAGAGGTGCATTTTCTTTAATCTTTTTCTGTCCAACGTACCTATAGTATGTGTATTAGTCAGATTTCATAGAATCATAGAATCTTCTGGTTGGAAAAGACCTTGAAGATCACCGAGTCCAACCGTACCCATCCTCTGCTAAACCATGTTCTTCAAATACTCATCTACCTTTTTTTTAAACACCTCTAGGGATGGTGACTCAACCACCTCCCTGGGCAGTCTCTGCCAGTGCTTGATCACCCTTTCAGTGAAAAAATTCTTCCTAATATCTAGTCTGAACCTCCCCTGGTGCAACTTATGGCCATTTCCCCTCGTCCTATCACCTGTCACTTGAGAGAAGAGATCAACACTCACTCTGCCACAGCCTCCTTTCAGGCAGTCGTAGACAGTGACGAGGTCTCCCCTCAACCTCCTCTTCACCAAGCTAAACAACCCCAGTTCCCTCAGACGCTCCTCTTAAGACTTGTTCTCCAGCCCCTTCACCAGCCTTGTTGCCCTTCTCTGGACGCGCTCCAACACCTCAATGTCCTTCTCGTAATGAGGGGCCCAGAAATGAACACAGTACTCAAGGAGTGGCCTCACCAGTGCCTAGAACAGGGGCACAATCACCTCCCTTGTCCTGCTGACCACACTGTTTTTGATACAGGCCAAGATGCCATTGGCCTTCTTAGCCATCTGGGCACACTGCTGGCTCATATTCAGCCAGTTGTCAACCAACACCCCCAGGTCCTTCTCCTCCAGGCAGCTCTCCAGCCAGTCTTCCCCATGCCTGTAACCCTGCACGGGGTTGTTGT
Source organism: Tapera naevia (assembly GCA_033556795.1). Classification (NCBI taxonomy): domain Eukaryota; kingdom Metazoa; phylum Chordata; class Aves; order Cuculiformes; family Neomorphidae; genus Tapera; species Tapera naevia. The sequence continues at coordinate 848,702 of JAUMJJ010000208.1, read as the reverse complement.
GTCCCAGGTGCAGGACTCGGCATTTGGTCTTGTTGAACCTCATCCCGTTTGTCTCAGCCCATCGATCCAGCCTGTCCAGATGCCTCTACAGAGCCTCCCTTCCTTCAAGCAGATCGACACTGCCACCCAGCTTGGTGTCATCCGCAAACTTGCTAAGGGTGCACTCAATCCCCTCGTCCAGATCATTGATAAAGATATTGAACAGGACTGTACCCAGCGCTGAACCCTGGGGAACACCAGTCGTGACCAGCCTCCAACTGGATTTGACTCCATTTACCACCACTCTTTGTGCCCGGTCTTCCAGCCAGTTTTTTACCAAGCAGAGGGTGTGCCTGTCTAGGCCAATCCTGTGAGAAATGGTATCAAAGGCTTTACTGAAGCTTTAACAAAGTCCAGGTACGCCACATCCACAGCCTTCCTCTCGTCTGTTAACTGGGTAACCTTGTCATGGAAGGAGGTCTGGTTGGTCTGGCAGTTCCTGCCTTTCATAAACCCATGTTGACTGGGTCTGATAACCTGGCTTTCCTGCATGTACTGTGTGATAGCACTCAATATGATCTGCTCCATGACCTTCCCTGGTACCGAGGCCAAGCTGACAGGCCTATAATTCCCCGGATCTTCCCTCTGACCCTTCTTGTAGATGGGAGTTACATTTGCCAGTCTCCAGTCAAGTGGCACTTCCCCAGTCAGCCAGGACTGTTGATAGATGAGGGAAAGGGGTTTGGCAAGGACCTCTGCCAGCTCCCTTAATACCCTTGGGTGTATCCCATCTGGCCCCATAGACTTGTGGATGTCTAATTGGCCAAGGAGGTCTCTAACCAAGTCTTCTTGGAACATTGAGGGTACACCTTCACAGTCTTCTGGCTCAGGAGGCTTGGAGCCCACCAAACATCTTACCTTACTATTAAATACCAAGGCAAAGAAGGCATTAAGTACCTCTGCCTTGTCCTCATCCTTTGTTACTCCCATTCCCCTTGCATCCAGTAAGGGAGGAAGATTCTCCTTGGTCCTCCTGTTGCTGTAAATATACTTGAATAAACATTTCTTATTGTCTCTCACCAAACTGGCCAGTTGAAGTTCCAGTTGGGCTTTAGCCCTTCTAATTTTTTTCTCTACATGATCTCACCTGCTCCTTGTAGTCCTCCTGAGATGCTCACCCCCTCTTCCAACGCTCATATATTTTCCTCTTTTTCCTGAGACCAACACAGAGCTCTCTGTTAAGCCAAGCTGGCCTTCTTCCCTGCCAATTCATTTTACGGCACACGGGGATGGCCTGCTCTTGTGCTGCCAGGATTGCCTTCATGAAGAGTATCCATCCCTCATGGGCTCCTTTTTCATTTAGAACTGCCTCCCAAGGAACTTTATCAAGCAGCCTTCTAAACAGTTCAAGGTCTGTCCTCTGGAAGTCCAAGGTGGCAGTTCTGCTGACCCCCCCTCCTTACTCCTCCTAGAACTGAGAATTCTATCATCTCGTGATCACTGTGCCCAGGCGTCCTTCAACAGTCACCTCCCCCACAAGGCCTTCTCTGTTCACAAACAGCAGATCCAGTGGGGCACCTTCTCTAGTCGGTTCACTCCCCAGTTGTGTCAGGAAGTTATCTTCCATACACTCAATGAACCTCCTGGACTGTTTCCTTTCTGCTGTGTTATACTGCCAGCAGACATCTGGAAGGTTGAAGTCTCCCACAAGAACGAGTGCCGGTGATCGCGAGTCTTCTCCCAGTTGCTCGTAGAAGAGCTCATCGGTCTCCTCGTCCTGGCTGGGCGGCCGATAACAGACTCCCACCACTATGTCTGACTTACTGTGGGTTCCGCTGATTTTAACCCACAAGCACTCAACCCTATCGTCAGCATATTTTAGTTCAACACAATCAAAACTTTCTCTAACATAGAGGGCAACCCCACCACCTCTCTTTCCTAGTCTGTCCCACCTGAAGAGTTTATAGCCACCCATGGCAGCACTCCACTTGTGTGAATCATCCCACCACATTTCCGTGATGGCAATTAGATCATATTTTTCTAGCCTTTGTCTCTGTATGTTTGTGTTTATGTCTCCTTTGATCAGATGCACTTAAAGGATCAGACACGCTCCTTCCACATACCCTTACAAAGACATGCAGCTAACTGCTCACACCAACGCAAGTGCTCTCAGTCAAGTTCTCGTCAACTATGTTTGCATTTTGCAGCCCATTCTTGTGTTACAAGACAAAAGAGTTTTGGCTACAATACAAGGGTTTTGAACTGTGACAGGAATGGTCTGTAGAAGGGAAGTGTGGGCAGGTAGGACAATTTGACTGTGAATATCGTGTTGCCATGGGTTATGTCTGCAGGTCCTTGCACAATCAAGAGAACAGCTTGTTGGTAACAATGGGTTTTGTCTGGTGAGTGAGGAGAGCGCCCAGAGATTCAGTCAGAGTGCAACAAGAATTATCTGCAGAAGGCAGTTGTAGAGACAGGAAAGAGAAAATGGCTGTGAGCACTTGTGTTGGTGTGGGCAGTGACTGTGTCCTTCTTAAGCAAGATGAGCACTTAATGGTAGACACGAGTTTCATCTGTCAAACAAAGGGAAGCAAGTTGCTTGACTGCAGTCAGAGTGCAACAGAATGGGCTGTGGAAGGCAAGGCATATTCAGGAAAGAGAATTTGGCTCTGAGGACTTATGTTGATGTGGGCAATGGCTACGTGCCCTTAAGAAGTCACAGTTCAGATGAGAGCATAGAAGTAGAAGTGAGTTTTGGCTGGTGTGTGTGGGGAAGCCCAGAGCTTGGATCGGAGTGTGACAAGAATTTACTGCAAAAGGCATTGTAGGCACTCAAGAGAATTTGACTGCAAGATTGTGTTGGAGTGGGCAAGGCCCGGCAAGGAGGATAAGGGTTGAGCATAAGAGGAATAGGCTGGTAGGGTAGGGTTTTGTCTTGGAGGAGTTGGTGTGCATGATAAGGGCTGGTCTTAGAGGAGTTGCTGATAGATTATGAGTTGGGGTTAGTGAGCAGGGAAAGGATTGAGCTTGGAGGGATGGGTGGGTAGGAGAAGGGTTGGAGCTGGAGGGATCGGATAGAATGTGTATTGGACTTGAAGGGGATGGTCTTGGAGAGGTTTGGCTTGCTTTAAGGGGTTGTATGTGGAATGGTTAATGGGCTTGGGAGGGACGGGCTTGGAGGGCTTGGTGGGAAGGGTAAGGGTTGGACTATTTGGATTTGGGCTTAGAGGGTTTGATGGGCAGGGGTTGGTGGGTAAAATAAGGGCTGTACTTGGAAGGGGTAGTATTGAAGGAGTTTGCAGGCATAGAAAGGGTTGGGCTTGGAGTATTTGGGGTTAGGAAAAAGGTTGGACTTTGACAGGCTGACAGGCAGGGTGAGTGATTGACGGACAGGGTAAGGGTTAGGCTTGGAAGGACTGGAAGCAGAGCTTGGAAGCATTGGACTTGGAAGATTTGGTGGTTAGGGGAAGGGTCAGAGTAAGAGGGGTTGACATTTGGGTTGGATAAAGTGTTGGAGTTTAAGGAGTGGGGGGTCAGGCTGAGATTTGGGCTCAGTCGGGTCGGCGGTTAAGACAAGGGTTTTGGTTAGAGGAGTGCAGTTAGGGTAGAGTGTTGGTGTTGGCGAGTTTGGTGGTTAGACTAGGCCTTGTGTTTAGAGGGGTTGGGGGTTAGGCTGGGGGTTGGGTTTGAGCTGCTTTCAGTTGGGGGTTAGAGTGGTTGGATTTTAGGCTAAGGGTATGGGTCGGGCTTGGAGAAGTTGGCAGGAAGGGTAAAAGTTGGGGTTGGCGGGGTTGGCGGGTTGGCTGGGTCTTGGACTCACAAGGGTGATGGTTAGAGATGTTGACTGTTAGAGGAGTTGGGGTTTAGGCTAGAGGTTGGGCTGAGAGGGGGTTCGTGGATAGGGTAAGGTTTGGGCTTAGAGTGCTTGGTGCTTAGGGTTAAGGGATGGGCCTGAAGGGGTCGGGCTTAGGGGAGTGAACAGCTAGGTTTAAGAGTAGATCTTTGAGGGCTTAACAGTCTGGATATGGGTTGAACTTTGAGGGCTTGGTGGATAGGGTAGGGGTTGGGATTGGAGGGATGGGTAGACAGGGTAAGAGTTGGGTTTTTGAGGGTTTGAGTTTGGAGGGGTTGGCAGGCAAAGTAAGGGTTGGGCTTGGAGGGACTGATGAGCTTGCATGGGTTGTGCTTTGATGTCCTTCATGGGTAGGGTTGGAGCCAGAGGGATTGGCAGTTAGGGGATGTGTCGGGGCTTGGAAGAGGTTGGTGGGTAGAGGAAGAGTTGGGGTTGGCTATTAGTGGAAGTTTTGGACTTGTATGAGTTGACGGTTGGCGTATGTTTGGGAGTTGAAGGACTTGGAGGTTAGGCTAAGGGTTGGGCTTGGAGGGGTTGGTGGGTAGGGTAGGGGTGGGCTTGGAGGATTTGGGGTTGGGGGGAGGGTTGGGATTGGAGGGTATAGCGCATAGGGGAAGGGTTGGAGAGACATAATTGGCAAACTTTTGAAAGCAAGGGCAGGCTGCAGGGATGACCTGTGTAGGAGGAGGTCATGGACTGCCCTGTGCTGGTCTTAGCCAGTTCCAGTCGGATTAGTAACAGACAAAATGGACCAACTATGCACCAATACTGAACCACTCAGACGACTTTACAGTGCCTCTGCAAAAACATATTTAAGGGTGGTAAATGCTGAGAAAACAATGCCAGAGCAGGATGGGGAACCTGTGGGGAACCCGTGATGGAGTAGACTGTTCCTGTACCCCTGGAGCAAGGGAAAAGTGTGAGGAAGGTGTGGCAGAGATCAACTGTTATGAACTGACTGCAAGTCCCCTTTCCCTTATTTTTGTGATGTAATGGTTAAAAATGGCATTTTTTTTTTGCACCAAATTAATATCTCACTCTCAGGTCCTTGTTCTCTCTCTCTGTTGGGCTCTCGCCTCAGCTATCTCCCTCTCTGCCTCTCCATGTCAGTCTCTCTGGGTCTCTCTCTCTCTCTCTCACACAAAGTCTTATTCTCTCAGTCTCTCTCCCCCTCTTACCTTGCCCTCTGGCTTTTACTCTGTCTTACACCCCCCCCCTCCATCTCTCGCCCCATTTCTTTTGGTTCCTCCCTCAGATGACCTCCAGAGGTCCCTTTCAACCTCAACCATTCTGTGAGTCTGGCATTCTGTGATGGCAAGTTCGGTTTCGATGAGCGAGGAGAACTATGCAATAGACTCAATGTGAGTGGTAAAGCAAGTTCTTGTTTATTGCGAAGCTCATTCACAACTATGCCATAACCCATGTCTACTTAAGTCATGTCTACTTGTCTAACAGTCATTGGCTTGTCTAACAATACATTACATATATACATACACTTGTCTTACAATCATTAGTTTTGCTCCAAAAGCCCTATAATCATTAACTTAACTCTAAAAGTTACACCATCATGCCCCTCTTCAAAGCTATTTATGCTATGAGAAAACTCAAGCACTTTTGTTGATTTATCACAAAAACAGAGTATCCAATTCTCTATTTGAAAATATTTACATGTCACATTGCACTGGATCTGGCTGGAAACTTTCTTCATAGCAGCCCATAATGGTGCTGTATTTTATATCCATGGCTAAAACAGTATTGATAACACACCGATGTTTTGGCTATTGCTGAATAGTGTTTGCTTTCTCTCTTTTTCCCCTCTCTGCGCCTGCCCCCTGCCCCCCCCCCCCCAAATATGCTAGGCGTGGGCAAGTATTTGTGAGGATGCACAGCTGGGACATTTGACCCAAAGTGACCAAAGGGATATTCCATGCCTTATAAAGTCATACTCAGCAATAAAAAAAAATAAATGTGTTCGGTCTTTCCAAAGTAGCCATTGCTTGGAGACTGCCTGGGTGTCAGTCTGCTGGTGGGAGGTGGTGAATGATTGCTTCTGCATCACTTCTGAGTTTTTTTCCTCCCTTTCCTTCACTTAATAAACTGTCTTTTTCTTAACCTGCATGTTTTTCCTTGTTTTTATTTTCTTCAAATTTGTCCCGCATCCTGCTGTGAGGGGAGTGAGCAAGCAGCTGGTGGGTGTTTGGTTTCTGGCCAGGGTCAACCAAGGGACTAGAGATCCCTTCCAACCTGAATGGTTCTGTGAATCTGATTATTTTCTGTTACACTTAACCATCTTTCTCCACTTCTTTGAGATGGGTTATATTTTTAATGCTTACACTGCTCATTGCCAAGTTGTTTTATTCTACAATAACCTTATTGAAGGAAATGCAATAATTTAAGAAGTGTTTCTAATGTGTATTATATGGAGCTTATATAACCTGATTATACAATTCTGATCCTAAATTAATCAACAATTTGGGAAAAATAAACCTATTTAAATAATGTATCCATATCATAGAATCATAGAATGGTTTGGGTTAGAAGGGACCTTAAAGATCATCTAGTTCCAAGCCCCCTGCCATGGGCAGGGACACCTTCCACTGGATCAGACTACTGAAGACCCCATCCAACCTGGTCTTGAACACCTCCAGGGATGGGGCAGTCACAACTTCCCTGGGCAACCTGTGCCAGTGTCTCACCACCCTCATTGTGAAGAATTTCTTGCTAATTTCTAATCTAAATCTTCCCCCTTCCAGTTTAAAGCCATCCCCCCCCATCCTATGACTACAAGCCCTTGGAAAAAGTCCCTCCCCAGCTTTCCTGTAGCCCCTTCAGGTACTGGAAGGTGACTATGAGTTCTCCCTGGAGCCTTCTCTTCTCCAGGCTGAACAAGCCCAACTCTCTCAGCCTCTCATCATAGCAGAGGTGCTCCAGCCCTTTGATCATCTTCATAGCCCTCCTCCGGACCTGCTCCAACAGTTCCATATCCTTCTTAAGTTGGGGGTTCCAGAATTGGACACAATACTTCAGGTGGGGTCTCACAAGAGCAGAATAGAGGGGAAGAATCACTTCCCTCACCCTGATGGCCATGCTTTTGATGCAGTCCAGGACACAGTTGGCCCTCTGGGCTGTGAGTACACATTGCCAACTCATGTCTTGCTTCTCATCAATCAACACCCCCAAGTCCTTCTCCACAGGGCTACTCTCGATCACATCGTCCCCCATCTTGTATTGATACTGGGGGTTTTCCCGACCCAGATGTAGGACCTTGCACTTGGCCTTGTTGCACCTCGTGAGGTTCACACAGGCCCACTTTTCCAGCTTGTCCAGGTCCCTCTGGATGACATCCCGTGCTTCTGGTGTGACCACTGCCCCACTCAGCTTGGTGTCATTCCCAAACTTGCTGAGGGTGCACTCGATCCTGCTGTCTATATCATTAATGAAAATATAACTATATCTGCAACGGCAACCTTACACTGAAGTAAGTGCATGACTGATTATATCCTGAAAATAATTGTCTTAATCCAATTTAAGCAATAATAGTTTCTACATATGTTCAAGGTACCACAATTATTATTATATCTCCAGAGAATATTAATCTCCAGAGAGAGGTTATCTTTTGTCCTAATAAAAACATATCTAGACTTTTTCCTGATGTATGGATACCTGTGTCTACTTCTAATCATATACAATTACCAGTTTGCTAGCTTTCAGTTAAATAAACATGAGAGGTGAGTGGGAGGTCATTGTACATCTTCAAAGAAAGAACCAAATGCAAAACTTGTTTCCAAAACAAGCCTGTCAAAATCAAACAAAACCAGAGAAGTCCAGCCCATTCAAAAGTAGAGCAGCCTCCTCTCATTGTTCTGAAGTCACAGTCTAGAGACTCTGTTCTGACTTCTGCCAGCAAGCCCAGACTGGGATGGGTTTATACCAAACACCAATTCCAGTGCCCAGACTCACAGAGAAACTGGCAGCTACTCCTTCCTCTCTCCCTCCTTCCTCCCTTAGAAACAATAAATAATGCACCAAGAAGAGTGAGTGAATAAGTATGTATAAGTAAGTAAGGGTAACAGAATACACTCAAAAATAAGTAATAAAAAGCCAATTTCTAACCTCATCATCTGTTGTTCCCACTTCAGAAAGAAAAAGGCTGGGGTAGAAACTCTTCCTCCTCACACATACTCTTCCCCACTTTTCTTTTCTTTTTAGCTTGGAGAGTCAACAATAGAGGGTGGTTTTTTTGTTTGTTTTTTTTTTTCTGGAGGACATGACCAGGAAAATAAATTAATTTTCAGTAGTTTGCAAATCCATCTCATACACATAGCAAAACTGCTTCTGTCCCTTTAATTACACACATGCACAACCCTCTATCCAACCACACAATCCCCCAACAAAACACACACAGATCTCTCCCCACATAACCATTTCTCTATTACAACACAAAACCTTTCCATGTAACATATGTAGTCACTCCTCACACAACTATTCCTCTCCCTCAAGACAGACGCGCACCTCTGTACAGTTAATGCCCTCCCCTTGTTAGCAATACACACACTTTCCACCCCATTCCACGTGCACACAACACCAGTTCAAACACAGAGTGGAAGACAGGACAAAAAGGTGAGTTCAGCTCTTGCATTCATAGACTAATAATTTTAAAAAACTATAATTACCATCTAATAAAAAGCAACACATCCAGCACTACTTCTGTCCCGCTGCACCTTGATTAGTGTCTTCCCATGCAACCACACTAAAGGAGATATTGAAAGTATAACTCCTCTTATCTTTACTTCCCCTTCCCCATAAACACACTATTCAATAACCTTATATCCCCCAATCACCCTGGCAGAGAGATACACCACATGTGTGTACATGCGTAGCCTGATATTTCATAACTACCCCTGTACAAAGGCAAGAATACTGCGTGTCTATTTGCACTTTCATAAACAGCCTTTCCTCCCCTATACAGAGATATATTGAATATAAATCCCTCCCCCATAAGCAACTCTGTACACATCTCACACAAATAATTCACCTACATGCATGTCTTGTCCATAGGAATATGGTGCAGGTGAAAATCTGTGATTTATCCCTTGTATTGAATGATGGGATTACTATGATATTGTTTGATGTGTTGCAGGGGAAGTGTGTGTGGGGTGGAATTATCTCTGATCCCCCAATCACTGGCTGCTTCTGTTTTCTTTTACCAGCTGTCACTATATCTGTGTGTGCATGTGTGTACAAAGTTCCTCTTTTCTTCTGCCTGGTGATATTAAATGCTTGGAGGGAGAGAGAGACACACAGAGCTCCTATCAGCTACTGGAAATCAATGCCCTGGTCATAAATATGTCACAGAAAGTGTGCAATAACACACATACACATCCCTTCTGTAACACACAGAGCCCCTGTTGTCCCCCCTCCAAAATGCACACGTAGACCCTCCCTCCCTCCCTGTCCCTGCCAGTCTAGATTCAGCAGGATGGGAGTGAGAGTTGTGTGTGTGTCTAAAATAAAAACTTCATCTGTATAAAACACCTTGTATATGCAGGTCAGGGGAGTCCTGTTATAGTTTAGCCCCATCCCAGCTTGATTGGCAACTAAAACACGAGCAGTTGGGCTCCAAATTCCCTTCTCCCTCCCCTTAGCCCAGGGAAAGGGTAAAGGGAAATGAGAGACAAAAGACTTGTGGGTTGGAAACTAAAGTTAAAACAGTTTTAATGAAACAATAATAATAACAACAATGAAGAAAATATTATTAATAAGAAAATAATAAAATATATACAAATATATTACATTGTACCTCCTTGATGACTATACGTCACCACAGATGTTACAGAGGATGCACAGAGAAAAGGTCCTGGTCTGGACTCAGCAGCAGGAGGGAGCTGGACTCAGGAACTGGATTCAGGAATGCATGGATCCAGGGCAAAAAGATAGAGGAAGTCATCACTTGATGTCAGCCATTGCAGAAGAGTGATCCTCGTGATCTCTCAGTTTTATACCGAGTATGACGTATATGGGCTGGAATACTCTGTTGGTCAGGTTGGGGTCACACTGTTTGCCCCTCCCTGCAGGTGCAACACTTTTTTGCCCCTTTCACTTACGGCATCCCACTAACTTGAGGATGGCCTTGGTCTCTATAGGAATAAGTATAAACATTGGCCTTTCTGCATATCAGTGCCCAATGTTATCACTTCTAGATAGAAACACTGAAAAGCATGCATTTACTTTTCAGAAAATGAAGTTACTCAGACAAGGCTTAGCTGAAGTTAAAAAACTAATTCTACTTTAACTCAAACCAGAACATTCCACCTCTTATTCCATACCATTTATGTCATGCTCAAGTCAATACTACTTATATCTTCAAATACAGATATATATACACATATATATTACTAATCCATGATTTATCTACACAAAAGTTCATTAAGTTCATGATTGTGGGCGTCCATCCATTATATCTGTCTCTTGGGGGAAGAGGAATGGTGTGAGGTTTCATCATGGTTCGTGCCCACACGCTGCAGGTTAGAGATGTCAACCTCAAGGAGGTTACTGGATGCCACATGATGAAGATAGCTCATTATCCTGAAAAACACTTAGTAAACACTGTTAGCAACACATCTTAAGATTGAGCATTCTCACTTAGAGTCAGATTTCCTCGAGTTACAAATTGGATTTCACCATCCTTCAGCATCATCTACCAAGTATGTCCAGGCCCTTGAGTGAAAGCAACCCCATGAACATAGAACCCTGGTGGGTTTGAGGGAGTGTGATGTAGTCAATCTGCCAGGCCTCTCCATACTTATATACCAACCATCGTCCCCCATGCCACAAAGGTTTTAACCATTTAGCTTGTTTTATTGCAGTACCTGTTTCACAATCGTGGATAACCTGTGCAATAGCGTCCATTTGTATGTTGCATCCCTTCCTTGGTGACCTGAAGTGTCATGGGCCCACTGAGCTAGAAATAGTTCACCTTTATGTTGCCAGTCCAAATTGCTGTGGAACACTTTAACAGCCTTGTCCACTTGCTGGTTGTTTTGATGTTCCTCAGTGGCTCGACTCCTGGGTATGTGAGTGTCATGATTTAAGTCAGAATACAAGAGAATTCAAAGGGATTGTTTCACCAGTCTGTTTAACCATTTCTCCAGCAATATTGCAAGAATGAAAATAAATGTTTCAGTCTGCTGGGTCATGACAAACACTGAGCAATCACACCTGGACAATAAATCTTATCCAGTTTGCTCAACATTGCTGCACTTGAGCTCTTATCAGCAACATCACAAAGACAACAATCTTGTCTTGCTTGCTGAGTTTGAGTCAGAAGCTCCCTTTAAATCCCTTTTAACAGTTAGTAAGTTTCCTGAGACTTATTGCGAACAAGTCAATTTTTATTAAAAATAATTGCTTGTAGCAAATTGTGACTGAATATGGGTTTGGTGTTGACTGGGGATAAGATACTGTTTGCGAAAATACACTAAAAAACAATATATATAGTCAAACATACTGTGGGAATAAAGCTAAATGTGGGGAGAAGTAGGCTGAGTACAAGGAAAAGCAAATTCAGTGGAGAGAAAATGCACAGGTGCCTGCAGCAAGCTACTCATGAAGAAGGAAAGCAGTCTCCCAGCAGCCCTGTCTCTATCACAGCAAAGCAAAATGTACTGTTCTTGGTCAGGATCAGTCCTTTCTCCATGGTGACTCCATTCCTTTTCCATGAGCAGTGTGCTACACCATTGCTTTAACCATCCCCAAAAAGCATTTGCTACCATCCATGAGTCCGTAGAAAGTCCTGGCCAGTTTTCTTGGTCAGCAATGTCTAAAGTCAGCTGGATGGCTTTTACTTCTGCAAATTGACTCGATTCCCCTTTTCCTTCAGTCACTTCTGCGACTCGTCGTGTAGGACTCCCTACAGCAGCTTTCCATCTTTGGTGATTTCCTGCAAGACAGCAGGCTCCATCAGTGAACAGTGTGCTGTTCCTCATTCTCTGATAGCTAATTATATGGTGGGGCTTCTTCAACACATGTTACCACCTCCTCTGGTCGCATTCCAAAGTCTTTGCCTTCCAACCAGTCCATGATCACTTCTTATATTCCTGGATGACTGGAGTTTCCCATGCAGGCTCACTGCGTGATTAATGTGATCCACATATTCCACATAGCATTATGAGTAGAAGAGACTTTACCCTTGAACATCCAGCCCAGTACTGGTAATTGGGGTGCTAGGAGGACCTGTGCTTCAGTACCAATCACTTCCAAAGCAGATCTATCTCCTTTGTTTTCTGCTAAGATCTCTTTTTCATTTGGCCTCGGAGACTTTGTATCCTGGACTCCAGAATCCTAGGGATCAACCTCGTGGCTCCCCTGGTGTTTTCTGTCAAAGGCTCCAGGTAGGACCATTGTCTCCAGCTGAGATGTAGAACATGTTTTTGATGTCCTGTTCAGACTGTTCCTAGGGCTACTGCCTGCACAATCTCTTGTTTAATTTGTTCAAAGGCTTGTCATTGCTCAGGACCCCAGTAAAAACTGTTTTTCTTTCCGTTCACTTCATAGAGAGGTCTCACAGTGTGACTGTAACCAGGAATATGCATTCTTCAGAAAACCACGACACCTAAGAAGGCTTGTGTTTCCTTTTTGTTAGTTGGTGGGGACATAGCTGTTATTTGGGATTTGGCAATGCCCATCTTGCCGTTTCGTTCCTAAAAACTGGATCTCTCATGCAGGTCCCTTGTCCTTGCTTCTCTTTAAAGCAAAACCGGCTATCAAAAGAATCTGGCTTATTTTCTCACCTTTCTCAAAAACTTCCTCTGCTGTGTTACCCCATACAATGATGTCATCAATGTATTGCAGGTGTTCTGGAGCTCCACCCTTTTCCAGTGCAGCCTGGATCAGTCCATGACAAATGGTAGGGCTGTGTTTCCACCCCTGGGGCAGTCAGTTCCAGGTGTACTAGATGCCCCTCCAGGAAAAAGTGAACTGTGGCCTGCACTCTGCTGCTAAAGGAATAGAGAAAACCATATTAGCAATATCAATTGTGGCAGACCACCTGGCTGCCTTTGATTCCAGTTCATATTGCCATTCTAACATGTCTGGTACAGCAGCACTAACCAGTGGTGTAACCTCATTCAGACCATGATAGTCCACTGTTAATCTCCATTTGTTATTAGCCTTTTGCACTGGCCATGTGGGGCTGTTAAAGGGTGAATGAGTTTTGCTGATCTTGGTTCTCCAGTTGACGGATCAGCTTGTGCCAAGGATGCACGGTGCATTAAGGCCAGTTACAATGTTGTGCTTTTCCCATTTATTCCTGTTTAGGCTCACCTCAGCTTCCACTACAGTCAGTTCTTGAGACCCTCCCTGTCACTCCAGAAATAGTGACACATTCCGGCCCTTTATGATTCGATGGCAATAGGGTGCACTGTGCACCAGTATCTACAAGGGCTTTATACTTTGGTGGTTTTCTTGTGCCAGGCCATCGAATCCACACAGTACAATAATCAGTCATTTCTCTCCTCCACCTGACTGGAGGCAGGGTCCCTTTATTTTAGAGCATTGTACCCATCAAAGAATGGGATTTTATGGCTCACATGAGTTTGAGGCCCATCATTCTTTCTCACATCTTGTAGATAGGGATTTCAATCCCACTTACCCTTTTTTGGAGAACTGCTCCCTGGAAACTGAAGCAATACCTTTCCTAAAAGAACTTCCATGTGTTTTTCCTTTTAACTCATAACTCTAAGATGACAGTAAGATGTCTACCCCATTTCTTCAGGTCCTTTCCATGATCACACAGAAAAAAAACATAGAGCGCATCATGGTGTGTGCTATTTCCCTTGGGCATTTTTCATAGAATGACTTTTTCTCTTAATGGCTGAGATGGAAGTCCATGCAGGTAGGAGTAGGATCTATCCCCCATCTGAGACAGTTTGCCAAACAATTGGTTGAATAAGTGTTCAGATCTTTTGACTCTTTCAGACAGTTTCTTCACAGCCGAAATGCAGGCCTCTATAGGGAAATAAGACTGTCTCTAAAATCCTGCAGGCAATTAGTAAATCAGTCAGCAGGACCATGTCTCTAAGCATAGTCAATAATGTCAATGAGTGAGCATATGATGGTAGTGCATTCTTCACAAGCTTCCACAGCATAGGTTGCGTACATTGTACCTGATCTGGATCTATAGCTGTTCACGAGTCATGCGGATCCCTATAATTCACATCCCACAGAGATAATTCTCTCAGGTACCTGATACCTTTCTCAATGTTGGTCCACTTGTTAAGATGGATTTAGATATCATCTTTGAAGGAGTATCTTTCCTTGACAGCTGCCAGGAGTCGCTTCCAGAGGATGATGGCTCCATCCCCATTTCCAGTCATTCTATCAATGCCTGCTTCTTTAGACAGGGATCCCAAGTGCTTGATTTCTTTACTCTCTACTTTGAAACTATTGGACCCATTGTCCCAGCACCAAAGCAAACAGGTAAGAATTGATTCGCCATCGTGACAGCTGAAAACTTTTCAGATATCTCTCATCTCACACATGGATAGGGATTAAGTGGTCATTTCTGTGTCTGTATCATCCCCTTGTGATGCCGTTGGTTCAGCATCATGAGCTGCACTCTTGTTTTATACCTTCTTTTTGTAACAGAGGCAAACGGCACCGGCTGAGTGAAAAAGTCCATAGTGGCTGTTGATGTGCTCGTGACTAGCACACATAATTGACTAAAAGTGTCCATGGTTGAAGAGGATGGAAGAACGACACCTAGATGCTAGATGAGCAGACTTCGTTTATTGTACTGACACAAGAGTATTTATACACATAGTAATTGCGGTCATACATATTCCACAAACAGAGATTACATTGGCTCTTTGGTTAAACGTTAACCCCACCTTGTTTTTCTCATTATCCTCAACCAGACACGTATCACTCATATTCACAGTATCACAGTATCATAAGGTTGGAAAGGACCTCTGAGATCATCAAGTCCAACCTATAACCTAACACTAACACCAACCATCATCTAGACCATGGCACTCAGTGCCTCATCCAGTCTCCCTTTAAACACCTCCAGGGTAGGTGACTCCACCACCTTCCTGGGCAGCCCATTCCAATGGCCAATCACCCTTTCAGTGAAGAATTTTTTCCTCACATCAAGTCTAAACTTTCCCTGACTAAGCTTAAGTCCATGCCCTCTGGTTCTACCACTGGTCACCTGAGAGAAGAGACCAACCCCTGCCTGACTACAACCTCCTTTTAGGTAGTTGTAGAGAGCAATGAGGTCTCCCCTGAGCCTCCTCTTCTCCAGGCTAAACAGCCCCAATTCCCTCAGTCGCTCCTCATAGGGCTTGTGCTCCAGCCCCCTCACCATCTTCGTTGCCCTCCTCTGAACACATTCCAGTATCCTAACATCTTTCCCATACTGAGGGGCCCAGAACTGGACACAATATTCAAGGTGAGGCCTGACCAGTGCCGAGTACAGGGGGACAATAACTTCTCTGGTCCTGCTTACTACACTATTCCTGATGCAGGCCAGGATTCCATTAGCCTTCTTGGCCACCTGGGCACACTGCTGGCTCATGTTGAGCTTCCTGTCCACCAGCACTCCCAGGTCCTTTTCTACCTGACTACTCTCCAGCCACTCTGTCCCCAGTCTGTAGCTCTGCATGGGATTGTTGTGTCCAAAATGAAGTACCCGACATTTGGACTTATTAAACATCATCCCATTAGAATCGGCCCAGCTCTCCAATCTGTCCAGGTCCCTCTGTAGGGCCATCCTACCCTCTAGCAGATCAACTCTTCCTCCCAGCTTGGTATCATCTGCAAATTTGCTGATGATGGACTCAATCCCCTCATCCAAATCGTCAATAAAGATATTAAACAGGACGGGACCCAATACCGATCCCTGGGGGACACCACTGGTGACCGGCCGCCAACTGGATGAAACACCATTTACCATCACTCTTTGGGCTCGGCCATCCAGCCAATTCCTAACCCAGCACAAAGTGCTCCCATCTAGGCCACGAGCTGCCAGCTTCCCTAGGAGTCTACTGTGGGGGACCGTGTCAAAGGCCTTACTGAAATCCAAGTAAACTACATCCACAGCCTTCCTCTCATCCACCAGGCGAGTCACATGATCGTAAAAGGAGATCAGGTTGGTCAGGCAGGACCTACCCCTCCTAAATCCATGCTGGCTGGGCCTGATTTCTTGACCGTTCTGCAGGTGGTGCATGATTTCACCCAGGATTATCTTCTCCATGATTTTACCTGGGACCGAGGTCAGGCTGACAGGTCTGTAATTACCTGGATCATCCTTACGGCCCTTCTTGTGGATGGGCGTCACATTGGCCAACTTCCAGTCTTCCGGGACCTCTCCAGTGAGCCAGGACTGCTGAAAGATGATGGAGAGCGGCTTAGCAAGCTCATCCGCCAGCTCTCTCAGCACCCTAGGATGGATCCCATCCGGCCCCATAGACTTATGAGGGTCCAAGCGGCTCAGCAGGTCTCTAACCTCCTCCTCATGGATTGCAGGAGGGCCATATTTCACCCTGCCCCCATCAACCACTTCAGAGGGCCAACTGTCAAGCGAGCTGACATCCTTGTTGTTAAAAACTGAAGCAAAGAAGGCATTAAGTACCTCAGCCTTCTCTGCATCTCTGGTTACTATATTTCCCTCCACATCCAACAAGGAGTGGAGGTCGCTGCCGCCCTTCTTTCTGCCATTGATATATTTATAAAAACTCTTCTTATTGTCCTTAACAGAAGTGGCCAATTTGAGCTCCAGCTGGGCTTTTGCTTCCCTGATTTTCCTCCTACACGACTTAACAACATCCTTGAACATGACCTGACATACCTCCCCTTCCTTCCAACGATGATACATCCTCTTTTTCTTACTTAGTTCCTTCAGAAGTTCCCTACTCATCCAGGGCGGTCGTCTGCCCCTACGACTCTTCTTACAACACACAGGGACAGCCCGCTCCTGCGCCTGCAAAACTTCATTCTTGAAGTATATCCAAGCTTCCTGGACCCCCTTGCCACTAAGAGCTATTTCCCAGGGTACTTTCCTGACCAGTTCCTTAAATAATCCAAAATCTGCCCGCTGGAAGTCCAGCATTGATGTTCTGTTCCTGGCTTTTCCTATTACATTGTTCAGAGAGAACTCAATTATTTCATGATCACTAGACCCTAGACAAACTCCGACAACAACATCACTCACCAACCCATCTTTGTTTGTAAACAGCAAGTCAAGTAGAGCCTCACCCCTGGTGGGCTCACTCACCAGCTGTGACAAAAAGCAGTCCTCAATACACTCTAAAAACCTCCTGGACTGCCTCCTCTCAGCAGTATTAAGTTCCCAGCAGATATCTGGAAGGTTAAAGTCTCCTAAAAGAATAAGGGCAGCCGATCTAGAGGCAGCCTCCAGCTGTTTAAACAACAGAAGATCCAAATCCTCCTCCTGGTCAGGCGGTCTGTAGCACACTCCAACCAGGAGGTCCGACTTGACTGCCCCTCTGACTCTTACCCATAGGCACTCAACCTGGTCATCACCGATCTCAACTTCAACAGTATCCAGGGTTTCCCTAGCGTAGAGGGCCACCCCTCCACCCCTCTTCTCACGCCTGTCTCTCCTGAAGAGCCTGTAGCCTTCCATGGCAGCACTCCAGTTATGACAGTCGTTCCACCACGTTTCCGTGATGGCAACTATATCATATCTCTCCCGCTGGACCAGGACTTCTAGCTCCTCCTGCTTGTTTCCCATACTGCGTGCATTTGTGTACATGCACTTCAGTTGGGTTACTGACAACCCCTTTTGGGATGGCTCATCCTCCACGGGGACATCTTTGGCGAGCCTAGTAACTCCCCCCACCCCCGTCGTGCCTAGTTTAAAGCCCTCTCAACAAGCCCTGCCAGCTCCTGAGCTAGAATTCTCCTACCCTTCGGAGTTAGACGAGACCCATCGGGGTCAAACAGGCCAGGTGCCATAAAGGTTTCCCCATGATCAAAGAACCCAAAATTCCTCTGCCGGCACCAGCCCCTAAGCCATCTATTAACTGCATATATTCTCTTATTCCTGTCTGTATCCATCCCTGCCACCGGGGGAACTGAACAGAACACCACCTGTGCTCCTGCCTTATCTATCGACCATCCCAGCTCCTGGAGTTCCTTTTTAACCACCCTTGACCCTCTTTTCACTAGCTCATCACCGCCAGCCTGGATCACCAGAAGCGGGTAATAATCGGAGGGTTTAATTAGGTCCGGCAGTCTCTTGGTGATGTCGTGTACCCGGGCTTGGGGAAGGCAGCAGACTTCCCGATGAGTTGGGTCCATCCTACAAATAGGGCCCTCCGTCCCTTTCAGAAGGGAGTCTCCCACCACAATGACCCTCCTTTTCTTTTTCTTATTTGAGGTCCTGACCCGTCTGATGGGCAATGTGAGGTCAGCCTCTTCAGGTGAGCTCTCTGTCAGACTATCCTCCACCTGAACATCAAATTCCAACTCCCCAAACCTGTTTTGAAGGGGCAGCTGGAAAGTTGGCATTTGAAAGGGAGGTCTATAACCCCCACGAGAGCAGACCTGCTCCCAGTCCTCCTCACCAGTCAGGTCACTCTCCTTACCCTGTTGCTGAGGAATATGGCATTCCTCAGCCTCCTGGGGAGGATTACTGGGAGGAGAGAGGGTTCTACTCCACCAGTCAATCTCCCTTTCACTTTCGCGAATACTTCTCAATCTTTCCACCTGATCCTTCAGATCTGCAACCATAAGGAGCAGATCCTGAATCTGTTCACATCTCAGACAAGCATTTTTGGTATTTTTGTTATGGCCCTCTGGAGCCACAAGTAGGCTCAGACACTCCCTACAGTCTCGAGTCTGGGTAGCTGTGTCTCGTAATACTGCCTCCGTTTGGATGCCTACACTCCTGGTGGCAGAGGCCTTACCACGCCTGGTCACCATTGCTACAGGGGAGTGGGAAGCCAACCACTTGTCAAGAGAGTGCCTGCTTGCCCGAACTGCCGCGCGAACTGCCGCGCAAACTGCCTATGCTGTGACCCTGTCCTGTGACCCTGTTTGCCCGCTCCTGGTCTCCGCGCTCCGGTCGCTGGCCCTCCCAGGGCAATGCTTAAATACCCCGCGGCTTCTTCCGGGACCGCCCCCCTACGACGCGGTCGGCCCACGTGACAGGTGCCGCTTCTGAAGTTCAGAGAGAGTCGCCCTGCCGGGGTCCTCTCCTGAGCTTTTGCCTCTCCCAGGAACTCTCCACCCGCCCAGATTGAGCACCCGGCTGCAGTACTTACGGTTCCTGCCGTAAGTCTTATTCTTTCAAAACATAAGTTCCGGCTTCTTAAGATCAAGGACAGTGCTTTCTCGCCTTCAACGATCGTAATGTTCTTGTTTACTGTTCACTGTCTGCACGTCCTGATCTATGCTCTCGTTTGCTGTTTCAACAATTCTTGTGTACTGCCTATGTGTCCTTGCTTGCTTAACCACATCTCCACACAATTCCCCCATTTTCTTTATTTAAGGCAATGTGGCTTTGTAACATATTTTGCACTAGGTTTTCAAGTTCATTCTGCAAACATTTAAACATACAAGGGAGAATTAATAAGATGACAAAATTATAATTAATATGACTAGTCCTTGTTTCAACAATTCTGATACCCAGGGTCCAAATCCAAAATTGGCCAGTCATTCTCATAATGGGTCTGTCTGTAAGCTAAAGTCTTTTAAGTGTTTTTAAGTGTTTGCATTTCTGTTATTTGTTTGTGTACTGATTTTGAGTGATCAGACAGATTTAAACAACACATACCTTTGATCAGGAGTGTTCTTAGCCAGCCTGTAATACCAAATTGAGAATCAATTTCCAAGAACATCATCTGTTTCCTTTAATTTGAGTCAATTGGGTCCACATTGTAAAGCAATCAATCTTGACTTCTTGGGTTGTTTAACTTGCTGGATGACAAGTTTTAAGGACCAAATTGCTTGAGCTTGGTGAAAAGCACTTCCTGATTCAAAACAATAAAAATGTAGCTGATTATATATGATACCTGCTGCTATATAAAACCCCTCAAAATACTGATGAAAATGTGCAGTACAAAGACTACCTTCAGTTGCTATTACGTGACTATTTCTTATCAACCTATTGGCACAAACTCCACACTCTAATAAAAGATTCAAAGCACAATTACAATATACACAATTGCAATCACAATTAATAGCTATAACAGAATTCAATTCTCAAGCCCCCCTCAGTCCTTGTCGGTCAAGTATGTTCACAATTACATATCGTGGGCGAAACCTCTTGCTTGATGTGTTAATTTCTGTTCAAAGTTGTTGAAGTAGAATGCTTATTACTCTTTGCTGTCGGTCTCGTGTGTTCGGTTGACTGACCCGACTGCTGGGCGTGTCCATTTACTGGGAATCCATAAGGGACCTTGATCTGTGGAAACACAACTATAACCACAACCAGTAAATAGCAACAGGCTCAGTCCTTCCCATAATTCTGTCTTAGGGTTCTTACAATACAATTGTATTTCAGGCGTAGCTTGCATTTTCACACCACTATTATGAATTACTACTGATGCTTGCTCTAAACCTGCTACCAAACTAAGATAATTAAGCAATTAAGTGGAAAAAGCACTTTACTTAACCTTATCTGTGGATCTAATTCTGTTACATCTTTCTGCTTTGCAAGGTATTCCTTAATAGTTCTATATGCTCGTTCCACAATCACTTGAACTGTGGAAAAATGCAGAATACCTGTTACATGCTTAATTCCCCATGTTTGCAAAAATTTTTCTACTTTGCCTCTATAACATGATACTGCTACTCTGTTCAAACGGCTCTTATTGATTGGTTGTCTTAATGTTAGTTCCTTACAGTTATATAACTCTACTACTATACTACCTTCTCTTATACCCTAGAGGTGAGTTTAAGGTTATTCTGAAACACAGCATGTCCCTTAACCTTAAAGCCCTTATGTCTCTTATTCTTAGCTGAACAATTTCTCCGCTTGTGGCCCCTTTTAAGGAGATAACAATTTAGCTAAATTTCGACAATCATATGGCAAATTAACATCTGCTATAAAAATCCAATCTAAATCAGCCCTAATGGCTTCAGACTTTATCCCATTCTCCTGCACAGTCTTTTTAACTTGTTGTAAAATTTTCCAATCATGTTGCTCATAACTATTATCATGTTGATTACACAGTACAGGAAAAGTTATGTTACCTGCCGGATGCCAATCTCCCTCTAATATGGCATCTTGGATTACATCTGACTACCTACTAGAATTGTGCAGAATCACAGAACTGTCTGCATATGGGTGATGGACACAACCCTTTACCTATACCACCAAAAGGTGATGCTGAAAGCTTTGTAGTACTTTCGGCCAGTTCCTGGACAGATCTGTCAGTCCTCGCATGTGATGCAAATGTCGACAATGATTGTTCCATTCTGTGATGTAGAGCATTCATAGCTTCCTCCATTTGCCTCTTGAGATCTCGTAATTTGCTACTTCGTGGAATTATTGTTTCATGCTGTGGCTGTGCTTCATCTTCAGATGAGTTGTCTCCTGTTAAACAAACCGCTTCAGGGAGAGAAGGAGGCCAGGGTGGGTATAACTTCTTGCAACATCTGGCTCCTCCCACTCTTACATCATTGTTGCGGTGAGCGAGAGTCAGACACTTACTCATAGAGTTAATGTGAATGCTCTAACTTTATTGATAGCATGTGCGCTTAAGTATCTTTGGATAGAGGTACACGCGACCGGCGTAGCTAGCTGATTGGGTTAATGCTTCTGTCCACGCGCCTTATGGTTGCTGCTGATTGGCTGGAATGCACTGTCCACGCGGAGGGCTCCTGGCTCTGGCGCCAGCTGGGCTGCTTCTTCATTATCTTGGTCTCTGCTTCACATCCTGCTGATACTTTGCAAGTAGCCAAATTCCTCTTGATTGTTTACCAAGTTACTACGAGATAGCCCTATGCCCTGTTCACACAACTCTAGTATTTTCCCATGCCCAGCTTCAGCTAGAAATTCTTCTACAATTCCCCCTTTTTCTTTATAGACAGGGAGTGCTTGGTGAAAAAAGGCACGGATAGTGGACTGAATCATGTTCTTTGATCAGGAGTGTTCTTAGCCAGCCTGTAATACCAAATTGAGAATCAATTTCCAAGAACATCATCTGTTTCCTTTAATTTGAGTCAATTGGGTCCACATTGTAAAACAATCAATCTTGACTTCTTGTGTTGTATAAATTGCTGAATGGCAAGTTTTAAGTACCAAATTGCTTGAGCTTGGCAAAAAGCACTTCCTGATTCAAAATGATAAAAATGTAGCTAATTATATATGATACCTGTGGCTATATAAAAAACCTCAAAATTCTGGTGAAAATGTGCAGTACAAAAACTACCTTCAGTTGCTACTACGTGACTATTTCTTATCAACCTATTGCCACAAACTCCACACTCTAATAAAAGATTCAAAGCACAGTTACAATATACACAATTACAATCACAATTAACAGCTATAACAGAATTCAATTCTCAAGCTCCCTTCAGTCCTTGTCAGTCAAGTATGTTCACAATTACATATCGTGGGCTAAACCTCTTGCTTTATGTGTTAATTTCTGTTTGAAGTTGTTGAAGTAGAATGCTTATTACTCTTTGCTGTGGCTCTCGTGTGTTCGGTTGACTGACTCGACTGATGGGTGTGTCCATTTACTGGGAATCCATAAGGGACCTTGATCTCTGGAAACATAACTATAACCACAACCAGTAAATAGCAACAGGCTCGGTCCTTCCCATAATTCTGTCTTCGGGTTCTTATAACACAATTGTATTTCAGGCGTAGCTTGCATTTTCACACCACTATTATGAATTACTACAGATGCTTGCTCTAAACCTGCTACCAAACTAAGATAATTAAACAATTAAGTGTAAAAAGCACTTTACTTAACCTTGTCTGTGGATCTAATTCTGTTACATCTTTCTGCTTTGCAAGGTATTCTTTTATAGTTCTATAGGCTTGTTCCACAATCACTTGAACTGTGGAAAAATGCGGAATACCTGTTACATGCTTAATTCCCCATGTTTGCAAAAATTTTCTCTACTTTGCCTCTGTAACATGATACTGCTACTCTGTTCACATGACTCTTATTGATTGGTTGTCTTAATGTTAGTTCCTCATACTTATCTAACTCTACTACTATGCTACCTTCTCTTATACCCTAGACGTGAGTTTATTATTCTGAAACACAGCATGTCCCTTGACCTTAAAGCCCTTATGTCTCTTACTCTTAAAGCCCTTAGCCCTAGCGCCATACATATTTCCCACTTCTCCTCCGTTTTTCTTTTGTACCACAAAGCCAAAGCGTGACATTACATGGGATCCTACTCTACAAAAACAACTAAAAATAATTAAACATACTAACAACACAATTAATATGTTTGCTAATTGTTTAACACAATCTTTTAAATATCCAGTGAGGCCTAAATTGCCAAACCAGCTATCTAGACCATCTTTATCGATTTTAAAGTTGTGCCTGGGGGGTGATGTCATTGCAACTCTGACTGGTATCTTGGAGCTGTTCTTTGTCAAGGCTCCTGGCTACTACTTTTGTCCACTTCGCCGGAATCCATTGAGGCCCCGTTGGTGTTAAAACACAAATATATCCACAACCAAAAAGCAACACTTCTGTGGGACCCTTCCATTCGCCTGTCTGCAGGTCTCTGTATCTTACTTTTGCTGAACAATTGGCTTCACTTTTGGTAAAGCCCTACCATGCAATAAAGCTGCTGGCTCATTGCCATTACCATAAATACAAAGGTGATCCATTACAAACAGTGCTTTACTTAGTTTTTCTTGAACGTCTAACTCATCTACAAACTTACCTAAATATTCTTTCAAAGTTTTGTTAGTTCTTTCTATGATAGCATGACCTGTTGGGGAATGTGGGATTCCAGTAATGTGTTTTACTCCCCACTGCATGAACCATTTTTGAACACTCTGGCTGGTGTATGTCGGTCCGTTATCGGTCTTGATAGTCTCTGGCAGTCCCATTACAGCAACACACCATGTAAGGTGTCTTTTCACATGTAATGCTTTTTCCCCTGCTTGTGCAGTTGCCCATACAAATCACGAATAGGTATCAACAGTAACATGAACATATTTCAATCTGCCAAAACTGCTTACATAAGTTACATCCATCTACCACCAATTCCTATGCTGGACCCATTTTGGCTACATTGAGGACACATTCTCACTATGCCAGATGCTTCTGAGTGAGTAAAGCCAAATTGTTTCATTAGCCCTTTGACATTCTGATGAAATTGACTATGAGCTGTCCTGGCCAAATCAAATCCACTCGCGGGACATTGGGTAGTCAGTCCTACTGAGACTAAGGCGTCTGCCTTTGTATTGCCTTGTCCAAGGCCCAGGCTCCATTGATGACTACGGATGTGGATAACACAATATGGTTGTGTGCGCTGTCGCAGCGATTGTTGCAGCTGCTGAAATAACTGCACCAATCTTGGCCTACCAGTACTTTTTAACATGGCGTCCTCAATGCATTGGGCCACACCTGCAACATACAAAGAGTCTGTTACAACATTAAGCCGGCAAAACATCCAGTTACAAAATGCCCGACACGCATTAATTCCAGTGTTTGCAATGTATCTGTTTCAATTACTTTTATAATTTTCTTTTGCCACTGACCATTTTCTTCCCATACAATTGCTGCTGTCTTTGACAACTTTCCTGCATTGGTAAATACTATAACTACATTATTAAGTGGTATGACTGATTGCAGCGGAATGCCAGTCCACTTTTCTGTCCTTAATAGCATATCTATTTTGCCTGCTGGAAAATCAGTTGACAGTACACCAGACCAGTTTAAAAAAAGGTTCTGCAAGGGTAGTGAGTTTGCTAATGCCCATTCTAGTTCTCAGGGTGTCATTGGTAAGTGAATAAAATCTGGTTCCTGCCTTGTAATGGCTACTAGCCGCATTCTGGCCTTCATTATCAAATTGGCCATAGTTTCTAGCGTAGGTACAATACTCTTTTTAGGTGTGATGTTACCAAAACCCATTCCAATAACTGAACTCTTTCTCCCTTGTTCTTTTGTCAAGCAGAACACTGTAGTATTAATGCAAAGGGACATAATGTGTCATTGTAAATTACCACTCCTAAAGGGATAACAATTTAGCTAAATTTGACAATCATATGGCAAATTAACATCTGCTGTAAAAATCCAATCTAACGCAGCCCTAGTGGCTTCAGACTTTATCCCATTCTCCTGCACAGTCTTTTTAACTTGTTATAAAATTTTCCAAATCATGCTGCTCATATCTATTACCATGTTGCTCATAACTATTACCATGTTGGTTAAATAATACAGGAAAAGTTAGGTTACCTGCTGGATGCCAATCTCCCTTTAATATGGCATCTCGGATTACACCTGACTACCTACCAGATTTTTGCAGAATCACAGAACTGTCTGCATACGGGTGATGGACATAACCCTTTACCTATACCACCAAAAGGTGATGCTGAAAGCTTTGTAGTACTTTCAGCCAGTTCCTGGACAGATCTTTCAGTCCTCGCATGTGATGCAAATGTCAACAATGATTGTTCCATTCTGTGATGTAGAGCATTCGTAGCTTCCTCCATTTGCCTCTTGAGATCTTGTAATTTGCTACTTCGTGGAATTATTGTTTCATGCTGTGGCTGTGCTTCATCTTCAGATGAGTTGTCTCCTGGTAAACAAACCGTTTCGGGAGGGAGGAGGCCAGGGTGGGTATAACTTCTTGCAGCAGCTGGCTCCTCCCACTCTTACATCATCACTGGGTGTCACTGCAGTTCCTTCCGTATTGTCTGTCAGTTCACTTCCAGCCGCCGAAGTGTGAACATCGCTCACGGCTGATGGCACGTCGCTTGTTTTTTCTGCTTCATTAGACATATCATTAACTCTTAATAGATCATTAACAGAGTCACACGTCTTATCGCTTGATTGACCCTTAATAGCAACAAAAGAGTACTTCAATGCGACTGTGGCTGCGAGATGGTGGAGCAGCTGTGGTTGTAGATACAGGGGCTGTTACTTCCTGCACAACTGCAGCGGTCACTTTCGATTCTATTTTTAACTCTTGCAAGGCATCAATCACAGTTCTCCAAGCGCACTACAAGCAGTAAATAGCTCTTCTCCCACATTAGTGATATACAAAGTCCCAAAAGTTCATCCCTCTTCTACTTCAAAAGCACTAGCGGAGTTTGTGAAAAAAAACCCTCTTTATTCCATGATTCAATAGTAACTGCAATTCTTTATCAAAACCTTTATACCACGCTCCCCGCTTTTATAAAAAGCACTTTAGGAGACTAAGAGCTGCTTCTTTACGGAAGAACGACATCTAGATGTTAGATGAGCAGACTTCTTCATAAGTAAACAACTGTGGCGGCACTTTAAAATAGCCTTGCCCTCTAGCCCAGGCTACCAGCTTTTGAAATAGCTTCTCAGATACGGCTTCCCCTCTCTTAGAAAGGATAGCTAAAACAAGCCGTTCTGCTGCGGCGAATTCCGCTTCCATATTGTTCATTTATAAGCCGGCTTCAGCAACCTCACTCGCAATTACAGCCCAGCCTCACCTGCAGTAGGAAAGGACGACGGGCTCCGCCGTTCAACGCTTGTACGTCTCTAGGGCGAGGGAACCGGGTTCGGGCGCCAGATGTTGCGGTGAGCGAGAGTCAGACACTTACTCATAGAGTTAATGTGAATGCTCTAACTTTATTGATAGCATGTGCGCTTAAGTATCTTTGGATAGAGGTACACGCGACCGGCGTAGCTAGCTGATTGGGTTAATGCTTCTGTCCACGCGCCTTATGGTTGCTGCTGATTGGCTGGAATGCACTGTCCACGCGGAGGGCTCCTGGCTCTGGCGCCAGCTGGGCTGCTTCTTCCTTATCTTGGTCTCTGCTTCACATCCTGCTGATACTTTGCAAGTAGCCAAATTCCTCTTGATTGTTTACCAAGTTACTACGAGATAGCCCTATGCCCTGTTCACACAACTCTAGTATTTTCCCATGCCCAGCTTCAGCTAGAAATTCTTCTACACATCATCACTCGGTGTCACTGCAGTTCCTTCCATATTGTCTGTCAGTTCACTTCCGGCCGCCGGAGCATGAACATCGCTTGCGGCTGATGGCACATTGCTTGTTTTTTCTGCTTCATTAGACATACCATTAACTCTTAATAGCTCATTAATAGAGTCACACGTCTTATCGCTCGATTGACCCTTAATAGCAACAAAAAAGTACTTCAATGCGACTGTGGCTGCGAGACGGTGGAGCAGCTGTGGTTGTAGAGACTAAGAGCTGCTTCTTTTTTCCATTTTCCTGTCCTGCACCCTATAGTGCCAGGTACCTGTTTACGGCCGTTGCACCCTTCCAAAGTCAGCTCACGTTGCAGTGTCCCTCCTTTGTCAGGACAGATCCGGAGTCCAGCTCTTTGATCCTTGTGCCGGTGCAAACACAGCTGCGCCCCTCGATAGTCGCTCTTCCGTGGCCACGTCTGTATGCCAATTGCCATACGGTCTTAAAAGTGTCCCTGTTTGGGCACCATTTCAAGAGGATGGAAGAACGACCCCTAGATGCTAGATGAGCAGACTTTGTTTATTGTACTGACACAAGAGTATTTATGCACATAGTAATTGAAGTCATACATATTCCACACACAGAGATTACATTGGTTCTTTGGTTAAACGTTAACCCCACCTTGTTTTTCTCATTATCCTCAACCAGACACGTATCACTCACATTCTTTTAAAACACAAGTTCCGGCTTCTTAAGATCAAGGACAGTGCTTTCTGGCTTTCAACGATCGTAATGTTCTGTTCTTGTTTACTGTTCACTGTCTGCACGTAGTGATCTATGCTCTCGTTTGCTGTTTCAACAATTCTTGTGTACTGCCTATGTGTCCTTGCTTGCTTAACCACATCTCCACACATGGTGACCGGTGCTGTGCTTGCCACAATTGGATCAAGCTGAGTTAAAATGTCCATAGTAGCTGCTAATGTGCTTGCAACTACTGGTGCGGGTATGGATTGAGTAGCTGAGTAGCTGCTGTGCTTGCTGTGACTGGTACCGGTACAGGTGTATCCATGGTAGTTGACTGCATGGCTACAGTACTTGCGGCGACTGGGCACAGATACACATTGAGTGACTGTGTAGCTACATGCTCATGACGACTGGTGCTAATACTGATTGGGTAGCTGTCTGAGTAGTTACAGTGCTACAGTGCTAAGGGAGACCTTATTGCTCTCTACAACTACCTGAAAGGAGGTTTTAGTAAGGTCGGTGTTGGTCTCCTTTCCCAAGTAAGAAGTGATAGGAAGAGAGGAAATGGCCTCAAGTTGTGCCAGGGGAGGTTTAGATTGGATATTAGGAAAAATGTCTTTGCTGAAAGGGTTGTCAAGCATTGGAACAGTCTGCCCAGGGAAGTAGTTGAGTCCCCATCCCTGCAGGTATTTAAAAGATTTGTAGATGTGGTGCTTAGGGACACACTTTAGTTGTGGACTTAGCATTGTTAGGTTTATGGTTGGACTTGATGATCTTAAGGTTTTTTTCCAAGCTAAATGATTCTATGATTCTATGAATTGCTGGATTCTGCACCTGGAATGCAATAACACTGGACAGAAGTATCGATCGGGAGAGCAGTGGAAGCCCTGCAGAAAGGGACTGGGGGTTTTGGTTGACTGCAGGCTCAATATGAGTCAGCAGTTGTGGTGAGTTAATCTGGGCTAGCTGCCAGTTACCCACTAAGCCGCTTCATCACTCTCTCTCCTTAACGGGACAGAGTGAGAGAAAATATGATAAATAGCTTGTGGGTTGAGATAATGATAGGGAGATCACTTAGCAATTACTGTCATAGGCAAAACACATTCATCTTGGGAAAATTAATTTAATTTGTTGCCAATTAATACCAGAGTAGGTGTATCTGGGATGGAAAATTACTTGATCTTTGATGGCAGTTGGTGGTCATGTATTAAACCGTGATGTGTACATAAAAGGGGGGCTTGATAGGGGGCTGAGTGTTAGAAACAGTAAAAGATTAAGAAGTTTTAACAGTGCCAAGAGGTGAGTAATGGCCATACTGAGTAATGTTGCAGCCTGCCCTGTGAAAAGAACAAAGCATGAGGGAGGCAAGGATGCCTGCAGGGCTGCACAGATAATAAGGATGAGATCTTTTCTGGACCAGTTCAAACTACCTGTTCAATTTGGAATTGAATCAATGAAGAGGAGCATGCGCAGAAGTTCAAGGAGGATCTTGGGGTCATTTAGTGAACACAAGAGGAAGACTATGTGAGGAAGTAAAAGACCACCAAACATGAGGTGGCACAGGTGCAGTTGAGTAAGAGATGATGTAATGAGCTTCTCATTTGGCCCACCCTTAACCCACCTTCTGGCACATACTGGCCCTACATGTCAGAATGTGGACAGGGATAAATAGGCACTCTGCAGGGTAATGGTTTGGCAACACCTTTTGACCCATGTTGTCAACAGGGGCACCTGTTACGAAGCTGTGCCTTGCCGCTACCCAGATCAGAGATGATGTGGTCTGCACTACATGTGGTAATATCACTTAGTTTAGCGGCACTTTGTAAGTCAATTTTTTTGTTTGTATTGCTTTGGCTTTTATGTTTTGGTTTTGCTTGTTTGTTTGTATTGCTTTATTGCTTTATAATAAACCACATTTAGTCAAGCTTATTATGTGTTCCATTGCTTCAACACATTGTACCCATCACGTACCTAAATTCTATCCATAACAGTAGGATAATGAGAAATAAGAAAAGAAAAAAAACCCCACCTTCTCTCCCCTTCACTTCCTTCTTCCCAGGATAATCTTCACTCCCTATTTTCTCTGTCTTCTCCCCCTGAGCGGTGTAGGGGGACAGGAAATGAACTGAACAAGTTTGCCGTCAGTTCATTACATTTTTTCTCTGCTTGCTGCTGCTTCCTCCTCATGTTCTTTCCCTTCAGGAATGGACTGCTCCAGTATGAGTCCTCCATGGGATCATGGATCCTGCCAGAAGACCTGCTCCAGTATGGACTCCTCTCTACCTGGCCACAGGTCCTGCTAGGACCATGAGCTCTCCACAGGGTCACAGCCTACTATGGGGCATATCCATCTGCTCATGCATGGGGTATTCCACAGGCTGCAAGCAGATATATGCTCCACCGTGGACCTCCATGGGCTGCTTCACCATAGGCTGCTCTGCTCCTGAGCCAGGAACATCTATTCCCCTTCTTTCTTCCCTGACCTTGATGTCTGCAGTTGTTCTCTCACTCTCCCCCAGCTGCTATTGCGCAGTGATTTTCATACTTTCTTCAATGTTTAATCACATAGGCACTACCACTACCACTGACTGGCTCAGCATTAGCTGACTTTTGGTCAGCCCCAAAGTAGTCAGGCAGTTGGACTTGATCAGAGGTGTCAAATGCACAGCTCCTGCTGTTCTCCTGCTCCTGCATTGTAACGCACATCATACGCTGCACACATTACCAGCGCTGGCAGGAGCATGGGGGCAAGGAGCTCGGCACTGCTGTCAGGTAGAAACAAGGTGCTGGTCCAGATAAAACAAGGTGGAGGGCTGCATTCGGCTCACGGGCTGTGAGTTTGACACCCCTGGACTAGATGATCATTGTAGATTAAATTAAATACAGGTTTTTTAATTAAAAAATAGAGCAGGATGGTGAGAAAAAAAAGACAAAAATTAAAACACCTTTCTCTCACTCTCCCTTTTCACCAGGCTCAAGTTCACTCCTTCATTCTTGACTCCTTTGCCTCCTTTAGCAGTCCCTCTCTGCCTCTCCTTCCTCTACACACTCTTCACTTGCTCCAGTGTGGAGTCCTACACGGGCTGCAGCGTGGATATCTACTCTGACACAGTCCTCTTCACAGGCTTCAGGGACTACCTGCTTCATGCTCTTTTCCACAGGCTGTAGGGGAATTTCGGCTCAAGTGCTTGAACATCACCTCCCCCTCCTTCTTCACTTACCTTGGAGTCTGAAGTATTGTTTCTCTCACATTTTTCTCATTCCTCTCTCTCTCAGCAGCCACACAGTATTTTTTACCCTTGCTTAAATATGTTTTCACAGAGATGTCGCCAGCATCACTGATTGGCTCAGCTTTGGCAAACAGTGGGTCCATCTTGGAGCTGGCTGGAACTGGCTCTGTCTGACATAGAGGGAGCTCTTGATTTCTACTCACAGGGGCCACCTCTGCTGCTAGACATCTGTCTGCTCATGGTGAATGAAAATTTCTTCTTCTGCTTTGCCTGCACGCACAACTTTTACTTCATATCTGTCTTTATCTCAACCCATGAGTTATCTCACTTTTGGCCTTCCGATTCTCTCCTTCATTCCACTGAGGGGAGCAAGCAAGCATCTCTGTGGTTCACATGCTTACTGGGGTTAACCCACTGCATATGGGCAAAGTCCACTGGCCCCATGTATGTCTTTCAGGGAATTGTGAGCTCTGCCAGGAATGTTTTGCTTTTTGTCTACTGCTGATTCCCTGTTTTTTGACCTTATGACCCTCATCCCCAATTTATTTTCATTCTTGTTCTCTGTAACCATGATTAAACTCTGTTCTCACAGAGAGCTCCTAAGTTTTGAGAAGTGCTGGTGCCATCAGCAGGAACAGGGACTAATAGCAGACACCTAGGAGAAAAAGAAAAAAACCCCATGCAGTGACAGCCTATCGAAATGCCTTTTCAAGTCAGCATGTCCTATCTTAGTGACCCAGATTTCACCCCTCTCTACTGCATCCTGTTTGCTGTCCTCTCCCTCTTCTGGTCTGCTCACCTTGCATCACAGCATTTTTGCATCCCGCCATCCTCTCCCAGCACTGCAGAAATGCCATTGGCAGTAGTTCATTCCCTTTTGTAATACCTGAGCTTGCTCAGTAACACCTTCTACTCTGACGTCTTGCCCAGGGACATTGAGACAATATGTTAGTTCTTTCAGATATTTCAGTTGTCTTGAAGGATTTTCTGCCTTTGTATTCTTCCCAGCTCTTCCACTGAAAAATACCTGAAGGTTGTTTAGTCATGGAAATAGAGCTTCTGCTCATTTGTAAAGCAAATGCAGGAATTAAATGCACCCCAAACTTCTCCTGTATGTCTCCTGACATCATCTTAGATTTCTGTTCCTAAAAAAGGACTCCTCAGCCAATACCCTTCCACGTGCTTCTTTTAATAATCAGTCACCATAGCCCTTGCAATGGGACTTCCTTTTTTACTGGAGTTAGATGACTGTTAAGTGTAAGTATGTGTATTGTTTGCTCTCTGACCCTAGTTGATTTTTTTTTTTGGCAAGCAGGGTCTGTTGTATAATCATACTTGTAGCCAGCTCAAGTGATTTACCTATCCTTTTTTTTAATTACTCCCTGAACTACATCGGTGTCACTTGAAAAAAAGGAAAGTCTCTGAAAATACAACATATGATTGTCTGAGCAAATGACCAGCATGACTGTCTGTAGAAAACATCACCTTTGTTTAGTTGAAATATCCATGTTATTAAAGTGTCATCACTGCATAGTTGACATTAACTAATAGAGGATAACTAAAATATGATGCATTCCAAATGCTACAGAAAGAAAAGGACATGGTATCTACATGCAGCAATAATTGATTTTTTGGCACTATTTACTAAATACCCAATGTACAGATAACCTCACTCAGCTAAGTGTAAATGTTCAGCTAGAAAAGATAGGCAGAACAATTAAGGGACACACGATCTGAACAATTATTTGGCCTGCTGAAGAAAAGTCAAGGTTTACAGATTGCAATAAATGTCCTCAGCATTTTGAATTTTGATAAAAAAAGGAAAAAAAAGTGTTTGGACCTGCTATAGAAATAATGCTGTTTCTTTAGCTGGCAGGTTTAGAAAAAAAGTGTCTGAAATACAATAAAAGTTTGACTGAATTTACCATATGAGAACACCTAAGAAATACTGACTTCTGCAAAGTAATATTAGTGATCAATAATATGCTACTTTGAAGGAAAAACAGGGCTGGTAGATGTTTCATGAGATTCTGACTGGGTTCACTTGCAATTCCTGCACTCTGATTCAAGCTAAAATATGGGTTTTGACAACTAAAAAATAATCCCACAAAATGAATAGAATCTCTCACTGGAAGAGATGGACTTGACCATGAATATTTTAATGAGAAGTTACACTTCACCAGAGATGATAATCCCATTTCGTGAACAAGATATCTTTTACTTTATTGTGAAAACTATACTTGGATAACACATTTGTTCATATTTAGTTGTAGGATCTGAGTGTGCACTACTACTTTGTTGTCCTCTGAGCTGTGCTTGGACCCACAATGTGAATGCCACACTAGAGATAGGTGGCTCAGTATTGACAAAATTTCTTGGCTTTTAGAAAAATCCTTCTCAAGATGACAGGTCCATCACACTATGAGGCAATTGTGCTCTTTTACTCTATACCTTACATAGCAAGACACATCCCAAATAAAATACTGTGCAGGGAAAGGATCAAAAGAATTATACTAATAATATTTTTCAACTGTGAATTTATTTAATTTAATTACTCATAAATTAAAAGATTTATGAATCACTTAGGGTTGTTTACTTGTTATACATCATCATATATATTGATAATGTCGTGAGAATATTAAACAAAATAATTCATAATATTATGCTATATAAGCTTTCTCAAGCATTCAAGGCCCTGAGCTAAACCCCACTGGAATCAGTATAATAAACATTGATGTTCATGATCAGTCCTGGTTTACAGTACTTTTGACTTTGATTATCAAGTCTGGTTTTTTTTTCATGTAAAACAGGTACTACAGCAGGAATCACTCCAACCAACAGAGGATAAGACTCATGAGAAGCAGTGCAAGTGCAGCAGTGACCCAACCTGAGCTGGCTTTGGCACCCAATAACTCCACATAACACACCACCTCTCCTGTCATGAGTGATCACCATAACAGATATAACTCAACTAATGAACTAAATGAACTCAAATGACATTTTATGGACATTTTACAGTAGCGGCCCATAGACTAATGGAATGATATCTGTGCATCAAAAGACGAGAAGGGTGTTGGTGGTTAATGAGGATATATTGAATAGCTTGGGACCTGAGCATGATGTAAATGCTATGGAATAAGGGGTTGAGATTGTACTGATTTTGGCTGGGATGGAGTTAATTTTCTTCATAGCAGCTCATATTGTGCTATGGTTTGGATTTGTGACCAAAACACTGTTGATGGTAACACACCAGTGTTTCAGTTATTGCTGAATAGTGTTTACACAGAGTCAAGGCCTTTTCTGCTTCTTACACGGCCCCATGAGCAAGTAGGATGGGGGTGCACAAGAAGTTGAGAGGGGACACAGCTGAGACAGCTGACTCCAACTGACCAAAGGGATATTCCATACCATATGTCCTTGTGCTCAGCAATAAAAACTGTGGGGAAGAAGGAGGAAGGGGAAATGTTCAGAGTTATGGTGTTTGTCTTCCCAAGTAACCGTTAAGTGTGATGGAGCCCTACTTTCCTGGGAATGGCTGAACAACGCCTACCGATGGGAAGTAGTGAATGAATTGCTTATTTTGCTTTGTTTGTGCATGCAGCTTTTGCTTTGCCTATTAAATTGTCTTTATCTTAACCCATGAGTTTTCTCACTTTTACCCTTCTGATTGTGTTCCCCATCCACTGTGGGGGGAGTGAGCAAATGGCTGTGTGGTGCTTAGCTGTCTATTGGGATTAAACCACATCAATGTATTTTAAAATAAGAATATATGCATAATGCAAAACAGATGAGTCCCTAGACACTTAGTACCTTAATATCACAGATTTTTCTTTAGATGATTTTTTTCATGATTCCTTTACAGAAATTAAGCACATTCTGAATCAATCTTGCCTAAAAGCATGAAGTATATTAGCAGTCAAAATGTCTCGTGGTATGCTTGCTATATTTGCATGCAGTATGAACGTATACTTATAAAATATACACTTATAAAATAGCCAAGACATGCATTATAATATTTGATAACAGAAATGTGTCTACTACATATGACAGTATGTGCAGAAGGTGCAAGGAATAACTTAGCATTTATTATAATTACACGTAAATATGTGATTACATACATGATGAATGACGTATGGCTATGTGTAACTTTGTGTATAAATGAAGGCGACAAACTCCTTGAGGTGTGCCTGATTTGAGGAAAAAAACCCCTCCAAGCACCCAGTATTTGCACAAAC
This sequence comes from Tapera naevia, assembly GCA_033556795.1. NCBI lineage: Eukaryota > Metazoa > Chordata > Aves > Cuculiformes > Neomorphidae > Tapera > Tapera naevia. The sequence continues at coordinate 813,587 of JAUMJJ010000208.1, read as the reverse complement.
CTGAAATGAAACGATGTCTCAGTGATGTAATTACTGACTTATTGCACACTGGGTAATGGATCCACATTTTGGACAACACTGTGGTCCAGTGGAGAGGAACCCATGCAGGAGAACTTCCAGCAGGACTGCTGACCCATGCTGGAGCAGTCCATTCTTGAAGGACAGCACCATGTGGAAAGGACCTATGCTGGAGCAGTTCTTGAAGATCTGCAGTCTGTGGGAAGGATGTATGTTGGAGAAGATTGTGAAGGACTGTCCCACAGGTGGGAACCCATGCTGGAGCAGAAGAGTGTGAGGATAAAGGAGCAGCAGAGACAGCATGTAATGAACTGGCCACAATCCCCATTCCCTGCTCCCCTGTGCTGCTTGGTAGGGTAAGCGGCTCTTCCTTTAGATCTGGATGGCTGGAATATACTGTCTCTTCAGGCAGTCATGTGTTACCGATTCCAAGGCAGCTCCACTAAGGAAAGATGCTGGGTTGACAGTGTTAGTGGTGATAATATTTATATCATCCTATTCCACCAGTACTGCCTGATATTTCAAAAACCTGGAAGGCGATAGCCAATGTCCTCCCTTTTGTTCCAATACTGCTGAAACTGTGTGGGACACCATTACAGTCATCCTCTGACTCAGGGTGAATTTGCGGGCCTTTTGTGTGTTCAGAACCACAGCCGCAACTGCTCGTAAACATCCCGGCCATCCTTTGCTTACCTCATCCAATTGCTTGGAGAAGTAAGCCACTTCCTTTTTGTAGGGTCCCAATTGCTGTGACAAAACTCCCAAGGCGATTCCTTGTCTCTCATGGGAGAGCAGCCAAAAGGGTTTTGAAGCATCCAGGAGACCTAAGGCTGGTGCTCTCATGAGTTCCAGTTTTAACTGTTCAAAGGCCCTTTTTGCCTCTCTTGTCCAAGATAATTTCAGTGAACTTTCTTTTAGCAAAGCATATAACAGCTTTACCAATAGTCCATAATTATAAATCCACAGTCTGCACCAACCTGTCGTTCCCAGGAAGGTTCTAAGCTCCTGTATGATAACAGGCATAGGAGTCCGATAGATAGCTTCTTTCCGATCTGTTCCAAGTTCCTGCTGTCCTCCAGAAAGCTCGAATCCCAGGTACAATTCCCTCTGTTGGATGAGTTGTGCCTTCTGATGGGAAACTCTATATCCACTCAATCCCCAAAAAATTAACAAACTCACAGTCCATGGAATACAAGCTTCTTTTGTTAATTGTGGCTATCAAGACATCATCTACATATTGTAACAATGTTCCAGTTTGTGACGGAGGCTCCAAAGTTTCCAATTCCCAAGATAATTGATTCCTGAAAATAGTTGGACTATTCTTAAACTTTTGAGGTAACACTGTCCAAGTTAATTGAGTTTTTCTACCTGCCTCAGGGTTATCCCATTCGAATGCAAATAACTTTTAGCTTTCAGTGGCTAGAGGTAGTCAGAAAAAGGCATCTTTTAAATCCAAGATGGTAAACCAAACCTGCTCATTCTTTAATTTAGTCAACAAATTATATGGGTTTGCTACCACTGGATACAGATCTTCCACAATTTGGCCCTCAAATCTTGTACCATACTATAACTTTTTCCATCTGGCTTTTTGACTGGCAAAGTTGAGGTGTTATATTCTGATTCACATTCCACCAATAAACCATACTTCAAAAATGTATTGATAATCTCCTTTATCCCTTTCCTATCTTCTAAGCATAGAGGATACTGCCTCACCCTAACTGGGGTGGAACCAGATTTCAGTTCTGTTTCTATAGGATGGGCATTCTTTGCCCTTCCTGGAATCTCTGAAGCCCACACTCCAGGATATACTTGATCCAACATCTCTTTCGGTATTCCTACTTCTTTTTTCCCTTTGTATTAGAGACAAACTTAAGATTTTAATCAGTTGCTCCTATTTTACCTTAAATTTTACTCCTTCTTTACTAAACACTACTTCAGCTTCCAATTGTCCCAATAAATCTCTCCCTAACAAGGGTTTTGGGGATCCAGGCAAGTACAAGAACTGATGAATCCCTACTCTGTTCCCTATTTTGACCAATAGCACCCAAAACTGTTATAAAGTCCCTACTTTCTGGCGCTAGTTGTCGATTTAACACCGAATAAGAAGCACCTGTATCTATAAGAAATTCTACCTCCTTATCCTGTTTCCCTAGCTTTATTTTAACCAGTGGATCCACTAGGTTAGATTCCCCAGGTCCCTGTCATTCTAATTCAGTCACCATGCCAGGTTCTGTCCATTCCATGTCTTCACTACTAGTTGCCTCTCAGTTTCAGTTAGGGCATCTAACATCAAATCAATGTCCTTCCAATCAGGATCCTGATTTTTAACTATAAACTCAAATCTCTTTGCTATCCCAGAGGGATCATCTCTATACCCCTTCACAACCTCCCTCCAAGCATCTAAATCTCCCATTGAAAAAGGCACCTTAATTTGAGTAGGACCTGTGAGTCCCATTACCTGCCTCACAGGTGCCTGAATTATCGGTACTGCTTTACTCCTAGTACATGAAGTTATGGGATAAAAATTCTCACAGTTACTCTCTCTGCTATCCTCCTTATCTGAGGATTCTTCATTTTCCTTTAAATCCTGAAAAGGTGGGACCAGATCCTCCACCCTTTCTTCCAGCTCTTTATCACAATTAATTAGCTTTAAGTATCTCTGTGCTATACTACAGGCAGAACAACATCGCTTGAGTTTCCTCATTTCTTTCTGCTCTCTGTTTTTTTTTTCTTTTTCCAGTGCTAATACCAAAGCGTTTTGGGGAGCTAAATTAATTCCACACTTCTTTTACATTTCAGCATAGGTCACCTCATCCCATTTACCGTCTCAAAACCCACCACTCTTATATTTCGGGAATACCAATCCCAGGTTCCAACGACATTAAAACCAAAATCTCCTTACCTACTCAATTCCGATATGCATTCCATAGTCTGTATAACCAAAGTTTCAATAACCAAGCGGGGACTCAAACACCTTAACCAAGCGGGGACTTGAACCCCTTAATTATACCTTATAAATGGTCACAGTTTTAACTGGTTCCCCAATTACCAGAAAAAATATCTTTTATTAGATGGTCCTTGTCTACTCCTGCAAAGATCTGATTGAGGAGAGGAATCCCTCCAGAGAAATCTCTGGGGATATCCAAAGGAGTCCTATTTTCAAAGGGTCTTGCAGCCAAGCAGAGCGGGTCCCATCTGGGGTGCCAAATCTGAAACAAAGAAAATAACCAAACAGCCTGAGATACTGTTAAGCAGGTATTCTTTAATTTCAGATCCCAGACACTTGTGGCTGAATTTCCCCTTTTTATGAGGCTTTTCCCTCCCTGACTTGGCAAATTTAGTTGGTCAAAAGTGTTGGTGAGAGATAACAAAGAAATGTACCCTTTCACCATGGGGTATTAAATCACAAAGACACTTATCCTCTGAAGACATCCATCAGTTGCCCTCTTGCACCCCAGGGCAGTAAAAAGGCCTTAAATGCCTGGGTGAATCACTCCATCTTCACAGAGCCTCCTCCTTCATGATGGTTTTGCATAAGATAGGTTTTGTTTCAATTCCCTTTTTTGTATCTGAGCCTTACACCATTGTTACCTGAAATAATACAAAAAGAAACTCTCAAAACATATTTTGTTTAGAGAGGAGACATTGCTTTTATTCTGCACAGAGTGCTAGGTGGAAGATCTTCCACAAAAGTAGCTCACCTACTGAAGATCCCAAAGGCCTATTTATACAAAACCTATGCTCAAAATCCCACCTAGCTAATAGATATATTCATTAAGTTACACAATTCTACTTTAACACAAAATTGCTTATTTCCTTTCCACATCCTTAGTTAGGATACAGATGCTCTTCAGGTAGTTCTTAAACAATCACGAATTCTCCCTATCTGGTATCCCTTTCCTTGTTTCATCACACGTTTTCAACCTTGAGTCGATTAACTACTGAGTTCATCATTTTGTTATGACTGAGCAGAGGCCAGGATGTTTATAGATATAGATGATATTAAGTGTCTGCATTTCTGGGCAGATATTAGGATGTTTGTAGAAGATACTAAGTGGTAAGAGGTAAATGAGGTGCAAAATACATTCTCCTTATCCCCTTGGGTAACATCATGACAGCCTACAAGCTCCTCTGAAATGGGTGCAAGAGCTACAGTAATTCAGCTGTCATTAAATGAGTTGGCAGAGTGAATATAGTTTATGTGTAAAATGATGTTACACCAAAAAACATGAGACAAAGGGGGAAGAATTGGTTCATATAGTACATAGCGCTTACAGAATGCTCTTCTGTTTCCCCACCTAGCTTGCAATGGACCCTGACTTGGCTCATTCATTGAAAGACATGTGGAGATCATTCTCCATTTTGGGATCATTACATGTATAGCCAAATGTTGAGCAGGCAGCTGAGCTGAATGGTGAGAGAGCAATGCTATGTTTCATACCTGATGAGGATGCTGACAGGGGCCTATTCTGTCTTGTGGTAACTCAAGGGGGCAAGGTAAGCTTGTTAAGGCAGTGGCCACCCTGTCAGCCTACCTCCTCCGCATTTCCTCCCACCTCTAATGGGTGGGTAGTTTTATGCAAGATGGAGAGAGAGGGCAGGTCTTCATCTACTACTTCTGGATCCCTTTTGACCTTGTTTCATTGCTATATATCACTGCAGGATTTTTTTTCTCAAGGTTTTTGAGAAAGGAACATTTAGTCCCTGCTAAATTCCTTTTCTTTCTCTCTCCTCTTGCTCCCAGCTGTGCCATTCCCTTGCGTCTCAATTTCTTTATGCTGGAGAGCACTCACCCAGCCCTTACAAGACACCACTGCTATATGGATTTGAATAATCTACTTGACATACTGCACTAACTAAATCAAGTTAGTGAATTTAAATTATAGATTCATAGAATCATCTGTTTGGAAAAGCCCTTTGGGATCATCAAGTCCAACCGTACCTGTCCCCTTACTAAACCATGTCCCTAAGAAACTCATCTACCCACCTTTTAAACACCTCCAGGGATGGCAACTCAACCACCTCCCTGGGCAGCCTGTTCCAGTGCCTGACCACCCTTTCAGCGAAGAAACTTTTCCTAATGTCCAGTTTGAACCTCTCCTGGCACAACTCTTGTGGTCATTTCCTCTCATCCTATCACCTTTCACTTGTGAGGAGAGACCAACACCCACCTCACCACAACCTCCTTTCAGATAGTTGTAGACAGTGATGAGGTCCTCCCTCAGCCTCCTCCTTCTCTCCTCAGTTCCCTCAGCTGTTCTTTGTAGGACTTGTTCTCCAGCCCTCTCACCAGCCTTGTTGCCCTTCTCTGGACACGCTCCAGCACCTCAGTGTCCTTCTTGTAGTGAGGGGCCCAAAACTGAACACACTACCTGAGATGTGTCCTCACCAGTGCTGAGGACAGGGGCACAATCACTGCCCTGGTCCTGTTGGCCATGCTGTTTCTGATGCAGGCCAAGATGCCATTGGCCTTCTTGGCCACCTGGGCACACTGCTGGCTCATATTCAGCCAGCTGTCAACCAACACCCCCAGGTCCTTCTCTACCAGGCAGCTCTCCAGCCAGTCTTCCTCAGGTCTGTAATGCTGCATGGAGTTGTTGTGTCCCAAGTGCAGGACTCGGCACTTGGTCTTGTTGAACCTCATCCCATTGGTCTCAGCCCATTGAACCAGCTTGTCCAGATCCCTCTGCAGAGCCTCCCTTTCCTTAAAGCAGATCAACACTTCCACACAACTTAGTGTCATCCAGAAGCTTGCTAATGGTATACTCAATCCCCTCATCCAAATCATTAATAAACATATTGAACAGGACTGGACCCAGCACTGAACTCTGGGGAACACCACTTGTGACCAGCCTCCAACTGGATTTAACTCCATTTACCACCACCATCTGGGCCCGGCCATCCAGACAGTTTTTTACCCCACAGAGGGTATGCCTGCAACGGCCAATGGCAGCCAGTTCCTCAGGCAGAATACTGTGAGAAGTGGTGTCAAAGGCTTTACCAAAGTCCAAGCAAACCACAACCACAGCCTTTCCCTCATCCATTAAATGGGTAACCTTGTCATAGAAGGAGATCAGATTGGTCTGGCAGGACCTGCCTTTCATAAATCCATGCTAACTGGGCCTGATCACCCAATTGTCCTGCGCGTGCTGTGTGATAACACTCAAGACAATCTGCTCCATAACCTTCCCCAGTACCGAGGTCAGATTGACAGGCCTGTAGTTCCCCGGATCCTCCCTCTGACCCTTCTTGTAAATGGGAGTTACACTTGCCAGTCTCCAGTCAAGTGGCACTTCCCCAGTCAGCCAGGACTGCTGGTAGATGAGGGAAAGGGGCTTGGCGAGTACCTCTGCCAGCTCCCTTAATACCCTTGGGTGGATCCCATACGGCCCCATAGACTTGTGAATGTCTAATTGACCAAGCAGGTCTCTAACTTTTTCCTTTTGGATCATTGAAGTTTCACTCTCACTGTCTTCTGGCTCAGGGGGCTGAGTATCCTGAGAACATCTTACCTTACTATTAAAGACTGAGGCAAAGTAGGCATTATGTACCTCTGCCTTATTCTCATCCATCATCACTACTCTTCCCCCAGCATCCATGAAATGTGGGAGATTCTCCTTGGTCCTCCTGTTGGTGTTAATATATTTAGAGAAATATTTTTTATTGTCTTTCACTGAACTGACCAGTTGAGGTTCCAGTTGGACTTTAGGTCTTCACATTTTTTTTCTTCATGATCTCACCTCATCCTTGTAGTCCTCCTGGGATTCCTGCCCCCTCTTCCAAAGCTCATAAACTTTCCTCTTCTTCTTGAGATCGATTCAAAGCTCTCTGCTCAGCTAAGCTGGCCTTCTTCCCCACCGACTGATTTTATGGCACCTGAAGATGGCCTGCTCTTGTGCTGCCAGGATTTCCTTCTTGAGGAACATCCAGCCCTCTTGTGCTCCTTTGTCATTCAGGACTGCCTCCTAAGGAACTTCATCAAGCATCCTTCTAAACAGTTTGAAGTTTGTCCTCCGGAAGTCCAAGGTGGCAGTTCTGCTGACCCCCTTCCTTACTCCTCCTAGAACTGAGAATTCTATCATCTCGAGATCACTGTGCCCCAGGCGTCCTCCAACAGTCACCTTTCCCATAAGGCCTTCTCTGTTCACAAACAGCAGATTCAGAGGGGCACCTTCTCTAGTTGGTTCACTCCCCAGTTGTGTCAGGAAGTTATCTTCCATACACTCAATGAACCTCCTGTACTGTTTCCTTTCTGCTGTTCTATACTTCTGGAACAGAAGCAGACATCTGGAAGGTTGAAATCCCCGCAAGAACAAGGGTCAGCAATCGTGAGACTTCTCTCAGATGCTTGTAGAAGACCTTATCAGTTTCTTCTTCCTCGTTGGGCAATCTATGGCAGACTCCCACCACTATATCTGCCTTATTGGGCGTTCCACTGATTTATACCCATAGGCACACAATCCTATCATTACCATTATTAAGCTCCATGCAATCAAAACATTCTCTAACATACAGAGCTACCCCACTGCCTCTCCTTCACAGCCTATCCCGCCTGAAGAGTTTATAAACAACCATGGCAGCATTCCAGGACTTTCACCACTTGTCTTTCTTGATTGGTCTGACATGGGAAAGCTTCTGGCCAACCTGAAAAAGTATCTACCAAAACCAACAGATATTTATATTGATTACTCCTAGGTAGTTCAGAAAAATCAATTTTCCAGTACTCACTGTGTGTGATTTCCTTTCTTACCTCTCCTGGAGGGGGCTTAGCCTGCATTTTTTGATTATTTTTGAGACATAATTCACACATGTGAGTAACGCTTTTTGCAATAGACAGCATCTTTATTCCTGCAGCAAATCTCTTAACATGCATCACTAATGCCTCCACTCTCATATGTGTTTCCTGATGTGTTTTGCTCGTGATTTGTTTGATATTTTTTTGTCATAACTATATATTGTCCATGATCATTTGACCATCATCTTTCTGTATTTCTATGAAAACGTAACAATCTGGCCAATTTATCTTCCTTATCTGTATATCTGTGCACTGTAACATCTTATTTTTGCTGTGGTACTGACTAGAGTCCCCATTGTGGCTCTTTTCACTGAAATATCATTTTTTTTCAGTTTTCTTTGTTTATTTTTGTATTTCCCTTCTGATGAGCTTTGCAGTGGATGACTGTGACTTCCTTGAGCTTCCTCACAGCTTCTAATAACTTTAAGATGGCTTCTACATATTTGATAGGGGAACCTTTTGCTGACAACAGTCCTCATGCCCTCCAAATTGCTCCATGAGCATGTATTACTCTGAAAGCAGATTTAGAGTCCATGTAAATATTTACCTTCTTTCCTTCTGATATTTCTAGTGCTTGAGTTAAGGCAATCTCAGCCTTTTGTGCTGATGTCTGTGTCGGTAATGCTAGTGCCTTCAATTCCGTCTCTGGGGTTACCATAGCATATCCAGCTCTCCTTTCTCCATTCAACACATAGGTCCTACTGTCAGTGAATAATTCCTCCTCTGGATCCAAGAGGTGAGTATCCCTCAGATCTGGTCTGCTTGCATATACCTCTTCCATAATTTGTAGGCAGTTGTGTTCCACTTATCCATTCTTTTCCACAGGCATTAGGGTGGCAGGATTCAGAACGTCGCTTGTCTTCAAGGTCATCTAATCCTGTTCAATCAAAATTGCCTGATATTGAGTTGACTTGGTGATAACCAATGTTGTCCCTTTTGATCTAAAATGGTCAAAACTGCATGTGGTGCAAAAGCAGTTGTCTTCTGCCCCAAAGTCAGCTTCTGGGCTTCCTGGATTAGCAAGACTACAGCAGCCACAACTCACAAGCATCCTGGCGATCCAGAAGTCATTTTGTCTAGCTGTTTGAAGAAATAGGCCACCGGCCTTCTCCAGTCCTCCAGCATATGAGTTAATACTCCCAGTGCCACTTGCCGTCTTTCACAGACAGACAATTCAATAGGGTTTTTTCCAGGTTACGGAGCCCTAAGGCCAGAGTCATCAAACTCTTTCTTGAGCAGCCTGGTCTAGTGGGAGGTGTCCCTGCCCATGGCAGAGTGGTTGGAACTAGATGATCTTTAAGGTCTTTTCCAACCCAAAACATTCTATGATTCTATGATTCTATGATTGTTTTGTAATGCAAAGAGTAGATCCACATATGATATCTCATACCATTTCTTCTGCCTCCAAAAAAACGATAACTGCAAGATGGTGTTATAATCCAAAGATCCCAATTCTGGCCACTTATCCCGATCATCCAACTTATACATTGGCTACCAATGAGTACAAAACTCCTTTAATTTTCTTTTGACAAGAGGCTTCCCCCTGAACTTGTTCCAGTGTTTTAAAATGATGCCCAATGGGGAGCAAGAAGAGACTTCTTCAGCTGACTGTCCTAGCCCCATATTTTTACCCGAAAAGAATGTTTGTAACCAAGATTTCATGCACTCTGATCATCACCATACAAATGCACACAAAATTACCCTATACCAATACCAGTTACCACAATGCCACAAATAACACAAGATATTTTATACAATAAACACATACCACACCTTTTTCCCTCTTTTTTTCAAATGCCACAGACAATGTCTCATAAAAAGTGTCATGCCTTTGAGTCACTTACCTGCCCAGGATGGGAAGTTAACTCCCAAAGTCCTCAAACAATAAGTCGGTGCGTGCTGGAAGACGGAGGCCAGCCTCCCAACCGACAGCAGGCAAGATGATCTGGGCAAGGCTCACAGAAGTTCCACCTGGCATAAGAGTCAGTCTGAAGAACAGTATTTGTGTGGTACAGGGAGTACTGTGCTGCTCTCCGATACCTGGGACTGCTTAACAACCAAGATAAGGCTGCATAGCTGCTGTCCAGAAGATGGACTGCACCTGCTGCCTCTGCAAGATTTGAACCTTCCGTGAACCTTTCTTTATTATAATATGAAAACACAGGGACCTCCCCTTTGAACCTGCATCGGGGTCTGTGCCTTATCCGCTGCAGGGTCCCACAGCTCTGATTAAATATGTATCCTTTGTTCAGCTGCATCATAGTGAGTTTTGGCCTAGATACACATTTTGTTAATATTTTAAACAACAACAAAGAGAGGAGAAATTAACAGTTGCTGAAGTTTTCTAATTACAGATAATCAGTAAATATCCCCCAGTGAATTAATTACTTTGGTATTTGATGTGACACAAAGATTATACAGCATCATTTAATAAAATAATAAAGTATTCTGAGTGATTGATACTGAAAAAAACCACTGTATCATTCCTTTTTATATAGAAATATATTTTTCTTTCCATTAAAATTGAGGCATTCAGAAATTACATCCCAAGCAAAACTCCAGTGAAATCTTGCTGGGACATTTGATGTTAAAACCACTTTTTTTCCTTGCAAGGAAAAGAACCACTCCAAATACAATGTTCTCTGTTTTGTTTTATGAAGGGTAGAGCACTTTTCACTGATAGTGATTTAGCCACACCAAATTGGTAAGAGAGTTACTGTCAGTGTTACTTCCTTAATTGAGAAGTTTCTTCTTAAGTGTTTAGATAAACTCAAATTGGCCATGAACCTATTTTGAACATCATAAATGACGAACCAGCAGGGTCAAGTAGTCCAAAGCTGCTTATGATTTCTTAATCTGGGGAAAGTCTTAGTGGCAATGAGTGCATGTAAACACATGTTCTTATTTTGAGGGTCAAAATTTTATGTGATTGCTGGAAAAAATATACAACTGGCTTTTTATGAACTCAGAAAATTTGAGGGTCAGTTCCAGAAAAGCAAAAATTTCGTCATCACACCTGTTTCCTTGAATCATGCAATTCCTTTTTCCTCCTACATTATATAAAATAGTGCTTTTTTTTTTCTCTGAAGGCCAAAATTAGATGGTTGAAAAATATTTTGTTTGGCTTTTTAATAGTAATCAAGTAAACTGTCACTGAGTGTACTGATTCTCATATTTAAGACTACATAGCTGATCAATGCTAACACTTTAATAACATGCATGGTTACACAGGGTTTTTTTTTTAAATCATCTGCAAAGAATAAATAAATCTCAGAGAAAATGGTAACAGTTTAATGTGACTGAAATTTCAGAGGCTTACTCAAATCTAGTATAGAAGACTGTTTTAATCATCTCCATATGTAATCTCCATATGTCTTTTTTTTTTTTCAATTGAATCTCTTTCATACTGTCTGTGAGTCAGGCATGCCACCTAAAATTCAGGTATGAACCATTCTAACAATACTGGAACTAAAACAAGTAAAGGCATAGCTGTGAGTTTCTCATACAACAAAATTATGGGGAAATATAAATGTGTTTTGCAAAGTATATCTATATGTTATCCCACATTAGCTATATCCATGACCTTTGTTCTCAAAAGAGGTGTCACAGTCTACCTTGAAATTTGGGCCAAGCTCTGTAAATACTTTGGCCATATTGGAGTGTTCATGAATCTTTTTGATTTTTTTTTCAGCAAATCTAACATTAGATTTCTTAATGTAATTTTCATTTCTTAATGTAATTTTCATTTTCTAAGAAATGTCTTAGGCTGTCAACTGAATGTTCACATCTGATAATGACAAGGAGGAATTTTATTTTTTTTAAACTACCAGTTCAAATCCACCTCATATCTGTACTGTATTTATTTCATCAGCCCTGATGAAACTGAGGTAGTTGTTACTTGAAGGAGTTCATTATCTTGTGGCCTAGTCTTAAGATGAGAAAATGCCACAATTCTTACCACTGGCCAGTTAGTTTACTGGTTGATTCAAAAGAATGGTACAGGCTCATGTGCTTGGGGAGAGGGTGGACGGTTGGGAAGACTGCACTGTTTTTTGAAAATTTAGAGTTCTGGATCCATGATATGATATACATATCTATTATGCAGATCATCAAGAACATTTGCCTTGTGTTTTTGTACAGCAGCTAAACAACTAAAGCCAGTGCTTTGCAAAACAAATAAATAAATAAGATAAGGACATGTGTGGGACAAACTTCTCCTTCTACCCCAGTAGCTATATGAAGCATTTCTTATGGGCTGAGATGAATCTCATCTAACTTTGGATTCAGTATCTAATTGTCTAATTCAGAGTTTGACATCTAGGATCCCTCTGTCATCACTGGAGAAAAATACATCCAACATCTCACAGGCATTTTGCTGGGAGGGAATAAACTACTCTATAAATGTGTCTCTTTTATATGACGAAAGACTGGTTGAAATCAATTGATGTCATGTATGTATGGGTGGGGGGAGTTTCTTACTTTTCGGTCTCTTGTAGGGTATTACTGTTGGCTCTGTAAGCGTATTCTGCATCATGTCTGAGAGTAGTGAGATGTTTGGTCATTCTTGGAGGTATTTAAAAGACAGGTAGATGAGGTGGTCAGAGATAAAGTTTAGTAGTGGACAGGTATAGTTGGACTCGATGATCTCAAAGGTCTTTTCCAACCAAGCAATTCTATGATTCTATGATTTTACCTAGGAACAGGAGTATTGAAGTCAGCAACCAATTGTCAAGAAAAATCCTTTGAAGTCATGATTTTGATCCTGGAAACTGGCAGAAATCTGAATCAGCTCACAACCCCTCTGGAAGGAACACTCTTTTACAAAACTTGAGCTGATGCCATAGAGGACCATATATGTGATGACTGTGTTTTGTTAATGACCCTACTGTTCTCTCAGGAGCAATATTAGTGAGTATTATGAGTCAATGCTTTGTAGTAGTAGCCTTATATTTGGAATTACAGGGATGAAATTATCAAAACTTTAAACTTCAAGTAAGAAAACAGAGAGCTGGGGAAAAGTTTTTACCAAAAATAAACTTTTTTTTTAATCACATTTATATCAATACAAGTGGTGTGTTGTACAGAATGAGTCTCTCTAATACTGCATTTTTGATTTGTGATATTTTGTCCCTGACCAGAGCTGACAGTTTGTCAGGATTCTCCTGTTCTTTTTGTAGGAGATTCCAGAATGGCCAATAAAGAAAACTAACTATTCTCTAGAGATATTAAACTGGCCAATTTTACAGGCACTAACTTTACACACAATCAGGGCTAGGTCACTGCATGGTGTACCAGAAATCCCTCTTTTCTCTTCAAATCTTTTGAGCCAAGTTTCTATTATTATGATATCCCACTCCTCCCCTTTGCAGCTTTTTCTAGCACCTTGAGAGAGTGCCTGTAGGCACAGAGGGTGTATGCACACTAAGTGATGGAGTGAAATACAGATATATCTACACCAGTGCCAACCTTAGCAAATATGCACTCAGAGATAAAGGAGCTCCATGAGCTTGTCCCAGAACTGTCTGAGTGATTACAGATATATCTTAACATCTCCAGTTTAACTGCAGCCAACTTCTGTGTTCGTTCTGCCTTGCATGAGTTAGATGGCACATTAAAAGATACAATCCATACCCTAATCATCTCATAGCCCAAACAGATAGGTCACTTGCAGGATAAATAAGTATCTTGCCCTCTTCCCTTTATCTAGTGAACCTTCTCTTTTCCTCTTGTAAACTGGGAACAGATTTCTTACTTGGCTAATTAGCTTTAAACTGCTTTCTACCATCACACCTTCAAGTTTGCTCCTTAAATAGTATGTGTGTGTTAGTGAGACAAGGAGTATATATTTCAGATTCGCTGCATTTTCCAAATTGAAGAACTGAGAGAAATGTTAAGGTTAGGATTTGACTTATCTAGTTTAAAAGTCAGATTTAGATCCCTGAGCTAGTAATATTAGGTCACCTTTATATCCATAAAGCAGCTGCACAAGGCAAATATTCAACCTGCCTTATAGTGAGAAGAATTGTCTTCCCTCACTTTTATTAATTATAAAAATCTGTTACTGTCAGTACAAATACACAGCTATACTGTGAGTAGATAAACATGTCATCAAAGCAAGTGTGCAACTGAAATGGTAGTTACATTCTTTGAAAGTATTTCAATGTAGGCACTTTCTCATCTAAAGTCTTTCTATTAAATTTTACCCATCACCATTCTTTGGGTAAAAAAGTATACTTCTGAAATATATCTTAAAGTGACTGTAGCTTAATCCACTAGGATTAAGACAAGCCAAGTTATAAAGTAGGTGCCATATTTTTTAGATTTTATTATTATTACTATACTATTAGCTTTTAAAAAGGAACAGAAATGTTGTTAGGTGCCTTGTGGAAGATGTGGAGAAAGACAAGTGCTTACATGAAGGCACCTGAAGTATAAATTACAGCAACACAATATTAATATTGTGGGACTTATCTGTACTAGAAAATTGAGCACACTTAGGATAACACTCTGGCAAGGAGGGAGGATTTTTTGAAAAGTTTACATATTTATTGTTAAGGTCTTTTACCCTCCAAATTAGGGAGACTACTAGCTCTCTTTTAAGAATTGCCCCATAATATTTCAGTTCCCAGATTCTTCAGAGGAAGTGCTTAGGACAGTTGTTTGCTGATGGCCAATATCACATCAAGGAAAATTCTAGCAGTGTGTCAGAATAGATTTCAATAGCAACTAAATTTATCCTAAATTAGTAGTAGGATATTAATGAGAAAGCAAAGTTAAAATGCAAGCAGGATTTTGGAAGAAATTTAATGTCTAGGCAATTATTCTTATACCTTTTTACTATCAATTCAAATTCTTATATTACATCTTCAACATAATATTTATTGTTAGTGATATAACTCTTGGAGATGAGGACTTGATCACAAAGACATGATACAACCTCAAAATGAAGTCTGGAACTGAAGTCATATCTCTTTCAATGCAAAACATGTTTTAAACCATCATACTTTGTTGACCACTGTCTAATAATGCATGAAACAAATGGAAATAAGGGAGCAAAAAATATTGGAACTGGAGAACTGGTTACTAGAAAGTGAGTAGAGTGTGATGGACAAAAAGGCTAAAAATAAATCATAAATTTAAGAAAGTAACTGATTCAATAAGAAAGACAAGATTAGGAAGTTCAGGTGAAGAAACAAATGTTAATATACCACTAGAATTAGCTACAAACATCCTTAGTGTTAGTCGAGTTTTTGGAAGAAGAGACAAGTATATAGGCAAGTAAATAGTATCACTGAGGGAAAAAGAGAAGGAGGGAGAAAAAAAAAAGATGTGGAGAAGCCACTGACTGTAATCCTCGATGACAATATTAGCTGAAAGTGAGAGGTTATTGTTCATTTGGGGGTTACAGTAGCTGACTTCAGACATTCATAATCTTGGGTTTCTACCTATAAGAACTGGGAAAAAAAAATCTAAAACAATACCTTTAAAGTAAAAGATGTAAAATATTCACAAGACTAGTAGAAAATTTCAGCAGGTGCTGTCTTTGTAAAGGAAATTAGATAAAAAGGTCACAGCATTCTGACATGGGGACAAAAATAAAACACACATTAAAGAACAACTTCTCTGAGACTGGATGATTTTAGGAATGAGTTCTTGTGAATAAAGTACATGATCAACATTATTCAATAAAATATATTTTATGTTGTAATCCAGAATGCATCGATTTCCTTCCATTAACTACAGAGAGCTTTGGATTGTTTACTGGATGGAATAATTTGGCTCCCTTTGCAAGTAACTCCTGAAAAAAGAAATGTGATGCAATTCATGAGATCACTTGTCACAAGTTATTCATGCAAACCCACTTAAAATCTAATGACACTCTTAAATCCACATTACATGTGTTTAGCTTGAGTTCTGAATTTAGATGGCTTCCAAGTTTCTCTAATTAGAAACCAGGGGTGAAAATGAATCAAACAATCACAGAATGGTTTGGGTTGGAAGAGACCATAAAGATCATCTAGTTCCAATGACCCTGCCATGGGCAGGGACACCTCCTAGACCAGGATGCTCAAGACCCCATCCAACTTGGCCTTGAACACTTCCAGGGAGGGGGCATCCACAACCTCCCTGGGCAACCTGTGCCAGTACCTCACCACCCTCATTATGAAGAATTTCTTCCTAATAGCCAATCTAATTCTTCCCCCTTCCAGTTTAAAGCCATTCCCCCTTGTCCTATAACAACATGCCCTTGCAAAAAGTCCCTCCCCATCTTTCCTGTAGGCCCCCTTCAGGTACTGGAAGGCTGCTGTAAGGTCTCCCTGGAGCCTTCTCTTCTTCAGGCTGAACAAGCCCAACTCTCTCAGCCTCTCGTCATAGCAGAGGTGTTCCAGCCCTCTGATCATCTTCATAGCCCTCCTCTGGACATGTTCCAACAGTTCCATATCCTTCTTATGTTAGGGATTCCAGAACTGGACACAATACTCTAGGTGGAGTCTCACGACAGCGGAGTAGAGAGGGAGAATCACCTCCCTCAACCTGCTGGCCATGCTTCTTTTGATGCAGCCCAGGACACAGTTGGCCTTCCGGGCTGTGAGAGCACATGATGGAACTGTTCAAGTCACTCGCCTTGAACCTTTGTCAAAATCTTGTGATGCTTACAGATGCAGGTAAAGGAGATTTGAAGTAGACTACAGAGGAAGAAAATATTGTTTTCTAACATACCAGAAAGAGGGGAAATGAGAGACCAAATGGATTGCTAAATGTTACCATGAAAAAAATAGAAATACAGTGGTAATCAAAATTGCAATTTAAAATAAATTGAAAAAAATAATAACAAAAGGCAACCTCCCTTCAAGTTAATTCAAATAAAATGTAACCTAGATCTCAACTGTGGAGAGTAGAGATGTATAAATTAAGTCCTTTGTGTCTTCACCCAATATATTTTCTATGCATGAGCATTTTGTAAAGGGACAGAAAGGATACTCAATGGCTGGTGGCGTGCTTGACATGACTTTGAAGCAATTGTAGAAGTTTCTTTAATAATTAATACTGGAGCTTCCAGCTCCCGTAGCTCCTTTCTGCTTCCTTGTTCAAGGATTTCCAAGCTGGGAGAGCGTTAGAGGGACTGAAGAAGAAGAGAAATGCCAGCAGTGGAACTGGTTTAAGTAGATGAATAGTGCCCCCATTGCTGAAATACATCCTCTGTGAATTAGAAGACAAGATCAGATATTCTTGGCCACAAAGACTATGATTCTCATATCACCAACAATCATCTTGGGAAGTCCTCTCTAAGGATGTGAGGGTCCCACTTAAAACAAAGACCTTTTCTGTCCATCCTTCTCCTATTAGAGGGTACTCCTGAACTCCTTTTCTTTATCTGTTTTTTCCAGCCAAAATTTATATGTAGTTAGCTCATACACATTTCCTGTGTAACTATTGTCCTTTCAGTTCCATTTCTTTGCTCCTTAGAGACTGTGGTCATTTCCCTTTCACCTTTGTTTTCACTGGATTGAGCAATCCCATGAGATTTCATCTCTGCTCATTCAGTAGTTCCCCTTTCTGAGTGCTTCTCCAGTCCCTTTGATAGTCCTGAAGCCCTCCTATACATCACTTTTGGACTTGAATCACCTCCCTTGGGCACAGATAACCAGAAGCACACCCCAGTCCAGGCTATACTCTCATCTTGAATTTACTGTAATCTGTAGCTTTTCTGGGATTCATCTCAGCTTTTAGGAAAGCAGTCTCTACCATCCTCTAGCATGTGTTCTATACATCGGGGAGACTAGCTGAAAATGAAGGAGTTCATACTGGAAGATAGGCTAATGGGATATCAAAAATAGTTCCACTTTTTATAATCTCTACAGATCTCTACACATTATTACTGAAATCCAGAAAAGAACCGAAGAGGCAAGAGGCAAAGTCTCTTCCTGGAAGCCAGATGAGTGGTGCAGTTTTGCATCTTCATACTGAAAGAGGAAAGGATTCAGTGTTTCCTTCTTCTTTGCATGTGTGCCTTCACATGTACATCAATGATTTCTTATTGGAGGCACTGACAAAACGTTTGTTTTGCTCTACCTTTTTTTGGTTTGCTGTGTGAAGTTCTTAGAGAAACTTGAGAATGAAAAGTACTGATTTGTTGTAAAATATTATTACTTATCTAATGTGCAGAATGTGCATATGTGCAAATTTAATTCCTTTCATGTCTTCCCATCCTGCACAAAGATCAGCAATACCGTAGTATAGTGTTTACCTAAGTACACATTTAAAAATAAAAAGTTCTTTGCTTACAGAGCTTTGCAAATGCTGTAAGATAATAATAAAAAAAATCTGTTTCTGAAACTTTACGTTCCCAGTGTCATCCATCCTGATGATTTTTTAAGTTCATAGTTCTTTCCTTTTCATAGCTGGCTTCTCTCAGTCCCATCTTTCCTCAACAGATATACCAGAAATGAATGTCCCCAGTAAGATATTTCTTCAAACACCCTGCTGAATATTCTTCAATACTACTTCTTTTATTATTATGCATTCCCTCAGGTTTAATACAATCTTGAGATTTACCATTTCCTGAGCCAAATGTGCATTTTGTCACTAAACCCATTTCTCTGATACAGATCACTTCTATCTAATGCTTTCTGGCATTCCAACAACAAAATTTTTTGCGCTCTTCTGCTCTGCTTGCACTGAAATCTGGTTTCCTATGGCTTTTCTTGTCTGTACTTGCATGACGGAAAGATGAAAAGCAACTATATTAATAAACACAATCAAAAGATACTGGAGATCAATTTTTTTTTAACTGCTGAATAAAAAGAGTACTACATAACCTAATCAGGGTAAGCCAGTTGTTTAATTGTTTAACTATTCTCATTAAATCTTGACTTACCAGGGAAGATCAGGTTCCCTAAAATCCCTAGTTAGCACCTTTGGGTACTCAACAAAATGCTTTAGGATTGAGCTGCACTCAAAGAGGGTGGATATATTTATTCAAAATAAATCTAGAGAAGTGGTGTATCTTCTAAATTGGACTAATTATTTCAGGGCTCACTTTAGATATTGTAAAAAACATTGGTGAATTGTCTCCTCTGACTGAGGACATTAAAACACATAAACATAATGAAAATAGCTTCTGAGAGAAATATTATTTTCCCTTTTATTTGCTCAGGGTGTTCCTACTGACCCTCTTCATCAGTCAAATACATTTTGGACACTTTTACCACTGTATTATGCTCATTCCTTTGCAACCATCTAACAACTAAATTCTACCACATCACCCTGCTGCATAATACAGGTTCTTATGGTTTGGTATGTACAACAGTCAGATCTGGGATATCCACAGTATTTCCTCTTCCCATTCAAGGTGGAGGTCTAGATCTGGCAGTCAGGGTATAGTAATGTAATATGTAATGTAAGAATAAAAGGTCAAACCGAAAGCTGATCTAGCCCATTATCTTATCTGTTCTAGCATTAATAGTAGATGCTTAGGAAAATAATTTATATCTGAGCAATGAGGTAGTAGAATAACACCCTCCTCTTGGTATAACCACCCTTTCCTGCCAACTTATTAATCTCTCAAGCAGCAGTATGTTTCTCAATGACTACATTTAATAATTAATATCTGACCTCTACAACATGTTCTGACAATGAGTTAACCATGCATTTTATTAGTAATTCATCAACAGATTTGTTTTAAGCCTACTGCCTGACAATTTCATTCAGTGCCCTCTGACAGTTATTTTTTAACTGTGAAAATACTAATTATTATTTACTATGTACTTTCCCCATAAAGCTTTCGTGATTTTATAGACATTAGTCCCAACCCATCACCCACTCTGGCTATCTTATTTTGAAGCTGTTAA
Source organism: Tapera naevia (assembly GCA_033556795.1). Classification (NCBI taxonomy): domain Eukaryota; kingdom Metazoa; phylum Chordata; class Aves; order Cuculiformes; family Neomorphidae; genus Tapera; species Tapera naevia. The sequence continues at coordinate 793,922 of JAUMJJ010000208.1, read as the reverse complement.
GACCACAGTCAAGCATCTTCTCAAATGGAAGCCAGTCTGCACCACCCCGACTCTCTCAGTCTCTCTTCACAGGGGAGGTGTTCCAGGCTGCTGATCATTTTTGTGGTCCTCCTCTTGACCCATATCTTTCCTGTATTGCAGTACTCCAGGTGTGGTCTCACCAGAGCAGAGTAGAGGGGCAGAATCATCTCCTTTAATCCTTTGACCTGCTGGCAATGCTTCTTTTGATGCAGCCCAGGATACGGTTGACCTTCTGGGCTGCAAGTGCACATAGCTGGCTCATGTCGAGCTTCTCATCCACCAGGAACCCCAGGACTGTTCTCAATCTCTTCATCCCCCAGCCTGTATCAATACTGAGGGTTGCCCCGACCCAGGTGGAGGACCTTGCACTTTGCCTTGTTGAACCTCATGAGGTTTTTCACAAGCCCACTTCTCCAGCTTGTCAGGGTCCCTCTGGATGGCATCCTGCCCCTCAGGGGCGTCAACCTCACCACTCAGCTTAGTGTCATCTGTAAACTTGCTAAGGGTATACTCAATCCCAACATCTATGTCATTGATGAAGAGATTAAATACTGGTCCCAGAACAGACCCCTGAGGGACACTGCTTGTCACTGATCTCCATCTAGACATTGAATCTTTGACCACTTTGCATCCAGATAGTGACTAGGTAATGGGAACCTAGAAATTTAACTTGGACAGACACACGTGCAACATAGACACCTTATCGCAGGTGAGAGAAATGGCAACCCTTGTCTCCAAATGCAGTCTAAGCTCCTGGATAAACATGAGATTTTTTTGAAGACCAACCCTTGATGGAAGAGTGGAGAGTTGAAGCTTTCACTCCCTGAGGGTGTGACACAGGAAGGGGTGAGCAGAAGGGATTCATCTCCTTCTGTCACTGTGACACACAGCATTTAATCAGCCTAGTAACAAGCAAATCACTTGCAATCTCCACTGTTAAAAATACGCCAGAGTGAAATGACCATTGACACAGTGGGTTTAAAGTGTGGCTAAATACAGATAGATGTATGCCGAGGAGACAAGAATTGCCTTTGAGGAAGTTCTGATTTCCTAAATGTAATGGATTAACTTTTGATCCATGGAAGTATTCCATATCTTCCTTTAACGTAACCCAACATATAAATAGGGGGCAGATAAGAGAGTATCCTCTCTTCTTCTTCCGGCAAGGCGGAGGAGCAGAAGGTCCCTGCATTGGTCCTGTCTGCTGCCGAGCCTGTGGAAAATTTTTTAATGGGTCGGATTTGGTCATCTGGCTCTCCACGGGGGAAGTGGCGTGGTAAGATTTCATTAATTCCTTACTTTGTTAGTTACTGGGTGTTATAGCTGTATGCCAGGTGTTATATAGATCTTTTTTGTCCTTTTTCCCATTTCCCTTCCCCTCTTCCCTTGCTCCTTTGCATATCCTTGCGGTGTAGTTCTTTGTATTTAGAAAAATACAGAAATATATATATATATTGTGTGATTTTGATTTCTTCCATATTTTTTTTTCCTCTGAAAGGGGGTAAGGTTTGGGAGAGAGGCAGACTGAGTGGTTCGAGAGTTTGGGAAAGCTAGCTCAAACCAGCTCAGATTTTTGGTAGCAGACGATGGTTTCGATGGTTGACCTTGGTTTGTTTTGAAAACAGTGTCCGGGAACACTGCCAGAGTCTGGGAAAGCAGCCAAGAAAACCAGGTTTGGGAACAACCTGAAGGAAAATAATAACAATGTCCTTTTTGCTAACTTTTTTCATTATTCTAGCTGGTTTTGTACCTGTCCCAGGATATCCTATTGGGAGACACAGCCGTTCAGATGGATGGATCGAATGGCTTCCATTCCTCAATTTTGACATTGATAGCCTAGTATATGATCTCCATGATGGTGTCATTCAAGGTTTGGTGGAAAAAACTCCTAAGATCAACTCTAACAAATACTTAAATTATCTAGCAACAATGATATTAGTGGTAAAGGCAGCAGAAATACTATTTAGAATTGGAGCAGTGGTGTTGCATTGGTTCCCTTTGAGAGGAATCACTGGAGCTTTGGGAAGGAGCTTGGACAAGCCAGTCTTTGGATGGCCAGGAGTATGGTTGGATTTTGGTAAACTGGTGGGATGTGTGACACCTCCTATTGCTTGGGACTTTGTGCCAAAGCAGGTGTTCAACCCTGATGAGATGATGCGTTGTTTGAGGGAAACGTATCTTTCATATGATGATCCAAACATGCAATTCTATGCTTTGTACTGGGGCTTGGCTAATGCTTATCGTGCTGCGGTAGATCACTGTCAGAAGGTTAAGGTCGAGATAGGAACTCAAACCACACTACCCGAAACTAGTGATGTCCCTATTGGGCCTACTTGTGAAACTGGGGTCCAAGCACAACTTGAAGTTGAAGCTGTCTCTACTAAGTCTACTAGAACTGGGACCCAAGCTAAAAACAGGAAAGTCGTTGTTGTTCTTATAAAGAAAAAGAAGACATTGCTGAGGGAGACCATAAAACTTACAGACCCATCTCCACAACTGGAAGATATGGAAGAAGAAAGAGAAGAAGAGGAAGGAGTAGAAGGACCTATCCCATCCATGCAGGCAGTATCGGAAGAAGGAGTGGCTGTGAGTGAGGAAGAAGTGGCTGGGACAGAGGAAGATGCTAAGAAGGGACAAAAGCATTCCCCTCAACCTGAGAGACAATTATTGTTACCTGATGATTGGTTGAGGCCTTCATCTCAGCACCCAAAAGACTACTCACTACCTCTATCTACTGGGTATGGTGAACGATGTAGAAGTCCATCTCCACAGCACATTCGGTCTCCACCTCCTCGTGAGAGATACAGAGAGGAGGTGGGAACGGTTCCCCGTAAGAGCGGAAGAGTACAAAGAGAAGTGGAAAAGATTCTACGCGGGAGAGATGGACAAGAAATAATGCGAGAAAGTGAAAGTACACAATCACTGACCGCAAGAGATCTTCGAGATTTACGAAGAGATTACAGTCGTTTGCCTGGAGACCAAATCCTTACTTGGCTGGTGCGATGCTGGGACAATGGGGCTATTAGTCACTTGATTGAAGGTCATGAAGCACAACAATTGGGATCTCTTGCCCAAGATCCTGTAATAGAACAAGAAATGGCAAGGGAGAGAATGGCATACAGTCTTTGGGTCCGAATCCTCCACACTGTGAGGGTGAAATACCCATTTAAGGAATATCAGTCGAGCTCTCCAAGAAGGTGGTATACTGCAGAAGAAGGCATCCAATACCTACGGGAATTAGCCATGTTGGAGATAATCTATTCTGATGCAGACCATTATGACATCCTAGCTCCAGAACGTGTCCCCTGCACACAGCCCATGTGGAAAAAGGTAATTAAAGGTGCCCCTAAACCATACACCTACTGCTTGGTAACCGTATATGATCCAAAGACGGGTGAACCAAGCGTGGAAGCCATGTGTTGCTGGATAAGGTGCATAGCGGAAAGTCTGGAAGACATCGCTGCCTGAGTGAAGAAGCTGAATGTGAGAGTCCGCCATATAGATGCCCATGTGCCCAGGATTGAGCTAATGAGGAACATGCTAATAACAGAGAGGCAGACCGAGCTGCACAGGTCAAGGTATCACAAGTAGACCTAGACTGGCAGCAGAAGGGAGAATTGAGCTAGCTCAAACCAGCTCAACCACTATGAAAAAGTTTACACAGAGAAACAGCGCAGGCGCTGCGAGTCCACTCTGTGCATGTTAATAGGGCAAAGACATCATAAATAACCCCTGCCAAGAAGCACATGCCCACCACCCCATGGACCATGTTTCCTGAGGAACTGCTGTGCTCCGCTAGTGTGGTGATTATTTTTCTTTCTTTGTCCTGATACTCCTCTTTCTTTCTCTCTCTGCCTTATTATCTTCTTATTCTCTCCCCTTATTCTACCTCTTTTCCCTCAGCACTTACAGGTGAATCAGATGACATCTGAATTTTGTTGTAATTTGGCAACTTTACTTGTGTTCAAAGTACAGATTGTGATTTATGCAGACTGAGATCTGCTTTGCAACTTTGAGAAGTCACAGTCAGAGCATATCAGAGAGAGTACTTGTTGTGGTAAAATGCAGATTGAGATCTGTTTTAGCAATTTTATCTGTGTTCAAAATAAATATTGGATTTGAATTTACCATGGGGGGTGATTTATCGTCATTCTGGACTGCCGCACAAACATCCAAAAGAACCCTACTCCCCCTTTTTGGCTGAGCAGGTCAGTCTGGGCTGAGGTTGTTACAACAGGATAGATCAATATTTCCCAAACTTTAAAAATCTGGATCAACTAATCTGTTTGGACAGAAATCTTTTTTTTTTTTTTTAAATAAATATCTAAAGATTGTCTTGTGTGGCATTACTCCAGCAGACTATTCATGACAAAACCTTTTAGGAAAAGGGGTTGACATTGAATACTCTTTTTTTTTTCTTCTTTTCCTTGCTTTTTTTTTTCCTTTTCTTTTTTTTAGTTTTTTTTTTCTCTGAAAGGGGGTAAGGTTTGGGAGAGAGGCAGACTGAGTGGTTCAAGAGCTTGGGAAAGCTAGCTCAAACCAGCTCACTAAAGTTCTCTATGGAAAGGTTTATTTTAAACATCAGCCAACCATATAGTATTTTAAACTATTTGGACATACATGAGTATCTATAGTATTCCTGCGACAAGTATAAACTATCAAATTATTTATACAACAAATGGCAGCAGCCAGATGTACAATTTCCTCTATTTATCCAAGTTATTCACTGTTCCCTGAAATTTTTAATAATAAAGTCCTATTCCTTTCTCTTATGCCTCATTGCTAACAAATAATGAAACTTTCATAATTTAATGAATAGTATTAAGTAGTTAATGAATATTAATGAATAGTATTAAATAGTATAAAGACCTAATTATGCTGCTCTGTGAAATTCCACTCTAACAGATGCCTACCTGTTCATACAAAAGTCACTCAGATTCTTAAGAAATAGCTAAACTTCTTAAACATCTTCCTGTATACAACAATCTTGTTCTGGTGTGGGTTTTGCTTTTTGTTTTCATTCATAAATAAAGCTGAATTAGCTCAGGAGAAAGCAACTGCTGAGAAAATGAGCTTCTATGGAATAAAAATACTTTTACTTTAGAGAGGTGTCTCAGCTTCAGCTTTCTTTCACCAGGAAGAAAAATTTGGCAGCATCCCATGATGCTCTATTTAAAATAAACTCAGTTTCTGGGAAGGTTTGAGAGCCAGAATCTCACAACTTCAGCTTTATTAAGGCGTTTCTTTATCTCCTTTTATTTTAACTTGAAATTCCCTTTTTCCACATTCAAAATCAACATGCTCAGAAGGGAATCCTGTGCAATACTTCCTGCTTCATGGCTTAAACTAATATTTTAAGTATTTGGAGTTGAGGAGGAAATACTCCACAGGGCTACTGCTGTCAGAACTACTGCATGCGTGCATAATTTTCTCCATTTCTCTGAAATACATGCCACCTTGGTCACTCTTGAAGACAAGACCCCATGAGGAGCCATCACTATGTTCTTTAGAGTTCTTTATATTTATTGAGAACAAGAAGGAAATGCACAGGGACAGGTATCCTGGGAAGAGTATGGGGAAGCTGCCTGGTTGTGTATGGATGGGGTCAGGAAGGCCAAGGTGCTGAAGCTGAATTTGGGAAGGGACGCAAAGAATAATAAGAAGGGCTTCTACAGGTATGTCAGCCAGAAAAGGAAGGTCAAAGAAAGTGTACCTTCCTGAATGTGCAAGACTGGCAAACTGGTAATAACAAATGAAGAGAAGGTTGAGATACTCAACAACTTTTTTCCTCAGTCTCTCTTTCCACACCTCTTGAGAGGACGGACTGCAAGATGGGAACTGGGAGAACAAAGTTCCTCACACCGTAAGAGAAGATCAGGTTCATGACCTCCTAAGGAACCTGAACATCCATAAGTCTACAGGACCTGATGAGATGCGTCCCAGAGCCCTGAAGGAATTGTCTGATGTAGTTGCCAAGCCACTCTCCATGATATCTGGAAATTCATGGCAGTAAGGGGAAGTCCCTGGTAACGGGAAAAAGGGAATCACCGCACCCATTTTTAAAAGGGGTAGAAAGGAGGACCCTGGGGACTACCGACCTGTCAGCCTCACCTCCGTGCCTGGGAAGATCATGGAATAAATCCTCCTAGAAGCTATGCTAAAGAACATGGAGGACAGGGAAGTGATTCAAGACAACCAACATGGCTTCACCAAGGGCAAGGTCTGTCTGACCAACCTAGAGACCTTCTATGATGGAGTGACTACATCAGTGGACAAGAAAAGAGCTACAGATGTCTATCTGGACTTCTGTAAGGCCTTTGACACAGTGCCCCACAGAACGACAGAATCACAAAATCTTTTAGGCTGGAAAAGACCTTTGAGATCATTGAGTCCAACCGTAAACCTAACAACCACCACCAAGTCCACCACTAAACCATGTCCCTAAGTGCCACATGTGACTCAACCACTTCCCTGTATAGCCTGTTCCACTGCTTGAAGTAATATTTCCTAATATCTAGTTTAAACCTCCCCTGGCACAAAGCAGGCAATTTCCTCTTGTCCTATCACTTGTTACTTGGGAGAAGAGACCAACACTCACCTCACTACACCTTTCAGGTAGTTGGAATCTATCTAATCAAATTTAGGCACTGAAAATGGAATTAGCCATTTAATTTCATACATCTACATTTACCATGGTCTCACTTTCTTGTCAGTGGAGATCTGACCAGAATAAATTTAGGCAGTACATTTGTCTGTGAAGACATCTACCTTAGGATGAGTTGATTCATGCCCTCTGTTCTGCTGACTATACAGTGAACTAAAGGTGGTTGTCTAGGGAAGTGATAACGACACCTGCCTTGTGGAAACCCTCATTTAATCAGATAGATATCCCTGCTGCATACAGGTATCACCCCAGGTATCATCCCTACAGCCAGTGGAGAGAAAGAGGAGCATTAAAATGCAGTTCATCAAATCCTGAAGACATTTAAAACATGTCAGATGGATCAGGCTTTAAAATGACCTGTTTCTCTTCACAGTATCACAGTATCACAGTATCATAAGGTTGGAAAGGACCTCTGAGATCATCAAGTCCAACCTATAACCCAACGCTAACACCAACAACAACACTAACACCAACCCATCATCTAAACCATGGCTCTTCATTGACTGAAAAACAGTTTGAAGAAACTAGTTCAATTACAATTTAGATCACAGAATCATAGAATCATCTGGGTTGGAAGAGACCTCCAAGATCATCAAGTCCAACCCTTTGTCCAACATCCTCATGATGGCACTAAGTGCCACATCCAGTCTTATTTTAAAAACCTCCAGGGATGGTGAATCCACCACCTCTCTGGGCAGGCCATTCCAATGCCTGATTACTCGTTCTGTGAAGAACTTTTTCCTGATATCTAGCCTAAACCTTCCCTGGCAGAGTCTAAGCTCGTGCCCTCTTGCTCTGTTGCTGGCTGCCTGGGAGAAGAGACCGACCCCCACCTGTCTACAACCTCCTTTCAGATAGTTGTAGAGAGCAATGAGGTCACCCCTGAGCCTCCTCTTCTCCAGGCTAGACAACCTCAGCTCCCTCAGCCTCTCTTCATAGGACTTGTGCTCAAGTCCCTTCATCAGTTTTGTTGCTCTTCTCTGGACCCGCTCCAGCACCTCAATATCTTTCTTGAACTGAGGGGCCCAGAGCTGAACACAATACTCAAGGTGTGGCCTCACCAATGCTGAGTACAGGGGAAGGATCACTTCCCTCACCCTGCTGGCCACACCATTCTTGATGCAGGCCAGGATGCCATTGGCCTTCTTGGCCACCTGGGCACACTGCTGGCTCATGTTTAGCCTCCTGTCAATCAGTACTCCCAGGTCTCTTTCTGCCTGGCTGCTCTCCAGCCACTCTGTCCCCAGCCTGTAGCGCTGCATGGGGTTGTTGTGGCCAAAGTGCAGGACCCGGCACTTGGCCTTGTTGAACTTCATCCCGTTGGACTCAGCCCATCTCTCCAGCCTATCAAGGCCCCTCTGCAGAGCCCTCCTGCCTTCCGGCAGGTCGACACTTCCTCCCAACTTGCTGTCATCTGCAAATTTGCTGATGATGGACTCAATCCCCTCATCTAAATCATCAATGAAGATGTTAAACAGAACTGGACCCAACACAGATCCCTGGGGGACACCACTTGTGACCGGCCGCCAGCTGGATGCAGTCCCGTTCACCAGCACTCTCTGGGCCCGGCCATCCAGCCAATTCTTAACCCCGCTGAGAGTGCACCTGTCCAAGCCACGGGCTACCAGTTTATCCAGGAGTATGCCATGGGAGACAGTATCAAAGGCTTTGCTCAAGTCCAGATAGACTGCATCCACAGGCTTCCCTTCATCCACCAGGCGGGTTACCTGATCATAAAAAGAAATCAGGTTCGTCAGACAGGACCTGCCCCTCACAAAGCCGTGCTGGCTGGGTCGGATCCCATGTCCATCCTGAAGGTGCTGTGCGATTGCACTCAGGATGATCTGTTCCATAACCCTGCCAGGCACTGAGGTCAGGCTGACAGGCCTATAGTTGCTCGGGTCCTCCTTGCAGCCCTTCTTGTGGATTGGCGTAACATTTGCCAACTTCCAATCATCTGGGACCTCCCCAGAGAGCCAGGACTGTTGGTAGATGATGGAGAGTGGCTCGGCAAGCTCTTCTGACAACTCCCTCATCACCCTAGGATGGAATCCAACAGGTCCCATTGATTTGTGTGGATCCAGGTGGCTCAGTAATTCATAGACTATTTCCGCCTGGAACACAGGGGGGCCATTTGGTTTCCTGTCCCTATCTGTGAGCTCCGGAGGCCAGTCATCGCGAGGGCTACCTCTCCCACTGGTGAAGACTGAGGCAAAGTAGGTGTTGAGTACCTCAGCCTTCTCTTCATCCCTAGTAACTATGTTCCCCCCCAGGTCCAACAAGGAATGGAGGTTTTCCTTGCCCCTCCTTTTGTTATTAATGTATTTATAGAAGCGCTTTTTGTTATCCTTAACAGAAGTAGCCAAATTAACTTCAAATTGCGCTTTTGTTTCTCTAATTTTCCTTCTGCATGTTCTAACTATATCCTTATACTCTTCCTGAGAGGCCAGCCCTGCCTTCCACAGTCGGTAGGCTCTCTTTTTATCTCTGATTTCCTTCAGTATCTCCCTATTCAACCAAGGTGGTCGTCTTCCCTGCCGGCTTGCCTTTTGGCTAATTGGTATAGCCTGTTCCTGTGCACTCAAGACTTTTTCCTTGAAGCACATCCATCCCTCCTGTATACCCCTGGTTTTGAGGAGCGTATCCCAGGGTGTGCTCCAGACCAATCTTCTGAACAGGTCAAAATCTGCCCTCTGGAAGTCCAGCACAGCAGTTTGATTGGCTGTCCTCCTTACATCCCTGAATATTGAAAACTGTATTATTTCATGGTCACTGTGCCCCAGTTGGCCTCCGACCACTACATCTCCCACCAGTCCCTCTCTGTTTGTAAACAGCAGATCTCGTGGGGCCCCACTCCTGGTGGGTTCATTTACCTGCTGGAGCAGGAAATTATCCTCTATACACTCTAGGAATCTCCTAGACTGCCTCTTCTCTGCTGTGTTGAGCTCCCAATGTCAAAAGCTAAAAGAAATGTCTTTTCTGAGGGAGCAGTGCTAGCGTAACTTGGCAGTTTCTCGCACTGAAGGCAACATGGAGCTGCCTGTCAGAGCCAGTGCTGGTCTCCAGCTCCTTGCTAAGGCATTTGCAGCATCAGCACCTAACAGAACTCAGTAATGTTGAATGGCACTAGATTCAAATTCAGGAATGATGAATAACGTATTTCAAGAGACAAAGTCCTGCTGATTTTTTCATTACCTCAGAAGAGATTGGGGCAATCTGATCTGATTAGGTCTTCCTTTGAGCTGAAGATTTGACTTCCAAAGGTTCCTCCAAACTGTATTATCCTTTGATTCCAGTCTATCATTGAGTGTGTGCTCTTGAAAATTTTGCTTTTTCTAAAAGACATCTTCTAGAAAGGATTACAGTTGATCACAAATAATTTTTCATTGGCTTTCTTATTTAGGTTAAGGAGTTCAAAAATATCCTTTTTTCTTCTTTTGGATCATGAAAGACAGATTGCTAAAGCACAAATTATTACTCTAAGTTGAAAAGTGATGTTTGTTTTCTTTTCAAGATAATTTTGCCCATACTCACAATTGCAAACAAGATGCAGCGGTAAGTTACTTAGACCAGTAGAACAATCTAATTAAACATGAACAATATCTACTGTCTTTGCAATAACTCCTTCAATATCTAGGGAACTTCTTGTTTTGTTCAGAACATCCCCCAAAATTTTGGTGATATCAATCAGACCAGCATTGCAGTCAGTATAAGAACACATATCATTCTCCCTCTCATACAATTGTTTCAGTATTATTAGCATAAGGAAAAAGCAATCTTCATATATAGAAATCTCACAGTACGTAGGGGAGACTGACAGTTATGCTACATCTACACATTATTTCACTTGTGTTTTACACAAGTAGGTCTGGGGTCATCCATCCACAGTATTTGCACTACATATCTGTAACAAGCGAGGAGACCCATGCAATAGACTCAATATGAGTGGTAAAGCAAGTTCTCGTTTATTGCGAAGCTCATTCACGACTACACCATAACCCATGTCTACTTAAGTTATGTCTACTTGTCTAACAATCATTGGCTTGTCTAACAATCATTGGCCCTTACATACACTTGTCTTACAATCATTAGTTTGGCTCCAAAAGCCCTATAATCATTAACTTAACTCTAAAAGTTACATAATCATGCTCCTTTTCAAAGCTCTAAGGTTACATTAGCATGTTCTTCCTACTTGCTCCTCCTACTTGCAGTTACTGCTATATGCTCGGGTCCGGGTCACACTCTGGTCTACTTCCTTAAGTTGTTTATCAGTTACAAGGTCTTCTTGACCCTCTCTTGGGGATTTTCTCACTGCCTCCCTCCTTGTCAGCGTGACTTGGCAAAGTCCTCAGTTCTTTTTATCACAGCCCAGCTCAGTTGATTTCTGTCAGGGCCAATTCACAGAGCTCCTCATTTGAGCCATGTCCACGCTCCCGCAACCATTCTCCAACCCATATCCACAACTTCTCTGCTTTGCAAGAGTGGTGAATACATCCAAACAAGAGGTAAGACTCAGGTTTTTCCTTTGATGTCGTGCACAGAAGCAAATGGGAGCCCCTTCACAAGCTCTCAGCTTGGTTTGATTAGGACAAGGGTCTGTGAGTGACCTCCTTCCAATTACATGTAATAGATCTTCTCAGCTATAACATTCTGTGGCTACTTGATAAGGAGCAGGTTGTTGCTCCAGTCCTGGTGGTTATATATATATATGCATGTAATCCAAAGAATCCAAGTTTTACACCTGTAAATTCCAGCTCTGGGAAAAAAATTGCATCAACTTTTTTGTGCCTTTGATACCGATTGATGTGCTTTACAATACATAATAGCCACTTCTGTAGGTTTCTGAATACTGGTTAGTAATTTTTGAATTTGTTCTGAGTGCCAGTCTGGACTCACAAGTGGTTGATCTTTAAGGTCCGGGCAGCTGGAATAGACTCCTTCAATTGTCTGCAAACAATCATGCTCAGGAGTCCCTTCTATATAGTCAGTAGAAAGAAGCACTGTCGGGTTAACAACTGAGGTGATCCTAAGAAGGATATCATCTTGCTCCGATAATATCACCTGGTACTTTAGCCTTCGACTAGGAGAGATCCAATGTCCTCCTTTTTGTTCCAGGACAGTGATAACCATATGTGGTGTATATATACTGTCATTTTCTTACCCATTAAGAATTTACAAGCTTCCTGGATCAGCATTACTGTAGTGGTGACTGCTCTCAGGCAGCCCGGCCATCCTTGACTGACACTGCCTAATTGTTCTGAGAGATTGGCCACTGTACCTCGCTGCTCCCCCAGAAATTGTGATAGTACTCCCAGGGCTATTCCATGTGTTTCATAAGTAAAAAGTTCAAACAGTTTTGTCAAGTCCAGGAGCCCAAGTGCTGGTGCTTTCATTAAAGACAATTTCAAATATTTGTAGGTTGATCTGGTATTATCAGTCCAATTCAAATGCTGAGGGGGAGATGTCTTTAGTATCTCATGCAAAGGCTTTACTAATAGTCCATAATTTGAAATCCAGAGCCGACACCATCCCACCATCCCAAGAAAGATTCTTAACTCACAAACTGTCTATGGTTCTGGGAATTGGCAAAGAGCTCCTTTTGTCTCCATTCCCAGTTGTTGCTGTCCTTGTTGTATCTCAAATCCAAGGTAAGTCACAGTTCTCTGTACCATCTGAGCCTTCTCTCTGGAAACTCTGTATCCACTCAGTCCAAAAATGTTTAAAAGACTTATAGTTAGTCGCAAGCAATCTTCTCTATGAATTGTAGTAATAAGGATATCATCCACATATTGTAATATTGTTCCCCCATCATTTTTTTTTTCCATATTTCAGGTTCTTTGGCTAATTGATTTCCAAAATTTGTTGAACTGTTTTTAAATCCTTGGGGTAGGACAGTCCATGTATACCGAGTTTTTCTACCAGTTTCAGTATTTTCCCATTAAAAACCAAATATTTTCTGACTTTCTTTTTCAAGAGGGATGCAGAAAAAGGCGTCTTTTAGATCTAATACTGAAAACCACTCTTGTTCCTCAGTTAAAGTAGTCAATAAGGTATACGAGTCTGCCACCACGGGATGTATGTCTTGTACAATTTGATTAATGGATCTAAGATCTTGCACTAAATGAAAATGCTTATCATTGGCCTTTTTTTACTGGAAGAATTGTCGTATTATATTTTGACTCACATTCAACTACTAGTTTGTACTTCAAAAACTTTTGAATCACAGGAACTAGTTCCCACTGAGCATCCGACTTTAAAGAATATTGTTTTATCCTTACTGGCAATGTTTCTGTCTTAAGATCAATTCTTACTGGTTTCGCCCTTTTAGATCTCCCTGGTATCTCTCCAACCCATACAATTGGAATCACTGCTTCTTCCATCTCCTGCCAGATCACTGTTCCTTGTATGTTGATGTCCTGTAGCCTTTATATATTTAGATTCAGGTATATATATATATCTCCACTCCTTTCTCCTTAAACCGAATTTGAGCTAATCTCTCAAGCAAGTCTCTCCCTAACAATGGTTTTGGGGACCTCGTTAAATATAAAAACTGGTGAGTTACCCACTGTTTTTCCAATTTAAATTTCAAAGGTTTAAAGAATGGCCGACTTTCCCTGGCTCCTGTTGTTCCTATAACACATTTTTATTACTTAATTTTGCCTCTAAAGTATTTAACACAGAATAATTTGCACCAGTATCTATCAAAAATTCAGTTTCTTGTCCTCTCAGCTCTATTTTAACCAGAGGTTCCACTGGGAGAGATTCCTCCAGTCCACTTCAGTCTTGTTCCACAGAAAACAAAGGGTTTGGGGAGGTACCTTGATTTAAGGCAGGGCAGTCTTGTTTCCAGCGTCCCTCTTTTTTACAATATGCACATTGATTTTCCCTGTGTCAAAATCGTATCCCCTGTGTCAATAAATTAAAGCCCTGGCCTCTCCCTCCAATACCTCCCCATAACCTCCTCTATTTCCTCTTCTATAACTCCCTCTTGCATGATTGTTTCCTTCCAATACTCCTATCAGACAATTATTAACAACCTCCTTTTGAGCATACCTATTTCTATATGCAGTCCAGGCCACATCTAGCAACTTTCCCAAATCCCGTACCTCTGCACCCTGCAGTTTTTGTAGATTTCTTCAGATATCATCTGATGACTGCCCTATAAATAATGGGGCCAATTGTCCTTTCTCCTCCTCTGAATCAGGATTTCTAGTAGTAAATTTATGTGCCACCAGTGATTACAGTATTAATTAAATTTTTTTTTTGTTTCTGTTTCCCCTGGAGTCCCGCCTAATTGCTTCCAATGCATTAAATTGCATCCCATTCTTTACAATATCGACACCTCCTTGTGATGACCCTGCACCCATATTTCAAACAAGCAATTATGTAATTACTGACAAATCAAAAATAAACCAAAATAGATAGCAATTACAACCCCACTGTCATAAAATCTTAAGTAAAATCAGCAAATCGTGTCAAAGTCAGTTTTCACAAAACATATCAGTTTTCCAAACTTAAAGAAATTAGGACTCGACTCTTCACACAATCACCAATCACACAGACAATTACAAATGGAGAGTCTCTCACTTAGACAATTACACAATTACAAATCACAAGTAAACTGAAACCAAAATTGCAATTATATTCCAAACCAAAATTCGGATTATATAACAAATTCCAAATTTGGTACCTTTCTAGACCAACCCTGCAGTACTTTCGTCTCCAGCTTATGAGCAGGCAACCAAATAAAACCAAAAAACAGAAAGGATGCTTTAATTCTTTACTTAACAGTGGAATCCTTGCTCCCAAGACACAGTCTGGGGTGGTGGAGGTTCCCCCCGAGAAGTTCTTGGTTGCTGGCTGGAGCATCCTCAGTCCCCACAGATCCAAAATCCTGAAAGTAAGTCCCATCTGGGTCGCCAAATGATACCGAAAATGCCGGCAAATAAACTAAGACTCATTTCGGAGTTTTAGAAAGCAGCATCCTTTATTTCAGCGCTGGGCGACATGAGGGAATGATTTCCATCAATCATGTGCAACGAGACAAGAGCTGGGGACAGAATATATATCCAACTAACATGCATATGTATAAATTCTCCCTGCATATTCTACTTTCCAAGGACTAATTTTATTATGAACTTCAACACAGTCAAGTCTGTCTCTGCTAATTAGAGCTTCAGAGGCAGCTCTCTGTTTGGCCTTGCATTTTTTAGATAAGTAAATAACATTGTCTGGGTACAGCACTATTTAAAAAAAAACAAACTGTATGAGAAGAACAGTCTGTGTCTGTCTGTCTGTCAAACTTAAAAATACTGCCACTTAGATATCACTTAACTGAAGTTAGTTAGAAAACCAATTCTACAGAAAAACAACTCTCCTTAAGTCAAAATATTCCATTCTCTGCAAAAACAACCACTTCTTATATCGCCTTTGCTTTCTCCCTCTATTTCTAAAAACATGACAAGGAGAAAGGGGAAATTAAATTAGCTTCACAATCTTTGAAAAAGTTGGATGATATTTTAAGCTTTGTTACAAAGGAGGTTGAAAAAGCAGATAGTTTAAGGTCTGTTTCTGGTGTTAAAAACTTGTTATTTTCTGATTCTGTCAGAACTGTAAATGAAAACTTGGATTAATGTTCACATTTTCTTCACTATTCAATTAATGTAGAATATTTTTCTATATGTATTTTGCTATTATTCTTTTTTTACCACAATAATATTATTTAACATTACTGTTGTTGTATATGTTAGAAGCACTATTGAGTCAAAAATGCTACAAGGGCAGCCAGGTCTGAGACCTTTATTTTCCTCTAGTTCTGATATTTCTTATATATCCAATTGCACTGTATGGCATCAAAAATCTGAAGTCTGCAAAGTCTCTTGTCACAATCCTTAAAAAAAATATCTTGACTTTAGATAGATAGTTCAGAAAAGGGGAGGAGGGAGTATGAACAAGAGGAGCGAGAGGAACACTGACCTTGGGGGGAGAAGGAAATCAGTTTGATTGAAAACAAACTTTAAAATTGTCCAGGGACAATCTCCCATTCATTTTTTTTTCCTTTGTGTGTGTGATCATATAAGGTGAATACAAAAGAGAAAAGTAAAAAAGAGAAAGCCCTTTTCCCTTCCCATGGGGTGAGTTCCTGACTTTGTTGCACACTCGACAGCAGACCATCTATGCTTAAC
This sequence comes from Tapera naevia, assembly GCA_033556795.1. NCBI lineage: Eukaryota > Metazoa > Chordata > Aves > Cuculiformes > Neomorphidae > Tapera > Tapera naevia. The sequence continues at coordinate 778,052 of JAUMJJ010000208.1, read as the reverse complement.
AGGGCTTGTCATCACTGAACCTCTGAACTATCTGGAAACACATCTCTGTTTTGACTGGAGCCAGACTGATTCCTCCACACTTGAAAAGGTTGTGTTTCGTTTCCTGTCACCAGGTTGCAAAACATAACTTCATTAATTAGAGAACAAATTTCTGGATATTAAGCATGCTGGGGAAGAGGGGTCAGATACGGTGGGAGAAGGGGAGTGCCAGGGGCAAGAAGAACAGGGTAGAGACCAAAAGGGTTTTGCACAGAGCTTGATGATGGGATTGCTATCTGCTGCTGAGTGAATGGTAAATTTAATGTCACAATACTATCACAGCACATTTATTACACTACCACAAAGCATATCTTTATTTTAATTCCTTTTTGGGTTAGGGGAACGCAACAGGTTTTTGAGGAAATGACCTGCATGTGCTTCAACAGGTCTGTCTATGGCTATAGGGTCTTTTCAGATTCTGCCCATTACCTAAATGCACAGAGGAAAAGCCTCCTTTGTGTCTCCTGGTCTCTGCAGCAAGAAGCAAGAAAGCCTCAGGTGACAGGAAATCATGCTCCATCCCACAGTGTATTGTATTTCGATTATGATTATTATGGGTTCAGAAGACACTGGCCTTTCTCCTCTAATTACACACTGCTTCCCATGCTCCGCAGAATAAAGAGCACTTAGTTCAACAGCTCCTCCAGCCTTTCTCTACTGCCTACCATAAGTCCATGGAAGCTCCTCTATTTCTTATTGTCATTTACCTTGATGCTCCACACGCGAGATTTATCCAGGCTCCTGAAAGACTGAAAGCAGTCCCCAACGATGCAGTTCTCTGTGGAGGCTGGTGGTGGTCGGTTAACCCATTTGTATCCCACTTTCCCTTTCTTTTTTAAAGAAAAACAGTAGGGATCAGGCTGAAAGCCAAAAGTCCAGCAGGAAATGGAAAAAAAAAAATTATCTCAGGGAAGGATAAGTGATAATTAGAAGCTTTTAGCTCATGGATGAGACCTGTTTTATTTTGCTCCCTCCCATGATCAAAGAACCCTTTATTTCGAGGAAAAGGAGCGATAAAAGGTTACTGAATGACTCCAAGAGTAATCAGTGTCTGTTTACACTAGTGACCTGCATCAAGCCTGCAAGGCTTTGTGAGCTCAACTGCAGACCAGAGACTCTGCTGCCAGCTGTCCCCAAACACCACCTTTCCCCCCCACCACCCCAAACACAGAAGCTGCTTTCAGGAGGATCTTTAACCTCTTCTTTGAAGGTAGCATAATGTGTGCAGTGGAAGACAAAAAGCAGAGCCACATAAGTTTGCTTATACGTTTACAGATTGGCCTCAGAGATTCCTGAAGGATCGTTATGACCATATTTCACAGCATTTCATATCACCATAACCCAAAGCTCAGATATTCACCTTTGACCCAGACATGATAAGAGGCATAGACAGCATTCCTCCAATAGTTAAGGTGGAAAAGATACAAAGATGCACTGAGAGTAAAAGAAGGGGCAGCCCCACTGTGATTTAGGTTTTGTAAGCTCCTTCTGATGAGAAGAATTCACAATGATAGATATTTTATCATCAGGAGCTAGATATTCCTGACAATGCCAGCTTTGTGCAGCAGTGGGAATGGGCTTCCTCAAAAATAAACCCTGCAGGATGTGTCCCTTTGGAATCCTAATACTGAGGAGGAAAATCAGTGGTTAGCAAAAGAACGCTTAATTAGTTAAATTAGGGCAATGTTTTTGATTGGGATTCTTGACCCATGCCAGTGAGGCAGGTTGATGCACCGAAGCCTGATTTCAAATAATGGAATGGATGCCTATAAAGAAAGTAAAACCAACTTAATTTAAATGGTGTATTACACACATAGGTAAATCAGTGGTGTGCTGTTGGGATCCAATCCTCTTATATAAGCAGCTGCGTTGTACCTACTCTTACCAACATGAAGAAAATAGTCCTTACCCCTGTAAAAGAAACAAACCATTCAAAGCCCTTGAGGAAACCATATCTACCTTCTTAATATCCTTTCTTTTGACCCTAGAAATTAGCGGGAAATTCAATTACCTGTGCCTAAACTTCCCATTCTACAAAATTAGTGTGATATTTTGTATTTGAGATTTGTATATGTAAAGACTGACTCTACTTGTATTGTCATCTTAAACATTGACTTCAGTGCTGTGGCTCCTCATTAAAGGATGGGCTGACTGTGCTGCTGCAGAGGAGGAGGGAGGTGCAGCAGCAGGTGCTGCCCCCCCCCCACCTGACTGCGCATGTGGACCCAAAGGGTTCAGGCAGAGGTTATTCTGGCAAGGGTCTGTTCAACTGCCAGTGACCCTGGAGCCCCCAGTCCCAATTCCAGAACCTTCCCAAAGGAGCTTCTACATATGTGCCAATTCGAGAATTTTCACAGCAAGATCATCCCTCACATGCTAATAGGGACTTGCCCTTTAAATAGTGCCTGCCAAGCACCCCATGGAACCCCTCTGAAGATGTGCTGCAGAACCACATGTTCCTGAAGATCAAGTTTTTCCAGAGGCCCATGGAGTGGTGACTATTTTTCTCTTCCTCCCCCCCCCCCCCCCCCCCCTTAATTCCTCTTGTGCTCTCACTTCTAACTATATCTCTTTTCCAGAGAGGGTATCAGATTGGGAACTGAACAGATTGAGATCTGTTTTTGCAACTTTGGGAAGTTGCAAATCAGAATGCATCCAAGTATTTGATTCGATATTTTGGCTGAGCCCAAAATAAACGCTGTTTTGAATTTACCCTGGGAGATTTGTCAGTCTCCAATTTTCCATGTAGACACCAAAAGACCCCTCCCTCTCTGACTGTGCAGGTCGGGGGGGACCCAGTGTCAGGAGCGGGACTTGACAGTATAATTTCTTTGGGGGCAAGGGGAGAGCAGTAGGTGTTAGACACCTTGATTAGAGCAAGTCTTCACACAGTCTCCCAGAATATACTTATAGTCAAATTGCCAAGATATAAACTGAATAAACATTCTGTGTTTGTATACACATTCTCTCTTTGAATAAACATTTCGAGTGTGGAAAATTAATTGGATCTCCAGGCTTATAGGGTGGTGGTCAGCGGTACAATGTGCAACCTGTGGCCAGCTGCTAGTGGCACGCCTCCATGATTGATACTGGGGACAATATTGTTTGGCTTCTTTATTAACAACTTGGAAAAGGGGGTGGAGTGTCCCCCCATCAAGCTGGTGGATTATAACAAGTTGGACTGAATGCTTAATATGCTGCAGGACAAAGCTCTTATTCAGAGGGACTTTAATGGCCTGGAGAAATGGGGTGGCAGAAACTTCTGGCTACTGCATGGCCATCGACATCGGCGAGTAGGTGAAACACAGTGTAAAAAGTATTTTTCACTGTAAAAATATTTTCCTTTTTTCTCTTCTGAATCACATTAAAATTGTAAAAAATAAGATGAACAAAACTTCAAAAATATTTTAGTTGGAACCACAAAATAATTCATTTTTTATGAAATACTGTATTTGGCTTTTACATATAGAAGGAAAAAAGCAATATATGTATGTACACTACATGAGTTACTATTGACATTACATTCTACTACTACTAAAAAAAAAAAAAAGGTAGTCAAAATATCTTTAGGGAAAAAGTCAGAGGAAAACATTTTTATCTTCTTGAAGTGAAAAATTTTACCTGATGGCAACAACCTCAATTAATGCTCAATACCTGCTCAAAATGCCTGAACTTTAAGCCAATTCCTGGAATATTATTTTCACTTATTATGAAATTGTATTTTGCAGAAGTTACTATTTGGTTAAGAAATTAACTGAGAGCTGAAAAAGTAGGTGGCAGGAACATGCTCATGAAAAGGGTGAAATCATGAAATAGTAACATCTGTATTTTTATTGGAACAGAGATCTTTTCTATGCAACTTAGTCCTATTCACTTTGGTAGACTACTATAGGTGTATATATGTGTTGCGGTGAGCGAGAGTCAGACACTTACTCATAGAGTTAATGTGAATGCTCTAACTTCATTGATAACATGTGCGGTTGTATATCTTTGGATAGAGGTACACGCGACCGGCATAGCTAGCTGATTGGGTCAATGCTTCTGTCCACGCGCCTTACGGTTGCTGCTGATTGGCTGGAGTACACTGTCCACGCGAAGGGCTTCTGGCTCTGATGCCAGCTGGGCTGCTTCTTCCTTATCTTGGTCTCTGCTTCACATCCTGCTGATATTTTGCAAGCAGGCAAATTCCTCTTGATTGTTTACCAAATTGCTACGAGATGACCCTATGCCCTGTTCATACAACTCTAGTATTTTCCCATGCCCAGCTTCAGCTAGAAATTCTTCTACATATATGTTTTTTTTTTCTCTTTTCATTTTATTTTAGCAGTCTAGAGTTTCATATGTGCAGCTCTTTCCCAGACCTGATTCAGAAGATCAGGTTCATTTCTTGTACATGCACAAACTTGGCTGTCTGTTTTTGCAGCTGGGGAATGCTCACCTACTCAGCTGTGCATCACAATCCCCTTCTCACTGATGTCAAGAACTCCATCCATTGCCTTCAACAGGAGGTAAAGGTGTCCTTTGCTTCATTCAGAGGCAGACCTTCTTATGTTCAGAAGTGCAGACAAACAGCTCACAGGCTTGTGAAAATGTGTCCATTTCTATTTAAGGCAGACCAGTCATTTCTCAGTATGAATGCATAATTTTATTCATGAGTTATTTAATTATCAGAAAATTCTTGTTTCTTTATTAAAACATTAACTTTGACAAAGATTATTACATAAATAATAATACGTGTGAGCTGAACACAGGCAGAGCACAGGATCAACCACAAAGACACAGATCTGGGAAATGACTGCTAAAATTCTTGTAAGATCACACAGGAGCACAGTCCTAGGAATATAAGAAAAAAAAAAAAAGCAAGGAAAAGAAGAAAAAAAAAGAGTACTCAATGTCAACCCCTTTTCCTAAAAGGTTTTGTCATGAATAGTCTGCTGGAGTAATGCCACAAAAGACAATCTTTAGATATTTATTTAAAAAAAAAAAAAAAAGATTTCTGTCCAAACAGATTAGTTGATCCAGATTTTTAAAGTTTGGGAAATATTGATCTATCCTGTTGTAACAACCTCAGCCCAGACTGACCTGCTCAGCCAAAAAGGGGGAGTAGGGTTCTTTTGGATGTTTGTGCGGCAGTCCAGAATGACGATAAATCACCCCCCATGGTAAATTCAAATCCAATATTTATTTTGAACACAGATAAAATTGCTAAAACAGATCTCAATCTGCATTTTACCACAACAAGTACTCTCTCTGATATGCTCTGACTGTGACTTCTCAAAGTTGCAAAGCAGATCTCAGTCTGCATAAATCACAATCTGTACTTTGAACACAAGTAAAGTTGCCAAATTACAACAAAATTCAGATGTCATCTGATTCACCTGTAAGTGCTGAGGGAAAAGAGGTAGAATAAGGGGAGAGAATAAGAAGACAATAAGGCAGAGAGAGAAAGAAAGAGGAGTATCAGGACAAAGAAAGAAAAATAATCACCACACTAGCGGAGCACAGCAGTTCCTCAGGAAACATGGTCCATGGGGTGGTGGGCATGTGCTTCTTGGCAGGGGTTATTTATGATGTCTTTGCCCTATTAACATGCACAGAGTGGACTCACAGCGCCTGTGCTGTTTCTCCGTGTAAACCTTCTCAAAGTGGTTGAGCTGGTTTGAGCTAGCTTTCCCAATCTCTCGAACCGCTCAGTCTGCCTCTCTCCCAAACCTTACCCCCTTTCAAAGGAAGAAAAAAAAAACTATGGAAGAAATCAAAATCACACAATATATATATTTCTATATTTTTCTAATTGCAAAGAACTACACCGCAAGGATATGCAAAGGAGCAAGGGAAGAGGGGAAGGGAAATGGGAAAAAGGACAAAAAAGATCTATATAACACCCGGCATAAAGCTATAACACCCAGTAACTAACAAAGTAAAGAATTAATGAAATCTTACCACGCCACCTCCCCTGTGGAGAGCCAGACGACCAAATCCGACCCATTAAAAAATTTCCCGCAGGCTCGGCAGCAGACAGGACCAATGCAGGGACCTTCTGCTCCTCCGCCTTGCCAGAAGAAGAAGAGAGCGTACTCTCTTATCTACCCCCTATTTATATGTTGGGTTACATTAAAGGAAGATATGGAATACTTCCGTGGATCGAAAGTTAACTCTGTGTAAACATTCTCAAAGTGGTGTAGAAGTGCCTTCAGGAAAATTCTTGGAATTTTGGCTGGGGGCTCCAGGGGTCACTGGCAGCTCAGCGGACCCTTGCAAACCTGAACCCTGTGGGCACACATGTGTAGTCAGGACCACTTCTGTAGCCACACCCCAGGTGTGTGGATGGGGTAACAGCTCCTGCTCCCGCATCTCCTCCTCCCTCTCTCCTCTGCTGCAAATCACCCAGGACAGTTCACTGTGGAGCTGACCCACATGCATGAAAGTTACACAAAATAAAGTCTGTGACTGGTATTCTTGCTTAGTCAGTGATGGGAAACAATCTCTCTGCATTTTTCCTATCTTCCAAAATGCCTTTGAAAGCAGAGATGTGAAACTAAAATAATGAGAGATTTTCCTGGCAAACCCATGTTTTAAATAAATTAATAGATGCTTCCCCCTTTAGGCAAAGGAAAGAAACTATAGAAAACTTAGAGAAACCGAACCACACCAAAATATATGTGTATTTGTACATATACACAGCTGCATACAGTAAGGATATTATGTAAAATTCCCAAGAAAGGGAAAAAGGGAAAGGGAAAATAGGGAAGAGGGGAAGGGAAAATAAGAAAAAGGGGCAAAAAGGAACAAAACCAAAACAGGTATGCACAATTGAAAAACCGGCAACTAACAAAATAAAGAACTAGCAAAATCTCACCACTTCCCTTGAGAAAAGTAGGACAGCCAAACCTGGCCCAGCACTCTCCCCTCACGCGTGGGCAAACAACAGCAGTCACCGCAGGCCTCAGCTCTAGACAAGACCAAAACAAGGGACCCACTGTTCCCAAACCTCGCCAGAAGAGAAGAGAGCGAACTCTCTTATCTACGTCTTATTTATATGTTGTGTTACGTTAAAGGAAGATATGGAATACTTCCTTAGATTTCTGAGCCCTGTTGCTAAGGAAGTCCTAAAAAATCCAAAAGCCAACCCACTACACTAATAGAAGCCACTGATGTCTCATTGGTTGACTTGGCAGCCATGGAAACACAGCGACCTTGCAGCAGAAGGTGAGAGCATGAGGTTGCACACACACACACACACCCCCACATACCCAAAGACTTAGCCATAGGTAGGTTTATTCACATGAATGTTTCATTGTTGACTTAGCAGCACAGGAACAACATTATTCATGTGCTTAATGACTGAAAAAAATAATCATATTTTCATACACTAGCTCACACTTTTAACCAACAGCTTGCTCCTTGATGTGCAATACTTATAGCATTTCTTTTGTTCTGTTTTCCAAAATGCAGACACATACCAGTATTAACTGGAAAAACTCCACATACAAGGGTCAAATTTAAATGGACATATCATTAGCAACCAGCAGGACTGTGAGTGTGTTGGTATGTAAATACCTAACTACTCTTAACATGAAGTCTGAAATTATCCCACAGAAAGTCAATGAGCTCCCTAAGCATCTGCCAGGCTGGAAGCTGTGAATAGATGCACTACAGTTAAAGATGTGCCTGTACTGCTACTTCTTCCACAGCAGGAGTGTTTAGTAATTTGTTAACTTTAACATCTTCCTTTTTGATGGTATCAGTCTGTTTCTGTGGTGAGAAGTGCTTGGAAAGCCATCATAATCTGATAACCAGTGCTTCCTACCATCCCTGTTACAAGGGAAGTTCACTGTGATGGTATCTGCCTCAATTAGTCTATAAGAAGCTCAATCAAAAAAGGTGAAGAAATAATTGGAAAAATTCATATTGATGTTCCTTGACTTTGGAGCAGGATGTTAAAATGCCTTAGTGCTCAGAACAAGACTGCCAACAATGATATACTTCCAACAGGTATCATTAAAACAGAGCAAATAATGCTTATTACCAAGAGACAAAAGAAGTCTTCCAATTGAATTTAATGGGCTCAAGATCAAAACCTTTCTGCAGTCTTATCTATTTCAGCTACAGGAAGATACTATAAATACAATCTCATCGAGAGGTATGGAGAACCTAGTTCTCCCCACCGCTACAGATAAGACAGTGGAATTCTGCTCTCCTCCTGTAGAAAATATTTTAGAAGACTCAGAGCATTCTGTGATCCTTGAGGCCTGTATACACAACCTTGCCTACGTGCCAAACGACAAAGATAAAGTGACCTTGGCATATTATGAGAAAATGGAATGTTAGCTGATAGATAAGAAAGAGAATGTGAAACAGGAGGTTTTAGCTGCAAAAGAAGGGAGGTTGCAGGGTATCAGATAACAGCGCATGGACAGAAACTTATAACCAATTAAGATAGAGAATATACCAAATGGACAGCATGTAGTAGCCAATTATATGTACACTTGTAGCGTGTGAACACAGATTGTGAGTATAAACTAATGTGTGGAAGCACAATAAAGTGAGCACTGACTCTACCTCTGTGAGGATACGTCTGTGACTCCAGGGGCTCTCCGATATTTGGCGCCCGAACAAGGGACGGGCAGCCTCGACGAAAGAAGCTTTCTCAGAGACGGCGGTTCACGGGGAACGAAAGGGTCGAGGGAAGAGGAACGAGCTGTCTAATGCTTTGATACAGAGCGACGGCAGAGGAGAGATGGACAGGAGAGGCTGAGAGTCGGTGACCTCAGACCAAGGTAGGAAGACTAGCTATCTTCCCCGGTCAGTTAAAGGGCTGCAAGCATGGAAGTAGAGTGTGCTGCAGTGAAAAAACTGCTACTAGGAATACTCGCTAAGCGAGCACAAGCAGTTACTGAGAAGGCGTTAGAAAAATTAATACAGTGGGCCAGAGAACATAAGCATATGAAATGTCCATCAATGTTGTTTGATTGGGAGGAGTGGAGAAGGGTTGGAGATGAACTTTGAGACTTAAATATCACTAAAAAAGGAAAAGAGCCATTTACTGCTTGTAATACAACTTGGAGAACTGTGACTAATGCCTTGCAAGAGTTAAAAATAGAATCGAAAGTGATCGCTGCAGCTGTGCAGGCAATAACAGCCCCTGTACCTACAACCACAGCTGCTCCACTGTCTCGTAGCCGTAGCTGCATTGAAGCATTTTTTGGTGCTATTAAGGGTCAATCGAGCGATAAGACGTGTGACTCTGTTAATGAGCTATTAAGAGTTAATAATTTGTCAAATGAAGCAGAAAAAACAAGCGACATGCCATCAGTCACGAGTGATGTTCACGCTTCGGCGGCCGAAAGTGAACTGACAGACAATACGGAAGGAACTGCAGTGACACCCAGTGATGATGTAAGAGTGGGAGGAGCCAGTTGTCACAAGAAGTTATACCCACCCTGGCCTCCTCCTCCCCCTGAAGCGTTTTTTTTACCAGGAGACGGTTCATCTGAAGATGAAACACAGCCACAACATAAAACAATAATTCCACGAAGCAGTGAATTACAAGATCTCAAGAGACAAATGGAGGAACCTATTAATGGTCTACATCACAGAATGGAACAATCATTGTCGACATTTGCATCACATACGAGGACTGAAAGATCTGTCCAGGAACTGGCCGAAAGTATTATAAAGCCTTCAGCACCACCTTTAGGTGGTATAGGTAAAGGGTTGTGTCCACCACCATATGCGGCCAGTTCTATGATTCCGCCAAGGTCTGGTAGGCAGTCAGGTGTAATCCGAGATGCCATATTAGAGGGAGATTGACATCCGGCAGGTAACCTAGCTTTTCCTGTATTGTTTGATCAACATGGTAATAGTTATGAGCAACATGATTGGAAAATTTTACAACAAGTCAAAAAGACTGTGCAGGAGAAGGGAATAAAGTCTGAAGCCACTAGGGCTGAGTTAGATTGGATTTTTACAGCAGATGTTAATTCGCCATATGATTGTCGAAATTTAGCTAAATTGTCGTTATCTCCTTCACAGCAAATAATATGGGATAGAGAATGGTCTCGTCTTGCAGAATTGGAAGCCATGAGGCAAAGGGATCGACAAAATATGTTAAATGGTGTAACTCCAGAAATGTTGACAGGATCCGGGGCATTTTCTAATGTAACTTTACAATTGCAATACCCTAGAGCGTTACACCATTTAGCAGCACAATTGGCTCGACAGGCATTTTATGCAATCCCTGATGATAGTCCAACTCCCTCATTTACAAATGTGAAACAGGGGTTAACAGAATCATATACAGCATTTATTGATCGTTTATCAGCATCTCTCACAGCTCAGTCTAACATGAATGAGGATGCCAAACAATCAATGTTTAAACTGTTAGCCTTTGAAAATGCAAATGCAAAGACAAAATCTATTCTAGCGACATTGCCTAAGGAAGCCGGAGTTGGTGATATGATTGAATTAGCAAATCGGGCACAAAATAGTGCACAAGGAAATTTAATTGCTCAAGCTGTATCGTCACCAACGACTAATCTGTTGGCTGCTGCAGTACAAAAGATAAGATCAAAAACATCTAGTGATAAGCTTGTCACAGGAATTTGTTACAAATGTGGGAAAAAGGGCCACCACAGGAGAAATTGTTCTGCTACTGTGTGGTGTGATCATTGTCAAAATAATAATCATGCTACTGAAATATGTAGGATAGCAAAAAACATGAATCAAAGCGCGAAGGGACCCCGCGCAACGACACAAGTGGCAGGTCCCTCAGTGCTGTCCAGCAACTACCTCCACCAGCCACAAGGGGGAGCCTGGGAATCGATTTGGCAACAGCAGTAGATAATACTCTAACAAAGACAGCTGTACATAAAATACCAACTGGTGTAACTGGGTCTATTTTTTATAAAAGAAGCTTAACAGGAGCTCTTTTGTTAGGAAGATCATCTGCTAGTGTAGCAGGATTAATTGTGCTACCAGGGGTAATTGACACTGATTTTGTAGGAGAAATAATGATTATGGTTTACACGTTAACACCACCCTTAATCATAAAACAAGGCACAAAAATTGCTCAATTGATTTTGTATTTGAAACATCCTACTGACAAGGAAATATTCAGAACAGCACCAGAGTGGGGCTCAAAAGGATTTGGATCTACTGGGCATACACTAGTAAATCTTGTACAGCAAATGCAAAACAAGCCAATGATAAAATTAATTCTCATGAGTGATACAGAAAAACTCCCTGTTAAGGCCATGATGGATACTGGGGCTGATGTCACAATCATCAACAAAAGGTTATGGCCCAAAAATTGGCCCATGCAGCAAGTGTGTGATACAATTCAAGGTGTTGGAGGAGGAGGAGCTCCTCTACAAAGCTCTATGCCAATCCAGATCATGTTTCCAGGTCAATCTGTTACCCTTAGACCATATGTAATGTTGTTACCTGGGGACTTGGAAGGTTTAGTTGGTCGTTGCATTACATGTACCACCAACTAATACAATTTTTTAGTACAGGTCACTGCAATGCAGTCGCCGACTCCGAAAATTCAATGGAAAACGGACGAGCCTGTATGGGTTGAGCAGTGGCCATTGTCTGCAGAGCGACTGCAAATTGCACATCAACTAGTTCAAGAACAACTACAAGTAGGACACATTAAACCTTCCATAAGCCCCTGGAACACTCCTATTTTTGTAATTCCAAAGAAATTAGGAAAATGGCGATTATTGCATGATTTACGTAAAGTTAATGAGCAGATGTGGCCAATGGGTGAATTACAACCAGGAATGCCATTGCCCACTATGTTGCCTCAAGATTGGCATATCTTAGTAATAGATTTGAAGGATTACTTCTTTATGATTCCTTTACAGCCAGAGGATACGGTAGGGTTTGCATTTACCCTACTGTCAATCAACAAAGCTGCACCAGCGTCTAGGTATGAATGGGTAGTATTACCGCAAGGGATGAAAAATTCTCCCACAATGTGTCAACTTTATGTATCCTGGGCTTTAACCCCAATAAGAGATAAATTGTCAGATACAATCATTTATCATTACATGGATGATATTTTGTTTTGTCAAAAAACACCCATTCAAGAAAATTTTATCACATTTACTGGTGAAACTCTTGGTGCCAAAGGTCTCGTGATAGCTCCAGAAAAAATACAGAAATCATCTCCATGGAAATATGTAGGTTGGCTAGTTCATGCCAAAACAAACTGCAAAAAGTAGAAATCAAAACATCAATAGCAACCTTGAATGATGTGCAAAAATTGATTGGTGATCTGCAATGGGTACGAAATGTAGTGGGTATTACAAAGACATTGAACCACTAATGCCCCTTTTAAGTGGGACAGATGCCATTCAGCCTGTTACCTGGACTTCTGAACACGAGCAGGTTGTACAACAGCTAAGTACCAAAATTGTACAGCAGACTGCAGATCGTTATTTAGAAAATGTACCTTTAGGTGTGGTAATTTACAATGACACATTGTATCCCTTTGCATTAATACTACAATGTTCTGCTTGGCAAAAGGAAAAGGGGGGAAAGTCAGTTGACATTTCGTCATCATCTAATGCCAAACAGAACAGCAAGCAGAATCAAACACCTAATGCCAGAACAAAAAATCAAGTAACAATCCTGGAATGGTTGTTTCCACCTTTTACAGCACTTAAGAGTATATGGCAAAGAATGGAAGTAATCAGCCATTTGATAAAAAAGGGTCGCCAGAGATGCAAAGATGTTAGTGGCAGTGAACCAGATTGGATAAGTTTGCCCATTAAATTAGAAGACTTAGAGTGGATGTTACAAAATTCTGAGACTTTACAGATATCCTTATTAGAATATGAAGGTACATTACACAACAAAGTACCGGTGGATAAAAGATTAGGCTTTATTTTACAACAACATTGGATGCAAATACCTAAAGTTGTTCAACAACATCTACAGGGTCAGACAGTTTTTACAGACGCAGGAAAAAGATCCAAGCGTGCTGCCTGTGTATGGAAGGAAAAGGATGAGTGGCAGCATCATGTTATAGAGGGAGATATACAGGATTCTCTGCAAACATTGGAGTTAGCAGCAATCACCTGGGCATTAATTAACTCGAAAGATTCACCAGTGAATATAGTATCTGATTCACAATACTCAGTAGGAGTTGTAGAAAGAATTGAAGATGCATTAATCAGACCTCCTAATAATAAAAGGCTAGGAGAATTGTTTTTCCAGATTCAACAAGCAATTAATGTTCGGACAGAACAGTACTGCATCATCCACATCCGTAGTCATTGCAATAACATAGGATTGGGCGAAAGTAATGCTCTAGCTGAATCACTTGTCAGTGCCGCCATTCCTACCCCGGTTGATGCCTTTACCATGGCTAGAGAAAATCATTCTATGTTTCATCAAGCTGCTCGCGTTTTAAAGTGACAATTTAACTTAACCTAGGCGGACGCTCAAGGTATAGTTAAATCGTGTGCATAATGTAGTCAGCATGGAAAAGGGTTAGGACTAGGACTGAATCCAAAGGGGTTGGGAGCTTGTGAAATATGGCAGATGGATGTCATACATGTACCTGAATTTGGAAAGCTTAAATATGTGCACGTGTGCATTGACACATTTTCAAAAATTATTTGGGCCACGGCACAGGCAGGAGAAAAAGCAATACATGTAATCAGACATTTGACTGTATGCTTTGCAGTAATGGCGGTGCCAAAATGTATAAAAACAGATAATGCCCCTGTATATGTGGGAGGAAGAGTAGAGAAATTTTTGCAAACATGGGGAATTACAGAATACCTTGCAAAGCAGAAAGATGTAACAGAATTACATCCACAGATAAGGTTAAGTAAAGTGCTTTTTATGCTCAATTATCTTAGTTTGGTAGCAGGCTTAGAGCAAGCATCTGTAGTAATTCATAATAGTGGTGTGAAAATGCAAGCTACGCCTGAAATACAGTTGTGTCGTAAGAACCCCAAGACAGGATTATGGGAAGGACCGAGCCTGTTGCTATTTACTGGTCATGGTTATAGTTGTGTTTCCACAGATCAAGGTCCCTTATGGATTCCCAGTAAATGGACACGCCCAGCAGTCAAGTCGGTCAACCGAACACACGAGAGCGACAGCAAAGAGTAAAAAGCATTCTACTTCAACAACTTTGAACAGAAATTAGCAAACCCAGCAAGAGGTTTCGCCCACAATATGTAATTGTGAACATACTTGACCGACAAGGACTGAAGGGGGGGCTTGAGAATTGAATTCTGTTATAGCCATTAATCGTGATCGCAATTGTGTATATTGTAATTGTGCTTTGAATCTTTTATTAGAGTGTGGAGTCTGTGGCAATAGGTTGATAAGAAATAGTCACGTAGTAGCAACTGAAGGTAGTCTTTGTGCTGCACATTATCACCAGAATTTTGAGGATTTTTATATAGCAGCAGGTATCATATATAATCAGCATCATTTTGGATCAGGAAGTGCTTTTCGTCAAGCTCAAGCAATTTGGTCCTTAAAATGTGCCATCCAGAAAGTTAAACAAGCCAACAAGTCAAGGTTGATCACTTTACAGTGTGGACCCAGTTGACACTGGGTGTAGTGATCATGAGATAATTGAGTTCTCTCTGAACAATGTAATAAGAAAAGCCAGGAACAGAACATCGATGCTGGATTTTCAGCAGGCAGATTTTGGATTATTTAAGGAACTGGTCAGGAAAGTACCCTGGGAAATAGCTCTTAGTGGCAAGGGGGTGGAGGAAGCTTGGATACACTTCAAGAATGAAATCTTGAAGGCGCAGGAGCGGGCTGTCCCCATGCGTTGTAAGAAGAGTCGTAGGGGCAGACGGCCGGCCTGGATGAGTAGGGAACTTCTGAAGGAACTAAGTAAGAAAAAGAGGATGTATCATCGTTGGAAAGAAGGGGATGTAAGCCAGGTCATGTTCAAGGATGTTGTTAAGTTGTGTAGGAGGAAAATCAGGGAAGCAAAAGCCCAGCTGGAGCTCAAATTGGCCACTTCTGTTAAGGACAATAAGAAGAGTTTTTATAAATACATCAATGGCAGAAAGAAGGGCGGCAGCGACCTCCACTCCTTGTTGGATGTGGAGGGAAATATAGTAACCAAAGATGCAGAGAAGGCTGAGGTACTTAATGCCTTCTTTACCTCAGTTTTTAACAGCAAGGATGTCAGCTCGCTTGACAGTTGGCCTTCTGAAGTGGTTGATGAGGGCAGGGTGAAATATGGCCCTCCAGCAATCCATGAGGAGGAAGTTAGAGACCTGCTGAGCCACTTGGACCCTCATAAGTCTATGGGGCCAGATGGGATCCATCCTATGGTGCTGAGAGAGCTGGCGGATGAGCTTGCTAAGCCGCTCTCCATCATCTTTCAGCAGTCCTGGCTCACTGGAGAGGACCCGGAAGACTGGAAGTTGGCCAATGTGACGCCCATCCACAAGAAAGGCCGTAAGGATGATCCAGGTAATTACAGACCTGTCAGCCTGACCTCGGTCCCAGGTAAAATCATGGAGAAGATAATCCTGGGTGAAATCATGCGCCACCTGCAGAACGGTCAAGAAATCAGGCCCAGCCAGCATGGGTTTAGGAGGGGTAGGTCCTGCCTGACCAAACTGATCTCCTTTTACGATCATGTGACTCGCCTGGTGGATGAGAGGAAGGCTGTGGATGTGGTATACCTGGACTTCAGCAAGGCCTTTGACACTGTCTCCCACAGTAGACTCCTAGGGAAGCTGGCAGCCCATGGCTTAGATGGGAGCACTCTGTGCTGGGTTAGGAATTGGCTGGATGGCTGAGCCCAAAGAGTGGTGGTCAATGGTGTTTCATCCAGTTGGCGGCCGGTCACCAGTGGTGTCCCCCAGGGATCGGTATTGGGTCCCGTCCTGTTTAATATCTTTATTGATGATCTGGATGAGGGGATTGAGTCCATCATCAGCAAATTTGCAGATGATACCAAGCTGGGAGGAAGAGTTGATCTGTTAGAGGGTAGGATGGCCCTACAGAGGGACCTGGACAGATTGGAGAGATGGGCTGATTCTAATGGGATGATGTTTAATAAGTCCAAATGTCGGGTATTTCATTTTGGACACAACAATCCCATGCAGAGCTACAGACTGGGGACAGAGTGGCTGGAGAGGAGTCAGGCAGAAAGGGACCTGGGAGTGCTGGTGGACAGGAAGCTCAACATGAGCCAGCAGTGTGCCCAGGTGGCCAAGAAGGCCAATGGCATCCTGGCCTGCATCAGGAATAGTGTAGTAAGCAGGACCAGAGAAGTTATCATCCCCCTGTACTTGGCACTGGTCAGGCCTCACCTTGAATACTGTGTACAGTTCTGGGCCCCCCAGTTTGGGAAGGATGTTAGGATACTGGAATGTGTTCAGAGGAGGGCAACAAAGATGGTGAAGGGGCTGGAGCACAAGCCCTATGAGGAGCGACTGAGGGAGTTGGGGCTGTTTAGTCTGGAGAAGAGGAGGCTCAGGGGAGACCTCATTGCTCTCTACAACTACCTAAAAGGAGGTTGTAGTCAGGCAGGGGTTGGTCTCTTCTCTCAGGTGACCAGTGGCAGAACCAGAGGGCATGGACTTAAGCTTCGTCAGGGAAAGTTTAGACTTGATATGAGGAAAAAGTTCTTCACTGAAAGGGTGATTGGCCATTGGAATGGGCTGCCCAGGGAGGTGGTGGAGTCACCGACCCTGGAGGTGTTTAAGGGGAGACTGGATGAGGTATTGAGTGCCATGGTTTAGATGATGGTTGGTGTTAGTGTTGGTGTTAGTGTTATAGGTTGGACTTGATGATCTCAGAGGTCCTTTCCAACCTTGTGATACTGTGATACTGTGATACTGTGACACAAATTAAAGGAAATAGATGATGTTCTTGGAAATTGGTTTTCTCAGCTTGGCATTACAGGCTGGCTAAAAACACTCCCGATCGAAGGAATACATATTTTAATAGTTATATTAGAGGTCATGATTTTAATAAGTTGTATGCTGTCTTGTGAAAAGAAAAGTTTAGAAAGAATTGTTTATGTAGTTTGGGTTGTGCAAAAAGAAAAAGGGGGAATTGTAGAAAATATTTTAGAAGAATCAGGGCATTCTGTGATCCTTGAGGCCTGTATGCACAACCCTGCCTACGTGCCAAACGACAAAGATACAGTGACCTTGGAATGTTATGAGAAAATGGAATGTTAGCTGATAGATAAGAAAGAGAATGTGAAACAGGAGGTTTTAGCTGCAAAAGAAGGGGGGCTGCAGGGTATCAGGACAGAAACTTATAACCAATTAAGATAGAGAATATACCAAATGGACAGCATGTAGTAGCCAATTATATGTACACTTGTAGCGTGTGAACACAGATTGTGAGTATAAAGTAACATATGGAAGCACAATAAAGTGAGCACTGACTCTACCTCTGTGAGGATACGTCTGTGACTCCAGGGGCTCTCCGATATCCTCCTTCCTCTCAATAGAAAAATATGTAGAACCATGCAAAAACTACACTATCAGAGATGATACTTCTCCCAGTATAAAACAATATAATTCTCTTGGCTTCAATAAACTGATGCAAGTTTACACCAAACAAGCTTTATTATTTAAGTCTACCTAACTGAATCAGCTCTTGCACAAAAAAAAACCCCTCACCAACAAAAATCATAACACCTTATAATGAATATATTAAAACCAAATCTCTGTGCTGATGGGTATATTTCTATAACCCTTTCTCCATTTTCCATACAGATATGCATGTACATTGTGTAAGGTATCTTTCCCATGATGTCTTATGCATAGAAAATGCAAAGTTCAAGCATTAATAATAATCATAAAAAACCCCAAATCAAACAATAATAATAATTATGGAACCAATTCAACATGATGACAGCAATAACTGGTTTTGAAACCCTGCAAGTGTAAAAAGTCTTGTTTGTTTTATGAGCCTGTGCACAGTGCTAGTCTTAAAAATAAAAAAAATTCTTTCCAGCTCAGATTTCATAATTTAGACCATTTAAGTCAGTCACTGGGAAGAGAGAAAGACAGCCATCTCAAAATAACATTAGCACTATGCACAGAGTAATATTATTATTTTGGGTTTTTTGCATTTAAAATTAAATCAACAGCAACCAGCTCCCTAATAAATGAAAGTTCTAACAGGTACACCAATCAAAATGTGTTTTGTGCTTAGCAAGTACAACTCATCTGGAGAATAATACATGCAGGGGTCATTGAAGGGCTCTAACATCCTAGAACATGATTATTCAGTTATTATTGCCTTTTATTGAACAAGCAAGTCAACATTTTATTTGACTTCTCTAAATAGGTATTCAAACATTGACCTCTATTCTGGGTTGCAAATGTACTGAGGCTTGTACTGAAACTAATTTTCATTTAATTCCCAAAAGTCTCTGTGCGTCTGTGCTGCTCAGCACCTGGCCCTTACTAAGATAACAATCAGATATTTCATATTTTCAATGAGTCACTTTTTTTTCTAGTGGAGGAAGGTCTGCAGAAAAAGGAAGTGGGTGAACATGTTTTCTTTTGTTCTGTAACCTCAGCCCCATCACCAAAATAAATTTCCCATATCAAGACGTGATCCCAAGTGCTGCATGATGAACTTCAACCACAGAAACAGAATTTGGAAATTCTAAGAGAACTTCAACTTTTTGCCTCTCAATGACACAGCAAGATAGATACTTCAGACACTGATCTGAGCGCTCTGTGGGGCTAGACACTGCAAAGAGATTAGAGTTGATGCTTCATATTTCTACCTCTACAGTATATTGATAAAGGAGGGAAGATTTAAATAAAAATTAGCATTGTAAGGTTAATTGTCTAGTTACACAACAGAATACAAAAAGCTTAAAATGACCCAAATAAGGAATGAGTGAGGGATTTGTAGGGGGTCTCTTTAAAGCTTTAAGGCTTCTCTTAACTTTAAGAAACTTTGTAAGCTAAACAAACTTTAGATTTAGAAAAGCTGTGTCCTCCCCCTCTTGTATGTAACTCAGTCTTGCTGATAACCACCTGGACTTTGGACATTCTGTTTGATAAGTTGTACAAGAAAAAAGGGGGAGTACTGAAGACTCAGCAGAAGCCAATTAGAGACTTGACTAATGACTAAGGAGCTCTCTGAACATGTGCAAGGGAGTAAGGTGAGAAGTTCACCCTGAGGATGACTGCTTGATTCATCCCCAAAGATCCTCTGAAGACCACCACCAGGGGGTACAACGCAGGCGCAGCTGGGAGCAGACAATGGAAATGATCTCTTGGACTCATTTTAATACGAAATGGGGAAAAGTTATGCATATGTATAAGTAAAATTAGGTAATCTCATTATTATATATTATAGTAGCACATATAACCACGCAGGTTCTTTGTCTGGGTGAGCAGGGCTTTTGGAATAATCCACCCTGTCGCTTGCTAGTGAAATAAATGCATACCTATTCTATAACTTATGCGAGTTATTGGGTTTGTTTCCGCAGCTCAGTTTGGCAGCATCTGTGATCACACATGAGGCAGATTATTAGCATTTTAAGGAGTGAGTGATGCTTGCAGCCTCTCAGATAAGGCATTGTAACATTAACTGACAGCTTGTGGGAATCAAGGTATTTTCCTTACATATGTAAAAATGAAACTCAGGTAATAGTTACAAGTTCTGCACTCCAGGGGAAGTGCGTGATGACTGAGACAAGGAGCTTTATTATCTTCTTCTTTAGGGCTGGCTTTTTTGGAGGCAGCAGTAGGAGCAAAAGCATTGCCATAAACCTCCTAGTAGGCTCTTTCATGATAGAAGGGGTGTTATAAGCGAATGAAGGCAACAGAGTCCAAATCAAGTTTACTAAGTATTTATTTAGGTAGGAAAGCAAAAGCAGCGCTGGGCGGCCGGGCAGTAGCAATTCCACCACGGCTCGCAGCTTCAGATGATTCAAACAGTCCTTTTTATCCCCAGTACTATTGCTGGGAAAGTTTTCGGGGGGGGTCTCTGGTCCCCCTTCGGCCTGGGTTACTGGCACCTCGATGTTTCACAGGAGGGGGTTATGTCATCTCTTGCAAAAGACAGATGGCCCCTCCAGTCTCCTTGGGAACTTTGTACCAGATACCAGCAAGGCCATAAAACTCCAGCCTGGTGCTTCCTTCTTCCTTTATCTTATCTTTTCACAAACTGCTGCTGGCTTCAGGCAATTCCCAAAAACTCTGTTGCAGAATCAGGTAAAACAGATTTTCCTTGTAAAAAGACAAAGACCACCATAGTAACATAACATTTGCAGTTTAACATTTGCTTAAGACAATACATTTTAATAATATGATGGCTAAACACATTCTGCTAAGCAGGTTGTTCTCATCTTTGGGGCAGCTTCACTGTTCCCTTTGCTGAGTTGGCTTGATCAGCAAATTACTCCTAGCTACTTATTACAATGAAGCAAGACAGTTCCTAGTCTTCATGCTTGATTAAAAATATACAGAGATTCAAATTACCAAGGCAGCATAACATTAGAATTAAACATACTTGAGCAAACAAAACATTATTCTCTAGGTCTGATTAACAAGTTTTTCAAGGTTACTTAGTACAGGTGCACTCCAAGTTACAACTTCGCAAAAGTTGCAAACTACAGATCCCCCATCTGTTCAGATCACAATCTGATACCCTCAAGGCAGCTGGACAGAACAACACAATTCGGATCCAATCTGATGCATACTAGAGCCATGGAAAACAGAAGAAAGAAACAAAAAAAAAAAAGGGAGAGAGAGAAGAATAAGGGGGGGGGAATGGGAAGAGGAAAACAGTCATCACTCCATGGACCTCTGGAAAATGTGGTCTTCAGGAGCACGTGGTCCTGTGGTTCTTCTGCAGCATGTCTTCTCAGGCGGTTTCTGTTGAAGACGGAGGGAGTCACCGACACCAGATGGTTCATCAGTGGAACTCGTTTATTGGTCGTGTTACAATCACTTTTATAGCCACCATAATTAGGTTATACATATTGCAAAGCTCAGGCTCATTATTGGTCGTACGATAATTAGGTTATACATATTGAAAAACTTTAGCTCCTTATTGGTTACAGACTTTATCACTGCACATACATTCCTGTAGTTTTAGAAATCCATCTGGTCCCGTGGGAGACATCCTGTTATCTCCCTTGCCTAAGCTTTACTGCACAACAAGGGCCCACTGACCTTGCTGGTCAGTATTTTCTCACTTAGCTCAGTATTTTCCCACTCAAGGCCTAAGCAGCTTGCTTTTGTCAGGCTCATGTCTGCTTTCAGTGAGCCAGGTTTCAGTAAGTCTCTCCACAATTCCCCCGTTTTCTTTATTTAAGGCAATGTGGCTTTGTAACATATTTTGCACTAGGTTTTTCAAGTTCATTCTGCAAACATTTAAACATACAAGGGAGAATCAATAAGATGACAAAATTATAATTAATATGACTAGTCCTTATTTCAACAATTCTGATACCCAGGGTCCAAATCCAATATTGGCCAATCATTCTCATAATGGGTCTGTAAGCTAAAGTCTTTTAAGTGTGTTTGCATTTCTGTTATTTGTTTGTGTATTGATGTTGAGTGATCAGACAGATTTAAACAACACATACCTTTGATCAGGAGTGTTCTTAGCCAGCCTGTAATACCAAATTGAGAATCAATTTCCAAGAACATCATCTGTTTCCTTTAATTTGAGTCAATTGGGTCCGCATTGCAAAGCAATCAATCTTGACTTCTTGGGTTGTTTAACTTGCTGGATGGCAAGTTTTAAGTACCAAATTGCTTGAGCTTGGCGAAAACCACTTCCTGATTCAAAATGATAAAAATGTAGCTGATTATATGTGATACCTGCTGCTATATAAAAATCCTCAAAATTCTGGTGAAAATGTGCAATACAAAGACTACCTTCAGTTGCTGCTATGTGACTATTTCTTATCAACCTATTGGCACAAACTCCATACTCTAATAAAAGATTCAAAGCACAATTACAATATACATAATTGCAATCACAATTAATAGCTATAACAGAATTCAATTCTCAAGCCCCCTTCAGTCCTTGTCAGTCAAGTACGTTCACAATTACATATCGTGGGCGAAACCTCTTGCTTGATGTGTTAATTTCTGTTTGAAGTTGTTAAAGTAGAATGCTTATTACTCTTTGCTGTGGCTCTCATGTGTTCGGTTGACTGACCCGACTGCTGGGCGTGTCCATTTACTGGGAATCCATAAGGGACCTTGATCTGTGGAAACACAACTATAACCACAACCAGTAAATAGCAACAGGCTCGGTCCCTCCCATAACTCTGTCTTAGGGTTCTTATAACACAATTGTATTTCAGGTGTAGCTTACATTTTCACACCACTATTATGAATTACTACAGATGCTTGCTCTAAACCTGCTACCAAACTAAGATAATTAAACAATTAAGTGTAAAAAGCACTTTACTTAACCTTATCTGCGGATCTAATTCTGTTACATCTTTCTGCTTTGCAAGGTATTCTTTAATAGTTCCATATGCTCATTCCACAATCACTTGAACTGTGGAAAAATGCGGAATACCTGTTACATGCTTAATTCCCATGTTTGCAAAAATTTTCTCTACTTTACCTCTATAACATGATACTGCTACTCTGTTCACATAGGTCTTATTGATTGGTTGTCTTAATGTTCATTCCTTACAGTTATATAACTCTACTACTATACTACCTTCTCTTATACCCTAGAGGTGAGTTTAAGGTTATTCTGAAACACAGCATGTCCCTTAACCTTAAAGCCCTTATGTCTCTTATTTTTAGCTGAACAATTTCTCCTGTTGTGGCCCCTTTTAAGGAGATAACAATTTAGCGAAATTTTGACAATCATATGGCAAATTAACATCTGCTGTAAAAATCCAATCTAACTCAGCCCTAATGGCTTCAGACTTTATCCCATTCTCCTGCACAGTCTTTTTAACTTGTTGTAAAATTTTCCAAATCATGCTGCTCATAACTATTACCATGTTGATTAAATAATACAGGAAAAGTTAGGTTACCTGCTGGATGCCAATCTTCCTCTAATATGGCATCTCGGATTACACCTGACTACCTACCAGATTTTTGCAGAATCACAGAACTGTCTGCATACAGGTGATGGACATAACCCTTTACCTATACCACCAAAAGGTGATGCTGAAAGCTTTGTAGTACTTTCAGCCAGTTCCTGGACAGATCTTTCAGTCCTCGCATGTGATGCAAATGTCGACAACGATTGTTCCATTCTGTGATGTAGAGCATTCGTAGCTTCCTCCATTTGCCTCTTGAGATCTTGTAACTTGCTACTTCGTGGAATTATTGTTTCATGCTGTGGCTGTGCTTCATCTTCAGATGAGTTGTCTCCTGTTAAACAAACCGCTTCGGGGGGAGGAGGCCAGGGTGGGTATAACTTCTTGCAACATCTGGCTCCTCCCACTCTTACATCATCACTGGTGTCACTGCAGTTCCTTCCGTATTGTCTGTCAGTTCACTTCCGGCCGCCGAAGCGTGAACATCGCTCGCGGCTGATGGCACGTCGCTTGTTTTTTCTGCTTCATTAGACATATCATTAACTCTTAATAAATCATTAACAGAGTCACACATCTTATCGCTCGATTGACCCTTAATAGCAACAAAAGTACTTCAATGCGACTGTGGCTGCGAGACGGTGGAGCAGCTGTGGTTGTAGATAAAGGGGCTGTTACTCCCTGCACAGCTGCAGCGGCCACTTTCGATTCTATTTTTAACTTTTGCAAGGCATTAATCACAGTTCTCCAAGTTGTGTTACAAGCAGTAAATAGCTCTTCTCCCACATTAGTGATATACAAAGTCCCAAAAGTTCATCCCTCTTCTGCTTCAAAAGCACTAGCGGAGTTTGTGAAAAAAAAAACTCCTCTTTATTCCATGATTCAATGGAATCCTTTATACCACGCTTTTATAAAAAGCACTTTAGGAGACTAAGAGCTGCTTCTTTTTCCATTTTTCTATCCTGCACCAGGTACCTGTTTATGGCCATTGCACCCTTCCAAAGTCAGCTCACGTTGCAGCGTCCCCTCCTTTGTCAGGACAGATCCGGAGTCCAGCTCTTTGATCCTCATTTTTCTATGTTAGCTAAAAATAAATCGCATGCTACTTGCCGATCCATATCAGCGCTGTTGCGGTCCTCCGGCTCCGGTAGCACGTATGGCCCAGTACCACCTCTATGATCCCTGGGGGTGCTGCTCCTGCCTTTTCCAATGGCGTTGAGCACCGCTCTGGCCGCCTCAGAGCCCAACCCAACTCCGTCCACCGATGGTGTTCTCCCCCGTTTTCTTTAGCAACGGGGCACGTCGGGGTCACCATTTTGTTGAAGACGGAGGGAGTCACCGACACCAGATGGTTCATCAGTGGAACTCGTTTATTGGTCGTGTTACAATCACTTTTATAGCCACCATAATTAGGTTATACATATTGCAAAGCTCAGGCTCATTATTGGTCGTACGATAATTAGGTTATACATATTGAAAAACTTTAGCTCCTTATTGGTTACAGACTTTATCACTGCACATACATTCCTGTAGTTTTAGAAATCCATCTGGTCCCGTGGGAGACATCCTGTTATCTCCCTTGCCTAAGCTTTACTGCACAACAAGGGCCCACTGACCTTGCTGGTCAGTATTTTCTCACTTAGCTCAGTATTTTCCCACTCAAGGCCTAAACAGCTTGCTTTTGTCAGGCTCATGTCTGCTTTCAGTGAGCCAGGTTTCAGTAAGTCTCTCCACAGGTTTCCATGGGGTGGTGGGCACGTGCGACTGCCTTTTTGGTGGGTTTCTATTTATAGGACAAGTCCATGCTCCCTCCCCTAGCACGAGGGAGGGTCTTGCTGCAAAAGTTCTTGAATTGGTGCATGCACAGAAACTTCTTTGGGAAGGCACTGGAATTGGGGCTGAGGGCTCCAGGGTCACTGGAAGTTCAATACACCCTTGCCAGAATAACCTCTGCCTGAACCCTTTGGGTCTGCATGCGCAGTCAGGTGTGGGGGGGCAGCACCTGCTGCTGCACCTCCTCCACCTCCTCCCCCTCCTCTACAGCAGCACAGTCAGCCCAGCAGGAGCCACAACGCTCAAGAAGATGTTAAAGACAACAATAGGAGTCAGACGGTGTTAATACAATACAAGTAGAATTCGATGATGTTTAAGACAACAATATAAGTAGAGTCAAGTCTCTATAGTTACCATTTGTCCCAGAGCAAAGTGGAGAAACTCCATGTACTTTGAGCCTCCTGCAATCTTCAGGGACAGGGATCCCTGTAGCACCATTGCTGCAAGGATAAAATTTGTAGAGGTATCCAGGGAGTACTCCCAACTCTCAGTGTTTAAGTGCACCTTTAAGTGCACTTCCATGGCTCCATTCCATAAACCTTCCCTTTTCTGGGGGTTCCTCCTCATCACCTGTGTGATTACTCAGGCAAGCTGACAATTTACTCCTGTGAGTAACAGTTTGCCAAACTGGCAACCCAAACGGCAGTGTCATCCAGACTGCTGGAAGAGCAAGGATCAGAGGATGGGAAAATGAAAGCCCAGACTTGATTTTGCACAGCTCCTCTAGCCTGGAACTGAATTTGTGCTGTATTTTGGGCACCGTTACTGATTCATACTGAAAGCTGGGGGGGAGGAATGTTGGGAGTCCTTGCTTGTCTCCCCCAGCCTCACAGAGAGGTTCTTCGCCTCAGGCCTAAACAGCAGTCACTGTGTTAGCGGAGAGACGAACACATAACCACTCGGGAGGTTATATGTGGTGCTTTATTTCGAGGCCCCGGGAACCAGGGGTACGCACCCAAATCTGGTTCCGAAACAGTTACAGCGCGACCGCATTTTATTCTCTACATGTTACATAACCTAATGTATATTCAACAGGTTACAGCTAATACTTATGCATATATAGATTACTTCGTCGACTAATTATTATTTTGACGCCAGCGTCTTCTGTTTTTCTTAGTTAACTCCAGTATGCAAGGTCTTCTTATCTCAACCGCAGGCCCAGTCTCTTTATCTCTACTGCAGGTGCAGACTTGGCTTGGATAAGTTTCGGGTAATTCACAGAGTTCTCATGAGAGAAGAAAGTCTAAATAACCGCTACTTCTAATAATCACTAACACACTTAAAGTAACAGGATTTAAAACCACTATAAAACACATATTTAAACCCACTATTCTTAAAACTATTATAATC
This sequence comes from Tapera naevia, assembly GCA_033556795.1. Classification (NCBI taxonomy): domain Eukaryota; kingdom Metazoa; phylum Chordata; class Aves; order Cuculiformes; family Neomorphidae; genus Tapera; species Tapera naevia. The sequence continues at coordinate 751,819 of JAUMJJ010000208.1, read as the reverse complement.
ACTATTTCTACCTAAATAATATCAGACTAATAAAATCTCATCAGACTAATAAAATCTCACACTTTTCCAACATTTCCCCCCTTTGAAAATACTTCATTTTCTGCAAGTATTTTCACTTACACAGTTGCTTCTTGGTATGGCAGTGGGGGTGTTGGGCGTTGTGGATATTCTCGCGTGACTGCTCCAATAATTTTATGAGTCCAGTTACTACTACGAGTGATTTCTTTTCGGATACATAAATACATCAAGTAAATCACAAGGAATACTAGTAAAAGAGTACACACTGTTTCAACAAGAGATTAAATCCATCTGGTAAGGTGGATTCCTAAACTATCGAACAATGCTCCAACCCAGTTATGACTGACCTCTTTCTATTCCTTTTCAGCCTCCTTCTCAATTCTTCCAAGTTGCGAAATGTCATATTCTATATCTGCAGTAACATTTGGTAAATGTACACAGCAGTGATCAACACGATCTTTGAGATATCCACAAACACCATGCTCTTTTAATAGTAATATATTCAATGCCATTCTGTTCTGCAAAGTCATTTTTGTTGTTGCTTGTAATTGCAAGTTTAAATCTCTAAATCCCTTTTTTAGTTACTCTTGCCAATCTTTCAGTCTGTCCAATCAAATTATAAATCATTTCTCTATTACAATATGCGGCTACCTGAGCAATGAGGGATTCTAATGCCCATCCTACTTTTATTCTTGTTGAGGGCTCCTGCCAAATGTCATCTATATCTTTAATGTCATCATTTATGTCTCTTCTTGCTTGAATCTGTAAAGTTTCTAAGTTACCCCTAATGGGTGATCTTTTCCAAATTGGACAAAGTGTTGGTAATCCTAGGGTAATTTCTTTGATGGGTCCATCTACTGATAAATCGGTGGTCCAAGTTCCATCACTAGCTGCCCACACAAAATGTCCCATGCTTTGTATTGTAATTGTTTTACAATTTATGTGCTGATATTCACCCATGCTTTTCAAGTTGTGACATGCACAGCCAATTTCTAATGCTACTCTCACTGGTACCAAGGTGATAGTTTCCGAATCTGTATCACAATCTAAAACTTTTGAACAATTCCACCATTGCACATGTTTAGTTTGATCATAATTGTGTCTTTTGGTTGACCATCGAAAGCACCAGGATGTTTCTCCACCATATTGGCACCTCTGAACTATACTCATTGACCAGATTGTGTCCCACCGGTCGGATTTTGTCTTATTCTTTTCTCTGCATTGCCAATAAGGTTCTTTGTCAAAAACAGTTACTGTTTGTATTTCATCATAAGAGCACCATCCTGGTTCATAGAAACTAACACCAAAAATATTGTATGGTGCTTTTATGAATTCTGCTCCGGGGAACTTGTAACAATCGTTTTTATTACCCGGGCGTTTCCACGTTCGCCTTATGGTCTTCTGTTCATTTCTTTGGACAGTTCTAAATTCCTGCCAACACACCGTCTTATTTTCTTTGTTTTCAATTTCCAAAAAGGGGAAGGTTATTATTCCCCAACTGATAGCTTCTACAGCTGTTTTTGGTATTGGTAGGCATGCTGTTATTGAACTTACATTCTGCATCTGGGCAAAATCTCTGATCAGTCCTAGCATCAGATTCTCCTCTGGATCCTGTTGGGAAGTGTGAATTACCTGAGGTAGTTGGGTGTCCTCTATTGCTTGTTTTGTTCTAGCCTCAGTGATTTGTACTTCTCTGTCAGGTAACTTATGCCAAATTCGAATTAATCCTGCTTCCATTGGGGCCGTATTTTTAAACCTGCAAGACAGAGTGGCATTTTCCCCCACGACAACCATCATAGGCATTAAAGACCAGATTACAATCAAAGTACTGTATACAAAATACAACATCTTATTTGCTCTTCAGTTTGAGTCTCGTTGGTCCCAATACTTCTACATCCCAATCTTTAGTGACCTTCTTTACTCGGGTATAGTGAATCCAGGAGTCTATCCATTTTACTTTTACTGCAGTGAAAGTCGTTAGCAGCACCAGGTATGGTCCATTCCACCGTTCTTTCAGTGGTTCCTCATTCCAGTCTCGGATGTAAACCTGGTCTCCTGGCTCAATGACATGTACTGGGTTCTCTAGTGACAACGAGCGGTTCCAAATTGAAGTACTTTGCAGTCGCGTTAATGTTCTATTGAGAGACAACACATAATTAAATACATCCTGATCTCCTTTAACATGCATGTTCAGATCTGGTTGCGGAGATTCATATGGTTTTCCAAAGAGGATTTCATAGGGGCTTACCCCCATCCCACTCCTGGGTTTAATTCTTATTCTCAAAAGCGCTATTGGTAATGCTTGTGACCATTTAATTTTGGCTTCCTGACATATTTTGCTAATTTGCCTTTTAATTGTTTGGTTCATCTTTTCTACTTGTCCACTAGATTGTGGCCTCCACGGTGTGTGGAGATTCCAAGAAATCCCTAACATTTTACTTATTTCTTGAACAATGGTGGCCACAAAGTGTGGTCCCTTATCTGATGATATACCTAAAAGGACCCCAAACCTAGGAATAATTTCCTTTAATAGTCATTTTACAGTTTCTTTGGCTTGGTTGGTGCGACAGGGAAAGGCCTCAGGCCATCCAGAAAAGGTGTCAACCCCAACTAACAAATACCGGTACCCTTGAGTTTTTGGTAATTCTACAAAATCAATTTGCCAATAATCACCTGGCTCCATACCTACCTTGATATGCCCCATTTCTGTCCTTTTCCTGACTACTGGATTATTTTTCAAACAAACTTCACATTTTGAGTTTATGGATTTTGCCATTGTTAACATCTGTGTTGAGATTATTCCACGTTTTAGATATGTCACCAATGCTTCTGCTCCCCAATGACATTTCTGGTGCTCTGTCTGTAAAATCATTCTCATAATGGCAGGAGGCACGACTATCTGTCCAGTTGTAGTTACATACCATCCTTCTGGATTCAGTTGAGCTTTCACTAGCTCTGCTAATTTCTTGTCTTCTTCTGAGTACTTTGGTTTCTGAGTGAGATAATTTTGAAAGGGGCTTACCTTCGTCGGTATTAAGGCCATCATAGTCTGTACCTGTCGTACAACTCGTTGAGCTCTTCAATCTGCTAACGTGTTCCCTTCAGCCACTTTGGAGTCCCCTCCTTGGTGCACTTTACAGTGCATGATTGACACCTGCTTGGGTAATTGTACAGCAGCTATTAAATTTAGAATTTCTGTTTGATATTTTATATTAGTACCTTGTGATGACAATAGTCCACGCTCCTTCCTTAAGGCTCCATGTATGTGAACCACTCCAAATGCATATTTTGAATCAGTCCATATATTTATTCGTTTGTCCTTACTTAATTCTAAGGCTCTTGTCAGGGCTATTATTTCTGCTTGTTGGGCTGAAGTCCCTGCTGGAAGGGCTTTGGCTTCTATTACTGTATTTTGTGTGGTTACTGCATAACCCGCATATCGCGTTCCATTTTCCACAAAGCTGCTACCATCAGTAAAAAGTTCCTGGTCGGGTTGGTCAAGCGGAGTATCTTTTAAGGCCGTCCGAGTTGCATAGATGTGCTCAATAACCTCTACACAATCGTGTTCCAGAGGACCATCTTCTGTGGTTGCACCTAGAAAAGCTGCTGGATTTAACAGATTAGTTGTTTTCAAGCTCACATCATCTTGCTCAGTGAGTATGGCCTGGAAAATCATCATTCTGCTAGGGAAGAGCCAATGCCCCCCTTTTTGTTCTAAGACAGTTAACACCATGTGGGGTACGTATACCTCAATATGTTTTCCCAAGGTTAATTTCCTAGCTTCTTGTATTAAAATCACTGTTGCTGCCACAGCTCTTAGGCATGATGGCCAACCAGCATTTACAGGGTCTAACTGTTTGGAAAAATATCCCACTGGTCGTTTCCAGCTTCCCAGTCTCTGTGTTAAGACCCCCAGTGCTAGTCGTTGCCTCTCATGGACAAACAATTGAAAGTCCTTAGTTAAGTCCGGTAGGCCTAATGCTGGTGCCTTGGTCAAGGCCCCTTTCAGTTCCTTAAAGGCTCTTTGTTGGGATCCTTCCCAGAAAAAGGTTGGTGATTTCTGTGCCTCATATAGTGGTTTAGCTATGAGTCCATAGTTCAATATCCACATCCTACACCAACCTGTCATTCCCAGAAATGTTCTTAGTTCATGTAAGTTTTGGGGTTCTGGGATTGCACAAATTGCTTTAATGCGATCCATCCCCAATCTCCTTTGCCCCTGTGTGATCTCACAACCTAGGGATAGTACAGTTGTAAAGGCAATTTGAGCTTTTTCCCTCGAGACTTTATATCCATTCCTGCCTAGTTGATTTAGAATCTCGATAGTTACTTGCATGCATAGTGATTTCTGTTCCGTTGCGATTAAGATGTCATCTACATACTGCAACACAAGATACTGTGATCTGGGTACCTGAATTCCTCCTTGTGTTGTCCAGGACTCCAGTTCTTTTGCCAATTGATTTCCAAAGAGCGTCAGACTATTCTTAAATCCTTGCGGGAGCCTCGCCCACGTCAGCTGTGTTTTTCGTCCATTATGTGGGTTTTCCCATTCGAAAGCAAAAAGTTTCCTGCTAGCTTTGTCAAGGGGAATGCAGAAGAAAGCATCTTTTAAATCAATTACTGTAAACCATTTATATTTCTCCTTCACAGATGTTAACAGTGTGTATGGATTAGCTACCACCAGGTGAACATCTTTTGTGATATTAATTGCTCTCAAATCCTGTACCATCCTGTATTCTCCATTTGGTTTCTTTACTGGAAAAATTGGGGTATTATATTCTGATTCACATTCCTCCAGTATCCCAAATTTTAAGAATTTTTCAATAAGCTTCACTATCCCATATCAAGCTTCTAATTTTATTGGATATTGTTTTACCCGTATTGGTTTTGCTCCCTCCTTTAATTCTACCACCACAGGTTGTGCCAATTTAGATTTTCCTGGAATATCGGTTTCCCAAACAGTAGGGATTACTGCCTCCTCCACTTCCTTAGGTATTGAAATCTTTGGACTATCTTTTAGTACCAATATATGTCCTGATCTCGATTCTGGGACTTGCATTATTAATTCCCCATTTTCAAATGTAATTTTAGCATTCAATTTAGACAGTAAATCTCGGCCCAACAGAGAAACTGGGCAGTCTGGCACATATAAAACTTCATGTGTCAATTCCTTCCCTCCAAATCGTAACTCCAGGGGTTGCATAAATGGACGTATTTCCTCTATTTCCTCTTTCCCTGTGGCTCCCACTACTGTAGTTGTTCTATTCCCTATTTTTCCATACAGATCATTTAAAACCGAGTATGTTGCACCAGTATCTATTAAGAATTCCACTTCCTCTCCTCCAAGCCTTATTTTCACTAAAGGCTCATCTGATTCTAGTCAGCTCTGATTTTCGTATTCTCCCAAAACCATCATTCTTGCCATATCAGCATCTCCAGCTGGACTCAGCCTGCTTAACCTGGCTCCTAAATCACTAGGTGAAGATCCTAATCCCCTTCCTCGCCCACGTATCATTCCTCTTCCTCTGCCCTGACTTCTAAAATTACTCTGGTCTCTGCCTTGTACCACTGCCAGCAGGCTCTGTTGCTGCCTTTGAACATTCTCTCTCTCACGATTATTATAAACCTTCCAAGCCACCTCTAACAATTTATCCAAATCGCGCAACTCCGCGCCCTCCAACTTCTGCAGTTTTTTCCTTATGTCATCTCGTGACTGTCCTAAGAAAATCAAAGCAAACTGCACTTTAGCCTGCTCTGCTTCCACATCTAAGTCAGTATATTTCCTAGCCACCTCCTTCAGTCGTTCCAAAAACACGGACGGGGACTCTGTCTTTTCTTGTCTAACATACAATTTTGACCAATTTATTGCCTTGGGCATAGCATTCTGCACCCCAACTACCACCCATTCCTGATATCTCCTTAGACTCCTTATCCCTGCTGGAGTATTATAATCCCACATGGGATCTTCTACAGGAAAATTCTGTTCAACGGTCCCAGTGACTATATCCTGCCTGATATCTTCCCTGACCCGATCACGCGCAGTCCTTAATACCATTTCCTTCTCCGTGGAATCCATCAAAGTATCCAACAATACCTGAATATCATCCCAGTCGGGGTTCTGAGTTTTTAAAATCATTTTTACCACTCGGGCCACTTTACTCGGGTTTTCCCGATAAACCCCAGCCGATTGCTTCCAAAGCATTAAATCCCCTGGCGAGAAAGGTATTTTAACATTATACCGGTCCCTCTGCCCCGACCCATTAGCCTGCACGCCTTTTTCCATTCATCTTTGTTTCTCAAATAAAAAAACAAATCTACATATGGCACTGTGGAGAGACTTACTGAAACCTGGCTCATTGAAAGCAGATATGAGCCTGACAAAAGCAAGCTGCTTAGGCCTTGAGTGGAAAAATACTGAGCTAAGTGAAAAAATACTGACCAGCAAGGTCAGTGGGCCCTTGTTGTGCAGTGAAGCTTAGGCAAGGGAGATAACAGGATGTCTCCCACAGGACCAGATGGATTTCTAAAACTACAGGAATGTATGTGATGCTTATGCAATGATAAAGTCTGTAACCAATAAGGAGCTAAAGTTTTGTAATATGTATGAAGCTCATTAACTATTTAGGTAGAACTACTGCTAATAGAGACTGAGACTTGTTAATCAAACACCATATGCGTGTCGTTAAGTCTCCCGCCGTCTTTGACAAATGGTGTCCTTAACAAATGGTGACCCCCAACACGGTACCTCATCCCATTTACCCTCGCAGCGACAGACTGACATGAGTTGCTGGATTGTATTATAGTCCAGTGTTCCATTTTCTGGCCATTGGACCTGATCCCCTAATTTATATTGTGTCCACCATACATTACAATAATCAATTAATTTCCCTTTTTGCATGTCCTGCCCAAACCGCCCCTTCTTCCAGTGACTTAGAATACACCCTAACGGAGATGATTTAGGTATTGGAGATGATTTAGGTATTGGTGACATCTTAATTCTTTCTTGACACAAATTAAAACAACATATACCAGACAAACAACATATACCAGACTAGACAAAATAACACATAACACACATAGAACGCACATGACGTTCCCAAAATTACCAGACAGATTATCTGGTTACCAGACCAGATAAATTACCAGACCAGACCACTGATGCCGAACCTGCAGGGCTTTCGCTCCTGTCTGACGGACGGCGCCTGGGCTTTACCCTTGGAGCTCCAGAGCCCAACCAAGCACAGCTTTCACCACGTCTAACAGGCAGGCTTTTACCAGACCACAGAAAATGGTACCATTACCTTACAGATTTTTACTTTACCAGACCCCAGAGAATTTTTACCTTACCAGTGTAACAGGAAGACTTTTACTTTACCAGACCCCAGAAAATGGTACCATTACCCGAATAAAGATAAAGCACCGTGTCTTACCAATACCGCTGGTCCGTCGGGGGCAGAGGAGGTCGGTTGCGGTCGATGGCTCCCCGAGAATCACCCGGTGCCGGCTGGAGCAGGATCGAAGTGCGAGCCGCCTCAGCGATGCCCGCGAGGTCCCATCTGGGTCGCCAAAACTGTTAGCGGAGAGACGAACACATAACCACTTGGGGGAGGTTATATGTGGTGCTTTATTTCGAGGCCCCGGGAACCAGGGGTTCGCACCCAAATCTGGTTCCGAAACAGTTACAGCGCGACCGCATTTTATTCTCTACATGTTACATAACCTAATGTATATTCAACAGGTTACAGCTAATACATATGCATATATAGATTACTTCATCGGCTAATTATTATTATTTTGGCGCCAGCGTCTTCTGTTTTTCTTAGTTAACTCCAGTATGCAAGGTCTTCTTATCTCAACCGCAGGCCCAGTCTCTTTATCTCTACTGCAGGTGCAGACTTGGCTTGGATAAGTTTTGGGTACTTCACAGAGTTCTCATGAGAGAAGAAAGTCTAAATAACCGCTACTTCTAATAATCACTAACACACTTAAAGTAACAGGATTTAAAACCACTATAAAACACACATTTAAACCCACTATTCTTAAAACTATTATAATCACTATTTCTACCTAAATAATATCAGACTAATAAAATCTCATCAGACTAATAAAATCTCACACTTTTCCAACAACTAGACCCCAGAAATCTTCCATGCAGGACATGAGCTTGCAAGGGCTGTGTTGTGAAAAGGATATGGGGGAGGGCACGGAAGAGGGAGCGATTGGAGTGGGATAAATACCACTAACCTGAGTCTCACCTTCTCTGCCTTTTCTCCCCTGCCCCCATCACTGCTGCTGTTGTGTCAGATAGTGGCACTGTTGAGTACATTAATCCAGGGCTGAGCATTGCAGCCACACCGAATGTGTGTGTGTCTGTGTGTGCGCCTGATCATTACTATACATACACACACCTCCCCACTTCAGTGCTGCAGGACTCCGGGAGCGAGCAAGAGAAATAGAGGAAAGAGAGAGATGGAGCCATCACCCCCTAGATCTACTTAAAGAAATCGCCGCCCCTCGCAGGGAGGGAGTGAGAAGAGAACCAGACCAAAACATAAAATAAAAGACAGAGAAAGAAAAATCCAGCGGGAAGCAAACAGCAGCCCCCAGACGCCCCCTTTCCGAGAATGCACTCTTAGCGACGAGGGGTGTGCGTGTGTGAGCATCGACCCTTGACTGTTAGGAAAGGAGATGTCGTCCCCCCCGCCTTCCTTTTGCCCTCCCTCGGCGCGGAGCAGCGTGGGGAGTGGGCTCCCGCAGCTCTCCAGAGCTCCGGTATCAGCACGGGCCCGTTCCAGAGACGAAAGAGACGGAATAAAGGGAACACCTTCCTCGCCGCCAAAGCAGCCCCTTTCTCGTCGCGGGGGTTTGCTCTTTCTTTTTTTTTTTTTTCAAAAGAAACTCCTCGGCGGGAAAAACAAACCCGAAAACGCTCCCTCTCCTCCCCCCCCTCCAAAAGGCCCCCAAACAACCACCACCACCAAATAGAAAGCAAAAAGCCCCCTCAAAAAAAAAAAGAAAGAAGGAAAACAAAAAGCGAGAGAGCCAGAGCTCCATCGATTTCAAATCCAGGATTTTATCTAGTGCATTGTTTTGGTTTTTTTTCTCTCCCCCTTTTTTTTTTGCCTCCTTCCCTCTCTCCTCCTTTCTTTCACCCCCTCTCCTCCTTCCCACTCCCCTTTTCATTTTATTTCGGATCTTGCTAAAATTCGCTGGGACTGTTCTTGGTGTTGCATTTTAATTTGATTTACTCCAGGATTCTGGCTTCCAAGACGCCATTTCCCCCCCTTCTCACTTTTTATCTCGATCTATCTATCTATCTATCTATCTATCTATCTATCTATCTATCTATCTATCTAATCTATATAATCTATCGAGCTATCTGTCCGTCCATCTCCCTCTTCCTGGGTGCCTTCCCTCCTCTGCCTGCCCTCCTCCCTCTCTGCTCTGCACGGGCTGTGCGGCCCTAATCTGACAGATGAACACCGCCATGGGTTTGCCGCAACGCAAGCAAAAGCACCTTTGGGGGCTGTGGCGAGGGACTGAAACCGGGATCTAAAAGAGAAGAATCAAGAAGGGGGGAGTCCGAAGGAGGAAGACAGAAGAAGGGGAAGCTTCTAAGAAGATCCCACTGCCGTTTTGGGGATATGGGTTAGTAAAAAACCAAACCAAACAAACAACAAAAAACCCAAAACTCAACAAACCAAACAACAGCAACAGAAAACCTGAGCCATCGAGGAAAGGTCTGTCTTGATGATCCGGATTGCGGGAGGGTTTTACCCTCTCCCTCCCCTCATTTTTTCGCCTCTGCATGCAAAAGTTAATGTCTCCTTTTTTCGTGTTATGGTGTTGAGACTTTGCAGTGGCGCGGAAAGGGAATTATTTATTTTGGGGAGGAAATAGTTCTCCGCTGTGCAATGAATGCTAGTCTTCCTCTCCCCTTCCCTCCCCACTCTTTGTGGCTTCTGTATGTGTGTGGTTGGGGTGTGCGTACAACAGTACACTGCTGGTAAGGGGTTGCAATTTTTTTATGAATTTGCATAACGTATTTACTCCCCCCCTTATCTCTCCCCACCCCTTTAGTAGCCTGTATATTGTTTCCTCGACGGTGCCCGGAGGTAGGTGGCGGTGTGCGTGTGGAAAAGAGGGAGGAGACGATGCCCCCCCAGCTTCGTAAATTGCAGGTTAAGTGGAGCTAGAGAGCAGCATTGTAAGCATGGAGATTTTTGTGTGTGTGCGTGGGGGTGGTCGCCGCGGCCCCGCGCTTCTTTTGACATTGAAAAGGACACGCAGCCATGAAAAGCGGCAGTTTGCAGGAGCAAAGAAGTGTTGGGGGGCGGAGGAAGGGAGAGGGAAGTAATTAGCAATGCGGGACCACCCCACCACCCCCCGCTCCTTCTGCTCGGTGGAGAAGTGAGGCACGTTAATAATGGTTATTAATAAGACGATGATTGCCGTCGCCAGGACCCCGGTGGACTCTCTCCCTCCGACCCGAGTGGAAGTGGAGTTCAGTTTTGGGTGGTTTGAATATCGCCGATATCATCGGGGTGGTGGTGTGTATTTGGGGGAAGGGAAGACGCAGCCTGCAGCCACGGGTGGCTATGGTCAACTCCAGCCCAGGCGCAAAGCTCCCTGCCCACTTCCGTGTACGCACACTCACACCCTTCCTCGTCGGGTCTCCCCAGCAGGCAGTGGGAAATCGGATCGCTCCAACGAGGCGGAAGCCCCCTCCCGCCCTTGTTTCCCGGTGCCTCTGCCTGTGTGTATTTATGTGTCTGAAAAGGCAGTTGAGAGAAGCATTTCCGATTCGTTTCCGCTTCAAATAAACGGCACTGATAATCTCAGGCCTGACGCCTGATGGTAAAAGGGCATTTCGTCGCCGGGAGCTGAACATGGAGAGCAACCGCCTGCGGGGGGGAAAACGGGGAGAGGACCCGGTCCGGCACCCCCTAGCAGGCAGGTCCCCCATCCCCGGGCGGGTTTACAAGGAGAGATGTGGGGTCTTCTCTAACGAGGAGGAGAATATGCGCGGGGGATGTATGAGGAAGCAGCAGCAGCGGCGGGGGGGGGGGGGGGGAGGTCAGCTATGCTGATGCAGGCAGCTGCCGTGAGCGCGGTCAGCCAAGCTGGGCACTGGGAGGAGTCCGCCACAAGCAAATGCGTCTGAAGGGTGTGGGAGCCGGGCGGGGCTTCTTCCCGCAAGCAGAGGTGTTTCATTAGCCGCGAGTCCGCGGTGGCCCTGCTGGGGCCGGGCTGGGTGGGTCCCTCTGTGTTGCCTTATATGTCCGTCTGTCATCCCGCAAAGGATGTGCCAGTCAAGCAAAGCGCTGATCCTGCTAGTCTTCTGCTGTCGTGGAAAGTAATTTGATACTTTTCCTGTTAACAGGAGGATTTCAGGGGTAATCCAATCCCATGTTGAATATTATGGACCCAAATGGGAACAATTGGTCTGATAGCCACTGTAGCCAGAACTAACTTGGTGTAGGCTGCAGTAATGATATAATCGCCAGTCTAACATTAGGCAGCAATAGCACAGACCTGAGGAAACAAGTGTCTAGGACCTTTTATAATAGATGGGAGAAAAAATGCCTATCAGGGAAAATGTGCAAGTGGCTGTTTCAGACACACCTTCCTGTGTTTCCTCAGCCTTCACTGAGATTACTCCTCTCAGTCTGAACCTACTTCCACTCAAAGGAGAAACTTTTTTCATCTCCATTTGGTTTTTAGCTGAAAGGAGAAAACAATATAGTACTTTAATCTCTGCTCTTAGCTTAGAAGGGTTATGTAAAAAGCTGGGGGGGAAAAAACCAAACAGAAACAGTGAATAGAGACTTCTCTTCCAACTCTTATTTGCTTTGTTTTTTTTTTTCTTAGCTTCTCAGACTCAAAGTTTTAATTGAAACCAGAAATCTATTGAGAAGTAACTGAACCAAGAAAACATATGCTTTCTCTGCAACTAGAGATAGGGAATAAATAATATTTTGCTGATGTTATTTCAAGTTGTTTGAGCTCTTTGGTTCTTGCCAAAAAGCCCAGCATAGATTATTAACACATTATCATTTTAGGACGATGAACTCTCTGAAATGTAATAAAATGGTGTGCTAGGTTTGTGCAGAGCCATAAACTATGCTAGTTTTTGGCAAACAAAAGTAACAGTGGCCATGATTTATTAATAATAATCATAACTAAGCTGTTTATATTTACTGGGTTTCTCTACTGAGGTTTCTCAGTATCATTTCCAATAATGTACTTTGATTAAGCTGGGAACTGTTCTTTTTTTTTAATAACTGCTATTGCCATGTGCTCATCCTTTTAGGAAACTCATCTTGATTAAAGATGGGCTTTAAAACCCCTCAATTCCAGGTTTTAGCCTGGGGGCACTATCAGAACTGAAAATGCTTTCCAAACTTTTGAGGTTGAGACTGCTTTGCATTCTGATACAAGCACAAAATCAGGTTGCAAGTGTGTGTTGTTAGCATAGTTGCTTCTGAAGTGCACTCAAACCCTTTGAGATGATTTCTTTCTCCTTCTCCCATCATGAAGGCTTTACTTGATGTGGCTTCAAAAGTTTATTGTGTATTCAGAACTGCTTAGAGATTTGCTGGATGCTAGGAACGAGTGCAGCTCCTCAACAGACACCTGGATTCTGCATTCATGTTTAATTGGTCATAGAGTGAGAAAATCAACGGGGGATAAAGAGGTGGGGGCAGAAAAAGAGAAGACAAAATAATTTCTTAAATTGAATAAAAGCAGTTTAGAGAATAACGCAGCTTGTCTTTTAGAGCTGAGGAATGTCTGAAGGAAGTAGGGGGTGGTAATTTCTGTTTATCAGCTCTTGAGCGGGAACAGAGGGGCTATTTTGCCCTTTTGGAGTTGGATTTTCTTTGCAGCATGGATTGTCCAAACACAGCGATGAGCTTTTGCTGTGAGATGGCTGGATATGAAAAGCAATCTTCTGACATTATTTCATTTAGGCTTTTGTTGTCATTTATGAAATAGAAAATTTCGAAGAGTTCTCAGGTTAGTCACCTCTCTCTCTAAAAGGCCAAATCAAAACTCTGGACCTCAAACACCCCAAGGATTGGGAGGATTTGATCCAGACTCGATTATGATCGTTATGGCTCTAGTTTACTTTCAAGTCTAGCTGGGGATCTTTGCAAGGTCTAAGGCCTCTGTATCTCTGATATTTGCCCAGCTGCCTGTCCACTGAACCCACGTGCCATTGACTTCAGATATGAGGGGGAAAGTGATGGGGCTGAAGAACAGGTGACAAAACAGGAAGTACTCTGGGAATACTGTCACTGGTATTGCTCAAAGATTCCAGGGTCAGGTTTACTCTTGTTTATGAATGAGGACAGTAGTGGGATTCATGTACGTGTCCATCCAGCAAGCTCAATGTGTGGAAAAGCCACACAGGAGACCAATTTCCATGCAAACATAAGGTTAGAAGGTGGTGGCAAGGCTCTGACCTGTCCTGGTGAATACTAGAGCACAGCGTGGCCCAAGGGCTGGCTCTACAGCACATAATATATTGGGATGCAAATGCCTGGCAGAATGGGGTGATGGGATTGTGGCTGAATGCTGTTGTGTGGTGACTTATTTAGCTTCTCACTGCCTCTGAAGGAGTGAATTCCTGTTTCTGTAAGGGCTGCTGTGCAGTCCTGGTCAGTTAAGGCCTCTATGAATGTGGCATCAATGAGAGCAAAGTTTCCTCTACTGTAGTATGGCGTCTCCTGTAATAGAGCTTGGAAAAGCTGTTCAGAAGAATGTGTGGTAGGCAAGCATGGGGTAACCCAGGACTCGCTTAAATACCTCAAAATTGGAGATGAGTTAAAGATTGGAAGCCTGAGGTTTATGTTACTTTGAAATTTTTGTTAGCCTTAATCTTTAAAACTGAGAGGTATGTATATATACAATGAATCATTCTGTTTCTGTCCTGATATTTTAGGCGATGGAGAAGTTTGGTTTAAGATGGAAGGGAGAAAATGATACTCAAACCAGACATCAAGATGCAAGGCGTTACAGGCATGTCTTTCCTCCCTATGAATCCATATATCCTGAATATCCCACTGATGTGATTTCTAGGACTTGGACACTGACCTAACTTCCTTGTGTGTTTCCAAATTCTGTGTTTATTCTGGAGTGATGTTGTGATCCATGTCTATCTCTCCTTGAATCTTGCTAAATTTTTGGCTTTGGAGAATGCAGTGGGGTTTCCACTGAAACTCCTCTGAAATCCTATTAGTTTGCTAGACAAGGAAATCCTTCCTGTAGATTTTTTCTTTTTCTTTCTCTCTTTTTTTTTCTTTTTCCTTTTTTTTTTTCTTTTCTTTCTTTTTCTCTCTAAAGCCTTCCTCTGGAGCTCTGTAGTGGGGATTCAATAGAATTCTGCACAGGGGAATAATTCTCTGCTGAATTCTTCAGTTCTTTTTCATACGGGATCAGAGATGTGAAGCTTAACTGAGGGAGTTTAGTAAGTGTTTGAACAGGATTGTGTACATGTAAAGTATTATAGCAGGCATCTGGGCAAAGTGTTATTATACATGCCTATTTTTCCTAAGGTTGCAAAGCAGTTTAAAATATATATTCACACCCTTGTAATTTCCATAAACCTTCACCTAATGGGCTGAAAAATGTCATGTTTTCTCTTTGCTTGATGACAATTTTCTTCCTGAAAGGTTGAGTAAATTCTCTCCACCTGTCAGTTGTTCCTTTTTTTTTCCAATTTATTCAGAAAAATTGAGAGTAGTAGAAGAAGAGGAAACACTTTTCCTGTTTTAAATTATTCTAACCATAGGCTTTTAAACAGGGCAGCCCTCTAACCTACTGGACTTTGAGCTGATAAATGGATATAAACATAGGGCTTGTTGAAGGCCTCTGTCTTCTTTTGCCGTGTGAATCATAGAATTTTACGGTTGGAAAAGACCTTTGAGATCATCGAGTCCAACCATACCCATCCTCTGCTAAACCATGTCCTTCAGAAACTCATCTACCAGTTTTTTAAACACCTCCAGGGATGGTGACTTGACCACCTCCCTGGGCAGCTGCTCCAGTGCCTGACCACCCTTTTGGTAAAGAAATTATTCCTATTATCTAGTCTGAACCTCCCCTGGTGGAACTTATGGCCATTTCCTCTTGTCCTATCACCTGTCACTTGTGAGATCAACACTCATTCCTTTCAGGCAGCCATAGACAGCAATGAGGTCTCCCCTCAGACTCCTTTTCTCCAAGCTAAACAACCCCAGGTCCCTCAGCTGTTCCTCGTAGGACTTGTTCTCCAACCCCTTCACCAGCCTTGTCACCCTTCTCTGGACGCGCTCCATCCCCTCAATGTCCTTCTTGTAGTGAGGGGCCCAGCACTGCACACAGTACTCAAGGTGTGGCCTCACCAGTGCTGAGTACAGGGGCATAATCACTTCCGACCTGCTGGCCACACTGTTTCTGATACAGGCCAAGATGCCATTGGCCTTCTTAGCCACCTGGGCACATTGCTGGCTCATGTTCAGCCAGTGGTGAGTGGGACAAGAAATGGAGGTCATGGTTTCTGATAGCACAACAAATTAAAAGTATCATTTTATGCATCCTAAAGTTAATGGAGATCTATCTTTTAGTCTGTTTGTTTAAAGAAGGAGATACTGTCCCTCCAAATCCAGCTAGATAAGTGTCATAAATGGCATTTGCTATCGGTGTTTGTTACATTAGATCCCAGTTTTGAGTCACAGGAGGTACTCACAGAAACATAGGTCCTTATCCTCCATCCTTTTATCAGTGTTGAAGACACATCTGCTCTTAAAATGTGCTGCCTTTTAAGTGCGGCTCTCAGGTCAGAACATTTTCTTCAGGCTTAGCTCAGTGAATAGACTTCCCAGGGCCCTTAAGAAAAACCTCTGAAAAAAATAGTGTGAGCAACAAAAAAATTAAAATAACAGTAAGTTGCAGTGTGGCCCCTAGGTAGGAACTGGGACCCTATTCAAACCTGCACCCATCTTCAACTGGGACCAGTGGTGTGGATGACTCAATTCAGGGGTCTCTTTACTTATCAGAACCTACAGACCAGACTTTCCTTGGTTGGGACCTAAATGAAGGACTCATTAGGAGAAAGATGCCTGTAGGTCATTGGAGAGAGGGGGCACCCATGACTGACTTGACCTTAGATTCCCCCAAATTCTGACTTTATCCCAACCTTTAACATTCTCCTGGTCAGTGGCGTTACAAGGGAATAACAACTCAAAGTCCTGGTCCTGCTTAAATAGAGATTTGAATCATGAATCTGGTGCTCCCAATCCTATTTGACACCTCAGAGAGAGACCAATGAAGTAGTCCAGCTGGAGAGACCTTTTGGGCTTGCAGGTACTCAGCAGGCTCTTATCTCCCATCTGACCCAACTTCTCCCAGCACTTCTGTAACCGCTTCCTTTTCAGCCTCATTAGAGAGTTGAAGCTACTCCTTTCCTTTGCCTGTAGCAGCCGTTGGTTACCTTGCCTTTATTGCTGGCATCAGGTGTTCTCACCGGCATGCTCCCAACTAACATTTTTTTATGCCTCTTGAGTTGCTGTCCCAGTACTGTGGGCTGCTCTTTGCCCTGTGTGCATCCAGCCGCATCCTCTTGTGTCCTGGACTGCTTTTTCTTCCTACTTTTTCTTTTACAAGCCACAAGGCTTTAAGGGTATTTCTTGTTTTGCTGACCCAGACACTCTCTCAAAGCTGAAGGACTGATATGTTCTGCAAGGCAAAGCAGTCTCAATGTCTTCCTCTAAATATCCCGAATTATCACTCTTCTTCTTGCATGCCCTTTATATGCCCTGTTTTCCCACAGCCCCTCCTTGATGCCGGGGATGCTTGGTACATTATACAGCACCAAGCAAGACATAACTGCTTACTCAGCATGGAAATACACAGTGCAAGCCTTACAGACAAAATACAACCTTTATTATTCCTAGTCTTATTTGAAGTATGCAGAATTGAGTAATATGGGATGTGTTGTTTGTATGGCCTCTAGACTGGGCACAGGATAGATTCTAGACCTAGCCTTTTTGTTCCATCCTCCTTATGACATCACTTACGGCTCTGAGGAATAGTGCTGAGCCAAGACCTGGTGCATTCCCTATCAGATGTGTTGTTTTATTTTATTTATTTATTCATTTTCCTTGAAGGGAGGCAAAGCTAGGATTGGCATTTGTGCAAGCAAAAATTAAATAATGGAGGAAATTAAAAAAAAGGATGAAGGAGAAGTCCTGTGGCAGTGGCAGTAAATAAAACCAAATATCTTGTTAACGATTAAAAATAGAGAAATCATTTTCCACACATTTCAGGGTGCAGAGGGAAATGTGTGATCAGAGGGAGGAGAGATTATTGCTCTACCACGACAGTGTTAGAAGGAGGTTGCTGTGTCTGATGACAGCTCTCTAAGAGCAGAGTTGATCTAGGAAAGTTTGGTAACACAGATGATGGAATTGTACAGGCTTTTGCTTTCTGTGGCTGGTCTCTGTTCCAATAACCTTTCCCTAAATACCCATAAAATTTTCCATTTGTAGCGTGGAGTGACTACCACTACCTCCAGGATGGCGTGCTTGGCAAGAGCTGGCTAGAATGGAGTAAGCATTTGAAGTCTCCTTCTTGTGCATGTTGACACTTTTTCCCAAAGATTTTTATGGCTGTTGTTAATGGAATAAATTTTGCCCTTGTAGTGGCACATACAACTGCACCCAGCAGAATACTTGAGGTATTCTCTTGGATCATCTCGGGAGTCACCTTTGATTATACATCACACTGAGAGTGATGATGCTTGGTCTGGGAGCTCAGTAACCTGGTGTTGACCCGACATATGCAAATCTCCTGGATTGGTTCTTTGTGTTGTAATGAGCTGGAGCACAGTTGGCTTTTCATCCTGTTTTCTAATGTCCTGGAGGCCTAGTCTTCACAAAGACAGTGGGTAAAAAAGACACACCGACTCCTGATATCACTGGGGTCAAACGCTACATCAAAGATGTAAATCCATTGAACTGAGCCCAGCTTTATAGCAGTCCTGCAAGCAGCATTTGTCTCAGAGGGCACAAGTGGGATGAGATTGGTCCTTTAGAGATCAGAAATCAGCATGAGGAGGTGTTTACAGGTCTGATGACTGTACTCCCTTCCCTGACATTCATATACAGCTTTAGGTTGTGAGTGAGTAGATTTATAAAACCTTGGCACAGTTCTCAGGCAGGAACTTGTAAAAGTCCTTGGGTAACATGATGGGCATCTCTCCTACTGCAGATGGGTGCTTTGCTACACTGGCTGTTGCCACAGCCGTGCCTTGGGCATAATTGCTTTTATGAGCCTTGTGATTTATGGCCGTGTCAGTTGTTTAATCATTCAGTTGGCCCTCCGTTCAGTGATGTATGATAGTTAGTTGCTTAGAAAGGTGACTATTTGATCTAATTATGGAGTCTCAAATCTAATTATGGAGTCAAATACGATTCCATAATCCACTCTTAATGTCTCTGTGTTGAGAAGACAGATGCACACGTGTGTGATGTGCACGTTTACATGCCCCTGTAATTATGGATATGCTTGGGCTCTCATTTATTTGTCTCTTTATCTTGGGAGGATGCTTGCAGCCTCATCTGGCTGTGAGAGATCTTTGGGTTATCTTGTCTTTTCCCCTCCAGCGTGGCTTTTCCTGGCTCCCTTTGTCAGGCTTGGGCACGCCAAGGCAGAGCCATCAGTCAGCATTACTCAGCCACACTGGTGGAGGTGCAGAGGCCTGATAGCACTTAAATTCAGAGCAATCCGATGGAAAAGAGTGAAGATTACATTCTGCTGTTGTTCTGGTAACTGCCATTAATCTTTGCTCCTTGTTTTCATGTGGATAGACTGCACCTGGGAGAGCTTGCATCCCTTCCCTTCAGAGAAAGTCCTCACATGACCCATGCAAAATCAGAGGCAGAGGTGTAAGGACTGGAACAAAAGTAGTATTGGAGGCAAGGGGAACACATGGAGAGGAACTTCTGTGTAATTTCCCATGCATTTAACTCACCCTATCGATGAATCACATGCCATAGTTAGTTTTATAGATAATCTGTAGATTACAGGCATTCACATATGGTCATTCCACTCACAATCATTCTTATCAGTTGAGGATCTCATACTGTCTGTTGTATACTCAGATCCATTTTATACATGCCTGTATCTGGGTATATATTATAGATGGGAATTTTAGCAGTGTATTTAAAATTGTCATGCCCAGCACTGGAGATAAGAGCCAAAAAAAATTACATCATAGTAGCACAGAATGTCTGGGGTTGGAAGGACCTCTGGAGATTGTCCAGTCTACTGTTCTGCTCGGCACAGGGTCACCTAGGGCAGGATGCTCAGGGATGTATCTGGTCAGGATTTGGACATCACCAGGCCATCTCTGGTTCTTTATTAAGAGATGACATTCATTTGTTTTGCTTGAAGGGGAGGTCCCTCTGTCTTGTTTCTGACCTGATTGATGAAAGGCAAGCGAAAGGGAGAGGATATTTCCTATGGGATTTATAGTGTGGATGGAAAATAGCTGTCACAGTCATTTTTCCAGATCCCTGTCAAAGGTGTGATGTTCTTTCAGAGTATCATGGCTGCAGGAAGTAACTAAAGCTGTGGTCCAAAGATGCAATAAATCTAGCTTTGGGGCTCCAAGCGGCAGATTAAATACGCTACTGGTGCATGATACTGATCCAGTATAAACTCATTCTCTTGGTCCAAATTTGTTAAAAAAAAATGCAATGACTTGATTTTATCCCAGCAGACTTTGTACTGCATCTTACTATGTCTCTTGTCTGCACCATGCTGGCTTTATGGCTTACAAGTTTTACCCATCCTCTGGACTTGCCATTAAGTTGGCATGAAGAAAAGCTTGTGTGCTCTGGTCCATTCAATAGAAGTGCGATCAGATGCCTGTTCCTGATCTGCTTGAAATTCCTATTTTTTTTGTAAAGTAAAGCAATAATGAAGAAATAGATTGGGGCTTTTTTTTTCATAATGTAGATTAACTGAGTTCAGTGCAGTTGGCTGCATGCCAGGCTGATGGGTTTTTATGTCCCATGATGGATTCTGAAGTTTCACTGACACTTCTCATAAAAGCAGGTATCTGACAAAAACTTGCCCTCAGGTGTAATGTGAGTTGTCTGTTGGCCTCTGCCCCAGAGGCAGCTGCATTTCAGTGGTGGCATATATAATCAAGGAAGCAACCAGGGACTCTGGAGTGAAAGGTGATATCTCATCATTAAATAATGCTGTATAGTCTCCAGTGCTTTGTGGTGAATGTTTTTAAAGAGATGGAGTGTAAAGAGGCTTCCAGATTCCTGATATTTTGCAGAGATTAGGGATTTAACTCTATGTCACATAAGAGAATGTGAGATCCAAAGGCAACATGATAGGCATGGGGTTCAAAAAGATACAGGCTCCACTTCATGTTCACTATGACGCTCTCAGACTTGTGCCTCAGTTTCCCCTTGCTTGAACCTTTTTCAACAGATTTCTTTTTTCTTTTTCGTCTTAAGACATTTTGGACTCTGGATAAAATGAAAACAGTCTCAGTAGCTACAGTCATGGCTGGGATTAGTGTAATATGGGAATTGGGCAGCATCTCTTAATATTGCTCTGAGCCCTCTACTGGTGCTTGAGCGAATCAGAGCGGCAACACAAATGCTCAGCAGTTGAAACTGGCTTCCTTGCATTTATTTGTCTAATCAGCGTTTGCCTGTTACCGATGTGGTTGCTGCCAAGCACAGGGCAAAAGCCATGTCAAATATTATGACCACTTTTATTTCATGGAGAATTCAGAATAGGTAGATTTCTCCCCTTACTGTAGGTTCTCACCTTCATTTTTGTCCTTAGCAAATTTTCAGTTTAATCACTTTATAGCCCTGTCATCTGAATACTTGAGTAGTTGCCTGAGGCTGGAGAAAGAAGCCTATTTAGAGCCCTTAATGGGGAGGCATCTAGTATGACCCAAAGAGAGTTCTTTATTTCCAGAAGTGTGTTTGAGGTGCTCAGAGGAGCTGATAAAAGACATGTGAGTAGCTTTAGCAAGGCTGAGCAGACAGGCATTTGATTATTTCTCGGTACTTATCAGAGGAAGCGTGAATCTCTCCCTAATTAAGAACTAATGTCAATTTCTGTGAAATTTGTTGTCATTCACCTGTGAATTATCCTCTTCAAATTTAACTTGACTGCAGGAAGCCTGCTAGTGGTAACACTTTCCTTTGGGAGCTTAATTTGGATAGTAAAACACCTCTGTAGCTAGACAGCCCTCATCTTTCAGGTGTTTAAAATAGAGCTATGAATCTCCTGAAAAATCTGCTTCCTCCTTAAATTTCCAGATCTGCACATTGCCAGCTAAGGCAGAAGAGCTGCTGGAGGACAAGTTTTCATCATCATCCCTTCAGTGCTTCTGCTCACAGGCAGCCTGGAGAGGGGAGATGGAGAGGTTTCCAAAACAGGTTACATGTTCAGAAGCCTGAAGTGAGGTTTCCTAATTAGTCAAAGTGCAGGTAACCTGCCCAAACAAGAAAGATGAGTAAGAGTTCCAGCACCAAAATCATTTAGCTATTAATCCTGGAAGACAGTAAGGAGATACCTAAAATAATGACCCAGTTAATTCTACTTGGTATTTGAGTGCAGGGCTATTTGTTACTACCTGTGTGTTTGGTTATATCATCTGCAGGCTCACAGCAGAACAGGAGGCCACTATTTTTAAGTGGGATTTTAAGGTGGATTTAGTGTGAACTTACCTGACACTGGTATAATGCAATGATTTTATTCATCTGTTGCTTTGATGTGGAGGCATGTGGCCAAGCAGAGTTGAGTGTTTGGGCATCTTGACCCAGAGCTTGGGTCTAAGACCCACATCCAGACTTTGGAGTAGAAACTTGGCTTTTTATTCACTCTCCATCAAATATTATCCAATTATTCAAACCCTGAAAGATCCTTCCCAATTTGGAGGCATGAGTTTATTTCAGCTCCCATTCAACATAAATTCCCAGGGGTATTGGTTCATTATGCCAGTGGCCCTGGACTCATCCTACTGCCTTACCTGCTGAGCTAGATACTGTCTGTCAGAATCTTAGTCTTTTTTTCTTTTTTCTTTTCACCAGCAGTGAGAGAGGTTAAAAGCCTGTGAGCAGAGGCCAGCACAGAGTGCCCGTTGTACATGCATGCATACCAGAGCAGTAACTCCCTGGAATGCATGAGCTTTTACCACCTTGTGTTTGTGTTGTAGCCTAGGAGCCTGTGTACATTGCATCCCTCTGCAAGGAGATTAACAATGCAAAACAGCAGATAAATACAGATGGCCTTTTTTTTTTTTTTATTTGGCTGATTGGAATAGAAAGATAAGGCTGATTCCTATCACCTTCATAGGCACAAAGAGGTGAGGTGCAAGGTTGGTCAATTAGGTGGAGCAGCTCCTTGCAACTGGGTGGCTTTAATGTACTAATTGTGTTAGTAATTAGTGACTACCACATGGTAAACACGTGTTCAAAACTATGTAAGGGCATTAACTAACCCACCCTTTAATGGTCTTGAATGAGTTAAGTATTTTTGTTTCACAGCTGGTGAAATGGAGAGACTTGCTGACCGCAGGGTGAGTCAAGGCACGTGTGCAGGAGATTTTGGGATGTGCAACTTATGTATAAGTGTTTTTATGGTGTACTTCTATATAGTATGGGCTACAAAAGCTATCTCTAAGGCTAGATGGTAGTTCAGGCTTCATGATAGTTTTGTTCGGTTGTTTTTTTGTTTTCTCTGCCTGGGCTGTCAGCTTGTGTAATTTATGGGAACTTTATCTGAATTTGTATTTGCTGGAACCTGGATGGAGGTCACCCAGTGATTTCCTAGAGCTCTAGGATGCTTAGGACTTTCCATTAGTAGCTATATGTGCCAGGGTCAGTGAAATGACCATGACCATACTCTAGTGGAAATGTGGATATATAACTAATAAAAGATGCTTGTTATTACTTCTTTTTGAATATTAAGCTCATACAAGGTATTTTCATAAAGCAGAAAGAAGCCAGTGGTATAAGGGTATGTGATTTTTCTCGAGCTGTGCTTTAAAGTCTGCACTGATAATGCTATTATGATTTAGGGATAGGTAGCAAGATCATATTTGTTTCTACTTTACAGTTTCTTTCTACCAAGAATGGCCTGGGAAATCCCTGGCTGTGCTCAGATCTTGCTTGCAGTTGGTCGATGGTTGGAGTATAGCGGAGCTAATCTAGCAGGGAGCTGTTGCTGAAAGGGTAGGTCTGTACCCCCAGCACCTACTGACCCACTGGGGAGCTGTTTCCGCTAAAGTAGCAGAAAATATCTTTGTTTCTCTCTGAGATACCCTTCTGTTAATTTTGTAGTCTAAACTGTTTTGCCATGATGGGGGGGATGACTGGCTATATGGGGGATTTTAGGGAAGGTGTACAAAAGCACCTCAACACCTTTAAAAACACTCTATTGTGTATTTTTTTTAATCAGATGCTTGATATGTGGCTTAGTCTTTCTATGTCATTGAGTGATATAGCTTTTGCCTCAGTTTCTCCTGTTAACTTTGACCAAGATTTTCTAAGGTACTGAGTATAAGTGCTTCTATCTTAAAATGCTCAGTCAGTGATGTTTTAAAGAAAGCCCACATTTGAAAGGATGAGAGTACAGTAGTGGCTTCAGTTGGCACAAGTCTTTGCCACAGCATAGACCTAGTACCCAAGGGCATGAGGAACTCACTTTGCTATACCTGATCCAGCCCTCAGAAATGCTGGCCAGCCTCTGTTCCCATTTCGCTTCAAGGCAGATTCTTTAGATGTTGCAGAGGAAGCCCAAGTGTACCTCATTTCAGTCATCTCCACAATCATGTTTGATATGCATATGCATGCTAACTTTTTTTTTCTTGTCCTTTCTTTTGACAGTGGCAGACTTGGTCTCTTCTGAGCTTCTTGTAGCCTCTGGGTGATTGGGACATTGAATTCAGTGGACAGTTACCATTCATTCCCCAGGATTGTACTTTCCCTTGCTCTCCTCATCCCCTCCCACGCTCCCGTTCCCTCTGATAAAACTCCAGGGTGTTGCACTATTTCTGTGGAGCCCAGGGAGACTTTGGGCAGCTCCCGGCGAAGGGGAGGCAAGGCAGGCTTTCTGCCAGCTGTTGTCACATCTGTGAAACCTCCACCTACCTCCAGCTGTGTGGGGGAGATGATGCCGCCTGCAGCAGGCTCAGGGAAAGGGATTCCAGTGAGTGATGAGAAGCTGGAACCTGAGGAAGAGGATGAGCTGGGTTCTGGGAGAGATGTGGATTCCATTTCCAATGCAGACAGTGAGAAATGGGTGGCGGGAGATGGCCTGGAGGAGAATTTTCCATCAAGGAGCCTAACTTCATGGAGGGGAGTTTAAAACTGAAGATCCAGACCACCAAGAGAGCTAAGAAGCCCCCAAAGAACTTGGAGAATTATATTTGCCCTCCCAAGATCAAAATCGCCGTCAAGCAGTCTGGGGAGCAGAAACTTTTCAGAGCTGGGAAAAATAGCAAAGCAGCTAAAGAAGAGGACAGATCACACTCCAAAAAGAAGGTAAGGTCTATTCTTTCCGTATTTCCCTTTTCCTCTGAAAGCAGAGAGAGAAGGTGGAATTAAACTTGCCTAAACAGCTTGAATCTGAGGCATAACCTTTGCAAGGTTTGCAAAGCCCTGCTTGGCCTTGGAGGAGGTAATACAGAGTGGGTATCATCCTGCACTGTTGCATTTGCTGTGGGGATGATCTTGAACTATCCTTCAGATGAACCAATTCAGAAGGGATCAAAAGTTCAGTGGGGCTTTTTTTTTTGTGTAATTGAGAGTTAAGATTAATCATTACATGAGTGATAAATGAAGGAGCCTTATAAAATGCTTTTTGTGTCTGAGCACTGATGCTTGAGCCTTTTGGCAGTTAAAACTTTTGACTACATTTTTAAAATACAGGTATTTGCAAAGCGTACAATTAAATCCATTCCTGTATACTGGGCAAAGGATGTCAGGAGAGAGATTTTTTGGTATTTTTAAGTTTGGGTAAAAATGGATCTATTTTTTATTTAGTGAAGGAGAGGAAGAGGGGAAGAATGAAAAGACTTTCTTTGTATGAGCTGTTTTCAGGAGTACCATTTTGTTTTGCTGTTGGCTTGATGTTTCAGTAATGTGCCTTACATTTGGTCTTTAAAACAAATTTAGTTCAAGTGTTTTAAGCAGTACTGGTAAGTGAAGGGACGCCTGGTGACTATTCATGTTATTTTTGGGTATAGTGGTGGTTTCTGTCCTAGGTATTAGACAAAGGAGCTTTGATTAGGTTGAGGTTTTATCACAGTACAAATACGTCACTACTCCCTCCTCTAGTAACATGTGGGCATTATGATGGGTTCAGACAGGAACCCAGATTTGATGAAAGAGTCACGATTATCTCCAAAACCTGCATGAATTCATCTGGGATGTAGGCATCCACCAATTAGAGCTTGGGGGATGACTTGGCATTCCTGCTCATGGAGCTTGGACCACTCACCGTGCAGAAGGTACGTACCTCTCTCATGCCTTATACACTTGATGGATGCTCAAAGGGCTACTTTAAACCTTGAGGAGGCTAATTGCCAATGGCTCTCCCTGGAGATAGTCTTCTTGTCAGACTGACTTAAACCAAAAGTCTGATTACTCTAAATAAATTTTTGAAGCATCAACATTTCCCATTGACTCAAGGCAGAGCCCAGGGAGGTTAACATTGGTCGCTCTGAGAGTACTTCTCTTAGAAGCTGAACTTGGAGAGGAAAAAAAAGCCCACAACAAAAAAAAAAATGCAAAATCAAGAGGATTTTTTTCTTGGAGTATGCCATTTAGCAGGATTCTATGTGCATGAAATAAATAGATCTTTTTAGAACAGCAGAGGTTTGGCCTGGTAATACACTGAGAAGAGATTTTCCCCACATATTGAGAAGGATGGGCTGTCTTAGCACTGACCAATGTCTTATTTCCAGTCCTCTTTCCTCCCTGAATACTTGGAAGGGTCTCAAGGGAACTAGCAGTTGTGTGAGACCACGCTTAGTGACAGCAAAGGTGTCACAAGTAATTGCTCCATGGCTATACAGGGAGAAAAGATGACTTGCAAACTTCTGCCTACTGTGTAGAATATGATTACTTAAAAATTGGAGCTTTCATTTCTATTTTTCACCTAGTCAGACGAGTATGAAAGGTGTGTTCATTCCTCCATGTGGACATTCAAAAAGGTTAAATAAATAAAGCTAACTCTAAGGAAGCTATATGCAAAAAACCCGAACTCCAACAACAAAAACCACTTTGTAGTGTGGTTACACTCAGGGGGAGACTTTACTTGCAGAAAGATAATGAGATTGAAGGAGGTGGATCGTGGCCCAAACGTGGCTGCAACCAGCTTGCACTTGTGCTGTGAGGTCCGAGCTGACCGGTGTTGTGTTCACACCCTGTGTACAGGCTGGAAGTGCTTTGGGACAGCACTGGCCTAATCTGGCCATTAAGACAAAACAAAACCCACCAGGTGGATGCTCTGAGCAGCAAATGGGGAGAGGGCTGCAGCACCACTGCATCCATTAGCATAATGCCCAACGGTTGCTGCACAGCAGCTGCTGAGCCAGGGCTGTGGCAGAAAAGACCCCAGCAGGGATCTAGAGGATCCCAGTGCTGAGATCTCAAGGGGTTTGGTGCCTGGAGGCCTGCAGTCTGCATCACCAGAACTGTAAATACCCTGCATCCTTGAAGCCAAAAGGATTTTGCACACTGTTGCCTCTTAGCTCGTAGGTTGCAGGATCAGACATTGGATGCAAATATCTCTAACATCTCATATCAAGGGGTGATGAAAGGCACTGCAGGAGAGGGAGGTTAGAAATCTGTGGGAAAAGGCGTCCAGTGCTGGTAGCACGATTGCTTTCATGGTCAATGTGTGTGTCTTGTGGCAGTTACAGAGATTTTTGGGGGAAGATAGATAGGAGGAAACAGCAAGTTGAAACTTGAATGGAGCTGAAGCTGTCTGGTCAACTTGTGGGATAGAGGAGCACACAGATATCTTCTGTGTACACTTTCAGAACCGCCAAGAGCTGGTTAAAAAAAGTGATTGTCACATTTAAATTAATCTGGCGGGTTTGATATTTACAAGTTAGGCTGTTTGATTGCCTGTTGCTTTCATCAGCAAAAACTCCAGAGAAGCAGCTACTGGCAGCAGCAGGAACAACACCCTTAAACCTGTGGCACAGATCTTCAGCTGGCATTGCTCCCCTGTCCTTCATGGATTTTTGCTGGGAGACTTTGGCTCAATGTACATATTTCGCTTGCACATGGGAGCAGGATCATTATTTGAGTATACTGCCTTGCTTTTGGATGCAGGGCATATATTTGGGCCCTGCAGACCCATATATAGGGATGGAGAGCTGAGCATATCCCGAGCAGCAAGTGCCATGCTTGTGTCTCCAGTGGGTGGGATGGGTTGTCCTGCACCTCATGGAACTGAATTTATCTTTCCATCTGAGGAAGAGAAAACTCTATCAGGACTTGAGAAATCACTTAAGTTTGTTGCATAATAATTTCAGCCACATCTCCAGTAGTCCCCAGTGCTTTGAAATACCACTTCAGCATTCTTGCAGGAATTTCAATACACACAGCATGGAGGACAAGTAATGAAAACATGGAAGCAATCTAAGTAACAGCATGTGGGTACACAAAGGACTGGTAATGCCAGCAATGTATAAAGGGGCTGTGAACTGGGGATATAGCATGTTTTCAGTGGCCATTCAGGGAGGAAGAAGATATGCCTTTTCCTAAGCTTTTCATTGCTCTGCCAATTAGATAATAGGGGCTAATGTCTGATTTCTAAAGCTGTGGTCCAGGGAGTGATAGTGATTAAAAGGGAGCTCTGTGGAGAGCTGTGCTGCTCGTGTACCAAGGCCTGATTTTTTTTTTCCCTGTTGATTCTAGCTGCAACACTAAATTAAAATATGTAAACATACATTAAATACTTTTTTCATGTTTCTTTTCAATGTGAGCAATTGTCCTGGGAATGTTATGCGATCATGAATGGGAAGGAAAGGAATCCAGGAGAGGATCTTGCTGGGTGCTGTTGCTGATGCCCTGGAGAGGGGAGGGAGGCAGGGGATGAGAAATCATCAGTATTGGGAACCTCTGCTCTGTCAGCCTGCAGCCGCTGCTCTCTGACCTGCAACAGGATTGCTTGAGTCCAGCATCCTCAGCATCACTAATGGTGCCTTCTCCTTTGGCTAAGGAAGCATGCTGTCAGTCTGGAAGGGGATTGAAAGTATGGCACTAAATGCAACAAAGTAATCCATCAGCATTCCACGTCTGTCATATAGCACTTAACAAGCCCCAGGTGAGCAGTATCTCCTGCGTTTTGTTTTATTTCCCCTGGTCCGCATTTGTTGCCCTGTCTATTTTCTTGTATCTGCAAACACTTCATTTCTCCCCACTTCTTTTGTTAAACATAGCCTGACAAAGTTGCTTTGAAGCTTACATCATATGCATAATGTCCTGCTTTGGGGGATGTAAACTCATTTTTTTGTAAATATTATTGCACTGGGGTTCTTTTTGAGAACTTGGGATGGGTGAATGCACTCTTATTGCTGAGAGATGAGTGGCAGCAAGTCAATTGGAAGTAAAGCTTCCTTGTGTGCAGTCAGAGGAAACTGTCCTTGGATTTTCTTGCAACGCTTCTTTTTCCTTTGAGTTTCTGTAGCTATTTGCTGTTTCTCTGCAGGAAGCAGTTCTAGCACTTTTCCCCTTGAAATTCAATTAATCGTCTTCCTTTCCTCTGCCTCACACAGGCAACTTTCTCCTGTGGCTCCCATCTTCCTTGAGGACTCTCTCATTCATATACTTTTCCCTTTGCACCCCTCCTTCTTCCAGAAGATCATGAATGCTTGCCCCTCCCCTCTCCTTCCTCCTTCTTTTCATTGCTGACTGCACATTATGCATTCCTTCCAGGTTCTCATGTGCATCCGCAGCTCTTGTCAGATTACCCTTGTGCCCGACTCCTCTCCCTGGTGATTTGTGTGCATGATCATCTATTTGCTCATAATGCATGCTTATTCCCCTTTGCTAAGGGCATCCCCATGTGAAGTGTCCTCTGAGTCAACTCTTACCATTGTGATTCCAATAGTCAACTCACCATTGTGTGGCTCTGTGAGTTGACCCAAGTGCTTGCTCCCTGTGTTGCATGTGGCTTAGCAAAGGGGAGAGGGCACTTGGACCTGGTTTTGTGCTGGTTTGGTCCCATCTCTTGCTTAGCAAATCCTTGAGGCTGCTCTAAATGATGCTGGTGGCAGGTACCTGAGACTCACGCCAGCTGTGTAGACCTCAGCCTCTGCCCAGGTTATGGAATAGTGATAGAGCCCCAGAAATGCCAGCACAGTAAGGTGTCATCTTCTAGTTACGTGAAAAGTAACAAATGTTTTTTCTGTTCCTATAAGTTCAGTAAAACTCACCTTTTAAACCTTATTGAGGGGCCTGAACTAAGTAGAAAGTATTTGCTCTGTGATAGGCTTTCCTGTTGAAACCCTTGTGTATCATCTGTGAAAGTCACAGTGATACATGCATGTGGGATAGGCAGAATTTTTTTACAGTAGAGAAATAGGGTAATGATGTGAGAAAGAATAAATTAGTTATGGCAAACTTATTGGTATTCCCTTAAAACTGATGCTCGGTGCTTTGTTTGTCAGGATTTAGCAAGGCTTTTTGCTTTGAAAGCCATTCAGAGAGGTGCAGAGCATATGGCAGGGAGATCCTGTTTGTGTTATTTTGGACATTTGGATTGAAAGTCTCAGACTGTTCTCCTTTTTCTCCCCTTCTCTTACTCATGTATGTTTTTCTTCCTTCCTTTCCTTCTTGAACTTTTTTTTCTTTTAAAGCATATATTATTAATAATACAGCATGACCTAAAAGCCAGATGTGTTTCTGATGAACAAAGCTGTGGGTATTTTATTTCTGTCTGCCTAGATTTGGAAAAAGTTGCAAGGGGGTACCGCCTCCTACTGAAGCAGTATGAGCGGTGTTAGTAGGGTGAGATAGATAGGGAAGGGAAGCCAGACTGCCATTTTGGTGGGTTCAGCTCAATAGCAGCACATTTTCTCAGTAGATCAGCAGCTGTATTAAGGTTAGGCAGCAAGTTTAGGTTGAGGGTCTTTGATAAAACAACTTTAGTGACTTGCATGACACATGCTTATGACCTCTGTCTTTTGTATGCCCTTGTGGTAGAGAGGGACAGCCATAGATAGACTGGAAAAATTGAACTATGCTCTGACTCTTCATGGTGGTCATCTCATGTCACTCGTGAGATTCATTATTCTTGGGTGGCCCAGAAGGCTTTTGTTCTGCCATCATCTATGCCCAGATTGTTCTGGGAAGAGAACTTCATTGCCTCGCATTCCTAGTGCAATAAGTTTTCCCAAGCAGTAATTTAGCTTCATATAACATCTCTGGAAATGTCTGTAGTGCTTTTCATGTGGAAATCTTCACTGAAGCCCTTCACAACCTTTGTGAAGCAAAGCTGAGCCCAGTCCAGTTGGTTAAAGCAGGCCTATCAGTTAGGATGTGCACGCACAAAGAAGATGGGAGGTCATGGCTGGAGTTGGTATCCAAAAGTTCAGGTGATTTGACCCAAAGCTCATTCAAACGTTTAAATCTCTTAAGATAAGTTGGAAATCTCAAGGAAACAAGCTTTCTCATGCCCGTTCTGTCAATGGTTATTCCCAGTTAGAAGCAGGTATTTAAATCCTCAAGTTTTTACATCAACTGATATTAGAGGTGCTTTTGCAAAGGAAAATGGCCTACAAGAACACTAAGCTTTGGCCCAGAAAAGTGAGCAAATGATTTTTACAAGCTTTAGCTTAACTAATCCTTTAAGACAGTTCAGTGCAGGTTTTGTTTGAGTTCAAGGTGTTGTTTCATGTTGGTTTTTGGATTGCTTGTACCTGTATACCTATATCCTCAATTACTTTTTTTTTAACCAGTGCACTGAGGGAACCCACTTCAGAAACCCTCATTTGCTTTGCAGTGCTGACTCTTACACCTGCATTTGAAACTTTGGCAACTCGTTCTTGTTACCTACTGGGTGAGTCTTCTGCTCTGAGGTCCTTCCCCTGCTCCTGGGGCATGCACAGCTGCTTGGTGAGGGTTTCCCTCTGAGAACTTCCAGAGATAAGGGCTTTCCTGGTGGGGGATGGGGACCGCTGGGGTAGCGAATTCTGGGGGGGGCAGAATTATTAGGGACACCCCGAGAAGAGGGGGTTGGCTTCTGGGGCGGGCACTTCCTGTCGCACTTTGGTGGGAAAGAGAAAAAACTGTTTGGGTGCAGTAGCATAAGAAAGCTGCCTTCGCATTGTTACCCCCGCTCCACGCGCTGTGCCATATTTCTTCAGAGGGAGAGAAAGAGAGAGCAGGATTGTGGTCAGCGCCAGCTGGATTTTTCTGCTGACTTTCTGAATTTCCCTTCCCGGTGCTCTTGTTGGATAGGAAGACGAGGGAAGTCTCTGTGCTGCCCAGGAGAAGGATTTCCACCTTTCCCTTGGGACTGCCCTTCCCCCATGTGAATTTTGTTTTCCCTCAGGATCATCACCTCTCTTTGTTAAACACCATTTTTTGGAGCCCAGCCGGACCATGGAGTGACTTTTCATTCCACCACCACCCCCCGTCCCCCGGGGTGTGGTAGTCCTTGAAATGTAACTGCACCATAGGAGCAAAGATAGGATTTAACTCGTTTGAAGGGTTGGGATACAGTATTGCTGTCTGTTCAGTTCTGTGTTTGGTTATAGATATTTGCAGTTGAGAACTGTTATCTTTTCCTATACAATTACACACACTCACCCCCACTCCCCTAATTAAAGTCTATTAATTGCAAAAGAGTTGTGGTGATTTTCTTTGTTGGGGAGATAGGCCCGATAGACATCTTAGTTTTTCTTTAAACCAAGACAACTGTAAATATTTGAAGGTAAAGGCTGATGGATTAGTCTAGGGCAGGGCCAAAGGTTAAATGAACAGGGGAAACCCTTCCCAAGGGGAGAAATCATACTTTTTCTCATAACATAAAGAGAAGAGCTTCCCTCAGGGGACCAGTGACTCTGGCCACCTCAAAGGTTTTAGTTTCAAAAATAATACAAATAATATTGGCCTGTTCTAGTAGTGCATTTTTTGTGAGGAGAGACAGACTGTTTTGGAAATAATTTTTCAGGGGAAGCTGAGGCTTACAGCTGTAACCTGAGTTGCCACAGGTTATTCATACATGACTTTGCTGTTCCAAAAAGCTGAAATTTCACAATTTCCAGCTTAGTGCTTTATCTTCCAGGCCAAAATGTTTCCACAGGGTAGTCTACTCAGTTGCTCAGGATTTTATGTTGAGAAGGACCAGCTTCCGACCAGAAGTTTAGAAATTTGCCCTGTTCACAAAGCAATTTTTTTTCCACTCCCCACTTGTGGTTCCTGGTTCTCAGGAGCTCATTTCTCTGGAAGAGGTTAAAAAAAGTCTCCTGCTAGACTCATGACAGAGTTTCAGGGAAGAAATGACAAAACCCAAGTCTGGGTAAATGTCTTGTTTGAGTGTTTGTAATCTGACTCAACAGTCTAGACCTTGATTTTTATCTTCTCAAATGAGTGGGTAGGAAGGATGGGTGATAACAGTTCAAAGTAATGCACTTCCTAACATATGGGGCCGAAAGGAGGGATGATGTTTTACAGTAAGGGCTATCAACATTGTGATATTATTAATTCAGTAGCTTGCCTCATTGCTGTAGCATTTTGCAACCAGGATAGTGGCTCAGTCCATTCCCATTTCCTACAGGACACTTTAGTTATTTTAGGAATTGGAGGTATACTTCGTCCTTTTCCTATTGACTTCTCTTGTTACATCTGAGGCAAATACAATGAGCAAGTGTAGATGAAAGTGAACATCAAACATGGAAAAAAAATGATGAAGTAGGGGTGAGAGTTAAAGAAAAGGAAAAGATTGATAAGTTTAGTTGGAAAGATCTTCCTCAGACTTTAAACAAAAAAAAGAAAGAGTTGTCTTTGCCCTCCCCTGAAATATAATTCTTTGGTAAAATAAAAAAAAAATGTAGCATTTTTTTTTTTGGCTTTGGACATCCAAACTAAAATTTACAATGCTTTTGGGGAATTTAAATGAAAATAATCATGGCTTTTTTTGGCAATATTTGGCTAAATAGGAGAGAGCATTGTGCTATTTTTTAACTGATACCATTATTAAACCAAGTCCAAACTTCCCAACTAAAGATTTATAAGTGCTTAAGCTCTTCCTGCTGGTTTGATTTGAAACTCCAGGCAGGCCAGGGAGGAGACTGGCTCTGGTGAGCAGGAGCTGTGGCCACTGTGATGCTGCCCTGGCCTTGCTGCTCTGCATTGGCTGCCCCTGGCTCTGCTGCAAGTTAAGAGGCTTCTGGTCGTGCTTTGTCTCCTTCCACACAAATTAGGCTGCCTGAGCAGCTGCTGGGTACCTCCTTTGTGCTCGCCACTGACTTGCTTGTTACCGCTCTGATTCCTGTAATTTTAGGTTCCACTCTTGCAATGGTATAAAGCAAAACAAAACCACCAAGGCTTTTCTTGCCTTTCTCTGCTGCTGGCACATAGGCTTAGGTCCAGTCTTAAATAGTGGATTTGCAGTCCACTGTGATTCAAAACCTTGGATTTTTCTGAATTCCCAAACTGAGTGCTGAAACAGCAGTAGTCCCCTAGTATGTTTCCCCCCTCTTCCTGGCATGGTTAGACATGATACAGCAGTGGGGATGCAAGCGGAACAGCAGTGAGGAAGTATGAGGACAAGGCAGAGGTGCTTAATACCTTCTTTGTCTCGATCTTTAATAGTAAGGTAAGTTGTTCTCTGGGTACCCAGCCTCCTGAGCCAGAAGACTGTGAAGGTGAACCCTCAATGTTCCAAGAAGACTTGGTTAGAGACCTGCTTGGCCAATTAGACATCCACAAGTGTATGGGGCCAGATAGGATACACCCAAGGGTATTAAGGGAGCTGGCAGAGGTCCTCACCAAACTCCTTTCCCTCATCTACCGGCAGTCCTGGCTGACTGGGGAAGTGCCGCTTAACTGGAGACTGGCAAATGTAATTCCCATTTACAAGAAGGGTCGGAGGGAGGATCTGGGGAACTGCAGGCCTGTCAATTTGACCTGAGTGCCAGGGAAAGTCATGGAGCAGATCATCTTGAGTGCTATCATACAGCACATGCAAGACAATCAGGTGATCAGGCCCAGTCAACCTGAGTTTATGAAAGGCAGGTCCTGCCAGACCAACTTGATCTCCTTCTATGACAAGGTTACCCATTTAATGTATGAGGGAAAGGCTGTGGATGTGGTGTACTTGGACTTCAGTCCTTTGACACCACTTCTCACAGTATTCTGCTTGAGAAACTGGCTGCCATTGGCCTGGACAGGCACACCCTCTGCTGGGTAAAAAACTGGCAGGATGGCCGGGCACAGTGGGTGGTGGTAAATGGAGTCAAATCCAGTTGGAAGATGGTCACAAGTGGTGTCCCCAGGGCACAGCACTGGGTCCAGTCCTGTTCAATATCTTTATCAATGATCTGGACAAGGGGACTGAGTTGGTCCTTAGTAAGTTTGCGGATGACACTAAGCTGGGTGGAAGTGTTGATCTGCTTGAGGGCAGGGAGGCTCTGCAGAGGGATCTGCACAGGCTGGATCGATGGGCTGAGGTTCAACAAGACCAAATGCCGAGTCCTGCACTTGGGACACAACAACCCCGTGCAGCGTTACAGGCTTGGGGAAGAATGGCTGGAGAGCTGCCAGGCAGAGAAGGACCTGGGGGTGTTGGTTGACAGCTGGCTGAATATGAGCCAGCAGTGTGCCCAGGTAGCCAAGAAGGCCAATGGCATCTTGACCTGTATCAGAAACAGTGTGGCCAGCAGGACCAGGGCAGTGATTGTGCCCCTGTACTCAGCACTGGTGAGGCCACACCTTGAGTACTGTGTTCATTTCTGGGCCCCTCAGTACAAGAAGGACATTGAGGTGCTGAAGTGTGTCCAGAGAAGGGCAATCATAGAATCATCAAATTATCTGGGTTGGAAGAGACCTCCAAGATCATCAAGTCCAACCCTTAATCTGACACCATCATGATTACTAGATCATGGCACTAAATGCCACATCCAGTCTTATTTTAAAAATCTCCAGGGATGGTGAATCCACCACCTCTCTGGGCAGGCCATTCCAATGTCTGATTACTCGCTCTGTGAAGAACTTCTTTCTGATATCCAGCCTAAACCTTCCCTGGCAGAGTCTAAGCTCATGCCCTCTTGTTCTGTTGCTGGTTGCCTGGGAGAAGAGACCGACCCCCACCTGACTACAACCTCCTTTCAGATAGTTGTAGAGAGTGATGAGGTCACCCCTGAGCCTCCTCTTCTCCAGGCTAGACAACCCCAGCTCCCTCAGCCTCTCTTCATAGGACTTGTGCTCAAGTCCCTTCATCAGTTTTGTTGCTCTTCTCTGGACCCGCTCCAGCATCTCAATATCTTTATTGAACTGAGGGGCCCAGAACTGAACACAATACTCAAGGTGTGGCCTCACCAATGCCGAGTACAGGGGAAGGATCACTTCCCTCGTCCTGCTGGCCACACCATTCTTGATACAGGCCAGGATGCCATTGGCCTTCTTGACCACCTGGGCACACTGCTTGCTCATGTTTAGCCTCCTGTCAATCAGTACCCCCAGGTCCCTTTCCACCTGGCTGCTCTCCAGCCACTCTGTCCCCAGCCTGTAGCGCTGCATGGGGTTGTTGTGGCCAAAGTGCAGGACTCGGCATTTGGTCTTGTTGAACTTCATCCCGTTGGACTCAGCCCATCTCTCCAGCCTATCCAGGTCCCTCTGCAGAGCCCTCCTGCCTTCCGGCAGGTCGACACTCCCTCCCAACTTGGTGTCATCCGCAAATTTACTCATGATGGACTCAATCGCCTCATCTAAATCATCGATGAAGATGTTAAACAGAACTGGACCTAACACTGATCCCTGAGGGACACCACTGGTGACCGGCCGCCAGCTGGATGCAGTCCCGTTCACCAGCACTCTCTGGGCCCGGCCATCCATCCAGTTCTTAACCCCGCTGAGAGTGCACCTGTCCAAGCCATGGGCTACCAGTGTATCCAGGAGTACGCCATGGGAGACAGTGTCAAAGGCTTTGCTCAAGTCCAGATAGACTGCATCCACAGGCTTCCCTTCATCCACCAGGCGGGTTACCTGATCATAAAAGGAGATCAGGTTGGTCAGACAGGATCTGCCCCTCACAAAGCTGTGCTGGCTGGGTCGGATCCCATGTCCATCCTGAAGGTGCTGTGTAATTGCCCATTGTTCCATTACCTTGCCAGGCACTGATGTCAGGCTGACAGGCCTATAGTTACCCGGGTCCTCCTTACAGCCCTTCTTGTGGATTGTCGTGACATTTGCCAACTTCCAATCATCTGGGACCTCCCCAGAGAGCCAGGACTGTTGGTAGATGATGGAGAGTGGCTCGGCAAGCTCTTCTGACAACTCCCTCATCACCCTAGGATGGAATCCAACAGGTCCCATTGATTTGTGTGGATCCAGGTGGCTCAGTAATTCATAGACTGTTTCCTCCTGGAACACAGGGGGGCCATTTGGTTTCCTGTCTCTGTCTGTGAGCTCCGGAGGCCAGTTATCGTGAGGGCCACCTCTCCTACTGGTGAAAACTGAGGCAAAGTAGGTGTTGAGTACCTCAGCCTTCTCCTCATCCCTGGTAATTATGTTTCCCCCCAGGTCCAACAAGGAATGGCGGTTTTCCTTGCCCCTCCTTTTGCTATTAATGTATTTATAGAAGCGCTTTTTGTTATCCTTAACAGAAGTAGCCAAATTAATTTCAAATTGTGCTTTTGTTTCTCTGAATTTCCTTCTGCATGTTCTAACTATATCCTTATACTCTTCCTGAGAGGCCAGCCCTGCCTTCCACAGTCAGTAGGCTCTCTTTTTATCTCTGATTTCCTCCAGTATCTCCCTATTCAACCAAGGTGGTCGTCTTCCCTGCCGGCTTGCCTTTTGGCTAATTGGTATAGCCTGTTCCTGTGCACTCAAGACTTTTTCCTTGAAGCACATCCATCCCTCCTGTATACCCCTGGTTTTGAGGAGTGTATCCCAGGGTGTGCTCTGGACCAGTCTTCCGAATAGGTCAAAATCTGCCCTCCAGAAGTCCAGCATAGAGG
Organism: Tapera naevia; assembly: GCA_033556795.1. Classification (NCBI taxonomy): domain Eukaryota; kingdom Metazoa; phylum Chordata; class Aves; order Cuculiformes; family Neomorphidae; genus Tapera; species Tapera naevia. Next base: position 714,570 of record JAUMJJ010000208.1, on the reverse strand, counting down.
TTTGATTGGTGGTCGTCCTTGCATCCCTGAATATTAAAAACTGTATTATTTCATGGTCACTGTGTCCCAGTTGTCCTCCAACCACTACATCTCCCACCAGTCCCTCTCTGTTTGTAAACAGCAGATCTAGTGGGGCCCCACTCCTGGTAGGTTCATTTACCAGCTGGAGCAGGAAATTATCCTCTATACACTCTAAGAATCTCCTAGACTGCCTCTTCTCTGCTGTGTTGAGCTCCCAGCAGATATCCGGCAGGTTGAAGTCGCCCACAAGAACAAGGGCTGCCGATTTTGAGACATCTGCCAGCTGCTTGTAGAATAACTCATCTCCTTCATCATCTTGGTTGGGTGGTCTATAACAGACTCCTACCAGGATGTCAGTCTTGTTGGCCTTCCCCCGATTCGGGTCCACAAGCACTCAACCCTATCATTGGTGACCTCAAGTTCTACAGAGTCAAGAGATTCTCTAACATACAGAGCCATCCCTCCACCTCTCCTACCCTGCCTGTCCTTTCTGAAGAGCTTGTAGCCACTTATGACATCACTCCAGTCATGTGAGTCGTCCCACCACGTTTCTGTAATGGCAACTACGTCATAGCTTTCCTGCTGCATGATGGCTTCCAGCTCCTCCTGTTTATTGCCCAGACTGCGTGCATTAGTGTACATGCACTTCAGCTGGGCTGCTGATTTTACTTTTAATTCAGCCTTAACAGTGAGTGTTGATCTCTTCTCCCAAGTGACAGGTGATAGGAGAAGAGGAAATGGCCATAAGTTGCGCCAGGGGAGGTTCAGATTAGACTTTAGGAAAAATTTCTTCCCTGAAAGTGTTATCAGGCACTGGAACAGGATAACCAGGGAGGTGATTGAGTTATCATCGCTGGAGGTGTTTACAAGACAAGTAGATGAAGTGCTCAGGGATGTGGTTTAGTAGTTGGCAGTTACGGTTGGACTCGATGATGATTTTGGAGGTCTTTTCCAACCAGATGATTCTATGATTTGGCATATTAAAATCAAAACCAAACACACAGAAAGACAGGAAGATTTGACTTCTCAGTAACACTCAAGCCACCAGAAAAGTTAAGCAGAGAGAAAAAAGAAAAAAAAAGAAAAAAATCAAAGAGTAGTTAAACAAATGCAGTTAAACACTGATGAGCCATCTACCTTTTGGGAGAAGCATTAGAAAACAAATAAAAATAAACACTGAAAAAGTAGAGCTGCATGTGCTAAGAATATGGAGTGCTCTGCTACTTTTGGTTCTAAACCTTATGCGTACCTAAAATATGCACATTATTTGTCCACCCACAGATTTTCCCCCTGCTTATAAATGACATTTTACTTTACTTTCCTCAGAGAGTATACAAATGAAATCACCCCCTGGGAATCATCTTTTCAGCTTTATGTTAATATACTTCTTAGCATAAGGAAATCCTAGCCCAGGATTGCCATTCTTATGCAACAATGCACCTCAAATAATAAGCAACAGTACATTAATCTATGGAGAGGTATAAATTACTGGGAAACTAATAACCACTCTGAAGAGCATATAAGAACCTTACAATTACAGTAGGATGTTTGTGGTGCAGAGACTTATTTCTGGGTCTTGGAGCATGGATGCATTTCACTCCCACAAAGAACAAAAACAACTGGCAATGGTGCCAAAGGCAGCCAAGGACACAGGGGTTTTGCTGCCAAAAGATGGCCCTATTTTGAGACTTCTCTCAGTCGTTCTGCTTCACTGACCCAAAGCTTCATCAAGACCATCCATAGAGGATGGGACTCTAGTTCTTCACTGTGCTCAGGTGTATTTCCTTTGAGGTTTTCAAAGCTTTTGTGGGATTTATATTGAATGAAACTGGTGAAGGGGCTGGAGAACAAGTCTTATAAGGAGTGACTGAGGGAACTGGGGTTGTTTAGCCTAGAGAAGAGGAGGCTGAGGGGAGACCTCAATCGCTGTCTACATCTACCTGAAAGGAGGTTGTAGTGAGGTGGGTGCTGGTCTCTTCTTGCAAGTGACAAGTGATAGGACAATAGATAATTGCCACACATTGCACCAGGGCAGATTTAGACTGGTTATTAGGAGAAATTTCTTCACTGAAAGGGTGGTCAGTCACTGGCAAAGTCTGCCCAGTCACCATCCCTGGAGGTGTTTAAAAGGCAGGTAGATGAGCTTCTTAGGGACATGGTTTCATAGCAGACAGGTAAAGTTGCACTTGATGATCTTGGAGGTCTTTTCCAACCAGATCATTCTATGATTCTAATGGTGTATTGGACAGACTGTGCTCAACACCGTTCCCTTTTCCTTTCATCCTATTTCCATAGAATAACGTAAGTTGATTTCTAGGAAGTCTCCTTTTGTTTAAAAGAAAATCCTAACAGGGAAATTGGATTGATTGCTGGCTCCATGTGGTTTTCTGTTCACTTGAACATCAAATGTAAAGACTGAAAAACTTGACCCGGCAGGTGCCAACTGTTGGGAATACAAACGTTCAGCTGTAGGAAATATATCTGTTGCAGCGGTGCTGTGGAAGCAATTAGGTAGAGGATAATGCGTGGGCTGCAGTAAGATAGGAGGGGATGACTCCACAGTGGTGCTTTGTGGTGAGATCATAAACCACAAGAGGATAGCATGGATGGGCTGGTGATGTCAGCTGAAACTTGTGGTGGAATGTCTTCTTGCAGAGGACTTGTCTCTGGCTGTTGTTGTTGCTGTTCTTAACAGTTCCCAAAGTTGGAGACAGAAGGAACTGTCTTCACGCAGGATCAAACACAGACTATATTCTACTCCCATTTTTTGGAGGTAAATATGTGCAAAACTAGGTAAGAGGACTGCACCAGGGTTTGCACATATATGTAGTGTCACATTGTAAATAAAAAAAAAAGAAAAAGCAATAAAAGGTGTTGAAAAAGCAATTTTCTTACCCTCTTTTCATTCTGCTGAGTAAAAGGTTTAGTAATTGTCCTTTTTAGAAAGCTCTTTCAAGTTATTTTTTTTTTTTTATTCTTGAGATTTTCTTTTCAACTTGAAAAACAAACATAACTTCTGTTATTCCCACAGCTGTACTCCCAGACTTTCTCCCCAGTCTCGCACAAATGTTTAGTGATGATGGTAAGCCATGCAGTTTCTTAAGCTGCCCTCTTTTCTTTTTCCTTTTAAATCAAAACCAAAACAGTCTCTGTGCTCAGCCCCTTGTAGGGCTGAAAACTTTTCTGTGTTTAGAGAAATAGCATCAAAATAACAAATTTTTTTGGGATCATTTTGCTTCTTTTTCTCTTCTGGTTTCTTTCCTTCCTTTTCTTTTTACTTCTGTTTTGGTTTTTTTTTGGTTGGTTGGTTTGGTTTGTTTTTTTTCAGGGTCAGGAGCTTTAGAAATTAGTGTGCATCAAAACCAGGGCAGACCTGCAACTCCTCCCACACTTAGTCACATGTCTCCTTGCTCTTCTGCCTGTGCTGCTGTATAAAAAAATAAGGCAATTTGGAAAGTTAAGGAAAACGTCAGCCTGGCAGCACAGTTATGCTATGAAGAGTCCGGGCAGGTTTTCTCCAGCTCAGTTCAGGAGGTGAGGATCTCCCTTTGCCTCTTCTCTGGCTGGACGTTTCTCAATGGGAAGCTCCTTGCTGGAGCACAGTGCCTCCTTGCCAGGGGAGCAGCACATGAAGTGATCTCTCTGAAAAGGTTAAATAAACAGGACTGTGTTTGGGTTAATTGTCACTGGTTCTTCTACTCTCCATTACTGATCTATCTGGGAGCTTGGCCAAGGAGCAGATGCAAGAGACAGTATCATCACCTCCCTCCTCATCCTCATTGTGTCTGGCTTTATCCTTCTTCTCCTCCCAACCCCCTTTTTTTTTTCCCTTTTTTTCCCCCCTTCCCCCTCCCTCCTTTCAGTGTGGACTATTCAGAGCTGTATGAATATTATTAGCATCCTGATTGACAGTGGGGCTCTGGCTCAATGGACCTGTGGATGGGATTCAGCTGTGAGCTCCATGCTTGTGGTTGGTGGGGTGGGAAAACTCTACAAACTTATTAATAGCTCTAGAATTCTTGAGTCCTATTGGCAGGATGCAGGTGATCCTGGACTGTGGCTGCACTCTACAACTGTACAAAGAACTCTTTATATGATATTAATTCTGCAGAGAAGTTTTTACTCACCAGAGAGTCTGTGGCGAAACGATTAAGCATCACTGGCTTGGTGGAGCGGGGTTTTTTTTTTACTTCCAGCTCGGGCATTCCTCCACTGATTAGTTTTAATGTGAAATAGAAACACAAGCCTGTGATATAATGGTGAAGAATGTTAAATTATTCAAATAGAGTTTAAAGCAAAAAGGCAGCTCATCCAAATAAGAGCTTGTTTTTTCTTGAATTTGAAAAAATGTACAATTGGACTCACTAGATATCTGAAAAAAAAGTGCTATTTCAGTGTGAATAAAAACATATTTTAAAATGAAGAATTTCAATTATCCTCATAACAAACTTAACCTTGAATCTTTCTCCATCTGATCTCTGCAGACTGTTTTATCTGCATTGCTAGGAATTGTTGCATCCATCATTTCGCACTACTCATCTTTGGGCGCTTTCCCAGTCTGGCTGTAGTTCTCTTTCTATGAATGCTAATTTGAGAGGCTTTTTGTCTTACTGTTGATAAACCAGACAGGAACTTCTCCCATCTTCTGGCCTGGGGTTTGGTGCTGGAGAAAAAGCTTGTTGAATCTGCTATACTTGTCTTTGCCCAGTTGCCCTCTGACATCTGGATAACATAATCACAAGGTAAAAATAGAGCTGTCATCTCAAAGGAGGAGATAGGGATCATGCTCATAGTCTCTAAGAACTCCAGAGTTGTGACAATAACAGTGTAGACTGGTGAAGTAAAGGATGAGTTAAGCATAAAGTTTTTTTGTGGAGCCTTAACGCTAATTTCCCCAGCTTTTGAGAATAAAATGTGTTGAAATTGTTGCATCCTTAGGAACATTTATTGTTGTTTTCAGTTTCTGTACTCCTAAGTTTCTCCAAATTTGGGAGACTTTACTAGCTCCCACAGCCATGTCTGTTCTGAACACAAGATAAATGTGACAATTTAAAAGCAAAGTTCATTAGACTTGACACGTCTTCAGTGAAAATGCATGGGAAACGGCTTTGAAAAATTTTACCTTTTCTCTTCATCTACTCATTCTACTATGCATGCTCTCTCTTTCTCACATGCGCTCTCTCTCCCCCCTCTCCCAAATCTGGTAAGGGTGTCCATACAAAATTTCAAAGACACTGAGGCCTTCCTTAGATCTCAGCTTAGTCCTTATTCTAAGTAATGCTAAAGGGAGGGCCTGATACCACTACAAATTAGCTTCTTGACAAATTTTAGCTATTTGTTGTTTCAATAAATGATTAATTTTCTCAACCTGTCCACTTGCCTGTGGTCTATACGGGATGTGCAATTGCCATCTAAGTCCTGAAAGCCTGCTGACTTGCTGTACAACTTGGGCACAACAATGTGTACCCCTATCTGATGATATTACCTCAGGTATGCCAAATCTCGGTATAATTTCATTCAATAGGATCTTTGTGACCTCCCTAGCCTTATTAGTTCTGCAGGAAAAGGCTTCTGGCCATCCTGAGAAGGTGTCTGTAAACACTAATAAGTACTGATACCCCCTTTTCTTGGGAGTTTGGAAAAATCTATTTGCCATTTCTGTCCTGGACTATTGCCTTTTCCAATTACCCCTACGTGTAATCTATTAGCAGTATTCAGATTATTTCTCAAGCAAATCTCACATGCTTGTGTTACTTACTTTATGGTAGTATAGCTACTTCAGTAGGGAGATTCACAGCTTCTAGTAATTTCAGAATTTCTGTAGCATATTTGATATGTCTTCCCTGCACAGTGAGTAATCCTCTCTCCTTCCAAGTCGCCCCATGAGCACATAGAACTTCAAAGGCGTACTTTGAGTCAGTCCAAGCACTGATTTTATTTCCCTTCGCCTGTTCCAATGCTCGGGTTAGTGCAATTATTTCTGCTTTCTGGGCTGATGTGCCTGGAGTTAAAGGGTTAGCTTCAATTACCTCTTCAGTGGTGGTAACAGCATACCCTGCTTTACGATGTCCATCTTTCACAAAACTGCTTCTGTCAATATACCATGAGTCTTCTGCAGCTGTAGGTGGCTCCTCCTTTTGATCTGGATGGCTGGAATATATTGTCTCTATAGTCTTCAAACAGTCATGGGTCACTGGTTCCAAAGTAGCTCCACTAAGGAAAGATTCTGGGTTGACAACATTCGTGGTGATTATATTTACATCATCCTGCACCTCTTTCCATTCTGTTCCCAGATCCTGCTGTCATTCAGAGAGCTCAAATCTCAGGTACCTTACTCGTTACAGAAGCCGTGCTTTTGACAGAGAGACTCAATACCCACTTAGCCAGAAAGAATTCAATAGACTTAGGGTTCACTGAAGACAATCCCCTTCAGTTTGAGTGGCTATTAACAGGTCATCCACATACTGCAACAAAGTCCCAGTTTGTGAAGGAGGCTCCCAAGTCTCCAATTCTTGGGTCATTCGGTTCCCAAATATTGTGGGCTATTCTTAAATCCTTGAGGCAACACTGTCCAGGTTAACTGAGTTTTTCTACCAGTTTCTGAATTTTCCCATTCAAATGTAAATAGTTTTTGACCAGCCTTTGTGAGAGGCAGACAGAAGAAAAAGGCATCCTTCAAATCCAAGACAGTAAACCAAATTTACTCATTTTTCAATTTTGTCAACAAAGTACAAGGATTTGCCACTACTGGGTGCAAGTTCTCTATAACCTTATTAATAGCTCTTAAATCCTGAGGTAATCTATAACTCTTTCCATCTTGCTTCTTAACTGGCAATATTGGGGTGTTATATTCAGATTCACATTCTATCAATAGTCCATACCCCAGTAATTGGTCTACTATTTCTTTAATCCCTTTTTGGTCTTTCTATTAAAGTTAAACTCAAAACCTCAACTAATTCCTCATTCTTCACCCTTCTCCACTAAATATTATTTCTGCCCCTAGCTGCTCTAACAAATCCCTTCCTAACAATAGCTTAGGAGATTTTGGTAAATATAAAAACTGATTAATTCCTACCTTGTTTCCTAACCTATATTCAATAGGTCACAAAAAGGGCTCCTCAGTTTGGCCAGTAGCACCTAGAACATTAATAAAATTACAACTTTCAGGTACCAGTTGTTAACTCAAAACCAAATAAGAAGAAAGCTGCCAGTCCTCCCTAATCTTCTCTTTTTATTGCTATCTCAATTATGAAATACTCTCCAAGCCTCTTAAATCAGTTTTTCTAAGTCTCTTATCTCAGGTCCTCCTAAAACCAAAAAAACTAACTGCTGCCTCCCAGCATCAGAAACAGGGTCCACAGTGGTAAATTTCTACATCGCCCCCCTAAGTTTATCTAAAAGTTCCATAGGAGACTCTGTTTAACCCCTGCTTTATTGCATATAGGGATGACCAATTAACAGGTTTTGGTAGTCCATTCTCCAGCCCAAATTTTATTCAATCTTGGTATCTCTTAAACAGCTGGTATTTTGCACTGACATTTGGATCCTATTCGGGGTCAGTTACAGGTAGATAATGATCTACATCCCCTGGTAAGGCTCTGGCAGTGATAAGCCTGTACTTGAGTGCGAGCTGTTTTCACTACTCGCTGTCTCTCAGTTTCAGTTAGGGCTATAACCCTTCACAACCTCCCTCCAAGCATCTAAATCTCCCATTGAAAAAAGGCACCTTAATACAAGTAGGACCTGTGAATCCCATTACCTGCCTCAAAGGTGCCTGAATTATCGGTCCTGCTTTACTCCTTATACGTGAAGTTATGGGGGAAAAATTCTCACCATTCCTCTCACTGCTATCCTCCTTATCTGAGGATTCTTCATTTTCCTTTAAATCCTGAAAAGGTGGGACTGGATCCTCCACCATTTCTTCCATCTCTTTATCACAATTCATTAGTTTTAAGCATCTCTGTGCTATACTACAGGCAGAACAACATCACTTGAGTTTCTCCATTTCCTTCTGTTCCCTGTTTTTTCTTTTCCAATGCTAATACCAAAGGGTCTTGGGGAGCTAAATCAATTCCACACTTCTTTTGCCATTCAGGATGATTTTGCAACATGAAAAACATTTCAGCATAGGTCACCTCATCCCATTTACCTTCCCATGTCAAAACCAGCATTAACTATAACAAACTGTCATAGTTAAGACTACTATTGAATGGCCATTTTTCTCCTGAATTCAGCTTATAAAGAGGCCACAATTGATTTCAGTATTTTATCAAGGTTTTTCTATCTGTACTACTCCCAGCCGGTTCCCCTACTTCCTTCCAGTGTTGTAAAGCACAACCCAAAGGGCTCTTCAAAATTCCTCCACTCTGTTTGCCTCCTATTGTTAGCGGAGAGACGAACACATAACCACTTGGGGGAGGTTATATGTGGTGCTTTATTTCGAGGCCCCGGGAACCAGGGGTTCGCACCCAAATCTGGTTCCAAAACCGTTACAGGCGCGACCACATTTTATTCTCTACATGTTACATAACCTAATGTATATTCAACAGGTTACAGCTAATACATATGCATATATAGATTACTTCATCGGCTAATTATTACTTTGGCGCCAGCATCTTCTGTTTTTCTTAGATAACTCCAAGCCAAGTCTGCACCTGCAGTAGAGATAAAGAGACTGGGTCTGCGGTTGAGATAAGAAGACCTTGCATACCCCTGGTTCCCGGGGCCTCGAAATAAAGCACCACATATAACCTCCCCCGGGTGGTTATGTGTTCGTCTCTCCGCTAACAGTTTTGGCGACCCAGATGGGACCTCGCGGGCATCGCTGAGGCGGCTCGCACTTCGATCCAGCCGGCACCTGGTGATTCTCGGGGAGCCATCGACCGCGACCGACCTCCGCTGCCCCCGACGGACCAGCGGTATTGGTAAGACACGGTGCTTTATCTTTATTCGGGTAATGGTACCATTTTCTGTGGTCTGGTAAAGTAAGTCTTCCTGTTACACTGGTAAGGTAAAAATTCTCTGGGGCCTGGTAAAGTAAAAATCTGTAAGGTAATGGTACCATTTTCTGTGGTCTGGTAAAAGCCTGCCTGTTAGACGTGGTGAAAGCTGTGCTTGGTTGGGTTCTGGAGCTCCAAGGGTAAAGCCCAGGCGTCGTTCGTCAGACAGGAGCGAAAGCCCTGCAGGTTCGGCATCAGTGGTCTGGTCTGGTAATTTATCTGGTCTGGTAACCAGATAATCTGTCTGGTAATTTTGGGAACGTCACGTGCGTTCTATGTGTGTTATGTGTTATTTTGTCTAGTCTGGTATATGTTGTTTGTCTGGTATATGTTGTTTTAATTTGTGTCAAGAAAGAATTAAGATGTCACCAATACCTAAATCATCTCCAATACCTAAATCATCTCCGTTAGGGTGTATTCTAAGTCACTGGAAGAAGGGGCGGTTTGGGCAGGACATGCAAAAAGGGAAATTAATTGATTATTGTAATGTATGGTGGACACAATATAAATTAGGGGATCAGGTCCAATGGCCAGAAAACGGAACGCTGGACTATAATACAATCCGGCAACTCATGTCAGTCTGTCGCCGTGAGGGTAAATGGCATGAAGTGCCATATGTAGATTTGGTTTTTTTATTTGAGAAACAAAGATGAATGGAAAAAGGCGTGCGGGCTAATGGTTGTTGATACAAGCTCGGGTGAGCTATGTGGGGGGTGCCGAACAGAAAGAAAATGCATGAAGTGTATGGCTGTGGAGAATGGGGCACAGCACTCAGAGGATGATTTTGATTTATTAATATCTCCGGTAATTCCATCGGCCCCACCAGCTCCGAGGAGTGTGGGGGAGAGAGATGGGGAGGATGAAGGAGAGAATAATGTAAAATATGACTGTGAGGATACCCCAGTTTCCCATAGAACATGGCAACGAGATAATAATGCAAGTCCCAGAATCGAGATCAGGACATATATTGGTACTAAAAGATAGTCCAAAGATTTCAATACCTAAGGAAGTGGAGGAGGCAGTAATCCCTACTGTTTGGGAAACCAATATTCCAGGAAAATCTAAATTGGCACAACCTGTGGTGGTAGAATTAAAGGAGGAAGCAAAACCAATACGGGTAAAACAATATCCAATAAAATTAGAAGCTCGATATGAGATAGTGAAGATTATTGAAAAATTCTTAAAATTTGGGATACTGGAGGAATGTGAATCAGAATATAATACCCTGATTTTCCCAGTAAAGAAACCAAATGGAGAATACAGGATGGTACAGGATTTGAGAGCAATTAATAATATCACAAAAGATGTTCACCCGGTGGTAGCTAATCCATACACACTGTTAACATCTGTGAAGGAGAAATATAAATGGTTTACAGTAATTGATTTAAATGATGCTTTCTTCTGCGTTCCCCTTGACAAAGCTAGCAGGAAACTTTTTGCTTTTGAATGGGAAAACCCACATAATGGACGAAAAACACAGCTGACGTGGGCGAGGCTCCCGCGAGGATTTAAGAATAGTCCGACGCTCTTTGGAAATCAATTGGCAAAAGAACTGGAGTCCTGGACAACGCAAGGAGGAATTCAGGTACCCAGATCACAGTATCTCGTGTTGCAGTATGTAGATGACATCTTCATCGCGACGGAACAGAAATCACTATGCATGCAAGTAACTATCGAGATTCTAAATTAATTAGGCAGGAATGGATATAAAGTCTCAAGGGAAAAAGCTCAAATTGCCTTTACAACTGTACTATCCCTAGGTTGTGAGATCACACAGGGGCAAAGGAGATTGGGGATGGATCGCATTAAAGCAATTTGTGCAATCCCAGAACCCCAAAACTTACATGAACTAAGAACATTTCTGGGAATGACAGGTTGGTGTAGGATGTGGATATTGAACTATGGACTCATAGCTAAACCACTATATGAGGCACAGAAATCACCAACCTTTTTCTGGGAAGGACCCCAATGAAGGAACTGAAAGAGGCCTTGACCAAGGCACCAGCATTAGGCCTACCGGACTTAACTAAGGACTTTCAATTGTTTGTCCATGAGAGGCAACGACTAGCACTGGGGGTCTTAACACAAAGAATGGGAAGCTGGAAACGACCAGTGGGATATTTTTCCAAACAATTAGACCCTGTAAGTGCTGGTTGGCCATCATGCCTAAGAGCTGTGGCAGCAACAGTGATTTTAATACAAGAAGCTAGGAAATTAACCTTGGGAAAACATATTGAGGTATACGTACCCCACATGGTGTTAACTGTCTTAGAACAAAAAGGAGGGCATTGGCTCTCCCCTAGCAGAATGATGATGTTCCAGGTCATACTCACTGAGCAAGATGATGTGAGCTTGAAAACAACTAATCTGTTAAATCCAGCAGCTTTTCTAGGTGCAACCACAGAAGATGGTCCTCTGGAACACGATTGTGTAGAGGTTGTTGAGCACATCTATGCAACTCAGACGGACTTAAAAGATACTCCGCTTGACCAACCCGACCAGGAACTTTTTACTGATGGTAGCAGCTTTGTGGAAAATGGAACGCGATATGCGGGTTATGCAGTAACCACACAAAATACAGTAATAGAAGCCAAAGCCCTTCCAGCAGGGACTTCAGCCCAACAAGCAGAAATAATAGCCCTGACAAGAGCCTTAGAATTAAGTAAGGACAAACGAATAAATATATGGACTGATTCAAAATATGCATTTGGAGTGGTTCACATACATGGAGCCTTAAGGAAGAGTGTGGACTATTGTCATCACAAGGTACTAATATAAAATATCAAACAGAAATTCTAAATGTAATAGCTGCTGTACAATTACCCAAGCAGGTGGCAATCATGCACTGTAAAGTGCACCAAGGAGGGGACTCCAAAGTGGCTGAAGGGAACACGTTAGCAGATTGAAGAGCTCGACGAGTTGTACGACAGGTACAGACTATGATGGCCTTAATACCGACGAAGGTAAGCCCCTTTCAAAATTATCTCACTCAGAAACCAACGTACTCAGAAGAAGACAAGAAACTAGCAGAGCTAGTGAAAGCTCAACTGAATCCAGAAGGATGGTATGTAACTACAACTGGACAGATAGTCGTGCCTCCTGCCATTATGAGAATGATTTTACAGACAGAGCACCAGAAATGTCATTGGGGAGCAGAAGCATTGGTGACATATCTAAAACGTGGAATAATCTCAACACAGATGTTAACAATGGCAAAATCCATAAACTCAAAATGTGAAGTTTGTTTGAAAAATAATCCCGTAGTCAGGAAAAGGACAGAAATGGGGCATATCAAGGTAGGTATGGAGCCAGGTGATTATTGGCAAATCGATTTTGTAGAATTACCAAAAACTCAAGGGTACCAGTATTGTTAGTCAGGGTTGACACCTTTTCTGGATGGCCTGAAGCCTTTCCCTGTCGCACCAACCAAGCCAAAGAAACTGTAAAATGGCTATTAAAGGAAATTATTCCTAGGTTTGGGGTCCCTTTAGGTATATCATCAGATAAGGGACCACACTTTGTGGCCACCATTGTTCAAGAAATAAGTAAAATGTTAGGGATTTCTTGGAATCTCCACACACCGTGGAGGCCACAATCTAGTGGACAAGTAGAAAAGATGAACCAAACAATTAAAAGGCAAATTAGCAAAATATGTCAGGAAGCCAAAATTAAATGGTCACAAGCATTACCAATAGCGCTTTTGAGAATAAGAATTAAACCCAGGAGTGGGATGGGGGTGAGCCCCTATGAAATCCTCTTTGGAAAACCATATGAATCTCCGCAACCAGATCTGAACATGCATGTTAAAGGAGATCAGGATGTATTTAATTATGTGTTGTCTCTCAATAGAACATTAACGCGACTGCAAAGTACTTCAATTTGGAACCGCTCGTTGTCACTAGAGAACCCAGTACATGTCATTGAGCCAGGAGACCAGGTTTACATCCGAGACTGGAATGAGGAACCACTGAAAGAACGGTGGAATGGACCATACCTGGTGCTGCTAACAACTTTCACTGCGGTAAAAGTAAAAGGGATAGACTCCTGGATTCACTATACCTGAGTAAAGAAGGTCACTAAAGATTGGGATGTAGAAGTATTGGGACCAACGAGACTCAAACTGAAGAGCAAATAAGATGTTGTATTTTGTATACAGTACTTTGATTGTAATCTGGTCTTTAATGCCTATGACGGTTGTCGTGGGGGAAAATGCCACTCTGTCTTGCAGGTTTAAAAATACGGCCCCAATGGAAGCAGGATTAATTCGAATTTGGCATAAGTTACCTGACAGAGAAGTACAAATCACTGAGGCTAGAACAAAACAAGCAATAGAGGACACCCAACTACCTCAGGTAATTCACACTTCCCGGCAGGATCCAGAGGAGAATCTGATGCTAGGACTGATCAGAGATTTTGCCCAGATGCAGAATGTAAGTTCAATAACAGCATGCCTACCAATACCAAAAATGGCTGTAGAAGCTATCAGTTGGGGAATAATAACCTTCCCCTTCCTGGAAATTGAAAACAAAGAAAGTAAGACGGTGTGTTGGCAGGAATTTAGAACTGTCCAAAGAAATGAACAGAAGACCATAAGGCGAACGTGGAAACGCCCGGGTAATAAAAATGATTGTTACAAGTTCCCCGGAGCAGAATTCATAAAAGCACCATACAATATTTTTGGTGTTAGTTTCTATGAACCAGGATGGTGCTCTTATGATGAAATACAAACAGTAACTGTTTTTGACAAAGAACCTTATTGGCAATGCAGAGAAAAGAATAAGACAAAATCCGACCGGTGGGACACAATCTGGTCAATGAGTATAGTTCAGAGGTGCCAATATGGTGGAGAAACATCCTGGTGCTTTCTATGGTCAACCAAAAGACACAATTATGATCAAACTAAACATGTGCAATGGTGGAATTGTTCAAAAGTTTTAGATTGTGATACAGATTCGGAAACTATCACCTTGGTACCAGTGAGAGTAGCATTAGAAATTGGCTGTGCATGTCACAACTTGAAAAGCATGGGGGAATATCAGCACATAAATTGTAAAACAATTGCAATAAAAAGCATGAGACATTTTGTGTGGGCAGCTAGTGATGGAACTTGGACCACCGATTTATCAGTAGATGGACCCATCAAAGAAATCACCCTAGGATTACCAACACTTTGTCCAATTTGGAAAAGATCACCCATTAGGGGTAACTTAGAAACTTTACAGATTCGAGCAAGAAGAGACATAAATGATGACATTAAAGATATAGATGACATTTGGCAGGAACCCTCAACAGGAGTAAAAGTAGGATGGGCATTAGAATCCCTCATTGCTCAGGTAGCCGCATATCGTAATAGAGAAATGATTTATAATTTGATTGGACTGACTGAAAGATTGGCAAGAGTAACTAAAAAAGGGATTTAGAGATTTAAACTTGCAATTACAAGCAACAACAAAAATGACTTTGCAGAACAGAATGGCATTGGATATATTACTATTAAAAGAGCATGGTGTTTGTGGATATCTCAAAGCTCGTGTTGATCACTGCTGTGTACATAAACCGAATGTTACTGCAGATATAGAATATGACATTTCGCAATTTGGAAGAATTGAGAAGGAGGCTGAAAAGGAAGAGAAAGAGGTCAGTCATAACTGGGTTGGAGCATTGTTCGATAGTTTAGGAATCCACCTTACCAGATGGATTCAATCTCTTGTTGAAACAGTGTGTACGCTTTTACTAGTATTCCTTGTGATTTACTTGATGTATTTATGTATCCGAAAAGAAATCACTCGTAGTAGTAACTGGACTCCTAAAATTATCGGAGCAGTCACACGAGAATGCCCACAACACCCAACACCCAAGGATTGAATTGCCTCCCTACACACTTGTCATTCCTGAGCAGGCAGGATAACTGTCTTTATGTGGGTATCACGGGATTGCTTTGGGCAACGCAGTAGGCTGGGGCCTGCCGCAGCCTCTGAGACTGCCCCAGCGGTGGTGTTTTGTGTGTGCCCCTGTGCCTTCCTCCAGAGTCACTGGCATGAGGTGAGTTGTGATTAGCCCTCATTTGACTTCTGGGTGATACAGCTTAGTGTTTCTCCACCACAGGCTGTTAAAACTGGCAACTGATCAGTTCCTGTCACCTGTGCAGCTGAGATAATTAAACCTGTTGCTATTATTATTAGTCTTCTTTTTTTTTCTGCAAACTTTGGCTAACTGCTGGAGCCTGTGGTGCAGGAGGAGGCTGAGGCCAGTGAGACTCCCTGTAAGAGGTGGGATAATGAGACATATGTGCTTTGCTCTTCAGTGCTTACAGAGGAGCCTTCTTGCTCTTTGCCATGTGAAAGGGGATGTCTGATGATGGGTGGGAGCCAGGAGAAGGCAAAGCGAGCTCCTCCTTGTGCCTACCTGCTTCTAAACCAGAGTTTTATGTTATGAGCAGGCAGCATAGGATCATTTAGTAGCAATATGTTTCCGAGTTTTCAAGATCACTGTGCTCCTCCCTAGTCCTGTTACTAAAACACCATGAAACATGAAAATTATACTCCATAAATTAGGACCGATCATCTATAGTACCCAGTGAGATTAAATTCCCCTCTTTGCAGTGTTCTCCTCTCCTGTAAACATCAGGTGCTGCTGGACAAAGGAGGGGAGGATATATTAGGAGGCAACAACCACAGCAGGATAGACCCAGCGAGATGTTTTAATTTCTTAACAAACTCCTTGGGCACTAGAAACTGTAAAATAACATACAAATAAACAAATTAAAACTCACTGACCCTTAGCACCCTGTGGGGCTCTGTTTCAGATCGCTGAGTAAAAGCTGAAGTTGCACATGCATGTTTAATGTAACACAAGGCATCTACTGCAGAAAAACATGCTTTCTTCTAATCTGGTTCCAGACAGAAGCAGCCAAACAGAAGCCCCTTTCCCTGTCCCCACTGAACTGCTTGTTG
The DNA here is from genome assembly GCA_033556795.1 of Tapera naevia. Taxonomy (NCBI): domain Eukaryota; kingdom Metazoa; phylum Chordata; class Aves; order Cuculiformes; family Neomorphidae; genus Tapera; species Tapera naevia. The sequence goes on along the minus strand of JAUMJJ010000208.1, from coordinate 698,597 downwards.
TATGTGAGGAAAACCCTGAATGACAAGGTCTCCATCTGCTCTTGAATGGAGTTGTGACTGGCTGCAAATGTTGTACATATGTTTTGGGTTTTTTTTCCTTTCAATTTAGCTGCCTAATGTTAGATACCTCTCCCCAAATTAACTATCATCTCATAATAAGCTTTCCTAAAAAAAGATGGAGGCAGTAGGTAATTCAGGCGATGTTCCTTAGGAGAGGAATGTCTGCAGTTGGAAAAGGAGATGGGATTATTTTTCCATTGCATTCCTTTTGTTTGCTTTTTTAGGGAATGGAAGAACCTCTGCATTCTTGTACTGTCAGGGGAAAAGAAAAAAATATCAAGTTTTGGATTCATATTCCTCCTCTGCTCTTGATTTTCCAAATGATTATGAGCAACATTTTGCAATTTCTCTCAGTTAAAGCAACCTGGTAGTGGGTAGTACTTCCATCCTGACAGAAGAACATGGCTTTGGTTTGCTGTGAGCTCAAGTTGAGTGACAGTATATCCTAAAAGCCAGAGAAGGGTCTAAAAATGGGAATTTTTCCTGGGTTTGTGGTGTGAAAAGGGCTGGAATGTTTTTCAACAGAATGACTTTGCAGCGGATACTGGGACAAGTTGACCATCAGCAAGTCGTGTATGGATCCAATTTCCTAAACACAGGTGTATATTGCTGCTATAAGTACCCTAAGGTAGCCTGATGTTCCATTGTTAGCGGAGAGACGAACACATAACCACTCGGGGGAGGTTATATGTGGTGCTTTATTTCAAGGCCCCGGGAACCAGGGGTACGCACCCAAATCTGGTTCCAAAACCATTACAGCGCGACTGCATTTTATTCTCTACATGTTACATAACCTAATGTATATTCAACAAGTTACAGCTAATACATATGCATATATAGATTACTTCATCGACTAATTTTTATTACTTTGGTGCCAGCGTCTTCTGTTTTTCTTAGTTAATTCTGGTATGCAAGGTCTTCTTATCTCAACCGCAGGTGCAGGCTTAGCCTAGATAAGTTTTGGGTACTTCACACAGTTCTTATAAGGAAAGAAAAACTTTTCGTCTAAATAACCGCTACTTCTAACAATCACTAACACACTTAATCCAATATGATCAAATTTAAAACCATTATATTTCTGTTTCTACCTAATTTAATATCAGACTAATATAACAGACTAATAAAATCTTACATTTTCCAACACCATCAGCTGACTGTTAGGAAATGTGTGGGTCTCCCTTAGATCCTTTTGTCTCTCTAGCTTGTTTCATATACTGTGGGATGTCTATAAAGTCTCCTTTGGTTAGGCAGACAAGTCTCTCCTTGTATTTCAGTTTCCTATCTCTAACATAATAATTTAATACAATTGCTTTAAATTTTAGTTTAATCACTTCTTTCTGGGGAATAATTTTCAAATTTAAGAGATTACACTCTAACTGTTGAAGGACTGTAGTAATGGGGCAAGAGCAAAATACCTTTGATAGCTGGGAGTCACAGGCAGAGGATGGCAGTTGGAAGTAATCCCCTGAAAACACTGAAGCTTGACAGATTGCAATTAACAGCCCAAACATTGGGCATTTTGGTTAGGTATCGGGTATAGGTACAGCCTTTTCAGTGTTTTTTTTTCCACTATCTCTTTTGGAAAGAGGAGAAAAAATAATTTTTGGACATTATCTGACATTGCTGGAACTTGTGAGATGCTGGGGTCACCAAGTAAGAGATCTCACCACACCCAGCAGGTTGCAGACTCTCCCGAGGTGAAGAGAAGTTTATCTGTCTGTTTCTAATTCCTGCCACCAAGGTTCATCTTTCTGCTGTACCCTGACGTTGAGCAATGGCTGCAATTCCTTTTAATCATGTCCTTCCTCATCATTTAGGGCAGAGCGCTTCCACTTGGCTAAAATCATTAACTGTTTTACCATTAAAGTCGCTTTTTCCATATAAATTAATCCAGCTGAAATCTTGTGACTCTCCATGGCTGCACACAAGCAGATTCTCCCTCTGTTGCCCAGCAGATGCTGAGTGTGCTTATTTTTCAGCTGTGGACAGCAAAAGTCTGAAAAAAGGCAATGTCTCTGTGTGCGTGTCTGTGGGAAAGCAAGTAATTGTGATGCATTTGTGAGAACTCAATTGGCTGTGTTACTGTTTGAGCTCAAGGAGCATTTTGACCCAACCTGGAATACTAGCTCCTTTCTGCCATGGTGATTTATCAAGACATCCAGGTTTGATAAGCTCAAAAAATGCTTTGGTAAAGAAAGAAAACAACTAAATCCACAGAAAAGAGCCATGTTAACATGAGGGACCTTGCTGCTCAATTGCTCTCTGTCAGACAGTCTAATGGGTTGTCAACAAAAAGAAGGTGTTTGGGCTCAGCTTATTTCTCAAATTGTTGGTTGTAGGCAAAAGGAGGGTGAAGGGACCTTGTTTCTTTGTAAATCTTCATTGGCCTCAGCATGTTATCAACGTTGCAGGGTCTGTGCCAGCAGTGCTGGGTGAGAGTGGGCTATCAAATTCCTGGCAAGGACATGCCAGTTGTTATATGGACCAGTTGTCCTAATGAAGGCAAGTCGTGCCTGTAGACTTTATTTCACCAAATCTATCTACACTAGAAGCAAGTAAGCACTAACTTGGTAATGGTGAACAGAACTGTTGATGTACGACCTCAACCTCTGTCACGATTTAGCCACAGTCCAGCTTGTTTGACAGCTAAAACATGAGCAGTTGGGCTCCCAATTCTCTCCCCCCAGGGAAAGGGAAACGAGAGGGAAAACACTTGTGAGTTGGAAACTAAAACTAAATCAACTTTAATGAAATTATAATAATAAAAGTAATATTAATAAGAAAATATATACAAATATATGAGAGAGAAACACTGTCGGAAAAACATGCAGTTAATTTTCAGAAAATGAAGTTACTTAGACGAGACTGAACTGGAGTTAGAAAACTTTGGCTCAAACTAGAACAGGCACAGGATATGTTCTCAACCATCCGGTGGTTGTTTCCACCATTGTAAGCACATAATGCTTACCCTGGCGAGTTTGAGGGAGTGTGATGTAGTCAATTTACCAGGCCTCCTCATATTTATATTTCAACCATCGTCCCCCATGCCACAAAGGTTTTAACTGTTTAGCTTGCTTTATTGCGGTACATGTTTCACAATTGTGGATAACCTGCTCAATAGTGTCCATGGTTAAATCCACCCCTTGGTCATGGGCTCATTTGTATGCTGCATCCCTTCCTTGATGACCTGAAGTTTCATGGGCCTGCCAAGCTAGTTCACCTTTATGTTGCGAGTCCAAATCTGTTTGGAACACTTTAGCAGCCTTGTCCACTTGCTGGTTGTTTCGATGTTCCTCAGTGGCTCGGCTCTTGGGTAGGTGAGCACCTACATGACATACTTTTATGACTAGTTTTTCTAGCCAGGCTGCAATATGTTGCCACAACGTGGCAGCCCAAATGGATTTACCTCTACGCTGCCAGTTGTTCTGTTTCCATTGCTTTAACCACCCCCACAAAGCATTCACTACCATCCATGAGTCTGTCTAGAGATAAAGTACTGGCCACTTTTCTCATTCTGCAATGTCTAAAGCCAGCTGTATAGCTTTTGTTTCTGCAAATTGACTTGATTCCCCTTTTTCTTCAGTTGCCTCTGTGACTTGTCATGTAGGACTCCATACAGCAGCATTTCATTTTCAGTGATTTTCTACAAGATGGCAGGATCCATCAGGGAACAGAGCATACTGGTTTGTTGGAGAATGGTTGCAGGAGCATGGACATGGCTCAAAGGAGGAGATCTGTGAATCGGCCCTGACAGAAATCAACTGAGCTGGGCTGTGATGAAAAAGTACTGAGGACTTTGCCAAGTCACGCTGACAAGGAGGGAGGCAGTGAGAAAATCCCCAAGAGAAGGTCAAGAAGACCTTATGACTGATAAACAACTTAAGGAAGTAGGCTAGGATGAGACCTGGACCCGAGCATATAGCAGTAGCTGCAAGTAGGAGGAGCAAGTAGGAGGAGCAAGTAGGAGGAACATGCAAATGTACTTTTAGAGCTCAGCCAATGATTGCAAGTAAGAGGGGCATGATAGTGTAACTTTTAGAGTTAAGTTAATGATTATAGGGCTTTTGGAGCCAAGCCAATGATTATAAGACAAGTGTACGTAAGGGACAATGATTGTTAGACAAGTAGACATGACTTAAGTAGACATGGTTTATGGTATAGTCGTGAATGAGCTTCGCAATAAACCAGAACTTGCTTTACCACTCACATTGAGTCTATTGCATGGTTCTCCTCGCTTGTTACACTGGTTCTTATTTTCTGATAGCTGGGGCTCCTTCAGATCGTGTCACCACCTCCTCTGGTGGCATTCCAAAGTCTTTGCCTTCTGGCCAGTCCATGATCATTTCTAAGATTCCTGGATGATTGAGGCTTCCTATACAGGCTTACTTGAGTGATTATTGTGTTACACTTAACTGCATGTAGTATCAGTGGCATGATGAGCAGAAGACTTTACCCTTGAACAGCCCAGTACTGGTAATGAGGGTGCTAAGAGGAGCTGTGCTTCAGTACCAATCACTTATGAAGCAGCTCTAACTCCTTCATGTGCTACTAAGATTTCTTTTTCAGTTCGAGTATAGTTGGACTCAGAGCCTTTGTATCCTCCACTCCAGAATCCTAGGGGTCAACCTCACGTCTCCCCTGGTGCTTTCTGCCAAAGTCTCCAGCTAGGACCATTGTCTCGAGAGCATGTTTTTTTATGTCTCTTCTGGTTTGGACTGGTAGGCCTCAGGGCTACTGCATGCGCAATCTCGTTTAATTTGTTCAAAGGCTTGTTTTTGCTCAGGACCAGGTTAACATTGTTTTTCTTTAAAGTCACTTCATAGAGAGGTTTCATAATTTGACTGTAACCAGGAATGTGCATTCTCCAGAAACCCACAACACCTAGGAATGCTTGTGTTTCCTTTCTGTTAGTTGGTGGAGACATAGCAGTTATTTTGTTGATGACATCTAATGGGATTTGGCAACGCCCATCTTGCCATTTAATTCCTAAGAACTGGATCTCTTATGCAGGTCCCTTTACCTTGCTTCTCTTTATAGCAAAACTGTCTGTCAAAAGAATTTGGATTATTTTCTCCCCTTTTTCAAAAACTTCCTCTGCTGTGTCACCCAACACGATGATGTCATCGATGTACTGCAGGTTTTCTGGAGCCCCACCCTTCTCCAGTGCAGTCTGGATCAGTCCATGGCAAATGGTACGGGAGCATTTCCACCCCTGGGGCAGTCGATGCCAAGAAAAAGTGAACTGTGGCCTGCACTCTGCTGATAAAGGAATACAGAAGAACACATTAGCAATGTCAGTTGTGGCAGACCACCTGGCTGCCTGTGATTCCAGTTCATACTGAAGTTCTAACATGTCTAGCACAGCAGCACTAAGCGGTGGCATGACCTCATTTAAACCACGATAGTCCACTGTTAATCTCCATTCGTTATTAGCCTTTTGTACAGGCCATATAGGACCGTTAAAGGGTGAATGGGTTTTGCTGATCACTCCTTGATTTTCCAGTTGTCGAATCAGCTTGTGTATGGGAATCAGAGTCTCAGTTGGTATGATACTGTGTTGATGCACTGTGGTGTTTGCAATTGGCACTTGTTGGTCTTCACCCTTCAGCAATCCCACAGCAGAAGGGTCCTTCTGTAAGGCCAGGCAAAGCAGACAGCTGTTTAACATTCTCAATCTCTACAGCCACAATACCAAAGGCTCCCTTATACCCTTTTGGGTCTTTAAATTATCCCCTTTTAAGACAGTCTGTGCCAAGGATGCACAGTGCATTAGGTCCAGTTACAATGGGGGGCTTTTCCCATTTATTCCTGGTTAGGCTCATTTCAGTCCTCACCCATTCAGTTCTTGAGACCCCTTGTTTCACTTCAGAAATAGTGATGGATTCTGTCCCTTTATGATTCAATGGCAATGGGTTGCACTGTTCACCAGTATCTACAAAGGCTTTATACTTCTGTGTTTCTCTTGTGCCAGGCCATCAGATTGTCCTGAATCATCGTCCTCCTGATCCTGCAGTGGCACTGGTTTTGAAGGATGGTGTTGTGGTGAGGGTGTCTGTGATTCTGAAGAACTTTCTCATTTTGAAGAACTTGGCAATTGTGCAGAATTCTTTGGTTGCTGTGAAGTACCCTCTCCTACATCTTCCTCCTGCACTGGAAGAGGACCTATTTCTTCTTCATCGTCCTCTTTGGGAACTGACTTTTTGGTGTGTTTCTTCCCCTGTTCTGCAGTTTGTTTGTATTTCCTTGTCCTGACAGGGGCAACTGCTACCAATACAGATTGAGCAGGAATGTCCACTTGCGCTGGTATGGATTCAATAATAGTGTCTGTAGTTGGGATGGCTGTAGTATTTCTACCCACTGGAACAGGTATGGATGCAGTAGGAGTATCCATAGTAGCTGTTGAAGTGCTTGCCCCAACTGAATCTGGTTCACATTGAGTGGCTGATTCCCTGAAAACTCTTGGTGCTTGTGGCCACTGGCAGGGGTTTAGGTTGAGTAACTGTCTGTGTAGTTGCTGTGCTTGTGGTGGCTGGTGCTGTCTGAGTGGCTGCTATGCTTATGATGGCTGGTACTAGTACTGGTGGGGTAACTGTCCGAGTAGTTACAATGCTCATGAGGGCTGGTGCTGAATGGCTACAGTTCTTGCTTTCTGAGTTACAGTGGCAGCCATCTTAGATTTCTGATTTGTAGGGCCTGTTATCAAAGCAGTATGCTCAGTGCAAGCTGAGGCAATTGCACAACTCCTACTGTAGTGCCTTACTAGTCTAATCTAACCCTGCCTGAAACACATTAAATAAATTTAGAAGCATTATCAACAACATAATGCTATTTTGTTCGAATCAGCTTGGTATAATACAAGGAAGTGTAGTTTGCCCAGTTTGGCTCCTCTGGCTGGCAGCCAAACTGAGCAGTACAGTCCTCTTTATCCAAGACAAGGCCAAAAGTGTAATTAAAACCAAAGTTCACTAAGTGATACCCAAGATTCTCAGGTAAGGCCACAGCTACACATATTGCAAGGTATATTACAATGAGTCCACAAATAATGAGTTTCACTTTCATCCAGCACTTAAAATCGATAACTATCAGAATAATGTAGAGAGCAACTAAGCCATAACATATCTTCTGTCTCACATGCCACATTGAGGCAACTAGCTGCAAACAGAATTCCACCTGATCTTCCCCTATAGTGGGAGGGATTCTATCCTCCTGATCCCCATCTTGTTGTTCCTTGACTCTGGAGGGGTGAGGAGAGCCAGTGACGACTAAGGCAAAACAGTTGTTTGAGTACCTCAACCTTCTCCTCATCTGTTGATACAAGGTCACCATTTTCGTTCATTGGGGGGTACGCTTTCTTTAACCTTCCTTTTATGGTTGACAGACCTGTAGAAGCCCTTCTTTTTATTCTTTGCATCCCTTGCTAAGTTCAGCTCCAGCTGTGCCTTAGCCTTCCTGACCCCATCCCTACTCAACTGGGCAGCATCCCTCTACTCTTCCCAGGTTCCCTGTCCCTGCTTGCACTGCCCGTGCAGTTCTCTTGCTCTTCAGTTTGACCAGCAGGTCTCGACTCAGCCACACTGGTCTCTTCCCTTCCCTGCCTGATTTCCTACATCTGGGGACTGGGGACTCTTGCGCTCTGTGGAAAACATCCTTAAAGATCTGCCAGCTCTGTTCTGCTCCCTTGTCCCTGAGAACTGTTTCCCAGGGGGTCCTACTGAGTAACTCCCCGAAGAACTGGAAGTTGACTTTCCTAAAATTTAGAGTTCCTACTACACTCCTCACCTGTCCCATATCCCTCAGGACCTTGAACTCCACCAGTGCATGATCACTGCAGCCCAGGCTGCTTCCGATCTTGACATCACTGATGAACTCACTTGCATTGGTGACCATCAGGTCCAGTATTGCATCCCCTTGGGTAGGGGTGTCTATTTTCTGGGTTAAGAAGATATCTTCAGTGCACTCTAGGAGTCTCCTGGATTGCCTACAGATTGCTGTGCTGCTTTTCCAGCAGATGTCATGGTGGTTGAAGACCCCCAGTAGGACAAGAGTTTGCGAGCGTGAAGCCTCCTGTAGCTGGAGGAAGAAGGCTTCATCAGCAGGCTCCCCTTCATCAGGTGGCCTGTAGTAGACACTGACCACAAGGTTCCTTTTGTTGACTTGGTCTTTTATTATCATCTATAAGAAACCCCATTAGTTGCGTGCCTACAACCGAGTCCTTCACAAACACAGAGAAGGAGAGATGATCCTGCGTGAAGACAGTTCCTTCTGTCTCCAACTTTGGGAACTGTTAAGAACAGCAACAACAACAGCCAGAGACAAGTCCTCTGCAAGAAGACATTCCACCACAAGTTTCAGCTGACATCACCAGCCCATCCATGCTATCCTCTTGTGGTTTATGATCTCACCACAAAGCACCACTGTGGAGTCATCCCCTCCTATCTTACTGCAGCCCACGCATTATCCTCTACCTAATTGCTTCCACAGCACCGCTGCAACAGATATATTTCCTACAGCTGAACGTTTGTATTCCCAACAGTTGGCACCTGCCGGGTCAAGTTTTTCAGTCTTTACATTTGATGTTCAAGTGAACAGAAAACCACATGGAGCCAGCAATCAATCCAATTTCCCTGTTAGGATTTTCTTTTAAACAAAAGGAGACTTCCTAGAAATCAACTTACGTTATTCTATGGAAATAGGATGAAAGGAAAAGGGAACGGTGTTGAGCACAGTCTGTCCAATACACCATTAGAATCATAGAATGATCTGGTTGGAAAAGACCTCCAAGATCATCAAGTGCAACTTTACCTGTCTGCTATGAAACCATGTCCCTAAGAAGCTCATCTACCTGCCTTTTAAACACCTCCAGGGATGGTGACTGGGCAGACTTTGCCAGTGACTGACCACCCTTTCAGTGAAGAAATTTCTCCTAATAACCAGTCTAAATCTGCCCTGGTGCAATGTGTGGCAATTATCTATTGTCCTATCACTTGTCACTTGCAAGAAGAGACCAGCACCCACCTCACTACAACCTCCTTTCAGGTAGATGTAGACAGCGATTGAGGTCTCCCCTCAGCCTCCTCTTCTCTAGGCTAAACAACCCCAGTTCCCTCAGTCACTCCTTATAAGACTTGTTCTCCAGCCCCTTCACCAGTTTCATTCAATATAAATCCCACAAAAGCTTTGAAAACCTCAAAGGAAATACACCTGAGCACAGTGAAGAACTAGAGTCCCATCCTCTATGGATGGTCTTGATGAAGCTTTGGGTCAGTGAAGCAGAACGACTGAGAGAAGTCTCAAAATAGGGCCATCTTTTGGCAGCAAAACCCCTGTGTCCTTGGCTGCCTTTGGCACCATTGCCAGTTGTTTTTGTTCTTTGTGGGAGTGAAATGCATCCATGCTCCAAGACCCAGAAATAAGTCTCTGCACCACAAACATCCTACTGTAATTGTAAGGTTCTTATATGCTCTTCAGAGTGGTTATTAGTTTCCCAGTAATTTATACCTCTCCATAGATTAATGTACTGTTGCTTATTATTTGAGGTGCATTGTTGCATAAGAATGGCAATCCTGGGCTAGGATTTCCTTATGCTAAGAAGTATATTAACATAAAGCTGAAAAGATGATTCCCAGGGGGTGATTTCATTTGTATACTCTCTGAGGAAAGTAAAGTAAAATGTCATTTATAAGCAGGGGGAAAATCTGTGGGTGGACAAATAATGTGCATATTTTAGGTACGCATAAGGTTTAGAACCAAAAGTAGCAGAGCACTCCATATTCTTAGCACATGCAGCTCTACTTTTTCAGTGTTTATTTTTATTTGTTTTCTAATGCTTCTCCCAAAAGGTAGATGGCTCATCAGTGTTTAACTGCATTTGTTTAACTACTCTTTGATTTTTTTCTTTTTTTTTCTTTTTTCTCTCTGCTTAACTTTTCTGGTGGCTTGAGTGTTACTGAGAAGTCAAATCTTCCTGTCTTTCTGTGTGTTTGGTTTTGATTTTAATATGCCAAATCATAGAATCATCTGGTTGGAAAAGACCTCCAAAATCATCATTGAGTCCAACCGTAACTGCCAACTACTAAACCACATCCCTGAGCACTTCATCTACTTGTCTTGTAAACACCTCCAGCGATGATAACTCAATCACCTCCCTGGTTATCCTGTTCCAGTGCCTGATAACACTTTCAGGGAAGAAATTTTTCCTAAAGTCTAATCTGAACCTCCCCTGGCGCAACTTATGGCCATTTCCTCTTCTCCTATCACCTGTCACTTGGGAGAAGAGATCAACACTCACTGTTAAGGCTGAATTAAAAGTAAAATCAGCAGCCCAGCTGAAGTGCATGTACACTAATGCACGCAGTCTGGGCAATAAACAGGAGGAGCTGGAAGCCATCATGCAGCAGGAAAGCTATGACGTAGTTGCCATTACAGAAACGTGGTGGGACGACTCACATGACTGGAGTGATGTCATAAGTGGCTACAAGCTCTTCAGAAAGGACAGGCAGGGTAGGAGAGGTGGAGGGATGGCTCTGTATGTTAGAGAATCTCTTGACTCTGTAGAACTTGAGGTCACCAATGATAGGGTTGAGTGCTTGTGGACCCGAATCGGGGGAAGGCCAACAAGACTGACATCCTGGTAGGAGTCTGTTATAGACCACCCAACCAAGATGATGAAGGAGATGAGTTATTCTACAAGCAGCTGGCAGATGTCTCAAAATCGGCAGCCCTTGTTCTTGTGGGCGACTTCAACCTGCCGGATATCTGCTGGGAGCTCAACACAGCAGAGAAGAGGCAGTCTAGGAGATTCTTAGAGTGTATAGAGGATAATTTCCTGCTCCAGCTGGTAAATGAACCTACCAGGAGTGGGGCCCCACTAGATCTGCTGTTTACAAACAGAGAGGGACTGGTGGGAGATGTAGTGGTTGGAGGACAACTGGGACACAGTGACCATGAAATAATACAGTTTTTAATATTCAGGGATGCAAGGACGACCACCAATCAAACCTCTATGCTGGACTTCTGGAGGGCAGATTTTGACCTATTCGGAAGACTGGTCCAGAGCACACCCTGGGATACACTCCTCAAAACCAGGGGTATACAGGAGGGATGGATGTGCTTCAAGGAAAAAGTCTTGAGTGCACAGGAACAGGCTATACCAATTAGCCAAAAGGCAAGCCGGCAGGGAAGACGACCACCTTGGTTGAATAGGGAGATACTGGAGGAAATCAGAGATAAAAAGAGAGCCTACTGACTGTGGAAGGCAGGGCTGGCCTCTCAGGAAGAGTATAAGGATATAGTTAGAACATGCAGAAGGAAATTCAGAGAAACAAAAGCACAATTTGAAATTAATTTGGCTACTTCTGTTAAGGATAACAAAAAGCGCTTCTATAAATACATTAATAGCAAAAGGAGGGGCAAGGAAAACCGCCATTCCTTGTTGGACCTGGGGGGAAACATAATTACCAGGGATGAGGAGAAGGCTGAGGTACTCAACACCTACTTTGCCTCAGTTTTCACCAGTAGGAGAGGTGGCCCTCACGATAACTGGCCTCCGGAGCTCACAGACAGAGACAGGAAACCAAATGGCCCCCCTGTGTTCCAGGAGGAAACAGTCTATGAATTACTGAGCCACCTGGATCCACACAAATCAATGGGACCTGTTGGATTCCATCCTAGGGTGATGAGGGAGTTGTCAGAAGAGCTTGCCGAGCCACTCTCCATCATCTACCAACAGTCCTGGCTCTCTGGGGAGGTCCCAGATGATTGGAAGTTGGCAAATGTCACGACAATCCACAAGAAGGGCTGTAAGGAGGACCCGGGTAACTATAGGCCTGTCAGCCTGACATCAGTGCCTGGCAAGGTAATGGAACAATGGGCAATTACACAGCACCTTCAGGATGGACATGGGATCCGACCCAGCCAGCACAGCTTTGTGAGGGGCAGATCCTGTCTGACCAACCTGATCTCCTTTTATGATCAGGTAACCCGCCTGGTGGATGAAGGGAAGCCTGTGGATGCAGTCTATCTGGACTTGAGCAAAGCCTTTGACACTGTCTCCCATGGCGTACTCCTGGATACACTGGTAGCCCATGGCTTGGACAGGTGCACTCTCAGCGGGGTTAAGAACTGGATGGATGGCCGGGCCCAGAGAGTGCTGGTGAACGGGACTGCATCCAGCTGGCGGCCGGTCACCAGTGGTGTCCCTCAGGGATCAGTGTTAGGTCCAGTTCTGTTTAACATCTTCATCGATGATTTAGATGAGGCGATTGAGTCCATCATGAGTAAATTTGCGGATGACACCAAGTTGGGAGGGAGTGTCGACCTGCCGGAAGGCAGGAGGGCTCTGCAGAGGGACCTGGATAGGCTGGAGAGATGGGCTGAGTCCAACGGGATGAAGTTCAACAAGACCAAATGCCGAGTCCTGCACTTTGGCCACAACAACCCCATGCAGCGCTACAGGCTGGGGACAGAGTGGCTGGAGAGCAGCCAGGTGGAAAGGGACCTGGGGGTACTGATTGACAGGAGGCTAAACATGAGCAAGCAGTGTGCCCAGGTGGTCAAGAAGGCCAATGGCATCCTGGCCTGTATCAAGAATGGTGTGGCCAGCAGGACGAGGGAAGTGATCCTTCCCCTGTACTCGGCATTGGTGAGGCCACACCTTGAGTATTGTGTTCAGTTCTGGGCCCCTCAGTTCAATAAAGATATTGAGATGCTGGAGCGGGTCCAGAGAAGAGCAACAAAACTGATGAAGGGACTTGAGCACAAGTCCTATGAAGAGAGGCTGAGGGAGCTGGGGTTGTCTAGCCTGGAGAAGAGGAGGCTCAGGGGTGACCTCATCACTCTCTACAACTATCTGAAAGGAGGTTGTAGTCAGGTGGGGGTCGGTCTCTTCTCCCAGGCAACCAGCAACAGAACAAGAGGGCATGAGCTTAGACTCTGCCAGGGAAGGTTTAGGCTGGATATCAGAAAGAAGTTCTTCACAGAGCGAGTAATCAGACATTGGAATGGCCTGCCCAGAGAGGTGGTGGATTCACCATCCCTGGAGATTTTTAAAATAAGACTGGATGTGGCATTTAGTGCCATGATCTAGTAATCATGATGGTGTCAGATTAAGGGTTGGACTTGATGATCTTGGAGGTCTCTTCCAACCCAGATAATTTGATGATTCTATGATTGCCCTTCTCTGGACACACTTCAGCACCTCAATGTCCTTCTTGTACTGAGGGGCCCAGAAATGAACACAGTACTCAAGGTGTGGCCTCACCAGTGCTGAGTACAGGGGCACAATCACTGCCCTGGTCCTGCTGGCCACACTGTTTCTGATACAGGTCAAGATGCCATTGGCCTTCTTGGCTACCTGGGCACACTGCTGGCTCATATTCAGCCAGCTGTCAACCAACACCCCCAGGTCCTTCTCTGCCTGGCAGCTCTCCAGCCATTCTTCCCCAAGCCTGTAACGCTGCACGGGGTTGTTGTGTCCCAAGTGCAGGACTCGGCATTTGGTCTTGTTGAACCTCAGCCCATCGATCCAGCCTGTGCAGATCCCTCTGCAGAGCCTCCCTGCCCTCAAGCAGATCAACACTTCCACCCAGCTTAGTGTCATCCGCAAACTTACTAAGGACCAACTCAGTCCCCTTGTCCAGATCATTGATAAAGATATTGAACAGGACTGGACCCAGTGCTGTGCCCTGGGGACACCACTTGTGACCATCTTCCAACTGGATTTGACTCCATTTACCACCACCCACTGTGCCCGGCCATCCTGCCAGTTTTTTACCCAGCAGAGGGTGTGCCTGTCCAGGCCAATGGCAGCCAGTTTCTCAAGCAGAATACTGTGAGAAGTGGTGTCAAAGGACTGAAGTCCAAGTACACCACATCCACAGCCTTTCCCTCATACATTAAATGGGTAACCTTGTCATAGAAGGAGATCAAGTTGGTCTGGCAGGACCTGCCTTTCATAAACTCAGGTTGACTGGGCCTGATCACCTGATTGTCTTGCATGTGCTGTATGATAGCACTCAAGATGATCTGCTCCATGACTTTCCCTGGCACTCAGGTCAAATTGACAGGCCTGCAGTTCCCCAGATCCTCCCTCCGACCCTTCTTGTAAATGGGAATTACATTTGCCAGTCTCCAGTTAAGCGGCACTTCCCCAGTCAGCCAGGACTGCCGGTAGATGAGGGAAAGGAGTTTGGTGAGGACCTCTGCCAGCTCCCTTAATACCCTTGGGTGTATCCTATCTGGCCCCATACACTTGTGGATGTCTAATTGGCCAAGCAGGTCTCTAACCAAGTCTTCTTGGAACATTGAGGGTTCACCTTCACAGTCTTCTGGCTCAGGAGGCTGGGTACCCAGAGAACAACTTACCTTACTATTAAAGATCGAGACAAAGAAGGTATTAAGCACCTCTGCCTTGTCCTCATACTTCCTCACTGCTGTTCCGCTTGCATCCCCACTGCTGTATCATGTCTAACCATGCCAGGAAGAGGGGGGAAACATACTAGGGGACTACTGCTGTTTCAGCACTCAGTTTGGGAATTCAGAAAAATCCAAGGTTTTGAATCACAGTGGACTGCAAATCCACTATTTAAGACTGGACCTAAGCCTATGTGCCAGCAGCAGAGAAAGGCAAGAAAAGCCTTGGTGGTTTTGTTTTGCTTTATACCATTGCAAGAGTGGAACCTAAAATTACAGGAATCAGAGCGGTAACAAGCAAGTCAGTGGCGAGCACAAAGGAGGTACCCAGCAGCTGCTCAGGCAGCCTAATTTGTGTGGAAGGAGACAAAGCACGACCAGAAGCCTCTTAACTTGCAGCAGAGCCAGGGGCAGCCAATGCAGAGCAGCAAGGCCAGGGCAGCATCACAGTGGCCACAGCTCCTGCTCACCAGAGCCAGTCTCCTCCCTGGCCTGCCTGGAGTTTCAAATCAAACCAGCAGGAAGAGCTTAAGCACTTATAAATCTTCAGTTGGGAAGTTTGGACTTGGTTTAATAATGGTATCAGTTAAAAAATAGCACAATGCTCTCTCATATTTAGCCAAATATTGCCAAAAAAAGCCATGATTATTTTCATTTAAATTCCCCAAAAGCATTGTAAATTTTAGTTTGGATGTCCAAAGCCAAAAAAAAAAATTCTACTTTTTTTTTTTATTTTACCAAAGAATTATATTTTCGGGGAGGGCAAAGACAACTCTTTCTTTTTTTTGTTTAAAGTCTGAGGAAGATCTTTCCAACTAAACTTATCAATCTTTTCCTTTTCTTTAACTCTCACCCCTACTTCATCATTTTTTTCCATGTTTGATGTTCACTTTCATCTACACTTGCTCATTGTATTTGCCTCAGATGTAACAAGAGAAGTCAATAGGAAAAGGACGAAGTATACCTCCAATTCCTAAAATAACTAAAGTGTCCTGTAGGAAATGGGAATGGACTGAGCCACTATCCTGGTTGCAAAATGCTACAGCAATGAGGCAAGCTACTGAATTAATAATATCACAATGTTGATAGCCCTTACTGTAAAACATCATCCCTCCTTTCCACCTTGCTTAATTATCTTAATTCGGTAGCAGGTTTAGAGTAAGCATCTGTAGTAATTCATAATAGTGGTGTGAAAATGCAAGCTACGCCTGAAATACAGTTGCATTGTAAGAACCCTAAGACAGAATTATGGGAAGGACTGAGCCTGTTGCTATTTACTGGTTGTGGTTATAGTTGTGTTTCCACAGATCAAGGTCCCTTATGGATTCCCAGTAAATGGACACGCCCAGCAGTCGAGTCAGTCAACCGAACACACGAGAGTGACAGCAAAGATTAATAAGCATTCTACTTCAACAACTTCGAACAGAAATTAAAACATCAACCAAGAGGTTTAGCCCACGATATGTAATTGTGAACATACTTGACCGACAAGGACTGAGGGGGGCTTGAGATTTGAATTCTCTTATAGCTATTAATTGTGATTGCAATTGTGTATATTGTAATTGTGCCTTGAGTCTTTTATTAGAGTGTGGAGTTTGTGCCAATAGGTTGATAAGAAATAGTCACGTAGTAGCAACTGAAGGTAGTCTTTGTGCTGCACATTTTCATCAGAATTTTGAGGATTTTTATATAGCAGCAGGTATCATATATAATCAGCTACAATTTTATCATTTTTGATCAGGAAGTGCTTTTCGCCAAGCTCAAGCAATTTGGTACTTAAAACTTGCCATCCAGCAAGTTAAACAACCCAAGAAGTCAAGACTGATTGCTTTACAATGTGGACCCAATTGACTCAAATTAAAGGAAACAGATGATGTTCTTGGAAATTGATTCTCAATTTGGTATTACAGGCTGGCTAAGAACACTCCTGATCAAAGGTATGTGTTGTTTAAATCTGTCTGATCAGAAGGGAAAATCAACCAAAATCACAGAAAAGAGGCCAAACTCAACTGAAAGAGCAGAAAAACAGAAAAACTAAGCTAAAAGCAAGAAAAACAGCTAAAACGCTTCCTAAACAAGCCAAACGATGCCCTGAAAAGTGAAAAGGAAATAAAATCAGGCAATACAGGAATGAAAAGAAAAAATACACTGACACCCAAATTAACAAACAAAATCAAACAGAAGCCAAAATCAGCAAAAATCAGCTAAAAAAAGGCAAAAATCAGAAAACCAAAGAAAATCAACCAAAAAACTGATAATCTTTCAAACATGTGAAAGTCAGCCAAAATCAGAAAAGAAACCCGCAAAAACACAGTAAAATGAGACTACAAAACTGAAAAGTAGCAAACCCTGCTTATATAAGAAAAATTAAGCTACAAAAGCGAACATCAGACAAGAGCAGTAAAAATCAGTCAAAATCAGCCAAAATCTAGGAAAACAAGCATTAAAACCTGCCAAACTGAGCAAAAACTAACACAGCCCAGTGGAAAAAAGACATTATCTAACAAATTAACGCAAAACGGACATGAGTAAAAATCAGTAAGAAATGGCAAAATCCTCAAAAATAAGCAAATTAAATCAACCTATTGGCACAAACTCCACACTCTAATAAAAGATTCAAAGCACAATTACAATATACACAATTGCAATCACAATTAATAGCTATAACAGAGTTCAATTCTCAACCCCCCCCCCCCTTCAGTCCTTGTCAGTCAAGTATGTTCGCAATTGCATATCATGGGCTAAACCTCTTGCTTGATGTGTTAATTTCTGTTCAAAGCTGTTAAAATAGAATGCTTATTACTCTTTGCTGTCGCTCTCGTGTGTTCGGTTAACTGACTCGACTTCTGAGCGTGTCCATTTACTGGGAATCCACAAGGGACCTTGATCTGTGGAAACACAACTGTAACCACAACCAGTAAATAGCAACAGGCTCAGTCCTTCCCATAATTCTGTCTTGGGGTTCTTATAACACAACTGTATTTCAGGTGTAGTTTGCATTTTTACACCACTATTATGAATTACTACAGATGCTTGCTCTAAACCTGCTACCAAACTAAAATAATTAAGCAATTAAGTGTAAAAAGCACTTTACTTAACCTTATCTGTGGATCTAATTCTGTTACATCTTTCTGCTTTGCAAGGTATTCCTTTATAGTTCTATATGCTTGTTACACAATCACTAACCTACCAAACACCAACTATGGTTAACCTAAGACATAAGCAAGCTAAATATGGAAATCATAAAAGTCTGTTAAATATTCAACATTGAAATATCAATGTCTCCCATACTTCTGTTGTCAGCTTCTGCATCTTGTTCCTCACCACTCGTGGGAAGATCTGGAATTTCCAGGGCTGCTTTTGTCCATCGTGCAGAAACCCACAATGGACCTGTGGGGGACGAGACACAAAGATAACCCCTCCCCCAGTAAAGTACTTTAGCAGGGTCTTGCCAAATACCTGTTTTAGGGTCCCTATATTTCACCCACACCTCAGGGCCCTGATTTTCCTTTTCTATCCTATAATGGATCACAGCAGCCTGTTCTCCAAAAATGCAAAGATGATTGAGTACAAACAGTACTTATTCTCTCTTTAATATCTTTTATCTCTCTGTGTTTATTTAGATATCTTTTTAAGGTTCCGTTGGCCCTTTCAATTATTGCCTGACCTGTGGGTGAGTGTGCTCTCCCTGTGCGATGTTGTATTTTCCATTGCTTTAAAAAACAAACTATTCTTTTACTTGTGTATGACGGTCCATTATCTCTTTTTATCTGTTGGGGAATTCCCATAACTGCAAAACATTCACTTAAATGACGCTCTACATGTAATGTTTTTTTCTCCTGATTGTGCTGTTGCCCAAATATAATGGCTATAGGTATCTATAGTGACATGTAGATATTTTAGTCTTCCAAATTCAGGTACATAGGTTACATCCATTTGCCAGATTTCATTAGCTTTCAGCCCACGTGGATTAATTCCAATTCCTAAACCTACACCACTATTGTGATGACTGCAAATAGCACATGACCTTACTATGGATTTGGCTTCAACTGATGAGATCTTAAATCTTTTCCTTAGCCCTTTAGCATTGTGGTGAAACATTTCATGTTCCTTCCTTGCTTTATCAAATTCTTCCAGCTCTGCATCTGCTATTGACACTAATTGATCTGCCCTGTAATTTCCCTCACCCAGACCTATGTCCCATTTGTGGCTTCTTATATGTATAACCGCATATTCATGTTCCCTGCTGTTTACTGTTTGTAATAACTGTGTAAATAAGGTGTACAATCTCTGATTTTGTATTTCTTTGACTATAGCTCCTTCGATTCTGGCTACCACCCCAGCAACATATATAGAATCAGTTACCACATTAAGTGACATATTCATATGCATCAAAGCCCAAATTACTGCTAAGAGTTCCAGTGTTTGTAAACTGTCGTCACTTTGTCCTTTGAGTATTTTATGTTGCCATAAACCATTCTCTTCCCATGTAATTGCTGCTGTATGTGACCGTTTTCCAGCATCTGTAAACACCGTCCTTGCTTCAGGTATAGGCTGCAGTCGTCTCCTGGGAATCTCGATCCAATGCCATTTCCCAATCCATGCCAACGGAGCATCGACCAATTTGTCCGATACAATGGGGCAGGAGAGCCCTAGTAAAGCTTCTTGCAGGGTTTCGCTGTTACGTAGAAACCATTCCAATGAGTCCTTTTTCATGGGTACTCTAATTAGTGCTGGCTCTGTTGCATCCACTTGAAGTACACGTTCTCTGGCCTTTTTTATGAGGATAGCTAACAACTCAGTTTTTTGGAGCAAAGGTTTAGATTGCTGTATAGCAGGTGAGATCCATTCTAGGACCCCTATCTCCCCCGTTTTCTTTAAGGATTGTGTGATAGCACCTAATACATAGGTAGTCTCTGCCCAAAATGTAAGTTCAAGGGGTTTGTCCCAGCAACGACGGTGTACTTTTCCTTGTACAATACAGTCAGTAATTTGTTGGAGTACCTTTTGTTGCTGTGATGTTACCGTCACTGGAGTCGTAGGATCAGTGCCTCGCAAGAGAGGGCGAAGGTCACTCAACAATTCAGAGGGTATTCCGACTATTGGTCTTAACCATTGTAAATCTCCAAATAATTTCTGTGCATCATTAACAGTTTTGATCTCTGTCTGTAATTGTAGCTTTTGTGAAGTTCTAAATTTTTGTGAGATTGTCCATCCTAAATATTTCCAGGGTGCTGTTTTCTGTACTTTTTCTTCTGCCACTACTAGTTGGTATCTGTCCAGGTGATTTCTTAGCTCCTGTATCTGTTGTTCTGTAAATGGTTCCATTTGTGCAAATAAGATATCGTCCATATAGTGATATATTATACATGTTGGCCATTTCTTTCTTACTGGTTGCAAAGCCGCATCAACATATAGCTGGCATAATGTAGGACTATTTTTCATACCTTGTGGTAACACAGTCCATTAAAATCTCTGATCTGGCCTTTCTCGATTAATGACTGGAAGGGTGAATGCAAAACGCTTTGTGTCACATTGGTGTAACTGCATAGTGAAAAAACAGTCCCTTAAATCAATTATTAAAAGATGCCAGTCCATCGGTATCATAGCTGGATTGGGTAATCCTGGTTGTAGTGCTCCCATGGGCTCCATTTGGTCATTAACAGCTCGCAAATCATGTAGCAAACGGTATTTACCTGATTTTTTCTTTATCACAAATATTGGTGTATTCCATGGGCTTGTGGACAGTTGTAAATGTCCTTGAGCAAACTGCTCAGCCACCAACTGATGAGCAGCTATAAGGCTTTCCCTTTTTAGGGGCCATTGCTATACCCAGACAGGATTATCATTTGTCCATGTAATTGGGATTGGAAAAGCCCAAGCAATGGCTATTCCCCTAAGGGTGATCATTTGTCAAAACCATACCTAATTGAGACAGTACATCACGTCCAATTAAACATTGTACTCTCGGTGGCAGTTGCACAACAGAAAAAATTGCTTGAACTGTTCTTCCTTCTATTTCAACTGTTAACAAGGGCGAACGGCTTGCTAAGGTAAGTCCACCCACTCCTGTCACTGTTGTAGTTGTGGCTTGAAGCGGCCAGCAAGTCGGCCAAAACCGTGGTGATATTATGCTAGAATCTGCTCCTGTGTCAAGTAAAGCATTCAAATTTCTGCTTTGTGATCCCAATATAATTTGTATCTTTTGCTTTGGGCGAGTGGACAAGTCCAAGGTTAACATTGTGAGACCCTTTTTAGATCCAAATCCTTTTGCACCCCGTTGGTTCTTTGGACAGCCAATTTTCATGCCTGCCGTCAATTGTGGCAGTAGAATAAGCTGAGCAATCTGTTGTCCCTTTGTAATCCTGATAGGTGGAAATAAAGTGTAAACCATGATCATAATTTCTCCGGTGTAGTCTGCGTCTATAAGTCCGGGGAGCACAAAAAGTCCTGCTAGGCTGGCAGATGATCGACCTAGAAGCAATGCTCCCAACATTTGTCCATTAATAATCAAAGGTCCTTTTTCTCCGGTGGGGACCTTTTGTGGTTGAGTCGATATCAGGGTTACATCTATTGCGGCTTCCAGGTCAAGTCCGAGGCTTCCACTTGTGGCGGGTCGCAGTTTGGTGGCTGATTGAGGAGAGGATTGTTGTTCGATTTCTCCGACTGTTGAACAGCAGCGACGCCTTGTGTCTGAGCGCGGCCACTGCAATTCGACGCGCTCCTTCTGAAGTTTCCCGACCTGTTGTGCCAAGCTGCAGTGTTGTGGGAATCATTTTTGCATTTCTGACACCAAATTTTTGCCGCTCGACAATCTCTTCGGATGTGCCCAGAGCCGCCACAGCGATAGCATTTTAGCCGATTTTTATTTCCCACAGGGGGATTCATTACTGACGCTTGAAGGGGCGCAAGAGCAGCTAACACTTGAGCCTGTGTGCTTTGCGCTTGTTCTTGTAACCCCTTCCCTAATTCCTTGATAGCACTGACTAAAAAATCTTGTTCCCCTGATGGCATTTGCAAAATTCTTTCTAAGGCTTCCTCTACTGTCCAATGTGGTCCCATTGTACTTATCACATTTTTTTGCTGTAGCATTACTATTTTGCAAAATACACTGTTTTAACATAGTTCCTTTCATGTAATCAGGTACTCCAGCCCTTTCTATAGCTGATGCGATCTTATCAATGAATTTCCCAAAAGGCTCATCTCTTCCCTGTGTTATGCTCATATACATGGGGACCCCACTCGGTTCTTTGATTCTGTCCATTGCCACCCGTACCAGACGCATAGCTTCTCTGAGTTTTTCGGGCCCTATCATAGCCTGTGCTTCTGTACGACTGTATGGACCTACCCCCATTAATTCCCCCACTGTTATTCCATATAATAGATCAGCTGGGTCCCGTTGCACCATAACTGCCTGGTTAACAAGAGTTTGCCAATGTGCATTAAATAGCAGTTGTTGGTGCTGAGTGTACATTAATTTAGCAATAGCTCGGCAATCTTGTGGAAGTAATAATTGTGTTCCCCAAATATAATCTAAGATTTGTTTTGTGGGTTCTCCGGATGCACCAAATTGACTAACCGTACTTCGCAATTGAGCTAACAATTTCCAATCAGGTGCTGTAATTGTAGCCTGCATACCCCCTCCTGCAACTGGAGTAAAAACCACAGGGAAAGCCAGAAATTCATCCACAGCCTGCATTCCCTCTTTATCTCCCTCTTGCATGCAGTGTTTTGCAAAAGCAGTCCATGCCTCTCTCCGTTCCCTTGCCATAGCCTCCACGAGGTCGCTTTCCGCCCCGGGGACAGGTTTTACAGCATTGTTAGGAGGAGGTAACCCGTGACTAAGAGCCCGCTCGATCGCTTGTTCTGACGGCTGCTCAGGATAGGGAGGTGGAATGTTTTTGGATGGTTCTGACGGGTCCTCCTGTACCTGATGTGCAGGAGGTGCCGAAGGCTGTAAGACATTTGTTTCTTTTTGGGTAGCAGGTAAAATTACAGTTGATGTGGCTGCTGGCAGCGGTGTGGTAGAGAACCAGTCAGCAGTATGTTCCTTATTTTTAGAATGTACGGCTGACGTCTGTTCTGCTGCCTTCTTTTCTATTTCATGCTGCAAAAGCGTGCTATATATTACACGCCAAAGCTTTCCCATCTTTTTTGCCATTTTATCATCTTCTAACACTAGTTCCCAAAGTTTATCTCCAAACTTCTTCCATTCTTCTAAAGAATGTACTGTATGTGGATTTACAAAGAATCCTTTAGCATACCCAAAAGCTAATAGGCCGGGGAGTTCCTTTTTTAAGTCTACTCCCTTTATTGCCTTTCTATACAAAAATTCAGTAAATAAATTATATGCTGCTTCCCTTTCCCTACCTATTGGTCAGCGCTGTTGCAGCCCTTCAGGGTCCGGCAGCACGTATGGCTAGGCTCGCCAATGCGGTCACCTAGGGCACGGAGTTCTTTTTTCCGGAACGTCTTTTTGCCACCCTTGCTGCGTAGGGTCCAACTCACTCGCCGTTTCGCCGTGGTGCAAATCCAGTCTTATTCTTCCTTTGAAGTCGGTCGGGATCATCATTTGTTGGGGGTCACCATTTGTTAAGGATACCATTTGTTGAAGACAGCGGGAGATTTAACGACACATATATGGTGTTTGATTAACAATTCTCCATCTTTATTAGCAGTAGTTCTACCTAAATAGTTAGTTAATGAGCTTCATACATATTACAAAACTTTAGCTCCTTATTGGTTACAGACTTTATCATTGCATAAGAGTCACATACATTCCTGTAGTTTTAGAAATCCACCTGGTCCCGTGGGAGACATCCTGTTATCTCCCTTGCCTAAGCTTCACTGCACAACAAGGGCCCGCTGACCTTGCTGGTCAGTAGTTTTTCACTTAGCTCAGTATTTTTCCACTCAAGGCCTAAGCAGCTTGCTTTTGTCAGGCTCATGTCTGCTTTCAATGAGCCAGGTTTCAGTAAGTCTCTCCAAAATAAATTAGGAAAACAAGCAGAAAAACCTGCCAAACTGAGCAAAAATTAACACAGCCCAGTAGAAAAAAAGACAATATCTAACAAATGAACCCAAAACAGACACGAGTAAAAATCAGCAAAAAAAGGCAAAATCCTAAAAATAAGCAAATTGAATGTCAAATCAGACAAACCCGTCGAAAAGAAGCCGAAGTCAAAAAGAGTGAAATGCAGACACAGGTGAATTTCAGACAAGACTAGCAAAATTCAGCCAAAAAAAAAGACAAAAGAAGTGAAAAATAACAAAACCAACATAAAATCACACCGAAACCTAAAACATCTTCCACAAAGAGCAAACATAAGTTAAACCCACCAAAAATCAGTACAAATAAGCCCAAGCAACAAAACCTGCCAAAGAAGGGAAAATCGACCAAAATCACAGAAAAGAGGCCAAATTCAACTGAAAGAAGCAAAAAACAGCAAAACCAAGATAAAAACAAGCAAAACAACCAAAACGCTTCCTAAACAAGCCAAACGATGCTCAAAAAAGTGAAAAGGAACTAAAATCAGCCAATGTAAGAACGAAAAAAGAAAAATACAATGACACCTAAATTAACAAACAAAATCAAACAGAAGCCAAAATCAGCAAAATTCAGCTAAAAAAAAGCGAGAATCAGAAAACCAAAGAAAATCAACCAAAAACCTGATAATCTTTCAAACTAGTGAAAGTCAGCCAAAATCAGAAAAAAAACCCGCAAAAATACAGTAAAATGAGACTACACGACTGAAAAGCAGCAAACCCAGCTTATATAGGAAAAATTAAGCTACAAGAGGAAAACTCAGACAAGAGCAGTAAAAACCAGTCAAAATCAGCCAAAATCTAGAAAAGCAAGCAGAAAAACCTGCCAAACTGAGCAAAAATTAACACAGCCCAGTGCGAAAAAGACAATATCTAGCAAATTTACCAAAACGGACATGAGTAAAAATCAGCAAAAAAAGGCAAAATCCTAAAAATAAGCAAATTGAATGTCAAATCAGACAAACCCGTCGAAAAGAAGCCAAAGTCAGAGAAAAAGAAAGGGAAAATAAGACAAAACCAGAGTATAATCAGCCAAAAGAAGAAAATATCTGCAAAAATCAGAAAAACAAAATGGGAAACATGTCAAAACAGATGAAAATACTCCACAGGAAGCAAAAATCCGCCAATACCATTGCAAGAAAGCCTAAATCAGCCAGAATCTTCCATTATAACATGCAAAAAACAGCAAAAACAAGATAAAAAGCTTCGATCAGCCAAAATGTTCAAAAAAACCCAAAGGACGATCAATCAAGCGGAAATCGAACAAGAGCGAAAATCCACCAAAACAAGGACAAAACTTGAAGGACCAGTGAGAATAAGCCAATATCAGCCAAAATGAGAGAAAATCAGCCAATTCCATACAAAATTATCCAGATTCAACCACAGAAAGCGAAAATCAGCCAAGACCAGCGAAAAGAACTCAAACCATGAGAAAATCAGCAAAAATCAGGAAAAACAACTGAACGTCAGAAAAAAAAAGATGAAAATAAGCCGAAACAAGCAAAAAACAGCCAAAACCAGAATAAGAAACACACCAAAAAAAATTCTAAATTTGATAATCAGCAAGAGCATTCAACAGTATGCCAGTCAGAAAAATCAAGTCCGTTTCAGACAAAAGAAGGGAAAATCAGCCACGACCAGTGAAAAAGCACCAAAACTATCAAAAAATCTGCTAAAATCACTGAAAATTACCCAGTTCACCGAAATCAAAGAAAACAAGCAAAAAACAGCCAAAACATTTGGAAACCAGTCAAAGAAGCAGAAACAGTTCAATACGACTGAAAATAAGCCAATATAAGCCAAAATAATCAAAACCAAGTCAAAATCAGCCAAATACTTGCCAAATAAGGAAAATAAATCAGACAAACGGTGCAAAAATCTGGCCAAAACGCAACAAACGACACGGAAACTGGACAAAACAAGCAAAAATCAGAAAAAAACCTTGAAAATCTTCAAAAAAAGAGGGAAAAATAAGCCAAGTTGTGTCAAAAAGCAAAAAAGAGAAGAACCCAGCTAAAATCAATGAAAATCGTACAAAAAGAGTGAAATGCAGACACAGGTGAATTTCCGCCTAGACAAGCAAAATTCAGCCAAGAAAAGCCAAAAGAAGAAAAATAAGAAAACCAACATAAAATCACAGAAAAACCTAAAACATCTTCCACAAAGAGCAAACATCAGTTAAACCCACCAAAAATCAGTACACATTAGCCCAAGCAACAAAAACCGGCCAAAGAAACGAAAATCGACCAAAATCACAGAAAAGAGGCCAAATTCAACTGAAAGAAGCGAAAACCAGAAAAAACAAGCTAAACGCAATCAAAACAAGTAAAACGCTTTCTAAACAAGCCAAACGATGCCCTAAAAACTGAAAAGGAAATAAAATCAGCCAAAACAAGAACGAAAAAAGAAAAATAGTGACACACAAATTATCAAACAAAATCAAACAGAAGACAAAATCAGCAAAAAACAGCTAAAGATGGCGAAAATCAGAAAACCAAAGAAAATCAACCAAAAAACTGATAATCTTTCAAACAAGTGAAAGTCAGACAAAATCAGAAAAAAACCCGCAAAAATACAGTAAAATGAGACTGTACGACCGAAAAGCAGCAAAACCAGCTTATATAAGAAAAATTAAGCTACAAAAGCAAAAATCAGACAAGAGCACTAAAAATCAGTCCAAATCAGCCAAAATCTAGGAAAACAAGCAGAAAAAACTGCCAAACTGAGCAAAAAAATTAACACAGCGCAGTGAAAAAAAGACAATATCTAAAAAATTAACCCAAAATGGACACGAGTAAAAATCAGCAAAAAAATGGTAAAATTCTAAGAATAAGCAAATTAAATCTCAAATCAGACAAACCTGTCGAAAAGAAGCCAAAGTCAGAGAAAAAGAAAGGGAAAATAAAACAAACCAGAGTATAATCAGCCAAAAGAAGAAAAAATCTGCAAACATCAGATCAAAACAAAGGGGAAAACGGTCAAAACAGGTGAAAATATCCCACAAGAAGCAAAAATCCGCCAATACCATTGTAAGAAAGCCTAAATCAGACAGAATCATCCATTAAAAAATGCAAAACCCAGCAAAAAACAGGTAAAAGGTTCGATCAGCCAAAACGGTCAACAAAAATCCAAAGGATGAACAATGAAGCGAAAATCGAACAAGAGCGAAAATCCACCAAAACAAGGACAAAACTTGAAGGACCAGTGAGAATAAGCCAATATCAGCCGAAACGAGAGCAAATCAGCAAATTCCAAAAAAAATTATCCAGATTCAACCACAGAAAGCCAAAATGAGTCAAGACTAGCAATAAGAAATCAAACCATGAGAAAATCAGCGACAATCAGCAAAAGCAACTGAACGGCAGAAAAAGTAGTTGAAAATAATCCAAAAGAAGCAACAAACTGCCAAAATCAGAATAAGAAACAGCCAAAATAAAGGAAAACACACCAAAAAAAATTCAAAAATTGAAAATCAGCAAGAGCATTCAACAGTATGCCAGTCAGAAAAACCAAGTCTGTTTCAGACAAAAGAAGGGAAAATCAGCCACGACCACGGATAAAGCACCAAAATTATCAAAAATCTGCTAAAATCACTGAAAATTACCCAGTTCACCGAAATCAAAGAAAACAAGCAAAAAACAGCCAAAACATTTGGAAGCCAGTCAAAGAAGCGGAAACAGTTCAATACGACCAATAATAAGCTCAAACTAGACAAAATTTTCAAAACCAAGTCAAAATCAGTCAAATACTGCCAAATAAGGAAAATAAATAAGCCAAACGGAGCAAAAACCTGGCCAAAATGCAACAAACGACACGGAAACTGGACAAAACAAGCAAAAATCAGAAAAAAACCTTGAAAATCTTCAAAAAAAGAGGGAAAAATCAGCCAACTTGTGCCTAAAAGCAAAAAGGAGAAGAACCCACCCAAAATCAATGGAAATCGTACAAAAAAAAGTGAAATGCAGACACAGGTGAATTTCAGCCAAGGCTAGCAAAATTCTTCCAAGTAAAGCCAAAAGAAGAGAAAAATGACAAAACCAACATAAAATGACACCAAAACCTAAAACATCTTCCACAAAGAGCAAACATCAGTTAAACCCACCGAAAATCAGTACAAATAAGCCCAAGCAACAAAAACCACCCAAAGAAGGGAAAATCGACCAAAATCACAGAAAAGAGGCCAAATTCAACTGAAAGAAGCGAAAAACAGAAAAAACAATCTAAAAGCAAGCAAAACAACCGAAACGCTTCCTAAACAAGCCAAACGATGCCCTAAAAAGTGAAAATGAACTAAAATCAGCCAATGCAAGAACGAAAAAAAAAAATACAATGACACCAAAGTTAAGAAAGTAATCAAAAAGAAGCCAAAATCAGCAAAAATCAGCTAAAAAAAGCTGAAAATCAGAAAACCAAAGAAAATCAACCAAAGAAATGATAATCTTTCAAACAAGTGAAAGTCAGCCAAAATCAGGAAAAAAAAAACGCAAAAAAAAAGTAAAATGAAACTATACGACTGCAAAGCAGCAAACCCAGCTTATATAAGAAAAATTATGCTACAAGAGCGAAACTCAGACAAGAGCAGTAATAATCAGTCAAAATCAGCCAAAATCTAGGAAAACAAGCAGAAAAACCTGCCAAACTGAGCAAAAAATTAACACAGCGCAGTGAAAAAAAGACAATATCTAACAAATTAACCCAAAATGGACACGAGTAAAAATCAGCAAATAATGGCACAATCCTAAAATCAGCAAATTGAATCTCAAATCAGACAAACCTGTCGAAAAGAAGCCAAAGTCAGAGAAAAAAGAATGGAAAATAAGACAAAACCAGAGTAAAATCAGCCAAAAGAAGAAAAAATCTGCAAACATCAGATCAAAACAAAGGAGAAACCCGTCAAAACAGAGGAAAATACTCCACAGGAAGCAAAAATCCGCCAATACCATTGCAAGAAAGCCTAAATCAGCCAGAATCTTCCATTAAAAAATGCGAAACCCAGCAGAAACGAGATAAAAAGCTTCGATCGGCCAAAACATTCAACAAAAATTCAAAGGACGATCAATCAAGCAAATATCGAACAAGAGCGAATATCCACCAAAACAAGGAGTGGGAGACTCCCTTCTGAAAGGGACGGAAGGCCCTATTTGTAGGATGGACCCAACTCATCGGGAAGTCTGCTGCCTTCCCCAAGCCCGGGTATACGACATCGCCAAGAGACTCCCGGACCTAATTAAACCCTCCGATTATTACCCGCTTCTGGTGGTACAGGCTGGCGGTGATGAGCTAGTGAAAAGAGGGTCAAGGGTAGTTAAAAAGGAATTCCAGGAGCTGGGACGGTCAATAGATAGGGCAGGAGCACAGGTGGTGTTCTGCTCGGTTCCTCCGGTGGCAGGGATGTATACAGATAGGAATAAGAGAATATATGCAGTTAATAAATGGCTTAGGGGCAGAGGAATTTTGGGTTCTTTGATCATGGGGAAACCTTTACAGCACCTGGACTGTTTGACCCAGATGGGTCTCGTCTAACTCCAAAGGGTAAGAGGATTCTAGCCCAGGAGCTGGCAGGGCTTGTTGAGAGGGCTTTAAACTAGGCATGAAGGGGGAGGGGGGAGTTACTAGGCTCACCAAAGATGTTCCTGTGGAGGATGAGCCATCTCAAAGTATGTTGCCAGTAACCCAACTGAAGTGCATGTACACAAACACACACAGTATGGGAAACAAACAGGAGGAGCTAGAAGTCCTAGTCCAGCGGGAGAGCTATGATAGAGTTGCTATCATGGAAACGTGGTGGAACGACTGTCATAACTGGAGTGCTGCCATGGAAGGCTACAGGCTCTTCAGGAGAGACAGGCGTGAGAAGAGGGGTGGAGGGGTGGCCCTCTATACTAGGGAAACCCTGGATGCTGTTGAAGTCGAGATCGGTGATGACCAGGTTGAGTGTCTACGGATAAGGGTCAGAGGGGCAGTCAAGTCTGACCTCCTGGTTGGAGTGTGTTACAGACTGCCCGACCAGGAGGAGGAGATGGATCTTCTATTGTTTAAACAGCTGGAGGCTGCCTCTAGATCGGCTGCCCTTGTTCTTTCAGGAGACTTTAACCTTCCGGATATCTGCTGGGAACTTAACACTGCTGAGAGGAGGCAGTCCAGGAGGTTCTTAGAGTGAAATGAGGACTGCTTTCTGTCACAACTGGAGAGTGAGCCCACCAGGGGTGAGGCTCTTCTTGACCTGCTGTTTACATACAAAGAAGGGCTGGTGGGTGATGTTGTCGTCGGAGGCTGTCTGCAGTGTAGTGATCATGAGATAATTGAGTTCTCTCTAAACAATCTAATAAGAAAAGCCAGGAACAGAACATCAATGCTGAACTTTCGGCGGGCAGATTTTGGATTATTTAAGGAACTGGTCAGGAAAGTACCCTGGGAAATAGCTCTTAGTGGCAAGGGGGTCCAGGAAGGCTGGATACACTTCAAGAATGAAATCTTGAAGGCGCAGGAGCGGGCTGTCCCCATCTGTTGTAAGAAGAGTCGTAGGGGCAGACGGCCGGCCTGGATGAGTAGGGAGCTTCTGAAGGAAATAAGTAAGAAAAAGAGGATGTATCGTCGTTGAAAAGAAGGGGACGTAAGCCACGTCATGTTCAAAGATGTGGTTAAGTCATGTAGGAGGAAAATCAGCGAAGCAAATGCCCAGCTGGAGCTCAAATTGGCCACTTCTGTTAAGGATAATAAGAAGAGTTTTTATAAATATATCAGTGGTAGAAAGAAGGGCGGCAGCGACCTCCACTCCTTGTTGGATGTGGGGGGAAATATAGTAACCAGAGATGCAGAGAAGGCTGAGGTACTTAATGCCTTCTTTGCCTCAGTTTTCAACAGCAAGTATGTCAGCTCGCTTGACAGTTGGCCCTCTGAAGTGGTTGATGGGGGCAGGGTGAAATATGGCCCTCCTCCAATTCATGAGGAGGATGTTAGAGACCTGCTGAGCCACTTGGACCCTCATAAGTCAATGGGGACGGATGGGATCCATCCTAGAGTGTTGAGAGAGCTGGCGGATGAGCTTGCTAAGCCGCTCTCCATCATCTTTCAGCAGTCCTGGCTCACTGGAGAGGTCCCGGAAGACTGGAAGTTGGCCAATGTGACTCCAATCCATAAGAAGGGCCGTAAGGATGATCCAGGTAATTACAGACCTGTCAGCCTGACCTCGGTCCCAGGTAAAATCATGGAGCAGATAATCCTGGGTGAAATCATGTGGCACCTGCAGAACGGTCAAGAGATCAGGCCCAGCCAGCATGGGTTTAGGAGGAGTAGGTCGTGCGTGACCAACCTGATCTCCTTTTATGACCATGTGACTTGCCTGGTGGATGAGAGGAAGGCTGTGGATGTGGAATACATGGATTTTAGCAAGGCCATTGACACTGTCTCCCACAGTAGATTCCTAGGGAAGCTGGCAGCCCGTGGCTTAGATGGGAGCAATGTGTGCTGGGTTAGAAATTGGCTGGATGGCCGAGCCCAGAGTGTGGTGGTGAATGGTGTTTCATCCAGTTGGCGGCCGGTCACTAGTGGTGCCCCCAGGGATCGGTGTTGGGTCCCCTCCTGTTTAATATCTTTATTGATGATCTGGATGAGGGGATTGAGTCCATCATCAGCAAGTTTGCAGATGATACCAAGCTGGGAGGAAGGGTTGATCTGTTAGAGGGTAGGATGGCCCTACAGAAGGACCTAAACAGATTGGAGAGATGGGCTGATTCTAATGGGAAGATGTTTAATAAGTCCAAATGTCGGGTACTTCATTTTGGACACAACAATCCCATGCAGAGCTACAGACTGGGGACAGAGTGGCTGGAGAGTAGTCAGGCAGAAAGGGACCTGGGAGTGCTGGTTGACAGGAAGCTCAACATGAGCCAGCAGTGTGCCAGGTGGCCAAGAAGGCCAATGGCCTTCTGGCCTGCATCAGGAATAGTGTAGTGAGCAGGACCAGAGAAGTTTTTGTCCCCCTGTACTCGGCACTGGTCAGGCCTCATCTTGAATATTGTGTCCAGTTCTAGGGCCCCCAGTTTGGGAAAGATGTTAGGATACTGGAATGTGTTCAGAGGAGGGCAACGAAGATGGTGAAGGGGCTGGAGCATAAGCCCTATGAGGAGCGACTGAGGGAGTTGGGGCTGTTTAGTCTAGAGAAGAGGAGGCTCAGGGGACAGCTCATTGCTCTCTACAACTACCTAAAAGGAGGTTGTAGTCTGGCAGGGATTGGTCTCTTCTCTCAGGTGACCAGTGGCAGAACTAGAGGGCATGGACTTAAGCTTCATCAGGGAATGTTTAGACTTGATGTTAGGAAGAAGTTCTTCACTGAAAGGGTGATTGGCCATTGGAATGGGCTGCCCAGGGAGGCGGTGGAGTCGCCGACCCTGGAGGTGTTTAAGGGGAGACTGGATGAGGCACTGAGTGCCATGGTTTAGATGATGGTTGGTGTTAGTGTTGTTTTAATGTTGGGTTATTGGTTGGACTTGATGATCTCAGAGGTCCTTTCCAACCTTGTGATACTGTGCTACTGTCATAAGAAAAATTAAGCTACAAAAGAGAAAATCAGACAAGAGCAGCAAAAATCAGTTAAAATCAGCCAAAATCGAGGAAAACAAGCAAAAAACCTGCCAAACTGAGCAAAAATTAACACAGCCTAGTGGAAAAAAAGATAATATCTAAGAAAATAACCCAAAATGGCCACAACTAAAAATCCTCAAAAACAAGCCAACTGAATCTCAAATCAGACAAACCCGTCGAAAAAAAGCCAAAGTCAGAGAAAAAAAAAAGGAAAAAAAGACAAAAACAGAGTAAAATCAGCCTAAGAAGGGGAAATCTGAAAAAAATCTGACCAAAACAGGGGGAAACCGGCAAAAATAGATGAAAATACTCCACAGGAAGCAAAAAACCGCCAATACCATTGCAAGAAAACCTAATCAGACAGTAAGTTACATTAAAAAAATGCAAAAGTCAGAAAAAACGAGATAAAAAGCTTCAAACAGCCAAAACATTCAACAAAATCCAAATGACGATCAATCAAGCGAAAATCCAATTAGAGCGAAAATCCACGAAAACAAGGACAAAACTTGAAGGATCAGTGAGAATAAGGCAATAAGAGAAAATCAGACAAGAGCTCTCAAAATCAGTGGAAATCAGCCAAAATCTAAGAAAAAAAAGCAGAAAAACCTGCCAAACTGAGCAAAAATTAACACAGCCTAGTAGAAAACAGAAAATATCTAACAAATTAACTCAAAACGGACAGAGTAAAAATCAGCAAAAACCGGCAAAATCCTAAAAATAAGCCAAATGCATCGCAAACCAGACAAACCCCTCGAAAATAAGCCAAAGTCAGAGATAACAAGAAAGGGAAAATAAGACAAAAGCAGAGTAAAATCAGCCAAAAGAAGGGAAACTCTGCAAAACTCAGATCAAAAAAAGGGGGAAACGGGTCAAAACAGATGAAAATACTCCACAGGAAGCAAAAATCCGCCAATACCAT
Organism: Tapera naevia; assembly: GCA_033556795.1. Lineage (NCBI taxonomy): Eukaryota > Metazoa > Chordata > Aves > Cuculiformes > Neomorphidae > Tapera > Tapera naevia. The sequence continues at coordinate 665,581 of JAUMJJ010000208.1, read as the reverse complement.
TACAAGAAAGACTAAATCAGACAGAATCTTCCATAAAAAAATGAAAAAATCAGAAAAAAAGGGGTAAAAAGCTTTGATCAGCCAAAACGTTAAAAAATCATCCAAAGTAAGATCAATCAAGCGTAAATCCAACAAGAGCGAAAATCCACGAAAAGAAGGACAAAACTTGAAGGACCAGTGAGAATAAGCCAATATTAGCCAAAACGAGAGAAAATCAGCAAATTCCAAACAAAAATAATCCAGATTCAACCACAGAAAGCGAAAATCAGCCAAGACCAGCAAAAAGAACTCAAACCATGAGAAATCAGCAAAAATCAGCAAAAGCAACTGAACGTCAGAAAAAATAGATGAAAGTAACATGAAAGCGGCAAAAAAACCATCCAAACCCAGAATAAGAAACACCCAGAATAAAGGAAAACACACCAAAATCAATTCAAAAATTGAAATTCAGCAATAACATTCAAAAGTATGCCAGTCAGAAAAATCAAGTTCGTTTCAGACAAAAGAAGGGAAAATCAGCCACGACCAAGCGAAAAAGCACCGAAATTATCAAAAATCTGCTAAAATCACTGAAAATTAGCCAGTTCACCGAAATCAAAGAAAACAAGGAAAACCCAGACAAAACATTTGGAAATCAGTCAAAGAAGCGGAAACAGTTCTATACAAATGATAATAAGCTCAAATCAGCAAAAATATTCAAAAACAAGAAAAAATCAGCCAAATACGAGTGAAATAAGGAAAATCAATCAGCCAAACGGAGCAAAAACCTGGCCAAAATGCGACAAACGACAGGGAAACTGGACAAAACAAGTCAAAATTAGCCAGAAACCTTGAAAACCTTCGAAAAAAGAGGGAAAAATCAGCCAACTTGTGCCAAAAAGTAAAAATGAGAAGAACCCACCCAAAATCAATGAAAATTGTTCAAAAAGAGTGAAATGCAGACACAGCTGAATTTCAGCCAAGACTAGCAAAAGTCAGCCAAAAAAAAAGCCAAAAGAAGGGAAAAATAACAAAACCAACATAAAATCACAGCAAAACCTAGAACATCTTCCACAAAGAGCAAACATCAGTTAAACCCACCGAAAATCAGTACAAATAAGCTCAAGCAACAAAAAACGGCCAAAGAAGGGAAAACCGACCAAAATCACAGAATGGCCAAATTGAACTGAAAGAAGCGAAAAATAGAAAAACCAAGCCAAAAGCAAGCAAAACAACCGAAACGCTTCCTAAACAAGCCAAACGATGCCCTATAAAGTGAAAAGGAAATAAAACCAGCCAATACAGGAACAAAAAAAAGAAAAATACAATGACACCCAAATTAACAAACAAAATGAAACAGAAGCCAAAATCAGCAAAAAAGAAAATCAACCAAAAAACTAATAATCTTTCAAACAAGTGAAAGTCAGCCAAAATCAGAAAAAAAAAACGCAAAAATACAGTAAAATGAGACTACACGACTGAAAAGCAGCAAACCCTGCTTATATAAGAAAAATTAAGCTACAAAAGCGAACATCAGACAATGTAGAAGAATTTCTAGCTGAAGCTGGGCGTGGGAAAATACTAGAGTTGTACGAACAGGGCATAGGGTCATCTCGTAGCAATTTGGTAAACAATCAAGAGGAATTTGCCTGCTTGCAAAATATCGGTAGGATGTGAAGATAAGGAAGAAGCAGCCCAGCTGGCATCAGAGCCAGAAGCCCTTTGCGTGGACAGTGTACTCCAGGTAATTAGTAGCAACCGTAAGACGCGTGGACAGAAGCATTAACCCAATCAGCTAGCTATGCCAGCCGCGTGTACCTCTATCCAAAGATAGATAACCGCACATGTTATCAATAAAGTTAGAGCATTCACATTAACTCTATGAGTAAGTGTCTGACTCTCGCTCACCGCAACATCAGGCACCCGAACCCGGTTCCCTCGCCCTAGAGACGTACAAGCGTTGAACGGTGGACCCCGACTTCCTCGCCCTAGAGACGTAGAAGCGTTGAACGGCGGACCTGACTCCCTCGCCCTAGAGACGCATAAGCCTTGAACGGCAGAGCCCCTCGTCCTTTCCTACTGCAGTTAAGGCTGGGCTGTAATTGCGAGTGAGATTGCTGTGGCTGGCTGATAAATGAATAATATGGAAGCGGAATGTGCTGCAGCAGAACGGCTTGTTTTAGCTATCCTTTCTAAGAGAGGGGAAGCCGTATCTGAAATGCTTGAGCTAACTTTGCGTGCAGAACAGGGTCAACAAGACAAGAACATTGCAGGAGCAGTTGCAGCTGCTATACAGCCAACAACGAATCTTGTCGCTGCCGTTGTGCAAAAACATGGGCAGAGAACCAGCTCGCCCTCAGCCCCCACCTCATCGGTTCTGTGCTACTGCTGTGGTAATAAGAGACATTTTCGGCGTACATGTTCTGCCATCGTGTGGTGCGACCTTTGTCAGCACGATGGCCACGCAACAGCGATATGGGAGCGGTCAAAAAACTGGTGAAACAGCGCGAAGAATCCCCGCGCCAAGACACAAGTAGGGATAGCCCAGCAACAAAAGGCCTCCCTCCCAGCCACAAGAGGCAGTATGGGGATCGATTTGGAATCAGCAGTAACTGTTACTCTCCTAACCTCTGCGCCTTGCAAGATTCCGACAACAACGTATGGGCCTTTGGTGGAGAATTTAAAAATTGGAGCCCTTTTAGTCGGACGATCGTCTACTGGTTTAGCTGGCCTTGTCATCCTTCCTGGAGTAATTGATGCTGACTACACTGGACAAATCTGTGTGATTGCCTTCACTTTACAGCCACCCTTGACAATTGATAAAGGTACTCGCATTGCACAACTTCTGCTGTATGAATGACATCCCTCGACGCCTGCCCCGAAAGCTAAGCTACATGGAGACTGCGGACAGAAACTTATTAATCTTGTTCAGAAAATGAATCAGCGTCCACAGGTTACTCTCATTGTGCTCCATAAACAAGATACCTGCCAGATCACAGCTATGTGTGATACCGGTGCCGATGTAACAATTCTTTCTCGTGTGCACTGGCCAAAAAACTGGCCATTACAACAAGCAGCAGATGCTGTACAAGGTGTAGGCGGAGGACAAGTACCTTTACAAAGCAGATTAATTGTGCAGCTGCAATTCCCTGAAGGCCAGACAGTTAACCTCCAACCTTATATTATGCCATTGCCAGGGGACTTGCAGGGGCTGATTGGGCGAGATGTACTTTCTCAGTTGGGAGCCACAATCACGATCCCACCTCAGTCCAACAATACCGCATCTTTTCCTTGACGGCCATTGCTGCGCTGCCACCCACCCCTGCGATATCTTGGAAAACAAATGAACCCGTATAGGTGGAGCAATGGCCTATGACCAAAGAACGGCAGCAAATAGCCAGTCAATTAGTACAAGAGCAGCTGCAGCAAGGACACTTAAAGCCCTCTGTAAGTCCATGGAATACACCTATCTTTGTTATCCCAAAAAAATCTGGAAAATGGCGACTGCTTCACGATCTTCGAAAGGTGAATGACCAGATGTGGCCGATGGGCGCACTTCAGCCAGGTCTACCACTTACGACCATGCTACCTAGAAACTGGCATTTAGTCCTGATTGATTTAAAGGACTGTTTTTTCACGATCCCTTTGCAACCACAAGATACTTGCCTCTTTGCCTTCACAGTTCGTAGTGTAAACAAAGAACGTCCTGACCAGCGCTACGAATGGATTGTCTTACCTCAAGGAATGCGTAACAGTCCTACCTTATGCCAGCTTTATGTTGACTGGGCCTTAATGCCTATACGTAAGAAATTGCCTCAGATGATTATTTATCATTACATGGACGATATACTGTTTTGCTCTCCTGATCCAATTGCTGAGGTCACCATCGCTACGGTCATCCACGAACTTTCCACAAAAAACCTTGTCGTTGCTCCAGAAAAAATTCAAACACAGGAACCGTGGAAGTACCTTGGTTGGTCAGTCCATGCACGCACTGTTCGACCTTTACAGCCCTTACCTATGCCAAGGATTCACACTTTAGCTGATGTGCAGAAACTTGCTGGTGACCTCCAATGGCTCCATCCTCTTTGTCCTCCAGTCAACTTTGTTCCAAACAACCTAACAATCCACTTTTGCAGGTTTTAAATCAAATTCAGTGGGTACCACAGCAGCATATACAAAAGGTCCCATTGCCCAATGCAATTACAGCAATTACAGATGCAGGTCGGAAAAGTCACAAGGCACTATGTACTTGGAAAGAAACAGAAACTCAAGAATGGCAGTTTCACTTAATTGAGGGAACAATAGGGGACTCCTTGCAGACATTAGAATTAAAAGCAGTTCTCTGGGCCTTAACCAATTGGAGGGATGAGGCCTTGAACATAGTGTCTGACTCCTTACATGTGGTGGGTGTAGTTCAACGTATAGAGGATGCAATAGTTAAACAACCTAAACGTCAGTTATTAGGTGAATTGTTTATGCAATTGCAGCAGGCCATTTTGCAAAGAAAAGAACCCTGCTGTGTTTTGCATATTCATAGTCATCAGTTTTCTATAGGTCTGGGAGAAGGAAACGAAAGAGCAGATCAACTTGTTGCACACATACACAATCAACAAATTGACTCTTTCCAAGCCGCGCGAATAAGCCATAACATGTTTCACCAAGGAGCAAAAATGCTAAAACAACAGTTCCACATCCCGTGGGACGATGCTCAAGGCATTGTAAAGAGTTGTGATCAGTGTAGCCATCAAAGTGGACATCTGGGTCTAGGAGTTAATCCTAGAGGCCTGGTAGCCTGTGATATATGGCAGATGGATGCTACACATTATGCCCCATTTGGTAGGCAAAAATCGGTGCATGTAACATTAGACACCTTCTCTCACTTGATCTGGGCCTCACCGCAAACTGGAGAAAAAGCCTTACATGTCATCCGTCACCTGCACGCCTGCTTTGCCGTGATGGGTGTGCCCTCAAAAATAAAAATGGATAATGGACCAGCTTCTTGCAGTAAAAAGATCCAGCAATTCCTTTTGCGGTGGGGTATCACTCATGTATCTGGCATCCCTCACAACCCCACTGGTCAACCCATTGTAGAGCGGGCAAATCAGACATTCAAAGCTATGCTACAAAAGCAAAACAATCAAAACTTCGTTAACCCGAGTGACAGACTTCATAAGGCTTTATATGCAGATTCGGCGTGATCGACGGCAGGAACCGTAAGTACTGCAGCCGGGTGCTCAATCTGGGCGGGTGGAGAGTTCCTGGGAAAGGCAAAAGCTCAGGAGAGGACCCCGGAAGGGCGACTCTCTCTGAACTTCAGAAGCGGCAACTGTCACGTGGGCCGACCGCGTGGCAGGGGGGCGGTCCCGGAAGAAGTCGCGGGGTATTTAAGCATCTCCCTGGGAGCGCGGCGAACAGGAGCTGGCAAACAGGGTCACAGTATACAGGGTCATGGTATAGGCAGTTTGCGCAGGCAGGGGAAGCAGACACTCCCTGACAGGTAGTTGACTTCCCACTCCCCTGCAGCAATGGTGATCAGGCGTGGTAAAGCCTCTGCCACCAGGAGTGTAGGCATCCAAACAGAAGCAGTATTACGAGACACAGCTACCCAGACTCAAGACTGTAGGGAGTATCTGAGCCTACTTGTCGTTCCTGAGGACCATAACAAAAATACCAAAAATGCTTGTCTGAGGTGCGAACAGATTCAGGATCTGCTCCTTATGGTTGCAGATCTCAAGGATCAGGTGGAGACGTTGAGAAGTATTCGCGAAAGTGAAAGGGAGATAGACTGGTGGAGTAGAACCCTCTCTCCTCCCAGTAATCCTCCCCAGGAGGCTGAGGAATGCCATATTCCTCATCAACAGGGTAAGGGGAGTGACCTGACTGGTGAGGAGGACTGGGAGCACGTCTGCTCTCGTGGGGGTTATAGACTTCCCTTTCAAATGCTACCTTTCCAGCTGCCTCTACAAAACAGGTTTGGGGAGTTGGAATTTGATGCTCAGGTGGAGGATAGTCTGACAGAGAGCTCACCTGATGAAGCTGTTAACCTCACATTGCCCATCAGACAGGTCAGGACCTCAAGTAAGAAAAAGAAAAGGAGGGTCATTGTACTAGGAGACTCCCTTCTGAAAGGAACGGAGAGCCCTATTTGTAGGATGGACCCAACTCATAGGGAAGTCTGCTGCCTTCCCCAAGCCCGGGTACACAACATCGCCAAGAGACTCCCGGACCTAATTAAATCCTCTGATTATTACCCGTTTCTGGTGGTACAGGATGGTAGTGATGAACTAGCAAAAAGAGGGTCAAGGGTAGTTAAAAAGGAACTCCAGGAGCTGGGACAGTCAATAGATAGGGCAGGAGCACAGGTGGTGTTCTGTTCAGTTCCCCCGGTGGCAGGGATGTATACAGATAGGAATAAGAGAATATATGCAGTTAATAAATGGCTTAGGGGCTGGTGCCGGCAGAGGAATTTTGGGTTCTTTGGTCATGGGGAAACCTTTACGGCACCTGGCCTGCTTGACCCAGATGGGTCTTGTCTAACTCCAAAGGGTAAGAGGATTCTAGCTCAGGAGCTGGCAGGGCTTGTTGAGAGGGCTTTAAAGTAGGCATGACAGGGGAGGGGGGAGTTACTAGGCTCACCAAAGATGTTCCCGTGGAGGATGAGCCATCTCAAAGGGTGTCGTTGTTGAAGACGGAGGGAGTCACCGACACCGGATGGTTCATCAGTGGAACTCGTTTATTGGTCGTGTTACAATCACTGTTATAGCCACGATAATTAGGTTATACATATTGCAAAACTTTAGCTCCTTATTGGTTACAGACTTTATCACTGCACATACATTCCTGTAGTTCTAGTAATCCATCTGGTCCCGTGGGAGACATCCTGTTATCTCCCTTGCCTAAGCTTTACTGCACAACAAGGGCCCCCTGACCTTGCTGGTCAGTATTTTCTCACTTAGCTCAGTATTTTCCCACTCAAGGCCTAAACAGCTTGCTTTTGTCAGGCTCATGTCTGCTTTCAGTGAGCCAGGTTTCAGTAAGTCTCTCCACAATTCCCCCGTTTTCTTTATTTAAGGCAATGTGGCTTTGTAACATATTTTGCACTAGGTTTTTCAAGTTCATTCTGTAAACATTTAAACATACAAGGGACAATCAGTAAGGTGACAAAATTTATAATTAATATGACTAGTCCTTGTTTCAACAATTCTGATACCCAGGGTCCAAATCCAAATTGGCCAATCATTCTCATAATGAGTCTGTCTGTAAGCTAAAGTCTTTTAAGTGTGTTTGCATTTCTGTTATTTGTTTGTGTATTGATGTTGAGTGATCAGACAGATTTAAACAACACATACCTTTGATCAGGAGTGTTCTTAGCCAGCCTGTAATACCAAATTGAGAATCAATTTCCAAGAACATCATCTGTTTCCTTTAATTTGAGTCAATTGGGTCCACATTGTAAAGCAATCAGTTTCGACTTCTTAGATTGTTTAACTTGCTGAATGGCAAGTTTTAAGTACCAAATTGCTTGAGCTTGGCGAAAAGCACTTCCTGATGCAAAATGATAAAAATGTGGCTCATTATATGTGATACCTGCTGCTATATAAAAATCCTCAAAATTCTAGTGAAAATGTGCAATACAAAGACTACCTTCAGTTGCTACTATATGACTATTTCTTATCAACCTATTGGCACAAACTCCACACTCTAATAAAAGATTCAAAGCACAATTACAATATACATAATTGCAATCACAATTAATAGCTATAACAGAATTCAATTCTCAAGCCCCTCTCAGTCCTTGTCAGTCAAGTATGTTCACAATTACATATCGTGGGCGAAACCTCTTGCTTGATGTATTAATTTCTGTTTGAAGTTGTTACAGTAGAATGCTTATTACTCTCTGCTGTGGCTCTCATGTGTTCGGTTGACTGACTCGACTGCTGGGCATGTCCATTTGCTTGCTTCATGCCACGTCCTCTAGTTCAAGCAGATTTATCTGACTATGGCCTTTGTCTCGTAACCAGTCCCTAATGGCTGACTCCTGACTCTCCACACCTCCCCCGTTTTCTTTAACCACAGGGTACGCCCCATATAACATGGACTGTATTGTCTTTTCAATCATACGTTGCAAGCAGTTACAGAAGCACGGCAAAAGGAGCACTATACAACAAAACAGAAGTAAGATTGTTAACCCTGTTTTTAACAAGCTAGTTAACCAAGGACCAAAACCTAGAGACTTGAGCCAATCTTCCAATCCAAAACCTGAGTTAATCTGTAGGTGGTCAGTGAGGTCATGCAATTCTTGTATATGGGCAGTTATGGATTTGGAATGATCAGAAAGGTTCATACAACACATGCCTTCGAATTCTTTGCAGCCATGACCATGGGCTAGCAACAGAAAATCTATGGCTGCACGATTTTGAAGAGTGGCATGCCTGACCGAATCAACATCTACAAGTAAATCCGATATTGCTTGAGAGGTTGCGTTGGTCTGTTTTGCCAACCAGCACCCAAGGTTGCGCAGCTGACTAAGAGCACCAGCTACGGCAACATTCGGAGTAAAAAAGGAACCAAATATAATTTGCTCAACGGACCAAAAATTAACATTGTCCTTACAATCTTGTGTAAATCGATGCCGTAGGGAACGAGTTAGCCGAACTCGTGAATTTCGGGAGATGTTAAGAATCATGCTATCATTGGGAGTTAATAAGGTTAGCCTGCCAATGGTACAGGGACCTCCTCTAATGTGGGATGGAATTCCAGGCCATGCACGATCCCCACATATGAGAAAATATCCTGGTGGGAGAGTGATCGGATTATTTGAAGATTTAGAAAGGTTTGTGGAGGTATAGTTACACCACAAACTGGCATTGCGATAATAAGGTATAGTGGCATTGACCGTCGTGTAATAACTGTGGCCCGCTTGGTGTGAGGAGTGGTTAAAGTAAATGCAGGCATCTGCTGTCAGAGAGCCTAAAATCTCCAACTCTTGTGGTTCCAAATCTGCAATAGGGCGGTGAGGCATCCATGAATCCCAGGAATCTGCGGTTAATCTTAAATTAGAATTATTACAGGTCGGTACACTTACTGGGCACGGCCAATCAACGTCAGGCACTCCTACAAGGCACGTCGAGAAGGGATTAGAAGGGGTTGCCACTGAAAGACAAATAGCGTTTTGCTTTGTAAGATTGGCCAAAGTCACCCATACATTTTGTTTAGATTGTACTGGAAAGAAAGCAAAACCTACTTCTATTTTCCAAAGCAAAATCAATGCCTGTAATATTTCCTGTAACATTTCTTATAATAATTCTTACAATAATGCTTCAGTATATGCGATTCTACTAATCTACTAGCAACCTTAACCCAGAAGGTCAGTCTCGCCCGTTGCTCAGCTAAAAACAACTGTTCAGGCGATTCGTACAATTGCAGAGCTTCTTCCGGGGAGTCAATATTAAAACCATTAAACTCAGCTAAAAAATACAAAGCAAATGCCCCTTGTCTATTAATTTGATAGTCACAAGTGGGGCAAAACCAGGATTGCAGATCTTTCCTCCTACAATGCACTACTTGGGTACAATAAGCACAATAAAGATCTATAAAAGCATTACAGCTAGTTTTACATAAAGGACAGGAATAAATGCTAGGTGCATCCCATTCTATCAGATTTTTTTTTTTTTTTTTTTTTTTTTTTAAATCTCTCAAAATAATGTTGAAATAGTCAGGGTCAATGTTGACCAATAGATACTTCAGTTCTTTTGGCAGTTGGCCCAAAATCGGAGGGACGATAAGCCGTAATTTGGACAACAGTCGCTGCTCTTCACTACGGTGAACAGGTCTTAGGAGGCGATCGATGTGGTCCATTTACCGGGAATTCATTCTCCCTCCTGCCACGCATTGCAGGCTGAGTTCAATTTAGACAGAATTCGCAGGGGTCCAAATCGGCAGTGGTTATATTCTGCGGCTAGACGGTCATCAGGGCAGGCCTAACACACCTGGCAGGAATCCATAGGGTTCCTGTAGGTGCGGAAACACATACATAACCTCGACCCCAATATATCACTTCCACAGGCCCTTCTCTCAATCCTGTTTTTGGGTCCTTATAATACACTAATGCACGCTTGTGGCTACTGCCTTGACTTTCTTTCATGTGTATGACTGCGGGAGGGTCCTGATCTTGCCCAAATACACAAAGATGGTTCATTACATAAACAGCTTGCGCCAACCTCTGTTGGGGGTCAACAATTTCTTGCTGCTTACTGAGATATTGTTTTAGAGTTCGATGGGCCCTTTCTACTATAGCCTGTCCCGTAGGAGAATGCGGGATGCCTGTTGTGTGCACTATTCCCCAAAGTTTTAAGAATTCTCTAACTGTGGTACTGCGGTAAGCGGGCCCATTGTCTGTTTTAATCGCTTCTGGTACCCCCATAACTGCAAAACTAGCAGTCAAATGCCGCATAACATGTAGCGCTTTTTCCCCACGCTGAGCAGTTGCCCAAACATACTTGCTATACGTATCAACCACCACATGCACGTATTTGAGTCCTCCGAATTCTGCTACATGGGTTACATCCACCTGCCATAGGGCATTTGATTTTAGTCCTCTTGGATTCACTCCACATCCTAACCCAATTCCCCCGTTGTGATGGCTGCATGTTGGACACGCTCGCACTATTAGCTTAGCTTGTGTGATGGGAATCCCATAAGTTCGATGTAACCCTTTTGCATTCTGGTGTAGGCGTGCATGTGCTTCCCGAGCCTGCTCCAAATTGCTTTGCGTTGAGGCTGGCATGACCAGTTGATCAGCTCGCGCATTTCCCTCTCCCATTCCAATATTCCACTTATGGCTCCTTATATGTAACACGCAATAAGGTGCCTTCCTTTGCTTCAACATTCTCACTAGCTGCAACAAAAGATCATACAGTCGCGGGTTATGAGTTTCCTTGATGCTGGCATCCTCTATTCTTTGCAATACCCCCGCAACATACAAAGAGTCTGTAACCACGTTCAGCGGTCCGTGGAATTGTATAAAGGCCTGTAAGACTGCATTCAGCTCCAGGGTCTGCAAGCTGTCTCGACTCTCAGCCTCCCATATTTTGTGCTTCCACTGCTTGCCTTCCTTCCATGTCATGGCCGCCTTTCTAGACTTCTTTCCGGCATCGGTATAGACTGTAGTAGCATTTTCAAGGGGTGTGGTTGATTGCCACGGTTTCACTATCCACTGCCACTCCGCTAGCCACTGGAGCATTTTTGGTTGCAACGGGCCTGTCTTGATAATCGCTCCTGCTCCCAATAAAGCTTCTTGTAATTCCATGGAGTTAGCTAAAAACCAGTCCAAATCTGATTTTTGGATTGGTAGTTGAATTTGAGTGGGTTCTTGTCCAGCGACATCAATGATACGCTGACGGCCCCGCTTTATTACATCTGCAAGTTGCTCAGTTTTACTATATACAGTTTTTCTTGCTTGTAACGGAGGGGAGAGCCATTCCAACACCCTCGTCTCCCCCGTTTTCTGTAAGTTTTGGGACAGAGCTGCTAACAGATGGCTTCGGGCACACCAAACAGTCAAGTCTATTGAGCTATCAAAGTCTCTGCGCTGTAGGTAATGATTGCCAATACATTGAACGATCAAATCGATGGTCCGGCGCTGTGCAGAAGTGAGTCGAATAGGTAAAGCTGGGTCTGTTCCTTTTAACAGAGGACGAAGTGCACTAAGTAGGCTGTTTGGGATGCCTATGACTGGCTTCAACCATTGCATTTCTCCCATAAATTTCTGTGCTTCATGCAAGGTAGTGATGTTTGTGTCTAATTGGAGCTTTTGTGGAGTAATTGTCTGCATAGTTATAATCCAACCAAGATATTTCCATGGACTAGTTTGCTGTATTTTTTCAGGCGCAACAATTAGTGATGATGCTTTAAGGGTTGTTACAATTGTTTGCAGTTGATTTTCGCTAAACTGTTCCTTTTGAGCGAAGAGGATGTCGTCCATATAATGATATATGATAGTTTCAGGCCATGCCTTCCGTAAGGGCTGTAGGGCAGTATCCACATAAAGCTGGCACAGAGTAGGGGAGTTCCGCATCCCTTGCGGGAGAACAGTCCATTCAAATCGCTTATCTGGTTCTCCCCTATTAACTGCTGGTAAAGTGAATGCAAATCTCTTCATGTCATCAGAATGTAGCGCTATAGTGAAAAATCAGTCCTTTAAGTCTATAATTAAAAGGGGCCATGCTTCAGGCAGCATGGCAGGATTAGGTAACCCGGGCTGAAGGGCCCCCATAGGCTCCATTTGTTCATTCACTTTTCGTAAATCATGGAGTAAACGATATTTGCCTGATTTCTTCTTGATTACGAATATTGGAGTATTCCATGGACTGGTCGAGAGTCGCAAGTGACCTTGCTGAAATTGTTCTTCTACCAAGGCATGCGCTTGTTCAAGGCTTTCCCTTTTTAAAGGCCATTGCTTTACCATCACTGGTTCGTCTGTTTTCCAGGTGAGTGGAATCGGGAAAGTCCAAGCAATGGCACTTAAACTAAAGGGCGCTGATCATTGGATAATACCACTCCGAGCTGCGTGAGAATGTCTCTCCCGATGAGGCATTTTACCGTAGGTGGTAGTGGTACTATAGTCAACACAGTATTGACTGTTTGTCCGTCCAGGGTTACCGCTACCAGGGGAGATTTTTTCGCCAATGTGTAACCTCCTACTCCAGTGACTGTGTCCATTGTGGCCCGCTGGGGCCAATGGCTTGGCCAACATTCTGGTTGCACTATACTAGTATCGGCCCCTGTGTCCAATAAGGCTGTCAATTGTACAGAGTGTCCCTGGTACGATATCGTAACATCCTTAGTGGGTCGAGTAGATAGATCCATGGTTAACATAGCCAATCCGGAGGAGCCAAAGCCTTGGGCTCCGCGGTTCTTCTGTGTTAAAGGGGTTAGTCCCTTTGTTAGCTGTGGCAACGGTAGAAGTTGCGCGATACGTTGTCCTGCAGCGACACTCAGTGGTGGAAATGGAGTATATGCCATAATACAAATTTCACCGGAGTAGTCTGCATCTATAACTCCCGGAAGCACGAAAAGTCCCATAATAGTTGTTGAGGATCTTCCCAATAACAAAGCTCCATAGGCTTGTCCGTTGATAATGAGTGGCCCCCTTACTCCAGTTGGTATCTTCTCGGGGCGAGTTGTAGCTAAGGTGACATCTACGTTGGCTGCCAAGTCGAGTCCCAAGCTGCCTGCAGTGGCTGGCTGGAGGCTGATGTTGCGGTCACTGAGGCGGCGATTTGTGTCGGAGCGCGGCTGCCCTGCGCGCTCTTTGTCGAGTTTCCCGACCTCCGACGACAAGCCGACGTGTTGTGAGAGCTGGACTGACAGGTTTGGCACCAGATTCCGGAGGTACGGCACTGTCGACGCATGTGCCCGGGCTTGCCACAGCGGTAACACCTCACGCCTGGAGGCAATGGGCGGTTTGGGTTCGTGCTAGCCGGTGCTGCAGCGGTGGCTTGGAGGGGCGCAAGAGCGGCTAATACTTGTGCCTGACTAGATTCTGCCTGTTTTTGCAATCCCAACCCTAAATCTTGCAGTGCTTTAACTATAAACACCTGCGACCCGTTTGGCTGTAATGACATTCGTTCTAATGCAGTTTCAATTGACCAGTCTGCTCCTAATGTTAACAATATCCTTTTTGTCTCTTCATTTGCATTCTGCAATGCGCACTGCTTTAACAGCGCGCCTTTCATATACTCTGGTACTCCTGCCTTTTCTATTGCAGCAGCCACTTTGTCTATAAACCCCCCAAAGCTTTCTTCTCGACCCTGCTTTATGCTCATATACATCGGGATGCCGCCAGCATCTTTAACTCGTCCCATGGCATTTCTCACTAGCCTCATCGCTTCCCGAACCTTGTCGGGCCCCAATAACATTTGCGCTTCGGTTCTCATATACGGCCCTAATCCCATCATTTCCTGCATAGTGAGCCCGTGGAGTGGATCACCTGGTCCTCTCTGAACCGCCACTGCCTCCTGAACTTCTGCTTGCCAGTGTGCGTTGAACAGCAATTGTTGGTGTTGTGTAAATACTAACTTAGCTATACCGCGCAAGTCGTTCGGGAGTAAGAGAGTGGTATCGAATAGGTAATCTAGGATCTGCTTGACTGGTTCGCTTTTTGGGCCAAATTGTGCTACTGTCTGCTGTAGCTGTGCAAGTAACTTCCAGTCCAAGGGGGAATAATTACCAATATGATGCGTTACTTGACCGTTTTGGTCTACTACAGGGGTGTATGTAACGGAGCAGACTAGGGGGCCGGCAGCCTCCAACAACACCTCATCGCCTTCCTCTGCCCCTTTGCGGGCGATAGCAGCCCACGCCTCACGACGCTCCCTAGCCATCTCCTCCCACAGGTCGCTGAGCGCCCCAGGGACGGGGGAGGTGGGGGAGGTGGTGGATTCATAGCGATTCGGCATGGCTGCTCGCGATGCAGGCTTTCGGAGGCCCAATTTAGGCGCATGTGTAGCTCCCCCACTGCCCTCGTCTTCACTCTCGTCACTTTCCACATCCCCGCTTGCACTCCCTTCTTCTAATGGAGGTGCTGACGGTTTAACAGAATCGGAGGATGTACTCTCTGTCCCACCAGCTGGAATCACTATAGCTGACACCCCCGGAGCCAACGGCTCACCCTCTTGGCCATACCCAGCGTTTTTACGGGAAGCTTGCAGAGCCGCGGCAGCAGCCCTACGTTCTGCCTGTTGCTTTAAAAGATCGTTATGGATACCCCGCCATACTTTACCTAATTTCTTTGCCGTTTTATCATCGTTTAGGATGGCGTCATAAAGTTCATCTCCTAATTTACGCCATTCCGAAAGTTCATGAACTGTGTGAGGATTCTGAAAACAGCCCTTGGCATGCCCCCAGGCTAACAATCCCACTATATCTTTCTTGCTATGCCCTTTCAACCCTCGCTTTTCTATATTTGCTAAAAATAAATCATATGCTACTTGCCGATCCATTTCAGCGCTGTTGCGGTCCTCCGGCTCCGGTAGCACGTACGGCCCAGTACCACCTCTTATGATCCCTGGGGGTGCTGCTCCTGCCTTTTCTGATTTCCGATAGCGTTGAGCACCGCTCTGGCCGCCTCAGAGCCCAACCCAACTCCGTCCACCGATGGTGTTCTCCCCCGTTTTCTTTAACAACGGGGCAACGTCGGGGTCACCATTTTGTTGAAGACGGAGGGAGTCACCGACACCGGATGGTTCATCAGTGGAACTCGTTTATTGGTCGTGTTACAATCACTGTTATAGCCACGATAATTAGGTTATACATATTGCAAAACTTTAGCTCCTTATTGGTTACAGACTTTATCACTGCACATACATTCCTGTAGTTCTAGTAATCCATCTGGTCCCGTGGGAGACATCCTGTTATCTCCCTTGCCTAAGCTTTACTGCACAACAAGGGCCCCCTGACCTTGCTGGTCAGTATTTTCTCACTTAGCTCAGTATTTTCCCACTCAAGGCCTAAACAGCTTGCTTTTGTCAGGCTCATGTCTGCTTTCAGTGAGCCAGGTTTCAGTAAGTCTCTCCACATGTCGTCAGTAACCCAACTGAAGTGCATGTACACAAACGCATGCAGTATGGGAAACAAACAGGAGGAGCTGGAAGTCCTGATCCAGCGGGAGAGCTATGATATAGTTGCTACCACGGAAACGTGGTGGAACGACTGTCATAACTGGAGTGCTGCCATGGAAGGCTACAGGCTCTTCAGGAGAGACAGGCGTGAGAAGAGGGGTGGAGAGGTGGCCCTCTACACTAGAGAAACCCTGGATGCTGTTGAAGTCGAGATCGGTGATGACCAGGTTGAGTGCCTATGGGTAAGAGTCAGAGGGGCAGTCAGGTCTGACCTCCTGGTTGGAGTGTGTTGCAGACCGCCCGACCAGGAGGAGGATTTGGATCTTCTGCTGTTTAAACAGCTGGAGGCTGCCTCTAGATCGGCTGTCCTTGTTCTTTTAGGAGACTTTAACCTTCCAGATATCTGCTGGGAACTTAACACTGCTGAGAGGAGGCAGTCCAGAAGGTTCTTGGAGTGTATTGAGGACTGCTTTCTGTCACAGCTGGTGAGTGAGCCCACCAGGGGTGAGGCTCTTCTTGACCTGCTGTTTACAAACAAAGAAGGGCTGGTGGGTGATGTTGTTGTCGGAGGCTGTCTGGGGTGTAGTGATCATGAGATAATTGAGTTCTCTCTGAACAATGTAATAAGAAAAGCCAGGAACAGAACATCGATGCTGGACATTCGGCGGGCAGATTTTGGATTATTTAAGGCATTGGTCAGGAAAGTACCCTGGGAAATAGCTCTTAATGGCAAGGGGGTCCAGGAAGGCTGGATACACTTCAAGAATGAAATCTTGCAGGCGCAGGAGCGGGCTGTCCCCGTGTGTTGTAAGAATATTTGTAGGGGCAGACGGCCGGCCTGGATGAGTAGGGAACTTTTGAAGGAACTAAGTAAGAAAAGGAGGATGTATCATCATTGGAAAGAAGGGGACGTAAGCCACGTCATGTTCAAGGATGTTGTTAAGTCGTGTAGGAGGAAAATCAGGGAAGCAAAAGCCCAGCTGGAGCTCAAATTGGCCACTTCTGTTAAGGATAATAAGAACAGTTTTTATAAATACATCAATGGCAGAAAGAAGGGGGGCAGCGACCTCGACTCCTTGTTGGATGTGGAGGGAAATATAGTAACCAGAGATGCAGAGAAGGCTGAGGTACTTAATGCCTTCTTTGCCTCAGTTTTTAACAGCAAGGATGTCAGCTGGCTTGACAGTTGGCCCTCTGAAGTGGTTGATGGGGTCAGGGTGAAATATGGCCCTCCTGCAATCCATGAGGAGGAGGTTAGAGACCTGCCAAGCCGCTTGGACCCTCATAAGTCTATGGGGCGAGATGGGATCCATCCTAGGGTGCTGAGAGAGCTGGTGGATAAGCTTGCAAAGCCGCTCTCCATCATCTTTCAGCAGTCCTAGCTCACTGGAGAGGTCCCGAAAGACTGGAAGTTGGCCAATGTGTCGCCCATCCATAAGAAGGGCCGTAAGGATGATCCAGGTAATTACAGACCTGTCAGCCTGACCTTGGTCCCAGGTAAAATCATGGAGAAGATAATCCTGGGTGAAATCATGCGCCACCTGCAGAACGGCCAAGAGATCAGGCCCAGTCAGCATGGATTTAGGAGGGGTAGGTCCTGCCTGACCAACCTGATCTCCTCAGACTCGCCTGGTGGATGAGAGGAAGGCTGTGGATGTGGTATACCTGGACTTCAGCAAGGCCTTTGACACTGTCCCCCACAGTAGACTCCTAGGGAAGTTGGCAGCCTGTGGCTTAGATGGGAGCACTCTGTGCTGGGTTAGGAATTGGCTGGATGGCCGAGCCCAAAAAGTGGTGGTGAATGGTGTTTCATCCAGTTGGCGGCCGGTCACCAGTGGTGTCCCCCAGGGATCGGTGTTGGGTCCAGTCCTGTTTAATATCTTTATTGATGATCTGGATGTGGGGATTGAGTCCATCATCAGCAAGTTTGCAGATGATACCAAGCTGGGAGGAAGGGCTGATCTGCTGGAGAGTAGGATGGCCCTACAGAGGGACCTGGACAGTTTGGAGAGCTGGGCTGATTCTAATGGGATGATGTTTATTAAGTCCAAATGTCGGGTACTTCATTTTGGACACAACAATCCCATGCAGAGCTACAGACTGGGGACAGAGTGGCTGGAGAGTAGTCAGGCAGAAAAGGACCTGGGAGTGCTGGTGGACAGGAAGCTCAACATGAGCCAGCAGTGTGCCCAGGTGGCCAAGAAGGCCAATGGCATCCTGGCCTGCATCAGGAATAGTGTAGTAAGCAGGACCAGAGAAGTTATCGTCCCCCTGTACTCGGCACTGGTCAGGCCTCACCTTGAATACTGTGTACAGTTCTGGGCCTCCCAGTTTGGGAAAGATGTTAGGATACTGGAATGTGTTCAGAGGAGGGCAACGAAGACGGTGAAGGGGCTGGAACACAAGCCCTATGAGGAGCGACTGAGGGAGTTGGGGCTGTTTAGTCTAGAGAAGAGGAGGCTCAGGGGAGACCTCATTGCTCTCTACAACTACCTAAAAGGAGGTTGTAGTCGGGCAGGGATTGGTCTCTTCTCTCAGGTGACCAGTGGCAGAACTAGAGGGCATGGACTTAAGCTTCGTCAGGGAAAGTTTAGGCTTGATGTGAGGAAAAAGTTCTTCACTGAAAGGGTGATCGGCCATTGGAAAGCACTGCCCAGGGAGGTGGTGGAGTCACCGACCCTGGAGATGTTTAAGGGGAGACTGGATGAGGCACTGAGTGCCATGGTTTAGATGATGGGTTGGTGTTAGTGTTGGTGTTAGTGTTGGGTTATAGGTTGGACTTGATGATCTCAGAGGTCCTTTCCAACCTTGTGATACTGTGATACTGTGATACTGTGATACTTTATAAAGATCCCAAAACCGGGGTATGGAAAGGTCCTGTTAAATTGCTTTTTACCGGGAGAGGCTATTCTTGTGTTTTAGCAGATGACGGGCCCCGATGGATCCCTAGCAGATGGACAAAGGCTGACCCTTGATACATGGCTTATCAACTAGAGATAGATCTAACTGATTTTCTTCGCTTTAAGAAAAAGTACATCTTATATTCCAACCCCTTGTAAACTCTTTACCCCAAGAAATTTGACGGCAATTACCGGGACCCCCCTACTCAACCCGTTCAATACAAGAGGTTTTAGGTGTTCTTCAGGATCACCTTGATCAAGGGCCTGCTAGCGATCCTTGTCCTCTCTGCAACACGAGACGGTGCAGAGCACCGGTGGTATTATATTGCAGAAGCTGCCAGAGAACTGTGAGTACAAGGTGGTATAAGCTAAAAAGCTGGTGGTGTGAAGCTTGTGATTGGGACTTCCACCAGGAAACGTGGAGTCAGGCCCTTACCCGATTTACAGGGAAAAGAATTGAAGAATCTGTGCAATTGTTTGAAACAGCTGAGCAACTGCAATTAGGGTTATTGCAATGGGAATTTCGTCGCTGGGCATCAGCAGCTATAGCCCAGTCAGAGTCACATATAGTGCAGAACAGGTGTCGAGGAAAAAGAAATTACTATCGGCGTACCTTTTATATTGTTGGCTAATCAATATCTCATCTGCTTATCTGGTAGCACAGCCAAAACAAAATGTCTGGATAACACTGGCAAATTGAACCAACCAGCAATCTATTTGCTTATCAGTTGCAACTCCTTCCAACCCTTTTTCAACATGCTTAGTTGGCCTTCCTGCAGACACCTGGCCTTGTTCGCAACAAGTGCTAACGTGCAACAGTACGCAGCCTAACTCTACTGTTGACCATTGGGACACTTGGATTCCACATCTACCGATTGCAGAACTAGAGCCACAAGAGATTGAATTACTTGGCTCACTTAGGGCAGATGCACGTTTGTATTTTAATCACTCCTCCATTCAGAAGGCCCATAACTACTCGATCATAGTTAATTCTTCTTTGGCAATTTATAGAAACGCATCCCAATGGTGCCAATATAGCACTACAATGTATCCCGATCTACGAACAATCCTTTAAAACTTCCCCATGGGTACTTTTTGATTTGTGGTGATCGAGCATGGCCAGGTATCCCTTCACACCTTCGAGGGGGCCCATGCACAATAGGCCGCCTTACCATTTTGACTGCAAATGATAGCATGATTCTCAACATTTTTTGAACACATTCCAGACGAACAAAACGATTCACACATGCTTTTAACTCAGATTGCGAATCAAATGTAAAGTTTTGGAGTGCTGAACAGGTTATTTCTGCTTCTATCCTTTTGCCAGGCGCTACTTCTGCTGGAGCATGGAAATCGCTTACTAAACTAGGTTGTTGGCTTGCAAAACAAACTAATGCTACTTCTGCTGCCTTGTCAGATCTTTTATTAGATGTTGATTCTGTTCGCCATGCTACTTTACAAAACCGTGCAGTTATTGATTTTCTTTTGCTTGCTCAAGGGCATGGCTGTCAAGAATTTGAGGGAATGTGTTGCATGAACCTCTCTGGACATTCCAAATCTATCCATGCGCACTTACAAGAGCTGTCTGACCTTACTAAACAATTGCGACAAAATACAGGCTTTGGTCTTGAAGATTGGTTGCGTTCTTTGGGCTTTGGACAATGGATTACCTCCCTCTTGAAAACAGGGTTCTTAATCCTAGTAATGCTTTTATGTCTTTTCGCATGTATCCCATGTTTTTGTGCTTGTTTGCAGAACATGATTCAGTCCACTACCCGTGCCCTTTTTCACCAAGCACTCCCTGTCCATAAAGAAAAAGGGGGAACTGTAGAAGAATTTCTAGCTGAAGCTGGGCATGGGAAAATATTAGAGTTGTACGAACAGGGCATAGGGTCATCTCGTAGCAATTTGGTAAACAATCAAGAGGAATTAGCCTGCTTGCAAAATATCGGCAGGATGTGAAGCAGAGACCAAGATAAGGAAGAAGCATCCCAGCTGGCATCAGAGCCAGAAGCCCTTTGCGTGGACAGTGTACTCCAGGTAATTAGTAGCAACCGTAAGACGCGTGGACAGAAGCATTAACCCAATCAGCTAGCTATGCCAGCCGCGTGTACCTCTATCCAAAGATATACAACCGCACATGTTATCAATAAAGTTAGAGCATTCACATTAACTCTATGAGTGTCTGACTCTCGCTCACCGCAACAGGTGGACTTACCTTAGCAAGCCGTACGCCCTTGTTAACAGTTGAAATAGAAGGAATAACAGTTCAAGCAATTTTTTTCTGTTGTGCAACTGCCACCGACAGTACAATGTTTAATTGGACGTGATGTACTGTCTCAATTAGGTATGGTTTTGACAAATGATCACCCTTTAGGGGAATAGCCATTGCTTGGGCTTTTCCAATCCCAATTACATGGACAAATGATAATCCTGTCTGGGTAAAGCAATGGCCCCTAAAAAGGGAAAGCCTTATAGCTGCTCATCAGTTGGTGGCTGAGCAGTTTGCTCAAGGACATTTACAACTGTCCACAAGCCCATGGAATACACCAATATTTGTGATAAAGAAAAAATCAGGTAAATACCGTTTGCTACATGATTTGCGAGCTGTTAATGACCAAATGGAGCCCATGGGAGCACTACAACCAGGATTACCCAATCCAGCTATGATACCGATGGACTGGCATCTTTTAATAATTGATTTAAGGGACTGTTTTTTCACTATGCAGTTACACCAATGTGACACAAAGCGTTTTGCATTCACCCTTCCAGTCATTAATCGAGAAAGGCCAGATCAGAGATTTGAATGGACTGTGTTACCACAAGGTATGAAAAATAGTCCTACATTATGCCAGCTATATGTTGATGCGGCTTTGCAACCAGTAAGAAAGAAATGGCCAACATGTATAATATATCACTATATGGACGATATCTTATTTGCACAAATGGAACCATTTACAGAACAACAGATACAGGAGCTAAGAAATCACCTGGACAGATACCAACTAGTAGTGGCAGAAGAAAAAGTACAGAAAACAGCACCCTGGAAATATTTAGGATGGACAATCTCACAAAAATTTATAACTCCACAAAAGCTACAATTACAGACAGAGATCAAAACTGTTAATGATGCACAGAAATTATTTGGAGATTTACAATGGTTAAGACCAATAGTCGGAATACCCTCTGAATTGTTGAGTGACCTTCGCCCTCTCTTGCGAGGCACTGATCCTACGACTCCAGTGACGGTAACATCACAGCAACAAAAGGTACTCCAACAAATTACTGACTGTATTGTACAAGGAAAAGTACACCGTCGTTGCTGGGACAAACCCCTTGAACTTACATTTTGGGCAGAGACTACCTATGTATTAGGTGCTATCACACAATCCTAGAAAACGGGGGAGATAGGGGTCCTAGAATGGATCTCACCTGCTATACAGCAATCTAAACCTTTGCTCCAAAAAATTGAGTTGTTAGCTATCCTCATAAAAAAGGCCAGAGAATGCATACTTCAAGTGGATGCAACAGAGCCAGCACTAATTAGAGTACCCATGAAAAAGGACTCATTGCAATGGTTTCTACGTAACAGCGAAACCCTGCAAGAAGCTTTACTAGGGCTCTCCTGCCCCATTGTATCGGACAAATTGGTCGATGCTCCGTTGGCATGGATTGGGAAATGGCATTGGATCGAGATTCCCAAGAGACAACTGCAGCCTATACCTGAAGCAAGGACGGTGTTTACAGATGCTGGAAAACGGTCACAAACAGCAGCAATTACATGGGAAGAGAATGGTTTATGGCAACATCAAATACTCAAAGGACAAAGTGACGACAGTTTACAAACACTGGAACTCTTAGCAGTAATTTGGGCTTTGATGCATATGAATATGTCACTTAATGTGGTAACGGATTCTATATATGTTGCTGGGGTGGTAGCCAGAATCGAAGGAGCTATAGTCAAAGAAATACAAAATCAGAGATTGTATACCTTATTTAAACAGTTATTACAAATAGTAAACAGCAAGTCTGCTGCTTTTCAGTCGTGTAGTCTCATATTACTGCATTTTTTGCGGGTTTTTTTTCTGATTTTGGCTAACCTTCAATATTTGAAAGATTATCAGTTTTTTGGTTGATTTTCTTTGATATTCTGCTTTTCGCTTTTTTTTAGCTGATTTTGGCTTCTGTTTTATTTTATAATTTCGGTGCTTTTTTGCTGGTCGTGGCTGATTTTCCCTTCTTTTGTCTGAAACGGACTTGATTTTTCTGACTAGCATACTTTTGAATGTTATTGCTGATTTTCAATTTTTGAATTGATTTTGGTGTGGTTTACTTTATTCTGGCTGTTTCTTGTTCTGATTTTGGCACTTTTTACCCTTGTTTTGGCTTTTTATCATCTTTTTTTTTTCTAACGTTCAGTTTATTTGCCATATTTTCGCTGATTTTCTCATGTTTTGAGTTGTTTTAGCTGGTCTTGGCTGATTTTCGCTTTTTGTGTTTGAATCTGGATTATTTTTGTTTGGAATTTGCTGATTTTCTCTCGTTTTGGCTGATATTGGCTTATTCTCACTGGTCCTTCAAGTTTTGTCCTTGTTTTGGTGGATTTTCGCTCTTGTTCGATTTTCGCTTGATTGATCATCCTTTGGATTTTTGTTGACCTTATTGGCTGATCGAAGCTTTTTATCTCGTTTTTTGCTGGTTTTTGCATGTTATAATGGAAGATTCTGGCTGATTTAGGCTTTCTTGCAATGGTATTGGAGGATTTTTGCTTCCTGTGGAGTATTTTCATCTATTTTGACCAGTTTCCCCTTTGTTTTGATCTGATTTTTGCAGATTTTTCCTTGTTTTGGCTGATTATACTCTGGTTTTGTCTTATTTTCCCTTTCTTTTTCTATAACTTTGGCTTCTTTTCGACAGGTTTGTCTGATGTGAGATTTAATTTGCTTATTTTTAGGATTTTGCCATTTTTTGCTGATTTTTACTCGTGTCTGTTTTGGGTTAATTTGTTAGATATTGTCTTTTTTTCCACTGGGCTGTGTTAATTTTTGCTCAATTTGGCAGATTTTTCTGCTTGTTTTCCTAGATTTTGGCTGATTTTGACTTATTTTTACTGCTCTTGTCTGATTTTGGCTTTTGTAGCTTAGTTTTTCATATATAAGCTGGGTTTGCTGGTTTTCAGACGAGTAGTCTCATTTTACTGTATTTTTTCGTTTTTTTTTTCTGATTTTGGCTGACTTTCAATTCTTTGAAAGATTATCAGTTTTTGGTTGTTTTTTTTTTGGTTTTCTGATTTTTGCCTTTTTTTTAGCTGAATTTTGCTGATTTTGGCTTCTGTTTGATTTTGTTTGTTCATTTGGCTGTCATTGTATTTTTCTTTTTTCATTCTTGTATTGGCTGATTTTATTTCCTTTTCACTTTTTAGGGCATCGTATGGCTTGTTCAGGAAGCGTTTCGGTTGGTTTCATACCTTTAGCTTGTTTTTTTCTTTTTTTTTCGCTTCTTTCAGTTGAATTTGGCCTCTTTTCTGTGATTTTGGTCGATTTTCCCTTCTTTGGCCGGTTTTTGTTGCTTGGGCTTATTTGTACTGATTTTCGGTGCTTTTTTGCTGGTCGTGGATGATTTTCACAGTATCACAGTATCGCAGCATCAGAAGGTTGGAAAGGACCTCTGAGATCATCAAGTCCAACCTATAACTTAACACTAACACCAACACTAACACCAACCATCATCTAAACCATGGCACTCAGTGCCTCATCCAGTCTCCCCTTAAACATCTCCAGGGTCGGCGACTCCACCACCTCCCTGGGCAGTGCATTCCAATGGCCGATCACCCTTTCAGTGAAGAACTTTTTCCTCACATCAAGCCTAAACTTTCCCTGACGAAGCTTAAGTCCGTTCCCTCTAATTCTGCCACTGGTCACCTGAGAGAAGAGACCAATCCCTGCCCGACTACAACCTCCTTTCAGGTAGATGTAGAGAGCAATGAGGTCTCCCATGAGCCTCCTCTTCACCATCGTCGTTGCCCTCCTCTGAACACATTCCAGTATCCTAACATCTTTCCCAAACTGGGGGGCCCAGAACTGGACACAATATTCAAGATGAGGCCTGACCAGTGCCGAGTACAAGGGGACAATAACTCCTCTGGTCCTGCTCACTACACTATTCCTGATGCAGGCCAGAATGCCATTGGCCTTCTTGGCCACCTGGGCACACTGCTGGCTCATGTTGAGCTTCCTGTCAACCACCACTCCCAGGTCCTTTTCTGCCTGACTACTCTCCAGCCACTCTGTCCCCAGTCTGTAGCTCTGCATGGGATTGTTGTGTCCAAAATGAAGTACCCGACATCTGGACTTATTAAACATCTTCCCATTAGAATCAGCCCATCTCTCCAATCTGTTTAGGTCCTTCTGTAGGGCCATCCTACCCTCTAACAGATCAACCCTTCCTCCCAGCTTGGTATCATCTGCAAACTTGCTGATGATGGACTCAATCCCCTCATCCAGATCATCAAAAAAGATATTAAACAAGATGGGACCCAACACCGATCCCTGGGGGACACCACTGGTGACCGGCCGCCAACTGGATGAGACACCATTCACCACCACTCTCTGGGCTAGGCCATCCAGCCAATTCCTAACCCAGCACAGAGTGCTCCCATCTAAGCCACGGGCTGCCAACTTCCCTAGGAGTCTACTGTGGGAGACAGTGTCAAAGGCCTTGCTAAAGTCCAGGTATACCACATCCACAGGCTTCCTCTCATCCACCAGACAAGTCACATGGCCATAAAAGGAGATCAGGTTGGTCAGGCAGGACCTACCCCTCCTAAACCCATGCTGGCTGGGCCTGATCTCTTGACCGTTCTGCAGGTGCCACATGATTTCACCCAGGATTATCTGCTCCATGATTTTACCTGGGACCGAGGTCAGGCTGACAGGTCTGTAATTACCTGGATCATCCTTACGGCCCTTCTTGTGGATGGGCGTCACCTTGGCCAACTTCCAGTCTTCCGGGACTTCTCCAGTGAGCCAGGACTGCTGAAAGATGATGGAGAGCGGCTTTGCAAGCTCATCTGCCAGCTCTCTCATCACCCTAGGATGGATCCCATCTCGCCCCATAGACTTATGAGGGTCCAAGCGGCTCAGCAGGTCTCTAACATCCTCCTCATGGATTGCAGGAGGGCCATATTTCATCCTGACCCCATCAACCACTTCAGAGGGCCAACTGTCAAGCCAGCTGACATCCTTGCTGTTAAAAACTGAGGCAAAGAAGTCATTAAGTACCTCAGCTTTCTCTGCATCTCTGGTTACTATATTTCCCTCCACATCCAACAAGGAGTCGAGGTCGCTGCCCCCCTTCTTTCTACCTGTGATATATTTATAAAAACTCTTCTTATTATTCTTAACAGAAGTGGCCAATTTGAGCTCCAGCTGGGCTTTCGCTTCCCTGATTTTCCTCCTACACGTCTTAACAACATCTTTGAACATAACGTTGCTTACGTCCCCTTCTTTCCAACGACGATACATCCTCTTTTTCTTACTTAGTTCCTTCAGAAGCTCCCTACTCATTCAGGCCGGCCGTCTGCCCCTACGACTCTTCTTACAACACATGGGGACAGCCCACTCCTGCACCTTCAAGATTTCATTCTTGAAGTGTATCCAGCCTTCCTGGACCCCCTTGCCACTAAGAGCTATTTCCCAGGCTACTTTCATGACCAATTCCTTAAATAATCCAAAATCTGCCCGCTGAAAGTCCAGCATCGATGTTCTGTTCCTGGCTTTTCTTATTACATTGTTCAGAGAGAACTCAATTATCTCATGATCACTACACCCCAGACAGCCTCCGACGACAACATCACCCACCAGCCCTTCTTTGTTTGTAAACAGCAGGTCAAGAAGAGCCTCACCCCTGGTGGGCTCACTCACCAGCTGTGACAGAAAGCAGTCTTCAATACTTTCTAAGAACCTCCTAGACTGCCTCCTCTCAGCAGTGTTAAGTTCCCAGCAGATATCCGGAAGGTTAAAGTCCCCTAAAAGAACAAGGGCAGCCTATCTAGAGGCAGCCTCCAGCTGCTTAAACAATACAAGATCCAAATCCTCCTCCTGGTCTGGCGTCCGGAAACACACTCCAACCAGGAGGTCAGACCTGACCGCCCCTCTGACTCTTACCCACAGGCACTCAACCTGGTCATCACCGAACTGGACTTCAACAGCATCCAGGGTTTCCCTAGTGTAGAGGGCCACCCCTCCACCCCTCTTCTCATGCCTGTCTCTCCTGAAGAGCTGTTAGCCTTTCATGGCAGCACTCCAGTTATGACAGTCGTTCCACCATGTTTCCGTGATAGCAACTATATCATAGCTCTCCCGCTGGACCAGGACTTCTAGCTTCTTCTGTTTGTTCCCCATACTGCGTGCGTTTGTGTACATGCACTTCAGTTGGGTTACTGACGACACCCTTTGAGATGGCTCATCCTCCACAGGGACATCTTCGGTGAGCCTAGTAACTCCCCCCTCCCCCTTCATGCCTAGTTTAAAGCCTTCTCAACAAGTCCTGCCAGCTCCTAAGCTAGAATCCTCTTATCTTTTGGAGTTAGACGAGACCCATCTGGGTCAAGCAGGCCAGGTGCTGTAAAGGTTTCCCCATGACCAAAGAACTCAAAATTCCTCTGCCGGCACCAGCCCCTAAGCCATTTAATAACTACATATATTCTCTTCTTCCTATCTGTATACATCACTGCCACCGGAGGAACCGAGCAGAACACCACCTTCTGCTCCTGCCGTATCTATTGACCATCCCAGCTCCTGGAATTCCTTTTTAACTACCCTTGACCCTCTTTTCACTAGCACATCACCACCAGCCTGTACCACCAGAAGCGGGTAATAATCAGAGGATTTAATTAGGTCCGGCAGTCTCTTGGCGAAGTCGTGTACCTGGCCATGGGGAAGGCAGTAGACTTCCCTATGAGTTGGATCCATCCTACAAATAGGGCCCTCCGTCCCTTTCAGAAGGGAGTCTCCCACTCCTTGTTTTGGTGGATTTTCTCTCTTGTTCGATTTTTGCTTGCTTGATCTTCCTTTTATTTTTTGTTGAACGTTTTGGCTGATCGAAGCTTTTTATCTCGTTTTTGCTGTTTTTTGCTTTTTTCAGTGATTTCAGCAGATTTTGGATAATTTCGGTGCTTTTTCGCTGGTCGTTGCTGATTTTCCCTTCTTTTGTCTGAAACAGACTTGATTTTTCTGACAGGCATACTTTTGAATGCTATTGCTGATTTTCAATTTCTGAATTGATTTTGGTGTGTTTTGCATGGCCAGGCATTCCAGGTAAACCTTTTGGTGGACCATGTTACATTGGAAAATTGACCCTGTTAACACCAGGAAAGCAACATTTAGATCAAGTTATGCAACTGGCCAAAAACAAACATCGTTATGCAATAGAGATAAAGGAATTAGATGAAAATTGTTCTGATAATGTCTCATTATGGAGCACACCTGCATCTCTTGCTGCTTCTACATTTTTAACCTTCAATTAGTTCAGCAGATAATGCTTTAGCAATAAAGGCTTTAACATGTTGAGTAGGTAAGCAAGTTAATCTAACCTCACATATATTATATTATTTAGCAACAGAAAGTGATAGTATTAGAAAAGCAACACTGCAAAATCGCGCTGCTAGTGATTTTTTTTGCTACTTGCACATGGCCATGGTTGTGAAGAATTTGAAGGGATGTGTTGCTTCAGTCTTACTGATAAATCTCAGTCTATTCATGAGCGATTAAAGCAGTTAAAGGACAACATGCAGAAGTTACAAGAATGGCAGAGTCCATTTGATAAACTGCTAAGTGGCTGGGGTGGGGTCTAACTGGTTGGTTGCGTGAATTGGTCAAGCAAGGTTTAACTATTTTATGTCTGTTAGTTGTAGGATTTATAGCAATTGTTTGTATGTTTTCGATAGATAAAAAATTAGCAATGAGTACCATTGAACATGCACTATTGGTCCAGAAAGAAAACGGGGGAATTGTAGAGATCTGGTTAAGCGAGCAAGGACACGTAGGCAGTACACAAGAATTGTTGAAACAGCAAACGAGAGCATAGATCAGGACGTGCAGACAGTGAACAGTAAACAAGAACATCACGACTGCTCAAGGCAGGAAAAGCACTGTACTTGATCTTAAGAAGTTGGAACTTGTGTTTTGAAAGAATGTGAGGGACACGTATCTGGTTGAGGATAATGAGAAAAACAAGGTGGGGTTAACGTTTAACCAAAGAACCAATGTAATCTCTGTTTGTGGAATATGTATGGCCTCAATTACTATGTGCATAAATACTCTTTTGTCAGTACAATAAATGAAGTCTTCTCATCTAGCATCTGGGTGTTGTTTTTCCGTCCTCTTCAGATAGAAGCTTTTTATCTCGTTTTTGCTGTTTTTTGCAATTTTTAATGGAAGATTCTGGCTGATTTAGGCTTTCTTGCAATGGTATTGGCGGATTTTTGCTTCCTGTGAAGTATTTTCATCTGTTTTGACCGGTTTCCCCTTTGTTTTGATCTGAGTTTTCCAGATTTTTCCTTCTTTTGGCTGATTTTACTCTGGTTTTGTCTTATTTTCCCTTTCTTTTTCTCTGACTTTGGCTTCTTTTCGACAGGTTTGTCTGATTTGAGATTTAATTTGCTTATTTTTTTGGATTGTGCCATTTTTTGCTGATTTTTACTCGTGTCTGTTTTGGGTTTATTCGTTAGATATTGTCTTTTTTCCACTGGGCTGTGTTGATTTTTGCTCAGTTTGGCAGGTTTTTTTGCTTGCTTTCCCAGATTTTGGCTGATTTTGACTGATTTTTACTGCTCTTGTCTGAGTTTTGCTCTTGTAGCTTAATTTTTCTTATATAAGTTGGATTTGCTGCTTTTCAGTCGTGTATTCTCATTTTACTTTTTTTTTGCGTTTTTTTTTTATTTTGGCTGACTTTCACTTGTTTGAAAGATTATCAGTTTTTTGGTTGATTTTCTTTGGTTTTATGATTTTCGCCCTTTTTTTAGCTGATTTTTGCTGATTTTGGCTTCTTTTGATTTTGTTTGTTAATTTGGGTGTCATTGTATTTTTCTTTTTTTCGTTCTTGTATTGGCTGGTTGCATTTCCTTTTCAGTTTTTGGGGCATCGTTTGGCTTGTTTAGGAAGCCTTTCGGTTGTTTTGCTTGCTTTTGGCTTGTTTTTTCTGTTTTTCGCTTCTTTCAGTTGAATTTATCACAGTATCACAGTATCACAGAATCACAAGGTTGGAAAGGACCTCTGAGATCATCAAGTCCAACCTATAACCTAACACTAACACCAACACTAACAATTTGGCCTCTTTTATGTGATTTTGGTCGATTTTCCCTTCTTTGGGCGGTTTTTGTTGCTTGGGCTTATTTGTACTGATTTTCGGTGGGTTTAACTGATATTTGTTCTTTGTGGAACATGTTTTACGTTTTGGTGTGATTTTATGATGGTTTTGTTATTTTTCCCTTCTTTTGGCTTTTCTTGGCTGACTTTTGCTACCCTTGGCTGAAATTCACCTGTGTCTGCATTTCACTCTTTTTGAACGATTTTCATTGATTTTGCCTGGGTTCTTCTCAGTTTTGCTTTTTGGCACAAGTTGGCTGATTTTTCCCTCTTTTTTCGAAGGTTTTCGAGGTTTCTGGCTAATTTTGGCTTGTTTTGTCCAGTTTTCGTGTCGTTTGTCGCATTTTGGCAAGGTTTTTGCTCCTTTTGTCTGATTTATTTTCCTTATTTGGCTAGTATTTGGCTGATTTTTACTTGGTTTGGAATATTTTGGCTGATTTGAACTTATTATCGTATTGAACTGTTTCCACTTATTTGACTGGTTTCCAAATGCTTTGGCTGTTTTTTGCTTGTTTTCTTTGATTTCGGTGAACTGGCTAATTTTCAGTCATTTTTGGCAGATTTTTGATAATTTTGGTGCTTTTTCGCTGGTCGTGGCTGATTTTCCCTTCTTTTGCCTGAAGCTGACTTGATTTCTCTGATTGGCTTGCTTTTGAATGTTATTGCTGGTTTTCAATTTTGTAATTGATTTTGGTGTGTTTTCCTTTATTCTGGCTGTTTATCAAATGGACTCTGACATTCTTGTAACTTCTCCATGTTGTCGTTTAACTGCTTTAATCACTCATGAATAGATTGAGATTTATCAGTAAGATTGAAACAATACATCCCTTCAAATTCTTCACAACAATGGCCGTGTGCAAGTACCAAAAAAAATTAATAGCAGCGCGATTTTGCAGTGTTGCTTTACTTATACTACCACTTTCTGTTGCTAAATCATATATGTGAGGTTACATTAACTTGCTTACGTACCCAACATGTTAAAACCTTTATTACTAAAGCATTATGTGGTGAACTAAGTGAAGGTAAAAATATAGAAGCAGCAAGAGATGCAGGCGTGCTCCATAATGAGACATTATCAGAACAATTTTCATCTAATTCCTTTATCTCTCTTGCATAACGATGTTTGTTTTTGGTCAGTTGCATAACTTGCTCTATATGTTGCTTTCCTGGTGTTAACAGAGTCAATTTTCCAATGCAACATGGTCCACCAAAAGGTTTACCTGGAATGCCTGGCCATGCTCTATCTCCACATGTTAAGAAATATCCTGGTGATAATGCCTTAGCTCCGGTCTCTGTGTACTTCATGTCGTGTGTAGGGCAATATGATGCCTTGTAATATCTAGTACACAATGGTGATACTGTAGTTTCAATTGGACCTTGTCCATTTGAGACAGAGCTAAACCTGATGCAGCCTTCTGCCTCTTCTGAGCTCAAGAGACCTAGTTCCTGTAGAGGTAAAATTGACTTTGCGAAGTTCGGTGTTAACAGGGCATTTAGGGTAGACATAACACTCCATG
Organism: Tapera naevia; assembly: GCA_033556795.1. Lineage (NCBI taxonomy): Eukaryota > Metazoa > Chordata > Aves > Cuculiformes > Neomorphidae > Tapera > Tapera naevia. The sequence goes on along the minus strand of JAUMJJ010000208.1, from coordinate 634,196 downwards.
AACTACGCTTTGCAGCATCCCTTATCACAGATTCCTTCAAAGTAACCGACAATTTTATCCATTCATCAGTAAATTCAGTAAGGTTAATAACAGGCCTGCCTATCAAACATGTTTTAAATGGATTCCCCACTTGATGTAAGGATAAACAAAAATCATTCACTCCTGTTTTCTGCTCCCAGTCCAGCCACATGTTTTCTCATCGCTGTCTTTCAATTAATTCCATGGGAAGGTGCCGATGAGCTACTGTCAGAGAGAGAAATGTACACAACAAGAGTCCATTTACGATGAAGGTGATGGCACCTGCCGGCATGCGCGTCCTGGTAACCATTTTGGCCCTTCAGCTGTAGAGACACAAAGATAACCTCTGCCAATATAGATAACTTTTACAGGCCCTAACTATTGTCCCGACTGTAAGTCTTTATACTTAACCCATAAATCCAGATGTCTGTCCTCTGTTTGGTTATAATGTTTAATAACTGGTGGAACCTTGTCATCTCTGAACACACACAAGTGATTAATCACGAACAATGTCATTAATAACCTTTCTTAGACATCTTGTATATTCTTCTGTTTAACAAGATAATCTTTTAAGGTTCTATGTGCTCTCTCTATTATTCCTTGTTTCAACAATTCTGATACCCAGGGTTCAAATCCAAAATTGGCCAATCATTATCATAATGTGTCTGTCTGTAAGCTAAAGTCTTTTAAGTGTGTTTGCATTTCTGTTATTTGTTTGTGTATTGATGTTGAATGATCAGACAGTTTTGAACAACACAAACCTTTGATCAGGAGTGTTCTTAGCCAGCCTGTAATACCAAATTGAGAATCAATTTCCAAGAACATCATCTGTTTCCTTTAATTTGAGTCAATTGGGTCCACATTGTAAAGCAATCAATTTTGACTTCTTGGGTTGTTTAACTTGCTGGATTTTAAGTACCAAATTGCTTGAGCTTGGCGAAAAGCACTTCCTGATTCAAAATGATAAAAATGTGGCTGATTATATATGATACCTGCTGCTATATAAAAATCCTCAAAATACTGATGAAAATGTGCAGTACAAGGACTACCTTCAGTTGCTACTACATGACTATTTCTTATCAACCTATTGGCACAAACTCCACACTCTAATAAAAGATTCAAAGCGCAATTACAATATACACAATTGCAATCACAATTAATAGCTATAACAGAATTCAATTCTCAAGCCCCCCTCAGTCCTTGTCAGTCAAGTATGTTCAGAATTACATATTGTGGGATAAACCTCTTGCTTAATGTGTTAATTTCTGTTCGAAGTTGTTGAAGTAGAATGCTTATTACTCCTTGCTGTCGCTCTCGTGTGTTCGGTTGACTGACTCGACTGATGGGCGTGTCCATTTACTGGGAATCCATAAGGGAACTTGATCTGTGGAAACACAAATATAACCACAACCAGTAAATAGCAACAGGCTCGATCCTTCCCATAATTCTGTCTTAGGGTTCGTTTAACACAATTGTATTTCAGGCGTAGCTTGCATTTTCACACCACTATTATGAATTACTACAGATGCTTGCTCTAAACCTGCTACCAAACTAAAATAATTAAGCAATTAAGTGTAAAAAGCACTTTACTTAACCTTATCTGTGGATCTAATTCTGTTACATCTTTCTGCTTTGCAAGGTATTCCTTAATAGTTCTATATGCTCGTTCCACAATCACTTGAACTGTGGAAAAATGCGGAATACCTGTTACATGCTTAATTCCCATGTTTGCAAAAATTTTCTCCACTTTGCCTCTATAACATGATACTGCTACTCTGTTCACATGGCTCTTATTGATTGGTTGTCTTAATGTTAGTTCCTTACAGTTATATAACTCTACTACTATACTACCTTCTCTTATACCCTAGAGGTGAGTTTAAGGTTATTCTGAAACACAGCATGTCTATTGACCTTAAAGTCCTTATGTCTCTTATTCTTAGCTGAACAATTTCTCCACTTTTGGCCCCTTTTAAAGAGATAACAATTTAGCTACATTTCAACAATCATATGGCAAATTATCATCTGCTGTAAAAATCCAATCTAACTCAGCCCTAATGGCTTCAGACTTTATCCCATTCTCCTGCACAGTCATTTTAACTTGTAAAATTTTCCAAATCATGTTGCTCATAACTATTACCATGTTGATTAAATAATACAGGAAAAGTTAGGTTACATGCTGGATGCCAATCTCCCTCTAATATGGCATCTTGGATTACACCTGACTAACTACTAGATTTTTGCAGAATCACAGAACTGTCTGCATACGGGTGATGGACATAACCCTTTACCTATACCACCAAAAAGTGATGCTGAATGCTTTGTAGTACTTTCAGTTTTTCTGTTTTCCGCTTCTTTCAGTTGAATTTGGCCTCTTCTCTGTGATTTTGGTCGATTTTCCCTTCTTTGGCCGGTTTTTGTGGCTTGGGCTAATTTGTACTGATTTTCGGTGGGTTTAACTGATGTTTGCTCTTTGTGGAAGATGTTGTAGGTTTTGGTGTGATTTTATGTTGATTTTATTATTTTTCTCTTCAGAAAAGGACCTCGGAGTGCTGGTTGACAAGAAGCTCAACATGAGCCACCAGTGAGCCCAGGTGGCCAAGAAGGCCAATGGTTATGGCTGATTTTCCCTTCTTTTTTTTCTCGTTTTGGCTGATATTGGCTTATTCTCACTGGTACTTCAAGTTTTGCCCTTGTTTTCATGGATTTTCGCTCTTGTTCGATTTTCGCTTAATTGATCGTCCTTTGGATTCTTTTTGAAGGTTTTGGCTGATCAAAGCTTTTTATCCCGTTTTTTCTTATTCTTTCATTTTTTTCTTTGTGGGAGATCCTGTCTGATTTAGGCATTCTTGCAATGGTATTGGCAGATTTCTGCTTCCTGTGGAGTATTTTCATCTGTTTTGGCCCGTTTCCCCCTTTTTTAGATCTGGGTTTTGCAGTTTCCCTTCTTTTGGCTGATTTTACTCTGGTTTTGTCTTATTTTCCCTTTCTTTTTCTCTGACTTTGGCTTCTTTTCGACGGGTTTGTCTGATCTGAGATTCAGTTGGCTTATTTTTGAGGATTTTGCCGGTTTGTGCTGATTTTTACTCGTGTCCATTTTGAGTTAATTTGTTAGATATTGTCTGTTTTCCACTAGGCTGTGTTAATTTTGCTCAGTTTGGCAGTTTTTTCTGCTTTTTTTTTCTTAGATTTTGTCTGATTGTGACTGATTTTACTGCTCTTGTCTGATTTTCGCTTCTGTAGCTTAATTTTTCTTATATAAACTGGGTTTGCTGCTTTTCAGTCATGTAGTCTCATTTGACCGTATTTTGGCGGGGTTTTTTTCTGATTTTGGCTGACTTTCACTTGTTAGAAAGATTATAATTTTTTTTGGTTGATTTTCTTTGGTTTTCTGATTTTCGCCTTTTTTAGCTGATTTTTGCTGATTTTGGCTGTGGAGAAACTTACTGAAACCTGGCTCATTGAAAGCAGACATGAGCCTGACTAAAGCAAGCTGCTTAGGCCTTGAGTGGAAAAATACAGAGCTAAGTGAAAAACTACTGACCGGCAAGGTCAGTGGGCCCTTGTTGTGCAGTGAAGCTTAGGCAAGGGAGATAACAGGATGTCTCCCATGGGACCAGGTGGATTTCTAAAACTACAGGAATGTATGTGACTCTTATGCAATGATAAAGTCTGTAACCAATAAGGAGCTAAAGTTTTGTAATATGTATGAAGCTCATTAACTAAACTATTTAGGTAGAACTACTGCTAATAAAGATGGAGAATTGTTAATCAAACACCATATGTGTGTCGTTAAATCTCCCGCTGTCTTCGACAAATGGTGTCCTTAACAAATGGTGACCCCCAACATTTGCCTTCTGTTTGATTTTGTTTCTTAATTTGGGTGTCATTGTATTTTTCTTTTTTCATTTTTGTTTTGGCTCATTTTATTTGCTTTTCACTTTTTTTGGCATTGTTTGGCTTGTTTAGGAAGCGTTTCGGTTGTTTTGCTTGATTTTAGCTTGGTTTTGCTTTTTCGCTTCTTTCAGTTGAATTTGGCCTCTTTTCTGTGATTTTGGTCGATTTTCCCTTCTTTGGCCAATTTTTGTTGCTTGGGCTTATTTGTACTGATATTCGGTGGGTTTAATTGATGTTTGCTCTTTGTGGTAGATGTTTTAGGTTTTGGTGTGATTTTATGTTGGATTTGTTATTTTTCTCTTCTTTTGGCTTTTCTTGGCTGAATTTTGCTAGTCTTGTCTGAAATTCACCTGTGTCAGCATTTGACTCTTTTTCAATGATTTACAATGATTTTCGCGGGGTTCTTCTCAGTTTTGCTTTTTGGCACAAGTTGGATGATTTTCCCTCTTTTTTCAATGTTTTTCAAGGTTTTTGGCTGATTTTTGCTTGTTTTGTCCAGATAACGTGTCGTTTGTCTAATTTTGGCAAGGTTTTTGCTCCGTTTGTCTGATTTTTTTTCCTTATTTGAGTAGTATTTGGCTGATTTTGACTTGGTTTGGAATATATTGGCTGATTTGAGCTTATTATCAGTCGTATTGAACTGTTTCCGCTTCTGTGACTGGTTTTCAAAAGTTTTGGCTGTTTTTTGCTTGTTTTCCTTGATTTCGGTGAACTGGCTAATTTTCAGTGATTTTAACAGATTTTTGATAATTTCGGTGCTTTTTCGCTGGTCGTGGCTGATTTTCCCTTCTTTTGTCTGAAACGGACTTGGTTTTTCTGACTGGCATACTTTTGAATGCTGTTGCTGATTTTCAATTTTTGAATTGATTTTGGTGTGTTTCCCTTTATTCTGGTTGTTTCTTATTCTGGTTTTGTCTTTTTTCTGCTTGTTTCGGCTTATTTTCATCTTTTTCTGACGTTCAGTTGCTTTTGCTGATTTTTGTTGCTTTTCTCATGGTTTCATTTCTTTTCGCTGGTCTTGGCTGATTTTGGCTTTCTGTGGTTGAATCCGGATAATTTTGTTTGGAATTTGCTGATTTTCTCTCGTTTTGGCTGATATTGGCTTTTTCTCACTGGTCCTTCAAGTTTTGTCCTTGTTTTGGTAGATTTTCGCTCTTGTTCGATTTTCTCTTGCTTGATCGTCCTTTGGATTTTTGTTGGCCGTTTTGGGTGATTGAAGCTTTTTTGTCGCAGTGAGAGACGGGGACCAGTTTGATGCAAACTATGTTCCAAGTTTATTCAGCAAAGTCCGATATATATACCTATTAAGCCAAGGCTCAAGATAAGCATGCTTTTCCTGTATTCTGGCTGTTTCTTATTCTGGTATTGGCTGTTTTTGGAATTTGCTGATTTTCTCTCGTTTTGGCTGATATTGGCTTATTCTCACTGGTCCTTCAAGTTTTGTCCTTGTTTTGGTGGATTTTCACTCTTGGATTTTTGCTTGAGTGATCGTCCGTTGGATTTTTGCTTGAGTGATCATCCTTTGGATTTTTGTTGAACATTTTGGCCAATCCAAGCCTTTTATCTGGTTTTTGCTGGTTTTTGCATTTTTTAATGGAAGATTCTGGCTGATTTAGGCTTTCTTGCAATGATATTGGCGGATTTTTGATTCCTGTGGAGTATTTTCATCTGTTTTGGCCGTTTTCCCCCTATTTTGGTCAGGGTTTTGCAGATTTCCCCTTCATTTGGCTGATTTTATGAAGAGGACGGAAGAACGACCCCTAGATGCTAGATGAGCAGACTTTGTTTATTGTACTGATACAAGGGTATTTATGCACATAGTAATTGTGGTCATACATATTCTACAAACAGAGATTACATTGGTTCTTTGGTTAACTGTCAACCCCGCCCTGTTTTTCTCATTATCGTCAACCAGATCCGTTTTCCTCACATTCCTTCAAAACACAAGTTCCGGCTTCTTAAGATCAAGGACAATGCTTTCTTGCCTTTTACGGTCATAATGTTCTTGTTTACTGTTCACTGTCTGCACGTCCTGACCTATTCTCTAGTCTGCTGTTTCAACAATTCTTGTGTACTGCCTATGTGTCCTTGCTTGCTTAACCACATCTCCACAATTCCCTTGTTTTCTTTCTGGACTAATAATGCACGATCAATGGTACTCATTGCTAATTTCTTAATCATCGAAAAGATACAGACAATTACTATAACTACAAATAAAAGACATAAAATAGTTAAACCTTGCTTGACCAGTTCATGCAACGAACCAGTTAGAGCCCAGCCACTTAGAAGTTTATCAAATGGACTCTGCCATTCTTGTAACTTCTGCATGTTGTCGTTTAACTGCTTTAATCGCTCATGAATAGACTGAGATTTATCAGTAAGATTGAAACAACACATCCCTTCAAATTCTTCACAACCATGGTCATGTGCAAGTAGCAAAAAATCAATAGCAGCGCGATTTTGTAATGTTGCTTTTCTAATACTATCACTTTCCGTTGCTAAATCATATAATATATGTGAGGTTAGATTAACTTGCTTACCTACCCAACATGTTAAAGCCTTTATTGCTAAAGTATTATGTGCTGAACTAAGTGAAGGTAAAAATATAGAAGCAGCAAGAGATGCAGGCGTGCTCCATAATAGGACAGTATCAGAACAATTTTCATCTAATTCCTTTGTCTCTCTTGCATAACGATGTTTGGTTTTGGCCAGTTGCATAACCTTCTCTAAATGTTGCTTTCCTGGTGTTAACAGGGTCAATTTTCCAATGTAACATGGTCCACCAAAAGATTTACATGGAATGCCTGGCCATGCTCTATCTCCACACATTAAGAAATATCCTGGTGGCAATGCCTTAGCTCTGGTCTCCGTGTACTTCACCTGCTGTGTAGGGCAATATGATTCATTGTTATACCTAGTATCCAATGGTGATACTATGGTTTCAATTGGACCTCATCCATTTCAGACAGTGCTAAACCTGATGCAGCCTTCTGATTATTCTGAGCTCAAGAGATTTAGTTCCTGTGAAGGTAAAATTGACTTCGATAGGTTCTGTGTTAACAGGGCATTTAGGGTAGACATAACACTCCATGAACTACGCTTTGCAGCATCCCTTATCACAGATTCATTCAAAGGAACTGACAATTTTATCCATTCATTGGTAAATTCAGTAAGGTTAATAACAGGCCTGCCTATCAAACATGTTTTAAATGGATTCCCCACTTGATGTAAGGATAAACAAAAATCATTCACTCCTGTTTTCTGCGCCCAGTCCAGCCACATGTTTTCTCGTCTCTGTCCTTCAATTAATTCCATGGGAAGGTGCCGATGAGCTTCTCTCAGAGAGAGAAATGTACACAACAAGAGTCCATTTACGATGAAGGTGATGGCACCTGCCGGCATGCGCGTCCTGGTAACCATTTTGGCCCTTCAGCTGTAGAGACACAAAGATAACCTCTGCCAATATAGATAACTTTTACAGGCCCTAACTATTGTCCCGACTGTAAGTCTTTATACTTAACCCATAAATCCAGATCTCTGTCTTCTGTTTGGTTATAATGTTTAATAACTGGTGGAACCTTGTCATCTCCAAACACAAACAAGTGATTAATCACGAACAATACCATTAATAACCTTTCTGAGACATCTTGTATATTCTTCTGTTTAACAAGATAATCTTTTAAGGTTCTATGTGCTCTTTCTATTCTTCCTTGACCTGTTGGTGAGTGTGGAATTCCAGTTACATGTTTTATTCCCCAATTCATCACAAAGTCCTCAAAAGCTTTACTAATGTAACAAGGCCCATTGTCAGTTTTTATTTCCTGTGGTACTCCCATAACTGAAAAAGCACTAAAAAGGTGCCTTTTTACATTTCTTGTTTTTTTCTCCTGCATGTGCTGTGGCCCAGATCATATGACTATAAATGTCGATCGTCACATGAACATACTTTAATCTTCCGAATTCTGGTACACGGATGATATCCATTTGCCAAATATGGTTTGCTGTCAGCCCCCTAGGGTTTACTCCTGTTCCAAACCCCAGACCCTGATTATGATAGCTACAAATTGAACAACTCTTAACAATGGCAGTTGCATCATCTCGAGAGATGCCAAAACTATGCATCAGCCCTTTTGCATTTTGGTGAAACATTTCATGTGCTTCTCTGGCCAAAGTCAACTTTGATACTGGTACCGTTGCCACCAGCTTATCCGCTTTGACATTGCCTTCTCCTAGACCTTGACTAAACTTATGACTCCTAATATGAGTAATCCAATATTGTTCAGTTCTAAGTATGATTGCTTTCTGCAATCGCAATAATAGCTGTCCTAATTGTTCATTTGCCACTTCTTTGATGATACTATTTTCGATTCTCTGTACTATTCCTACCACATACATGGAATCTGATACCACATTTAAAGCCTTGTTTATCCATGTGGTAAAGACCCAAACTACAGCTTTGAGTTCTAAAATTTGTACAGAATCTGTTTCAGTTCCCTGCAACACCTTCTCTTTCCAAACTCCTGCTTCCTGCCAAACGATTGCAGCCTTTCTAGTGCATTTTCCTGCATCAGTATACACTGTAAGAGCATTATGTAACGGCTGCTGGCTGACTTTTGGCACAAGCACCCAATCTGTTTCTCCTACCCATTTTAACAGCGGAGGCATTTGTGGTAGAGGCTGCACCCGCGCTAAACAACCCAACACCGCTTTCTGCAATTGCTCCGAGTTATCTAAACATTGAGCTAGTGTCTTGGCACTCAAAGGTACATAGATAACATCTGGATCACTACCATCACTTTGTCGAATGCGCTTACGACCCTTTTCAATAAGTTCAGCAATTTTATCAAGTTTTTCATCAAAGGCTCTATTCTGTCTTACTGTCGGAAATACCCATTCTAACACCCGCCACTCTCCCGTTTTCTTTAAATGCTGAAGAAGAGTAGCTTTGAGATGCTTTTGAACAGCAAAAACAGCGAGGGAGATAGGCGTGGTTTCATCGCGATGCAAAACGATTTGTGACTGAATTTGAGAGCAAATCTGTTCCAAAACTTCTAGCTGCAGAGTGTCAGGGCTCACTGGTTGCGCAGGATCCGTGCCCTTCAACAATGGACGTAAAACATCAATTTGTTCATTTGTGATCAGGGCGCAGCCATTGTAAGTCGCCCAACAACTTTTGGGCTTCATGGAGATTTGTGATTTTAACGTTAATCCGCAGTTTTTGTGGCCGGATTGATGCTTCTGTAATTCTCCATCCTAAATATTGCCATGGTGCGTGTTGTTGATTTTTTTCCAGCGCAATTTGAAGTCCCCATGTTTTCAAATGTTCCGATATCTGTTGAAGATGTCCAGTAGTTATCCTGCCTTTGGCGGCCATCAAAATGTCATCCATGTAATGATAAATGTTCTATGTGGGAAACTGTAGAAGAATTCCTAGCTGAAGCTGGGCATGGGAAAATATTAGAGTTGTATGAACAGGGCATAGGGTTATCTCGTGACAACTTGGTAAACAATCAAGAGGAATTTGGCTACTTCCAAAGTATCAGCAGGATGTGAAGCAGGAACCAAGATAAGGAAGCAACAGCCCAGCTGGCGCCAGAGCCAGGAGCCCTCCGCATGGACAGTGTACTCCAACCAATCAGCAGCAACAGTAAGGCTCGTGGACAGAAGCATTAACCCAATCAGCTAGCTACGCCGGTCGCATGTACCTCTATCCAAAGATACATAACCGCACATGCTATCAATGAAGGGGGCATTCACATTAACTCTATGAGTGAGTGTCTGACTCTCGCCGCACATGCTATCAATAAAGTTAGAGCATTCATATTAACTCTATGAGTAAGTGTCTGACTCTCGCTCACCGCAATATCTGGCGCCAGAACCCAGTTCCCTCGCCCTAGAGATGTACAAGCGTTGAACGGCGAACCCGATTCCCTCGCCCTAGAGACGTATAAGCGTTGAACGGCGGACCCTGATTCTCTCGAACGGTGGAGCCCGTCGTCCTTTCCTACTGCAGGTGAGGCTGGGCTGTAATTGCGAGTGAGTTTGCTGAAGCCGGCTTATAAATGAACAATATGGAAGCAGAATTCGCTGCAGCAGAACGGCTTGTTTTAGCTATCCTTTCTAAGAGAGGGGAAGCCGTATCTGAGAAGCTGTTTCAAAAGCTAATAGCCTGGGCTGGAGGGCAAGGCTATTTTAAAGTGCCGCCACAGTTGCTTACTTATGAAGAAGTCTGCTCATCTAGCATCTAGGTGTCGTTCTTCCATAAAGAAGCAGCTCTTAGTCTCCTAAAGTGCTTTTTATAAAAGCGGGGAGCGTGGTATAAAAGTTTTGATAAAAAATTGCAGTTACTATTGAATCATGGAACAAAGAGGATTTTTTTCACAAACACCACTAGTGCTTTTGAAGCAGAAGAGGGATGAACTTTTGGGACTTTGTATATCACTAATGTGGGAGAAGAGCTATTTACTGCTTGTAGTGCAGCTTGGAGAACTGTGATTGATGCCTTGCAAGAGTTAAAAATAGAATTGAAAGTGGCCGCTGCATCTGTGCAGGAAGTAACAGCCCCTGTATCTACAAACACAGTTGCTCCACCATCTCGCAGCCACAGTCGCATTGAAGTACTCTTTTGTTACTATTAATGGTCAATGGAACGATAAGACGTGTGACTCTGTTAATGATTTATTAAGAGTTAATGATATGTCTAATGAAGCAGAAAAAACAAGCGATGTATCATCAGCCGTGAGCGATGTTCACTCTTCGGCAGCCGGAAGTGAACTGACAGGCAATACGGAAGGAACTGCAGTGACACCGAGTGATGATGTAAGAGTAGGAGGAGCCAGTTGTTGCAAGAATTTATACCCACCCTGACCTCCTCCCCCCGAAGCGGTTTGTTTAACAGGAGACAACTCATCTGAAGATGAAGCACAGCCACAGCATTAAACAATAATACCACGAAGTAGCAAATTACGAGATCTCAAGAGGCAAATGGAGGAAGCTATGAATACTCTACGCCACAGAATGGAACCATCATTGTCGACATTTGCATCACATGCAAGGACTGAAAGATCTGTCCAGGAACTGGCTGAAAGTACTTCAAAGCTTTCAGCATCACCATTTGGTGGTATAGGTAAAGGGTTATGTCCATCACCCGTATGCAGACAGTTCTGTGATTCTGCAAAATCTGGTAGGCAGTCAGGTGTAATCCGAGATGCCATATTAGAGGGAGATTGGCATCCGGCAGGTAACCTAACTTTTCCTGTATTATTTAATCAACATAGTAATAGTTATGAGCAACATGATTTGGAAAATTTTACAACAAGTTAAAAAGCCTGTGCAGGAGAATGGGATAAAGCCTGAAGCCACTAGGGCTGAGTTAGATAGGATTTTTACAGCAGATGTTAATTTGCCATTTGATTGTCAAAATTTAGCTAAATTGTTATCTCCTTTAAAAGGGGCCATCACAGGAGAAATTGTTCAGTTACTGTGTGGTGTGATCATTGTCAACAAAAAAAAAAAATAAAAAAAAAAGAAAGTACCTTTAGGAGTGGTAATTTACAATGACTCATTATATCCCTTTGCATTAATACTACAGTGTTCTGCTTGACAAAAGGACAAGGGAGAAAGAGTTCAGTTATTGGAATGGGTTTTTGGTAACATCACACCTAAAAAGAGTATTGTACCTATGCTAGAAACTATGGCAAATTTGGTAATGAAGGCCAGAATGCGGCTGGTAGCAATTACAGGCCAGGAACGAGAATTTATTAACTTACCAATGACACCCTCAGCACTAGAATGGGCATTAGCAAACTCACTACCCTTGCAGAACTGTTTTTTAAACTGGTCTGGTGTATTGTCAACTGATTTTCCAGCAGGCAAAATAGGTATGCTATTAAGGACAGAGAAGTGGACTGGCATTCCGCTGCAATCAGTCATACCACTTAATAATGTAGTTACAGTATTTACCAATGCAGGAAAGTTGTCAAAGACAGCAGCAATTGTATGGGAAGAAAATGGTCAGTGGCAAAAGAAAATTATAAAAGCAATTGAAACAGATACATTGCAAACACTGGAATTAACAGCTGTGTGTTGGGCATTTTGTAACTGGATGTTTTGCTGGCTTAATGTTTTAACAGACTCTTTGTATGTTGCAGGTGTGGCCCAATGCATTGAGGACGCCATGTTAAAAAGTACTGGTAGGCCAAGATTGGTACAGTTATTTCAGCAGCTGCAGCAATCGCTGCGACAGCGCACACAACCATATTGTGTTATCCACATTCGTAGTCATCAATAGAGTCTGGGCCTTGGACAAGGCAATGCAAAGGCAGACGCCTTAGTGTCAGTGGGACTGACTACCCAATGTCCCGCGAGTGGATTTGATTTGGCCAGGACAGCTCATAGTCAATTTCATCAGAATGTCAAAGGGCTAATGAAACAATTTGACCTTACTGACTCAGAAGCATCTGGCATAGTGAGAATGTGTCCTCAATGTAGCCAAAGTGGGCCCGGCATAGGAATTGGTGTAAATCCAAGGGGATTGAAAGCATTAGAAGTGTGGCAGATGGATGTAACTTATGTAAGTAGTTTTGGCAGATTGAAATATGTTCATGTTACTGTTGATACCTATTCGTGATTTGTATGGGCAACTACACAAGCAGGGGAAAAAGCATTACATGTGAAAAGACACCTTACACAGTGTGTTGCTGTAATGGGACTGCCAGAGACTATCAAGACCGATAACGGAGTGACATACACCAGCCAGAGTGTTCAAAAATGGTTCATGCAGTGGGGAGTAAAACACATTACTGGATTCCCACATTCCCCAACAGGTCATGCTATCATAGAAAGAACTAACAAAACTTTGAAAGAATATTTGGCTAAGTGTGTAGATGAGTTAGACATTCAGAAAAACCAAGTAAAGCACTGTTTGTAATGAATCACCTTTGTATTTATGGTAATGGCAATGAGCCAGCAGCTTCATTGCATGGTAGGGCTTTACCAAAAGTGAAGCCAATTGTTCAGCAAAAGTAAGATACAGAGACCTGCAGACAGGCGAATGGAAGGGTCCCACAGAAGTCTTGCTTTTTGGTTGTGGATATATCTGTGTTTTAACACAAACAGGGCCTCAATGGATTCCGGCGAAGTGGACAAAAGTAGTAGCCAGGAGCCTCGACAAAGAACAGCTCCAAGATACCGGTCAGAGTTGCAATGACATCACCCCCCGGGCACAACTTAAAAATCGATAAAGGTTGTCTAGATAGCTGGCTTGGCAATTTAGGCCTCACTGGATGTTTAAAAGATTGTGTTAAACAACTAGCAAACATATTAATTGTGTTGTTAGTATGTTTAATTATTTTTAGTTGTTTTTTGTAGAATAGGATCCCGTGTAATGTCGCGCATTGGCTTTGTTGTACAAAAGAAAAACGAGGGAGAAGTGGGAAATATGTATGGCGCTAGGGCTAAGGGCTTTAAGAGTAAGAGACATAAGGGCTTTAAGGTCAAGGGACATGCTGTGTTTCAGAATAATAAACTCACCTCTAGGGTATAAGAGAAGGTAGCATATTAGTAGAGTTATATAAGTATGAGGAACTAACATTGAGACAACCAATCAATGAGAGCCATGTGAACAGAGTGGCAGTATCATGTTATAGAGGCAAAGTAGAGAAAATTTTTGCAGACATGGGGAATTAAGCATGTAACAGGTATTCCACATTTTTCCACAGTTCAAGTGATTGTGGAACGAGCATATAGAACTATTAAAGAATACATTGCAAAGCAGAAAGTTGTAACAGAATTAGATCCACAGAGAAGGTTAAGTAAAGTGCTTTTTATAATTAATTGTTTAATTATCTTAGTTTGGTAGCAGGTTTAGAGCAAGCATCTGTAGTAATTCATAATAGTGGTGTGAAAATGTAAGCTACGCCTGAAATACAATTGTGTTATAAGAACCCTAAGACAGGATTATATTCTGTCCTCTGTTTGGTTATAATGTTTAATAACTGGTGGAACCTTGTCATCTCCAAACACACACAAGTGATTAATCACGAACAATGCCATTAATAACCTTTCTGAGACATCTTGTATATTCTTCTGTTTAACAAGATAATCTTTTAAGGTTCTATGTGCTCTCTCTATTATTCCTTGTTTCAACAATTCTGATACCCAGGGTCCAAATCCAAAATTGGCCAATCATTCTCATAATGGGTCTGTCTGTAAGCTAAAGTCTTTTAAGTGTGTTTGCATTTCTGTTATTTGTTTGTATATTGATGTTGAGTGATCAGACAGATTTAAACAACACATACCTTTGATCAGGAGTGTTCTTAGCCAGCCTGTAATACCAAATTGAGAATCAATTTCCAAGAACATCATCTGTTTCCTTTAATTTGAGTCAATTGGGTCCACATTGTAAAGCAATCAATTTTGACTTCTTGGGTTGTTTAACTTGCTGGATGGCAAGTTTTAAGTACCAAATTGCTTGAGCTTGGCGAAAACCACTTCCTGATTCAAAATGATAAAAATGTAGCTGATTATATATGATATCTGCTGCTATATAAAAAATCCTCAAAATTCTGATGAAAGTGTGCAGTACAAGGACGACCTTCAGTTGCTACTACGTGACTATTTCTTATCAACCTATTGGCACAGACTCCACACTCTAATAAAAGATTCAAAGCACAATTACAATATACACAATTGCAATCACAATTAATAGCTATAACAGAATTCAATTCTCAAGCCCCCCTCAGTCCTTGTCGGTCAAGTATGTTCACAATTACATATCGTGGGCTAAACCTCTTGCTTCATGTGTTAATTTCTGTTTGAAGTTGTTGAAGTAGAATGCTTATTACTCTTTGCTGTCGCTCTTGTGTGTTCAGTTGACTGACTCATCTGCTGGGCGTGTCCATTTACTGGGAATCCATAAGGGACCTTGATCTGTGGAAACACAACTATATAACTCAGCCCTAATGGCTTCAGACTTTATCCCATTCTCCTGCACAGTCTTTTTAACTTGTAAAATTTTCCAAATCATGCTGCTCATAACTATTACCATGTTGCTCATAACTATTACCATGTTGATTAAATAATACAGGAAAAATTAGGTTACCTGCCGGATGCCAATCTCCCTCTAATATGGCATCTGGGATTACACCTGACTACCTACTAGATTTTTGCAGACTCACAGAACTGTCTGCATACAGGTGATGGACATAACCCTTTATCTATACCACCAAAAGGTGATGCTGAAAGCTTTGTAGTACTTTCAGCCAGTTCCTGGACAGATCTTTCAGTCCTCGCGTGTGATGCAGATGTCGACAATGATGGTTCCATTCTGTGATGTAAAGCATTCATAGCTTCCTCCATTTGCCTCTTGAGATCTTGTAATTTTGCTACTTCGGGGAATTATTGTTTCATGCTGTGGCTGTGCTTCATCTTCAGATGACTTGCCCCTTTTAAACAAACCGCTTCGGGGGGGGAGGAGGCCAAAGTGGGTATAACTTCTTGCAACAGCTGGCTACTCCCACTCTTACATCATCACTCGGTGTCACTGCAGTTCCTTCCGTATTGTCTGTCAGCTCACTTCCGGCCACCGAAGAGTGAATATCGCTCGCGACCGATGGCACATCGCTTGTTTTTTCTGCTTCATTAGACATATCATTAACTCTTAATAGATCATTAAAAGAGTCACACATCGCTTGATTGACCCTTAATGACACCAAAGAAATACTTCAATGCGACTGTGGCTGCGAGACGGTGGAGCAGCTGTGGTTGTAGATACAGGGGTTGTTACTTCCTGCACAGCTGTAGAGACCACTTTCGATTCAATTTTTAATTTTGCAAGGAATTAATCACAGTTCTCCAAGTTGTATTACAAGCAGTAAATAGCACTTCTCCCACATTAGTGATATACAAAGTCCCAAAAGTTCATCCGTCTTCTACTTCAAAAGCACTAGCGGAGTTTGTGAAAAAAACCCTCTTTCTTCCATGATTCAATAGTAACTGCAATTCTTTATCAAAACCTTTATACCACGCTCCCCGCTTTTATAAAAAGCACTTTAGGAGACTAAGAGCTGCTTCTTTTTCCATTTTCCTATCCTGCACCCTATAGTGCCAGTTACCTGTTTACGGCCGTTGCACCCTTCCGAAGTCAGCTCATGTTGCAGCGTCCCCTCCTTTGTCAGGACAGATCTGGAGTCCAGCTGTTTGTGCCGGTGCGAACACAACTTCACCCTCCTTCATAGTCGCTCTTCCGTGGCCACGTCCGTATGCCAATTGCCCTACAGTCTTAAAAGTGTCCCTGTTCGGGCGCCATTTGAAGAGGACGGAAGAACGACACCTAGATGCTAGATGAGCATACTCCTCATAGGGGTTGTGTTCCAGCCCCTTCACCATCTTCGTTGCCCTCCTCTGAACACATTCCAGTATCCTAACATCTTTCCCAAACTGGGAGCCCCAGAACTGGACACAATATTCAAGATGAGGCCTGACCAGTACCGAGTACAGGGGGACAATAATTTCTCTGGTCCTGCTTACTACACTATTCCTGATGCAGGCCAGAATGCCATTGGCCTTCTTGACCATCTGGGCACACTGCTGGCTTATGTTAAGCTTCCTGTCAACCAGCACTCCCACGTCTTTTTCTTCCTGACTACTCTCCAGCCACTCTGTCCCCAGTCTATAGCTCTGCATGGGATTGTTGTGTCCAAAATGAAGTACCCGACATTTGGACTTATTAAACATCATCCCGTTAGAATCAGTCCATCTCTCCAATCTGTCCAGGTCCCTCTGTAGGGCCATCCTACCCTCTAGCAGATCAACCCTTCCTACCAGCTTGGTATCATCTGCAAACTTGCTAATGATGGACTCAATCCCCTCATGCAGATCATCAACAAAGATATTAAACAGGATCGGGCCCAACAACAACCCCTGGGGGACACCACTGGTAACTGGTCGCCAACTGGATGAGACACCATTCACCACCACTCTCTGGGCTCGGCCATCCAACCAATTCCTAACCCAACACAGAGCACTCCAGTCCAAGTCACGGGCTGCCAGCTTCTCCAGGAGTCTACTATGGGAGACGGTGTCAAAGGCCTTGCTAAAGTCCAGGTATACCACATCCACAGCCTTCCTCTCATCCACCAGGCGAGTCACATGGTCATAAAAGGAGATCAGGTTGGTCAGGCAGGACCTGCCCCTCCTAAATCCATGCTGGCTGGGCCTGATCTCTCGGTCATTCTGCAGGTGCCGCATGATTTCACCCAGGATTATCTGCTCCATGATTTTACCTGGGACCAAGGTCAGGCTGACAGGTCTGTAATTACCTGGATCGTCCTTACGGCCCTTCTTGTGGATGGGTGTCACATTGGCCAACTTCCAGTCATCCGGGACCTCTCCAGTGAGCCAGGACTGTTAATAAATGATGGAAAGCGGCTTAGCAAGCTCATCTGCCAGCTCTCTCATCACCCTAGGATGGATCCCATCTGGCCCTATAGACTTATGAGGATCCAAGTGGCTCAGCAGGTCTCTAACTTCTTCCTCCTGGATTGCAGGGGAGCTATATTCCATCCTGACCCCATCCACCACTTCAGAAGGCCAGTTCTCCAGTGAACAATCTGTCTTAGTGTAGAAAACTGAGGTAAAGAAGGCATTAAGAACCTCAGCCTTTTCCTCAGCTTTAGTTACTATATTTCCCTCGACATCCAATAAGGAGTGGAGGTCGTTGCTGCCCTTCTTTCTGCCATTAATATATTTGTAAAAGCACTTCTTGTTATCCTTAACAGAAGTGGCCAATTTGAGCTCCAGCTGGGCTTTTGCCTCCCTAATTTTCCTCCTACACGACTTAACGATGTCTTTGAACATAACCTGATTTACCAGCCCTTCTTTCCAAAGGTGATACACCCTCTTTTTCTCACTTAGCTCCTTCAGAAGCTCCTCACTCATCCAGGCCGGCCGTCTGCCCCTATGGCTCATCTTACGACACATTGGGACAACCTGCTCCTGCGCCTTCCAGATTTCATTCTTGAAGTACCTCCAGCCTTCCTGGACCCCCTTGCTTTTAAGGGCTATTTCCCAGGGTGCTCCCCTGACTAGTTCCTTAAATAATCCAAAATCTGATCTGCCCACCTAAAGTCCAGCGTGGACGTCCTATTCATGCCCTTCCTTGTTTCATTGTTTATGGAGAACTCGATTATCTCATGGTCACTGTACCCCAGACAGCTTCTGACCACAACATCACCCACCAGCCCTTCTCTCTCACCAGCCCTTTTCTCTCAGCAGGTCAAGGAGACCCTCACCCCTGATAGGCTCACTCACCAGCTGTGACAGAAAATAATCCTCAATACACTCCAAGAACCTTCTGGACTGCCTCCTCTCGGCTGTGTTAAGTTCCCAGCAGATATCTGGGAGATCCTAAAAAGATCCTAAAAGTCTCCTAAAAGAACAAGGGCAGCCAATCTTGAGGCAACTTCCAGCTGCTTAAACAACAATGGATCCACCTCTTCCTCCTGATCGGGCAGTCTGTAACATACTCCAACCAGGATGTCAGTCTTGATTGCCCCTCTGACTCTTACCCATAGGCACTCAAATCTGGTCATCACTAATCTCAACTTCTACAGCATCAAGAGTTTCCTTTATATACAGGGCCACCCCTCCACCCCTTCTCTCATGCCTGTCTCTCCTGAAGAGTTTTTAGCCTTCCATTGCAGCACTCCAGTTATGAGCGTCATTCCACCACATTTCTGTAACAGCAACTATATCATAGTTCTCCTGCTGGACCAGGACTTCCAGCTCCTCTTGTCTGTTACCCATACTGTGTGCATTAGTGTGCATGCACTTAATTTGGGTTACTGACTTCACCCTTGATAATGACTCACTCCCTACAGTCACAAAGTACCTTTGAGTACCAGAAGGCCGCTAAAAGGTCTCCTCACAGCCTTCTCTGCTCCAGGCTGAACCACCTCAACTCTCTTAGCTTGTCCTCATAGGAGAGGTGCTCCAGCTCCTGGTCATTTTTGTGGCACTCCTCTGGACCAGTTCCAAAAGCTCCATGCCCTTTATCCCCCTCCCCCTTTACATTTAGTTTAAAGCCCTCTCAATGAACCCTGCAATTTCCTGAGCAAAGACTCTCCTTCACCTTTGAGAAAGGTGGCTCCCATTTGATGCCTGTAAGCCCAGTGCCGTGTAGGCCATCCCATTGTCAAAAAACCCAAAGTTGTTATGGTGACATCAGACACGGAGCCATGTGTTAATAGACTGGGCCCATCTGTTCCTTCCAGTGTCACTGCCCACAACTGGAAAGAGGGAGGAAAAAATGACCTGGGCCCCAGATTACCTCAGTAACTGTCCCAAGGCCCTGAAGTCTCTTTTGATCACCCTTGGGCTATGCACTGCAGCTTTGACACCTCCCACGTGGAAGAGCAGTAACAGGTAGTAGTCTGAGGGCTGTACCAGACTGGGGAGTTTCCTAGTGACATCCCTAACTTGGGCTCCTGGGAGGCAGCAAACTTCCCTATGAGTAGGGTCTACTCGACATATTGGCCCCTCTGTTCTCCTCAGCAGGGAATCTCCTACAACTATGACCCACCTATTCTTCCTAGTGGAGGTTGCAGTAATATGGGGGAGGGGGATCATTTTGATCTTGGCCCTTCCTCTGGTGTAGACGGATCGGCACCCGCATTGTCCACTGAGTGGTCCTCCACGGCTAGAGCCTTGTAGCTATTGTGCAGAGGCACTCAGGGAGGCGTGGGCAAAGAGGGGGTTCGTTTGCCGCCCTGTTTGTAGACTTGCTTCCACTCACTGCTTCCCTTTAAGTCCCTGCCTACTTCCTGATGGGGGGATGATGCCAAATCCCTTTGATCAGGGGCTTTTTCCAGTGGCTGTCTCTGTTCATGTTTCAGAGATGTCAGGGTGTGGTTCCACCAGTCTAGCTCTTGCTCAGACTCCCTGATGCTCCTTAGCCTACCTGTTTCCTCTCACAGCTCTGCCACCAGGCTGAGGAGATAGTCCACCTGGTCACACCTTACACAGCTGTTGCCTCTGCTGCCCTCTGCTTTCAGTGCAAGCACGTGGCACTCGTTGCAGCCAGATACGTGGATGGTTGCATGTTTTCCTGGGAGCTCAGTCTGGGCTGATGCATCCCTTCTGGCAGGTGCAGAGGATGTAGCCTCTGAGAGACTGTGCCCTCCCTGTTCGCCCTGTCTGCACGAACTGCCTCGCCAAACTCTTCTGATGCACCACACCTTGTTCACCGCGCTCCTGTCACTAGCGCTCCTTAGGGGCCGTTTAAATCTCCAGGTGATGCTTCTGGGAACACCCCCTCTGCATCAGCCGCCCACGCGAGAGTTGCCACTTCTGGGAGTCAGAAGTCACCTGCACCTGGCTCCCTCCTGGGCTTCCCTCGCTCCAGGTATCGCCTGTCTGCCTGTATCTAATGCTCAACTGCAGAACCTACTGTTACTGCCACTGATCCTCACCAACTGAGTGCTGCTTCTGGTTTTGCCACTTTTTAAATCTCCTGCGGTTAGAAACAATTCAGCCATATTGTTATCATTCTTCACTAGCACAGAGGAAGTTTCATATGAAGCTTTTCCAATTCTCTTATAACTCTCCAGATTATCCTGGTCATCTCCATTTGATGGTCATTACCAGGTAAATGCAGATAGCTGGCACCGTCTTTTTCCCCTTTATTCCTGCCTTTTTCCCTTTCTCTGTCTTGCCCTGAAGCAGAGAACATTACAGTCTGGTTTGAGGTCAGAGACCCATTGGATATGCTTCAGTTCATCTAGTCAGTGAGACCAAAAGTAGTCATAGCCTTTTCTAATGCAGCCATGACACCATTTTCTAGGGAGGTGGAAATTCCCAGGTACCCATGAATGTTTAATTGTGATAAGAAAGAAGAACATATTGTCAACAAAGGAGCTAAGATCACCTCCTGGAGTTACATTTGCCAGTCTTCAGTCAAGTGGCACTTCCCCAGTCAGCCAGGACTGCCGGTAGATGAGGGAAAGGGGTTTGGAGAGGACCTCTGCCAGCTCCCTTAATACCTTTGGATGGATTTCATCTGGCCCCATAGACTTGTTTATGTCTAATTGGCCAAGCAAATCCTCCCGGATTGTTGGACCTTCATTCTCACCATCTTCTGGCTCAGGGGGTTGAGTATCCCATCTTGCTATTAAAGACCTAGGCAAAGAAGGCGTTAAGTATCTCTGCCTTGTCCTCATCCCTGCTGACTACTGTCCCTCCTGCATCCAGTAAAGGAGGGAGATTCTCCTTGGTCCTCCTATTGTTGTTAATATACTTGAAGAAACATTTTTTGTTGTCTTTCACCGAACTGGCTAGTTGAAGTTCCAGTTGGGCTTTAGCCCTTCTAATTTTTTGCCTACATGATCTCACCTGCTCCTTATAGTCCTCCTGAGATGCCTGCTCCCTCTTCCAAAGCTCATATATTTTCCTCTTTTTCCTTAGAGCAGCACAGAGCTCTCTGTTAAGCCAAGCTGGTTTTCTTCCCCGCTGTCTCATTTTACGGCACACGGGGATGGCCTGCTCTTGCATCGCCAGAATTGCCTTCTTGAGCAGCATCCAGCCCTCTTGGGCACCTTTCTCATTTAGAACTGCCTCCCAATGAACTTTATCAAGCAGCCTTCTAAACAGTTTGAAGTCTTCCCTCTGGAAGTCCAAGGTGGCAGTTCAGCTGACCCCTCTCCTTACTCCTCCAAGAACTGAGAATTCTATCATCTCGTGATCACTGTGCCCCAGGCATCCTCCAACAGTCACCTCTCCCACTTCTCACACCTCTCCCACTCTCGCCTTCTCTATTCACAAACAGCAGATCCAGTGGGGCACCTTCTCTAGTCAGATCACTCACCAGTTGTGTCAGGAAGTTATCTTCCATACACTCAATGAACCTCCTAGACTGCCTCCTTTCTGCTGTGTTATACTTCCAGCAGACATCTGGAAGGTTGTAGTCTCCCACAAGAATGAGGGTCAGCGATCACGAGGTTTCTCCCAGTTGCTTGTAGAAGATCTCATCAATTTCCTTGTCCTGGCTGGGCGACTGATAACAGACTCCCACCACTATGTCTGACTTATTGGGGGTTCCACTGGTTTTAACCCACAAACACTCAACCCTATTGTTAGCATATTTTAGTTCCACACAATCAAAACTTTCTCTAACATAGAGGGCAAACCCACCGCCTCTCTTTCCTAGCCTGTCCCTCCTGAAGAGTTTATAGCCACCCATGGCAGCATTCCAGTTGTGCAAATCATCCCACCACATTTCCATGATGACAATTATATCATAGTTTTCTAGCTTTAAAATGATTTCCAGCTCCCCTTGTTTTTTGCCCATGCTGTGTGCATTAGGGTAAATCCACTTCATTTGGGCTGTTGTTTCCACCTCTTTCCTAAGCGGAATATGCTCAAGTCCTGACTTATCTACTATCGGTGGTTTGTAACCCACCGATAACCTTTGAATTCTGGCTGCCACCTGGAGTGCTATTCTCCACTTCCACTGAGGTGGCAGACCAGGGGCTCTCACCAGTACACTGTCCCTCAGAGTCTGAGGTGTCATTCCCATAATTTAATCTATTGAGCCTAGTGATGTCCCCCTCCCCCTTCCAAACTAGTTTAAAGCCTTCTTGATTAGTCCAATCAACTTTTTAGAGAGTATCCTTATGTCTTTATGGGAAAGCTGTGCCCTGTCGTTTTTCTGAAGTGGCCTGGCATGTAGACCAACCCATTTTCAAAGAACCCAAAGTTTTGTTCTTCGCACCATGTTCGGAGCCAGTCATTCAATTCCTGGCTCCTCCCATTCCTTCCCTCACAATTCCCTATGACAGAGAAGAATACAACCTGCACACCTGACCCCTTTACCATTTGACCTAAGGTCCTAAAGTCCTTTTTGATTGCTTTGAGGTTTCTAGTTGGTTTTTCATTATTACCCACCTGGAAAATGAGTAGTGGGGAGTAATCTGTGGACTTGACAAGTTTGGGAAGTTGTCTTGCCACTTCACCAGCTGAGGCCCCGGGTAGGCAACAGACTTGCCTATGCAATGGGTCTGGTCTGTATATTGGACCCTCCATACCTTTCAAGAGGGAGTCACCAATGACAACAACCCTTCTCTTCTTCTTTACAGAAGCCATCTTAACTTGTGGCTTCGGTTTGCTTAACCCAGGGGATGTTTCCAGGCTGTGAGAGTTGTCAGCCCTTGGAGTTGGTTCCACTTGCAGGCCTTTATGTTTATTCTGCAGTGGAACCTTCAAGGCCTCGTTAGTAACAGGGGATATGTGCCAATTGTGATGCCACTTATGACGAACAGAAACCTGTTGCCTTTCTGCTCCATCTTCCACTTCACTTACCTTAGTTGAGTGGATGTGGGATGGGAGTCCTCTTTCGTACAAGGCTCATCTGCCTGTTGAGGCTGTGACAGGGAGCATAGTAAATTCTTCCAGTAGTCAATCTCTCTCTCACATTCCCTGATAGTCCTCAGCCTTGTTACCTCCTCCCTGAGTTCATTGACCAAGCAGAGGAGTTCCTCTACCCAAGCACAGCCCCAACAGATGATTTCACCACTGGCATCCAATACCAGCACAGGAGGGGGGCACATCCTGCAACTTGGTACCTGGGTGGCAGCGTGTACCAACTGGGGTTCAGTCTGGCAGGCTGCATCAGTCATGGCTTGAGAAGAGCTGCAAGATTTCTTATTCTTCTGGCAGGTGGTCACCATGGTGTTCTGTTTTTTTCTGTTTGAAGTCTAGTGCCCTGTCCTTGCTCACCCTGCCTGCTCGCCCTGCCTTTGCGAACTGCCTTAGCGAATTACCGAGCCATGCCAGCAAACTGTCGAGCCATGCAAATGTCTCTTCTTTGTCTATATCCCTGTTTATGAGGTGCCCATGCTCATCAAGTAATAGGCCAATGTTATTTCTGGCCTGCCTTTTGTTATTAATATATTTTAAAAGGCCCTTTTTATTATCCTTCACAGTGCTGGCCTGCTTCAACTCTAACTGAGCTTTGAATGCACGAATTTCTGCCCTACAGTGGTGAACAGCATCCCTGTAGTCCTCCCATGTCACCTGTCCTTACTTCCACTGGCCATGTACTTTCTTTTTATGCCTCATTTCGAGTAGAAGTTCCCTGCTCAGCCAGACTGGCTTTCTAACTCACCTGTCTGACTTCGGGCATTTCGGGATTGCCTGGTCTTGTGTTCTTAGGAGTTGGCACTTAAAAAGTGGCCAGCATTGACGTACCCCAGCACCTTCGCAGCTTTTTGCCAGGGGACCTTACTAAGCCGTTACCTGAGCAACCTGAAGTCTGCTTTTCTCATATCCAGAGCTGAGGTCTTGCTGTCGGTTTTCCTCCTTTTGCCATGGATGTTAAACTTGACTGCTCCTCCCTGACAGAGGACTTCTCAGTTGGAAGTCATCAGGTACTTCCCCCCTGGATGCAGGTGCTGGTGATAGCAGCCACTGCCTAGCAGCTCTCCTGCTGGCATCCAGATCCCAGCCACTGCAACATATACAGTCTTGATGTCATTTTGCAAGGGTTTTGCTATATTTGCTGAGCTCCCTCCTGAAAGGCCACATCTAACTCTGGGATTGGCTTGAAGTCACTCCTCATTTTGAGCTTCTGCTTTCTTGTTCGTCCTTTGTCTGCTTTTGGACCGTCAGCTTGGACTGGATCCCTGAACCCAGTTCCTCAGTTCCACACCCTCCTAGATGTGGACCCATTCCCCTGTGTCTGCTCTACAGCAGTTGTGGTGATGTACAGTCATCAAGGGGTGGGTGGGGGTGCAATCTCGGATATTTGGATATATTTTCATTACTTTCTGGTTATTTTAATCATTATAATTATTGTCATCATTTCATTAAAGCTGTAGTTTTAGTTTCCAATCTGCACGTCTCTCCTCTCATTTTCCTCAGGGGTGTATGTGGAATTTGGGAGTCTAAGTGCATGACTTTAGCCAAAAATTAGCTGGGTCAAGGCTAAACCATGACAGTACAATGGCGCCCAATGTGGAACAGATTTTGGGTCAAAACTAACCAACTAACAGGAGGAAGGTTGTGGATGTGGTATACCTGGACTTCAGCAAGGCCTTTGACACCGTCTCCCATAGTAGACTCCTGGAGAAGCTGGCAGCCCGTGACTTGGACAGGAGTGCTCTGCGTTGGGTTAGGAATTGGTTGGTTGGCCGAGCCCAGAGAGTGATAGTGAATGGTGTCTCATCCAGTTGGCGACCAGTCACCAGTGGTGTCCCCCAGGGGTTGGTGTTGGGCCCGATCCTGTTTAACATCTTTGTTGATGATCTGCATGAGGGGATTGAGTCCATCATTAGCAAGTTTGCAGATGATACCAAGCTGGGAGGAAGTGTCGATCTGCTGGAGGGTAGGATGGCCCTACAGAGAGACCTGGACAGACTGGAGAGATGGGCTGATTCCAATGGGATGAAGTTTAACAAGTCCAAGTGCCTGGTTCTACACTTTGGACACAACAACCCCATGCAGAGCTATAGGCTGGGGACAGAGTGGCTGGAGAGTAGTCAAGTGGAAAGGGACTTGGGAGTGCTGGTAGACAGGAAACTCAACATGAACCAGCAGTGTGGCCAAGAAGGCCAATGGTATCCTGGCCTGCATCAGGAATGGTGTGGCCAGCAGGACTAGAGAAATTATCATCCCCTTATACTCGGCACTGGTCAAGCCGCACCTTAAATACCATGTCCAATTCTGGGCCCCTCAGTTTAAGAGAGATATTGAGATGCTGGAGTGTGTCCAGAGGAGAGCAACGAAGATGGTGAAGGGGCTTGAGCACAAGCCCTATGAAGAGTAACTGAGGGAGCTTTGGTTGTTTAGCCTGGAGAAGAGGAGGCTCAGGGGAGACCTTATTGCTCTCTACAGCTACCTAAAAGGAGGTTGTAGGCAGGCAGGCACTTCTCTCAGGTGACCAGTGACAGAACAAGAGGACATGGTCTCAAGCTTCGTCAGGGGAGGTTTAGGCTTGATATTAGGAAAAAAAATTTCACTGAAAGGGTGATTGGCCATTGGAATGTGTTGCCCAGGGAGGTGGTGGAATCGTCCCTGGAGGTGTTTAAAAACAGATTGGATGAGGCACTCAGTGCCATGGTTTAAATGACGAGTAGGTGTTGGTGTTGGGTCATAGGTTGGACTAGATGATCTCAGAGGTCTTTTCCAACCTTGTGATACTGTGGTTTTAGACATTGCTGAACGTGAAAATTGGCCAGTACTTTATCTCTAGACTGACTCATAGATGGTAGCAAATGCTTTGTGAGGGTGGTTAAAGCAATGGAAACAGAACAACTGGCAGCGTACAGGTCAACCCGTTTGGGCTGCCACATTGTGGCAAGATATTGCTAGAGAAACTAGGTATATCATGTAGATGCTCACATATCCAAGAGCTGAGCCACTGAGGAACACTGAAACAACAAGCAAGTGGACAAGGCTGCTAAAGTGTTCCAAACAGATTTGGACTGGCAATGTAAAGGTAAATTATTTCTAGCTCTGACACTTTAGGTCACCAAGGAAGGGGTGCAGCATACAAATGAACCCATGACCAAGCGGTGGATTTAACCACGGACACTATTGCGCAGGTTATCCATGATTGTGAAATGTGCCACAATAAAACAAGCTGAACTATTAAAGCCTTTATGGCATGGGGGACGATGGTCGAAATATAAATATGAGGAGGCCTGGCAAATTGATTACATCACACTCCCTAAAACCCACCAGGGTAAGTGTTATGTGCTTACAATGGTGGAAACAACTACTGAGTGGTTGGAAACATATCCTGTGCCCCCATGCTACTGCTCGTAACACTATCCTGGGCCTTGAAAAGCAAGTTCTGTGGAGGCATGGCACTTCAGAAAGAATTGTGTCAGACAACAGTACTCATTTCAAAAACAATCTCATAGATACCTGGGTTAAAGAACATGGTATTGAATGGATATATTGTATCCCCTGTCATGCACCAGCCCCAGGGAAAACTGAGTGATACGATGGACTATTGAATACTAGTCTGGAAGCAATGGGGGAGGGGGGCACATTTAAAAATTGGGATAAGCATTTGGCAGAAGCCACCTGGTTAGTTAACACCAGAGGATCTACCAATCGAGCTGGTCCTGCTTGGTCAGACCCTCTACATACAGTAGAAGGGGATAAAGTCCTTGTGGTACATGAAAAGAATTTGTTGGGGAAAACTGGGTTTCTCCTGACTCAGGCAAAGGCAGACCCATTCATGGGGTTGATTTCACTCAAGGACCTGGACATACTTGGTGGGTAATGCTGAAAGATGGTGAAGTTCAATGTGTATCTCAAGGAAATCTGACTCTGGGTAAGAATGCTCAATCTTAAACTGTATTACTAACAGCATTTCCTGAGTGTTTTTCAGCTACCTTCATCATGTGGCATACAGTGACCTTCCTGAGGTTGACATCTCTAACCTACACCCTGAGGGCACAAACCATGATGAATCTTCACACTATTCTTCCTGCCCTGAGAGACTGCTAAAATGGATGGACACCCCTAATCATGAACTTAATGAACTTCTGTGTTGATACATTTATATGTGTGTATATATATATATATTTGAAGATATAAGTAGTAATTACCTGAATATGACATAAATGTTATGGAATAAAGGGTGGAATGGTATGGTTTGAGTTAATTGGAGTGACTCTGACTATGGCTCGGCCTTAGTCTAAAGTGACTTCATTTCAAGTGGAAAGGGACTTGGGAGTGCTGGTAGACAGGATCTACCCAAGGGTGTTAAGGGAACTAGCAGAGGTGCTGACCAAACCCCTTGCCTTCATCTACCGGCAGTCCTGGCTGACTGGGGAAGTGCCACTTGACTGAAGACTGGCAAATGTAACTCCCATTTACAAGAAGGGTCGGAGGGAGGATCCAGGGAATTATAGGCCTGTCAGCTTGACCTCGGTACCAGGGAAGGTCATGGAGCAGATCATCTTGAGTGCTAATCACACAGCACATGCAGGACAGCCAGGTGATCAGACCCAGTCAACATGGGTTTATGAAAGGCAGGTCCTGCCAGACCAACCTGATCTCATTCTATGACAAGGTTACCTGCTTAATGGACAAGTGGAAGGCTGTGGATGTGGTCTACTTGGACTTTGGTAAAGCCTTTGACACCATTTCTCATAGTATTCTGCTTGAGAAACTGGCTGCCATTGGCCTGGACAGGCACTCTCTGCTGGGTAAAAAAATGGCTGAATGGCTGGGCCCAAGGAGTGGGTAAATGGAATGGAGTCAAATCCAATTGGAGGCCGGTCACGAGTGATGTTCCTCAGGGTTCAGTGCTGGGTCCAGTCCTGCTCAATATGTTTATCAATGATCTGGATGAGGGAATTGAGTGCACCCTTAACAAGTTTGCAGATGACACTAAGCTGGGTGGTAGTGTTGATCTGCTTGAGGGCAGGGAGGGTCTGCAGAGGTATCTAGACAGGCTGGATCAATGGGATGAGACCAATAGGATGAGGTTCAATAAGGCCAAATGCAAGGTCCTGCGCTTGGGACAAAACAACAACCCCATGCAGCGTTACAGGCTTGGGGAAGAGTGGCTGGAGAGCTGCCTGGATGAGAAGGACCTGGGGGTGTTGGTTGACAGCCAGCTGAATACGAGTCAGCAGTGTGCCCAGGTGGCCAAGAAGGCCAACGGCATCCGGGTTTGTATCAGAAATGGTGTAGCCAGCAGGAGTAGGAAAGGGATTATGCCCCTGTACTCAGCATTGGTGAGGCCACTCCTCAAATACTGTGTTCTGTTTTGGGCCTCTCAGTAGAAGGGCATCGAGATGCTGGAGCATGTCCAAAGGAGGGCAACGAAGCTGGTGAAGGGGCTGGAAAACAAGTCTTATCAGAGGCGGCTGAGAGAACTGGGGTTGTTTAGCCTAGAGAAGAGGAGGCTGAGGGGAGACCTCATCACTGTCTACAACTACCTGAAAGGAGGTTGTAGTGAGGTGAGTGTTGGTCTCTTCTCCCAAGTGACAGGTGATAGGACAAGAGGAAAAGGCCATAAGTTGTGCCAGGGAAGGTTCAGACTAGGCTTTAGGAAAAATTTCTTCCCTGAAAGAGTGGTCAGGCACTGGCAGAGGCTGCCCAGGGAGACGGTTGAGTCACCATCCCTGAAGGTGTTTAAAAGATGAGTAGATGAGTTTCTCAGGGATATGATTTAGTAGTGGACAGGTACAGTTGTACTCAATGATCTCGAAGGTCTTTTCCAAGCAAGTGATTCTATGATTCTGTATATACACTGCTTCCCTTACATGCTCCCGGCTCCCACATCAAGTGTTGCCTGGGCCAGACAAGGTTTGTGGACACATAGTGACTCCCAGTGTCTGGATTTTTCATTGTTTCAGGGACTTTTTGTAATGAGTGGTATTTGGGAGGCCAGTCACACAAAGCCCAGAAATGAGGGTGTTTCTACAAGCTGGTACTCCCACAACTGATTGTACACCAGGAGTTTGTCTGCATAATCTCCATCTCTTACCTGTCTGGACCTGAAAATGGTTCTCTGAAGAGATCTGGTCCTTCCACAGACCAAGGGTGATCTCCTATCACTGTTTGCCCAGCCTAATGTTCAACATGGAATTGGAAACATGACACTAACAATCCAAGAAAAGACCCAGCATGTATAAAGAACTATCAGAAAGAAAAAATATTTTACAAAATACCCATACCTGTGTTTTTTCCTCCTTGAGATGCATCTCAGGCAGGCAAGGCCCGCCTTTGCTATGAAAACTGAAGACCGTCCCCACCAGAGATGTGTTTACAAGCTGAGGTCTTGGCCACGTCTCTCCACCATGCTGGAGATGACCCTTCTGCTCAGGGGTTGGTGATCTCCTCCAGAAGCAAGAGGCAAATCTGGAGGAGAAGTTAAGGAATCACCTGCCCTCGATGGCATCCTATTCCCGTGGATCCCATCCTCATTGGTACCCCACATTGTGAAGATGCCTCCATCCTTCCTTCCTCCCATGCAATGAGATGGGAAATGAGCAAGTGCATTTCCTCACCTTCAAGAGCCAACCCCAAATGCTCAGAATCACCACTGCTTTGCCCAAATCTATTCATTAACCTGCATCATTGCTTTAAGTGCAAAATGTGTTTCTTAGGCTGCCCTTCCCTCTTGCTGCTCTGAGCAATATGGAGATCTGAATGGGAAGTGTAATCGTGGAAAAGCAAGAAAATTACCCTATCATGAATCTCTCATATCTTGTGCCAGGTAAAATGAGCTTTGAGCGAGAATACATAACATGAGTGACATTTCCCATTAGGATCTTAAAAGCATTGCTCCAGCTCTACCACTTCTGACTTGAAATCTCCTTTTTGGGTTTACAAGATCACTGCCAGCTCATAACACCACAGATAAACATCTCTTACATATTTATAACCCCAGAGGGGGGATGTTAAGAGAAATTTAGTGTTGAAAGTTTTCTAAGCTGCTGCTGAGAGCCGCCAAGAGCGCAGATAAAGTTCTTAGTTCTGTCCCCTGTACAGACCCTTCCAGGGTTGGTTTAAAACCTAGTCATGCTGACCAAATAAAAGAACATGTTAGACAAAAGATGAAAAATTAATTTAAGCAGGTGTGTTTGTATACGAGCCGAGCTTCAGTCATTAATAGAAAACTGAGGGACTTTCTTAGGATGGAATTGGTTGGATGCAAAGTGAGACGTACTGAAGTGGAACAAGAAGAAAGAATTTTCTTAAGAAAGAAGAATTGAGAGGACTTAATAAGTGATGAATTCTGAGGACATGAAGACCCCATGGAAAATTTGAAAGGCTTTGTACCTTATGTAATCGGGATAAGAACAGTTTATAAATCAGCTTGCAACTTTGTATCTTTGCTATCCACTGCGGTGGTGCCCAACTGAGTTGCGAAATTAAAGCAAACTTAACGTTATCCACAAACTTTATTGATTTTTTTTTTACAGGGATTTGAATGTGCCCTGCTTTGAAATGGTAGCCTCCCCTATAGGTCCACACTACTGGACACTGGGGCATCCAGAGGGCTATCATTGTAATGATGGGGGGAAATCAAGAGTATTTTAGGATGTAAATAATTATTTGGGTTTTTTTCCAGCTCTGATGTGGTTGCCCTGGATTCACCTAAAGCTACCAATGCAGCTAATAAATGTAGAAAATTATTTGAAATGAATTTTTTGGATGGTTTTCCCCTGCCCGCTCCAGCTTTTCTCAGATATACAGTCCAAAAGAGCCTTCCTTCCCAGTAGCTGGTACTCAACTCTTTAATTTTAAACTGAATTGCAAATCCAGATGACTAACCAGCTCCAAGAGAAAACTTCCAAGGGGCATTTATGAATCAGTACCTGTAAGGACTCTCAGGAATGCATTTATACTTTTATAAACTCCGTGATATCAAGATATAGACTTGGGGGGGACGGATACTCAGTCGCTATTTAGTTTCAATAAAAGGAAGGTGATCACCTTATTTACACCATTTCTATATGGGCTATGAGCAGACTGGCAGGCAGTAGGACTCTAAGTTTAGCACAGTGCAGTTATACTTACTGTCCTTCTCTTTAATTGCAGCTGTGATTTCTGAATTATGTTCACCACCCCTTGTAGTCTGTGAGGACCTGCTCAGACCTTCATAGCTAGTCTACACATTCATTTAAAATGGCAGTAGATCTGAGCTTGTCGGCACTACCTGACTACATGAGAAAATCAGAGTGTAACGCTGGTCTCTTAGTCAAAGGGTCTCACTGACCAGCTGTGAGGATGGGACAAGGGGATGCAGAGAAATACCAGTATGAAGTTTGCTCAGGCACCCGAAAGACTGCAATGTGTGGGGAGAGGGAGGCTGTGCAGAAATTACATCTCTAGAAGGGATTCTGCTACCGACAGGGAGAAGCCATGGTCCAGGAGATAAAAGCAAGCTTTTGCAGTCAGGAAATCACATTTACATTCTGGATGTTCGAAATTAAACACAGGGAACAGTGTTGAATTTGGGCAGTTGTAACCCATTCTCAGAGCTTAAAGCTTTATTTTGAAGATGTGACAAACAACAGTGTACTGAATGAAAGTGGAGGGAAAAAAATCCCAAGCAAGTTGATATTGTTTAAATAATACACTCTATTTTATTGTGTCTTCAAATAGTTTAACCTTTATGCTACAGATTTGTTTCAAAAACCCCAGGTCTCATCTTGCACCAAAAATATATATATATATATGTAACACTTTTATTATTATTTTTCTCCAAAGACCATTAAATACTAGATGGAAAATGAGAACTAAATAATGAGTGTTGAGAAGAATCAAATTTTTTAACGTTTTTAACAATTATATTCTGAGCAATGATTCATCTTCACTACAGAAGGTTCCAAGTTCACACTCCAGCAATTCAGGAACTGCTAAACCATGAAGGGCTTGCTTGAGTCAATGCACACTGAACTCAATGGAAAGCCCTGCATCAACACCAACAGGTTCTGGATCAGGCCCCAAGTGCATTGGTTCTTAGCCATACAACAGTTAACATTTCTCTTTCCTGCTGAGAAGAGCAAAATCGTCCAGGCACCTTTTGCTCTCCTTAAAACAAACAAACACACACCACTATCCCCCCAAAAAACAAGGAAAAAACCCCCAAAAACACCCACACAAAAAAACCCAAAACAAAACCACTTCCTAACTATCCAGTTATTGCACTTTTCAGATCACTACCCTTTCAAATTTATGAAGAATAAGAGAAAATATGTAGTGTTCTAAATAAAAGAAAATAAAACCTGCATCAGACTACAGTACATGATTTGTTTAAACAAATGCAGTGCACAATTGGAGGAAGTTTGGTTAGGATGCTGTAGTTTATATATATACATGGAGCACTCTGTGCTGGGTTAGGAATTGGCTGGATGGCCCAGCCCAGAGAGTGGTGGTGAATGGTGTCTCATCCAGTTGGCGACCGGTCACCAGTGGTGTCCCCCAGGGATCGGTGTTGGGTCCCGTCCTATTTAATATCTTTATTGATGATCTGGATGAGGGGATTGAGTCCATCATCAGCAAGTTTGCAGATGATACCAAGCTGGGAGGAAGAGTTGATATGTTAGAGGGTAGGATGGCCCTACAGAGGGACCTGGACAGATTGGAGAGCTGGGCTGATTCTAATGGGATGATGTTTAATAAGTCCAAATGTCGGGTACTTCATTTTGGACACAACAATCCCATGCAGAGCTACAGACTGGGGACAGAGTGGCTGGAGAGGAGTCAGGCAGAAAGGGACCTGGGAGTGCTGGTGGACAGGAAGCTCAACATGAGCCAGCAGTGTGCCCAGGTGGCCAAGAAGGCCAATGGCATCCTGGCCTGCATCAGGAATAGTGTAGTGAGCAGGACCAGAGAAGTTATCGTCCCCCTGTACTTGGCACTGGTCAGGCCTCACCTTGAATATTGTGTCCAGTTCTGGGCCCCCCAGTTTGGGAAAGATGTCAGGATACTGGTATGTGTTCAGAGGAGGGCAACGAAGATGGTGAAGGGGCTGGAGCACAAGCCCTATGAGGAGCGACTGAGGGAGTTGGGGCTGTTTAGTGTGGAGAAGAGGAGGCTCAGGGGAGACCTCATTGCTCTCTACAACTACCTAAAAGGAGGTTGTAGTCGGGCAGGGGTTGGTCTCTTCTCTCAGGTGACCAGGGACAGAACTAGAGGGCATGGACTCAAGCTTCGTCAGGAAAAGTTTAGGTTTGATATGAGGAAGAAGTTCTTCACTGAAAGGGTGATTGGCCATTGGAATGGGCTGCCCAGGGAGGTGGTGGAGTCACCGACCCTGGAGGTGTTTAAGGGGAGACTGGATGAGGCACTGAGTGCCATGGTTTAGATGATGGGTTGGTGTTAGTGTTGGTGTTAGTGTTGGCTTATAGGTTGGACTCGATGATCTCGGATGTCCTTTCCAACCTTGTGATACTGTGATACTGTGATATACAAAGTGAAAAACAAGAGTTTGAATTTTTCATGGAAGGACTACAAATGGGCCCCTGCAGTTTTCTTCAAAACTGATCCTTAAAAGACTTTGTGGAATAGGAAAAAGCAGCCACACTAAATCACTGTTCCAAAGTTACCTTTACAGCATGTGTGTTAGCCCACTAAAACGACAGCTGAGTTGCATGAATAAAAATACAAGGAGAAAAGACCGACAGCCACTACTGATATAGTGTTCCAATAGTACAGGGTTTTTCCCTACAGCAATTCTAATGGGCTCCATCCACGTGTCATTCCCTCCCACCCCCAGAGAAAGAAATCAGTCACTAGAAGCACCACATAGATTTTTCTGGCCATGCAATACACAAGTTCAATGTTTTAGAAAGCTTGAAATTGAGTATCAATCCCTTACCTAGCTGTTCTTTAAAGTGTAGTTATAACCATTCTGCTTATTAAAAAAAAAAGCTGTTTGTTACTAACTATACCACCACTACTGTTTTTTTCTCTTTAAATTATGTGACATTTTATTTTTTGCCTACAGATAAAATTATTGAAAGCAAAATACATTTAGAAAAACAGAATTTCCCATGTCCTGACTACACTCTGTTCAGCCTTTAATGGAAAAAAATCTGATGATAGAGCTGTACAAAATTTCCACTAGGAACATTTTGAATACAAAGGAACATTTTAATTGCACAACAGACATTTAAAGTGAATATCATCTTGTTAAAGTCTAATCTTTGGGTTTTGCTTTGGGAAAGGCTCAAAATGACAGATGAGGGGCAGGAATTTCCATATACACTACAGAAACTACAGCCCGTTAAAGTAAGTAGTTCCACTGATTTTGGTAAATATTCTAGTAGAAAGGTTTCCTGGATTGTACTCCCAAAATAATTCCAAAACTATCATAAGACCTAAAGCCAGAAAACGGTGCAGATCTAAGCTGGGGTGTTTGGGGGAAGGGATGTTGTTGTTTGGTTTGGTTTTTTTTTAGAAAAAAAACACCACAAACACACACCCCACAACCTTAAGCTCTGATCCTGCAACACCTTTTAGAACAAAGTTTTAAGCACTCAAATGACCCCACAAGATTCAGCAACCTGTCTGAGCTGAATACTATGCATCTGCTAAAGCACTTTGCCATACTGGGGCTTTGGAAGTTGTTTCTTTTTCTTTGACATGGTGAATGAAGCAAATAAGCAACAGTAAAAATCAGGACTGTGAGCAAAATGTTTCAGTTTTCTCCTTCTCCAGGCAAGACTCAGATATAGGTAAAAATGTTCAGCTGGGCCTTTTTATGACTTTTCTTTTTCTTGTGCTTTTGCAATAATCATCTGCTAGTTAAGTCACTACTATTATTATTATTTTAAACCGTAACAAGCTATGGGAAATGGTCAGTGAAACACAGTAGTCAAGCAGACAGAAGAATCAGCATTGAAAAAAGTGTAAATTATAAATTACATTGAAAATAAAAATAATTAAAAGCTATTCATTTCAATTTGTACTAAAGACAGTCCCTTCTGCTGGTAACATAACCGAAACAGCTTGGGTAGAAATGTTCTTGGCCCAATTTTTGGAAGTGTTGAATATCCCCAGTTCCACTGAAATCAGCGAGGACACAGCATTTCTCAAAATCACTGATGCAAAACACTAACTTCTACTAACAAACTACATGTACTGATAAATTAAAAATGTACTGAAGTTGAAGGTGGGAAAGGGTGGAAGGACATAAGTTTGCACACAGTTATTTCTTCAGATTAACACACACACATTAGTAACTGTATATGTGTTTTAAATTCAGTGCTATTGGGTTTTAATTCTGGGAGGAATCCTCCTTTGAGAGGGCTAAAACATTTTAAATTACATTAAAATTATACAACATTCTTATGGAAATGAAAAAATTCATGAGTGTGAATTTCGTAATGCCAGGAACAAGGCTTCTGAAGCTGAAGTTTTAACAATGAATTTCTGTGCCATTTCTGATGTGGGGACAGAAAAACAGTGATGCTGCATTACAGTAGATATTTGCGTCTGGTATCCTCATCCAAAGTGAGGTCTACTACTTCTGGAGGTGAAGACCAATTCTGCTGGGGAGTCACAGCTGTCCATGATGGCGCTTGCTGCGTGTTAATGTACTGTGAGCCTGAGCCATGCTTCCAGGAAGACACACTCTGAATCACACCTTCCCTGGGATGCGCACACCTGTAGGCAAGGCAAAACACACAAAGGATTAAATCTCCTATTGAATTCAGGCACATGATTCTTAGCTGTAGTGTTTTATCACTTGGACATCTGGTTAACATGTGCCTCTCCAAAACGTCCTCGTGGATTTTCCATTTGTAGAATCCATGACATTTTAATATCCAGTAACAGAGGGGAGACTTAAACTTGGGTGTAGTGGTGGGGATTAAAATATTTTGAAGAACTGAATTTTGCCAGTGGGTGTAAAGTGCTATTCACAGTATCACAGTATCACAAGGTTGGAAAGGACCTCTGAGATCATCAAGTCCAACCTATAAGCCAACACTAACACCAACACTAACACCAACCATCATCTAAACCATGGCACTCAGTGCCTCATCCAGTCTCCCCTTAAACACCTCCAGGGTCGGTGACTCCACCCCCTCCCTGGGCAGCCCATTCCAATGACCAATCACCCTTTCAGTGAAGAACTTTTTCCTCACATCAAGCCTAAACCTTCCCTGACGAAGCTTAAGTCCATGCCCTCTAGTTCTGCCACTGGTCACCTGAGAGAAGAGACCAACCCCTGCCTGACTACAACCTCCTTTTAGGTAGTTGTAGAGAGCAATGAGGTCTCCCTTGAGCCTCCTCTTCTCCAGACTAAACAGCCCCAACTCCCTCAGTCTCTCCTCGTAGGGCTTGTGCTCCAGCCCCTTCACCATCTTCGTTGCCCTCCTCTGGACACATTCCAGTATCCTAACATCTTTCCCAAACTGGGGGGCCCAGAACTGGACACAATATTCAAGATGAGGCCTGACCAGTGCCAAGTACAGGGGGACAATAACGTCTCTGGTCCTGTTCACTACACTATTCCTGATGCAGGCCAGGATGCCATTGGCCTTCTTGGCCACCTGGGCACACTGCTGGCTCATGTTGAGCTTCCTGTCCACCAGCACTCCCAGGTCCTTTTCTGCCTGACTACTCTCCAGCCACTCTGTCCCCATTTTTTTTTTTTATAAAAAAAAAATTTACTCACCATTTTAATACTGCCAACAACTATAACAGATTGAAACTGTACACATAAACTGTCCCAAGGCAATGGTTCAGCAAAGGAATGTACTGACAGGTTATGAACGTTGCTACAGTAAAAACAATGGCAAACAGGAATTTGGCACCACATATACAAAGTAAAGGCATGCTCGTCAATACAGTCTGGGAGTCTCAGAACAGAAAAGACCATGGTAGATGCAGAATGAGGTGCAATCTTTACAAAACTGCCCACTGGTTTGGACCAAACAGAACAGGAATCTCAGTGGTTGCTCGAGTAGCTCTGCGGCCGCGCGCATTGCCCGTCGGGGTTGGAGCTCAGCATTTCCCCTGTCCAAGGGGTGCAGCCCCCATGCACCCTCACCATGAGGCTGCCTTTATGCTTTACCATGCAGAACGCCTCTATGTGGCACAAAGCAGCCTCACCCCTAACCATAAGCTACAAAGATTCACTCCTCCTGCTGCAGGAGCTCCTTTCCAAAGCCCTGCGTAGCAGGACGGTAACGAACTACACATCAGAAAAAGCCAAAGCTATCGCCGTAAGAGCTCTAAGGATCCTTTAAGTAGTTGCAGAAATATTAAATCTTGACCATACCAAGTGTTAAAAACAAAGAGTTCCTGCTAAGAGGAATACTTTCTGCATGATCTGGTCACATGTGCATAGTTAAGTGATTTCTTTTTTTTTTCTTTGCCATTTTTTTATTTTTAAAACAAGATTTGTTTGCAAATAAAGAAATAAAATTTAGTAAAGTTACAGTTTTTTTCTTGATGGAAAAAACCTTAAAAACAGACTAGTGGTGGCTTGTTAACCAAAGAAAGAGAGAAAGCTACATATTGAAGGCCTGGAATCCAGCACCTCAACTCCACAACAGCTGTACACATCTGCAATCACGCCATCCAAACGATGCTGGGATGATCTAATCCCACTAAGAGTTGTCCCACCTTGACCTAACCTCAACATCCCATATCAATAAAAAGGTCCCTAAGACAAAGGATTGTGCTAAAGAATGCAACGATTCTGCATGCTGTTTTCATTTCCCTGGTCCTGTTCATGCTTGCAGCTGGCCCCAGAGGCAGCAAAAGAGTCTGGTTCACATCATAAAAGCTCCTTCCCACAGCCCTTCCTCCTCAATAGAGGCCGCACTCCTTCAGGTTGTTTTTAATGATAACATCTGTGACAGCATCAAACACAAACTGCACGTTCTTGGTGTCGGTGGCACAGGTGAAGCGTGTGTAGATCTCCTTGGTGTCTTTTCTCCGGTTCAGATCTTCAAACTGACACTGGATGTAGGCAGCAGCTTCCTCGTACGTGTTGGAACCTGTGTACTCAGGATAGCAGATGGTCAGTGGGCTTTTCTTGATCTTCTCCTCAAACAGGTCTTTCTTGTTCAAGAAGAGAATGATGGATGTGTCTGTGAACCATTTGTTGTTACAAATGCTGTCAAACAGTTTCATGCTCTCATGCATCCGGTTCATCTCCTCGTCCTCTGCCAAGACAAGGTCGTAATCGCTGAGGGCCACACAGAAAATAATTGCTGTCACACCTTCAAAGCAGTGGATCCACTTCTTCCGCTCCGACCGTTGGCCACCGACATCAAACATCTTGAAGTACAGGTCCTTGAAGGTGAAAGTGAGTTTCCACAATGCCCGTAGTCTTAACTCTGGTCCGCAGAACATCTTGCTGAGTCGGAATATAGGTCGGCTGGGATATTCTATCCAAGTCATTTAGGTAATACGATGCAGAGTCATTCAGCTGATACTCCCTCGATCTGCTGAAGCAGGTCTGGACCCCAGCATCTCTCCACAACCGCTTTATCACGCCGGCCAGCTCGGCGGTCATCACGCCTTCCACTGCACTCCCAGCCAACACAAACAGCTGGCGGGCATCATCTGCTCTGGCAACTTCCCCAAAGTCTATATTTAGCCTGCCCATGGCTCTTATGATGGCAATGATGGACTGGATTGTATTGCTGTAGACAGCCACTTTATATTCCTTACATAATGGATCCCAAAGTTTGCCCCATCATGTGTAGTACCATGTATTATTCAGAAGCATAGTTTCCTGCTTGCAGTTTTACCTACTGGACTTTTTTAAAAAAAGAAAAATTTTAAATGAGGCTTGATGTGCCTTTATGAAGGCACATGCACTGTATTTCAGGAACCCAAGTTTTCTGCACTGGTCAAATATCCCTGACATGTACATTTTAATTGTTTTAATTTAAGGTAGAGCAATTTATTTTCTCCAGAACTACTTCGGTTATGCTCATCTCTCTTGGCTCTGGGTAGAGTTTCATGAAATAGAAAGAAAAAACTCATTCTCTGAGCTCTAACTTTTTCTCTGAAAATAAATGTCTCATTTCCTTCTTAAGATACACTATTTAGTTTTGCATGTGATGTTCAGAATGACTTTTTTATTACTTCTTCAGTCTTAAAAACACTTAAAGTACATATCTACAAACAATTAGTAAGAAGAGACTAGAACTCTAACAAATGTAGGATTTTTTTTTAAAAAAAGCTTTATTTTAGAGAAGAAATATTTTAAAGCATAACTGACAAGAAAAGCTTGTAGCCAAAGCAAACTAAACATGATGTTTGGTCTCAGGGACTATAAGTCTATTGTTCTGATGCAGAGCAGTCCTCAATGCTTAGGCAAAGCTAATACTAACTTTTCTCCCTGAAGATGACAAAATGCAAGCTATAAATTATCTCATAGAAATGATATCTTGCAGAAATAAAAGTGTTTATCCTCAAAGAAGTCACACAAGCAGTCAATAGCAAATGTTCAATCTAACATTAGCTTAGGGAACGTGCTTTCCAATCTATACCTAAGGGAAGAGACCAAGTAAAGGTAATCAAAAAATGAGGTGAGGAACCCTAGGAAAAACAGAGGAAGACTGTTTTATACACATGCATGATAAGAAAAATAAAATCTATTGGACAAAACTTAAACAAAATGAAAAACAGGACTTGGTGTCCTAAGTAGATGCCAAATAATATTCCAATGATGAGAAACACCACCAATTCAGTAGCAATCTGAAAAACTACAGACAATGGAAAAACTCTAGGG
This sequence comes from Tapera naevia, assembly GCA_033556795.1. Lineage (NCBI taxonomy): Eukaryota > Metazoa > Chordata > Aves > Cuculiformes > Neomorphidae > Tapera > Tapera naevia. The sequence goes on along the minus strand of JAUMJJ010000208.1, from coordinate 594,052 downwards.
TTTCACAACTCATGCCAGTCCAACAACAATATGGAATATGCAGCATAATAAAAAAGTATGAGCAAAAGAACTGAATCCAAACACCATACTAACTAAGCATGCAAAAAAATACTGATCAAAAACCTAAACCTTTTCCAAATGACAACTCTGTCAGAATCCCATCAATACTTCAGTACTGCAAGCCTAGACCTGCAAGAGAAATAAGATTCTGAATAGGATTCAAGCCACTGAAATGTGCGAGTATTCAATAGAGCCAGTAAGAATTAGTCTTTGGGAGATGGCAGATGGTTACATGAACAAAGGAAAGTAAAAATGTGTGCTTTCTATCTGTCTTTGCTGAAATTATTTTGGTCCATATCTACTAAAACTGATTTTAAACAGCAACTCTGTACTTACTTAACATTTCCATTCTTGTACATGGTAAATATTATTGAGGCAAGCTGCTCTTGTTCAATTGCTTCATAATACCTTAAGCCAAGGAAAGATCGTAGGCTAAAGATGAAGAGTAACATCAAAAAATGCCTATCAAGAATAATGGCTGAAGCACAGCTGGACAGCTTTCTATCTAAGCTTGAGAGAAACCTCTGGCTTCCTTACCCTCATCTGTTTTGGGGGTTTAATCTAAAGGGGCTATCTTATAACATTAGCCATTGAAAAGTTGTTAGTATTTTTACAACTACTGATTAATTAAATAAACTGGAAGCTGATTAAATACTTAATATAAGTGCATATTTTGAAAGGAAACAAGAACCCACATAAATATTTTTGTTTATCTATTTGCATATTCACACCACACCCTTAAAATCTGAATTCCTAACAGTGGTTCCTGATGTATATAAATTTGATATTGCAATATTTGGTATTTTAATACTACATATGTTTAGCCTGTTAATGTTTGATATCGAATCAGAAGCTCAATGGCAACATTCTAAAGAAAAACATTCTGATATCACTGTAACCAGGAGAAGAGAAAAAACAAGTGCAACCTTTGCTACCTTTTGGGCATCAGTCATGGATGGATAACTACAGAAGTGGAAGTCAGCAGCTTTTTTTCTTTATTAATTTTGGCAAGACAGATATTCTGATAAAATGAAAGAAATATTAGAAGTGGAAAAAGCAAGAAAAAGGAATTCATACCTGGCATGTTCCTGAACTCCAATAATCTCTACTTCACTATCAGAAGAGGCGATACTAATTTTTTCATTGATCTGGGCATTACCAAAAGAGGTTTTATCACTTGCAAGGAAGCCTGGATCCAAATGACCTATAGATTGGGAAAATGCAGATACAACCAATGTTTAACAGCTTACACAACTCAGAAAAGAAATTTCCCAAGCTAGCAAAAAATAGACTGACACACTGAGATCAGAAAATCTTATTAGATCAAGTTATCCAACTTTCAGTTCATCACCAGGATGACCACGGAATTTATCCAGTCTCTGTAGCTCTAGTGATGGTGTTCTCACACAAATGTGAACAAAGCCTGACAATTGCATCAAGAACACCTGATGTAATTAGGCTTTCCAACTGTTATTTTAAGGCGATGCTAAGAGTTAGACTGTGCCTAAACCTCTTTGAAATAAAGAAACATGACAATCTACTGTCAACAAATCAAACTCAATGATAGTATGGCAAACAAAGCCTATATGCTGGACAGGAACATCACACACACCAAGGGATTTTTTTTTTTTTTTAAATAGGGGAAGCCAGTCAATGAAAAAAAAACAAACCATCCATAAGTTTGTGGTCACAGTGCTTCACATATCTGCTCTAACATTATTACAAATACTTGAAAAAAATATTTTTTCATAATTTTTTTGCAAGTTCAATATACAGAAGTATTGGGGTTTTGTTAAAGTTCCTCAAAACTCTCCAGTTCATCAGTCTGTCAAAAAAACAAGTCTTATCTAAATATTCATAATGAGTGTGGCAGCTTTTATCGTTTCTGCCATTTCTGCCAAATACTGTTAAGAAAATTCTTCACCACAATTAGTGAAGCTGTGTTGTGACATGGAAAACACAAAACAGTCAAAATTATTTCTTTTTACAGAAAATAAAACATTTTAAAAATCAATTAAAAAATAAGATTTCAATAAAAAGAGATATAAGTTAACCTTTGTTTTTTTCCTAAAAAGAAAAAAAATATTCTACTGTCTCTCTTCAGCAGTAACCTAGGGGATACTGGGGAGCCCTGAAGCAGATGAGACTATGTGCTTCTTGGAAACCACTCACTCAGTTGTATTACACAGGGGAAGAAATTTGAGATTAAACGAATAAATTGTGTATATCTAGTTTGACTAGACACCGCTTCAAAGATGAGAGGAGGATGCAATAACGACCAACAAAATTTCAGAAGTGTGCGAACCATAGAATCATTGAGGTTGGAAAAGACCTCTAAGATCATCAAGTCCAACCATCAGCCCAAACCACCGTGCCTACTAAACCATGTCCCAAAGTGCCATTTCTACGTACTTTCTGAAACCCTCCAGGGATGGTAACTCCAACACTTCCCTGGGCAGCCTGTTCCAATACTTCACCACTCCTTTGGTAAAGAAACTTTTCCTAATATCCAATCTAAACCTCCCTTGGCACAACGTCAGGCCATTTCCCCTCATCCTATTGTTTGTTACTTGTGAGAAGAGACCAACACTCACCTCACTACAACCTCCTTTCAGGTAGTTGTAGACAGTGATGAGGTCTCTCCTCAGCTTCCTCTTCTCCAGACTAAACAACCCCAGTTCCCTCAGCCACTCTGCATAGGACTTGTTTTCCAGCCCCTTCACCAGCTTTGTTGCTCTCCTCTGGACACGCTCCAGCACCTCAATATCTTTCTTGTACTGAGGGGCCCAAAACTGAACACAGTATTTGAGGTGTGGCCTCACCAGTGCTGAGTTCAGGGGCACAATCACTTCCCTAGTCCTACTGGCCACATCATTTTTGATACAAGCCAGGATGCCATTGGCCTTCTTGGCCACCTGGGCACACTGCTAGCTCATGTTCTGCCATCTGTCGACCAACACCCCCAGGTCCTTTTCCATTGGGCAGCTTTCCAGCCACTCTTCCCTAGGCCTGTAGTGTTATATGGGGTTGTTGTGACCCAAGTGCAGGACCAAACACTGAGCCTTGTTGAATCTCATAGAGTTGCCCTCATCCTATCCATTCAGACTGTCCAGATCTCTCTGCAGAGCCTTCCTGCCCTCAAGCAGATCAACACTCCTGCTCAATTTGGTTTCATCTGCAAACTTACTGAGGGGGCACTTGATCCTTTCACCCAGATCATTGATGAAAATATTAAACAAGACTGGCCCCAACAGTGAGCCCCGGGGGAATACCGCTTGTGACCGGTCACCAAATGGATTTAGCTCCATTCACCACAACTCCCTGGGCTCAGCCATCCAACCCATTTTTTACCCATCAAAGAGTACACACCATCTCCCTAGGAGAATGCTGTGTCAAAGGTTTTACTGAAGCCTAGGTAGACATCATCCACAGCCTTTCCTGCATCCACTAGGTGGGTTACCTGGTCATAGAAGGATATTAGGTTGGTGAAGCAGGACCTGCCTTTCATGAACTCATGCTGGCTGGGCCTGATCCCCTGGTTAACCTGCACTTGCCTGGTGAGCACGCTCAAGATGAATGGCTCCATAATCTTCCCTTGTACTGAGGTCAGGCTGACAGGCTTGTAGTTCCCCAGATCCTCTTAAAACAAATTACTAGCCCAGGTTAGACTTTTCCTAACATTTAAGTTCAGCAGAGCATTACTTGACAAATATCACTGACTAACAGAAAGTCCCCAAATGGGTCACAGATATTTCTTTAATAGAAGTGGCTAGGCACACTGTGAAACATGAAATTGGAAGTGGTCAGAGGCTTTGATTTGTGTGCTGCCAATGCAAACAGGGAGCTTTACGTGATTACCTCACCCATGAGTTGCATCGCCCCACTCCTGAACATCACTGCTGCTATAGCACAGGCAGCAAAACAGCAACACAATCCTTGGTGACCGGTTCACAGAAACTGGTATGGATATCAACCTGCCTTAATATATTGTATTAATGCATTAATGACCTACCACCATTGCTGGACAGGGTAATGTCTAGCAGAGAGGCAAAGCAGACCAGCTTTAAAATAGTGCCCAAATGAATCCCCAGAAGTATAACTGGGAGCCACCAAAGAGCTTTCATTTATTACCATAGGTTTAAGTTCAGACAACAAAAAGGTAAATTAGAAGCAGAGAAATCATGATTAACAGAGGCCATCGAAGGCTGGGTGATTTCACACTCAGCTCATTTCTAGACCTAGCACTCACCCTCTGCTCACCGTGTAGGAGGAAAATCAGGGAAGCAAAAGCCCAGCTGGAGCTCAAATTGACCACTTCTGTTAAGGACAATAAGAAGAGTTTTTATAAATACATCAATGGCAGAAAGAAGGGCGGCAGCGACCTCCACTCCTTGTTGGATGTGGAAGGAAATATAGTAACCAGAGATGCAGAGAAGGCTGAGGTACTTAATGCCTTCTTTGTCTCAGTTTTTAACAGCAAGGATGTCAGCTCGCTTGACAGTTGGCCCTCTGAAGAGGTTGATGGGGGCAGGGTGAAATATGGCCCTCCTGCAATCCATGAGGAGGAGGTTAGAGACCTGCTAAGCCACTTGGACCCTCATAAGTCAATAGGGCCGGATGGGATCCATCCTAGGGTGTTGAGAGAGCTGGCGGATGAGCTTGCTAAGCCGCTCTCCATCATCTTTCAGCAGTCCTGGCTCACTGGAGAGGTCCCGGAAGACTGGAAGTTGGCCAATGTGACGCCCATCCACAAGAAGGGCCGTAAGGATGATCCAGGTAATTACAGACCTGTCAGCCTGACCTCGGTCCCAGGTAAAATCATGGAGAAGATAATCCTGGGTGAAATCATGCACCACCTGCAGAACGGTCAAGAAATCAGGCCCAGCCAGCATGGATTTAGGAGGGGTAGGTCCTGCCTGACCAAACTGATCTCCTTTTACGACCATGTGACTTGCCTGGTGGATGAGAGGAAGGCTGTGGATGTGGTATACCTGGACTTCAGTAAGGCCTTTGACACGGTCCCCCACAGTAGACTCCTAGGGAAGCTGGCAGCTCGTGGCCTAGATGGGAGCACTTTGTGCTGGGTTAGGAATTGGCTGGATGGCTGAGCCCAAAGAGTGATGGTGAATGGTGTTTCATCCAGTTGGCGGCCGGTCACCAGTGGTGTCCCCCAGGGATCGGTATTGGGTCCAGTCCTGTTTAATATCTTTATTGATGATCTGGATGAGGGGATTGAGTCCATAATCAGCAAATTTGCAGATGATACCAAGCTGGGAGGAAGTGTTGATCTGTTAGAGGGTAGGATGGCCCTACAGAGGGACCTGGACAGATTGGAGAGCTGGGCCAATTCTAATGGGAGGATGTTTATTAAGTCCAAATGTCAGGTACTTCATTTTGGACACAACAATCCCATGCAGAGCTACAGACTGGGGACAGAGTGGCTAGAGAGTAGTCAGGCAGAAAAGGACCTGGGAGTGCTGGTGGACAGGAAGCTCAACATGAGCCAGCAGTGTGCCCAGGTGGCCAAGAAGGCCAATGGCATCCTGGCCTGCATCAGGAATAGTGTAGTAAGCAGGACCAGAGAAGTTATCGTCCCCCTGTACTCGGCACTGGTCAGGCCTCACCTTGAATATTGTGTCCAGTTCTGGGCCCCCCAGTTTGGGAAAGATGTTAGGATACTGGAATGTGTTCAGAGGAGGGCAACGAAGATGGTGAGGGGGCTGGAGCACAAGCCCTATGAGGAGCGACTGAGGGAATTGGGGCTGTTTAGCCTGGAGAAGAGGAGGCTCAGGGGAGACCTCATTGCTCTCTATAACTACCTAAAAGGAGGTCGTAGTCAGGCAGGGGTTGGTCTCTTCTCTCAGGTGACCAGTGGCAGAACCAGAGGGCATGGACTTAAGCTTCGTCAGGGAAAGTTTAGACTTGATATGAGGAAAAAATTCTTCACTGAAAGGGTGATTGGCCATTGGAATGGGCTGCCCAGGGAGGTGGTGGAGTCACCGAGCCTGGAGGTGTTTAAAGGGAGACTGGATGAGGCACTGAGTGCCATGGTTTAGATGATGGTTGGTGTTAGTGTTGGTGTTAGTGTTGGGTTATAGGTTGGATTCGATGATCTCAGAGGTCCTTTCCAACCTTATGATACTGTGATACTGTGATACCTCAAAGCCCTTGGTAATTTTGATGTGATACAGGATTTTCCATCTTCTCTGCAAAACTGAGGTGTGTGAAAACCTTTGGGATGTCAAGAATGGATAAACCAGCTCAAAAACTGATAAGCCAGCATCCTTTAAACTTGGTTATTTTCTTGGTCAGCCTCTGGCAGGACAGCAGAAAAAAACACCATGAAGGGCTTTTTCCAGCAGTTTCAAAGGCATGGCTTGCTAAAGAAGGACATCTTCCACCCCCAGCAGCCATTTTATCAGTTTGCGGGATGAGGAAGAATGGGATTGATGACATGAAAAGACCTGATGACTCGCTCCTGGTAGGGATGAAGCATGTGGATAGTGCTATCTCTTCACTAGATGATGGTCTGAGCCTTTGATTATTTTCTAATCTTTAGATAACCATTTCCTTGGGAGCACATCTTGATGTCAATGATGATAGAACAATGGCATGGCCATGGCTGGATCATTGATGGTGCTTCTAGGGCAAGGGTGGTGGCTCTTAAAAATCCCATGAAGAAGAACAGGTCTGGGGTTTTGAAGATCTCAATTCTTAGATGGGCGGAGAAAAAAAGTTGCTTGGGAGACCAGCACAGAAGAAGAGAACCTACCAGGAAAAGTAAAGGTGGAAAAACTAAAGGCAAACAAAGAATGATAGAGAAAGGATGAAAAGGGAGAAGTTTCTCCAGCAGATACCATAGCATCATACCATGCCTGGGAGTAACAGCAACCCAAACCCAGGAGGGGAGTCAGAAAGTGGGGTGTTCCTGGTTCATGAAAGGGCTTTATTTGAGATTTATTTATGCTGACATTTAATTAATATATGCTTATTTGGCTCCTTCATTTTATGCCTCCCCGTAATTTTCTTTTCTGCCTTTTACTCCCTTCTTTTTTTTCTTTTCTCTAAAAAAAAGATAGGCAAGGTAGAGAAAAATCATTATGCGTTTGCTTAAAATTAAAATGAAATATTTCTGCATTTCAATTTTCCAGTTTTATGGGGAGAAAATAAGAAAATGGGGAGAAAAAAAGAAAATGGGGAAAAAATTCACATCCAAAGAACAGCCATTTGGAAGATGAGAAAGAAAACACCGTGCTCCTATTTTTTGCCAGAGCGGATTTCAAGTACACAGCCCAGGACTTTCTCTGGAGGAAAGCAGGAGGCAGTTTTTCCTCTTCCCCCAAGAGTGAATATTTTTAGGAGCTCACAGCTGCTTGGAGGGATCCAGTGCCCACCCATTTCCCTCCTGACCTTGTTTAAGAAGGATCTCAATTTATTGCGGCAAAGGGGGACAGGCAGTTGTGATACCCCCATTTACGTCTCATCATTTTGCTAAAAATGAACTATTTGCATGGGTACAGCAGTCTACAAAATAATGTCATTTTTCTGACATATGATAGTTGTTGCAAAATGGGAGCTGGTGATGTTTCACTGCAGGATATTGGGGCTGATTAAATGCTTCCTTTGAATTGCACCTTTAACTTCACATCCTTGGCATTGACCCTGTGCCTCCCTACAGAGAGGGCAGGGACTGGGCTTTAGGATATTTTGCATCACACTTTTTAAAGAAGAATGGCCCCAAGCACATACTTTCTCCTCCATCCTGCCCATAGTTTTAGAGAGCAGAGGTTTTGGTGTGTTTTCTTTGGTGGCCTCCCTCATGGTCTCCCCATCTCCGTATCCTGCCAGTGGCTTTGGGATGCACCAATGTCTGATGTGTCAGGGCGAAAGGAAAGTCCTCTCCTGGCAACATGCTTGGCAGCAGCCTTGCTGCAAAACCTTGTGTTTTCTGCCATTAATCGAGGACATTGCAATATTTTATCCATGAAATCTGCTCCTTGCTCTCCAGGTGGCTTTGCACTAACTAAAAATAAAGTAAGGTCAACAACCCCTGTCCACATTCCCAGATTATGAGCTGGAAACCCAGAGAAACGAACCTCTGTCGGACCTGTCAGTTATTCATCACAGCTGGGTGATTTAATTCTGGCATTATGTCATTACGATTTGATTGCTTATGTCATATATCATGATCATTAGAATTCTTTTACACTTCCTGGGGTCTGTTTCCTTGCCATGGGATGCATGGGCAGGGTCATGCCAAGGCGACTGACTCCAGCAAAGTTAGGAAAACAAAAAAAATTGATATTTTCACATCCACAAGCCTTTTTGCCTGGTTTTGGGGCTACTTTTCCCCATCCTGGGGGATGGAGTAGAAGGTGTAATGCCAGCCCGGAGCCTCTATCCTCTGGCTTTGGTACCATCTAGTGACTTCCCATGGGCTGCTTCTGAGCTAAAATGTTGGTGGCCAAATTGCAGTAAAAATCACTACTATTTCTTGCTATATTACCTCATTTTCAGACTGGGTGCTGCTGAAACCCCTCACCTCCACCCATACACGACCCTCCTAGCCTTTCTATGGGGCTGGGAGTCAGTCGGGCTGAGCCTGGAGCATCAGGAATTAAGGGAATTCCTCCCTGTGGAACAGGGAATGGGGGAAAAATGGATGTAAAGCTAATTTTGAAGCATTTTTGAGAGCTTTTCTGAGCTTTTTAGTTTTGCTATAGCCTCATGAAAGCTGCAAGCACTAGTCAAGGGCAAGACATCACACTGGCCATCGAAGGCTGGGTGATTTCAGCATCACCCCTGGCAAAAACTTGGCTGTTGCATGTGGTGTTGCTGCTTACTAGAGACTAAAGCATTATAACAACACTTTTTTTTTGGGTGGCAGGGAGCTCAGACTCTCCTGGAAGGCATGCTCCCTGCCTTGTGCCATGCCCAGATGAGACTGCTTTAAAAATATCCCTAATTCTCAATCAACACAAATCGGTGGCAGGAACAGTAAGTTCTTCAGCCGAGCGCTAGATTGGGGCAGGCAGTCCCCCAAGGGAGGGAAAGTCCAAGAGGGAGCCAGGGGCGGGTGACTTCTGACTCCCGGAAGCAGCAGCTCCTACGTGGGCGGGTGACGATGAGGGGGCATTCCTGGAAGCATCAGTGGGAGATTTAAACGGCCCCTAAGAAGCAAACAGGTGCGTGGCTCGTCAGAAGGGCATGGCGAGGCAGTTTTTGTGAAGGCGGGGTGAGCAGTCAGGGCACGGGGGACACTGTCTCGTTCTGAGCTCAGGAGGTAAGTTCAGTCAGTGAGAGGGAGCCCAGCCATGGTATCCACCCGGCAAGAGGCAGCATCCTCTGCACCTGCCAGAAGGGATGCATCAGCCCAGACTGAGCTCCCAGGAAAACATGCAACCATCCACGTATCTGGCTGCAACGAGTGCCACGTGCTTGCACTGGAAACGGGGGGCAGCAGAGGCAACAGCTGTGTAAGGTGTGATCAGGTGGATTATCTCCTCAACCTGGTGGCAGAGCTAAAAGAAGAAATAGATAGGCTAAGGAGCATCAGGGAGTCTGAGCAAGGGATAGACTGGTGGAACCACACCCTGACATCTCTGAAACATTGAACAGAAACAGCCACCAGAAAAAGCCTCTGATCAAAGGGATTTGGTATCCTTCCCCCACCAGGATGTAGACAGGGACTCAAAGGGAAGCAGTGAGTGGAAGCAAGTCCACAAACAGGGCAGCAAGAGAACCCCCTCCTTGCCCACGCCTCCCTGAGTGCCTCTGCACAATAGATACGAGGCGGCTCTCACTGTGGAGGACCACTCAGTGGACAATGTGGGTGCCGATCCGTCTACACCAGAGGAGCGGCCAAGACCAGAACGACACACGCCCCATATCCCTACAACAGCCACAAGGAAGAAAAGACGAGTCATAGTCACAAGAGACTCCCTGATGAGGGGAACAGAGGGGCCAATATGTCAGGCAGACCCTACTCATAGGGAAGTTTGCTGCCTCCAAGGAAGCCGGGTTAGGGATGTCACTAAGAAACTCCCCAGTCTGGTGCAGCCCTCAGCTTACTGCCCGTTACTCCTCTTCCACGTGGGAGGTGACGAAGCTGCAGTGCATAGCCCCAAGGGTGATTAAAAGAGACTTCAGGGCCTTGGGACAGCTACTGAGGGAATCTGGGGCTCAGGTGATTTTTTCCTCCCTCCTTCCAGTTGTGGGCAGTGACACTGGAAGGAACAGATGGGCCCAGTCTATTAACACATGGCTCCGTGGCTGGCATCACCACAATAACTTTGGGGGTTTTGACAATGGAATGGCCTACACAGCACCAGGTCTACAGGTATCAAATGGGAGCCACCTTTCTCAAAGAGGTAGGAGCTTGCAGGGCTCACTGACAGGGCTTTAAACTAGATGTGAAGGGGGAGGGGGACAATATCAGGCTTGTCTATGACAAGCTATGGGATGAAACACAATGGTTAGGGGCACAGGGTGCTAGTATGGGCCCTCCACCTTGTGGAGATGAGCTGAGGGCTCCTGAGGTAGTAGGAAACAACAAGGAAACCTCCATGGAACACCTTATGGGGAATACAAGGTGTTCCACTGAGAAGGTGACACAGCCAACAGCCCAGCAGAAGTGCCTCTGCACAAACGCATGCAGCTTGGGCAAGAAACAGGAGGAGTTGGAAGCCACCGTGCTGCTGGAAAGATACGCTCTGAATGCAGTTACTGAAACTTGGTGGGATGTATCCCATGACTGGAGTGTGGCTATCAATGACTACAGGCTGTTCAGAGGGGACAGGCTGGGAAGGAGGGACGAAGGCATCGCCCTCTATATTAGGAAAAGGACAGAGTGTGAAGAGCTGTCCCTGAAGAATAGCCACGAACAGGTCATGTTGAAAGCTTATGGGTAAGAATAAGAGAGCAAGGCAACAAAAGCAACCTTGTGGTTGGTGTCTACTACAGGTCACCAGATCAAGGGGAGCCTACTGATGAAGCCTTCTTCCTCCAGCCACAGAAGGCTTCACGCTCGCAAGCTCTCGTCCTACTGGGGGACTTCAACCACTGCGACATCTGCTGGAAAAGCAGCACAACGAGCTGTAGGCAATCCAGGAGACTCCTAGAGTGCATCAAAGATAACTTCTTAACCCAGGTAACAGACACCCCTACCCAAGGGGATGCAATACTGGACCTGATGGTCACCAATGCAAGGGAGCTCATCGGTGCTGTCAAGATCAGAGGCAGCCTGGGTTGCAGTGATCACACACTGGTGGAGTTCAAGGTGCTGAGGGATATGGGACAGGCGAGGAGTAAAGTCAGGACCCTAAATTTCAGGAAAGCAAAACTCCAACTCTTTAAGGAGTTAGTCAGTAGGACCCCCTGGGAAACTGTCCTCAGGGATGAGGGAGCAGAACAGAACTGGCAGACCTTTAAGGATGTTTTCCACAGAGCACAAGAGTGCTCAGTCCCCAGATGTAGGAAATCAGACAGGGAAGGGAAGAGACCAGTGTGGCTGAGCCGAGACCTGCTGGTCAAAGTGAAGAGCAAGAAGGAGCTGCACAGGCAGTGCAAGCAGGGACAGGGAACCTGGGAAGAGTAGAGGGACGCTGCCCAGTTGTGTAGGGATGGGGTCCGGAAGACCAAGGTGCACCTGGAGCTGAACTTGGCAAGAGAAGCAAAGAATAACAAGAAGGGCTTCTACAGGTCTGTCAGCCACAAAAGGAAGGTTAAAGAAAGCGTACCCCCACTGATGAACCAAAATGGTGACCTCGTATCAACAGATGAGAAGAAGGATGAGGTACTCAACAACTGTTTTGCCTCAGTCTTCACTGGCAACCGCTCTCCTCACCCCTCCTGGATCAAGGATCAACAAGATGGGGACCAGGGGGGTAGAGTCCCTCCCACTGTAGGGGAAGATCAGGTTTGTGATCACATGAGTAACCTGAACGTATATAAGTTTATGGGATCTGATGAGATGCATCCCAGAGTCGTGAGGGAACTGGCTGATGTGGTTGCCAAGCCACTCCCCATAATATCTGAAAAGTCCTGGCAGTCAGGGGAAGTCCCTGGTGACTGGAAGAAGGGCAACATTGTGTCCATTTTTAAAAAGGGTAGAAAGGAGGACCCTGGGAACTACTGACCTGTCAGCCTCACCTCTGTGCCTGGGAAGATCATGGAACAGATCCTCCTAGAAGCTATGCTAAAGCACATGGAGGACAGGGAGGTGATTTGAGGCATCCAGCATGGCTTCTCCAAGGGAAAGTCCTGCCTGACCAACCTAGTGGCTTTCTATGATGATCACATAAGTAGACATGGGAGAAGCACTGGATGTCATCTATCTGGACTTCTGTAAAGCCTTTGACATGGTCCCCCACAACAGCCTTCTCTCTAAATTGGAGGGATATGGATTTGATGGGTGGACGGTTCGGTGGATAAGGATGTTTGCATTCAGAGAGCATTGGTCAACGGCTCGATGTCCAGATGGAGACCCGTGACAAGTGATGTCCCTCAGAGGTCCATAGTGGGACCAGTGCTGTGTAATATTTTCATTAATGATATAGACAGTGGGATTGAGTGCACCCTCAGCAAGTTTGCAGATGACACCAAGCTGAGTGGGCAGTGATCACACCAGAAGGACGGGATGTCATCCAGAGGGACCTGGACAAGCTGGAGAAGTGGGCCTGTGGGAACCTCATGAGGCTCAATAAGGCCACATGCAAGGTCCTACACCTGGGTCAGGGCAATCTGTGGTTTCAATACAGACTGGGAGACGATGTGATTGAGAGCAGCCCTGTGGAAAAGGACTTATGGGAGCTGGTTGATGAGAAGCTCGAAGTGACCCGGCAATGTGCACTCACAGCCCAGAAGGCCAACCGTGTCCTGGGCTGCATCAAAAGAAGCATTGCCAGCAGGTCAGGGGAGGTGATTCTGCCCCTCTACTCCACTCTCATGAGATCCCACCTGGAATATTGTGTCCAGTTCTGGAATCCCCAACATAAGAAGGACACGGAACATTTGGAACAGGTCTAGAGGAGGCCACGGAGATGATCAGAGGGTTGGAGCACCTCTGCTATGAGGACAGACTTAGAGAGTTGGGATTGTTCAGCCTGGAGAAGAAAAGGCTCCAGGGAGACCTCATAGCAGCCTTCCAGTACCTGAAGGGGGCTACAGGAAAGCTGAGGAGGGACTTTTTACAAGGGCCAGTACAGATAGGATGAGGGGGAATGGCTTTAAATTGGAAGGGGGGAAGATTTAGATTAGACATTAGGAAGAAATTCTTCATGATGAGGGTGGTGAGACCCTGGCACAGGTTGCCCATGGAGGTTGTGGATGCCCCCTCCATGGAAGTGTTCAGGTTGGATGGGGCCTTGAACAGCCTGGTCTAGTGGGAGGAGTCCCTGCCCATGGCAGGGGGGGTTGAACTAGATAGGCTTTAAGGTCCCTTCCAACTACGGGGACAACTCTCCACGAGGAAGGTTAGGGTCTCTCCACATAGAGTTGGCCATGACGAGTTGTCCCATGGGGATTTGGCCTAGACCTGAGATGGGGTTTTTAATGGCCTGATTCTGTGTTTCAGCAGCATTCCAGTCCCAGAAAAAGATCCTCAAATGCTCTCACAGAGCGTGGAGGATGGTCAGACATGCACCAGGGGCTCATCTTCCTTTTGCAGTGGAGGAGAAAAAATAAACAGCATTTTCAACTTCCCAAGTTTTGCCCAATACATGCTGTGAGCTTCCTTTTGAAATTATCCCTCTTTTCATCAAGATTTTCTCACTATGTTTTCTCTCTTGCTCTGGGTGTCTTAAACCTCCAGCTAGCTCTTCACCTTCCCACCTTTGTCTGGCTTGAGTCTGCCCTGGATTGCCTCAAAGGTGACCTGCACCCATCTCTCCACCTCTGCAGGGGACAGTGGTTTTCATACCTTGGGGGAATCCATGGGGGAACCCACCCTGACTGATTATAATAAGGTGGAAAAAAAACCAAACTCTAAACGGCTTTAAATTGGAAGGGGGAAAGATTTAGATTAGACATTAGGAAGAAATTCTTCATGATGAGGGTGGTGAGACACTGGCACAGGTTGCCCAGGGAGGTTGTAGATGTCCCATCCCTGGCAGTGTTTGAGATCAGGTTGGATGGGGCCTTGAACAGCCTGGTCTAGTGGGAGGAGAACCTGTCCATGGCAGGGGGGTTGGAACTTGATGATCTTTAAGGTTCCTTCCAACTCAAACCATTCTATGATTCTATAATAATGGAACATCTCTTTCAAAATCAGCCACATACTTGTATTTCTTTAAGCCTTAGAGACTGAAAAGTAGCTCAGAGCTATCAGGACACTTCCAATGTAGGTGCTCTCTTTGTTATGGTTTGAGTTAACTGAGGTGACTCTGACTCTGGCTCAGCCTTAGTCTAAAGTAACTTCATTTTCTGACAGCTAACTGCATGTTTTTCCGACAGTTTCTCTCTAGCAGTGTTAACGCGGTGCATTGGTATGCCTTTGCTTATACTTATACAAGTTCTAACAGCTGACATATGGATGATGGGATTTTTGGCAGTCAATGGATATGCAGTCCTCTATTGTATTTTGTGGACTATTAATTGGAAGCCTTGGGTAAAAGCAATTAACATTGGTCTTATCCTAAGCACGATTTATGTGGCAATATTTGTAATAGGCTATTCTCGTAAGATTCATGATCTCAAAATACCTTATGATGCCTTTGTGGAATTCTGTTTACAGCTCGTTTTCTCAATGTGGCACGTGAGACAGAAGATATGTTATGGTTTAGTTGCTGTAACTTGGCAGTTATGGATTTTAAGCACTGGTTAAAAGTGATACTCGTTATTTGTGGTCGCATTGTAATATACCTTGTGATGTGTGTAACTGTGGCCTTATGTGAGAATCTTGGGAGTTACTTAGAGAGCTTTGTGTTTAATTACGCTGTTGACCTTGTCTGGGATAAGAATGATATTGAGCTTAGCTACCAGTCAGAGGAGCTAAACTGGAGGAACTACATTTCCTTATATTATATTGAGCTGATTCCACTAGATTTTGATCTAATCAGCAAAATTTTGTTCAAGTGTATCGTTTTCCAGATGGGATATCTTATACCAGAGCAGGGATCATGCAATTACCTTATCCCTTAGGAGTTTCTTGCTTCAATAAGAGGTCCTATAAGATGCAAACTTAAGAAACATAAGACAGCTACTTGACCTAAATTTGTGTCAGTGGCCACAAACACCATGGATACGCTTACTGATTCTATACTGGTGCCAGTCGCTCCTGTGAAGAAGAGGAAATACAAACAAACCTCAGCAGAGGAGATGAAACAGCCTGATAAGGCAGTTAGCAAGGATGATGGTGAAGAAGGAACAGCTCCTATTCCAGAGCAAGAGGAAGATCCAGAAGAGGTTCCTTCACAGCAACCAAAGACTTCTTCAAAATTGCCAAGTTCTTCACAGCAACCACAGAGTCCTTCACGACCATCAAGTCCTGCACAACTGCCAGTTCCACCACACCCATCGAGTCCTTTAGGATTTCAAAGTCCATCACAACCGACAAGTCTTTTACCATTGCCCAGTTCTGTACGACCATCAAATCTTCCACAACAAAAAGGTCCTTCGAAATCAGTGACATCACAGGATCAGTAGATGAATAATTCAGGACAATCAAAACCAGAGGCAAACAGCAGATCCTTATGTATGAAGGAGTTGCGACTTCTAAAAAGAAGACTTTAGATGTCTTGATGGTGAGCCAATTGTTTCCTTGTTGCTCTGGTGCTGGGACAATGGAGCTGATACCATAGACTTAGATGGAAAAGAAGGTAGGCAGATGGAACCCCTAGCCAGAGACAGAGGAATTAACAAGGCACTTTGGAAACAGACAAACATCCTTAGCCTCTGGAGATGACTCTTGTCAGCTGTAAGGGACAGGTATCCCTATTGAATGCTGCCCAATCCTTTGGACCACCATGGAGAAAAATATTAAGTACTTGAGAGAACTGGTTGTGCGAGAATTGATCTATAGCACATGGTGAGCAATTACAGACCCTGATGAATTACCATATCACCGAGCTATGTTGTGGAAGTTTGTGCAGAGCGCCCCACCGACGCATTCCCATACACTGTCAACAATGATTTAGGGAGATACTACTGGTAATCCAACAGTGGGTGAAGTGGTTGACAAACTCCGACAACATGAAGACAGTCTCGCTCGACCTACACAGGCCTATGTCTCGGCTCTGGAGAAATCATCTGAAAAAATAACCAAAGGATTTGACAAACTTTGCTAAATTACAGTATCACAGTATCACAGTATCACAAGGTTGGAAAGGACCTCTGAGATCATCAAGTCCAACCTATAACCCTACACTAACACCAACACTAACACCAACCATCATCTAAACCATGGCACTCAGTGCCTCATCCAGTCTCCCCTTAAACACCTCCAGGGTCGGCGACTCCACCCCCTCCCTGGGCAGCCCATTCCAATGGCCAATCACCCTTTCAGTGAAGAACTTCTTCCTCACATCAAACCTAAACCTTCCCTGACGAAGCTTGTGTCCATGCCCTCTAGTTCTGCCACTGGTCACCTGAGAGAAGAGACCAACCCCTGCCTGACTACAACCTCCTTTTAGGTAGTTGTAGAGAGCAATGAGGTCTCCCCTGAGCCTCCTCTTCTCCACACTAAACAGCCCCAACTCCCTCAGTCGCTCCTCATAGGGCTTGTGCTCCAGCCCCTTCACCATCTTCGTTGCCCTCCTCTGGACACATTCCAGCATCCTGACATCTTTCCCAAACTGGGGGGCCCAGAACTGGACACAATATTCAAGATGAGGCCTGACCAGTGCCGAGTACAGGGGGGCGATAACTTCTCTGGTCCTGCTCACTACACTATTCCTGATGCAGGCCAGGATGCCATTGGCCTTCTTGGCCACCTGGGCACACTGCTGGCTCATGTTGAGCTTCCTGTCAACCAGCACTCCCAGGTCCTTTTCTGCCTGACTACTCTCCAGCCACTCTGTCCCCAGTCTGTAGCTCTGCATGGGATTGTTGTGTCCAAAATGAAGTACCCGACATTTGGACTTATTAAACATCATCCCATTAGAATCGGCCCAGCTCTCCAATCTGTCCAGGTCCCTCTGTAGGGCCATCCTACCCTCTAACAGATCAACCCTTCCTCCCAGCTTGGTATCATCTGCAAACTTGCTGAAGATGGACTCAATCCCCTCATCCAGATCATCAATAAAGATATTAAACAGGACTGGACTTCAGAGGGCCAACTGTCAAGCGAGCTGACATCCTTGCTGTTGAAAACTGAGGCAAAGAAGGCATTAAGTACCTCAGCCTTCTGTGCATCTCTGGTTACTATATTTCCCTCCACATCCAACAAGGAGTGGAGGTCGCTGCCGCCCTTCTTTCTACCATTGATATATTTATAAAAACTCTTCTTATTATCCTTAAAAGAAGTGGCCAATTTGAGCTCCAGCTGGGCTTTTGCTTCCCTGATTTTCCTCCTACACGACTTAACAACATCCTTGAACATGACCTGGCTTACGTCCCCTTCTTCCAACGATGATACATCCTCTTTTTCTTACTTAGTTCCTTCAGAAGTTCCCTACTCATCCAGGCCGGCCGTCTGCCCGTATGACTCTTCTTACAACACACTGGGACAGCCCGCTCCTGCGCCTTCAAGATTTCATTCTTGAAGTGTATCCAGCCTTCCTGGACCCCCTTGCCTCTAAGAGCTATTTCCCAGAGTACTTTCCTGACCAGTTCCTTAAATAATCCAAAATCTGCCCGCCGAAAGTCCAGCTTTCCTTTTTACATTGTTTAGAGAGAACTCAATTATCTCATGATCACTACACCCCAGACAGCCTCCGACAACAACATCACCCACCAGCCCTTCTTTGTTTGTAAACAGCAGGTCAAGAAATTGTCTGATAGGGACAGATCACACTTTTCATAGACCCACAAATCAGCCATTAAGAAGAAACGTTGTCCTACAAAACCAGCTGGAAAAAATCAGAAAACACCAAAACGTACCCTATGCTTTTTCATAGATGACCATGGAGAAGACATGAGGAGATGGGATGGACAACCTACTGCTGCCCTTGAGTCACGAGTTTGTAAGTTACAAGGAAAGTCACATAATGGTTCTTTCCAGAAAAATGTTGCTCCAGTTTCCAGTGGATTGAAACCTAATTCCTGTCTACAAGGTGTGGGTAAGCAGGATTGTTCTCAACCCTCTGTAAACCAAACAAGTCCATCTCTGTCTCAGACCTCTGTGATCCAAACCAATCCACTCCCTGATGGGTCCAAGGTATCAAATTAGAGGGGCCTTGCCTCCAGCCAGGTGGAGGAGAGGGACAACCAAGTTTATTGGACTGTGTGGATTTGATGGCCTGGCACAAGAGAACCACAAAAGTATAGAGACCTGGTAGATACTGGTGCACAGTGAACCCTATTGCCATTGAATCATAAAGGGACAGAATCCGTCACTATTTCTGGAGTGACACAGGGGGTCTCAAGAACTGACTGGAATGGAGGCTGAAGTGAGCCTAAACAGGAATAAATAGGAAAAGCATCCAATTATGACTGGTCCTGATGCTCTGTGCATCCTTGGCATAGACTATCTTAAAAGAGGGTACTTTAAAGCCCCAAAACAGTATAAGTGGGCCTTTGGTATAGCAGCTGTAGAGACTGAGAATGTTTAACAGCTGTCTACTTTGCCTGGCCTTACAGAAGGACCCTTCTGCTGTGGGATTGCTGAAGGCTGAAGACCAACAGGTGCCAATTGCTTACATTACAGTGCATCGATGACAGTATCATACCAACCGAGACTCTGCAATTCCCATACACAAGCTAATCCAACAACTGGAAAATCAAGGAGTGATTAGCAAAACTCGTTCACCCTTTAACGGTCCTGGCCAGTGCAGAAAGGCGAAAAAATAATCCAAATTCTTTTGACAGACAGTTTTGCTATAAAGAGAAGCAAGGTCAAGGGACCTGCACAAGAGATCCAGGTTTTAGGAATTAAATGGCAAGATGAGCGTCACCAAATCCTATTAGATGTCATCAACAAAATAACAGCTATGTTCCCCACCAGCAAACAAAAAGGAAACGCAAGCCTTCCTAGGTGGTGTAGGCTTCTGGAGAATGCACATTCCTGGTTACAATCAGATTGTGAGACCTCTCTATGAAGTGACCCAAAAGAAAAACAGTTTTAACTGGGGCCCTGAGCAAGAACAAGCCTCTGAACAAATTAAACAAGAGATTGTGCAGGCAGTAGCCCTGGGGGCAGTCCGAAAAGGACAAGACATCAAAAACGTGCTCTGTACCACAGCTGAGGATAATGGTCCTACCTGGAGTCTTTGGCAGAAAGCACCAGGAGAGACATGAGGTCGACCCCTAGGATTCTGGAGTTGAGGATACAAATGCTCTGAGGCCAATTATACTCCAACTGAAAAGGAGATCTTAGCAGCACATGAAGGAGTTAGAGCTGCTTCAGAAGTGGTTGGGACTGAGGCACAGCTCCTCCTAGTGCCCTGATTACCAGTACTGAGCTGGATATTCAAGGGTAAAGTCTCTTCTACTCATCATGCCACTGATGCTACATGGAATAAGTGGACTGCATTAATCACTCAGCGAACCCATGTAGGAAGTCATAATAGTCCAGGAATCCTTGAAGTGATCATGGACTGGCCAGAAGGCAAAGACTTTGGAATGCCACCAGAGAAGGTGGTGACACGTGCTGAAGAAGCCCCACCATATAATCAGCTATCAAAAAATGTGAACCAGTATGCTCTGTTCACTGATGGGTCTTGCCGTCTTGCAGGATATCACTGAAGATGGAAAGCTGGTGTATGGAGTCCTACACGACAAGTCACAGAGGGGACTGAAGGAAAAGGGGAATTGAGCCAATTTGCAGAAGTAAAAGCTATATAGCTGGCTGTTCTGATCAATTCCTCCAGCATCAGGGATGTATACTGTAAGGAACAAGAGAGTCCACGCTGTCAACAAATGGCTTAAGGGCTGGTGCTGACAGAAAAATTTTGGCTTCTATGATCATGGGGAAACTTTTACTGCACCTTGCCTGCAAGATCCAAGCAAAAAAGGCAAAAGGATACTAGCCCGGGAGTTGGCAGGGCTCATTAAGAGGGCTTTATACAAGGCCTGAAGGGGGAGGGGGATGTAACCAGGCTCACCAGTGATGTGACTGTAGGGAGTCAGTCATTATCAAGGGTGAAGTCAGTAACCCAACTGAAGTGCATGCACACTAATGCACGCAGTGCAGGTAACAAACAAGAGGAGCTGGAAGTCCTGGTCCAGCAGGAGAACTATGATATAGTTGCTATCACGAAAACGTGGTGGAACAACTCTCATAACTGGAGTGCTGCCATGGAAGGCTACAAACTCTTCAGGAGAGACAGGCGTGAGAGGAGGGGTGGAGGGGTGGCCCTGTATACTAAGGAAACCCTTGATGCTGCAGAAGTTGAGATTATTGATGACCAGATTTGAGTGCCTATGGGTAAGAGTCAGAGGGGCAATCAAGACTGACATCCTGGTTGGAGTATGTTACAGACCGCCCAATCAGGAGGAAGAGGTGGATCTATTGTTGTTTAAGCAGCTGGAAGTTGCCTCAAGATTGGCTGCCCTTGTTCTTTTAGGAGACTTTAATCTCCCAGATATCTGCTGGGAACTTAACACTGCTGAGAGGAGGCAGTCCAGAAGGTTCTTGGAGTGTATTGAGGATTGCTTTCTGTCACAGCTGGTGAGTGAGCCTATCAGGGGTGAGGCTCTTCTTCACCTGCTATTTACAAAGAGAGAAGGGCTGGTGGGTGATGTTGTGGTCAGAAGCTGTCTGGGGTACAGTGACCATGAGATAATCGAGTTCTCCATAAACAATGAAACAAGGAAGGGCATGAATAGGACATCCACGCTGGACTTTCGGTGGGCAGATTTTGGATTATTTAAGGAACTAGTCAGGGGAGCACCCTGGGAAATAGCCCTTAAAAGCAAGGAGGTCCAGGAAGGCTGGAGGTACTTCAAGAATGAAATCTGGAAGGCGCAGGAGCAGGTTGTCCCAATGTGTTGTAAGATGAGCCATAGGGGCAGACGGCCGGCCTGGATGAGTGAGTAGCTTCTGAAGGAGCTAAGTGAGAAAAAGAGGGTGTATCACCTTTGGAAAGAAGGGCTGGTAAATCAGGTTATGTTCAAAGACATCGTTAAGTCGTGTAGGAGGAAAATTAGGGAGGCAAAAGCCCAGCTGGAGCTCAAATTGGCCACTTCTGTTAAGGATAATAAGAAGTGTTTTTACAAATATATTAATGGCAGAAAGAAGGGCAGCAACGACCTCCACTCCTTATTGGATGTCGAGGGAAATATAGTAACTAAAGCTGAGGAAAAGGCTGAGGTTCTTAATGCCTTCTTTACCTCAGTTTTCTACACTAAGACAGATTGTTCACTGGAGAACTGGCCTTCTGAAGTGGTGGATGGGGTCAGGATGGAATATAGCTCCCCTGCAATCCAGGAGGAAGAAGTTAGAGACCTGCTGAGCCACTTGGATCCTCATAAGTCTATGGGGCCAGATGGGATCCATCCTAGGATGATGAGAGAGCTGGCAGATGAGCTTGCTAAGCCGCTTTCCATCATTTATTAACAGTCCTGGCTCACTGGAGAGGTCCTGGATGACTGGAAGTTGGCCAATGTGACACCCATCCACAAGAAGGGCTGTAGGGACGATCCAGGTAATTACAGACCTGTCAGTCAGGTCCTCGGTCCCAGGTAAAATCATGGAGCAGACAATCCGGGGTGCAATCATGCGGCACCTGCAGAATGACCGAGAGATCAGGCCCAGCCAGCATGGATTTAGGAGGGGCAGGTCCTGCCTGACCAACCTGATCTCCTTTTATGACCATGTGACTTGCCTGGTGGATGAGAGGAAGGCTGTGGATGTGGTATACCTGGACTTCAGCAAGGCCTTTGACACTGTCTCCCATAGTAGACTCCTGGAGAAGCTGGCAGCCCGTGACTTGGACAGGAGTGCTCTGCGTTGGGTTAGGAATTGGTTGGTTGGCCGAGCCCAGAGAGTGATAGTGAATGGTGTCTCATCCAGTTGGCGACCAGTTACCAGTGGTGTCCCCCAGGGGTTGGTGTTGGGCCCGATCCTGTTTAACATCTTTGTTGATGATCTGCATGAGGGGATTGAGTCCATCATTAGCAAGTTTGCAGATGATACCAAGCTGGGAGGAAGTGTCGATCTGCTGGAGGGTAGGAGGGCCCTACAGAGAGACCTGGACAGACTGGAGAGATGGGCTGATTCCAATGGGATGAAGTTTAACAAGTCCAAGTGCCTGGTTCTACACTTTGGACACAACGACCCCATGCAGAGCTATAGGCTGGGGGCAGAGTGGCTGGAGAGTAGTCAAGTGGAAAGGGACTTGGGAGTGCTGGTAGACAGGGAACTCAACATGAACCAGCAGTGTGGCCAAGAAGGCCAATGGTATCCTGGCCTGCATCAGGAATGGTGTGGCCAGCAGGACTAGAGAAATTATCATCCCCTTATACTCGGCACTGGTCAAGCCGCACCTTAAATACCGTGTCCAATTCTGGGCCCCTCAGTTTAAGAGAGATATTGAGATGCTGGAGTGTGTCCAGAGGAGAGCAACGAAGATGGTGAAGGGGCTTGAGCACAAGCCCTATGAAGAGTAACTGAGGGAGCTTTGGTTGTTTAGCCTGGAGAAGAGGAGGCTCAGGGGAGACTTCAGAAAGAATTGTGTCAGACAACAGTACTCATTTCAAAAACAATCTCATAGATACCTGGGTCAAAGAACATGGTATTGAATGGATATATTGTATCCCCTGTCATGCACCAGCCCCAGGGAAAACTGAGTGATACGATGGACTATTGAATACTAGTCTGGAAGCAATGGGGGAGGGGGGCACATTTAAAAATTGGGATAAGCATTTGGCAGAAGCCACCTGGTTAGTTAACACCAGAGGATCTACCAATCGAGCTGGTCCTGCTTGGTCAGACCCTCTACATACAGTAGAAGGGGATAAAGTCCTTGTGGTACATGAAAGGAATTTGTTGGGGAAAACTGGGTTTCTCCTGACTCAGGCAAAGGCAGACCCATTCATGGGGTTGATTTCACTCAAGGACCTGGACATACTTGGTGGGTAATGCTGAAAGATGGTGAAGTTCAATGTGTATCTCAAGGAAATCTGACTCTGGGTAAGAATGCTCAATCTTAAACTGTATTACTAACAGCATTTCCTGAGTGTTTTTCAGCTACCTTCATCATGTGGCATACAGTGACCTTCCTGAGGTTGACATCTCTAACCTACACCCTGAGGGCACAAACCATGATGAATCTTCACACTATTCTTCCTGCCCTGAGAGACTGCTAAAATGGATGGACACCCATAATCATGAACTTAATGAACTTCTGTGTTGATACATTTATATGTGTATATATATATTTGAAGATATAAGTAGTAATTACCTGATATGACATAAATGTTATGGAATAAAGGGTGGAATGGTATGGTTTGAGTTAATTGGAGTGACTCTGACTATGGCTTGGCCTTAGTCTAAAGTGACTTCATTTTTCTGAAAGCTAACTGCATGTTTTTCAGACAGTTTCTCTCTAGCAGTGATAACACAGGGCATTGGTATGCAGAAAGGCCAATATTTATACTTATTCCTCTAGTAACCAAGGCCATCCTCAAGCTGGCAAAAAAGGCCACACCTGCAGGGAGGTGTGGACAGGACAGGTGACCCCCAAACTGACCAACAGAGGATTCCATTCCATGTACATCATACTTGGTATAAACCTGAGAGATCACGAGGGTCTTGCTCTCTTCTGCAATAGCTGACATCCAAGTGAGGACCTAGTTTGTCTGATTACTCCTGATCCCAGATCCACGCGTCCCTGAATCCAGTTCCCAAGTTCAGTTCCCTCCTAGATGTGGACCCATTCTCTTGTGTCTGCTCTACAGCATTTGTGGTGATGTACAGTCATGGAGGGGTGGGGGTATGATCTTGGATATTTGTACATGTTTTCATTACTTTCTGATTATTTTAATCATTATTATTATTATTATTATTATTATTATTATTATTATTATTATTTCATTAAAGCTGCAGCTTTATTTTCCAATCCACAAATCTTTTTCCTCTCCCTTCCCCTGGGGGTGTGGGGGTAGAATTTGGGAGCCCAGCTGCACGGTTTTAGCTGCTGAAAATTTATCCGAGTCAGGGCTAAACCATGATGTAGAAAATATTTCAGAAGAATCAGGGCATTCTGTGATCCCTGAGGCCTGTATGCACAACCCTGCCTACTTGCTGAACAACAAAGATACAGTGACCTTGGCATGTTATGAGAAAATGGAATGTTAGCTGATAGATAAGAAAGAGAATGTGAAACAGGAGGTTTCAGCTGCAAAAGAAGGGGGACTGCAGGGTATCAGGTAACAGCGCATGGACAGAAACTTATAACCAATTAAGACAGAGAATATACCAAATGGACAGCATGTAGTAGCCAATTATGTGTACACTTGTAGCGTGTGAACACAGATTGTGAGTATAAAGTAACGTGTGGAAGCACAATAAAGTGAGCACTGACTCTACCTCTGTGAGGATACGTCTGTGACTCGAGGGGCTCTCCGATACCATGACACTCTGGCATGCTTATATTTGGAAAACACAGCATGAAACAAAAACTGCTGTGCTTCCCACCACTGCAGGCAAGATACTGTGTCCATGTCTTATGAAGTTAAAAATCTTAACATGAGTATTAAAAAAATGAGTGGAAAGGAAGGTAGCATGCTGGCAGAAAAGGTTACAGGATGAAGTTGATAGGAAATATTCCCTGCTAGCTCTCTGCAGCCAAAACACAGCAGCATTTCACATTAACTCTTTTGTTAGTGAAGAGCTGCAAGCCTTTAGTGAAGCTGAACAATTTTTATGAGCTACATGAACTTCTCTGAATTCTTCCACAGTATTCCTGCTCTTGCTTTCTTGAAGGAAGTTTCTTTGCTGTCTCTTTATGCTAAGCACACTCACTAGCACTTTTTCACCCTTCATCTTTATCTGCTGCAGGTCTGTCCAATTTTCTAAATTATGTTAGAAATGCAGAGGGAATACTGGAATAATTAATGTTTGCATTTTAAAGAAACAGAGAGGCAAATAAAAGAGACAGAAAAGGTATACACAGACAATTACAATACTCAAGATTACGTTCGGTTTACTAGCTGGTGGCATGGGTCGTCATAATCAACCATTCAGTAACAAGCTTAGCCCACTTTGATTTAAAAAAAAACAACCAACCAAAAACCAACACTAAAACCACATACCTAAGTTCCAAGAATTAATTAGAAGGAAAAGGAGGAGAAAAAATAATTTAAAAATTAGTGTCAAAGAATACCTTGCTGGAATATTTGTCAATTTTTATCAGCTGTATTTTGGAATAAATATCAGACTATTTTAATAAGCACTTATACTCTTTTACTGCAAAATCCACACAAGGAGAAAGGAAGAGACACCAACTGAGATGCTGGAACAAATGTCAGAGAAGAATTTCAACAAACCTGTATCAGCACCCAGGTCATCTACAAGCCCTCTGGTTCTCCAGGTACATCCTGAGTCTTGGTTTCCTAAAGAATTATTGTGTTCTTGAACTACTGCAGCCGCCAACAGATTGTCCACATTTACCACTTCTGGATCTGAATTTGTGTCTGATATATCATAATGTGCTACAACTAGAGGTCCACCTGTAGAAGAGAAAAACAATGGGTATCAAATTAGTATACTGTGAAAGACACCTTTAAAAGTACAAATACTTTAAGAATTAATGCACTCTCCTACATGATGCTCTTAAAGAAACATAAATTACATGAATTATTAAATTTCAGTTAATGAACATACTCTGAGATTAGACACATTTTAGCCCTTGCATACACAGAAACCACAAATGTAAGAAAACCACATTTATCAATGTATCAGTTATTTGTGTATTATCTTTTACATTAACCCATAAGCATCTTCATATCTGATGTTACATTTATAATTTTAAAAGGATAAAACCTTCAGTTTAAAATAAAAAGTAATAAGTTACAGAACATTAAAAATAAAATTAGCAAGACAAGATATTTATCTAGAGAGTTTTACAAAACTCAAGTGACAGCTTACATTACTTTAGGGTTGATTGAATAAATCTAACTTTTTGATATCACTGATCTAGTGACAATAAATTTAACGTTAGGCAACTTTCCTTTCATGACATTTACCTGTCAAGGACAGAGAGATTTTTCAAAATGGCAATGTTTTTTGACATTGTTTTTATAAGATCAAGAATAACAAGAAATAAAACTATAACATGCAGCCATAAATATGCTTTTAGTTCAAGATGATTACCATATGCATTTTGGCCAAAGCAAAGGAAGAAAGAGGGAGAGAAAACTGCTTACATGATTCTGAAACCTATTCTTGAAGAATAACAAAAAGTTATTTTTCATATATTTTGTTAGGATGGACGTTTTGTTTACAAGGAATGAAAATTACTTATAATTGGAAAGCATGCTAGAAACAGAAGAGGTTCAGAAAAAAGGCAAATTCAAGACGAGTTTTAGTGTGGAAGCAAGGGAAAATGGATAAATATTGCAATTCTGAAAGCATGCACATTTTCACTCAAATGCCTGGTTTCAGTTATAGCTTATTGACTCAGAGTGTATGAAAGTGGTCGGAGTTCCCATTCCCCAAATAGCAGAATCAAAACTTTCTTTGGGCCAAGACTTCATCCACAAAAATGAGTGTGAAATCGAAAGACAGGTTGGTTGGGCCAAAATTCAGAAGCTTTGCTACTGCAACTCTTTAACTCCAAGGAAGTTCTGGCAGGTGAGTTGCCTGCAGGCCATTTCATGGGTATGATAAATAGAGGGTATAATTTATGTGGGTTAACATAAAATAATCAAACTAATAATGTGCTTAGGAAGATAAGACCTTCAGAGTCACAAAATGACTAAAGAAATCTTTAAAAGTCACAAAGAATAAAATGAAAAGACTTTTCAGAAAAGCACTACTAAAATAAAACAATCTAAGTGGCTGTTGAAGACAGAACATGATGAAATAAAAGTTTCAAATTCTCTGAAAAACTGTTTCTACTGAGGTTTTTAGGGCAGTGGTTGTTTTTTTGTTTTGTTTTGTTTTGTTTTTTGTAACTTGGTCTTTGAAACATAATTCAACCCACTGTTAAGAAATGTCTATTTTGTGATTAGCGGCACACTTCATGAAAGAATGACCATATTGCTTAAGTTATTACTAAAATTAGTTTTGCAATAAGGTATGAAGAAATTCACAAAATGCTTCCAATCAGACCTGCCTCCAAAACAACACTTTCATAAAACAATGTTGTATTACAAATGTAAAACAGACCCGAAAAAAATATATATAATAGACCAAACTGTTCACAATATGAAACTGATGATTATGACTGGAAAGGAGTCCTGATAATTAACAGAAAGGCAATCTTTGTCTTTTTAAAAAGCAATTACAAAATAACAGAATATCAAAATCAAAATTAAGCTGGCTGATGTTCAGCTAATTTGTGAAATCCAGTAATTAAATTTCATGCAGAATTTAGCACTGGACTGAATCACGAGAGGCATGTCTTCTTTCAGTCTTATCAGAGTTCAACGTGAACATATATGATGTGATCTATAAAAATAAACAGTTGAGTGCAGAAGATACGAGGGTCAAGTACAATATTGACTATTTGACCATTTTTTTAATAGGTTATCTAAAATTTCAGGAGCTATGTACTGTTCCTTCAGGTCTTTGTTTCTCTTGCTTCTTACGAAGATCTCCAAAAGCAGAAGTAAAATTTGACTTTAGACAGACATGTCTACACAAGTAAAATTATATTTGGACAAAATACACCAATAGTCTCAAGTCAAAATTGTACCACTCCTACATGTATAATCATGCAAAAATGTATAAACATATATACATGCAGAGTGATATTCTCATCACCTACCCATAGAAATAACTTGTGTGAAAGTCTTCATCAGTAGGAAATACAAGCATAAACTTGTTATCTGTAGCTCCACTCTTATCTTCCACACTTCCAAACAGCACACGTTATAACTTAGCTTAAATTTAGTACACATCAGAGGTAAAAATATTTTCAATATAATTTACATACTGTAATTATATTTGTCAGTGTAATAACCATCATTTTAATAATCGGGGGGGGGGCGGGGGGAAGCTGTCTATTTACAAAGCCATCACAGCAGAGGTCTATTTTTGCTTTTCTCAGCCTTGCCTTTCAGGATCAGATTTTGAAATGAAAGGCCCCTGAAACCAGGGTTATCATGCCTCTCACCAGTAAATGATCAACAAGGCCAAGATAACTGCCACGATGCTGCAACAAATCCTCGGATTCCTAGTATATATAAAAGAACAAATAAGCCTACAAATAAATGCCTACATGTGTTTAAAAAAAAACCCCAAACAATAAATAAACCAATAAATAAGTTGTAGACAACTACAATTAAATGAAAGTTGCAGTGAAGGCATATTAAAAAAATCCTCTAAAAATCCTCCATTCCCAAAATCATGTTGCCTTTTCAGTGTTACAAGTATGTAGGTTAAATTTGGAAATAAATAATACTTCCCTAGCCAACTATGTGATCAACTGATGACGTGATGCAAAGTGAATGTGTGATACCAAGAAATAAGGACAACTGGCTTCAGCTAGGAAATAAGAAGTGAAAAAATGTTTTCAGGTTGAAAAGGTAAAAGGATTAACTACAACCATATTATTAACTTATATTTTTTTCTTTACAAGACACTTGCTCCTTGTAATTACTGACTGTAACAGGATTTCAAATGACAGAAAACCAGACACCAAAACAAACCATGCCAGAATCAAAATTTAACGTAGCACAATTAGGAGGTTCTCTGGTCAGTAATTTAAACAATCTGTTTAATAAGAAAAATCACATCTTTTGATAAAGCAAGGTAGCTGGAAGACTTATATTTCCCTGATGATAAGCTTTAATTAATTTCTAAAGCAATAAATGCTTGAAAAAGACAAGACTGAATGTTAATAAGTAGCAGCAGCAAAATAGAGCTGCTGACATTTAAATTAAAGGAATTCAGAGGCAGAGGTCATCGTGGGGACAGCATTTCCAAGTGTCCAATGCTCCCTTAATTTAGAGAGCTCATCAAAACTAATTCCACTCAGGACAATTGAATCAGAAGCCACATGCACAAAAAAACAGGTTTACACATATTGATTTTTATTTTAGGCCTGCAATATCGAATTCATAAAGCCACATCTCAACATTCAGTGGTCTAAACAGTGTTGTAAGACCCACATTCCTATTATCCCTTAATTCATTTTAATGGCAGCACAAGCAAAAAGGGGGAATCAATCATAAAATTTCAGCTGTAGGTTAAAGCAGTAAACCTATAAGAAGCACCACACCTTTGCACTGAAACAGCTATGTATCACTGTACAGCAGTACTTCGTCACAGGAAACAAAAGATATTAGCTAGCAGATCCTGAATGGGGAATTTAGTCATTATTTCTCTTTAGCTTTCTTAAATTTAAGCACATAGGCCCAGCTCACCACCTAAACTCCTTCCCTACTGTAGCCAGAGAGAGGAACTTCAGGGTTAAGAAACCCCAGCCTGGAATTGCAGCCTGGAGCATCATCTCCCCTCCTTCCCCAGTAAATAGAAAGAGCCAAGATAATTACCTAAGACAAGGCACCTAACTATCACACTGCTGAAGTTCAGCAAGATGAATTCCAGCCTTAGGGATGGGATTTAAACTCTGCTGTATTGTTGTGGAAGAAGACTGAAATCTCTAGAGGACTATCCTGATTGAAATAATTTTGGTGGTCTGAATCGCCCACTGGAGTCATCACTGTCTGTGCAATGAGGAGACATGGAGCCTTATTTAGGTGTGAATATCACTGTAAGCTTTAAAACATACAGAACATGTGCAATAATAATAGCAATAATAGTTACAGCACTATATTCTTACAAAAAGCTTTCCATTAGTGGATCTCAGAGCTCCAAGGCAGTTACTAACCTCCTTATGCCTGTGGGGGAAACTGAGATAACTCCATTTACTTCAAGATTAAGCAAAACATGGAATGGACTTTAATACCTATATAAATTTTAAGAACAGGTGATCATTAAAGTAATTGAAATAATCGTATTTTGTGTGCCAAAACCCAGAGGTTTGACAACTTAAGTAAGTTGTCAAAATAGTTCTACAGTAGACACATCAGTAACTGATCCAAACAGAAAAGCTTCATATACAAGACTACAGGTTGAAATGACTGTTTTCTTGATTTAGATAAACAATACAAACCTGGTATTATTTAAGACATGATCCAGAGCTGTGGTTTCACAAAGTATGTGCAGTATGGCATAAACTAGCTGAATGCTAAAACAAACCCCAAAGGGGCATGGGGTGTAGGAGATCTGTGCTTTCTTATGTTGTTTATCGACATGAAACACTTCATTACTATTTTTATTTATTTATTCCAGGTTACAGTAGTTACATTTCAAAATGTACAGGGTTAGGCAAAGAATACATTGCAAATACAATAAAAAACAATAGCAGTATAACAACATTCTCTCTAAAATTATAGTGAACAAAAAGTTATCGATGAATCCACTTTCCTCATATTTTCCTTCATTTCACACAGTAAAGCTTTTTTTACCATAATAATAAAATAATAAAATCAAAACATGACCAAATGAGTATGTGTTCTCAAATTGGATCATTTTTAATTTACCACATCAAAAGAGATCTCAAAAATTCAAGTCTTGCTGAACAACATTCATTCTTTCATGCTTTTTGATGACTAGATGGAAAATATCTTGGATTTGCTTTAACAAATTATATATAAAGACATAATACTTCATTGTGTGTTAAGCAAAGGCACGTGGAATATGGCTGCATATTGAAAATATCAGGAAGTGGTATGAAATTTATCTCTCATGATAGGATTTATTTTCATTGATGTCACCTAAAGATTCATTAATTATAGAAGCAGATAGATCGGCCAGATCTCTTCCACAGTTTTACTTGCTAAAGTGTATCAGAAGGGTTTTGGAAACCATTACACCCTACTCTTACATAGCCATGACAGTTAAAAAAGAAAAATTCCCCATATATATACAACTTATGTTAGAAAAAAGGCAGGCAAACATGCACCCCCATAGGCACCCCCACAGAAAACATCACATTTTTGCAAGTACAAACTGCATCTTCCTATCAAAGGACTGGTACAGCCTTGATGCAAAGCTTTTGATGGTACAGACTAACCCCTTGCTCAATCAGTCTGCAAGATTTAACAGAGCACTTGAAAACATTTCTAATAAGCCTATTTTCCATGTGCCTTCGTTTTGCTGATCTGGCACTATGATACTAATCAAATTTGGGAGAAAGACCAATTTCTAGCTTCGTGTTTTGCAAGGTACTGCCCATCTCTATCAATCGGCCTGAATGTTTTAGCTTCTACAGTACAAATTACACAGTGCATTTGTTCTAATGCTTTCAAATGTAACTGCAGTGGTCACAGTGCAGACCTCAATTATTTTAAAAACATCTACTCAACTGGCCTGATTTATGCACACTCATCAAGCAAAGACTCCCCCTTAAAGTCAGCTAAAGGATTCTCTGACCAAAAACTGCATAAGTTGTTCAGTTTCCAATGAGGTGAAATGCTAGCCCCAGTGAAATCCAGTAGATAATTCCTACTGGTTTTAATAGGGCTAGGATTTAATCTCTTAATGCCCTTGAAATATTAATTTAAAACCCCAAAGTTTTACAGTATGTAGATACAGGAAGAGACAAAATACATTAACAAGATAAGTCAGTGACAATAAATACATTTCAATATGTAAAATAACTGCCAAGTATAATCCCATTTCATTGAAGTTAAGATTGGTCCTCCAGTCTTAACTCTAGCAGCTCAGATAGAATAATCTAACAATTCTGCAAAAACATTAAAAGACACTATGAACTTAAAAAAATAGATGTACGTTTCTGCCTAAATTTTGTCCTAATACTGTTAAAAATAACACTGAAGAGCAGTATATTTGAAATGTTTAAGATTTTTCTTTTTTTTTTCCCTGCTCAGTTATTTATTGCAATAGAAACTGAATAAAATTTCACTGCCTTTATTTGAATTTTTTGTTGCTGTTGTATATTACCTTAGGGTTTTTTCCTAAATAAAATCTAAAAATTTAGATGGTTTGTTAGAAGCACATGAAGCCTAAACCCCAAGCTTTCAGATAAAATGATGTGTGGAGAGTGGAATTTCCTATAGACCTTCCTTACCAAAACCCACTCAAGGGAGGAAGCAGCATAAATGCCTGGAGAAGAACCTGCAACCAAACCCAAGCCTGCAAATACATTATGCACCAAAGACAAATTTAACTGCATCAATATAATATAGCAAAGTTATTTCCAGGAAGAAAAAAAAATCTGAAATTATGTATTAGGAATCTGTTTTCTCAAAGAGATGCCAAAGGCTGTCGCATACACATTACTTATTACTAGTATTGGTATCTGAAGATTGGTTTCTTCAGTGCACTGCATCTTTCAAATTCACAGTACAAAGCAAAGAGATATGTTCCTGTTTAATTGCAGTCTGCCAAATCCTTCATCAGGTTAGTTATACTACACCCAAACAACAAAGGTGGTGTTCCTTGCTCAGCTTTCTGCTTCACATGAAAACAAGCTAACGGGCCAGATATTCAACCATGTAAAGCAACGTACATTTTTCATTTCCAATGAGCTAACTTACAACAGCTGAAGACCTGGCTCAAGTTTTGAGATAAGTGAAAAGAGCAACCAAACAAAATACTTTTCACCATTTACAAAATCATTTACAATCATTGGTCTCGCACAGGTGTTCTTAACACTAGGTAGCTTTTGTGGGGAAATTAAGTTAAAATTATACCAAATATGAACCATTCCCTCAGTCTTGTGGGTGCCTTGGAATAGGTTTACCCTAGAAAGAGTACAGCTTTAAAGTCTGTATGTTCAACTGCTGTAATCCTCTGCTTGTTCTTTCACATTCACAGCAGCTTGCATTTAAAATAAAACCTAATAGTAATGGTTAAAAAAATGTTTTAAAGTTTTAATTTTTTGCCCATAGGAACCAAATCCCAGTTTTTATCTATTAATACACTCAATGATTTTAATATTTTTCTTTTATTTTAAAAAGCTTACCTAACCAAGACATTGAAAGTTGGCAGAAATTTCACTGGCTATATCCCTAACAAAGCTGTTATCCATTTACAAGATCAGTACAGAAAAGCCTGTTTCAGTCGGAGATAAATAAGTTCAACTGTTCCCCTTACACAATTTGTTTTGAAACATCCAATTACTCCATATATACTATTTTATAAAAAAGCTTAAGGGCATGCTTAGACATACTGAGTTAAGATACTCAAACATTAAAAGAAACCAGTCACTGCAAAAAGCTGCTTCTGTATGCATAGGAAGACTTATAAAGTTGTCGTGCTTCAAAATATACTGCTCTTATTGTCATAAAGATGTGCGTATATATATATCTCTCACACCTATGAACACCAGAAGGATCAGATTTTTTTTTCATTATCATAATCTTCCCCAAAGGATATTAAAAAGATGCGGACAAGTTTATTATATTGCAATCAAACACACAAAAATTCGTTTAACCTATAGTTAAGTTAAAAATGCACACAATTTCAGATGAGGGAGTTTTATTATAACTTCATATCAAAATCTTTGTATCAAAATTATGCATGAAGGTGATCTGTAAAGAACTTATTCCAGTACTCAAAAATTATCTCCTGCATGATCTTTCAAACGGTTACTCTGAAAATAAGAAAGCTCCCTACCCTCATTTTTCTTTAAGGAGGGCATCACATACTTTAAAAAAAAAAGTCAGTATGGGCCAAGAATAATGTTAAAACACCAGTGTTGTATTATACTTAAAACAAAAAGTATTTATTGAGTACCTGTTACAGGTTTGATCCAAACCCCAATAGAAATTGATGGAACAATGCACTGATGCATGCAGTGATAGGCCTGAGTGAAGACCAAGGCATCCAAAGAATAAGAAGGGCATCCACAGGCACGTCAACCACAAAAAGAAGCTTAAAGAAAGCGTACCCCCCAAAGAATGAAAATGGTGACCTCGTATCAACATATAAGGAGAAGACTGAAGCACTCAACAACTGTTTTGCCTTGGTCTTCACTGGCAACTGCTCTCCTCATCCCTCCCCAATTCAATGGAAAACAAGATGGGGACCAGAAAGATAAAGCCACTCTCACTGTAGGGGAAGATCAGCTTCATGACCACCTGAGGAACTTGAATGTATATAAGTTTATGGGTAGAAAGGAGGACCCTGGGAACTACAGACCTGTCAGCATCAATTCTGAGCTCATGAAGATCATGGAACAGATCCTCCCAGAAGCTATGCTAAAGCACATGGAGGTGAACTGAGACAGCCAGCACAGCTTCTCCAAGGGCAGGTCTTGCCTCACCAACCTAAGTAGCTTTCTACAATGGGGATCGAGTGCACCCTCAGCAAGTCTGCAGATGACACCAAGCTGAGTGGGCAGTAATCACACCAAAAGGACGAGATGTCATCCAGAGGGACCTGGACAAGCTGGAGAAGTGGGCCTGTGGGAACCTCATGAGGCTCAATAAGGCCACATGCAAGGTCCTACACCTGGGTCAGGGCAATCTGTGGTTTCAATACAGACTGGGAGACGATGTGATTGAGAGCAGCCCTGTGGAAAAGGACTTATGGGAGCTGGTTGATGAGAAGCTCGAAGTGACCCGGCAATGTGCACTCACAGCCCAGAAGGCCAACCGTGTCCTGGGCTGCATCAAAAGAAGCATTGCCAGCAGGTCAGGGGAGGTGATTCTGCCCCTCTACTCCACTCTCATGAGATCCCACCTGGAATATTGTGTCCAGTTCTGGAATCCCCAACATAAGGAGGACACGGAACATTTGGAACAGGTCTAGAGGAGACCACGGAGATGATCAGAGGGCTGGAGCACCTCTGCTATGAGGACAGACTTAGAGAGTTGGGATTGTTCAGCCTGGAGAAGAAAAGGCTCCAGGGAGACCTCATAGCAGCCTTCCAGTACCTGAAGGGGGCTACAGGAAAGATGGGGAGGGACTTTTTACAAGGGCCAGTACAGATAGGATGAGGGGGAATGGCTTTAAATTGGAAGGGGGGAAGATTTAGATTAGACATTAGGAAGAAATTCTTCATGATGAGGGTGGTGAGACACTGGCACAGGTTGCCCAGGGAAGTTGCCCCCTCCATGGAAGTGTTCAGGTTGGATAGGGCCTTGAACAGCCTGGTCGAGTGGGAGGAGTCCCTGCCCATGGCAGGGGGGGTTGAACTAGATAGGCTTTAAGGTTCCTTCTAACCCAAACTGTTCTATGATTCTATGCTAATTATAAAAATAATTTCTCATATATAGTTTAAATTAATTCTACAAATCAGTTTTAAGCCTGCCTATTCACGCTAACGTTCATTATAAAGAAAACCCACACAATAGCAACTTATTGTGTTACTTAAATGAATTTAATATTCTGGTATTCCCCATCACAAGTAAATAACAATTTCAGTGGCATTCAAATGTGGTTCAGAAGATGCTGTTGCTGTCTGACCCAGACCAGGAACCTTCAGACCACCATAGAGTTTATTAACGTGACTGTCATTTAAATTCCTGTGCCAAGGCTCAATCCATCAACCAATGGCTGCTTATCTTCAGACTGTCACAACTATTTTTATTCCAGCATGAAGAATGCATTTTGATCATATATACAGAAGGAAGCAGTAGTGCTTTTTGTGCATGGGTCATGCATGCACATGCAGTTGGGTGTGATTCATCCCACCTAACTTTCGGCTGAAGTCATCTATTCTAAACTGTTTATAATGGAGGTTTAGACAACTAATGGAAGAGAAAGACGCTGCCAGCAAGTATCCTCTGTAGGTGCTTATCTCTTCCCATTGACTCAAAACAAGGTCCACAGAACAGCAACTAGACACTTAAGAGGAGATGACTTCCACCTAAACTGAACACATATGTATACATGTGCGTATTTGGGCACACAATATAAAACAGCCGCTTCCATAAATATGGCATGTGCAAAACAGCAGTGACATTAATAACTACTCTGGACAGAAAATGAACTCAGTGGGAGACAAAAATATCAGTTGTGCACATTTGTTATATATAGCTAAATCTTTAGGGTAAGTTTATTTTATTACTTTTGCCTAAAAAGGAAGAAAAGAAAACTTATGTGACATGTTCAAGCTACAAAACTTGGGAGTAAACAGATAGTTAAGGAAATGTTACAAGTCTACATCTAGTCTGGTTGTCTAGGGTATTTTACATCTTTAAATATAAAACATTTATATAAGGAAATAAGTTTTAACATGCAAAAAGAGCATTTGGATGAATACTCTGAACACTCCCTATTGTAGCAAACAGCTTTACTGATTTTGGAGTATCAAACAAGGGTTCTAAGTTATATTTTTCCAAGTTTGTTGATGAAAGCTTAGGGTGGTTCCCCCTCACACCTTTAAAAATGTGTGCACACTGGCACATGCACATAGGCATACTGTGGGCTTTTTAAAACTACATGCATATTCTCAAAAAATTTTAAAAAATTATACCATGGTAATAAAACCCAAAAGAAAAACAAAATACATACAAAGAGAAAAGCAAAACTTGGTTTTAGTAATCCAAAATAACATAAGATACAATCTTTGCAATCTTGAAGTCTATGATTGATTCAGATTAGACTCTGCAATATTCCCATTCTCTGGAAAGATAGGTGGAAAATTGTTATTAAAAGTCACTGGAAACTCTAGCATAGCACTGACATTTTGATAGCCCATATAAGAATTAAATGACTGCTGTGGAAGTACTTGGCTATCAGGCATCTGTATGAAAGCCCCTGACTGCATGGTAGGGGGGATTCTTTG
Organism: Tapera naevia; assembly: GCA_033556795.1. Lineage (NCBI taxonomy): Eukaryota > Metazoa > Chordata > Aves > Cuculiformes > Neomorphidae > Tapera > Tapera naevia. The sequence goes on along the minus strand of JAUMJJ010000208.1, from coordinate 556,964 downwards.
GCCAACTATCTGAATTTTTGGTTCCCTGGGCTCCAGCTGTTGCTTGCTTTCTTCATCCGTGTCAAGACGGGTTAGCTTTTCTATCCACATGCGAAATTTCTCCTCTGTCTGCCTCTGCATCTCGGCAAAGCAGTTCATGGCCTCTTCCAGGACATTGCCTATGCAGTTCCTATCCCACACGGTGCCCCTGTCAAGCAATCCTGGAATTTCCCTGGTCGCTCCTCCAGATCCCCCAGCACGACTGAAGCCAGCTTTAAAGACATTGAGGCCATTTCATAAGACATCATTAATTAATAACATAATATTGTTTATTAAGGCATGTTAACTCAGGAAAACAAACTTTTCTAATTGTGTCCCTTGGATATGAAAACATGGGAAGAATTAGAAAATATTAACCAACAGTATTACTGTCAAAAAAAATTGACACTGAAGTTATAATAGAAATTTTGACTTCAAAATTATTTTTAATCTGTGAATTCTAGAAAATTCTGTCAGTTTTTTTTTAATAAACACAATTAGTCCAATCCCCCTGCAATTTGTTTTTAATTCAACTGAAGGTGTCCAAAACATTATACAATAACATGTTTAGCTTTGTTTAACTGAATAATTATGCACATTTTACTCAGACACTTGAATGCTTTTATAATGGACTGTTAAACATACACAAAATTGTACAAAACAGAAAAGGCTGATCTATTGATTGTAGCATCTGAAGTAGCCAAGCCCAAAGCTCTTGGTCTAGTTCTGTAAAACACACTAAACACCAATGAAAGGAATACAGAACGCAAACATGAAGAGATGCTACACTAATTCATGAAGTGAAGACAACCTCTGTTAAGTTTGATGGACACTGCTACATCCCAGGGGTAATCCATCTGACACGTAGGATTGATCAACCTCACATCAACTATAACTATAACTGTAACCACCACACCTGTGCAGCATTTTAGCATTCACTCCAGCTAAGGCAGAAAACAGACAGGGCACAGTTGTTCTTCCTTCTATCCCTCAAAAAGAAAATATCACTAAGAAAAGGCAGCGATATCTATTTTTGAGCTCACTCAGGAAATACTCTAGGAAGCAATAAACCCCCAAGAAAATAAGGCTTTCTATTTATTTAAGGAATAATAAACAATATGTGCATGCTATCTGATCACATGTTACCTAAGGTAATTCCAAGACAAGCATCACATGAAAGTACACAAAGTACCTACAGAACTTGTGAATTTAAGATGTAAATGTGAAACTTGTGGGAACCTGTAACTTAAGAATAATAGAAAATATCCTAAGAATGAGAGAAATCAATGTACAATTTAAGCAAATTTTTACTAATAAAAACATAAGGCACAGTCTTTATTGGGATACACTGTGTATGTGAAATTACAGTATTACTTACTTCTTTTTAGGAGCCATTTAAATGAGTTATACATAAGTCCTTCAGTAACAGCTAAACAAAGCCTAGGATTTTTCTTTTATTTCTGAGCAGTAGCAATGCTACCCATCAGTGACCAAAATCCTTCTATTAAAAACCCTACTTTAATTCTTCCCTCCCGTCTGTTTACCTGTCAGACAGGCTGGAAGTTCAGCATTTAGGTCCTCTGACCAAAAATAAATTATTTCATAGCAACTAATTCACATCCCTCTGCATTTTATCTAAAAGTAAATTAAGTAATTAAGCCAAATGGTACGTTTTTCCTAAAATGTGGTTACTTTTGTATTTTCAATTTCTTTTTCCTCCCTGAAAAAATATTCCTTCTGTTCATATACTCCTAGTGTTGAACATCCAATATGATTCTCTTTACTCGTATTTAGTCAGGGATTTTATCCCAAGATCAAGTAACTAAACAGCAGTCTTTCTGACTTCCACATATTTACCCATCAGACACCTTTAAGTGACAAGTAAGTTTTAATTGCAATTTAAATAAAAACTATTGATGGTGATACTCGAGACAATCTAGCCAGGCTTTTAAAGTTAAGAATGAACTAGTGCAAAGTTGACAAAACTGCTTTGTAAACTGAAAAGACTATGTATTGAAATATTATTTCTAAAAGGGATCGTTCATAGCATATCTACAATTTACATTAGCAGTCAACGTTTGAAATGCTTCCCTTTTAGTTCTTATAATGAGAATCCTTAGTCAATCTTATCTTTACTTGTGGCCTTCAGTATTAAAAAAGTCTAAAAATATATTTTTATTATATTAAAAAATCTAGCATTTATGTAATTGGTCCCTTTGCTACCTGTAAACTTACAGCTCTATAGTTTGAGTTACGTCAAATCAAAAAGAGAAGAAATTTGCAATCACAAAGAGGTCAGAATCCAAGACTCATACCTTTTTTTCAAGATGCCTTCTGCAAAATAGCACCTAAGAAATGCCCCAATGCTGTCTCTTGAGATCTATTAAGTACTATCTAAACAATGATCAAATCCAAAGTTATTTAATTTAGGAAGACTGATAATGTAACAATTTAAGAAGATATGTTGCATCTTCATTCTAAGTAGCAACAGTGGATTCTGTGTTGTTATGCTACCTGACATTTCCAAATCAGTATCTCACTGCAGATCACTTAACAGAATTTTTCCCCCTATTCTTATATAATTGTTACTCCGAGTTACTTCAGATTCATCCCTTGTAAGATGCTTCATCCAAGGTCTACGCATAATTCTTAGGAGGAAGTAATCTGGCTGAGAGTCCCTGGCACACAATGTGCCCTCTCTTTGGATTTCTGTATATTCAAAGTTTTTAACAGATTTTCTGAAAGCCTCAATCATGAGTCATTCCTATTTCAATTCAGATTTTTCCAAGTTGGAGAAAGCACAATGGTGCCAAAATGTCAATATTTTTGTATTATATTAATATAACAATAATAAATTAATTTGGTTGGACTCTATGATCTCACAGGTCTTTTCCAACTGGAAGATTCTATGAATATTATATTTTTAAATTTTAAAAACCTCTTCCTTCTTGTAAAGAAAGCATTTACACATAAACAGGATTGTGCTCATGCCCATTTCATTGAGTTAGCTTGCATGGTCAAATTTGAAATTGTTTAAAGGAAAAACTTTTCAACAGCAGTGGGTCTAGCAGAACCTATTTCAGGACTCAAAGATATCCTCTTATGCCATGAATGCTATCTGGTGTTTAAGAATGGTAAAAACCTAAATATCAAAGAGACTCAATCATTAAAACATAATAAATTGCTCATCTGCAATAATTAAAAAATCATAGCATTTCCTGAATTAAAGAGCCCAAGATTATGACTGCTCAGGTCAGTGAAAAGATTCTCAGTAGCACCTGTGAAGTTTGGATTGAACCTGTATTTTCAGGTCTAAATTAACACCATATAATGCATTCAGAATAACATAACATATTGTGCTTAGCTCCTACTGAGCTCACAATTTGTACTGAAGTATCACCAGTAAGATATTAACTCTTTACTCTTCAATCTTTGAGAAGAAAAATAAGCCTGCCAGTATTTTAATCCACATTACCTTTGAGTTCAGAAAGAATTGATTCTCTATTGCACAACTGCTCAGTTCACAACTTCACAGCATTATTATGTATTTCACTGAACGTTTCCCTTACCTTACTAATTTAGCAAAAAGTATTTCAAACCCAGTGATGTGGATGGTTTGAAAAGAATAACTGCACTATTAAAATGGAAGAGGTTTAGTTACACAACATGAAAGACTACTGTATTCTCAAATATGGGACTTCAATTTTCAGATCACACACAAGTAAACTTTCTTCTGTAATGCTACACGTGTTGATACAAGGTCAAAAACCAGAATATGTATAACCATTGTACATGAAGGCTACATTAACTGTCACTAACAATTTTAGAGCATCTCTGTTGGCAAAGCTATTTTTCAGACAAGAGACATTTGAAAATCAGTTGCAACAGAAACCAACACTACAACTGAAGTGTTCAAATACAGTAAGACCAAGGGAAACACATGCTACCTGTAAAAATCTCCTGCATCAACGTGCACAGACTTTTTTGCAAAAATGCAAAAGTATTTTCATGCTTATGTCCTCCTGACAGGTGCATGGTAGTTTCTGGACATTCAAGTTCAAGTACCAAGTTAAACCTCTTAGCTTTTGACCGTGTGCAGAGGACACTCGTGTCCTGAATTAACAGTAATGCTTTTTGATATCTTGTATTATTTTCTAACTACACGTTCATTCCCTAAATTTTGAGGATATTCACAGTGTGACATTAAATGCGCTAAAATAGCTTCCTAGTCAAAAATATAATTTCAGTTAAGCACTTTGCCAGTTCCAAGAAGAGGGATCATAGATGGCATCTGAACTCACCACTGCAATGGAACATTGGGAGTCCTACTCAGGCTCAGAGCTCCACTGCATCTGTTAAGATCACAGTGTCTCATTAACCCAGAAGTAGCACAGGATACATTTTTGGTCAACCTTGTCCTTATCTCTATAGAGAGTATTTTTCTCTTGTACTTGGAGACTGTTTCCCACAAACCAAAGACGTTTCTATTTAAAGGAAAACTACAATGCGGCAGGTATGCATTCCACCTAATCCCAAATGGGCAACTCAAAAGTTTTAATGTCTTAAATGTATTGAGTAGATTATATAGGCTATGAAAAAAAAGTCGCTATTCCTCAGGATGTTTTTTGCCATCCCCACATCTTGCACCACAGGTAAAATTGGGCCTTGTTGTAATCATCAAGTTCTTTTGTGTACTACAATGGAACCTTTTCACTGCAAACATCTTGCAGTTCAGACCAGGAGTTCAAATACAGAAAAATTTAGTGACATAGAAAAGTACCCTGGAGAGGTTTCAGATCTCTGCAATGGCAGTCAAATCTAGGCAGATCTGGCACCTTTCAGGGTCACAAGTAACTTTTATGACTTAAAGAAGAATATAACCTGGGGAATTTTTGTGTGTTGTTTGGTTGGGTTGGTTTTGTTTTGGGTTTTTGGGGAGGGGACGGGACATGGGACCTGTCCCAAAGCTTAATGAAACTGTCTTCAACAGGCTTTAAATCAGTTTTCTGACTACTAAATTGGTAAAACTAATTTTAGATCTCTATTAAAAGTTTACTACACAATAATTACAGGAGGACTATGCCTTTCCCAGGTCTTCTAATAATAAACCTTAACTTCCTTTGTGCAACCTGCTTCCTAGCAATATGTGGGAAAAATGACAGTTCTCAAGGTGAAAGACACATTCACCGTAATCAAGTCAGTTAAAATTTTTGTAAAATCTTCTGCAAGCATTTTAAGCAACTCATAGAGCAAACATTAGTTTAGCAACATAAGACTAATTATTGCAGTTTTTCTTTAAATGGTCTTTCCCTACGTAAGCACAAGAAACTAAGAGGCATGTACCCTAGTAAAAATTGGCAAGTCAAAAAAATTTTGTTATGCAATTTTATTTTTGATTGGCATATGAAGATGGTTCTATGGTATAATATGTTGCAAGAGCAATTCACACAAAATCCTGTCCATGGCATTTGGGCTAATAAAATAACGCACTCAGCAGACAAGAAACTTGAATTCATCTTTCTGTTGTTAATAAAAATCATGAGAATGACCCTATAACTTGCTACCTCCTATCTTGAGGAAAAAGTTCTTCACTGAAAGGGTGATTGGCCATTGGAATGGGCTGCCCAGGGAGGGGGTGGAGTCACCGACCCTGGAGGTGTTTAAGGGGAGACTGGATGAGGCCCTGAGTGCCATGGTTTAGATGATGGTTGGTGTTAGTGTTGGTGTTAGTGTAGGGTTATAGGTTGGACTCGATCTCAGAGGTCCTTTCCAACCTTGTGATACTGTGATACTATGATCTTAACACGGATATGTCAGAAAATTAACGATATAGAAATTATAGATCCTTATGACATAGGAAAAAGGTAACAGTTTTGTCTAAAATGTTGACAATTTAGGCATGAATATAGTTTGGGCACCTGTGCAAACAAATTAATATTTATGTCCTAAAATAAGTGATCAGCTAGAAGCTGCAAGAATTTACAGTAAGGCTAAGTACGTTTGTCATGCAATGAAACAGAGCTGAAAGCACAGCATAACTGCAACAGTGAACAGGGCCTTACTGTAACACAGACAAGAGGTATGCTACATTATCCCTAACACAGCTATTGAGCTATGGTCTTAATATTTTAAAGCAAAGTTGGCCACTTTTCTTAAGAATGTGTTTATTAGATTATTACCATCTAATGGGATTTGACAGCAGTAATAGGAGTTAATATAGGCTTACAAAGGAAAAGATCTGAAAATTCCAGAATTCAAAGACAGTCCTTCCTCTAATTCACCGTTTCTATGCTTTGTCAGTGTGAAAAAGTGCACTGAAACCTCAAAACAGATTTTAAAATTTGCCCATGTCTTGTTAATATACTGCAGTCTTCAAATTTACAGAGCTGCAGTTCTCCTGTTTTTGCTCAAGTATCACTCATTTAATTTAGCACGACAGCTGAGAAACGATGTCAGATGCATTACAGTTCAGTTTAAAAAACATCCTCTACCTGGTATCTCTGCAGTGATTGTCTTGCTGCTCCCTGAAACTTCTTCGTCATCATCTGATGAGCTCGTGCTTGAGTCACGTGTCAGGTCGCTGTCGCTGGTACTGCTGTCCTGCAGCAGGTTGTACTTCTTGCGAGCAGCTGCCTCCCGTTTCTGTCTTAGCAGCCGAATTCTTTCTTTGTGCTTTTGGCTTCGATGACCTTTTACCTTGGTAACTCGACCATTCTGCTTATCGCTAGACTGTCGGTTTTTCTTGGCAGCCATTGTTGAAGTTTCACTTTCAGACCTGGATCGCCTGGATTTCCTCCCAATTGCAGCCCCAGACCCCACAGAAGGATCTCCCTTTACAGCAGCTTCAGCTTGACAGGGCTCATTCTCTTCTGTGGAAGACAACGTATCCGAGTCGGCCAAATGGCCACTAGAAGAAGGGGAAAGCATGCAATGATTAGAAGAGTCACTCTCATATACTCGACCATCCGGTAGCATATTGCTCTCTGTAGATGCCAGCTGAAACTCCGAGGAGTCTCTCCTCAACTCCATCAGTAAGCAAGGCATTGAAGAGAGCACTGCAGAGTCTGCTGCAGTGGGCACACTCTCTTTCAGAGTTTGTCTCTCCAGTTTTACAGGTCTGTCTTCATCAAGAGCAGCATCTTGCTTTTCAGAAGCCTTTGTTTTAACTTCTGTATCAACAAGTTGTTTTGCTTTTCCCACTGCCTCCATCTTCATTTCAGAACACCAAGGTCCTCCTGGTCTCAAAGGATAGAGCACATGGTCTGGAAGACTGGGTGAACTAGATATGGACTTCAGCAATACAGCAACCTGAACAAGAACAGAAGAGTAAGAATAACTTACCCAAATAACTCAACCCTGTTCTTCACAATATTACCTAAACTCATTGCTTTCAATTACAGACAGCATGGTTCAGTATCATATTGGTTTCCTTAATTTACTTTTTCCTAGTGAACTCATCCTGTTACACCAAACTATTCTTCCTTTTAGACGTCCATCAAAAATGGTATTGGAATCACATTCACCTCACTAGAATAATCGAGACAGATCAGAAAATAATAAAAATATTTCTAAACTCATACCTTATGAAATTTAAATCAATATATTACAAGCAACACGTGCTAAACTTCTTTACTTAGAACTTTAAACATATTTTAATGAGAATTTTAGCCCTTATGAACAGTGCCAGCCTAAAAATTCAGTGCAACCACAAAAAAAACCCAAGTTATTTATCTGACTGATGACTTGCGTGTTATGAACCAAAAACTACTTGAAGCACCTTCAGGGAAATTTTGTTTTAGAGATCAATATTTATAATTTTATCTTCATTATTCACACTTTGCCTTCCTTCCATCTAAATTTTCACTTTGAATTCAACATAAAACAAGGATCTTTCAATTACTACATGGTATGGAACAAACCATCTGTGAGTTCAGAAATATAGTAAATGATAAATTTATGTCACTTCAAAAAAGTGTAAGCAAGAAAAACCCCACAGTGTTAAGATTTAATCTACTGCTTTTAAAAATATACAATTCTGCAGACAAGGGCAATTAGTACTTGAGCAGTCTGAGAAACCATGGTTCAGAGAGGTTTTTATGCACCTTGACAGTCCTTTTAGTTTCCCGATCCACCCCACACTGCCTGTAACTGTATATATGTGTGTAACTGTATTACGCTTCCACTTCCCTTCCATCTGCAGCATGGAATAAGGCTAGTTCCCTGCTTCTAAAAGGTAACATGAAAAGCTCAGTGTTGTCCTGTCTGCCTAACCCACTTCAAAATTTAAGTTTAAATAATATTAAGAGATTTTATTTTTCCTTCAGGCTAAGGAATAAAATACTGGATGGTGCAAGGGAATTATGAAAACATCTATGGGAGAGAAAACAGTATCAGACAACACAAGAAAGATGGAGATAACTATGTCTGCTAAATATTAAAATAAAAGGCAAAACCAAAAACAAACCCAGTAAACCCAGCATTTTACACACACACCCCCAAAAAATAATACACATATCGTAAAATACAAGAACATATATAAGAAAAATGTTTGTCAATACTTGCACTGAGTAAAATACTATTGAAAGCAACTCAAAAGAAGAATTTCTGGAGATGGTAGTTTCACATAGGCAATAAATATCACATAAGAACCAATTTATTTCAAAAAGCCACAGCACAGCATCAACAAACCCAAATGTTGAAACAAACGCATCCCAATACTGTAATAAAATCAGTATTTCTTCATAGTAATCCACAAATCTACATTATCAAATAATTCTCCTATTATACAGATAAGTAAAACACAGATTTGATGATTAAATGACTGGTCAAGAGTTATACACAGCCAGATATCATTGAATCGTAGAATGGTTTGGGTTGAAGTGACCTTAAAGACCATGCAGTTCCAACCTCCTCTGCCATGGGCAGGGATATCTCCCACTAGACCAGGCTGCTCAAGACTCCATCCAACCTGGCCTTGAACACTGCCAGGGAGGGGGCATCTACAGCTTCCCTGGGCAACCTGTGCCAGCGTCCCACCATCCTCATCGTGAATAACTTCTTCCTAATGTCTAACCTAAATCTTCCCCATTCCAATTTAAAGCCACCCCCCTCGTCCTATCACTCCATGCCCTTGTAAAAAGTCCCCTCCAGCTTTCCTGTAGCCCCCTTCAGGTACTGGAAGGCCGCTATGAGGTCTTCCCAGAGCCTTCTCTACTCCAGGCTGAACAACCCCAACTCTCTCAGCCTGTCCTCATAGAAGAGGTGTATTGTCTATGTATTATACCTAATAATGCAACTGCCAGCTTTGTTCTGGCCATGCACTTTGAAGAGAAAAATACCTTTTCTAAGAGCTTTGAAATGTACTTTCTGATCATGTAAGGAAATATTTGGTAGCTCAAACATATATAGGAAAAATATTAACCTGGCCAAAAGAAATTTATTTAAAAATTCATACTAACAATTGCAGAACAGCTTCTGTGCTATTCACCCTTTTAGCCTCGGAAACACAAAGAACAGACCTCCACCAAAAGGTAAAGGGCAGCCAAAGTGAACTAGAGACTTTTATTTTCCACAAACATCCTACTTGGGAACATCATCTACCTCTCAGCTCCCAAAGGGACTATAAGAACACTTACTATAGTACTTGCTTTTCCATTTCTCTAGCCTATCAGACAGAAAAACTTGTGTATCACCTACATGGTACCACCTTGCTAAAAGTCTATTCAATGTCTTAAAAAGATTTGTTACAATAACATCCTAACTAATAATGGTTTGATCCCGCAAACAATGACTCACACTTTTGGTATGAAGGCAGCATAGGGACTAATAACTTCACAAAAGCAGGTCAACACTGACATTTATTTCTGCAAGTGTGTAAAAAATACCTGCTCTGATGAGGTTTGTACTCTCCAGGTCCCTTGAACTAGCTATTTAAAAAGCCAACAATTCTAGTATCAGTATATAATATAAAAAAGAACTTAATATTTATTTTGGTGGAAAAGAAGTCTGTTGTGCCTCAGACAATACAGATAGCTCAGGGGAAAACATCTACGCCAAGGAAAGTCTTGTCTCAAAGAATGAATGCACTTATTTAGTTCTAATTGAGAAACACATAGATCAAAGGAAGAGACTATAGTAAAAAACTCCCATTCCTTTCTTGCCACTCACTTTTATAGTAACAGTCCTAGAAAAGGTAATCTCAAGGTGATGCTACAGAAAGACCGGTTTCTTTCTTAAATGAGAACATAGCACTGAAAATAATCTGTGATACTTAGACACAGATGGATACTTAATTCAACATTGCTCAGAAATGTCATTCTCCTTTTTTTGATGCACAGATACTGCACTGATGACTGTAAAACACAATGCTGTAAAAAATTCTGTGCTGGATTTTTCCAACAGAAATTATTTTCCAACCACACACAGAAAAAAACAGTATGTAGAAGCTATTAAATATTTAACTGTATCTTTACCTGGGAAATATTTTCAAATAATGGACTCGTTTGTAAAGGCACATAGATTCATAGAATCCTCTGATTGGAAAAGACCTCTGAGATCATTGAGTCCAACCATACCTGTCCACTTACTGAACCATGTCCCAGAGAAACTCATCTACCCACCTTTTAAACACCTTGAGGGATGGTGACTCAACCACCTCCCTGGGGAACCTGTTCCAATGCCTGACCATCCTTTCTGCGAAGAAATTTTTCCTGATGTCTAATCTGAACCTCCCCTGGTGCAACTTATGGCCATTTCCTCTCATCCTATCACTTGTCACTTGCGAGAAGAGACCAGCACCCACCACGCCACAACCTCCTTTCAGGTAGTTATAGACAGTGATGAGGTCACCCCTCAGCCTCCTCTTCTCTAAGCTAAACAACCCCAGTTCCCTCAGCCGCTCCTCATAAGACTTCTTCTCCAGTCCCTTCTTCAGCCTCATTGCCCTTCTCTGAAAGCATTTCAGCACCTCAATGTCCTTCCTGTACTGAGGGGCCCAGAACTAAACACAGTACTCAAGGTGTGGCCTCACCAGCGCTGAGCACAGGGGCACATTCACTTCCCTGGTCCTGCTGACCACGCTGTTTCCGATACAGGTCAAGATGCCATTGGCTCTCTTTGCCACCTGGGCACACAGCTGACTCATTCAGCTGGCTGTTGACCAACACCCCCAGTAGATCAACACTACCACCCAGCTTAGTGTCATCAACAAACTTACTAAGGGTGCACTCAACCCCCTTGTCCAGATCGTTGATAAATATATTGAACAAGACTGGGCCCAGCACTGAACCCTGGGGAACACCACTTGAGACTGATTTCCAACTGGATGTAATTCCATTTCCCACCACCCTTTGGGCCCAGCCATTCAGCCAGTTTTTTACCCAGCAGAGGATGTGCCTGTCCAGGCCAATGGCAGCCAGTTTCTCAAGCAGAATACTATGAGAAATGGTGTCAAAGGCTTTACTGAAGTCCAGGTACACCACATCCACAGCCTTTCCCTCGTCCATTAAACAGGTAACCTTGTCATAGAAAGAGATCAGGTTGGTCTGGCAGGACCTGCCTTTCAGAAACCCATGCTGACTGGGTCTGATCACCCGATTGTCCTGCATGTGCTGTGTGATAGCACTCAAGATGATCTGTTCCATGACCTTCCCTGGTACCGAGGTCAGACTGACAGTTCTGTAGTTTCCCAGATTCCCTCTCTGACCCTTCTTGTAAATGGGAGTTACGTTTGCCAGTCTCCAGTCAAGTGGCACTTTCCCAGTCAGCCAGGACTGCTGGTGGATGAGGGAAAGGGGTTTGGAGAAGACCTCTGCCAATTCCCTTAATACCCTTGGGTGGATCCCATCTGGCCCCATAGATTTGTGGATGTCTAATTGGCCAAGCAGGTCTCTAACCAAATCCTCCTGATCATTGGAGCTTCATACTCATTGTCTTCCGACTCAGGGGCCTGAGTATCCTGAGAACATCTCACCTTACTATTAAAGACCGAGGCAAAGGCATTAAGTACCTCTGCCTTGTCCTCATCCCTGATAACTACTGTACCTCCTGCATCTAGTAAAGGAGGGAGATTCTCCTTGGTCCTCCTATTGTTGTTAATATATTTGAAGAAACATTTCTTATTTTCTTTTACCAAATTGGCCAGTTGAAGTTCCAGTTGGGCGTTTGCTCTTCTAATTTACTCTCTACATGATCTCACCTCACCCTTCGTAGTCCTCCTGGGATGCCTGTCCCCTCTTCCAAAGCTCAAACTTTCCTCTTCTTCCTGAGATCAATACAGAGCGCTCTACTCAGCCAAACTGGTTTTCTTCCCTGTCAACTCATTTTACGGCACACGGGGATGGCCTGCTCTTGCGCCGCCAGGATTTCCTTCTTGAGGAGCAACCAGCCCTCTTGGGCTCCTTTGTCATTTAGAACCATCTCCTGGGGAACTTTATCAAGCAGCCTTCTAAACAGTTCAGTTTGCCCTCCGGAAGTCCAAGGTGGCAGTTCTGCTGACCCCCCTCCTCACTCCTCCTAGAACTGAGAATTCTATCATCTTGTGATCACTGTGCCCCAGGCGTCCTCCAACACTCACCTCTCCCACTCTCGCCTTCTCTGTTCACAAACAGCAGATCCAGTGGGGCACCTTCTCTAGTCAGTTCACTCACCAGTTGTGTCAGGAAGTTATCTTCCATACACTCAATGAACCTCCTAGACTGCCTCCTTTCTGCTGTATTATACTTCCAGTAGACATCTGGAAGGTTGAAATCCCCCACAAGAACAAGGGCCAGCGATCGCGAGACTTCTCCCAGTTGCTTGTAGAAGAGCTCATCAGTTTTTTCATCCTGGCTGGGTGGCTAATAACAGACTCCCACCACTATATCTGGCTTTCTGCACGTTCCACTGATTTTAACCCATAAGCTCTCAACCCTATCATTACTATTATTGAGTTCCATGCAATCAAAACATTCTCTAACATAGAGAACCACCCCGCCACCTCTCTTTCCTAGCCTATCCCGCTTGAAAAGTTTGTAGCCATCCATGGCAGCGTTCCGGTTGTGTGAATCATCCCACCACGTTTCTGTGATGGCAATTATGTCATATAGTTTTCTTCCCTTGCAATGGCTTCCAGCTCCCCCTGTTTGTTGCCCATGCTGCATGCATTGGTGTAAATTCAGTTGGGTTGTTGTTTCCACCTCTTCCCTAAGTGGAATAGTCCAGTGCCTTCTAGCAGTGGTTTGTTACCCAAGAATTCCCTTTGCATTCTGGCTGCCACCTGGAGCGCTATCCCTCACTTCCACTGAGGTGGCAGACCAGGGGCCCTCACTAGTACATTGTCCCTCTGAACCTGAGGTGCCATTCCCGTGCTTTATTCTATCAAGCCCAGTGGTGTTCCCCTCCCCCTTCCAATGTAGTTTAAAGTTTTCTTGATTATCCTACAAACTTTTGGTGGGTCTTCCCCTTTTTCTCATCCCAGACTAGCCTGCTGCTATCCCACTCCCCCTTCAAATCTAGTTTAAAGCCCTATCAATCAGCCCCTCTAACTCTTGGGCTAATAACCTTGTGCCCCTTTGTGAGAGGTGCAAGCCATCAGATGCCCGAAGACCTGGCGATGAATAGACTGCCTCATGGTCGTAAAAAGCAAAGTTCTGCCAATGACACCAACCTTTGTGCCACTTATTGACTTGGCCAATCTGCCTGCTTAATTCCACGTTTCTCCCAGTTACTGCAACGACTGATGAAAATACTACCTGTGCTCCTAAGCGTTTAACCAACACTTCCATGGCTCAGAAATCTCTTTTGATGGCTACAGGATTTCTCCATGTAACGTCTTCACTGCCTACTTGAAATACCATCAGCGGGCAGTAATCTGAGGACTTCACCAGGGTCAGGAGTTTTCTGATGATGTCCCTAACTCTGGCCCCAGGGAGGCAAGAGACCTCCCTGTGGACTGGGTCTGGACAGCATATTGTGCCGTCAAATTTGTATCCTATGAAAACCACATTTTAATGAAAAAATCTAAAAGGATTTTGAAGGTCAGATTAGCAGAGAGCCCAGGCAGGTTAACAGCTCACTGCCACTAACAGAGATGGGTTTCACTCTTTTACTGCCCACTCATGACTGCAGTCATATTGCCTCCTTTACACCAGCATTGACTCATCCTTTCTTGGGTAGATTCACTAAACCAGCAGAAAACAAAACCAGAAAATAAGTGAAATTTCCTGCAGAGTTGACAGGAAGATGAGGGAAAGAAAGGCAAGCAACAAACCATCCCTTTAGAAAAAAAAAAACAACAAACAAATCTGATTAAAAACTACCTGTTGTTTGGTGTTATCACACCTTGAACTCACAGGTTCAAACTAAAAACAGGAGAGGGTATCAAGTGGCTCTTTCACAGCAATGTTTGCTCTGAGAAGAGATTTTAAGATAAAAAATTCTTACAAAGCAAAAAAATTTAAATTCAGAGGTGTTAGTTTCCTAAAGAACAACTATAACTGAACGTATGCTATTAAGTAATAACTTTGTGCAGTAGTGTATATATCGATGATGTCATGCATGCCCTTTATCAATCAATAACTGGCCATACATATATCCTTCATCGTATTTGTTTATTTTGCTTTCAGTAAAAGTTTTTCTGTATAATTGTATGTCCTGCAGTGTCAGAAGGAAATGAATTTCGCCCAAACCATAAGGCCTGAAATATTTAATAAACACTATGATATCATAACCTTAATTGTACATTGTCATTTTAGGTGTTATTGAACTGAATAATGATAAAGAATGTCTAGCTTATATGAAGCAAATCAGTTCTTTTTCTCAGCAGCTGTAGATATGACAGATTCTAACTTCAGAAGTACTAAGATTTTCAGTATAGCTTGCTGTTAAGTCACTTTAGTTTTACTGACAAATTTCCTCTTAATCAGTCCTTTTCCCTGCTTACGGCATCACATTCGTACACCAGTTCTAGCAATTGTTTAAATGAAAAAAATATCTAGCAGAAGTCTTTTAATGCCATTTTAGCACTGAAAACAGTTTGAACCTACTTCCTCCTACCACTAGCCATTCATTTGCAAGCTGTAATTTAAAAAAATGAGAAACTGTATCTACATTTTTGCAGAAAACATCAAGTATGTTCTTTTAAGCTTTTGTGACTACACAAATGAAATATTAAATTGCACTGCTGCAGAGAAGTTACTTGTTCGGAATATACAGCTAACTACAGAGATCCTTCCAGAGCATCTACTACCTTACAGCTCCAGTGTCACAGAAGTCAATATTTTTATCTGTATCTGAATAGGGTTTCATATTTATATAGAACTAAAGAATATAGTGGCTCACACTAATGTAAACAGTTATTTCCATCACCAGTGGATTATATTATCTCACATTTACCCAACATAAATGAGCACAGATGGAATAAACCAGAGGTGCGAGAGAAGTAATGACAAACATATACAACTGAGGTTAATAAAATTATGTAAAACAACTGACTTAAAAAAATGTAAACGCTCAGGCAAGCCCATCAAGAACTCTGAATCAAGCACTTGACAAACCATGTGTCTAAGGATAGTGGGTTGGGAAAGGACAGAAGCAGCACATGACCTGGGTACTAAGGAGCTGACCATAATGAGCAAGCCTGCTTCATAATACAAGAGAAACTTTTGGCAAAGACCTAAGTTATGTCCTCTTCTGACAGAGAGCCACATAATTCTGAAGATGTGAAGTGCTAATGACTGGCCACTCCTGAAGCTTAACCAAAAACCTTTGTAGGGGTATCTGCGTGTTGGTCATGCTTTTTTTTTTTCTACTCAAATTGCCTTCCTTTCCATTAAAAGCTAACATACTTAATTCATCAAGCTCACCAGCGACATTCCAGTACAAATAACACCTACGGACATGCCCAACACCAACAAAACATCTAAGTAACTAAAAACTAACAAATACAAATAATCAGACCTCTATCAGAAAAGAACTAACCCGCATCCAGACAGATGCAGAAGTACCAATGCTTTCATAGAATCATAGAATGACCTGAGTTGGAAGGGACCCACAAGGATCATCAAGTCCAACTCCAGTCCCTGCACAGGACAATCCCAACATTCACACCATCTGTCTGAGGACATTGTCTAAATGCTTCTGGAATATTGTCAGGCTTGGTGCCATGACTTGCTTCCCTGGGGAGCTGTTCCAGTGCTCCACCACCCTCTGGGTGAAGAACCTTTTCCTAATATCCAACCTAAAACTCCCCTGGATCATCTTCCTGCCATTCCCTCAAGTCCTATCGCTGGTCACCAGAGAGATGAGACCAGTGCCTGCTCCTCCTCCTTCCCTTGTGAGGAAGCAGTAAACAGCTATGAGGTTCTCCCCTCAGTCTCCTCTTCTCCAGGCTGAACAGACCAAGTGACTTCAGCCTCTCCTCATATGATTTCTCCTCTAGACCCTTCATCAGCTTTGTGGCCTCCTCTGGACACTCTCCAGTAGTTTTATGTACTTTTTATACGGTGGCACCCAAAACTGCACCCAGTATTCAAGGTGCGGCCTCACCAGTGCAGAGTAGAGCGGGACAATCCCCTCCCTTGACCGGCTGGCAGTGCCATGCTTGATGCACCCCAGGACACGTTTGGTCCTCTTGGCTGCCAGGGCACACTGTTGGCTCATATTCAACTTGCCATCGACCAGAACCCGCAGGGCTGCTCTCCAGCCTCTCAGACCCCAGTCTGTACGTGTATCCAGGGTTGCCGTGTCCCAGGTGCAAAACCCAGCACTTGCCCTTGTTACACTTCATATGGTTGGCAATTGCCCAGCTCTCCAATCTGTCCAGATCCCTCTGCAGGGCCTCTCTACCCTCCAGAGTGTCAACAGCTCCCCTCAGTTTTGTGTCATTGGCAAACTTGATTAGTAAACCTTTGAGTCCTGCATCCAGGTAATTTATGAAGACATTAAAGAGTACTGGCCCTGCTACTGCTGCAAACTTAAAATTTTTCTTTTCTTTCACGTGCAAGTTTTGTATTAAGTCAGCTTGACCTTGTGATTAATAGCATCCAGTGTATGGTTCCGTGTACATGGGTGCCATTGTTACTGTGTGGACCTGTGTGAATACAGTAAGCATTACTTGGAATGTGTTGGACCAACACAGATTGCGTATAAACAGGCCCTGATGGTCTGTGCTGTAAAACATGATAAAACCATACAAGGAGAAAGGACTAAAAGGTCAGAAGGAGAATAAGATAGAGAACGCTCATTACTTCACTGGAGATCACAAAAAAAAAAATAACAAGAGAACTTTGGACATGCACAGAGAGACAGTGATGATGTGGCATTGGGAAGGATCAATGTAAATATTACATATAGTAATTATTTCGGGGAAATTAGTTTTCCGAGAAATGTTATTGGCCAGGTATCAGTTACCTGATTTAAGGAAACCAAAGTGACCAGCACTCAATTTAACTCAAGACAGTTGACTCAGCTCTGTGTGAATGTGTGTGCATGATGCTCAAGAGATTTTTCATAACACTAAGCCACCCCCACATGGATACTGTGTAATTTATACAGCATTCCTTTGAAAATGTTGCCCTAAAACTGACTCACTGACATACAATTCTACCTAAGGCACATTTCTGGGAGTGGAGCTGGCTCTTCAACAGAGGACGCATAAATCAGGCCTGGTAGCAATCCTAAAGAATAGGATCCTGGTAGGAAAATTTTGAGGTAGATGTGAAACTATTAGGTAGGTGTGAAATAAAAGAAAGGATTAAACTAGTGCTGTGTTTCAACTGATTTTGCATAAACAAATGAAGGCTAAAAAAAGGCTGCTCCTATTGAGTGCTCAACAGGCTGCATATACAAGAGCATCCCTTTCAACCTTGACAAGTAACATTTTTCATCATAAATAAGAAGCAAGACTTTACATTTAAATACAGTTTTTTGTACTGTAATGCTTAATGCATGTAATTTTGCCTCTTTCAAACAAGAGGTAACTACCAGCTATGTAGTTCACAAGCCTGCACACAGGCTTCCAGAAACTCTGTCAGCTGCACTGGAATCCCATAGAGAAAGAGAAAAATCACAGTCCTCTTAAAATTAAATTAATTAGCATACAGATAAAGGCACACAGGGTTTGCTGCACTTAGCCTTCTAAAAATCTCATTTCTTTCTCATAATGAAACCATTTTTTTTTTCTCAAGCGCACAGCAATTTTAAGTCTACAGTGATCTCTACTCTAAAAGTTACAGGGGGCCTATTTTTATTACTATCTGTTCCTAAACATTTAAGCAACTCAGTTTTTTTCATTATTCTTTCAACAAAACTAGTAGAAAAAAAATCAATGCTAGGATAGCCATGCTTCATTTAATTTTCTGTCTCCCACCCTACTGAGGACAGTCATACAGATGTACCATCTTTTTTGAAGATTGAGTTTAAAAAGTTTTCCCACTTTACCTATCCTTTTCTGTTACTCAAAGGAAATGTATTCTGTGCTTCCTCTGCTAGTTCATGCCATTCTATATAAATAGATCTCTTCAAGAAATGTTGATCCATTGTTCTATGGTGCTCAATCAAGTAATGCTCACAAAAAAAGCCACATTTTAAATTGCTTGAGCATAACAGTAACAAATTAATCCTGATTTTCAGAGCACAGATTCTCTATTAAGAACGTTTATCTGAAACATCCTTAAAGTAATCACACATTGTGTTACCTGTTAATAGCTCCAATTGGCAAATCAGGACAACTGCAACATAACTTTGAAGCAGTAAAATCATCTCAGTACTGCAGCATTCATTACAGAAGGGCTTGTGCCTGTCACCTGTAAAAATCAAAGCCGGTCCAGCACGGACAAGCACAAATGTACCTTGCTATTGCTCTTATTTGGAATCTTGAAGCAGCAATGAATGATGCTGGACACAGGCTGCAGTTCCAGGAGCCCTTAAGTCCATCCCACAGTCCACTGTCACCCTGAAGAGGTGAAATTGTCTACCTGCTGGGCCAACTAGCACCCACCAAGTTCTTTTGTAATTCAGCTTCCCAGAGGAGGGCTAGTTGGCTGAATGAGATCAGAGTCGGGATCCAGAAGGAGAGCAAGGTGAGCATCTTAAACAAGACAGCAGCAACAGGCCTGAAGAAAGGGATAGTATTGGATGGTTAACCTAATCTTGCAAAACACCACTCCAAAATTGCTCAGCCCTTGACTTCAGGAGGACAAATACCCTCAACAGGCAAGAGAACTGTTTTGTCAAGTTCTGTGTAATGCTCCTTTCCACTGACAGCGCTACCTACCTAACCCACACTACAACTGCCTGGGTTGTCTTGCAGGTATTTCTGTTGCTCATGCAGCAACTTGCCAGCATCCCATCTCTATCTAAAAACAAGCTGAACTAGAAGTGGGATGGATGAGTTAAGTGACATTAAGTTCGTAAGTATTTTATGATCAGACCTTTCTATGCATCTTTGCCACAGGAAAAAAACAAAATCGACACTCAGGCATTTTAAAGTTTAAAATACTTTCATTCAACACCAGTACCATGTCTTTGCTTTAAGCCAGTATCTTCCTGGCACAGGGCAGTAACATACCCATTTTATGGTCTAGCCAAGTGAAGAAGAGAGATCAGATGACATGCTCAAATTCCACAGAAAGGCTGGCAAGGAG
This sequence comes from Tapera naevia, assembly GCA_033556795.1. Taxonomy (NCBI): domain Eukaryota; kingdom Metazoa; phylum Chordata; class Aves; order Cuculiformes; family Neomorphidae; genus Tapera; species Tapera naevia. Next base: position 537,324 of record JAUMJJ010000208.1, on the reverse strand, counting down.
CTGCAAGCCAACCAAACCCTGATCTCAAGTCATTTCCTCATCTACCAGATTCATTAGTTTCTTTAATAATTAAGCTAGTAGCATAAAATCTAAATACTGCAACATGAATTTGCAACAGATATATTATTGAAAAATAAATGGTATCATTACACTAAAGGCATTGAACTAAGGAAAATTTTATTAGCAGTAGATACCAACTGCTGTTGGGCTGTTCTTGACACCAAACCCTTGATTGTTTTTTGACCAGTAATAAGAGGTGCCAGTTGATTTCAGCATCCACTGGATTGCTCACAATTGATACTGTAGTCTTTACATGTACAAAATGCTCCTGACGAAGCAAGGCCTGAATCTTAATTAGCTCATGACAGTAAACAACAGGTATAGCTTCACTGGAAACAACCCACTACCTTCTCGCCAAGAAAGCTCACTTGTGCCACTGAACTGTCCTTTGTTGAGCACAGCTAACTCAAGATAGCTAACCTGGGTGTCTGTATCTTTACAAATCCTAACACTCTCCCCTCCTTACTTAAGCTTTCCTAAGAAACTAATGCAACAAAAAGGTTAAATTCTTGTAGGACACATCAGCCATGGACAAATGCCCGTGGACACTGGCAGAACTAAAAGGACTGTGGCACAGTCTGCAAAGGAAGGAGAATGAAGTCTGGCAAAGAAAAACAGTGCAGGAGAGGGTTAGAGTAAGCTTTTGCAAACAACAGATGTAAAAACAGTATGAAGCAAACACAGGTTGGATCGACAAATGAACAAAAGCTACTTTAAGTGTTTCAAAAAGAGAACTGACTGGGTCAAAAGCCAGTTACACATGCATTATGAATAACACCTCTAAGATGGGTTTTACTATCAGATACTACAGTATTTACTCCCAGCTGGCAGAGGTGAATAAATTTGACCTCTACTTTGAGAGGATAATGGACAGACCAGGAAACAGGCATTTCTTTCCCACAACATACAGAAGACTTTGCATATATTTGACTACAGAAATTAAATAACAGCATTTAAGAGGAAACCAATTTATCAGCTATAAAAAGAGCAAAAGAATATTATAAGGTAGTTTTCATCAGTACCATGCAAGTACTAATAGGAGGAAAAAAGCCACACTTTCCTCAATTACTTACTTTAATTAAAAGCACTGTTTACCCCAAAATGATCTGTTGCATTATTGTCCTTTATTTAAGAAAGAGGCTCAGCTGGCAGAGCTTTCTTAAGAATAAAAATAATTGTTAGCAACAGAAAATATAAACAATACATACAATTTTCCCAGCAAAAGCAGAGATAGAAAGAAAAAGAGAGCACCAAGTCAGGAGTATTAATTAATTTTTCAAGAAAAAACATCTCGATCTTTTGAAACAAAAAAGGGAAATCAAGCATCTGTTATCAAACCAACTTTAAAATGAGCTAAGTGGAATCATGTTAAGTTACTTCTTTTTACTTCAGAAAGTTTGATAATACTATTGGAGCATACAGCGCCAACCTCACACTGATATAATGGAAATGTAATATTCTAAATGAAAATCAAATTACTGAAAACGGTAATAACTGCATCATCACAGAGACAATTGGTATTATGAAGTCTGGCTCTTAGCAGAGCTGGGAACAACTACTGTGAGTCACTTGGTCTCTATCCATTTTGGATGAATGGAAGTGAAATTTGCCTTCTCCAAAATAAGCCTGGAAAGACTAATGACCAAGAACCACAAAATAAGACATTACAACAGAAACATAGCAAGAAGAACATTTGTCCAATCATGGCCTTGCTCTTCCTGCCAATTTCCAGGAAATTTTGAAGCACCAAAGCAGAAGAACATTGTGGAGGACACTGCAGAAGTCTCGCTATAAAGTCAACTCCATGTATATTGAAACAAAAACACTAGCTTGAGTCTTAAATATTTGCATTTAATTAAAAAGTGACCACCTGTTCTGCTTACAATTAAAAAGCTGTCAGATCGAGTCCTAAAATCTTTTAAGCTTCTTGGAGACCAAATATCACAAGGCTGAAGCCTATACATGCTATTCTGATATTTAAAGCAATTTCTGAGCATTCAAGAGGCAAACTACATAATCAGATTGATATAAAACCCTGAATACCTTCTTAAATAAAAAGGCTGGATCATTCTGAATCTAAAGCCGACTCACCACATGACCACAGGCATGTTACTTCCCTGTATGTTCAGTAATGCATCTGCAATGTCATAACGGCAACATCTCAATGAATGAGTCATCTCATTTTCAGTCCTGAATGAGTAATTGATATGTGCCTGAACTACAGCAAGTAAGTCACAACCATGGAGAAATTACTCTGCTGTACAGGCTCTATTCATGCTGATCAGACATGTGAAGAAGGCACACTAACAAATGGGAACAGACAACCACTAAAGAACTAACCCGCATCCAGACAGATGCAGAAGTACCAATGCTTTCATAGAATCATAGAATGACCTGAGTTGGAAGGGACCCACAAGGATCATCAAGTCCAACTCCAGTCCCTGCACAGGACAATCCCAACATTCACACCATCTGTCTGAGGACATTGTCTAAATGCTTCTGGAATATTGTCAGGCTTGGTGCCATGACTTGCTTCCCTGGGGAGCTGTTCCAGTGCTCCACCACTCTCTGGGTGAAGAACCTTTTCCTAATATCCAACCTAAAACTCCCCTGGATCATCTTCCTGCCATTCCCTCAAGTCCTATCGCTGGTCACCAGAGAGATGAGACCAGTGCCTGCTCCTCCTCCTTCCCTTGTGAGGAAGCAGTAAACAGCTATGAGGTTCTCCCCTCAGTCTCCTCTTCTCCAGGCTGAACAGACCAAGTGACTTCAGCCTCTCCTCATATGATTTCTCCTCTAGACCCTTCATCAGCTTTGTGGCCTCCTCTGGACACTCTCCAGTAGTTTTATGTACTTTTTATACGGTGGCACCCAAAACTGCACCCAGTATTCAAGGTGCGGCCTCACCAGTGCAGAGTAGAGCGGGACAATCCCCTCCCTTGACCGGCTGGCAGTGCCATGCTTGATGCACCCCAGGACACGCTTGGTCCTCTTGGCTGCCAGGGCACACTGTTGGCTCATATTCAACTTGCCATCGACCAGAACCCCCAGGGCTCCTAAAAGCACAAACATCAGTTCTCTGCTGAACTTCAATCCACGTACTGGAAAACCGAGTAAAAGTGATTTCCTTGCCATGTAAGCCTCAGGTTATCATGGAGTTGTGACTGCACAGCGATATGCATTGTACTACACAACCATATCCCAGAGCTCTTTCCCAGCCTATCCTACCCTCCCACTGCTATTTCATTTTTGGTTCCCCACTGCTACCAATAATGTTCAAACCAGCAAATATTTTTCAAGTTTAGGTATTTCTTGTCCAGAGTGCTCGTTCTAAGGTGCAAGTAATTAAATCTTTCACTCTCATCTAGTAAATGCGTTATTAAATCTGCTGCTCAATGTTTAGTTTTGCAAGTCATTTAGTCAATTGCAGATAAAAAACACAAAAGCTGAGATTTACCATAGACCAAATTCCATCAAAAAGTACCATCAACACACTAACTTTAAAATGTTATATTAAATTAAGGACAGATTGCTTGAAGCTATTTATTCATTTGAAAAGTTTCCAAACCTTTAGCATATCTAGTGGTGCTATTTTGGTCAGAGAGTAACCAGACAGCTGTGAATGCTTGCTTTGAAGTCACTTTCACTGTGTGGTACATTGAGACTCCAATCTCATTAGCAGATGTTTAAGTGAGATGTTGATATACAGGTGGGTCATAGATGGTCCATACATGCTTGGTGGGGCAGGGAGTTTATGTGACAATATACAACAGATGGCAAAGAAAGTGAACGGCAAGGCAAAGAAGCCTGCATTTTAAAGGTAAACATGCAACAAGGAGATAGGGGGTCAAGACAACCAAGGCAATTATTTCTTATTGCTCCAATCAAGTTACATCAACTTATCTCCTTAATGCTTAGTGTTCAAAGTCCCTCGTGATTATCTATATTTACTCTTTGTTCACCCAATCTTATCTTACCTCATTAATCCCCACCTCCTCCACACTGTCAGCTGCCAGTGTGCTCTGCCCATTTGTCAAATGCACATAAACATCCTTCCTATCTCTCTTTTATCAGTTAGAGCAGTGTTTGGTTTGTGACCACTCCATACCTACCCTTCTCAACTGCCTTATGGTTGGCTTCAGGTTCCTTCCCTTTTTCCCCCTCCTTCCACAGTATCCAATGTAATGTATCCACTCATTTCCCAACTTGTTTGTGCTCTTTAATTTCTACTAAGCAGGCAGCCCTCGTGCACTTACTGAGCGCAAGCCTAGATAGCCAGGCTGTACTGCAATAGGCCTAATATACTTGAATGTATAAGACCACAGTCCTTTCCTCTTCCAAATTTCTCAGGAATTTCTCATTACACCTCCTCATGATGCCAATTAGCAATTACACTGAAGAGCAAACAGGAATGGTCCACACATTTGTTATAGTTTGAGTTAATTTGGGTCTGTTTCCTGACTCTGGCTCAGCCTAGCCTAAGTAATATTTTCTGAAAGCTAACTGCACGTTTTTCAGACAGTTTCTCTCTAGCAGTGATAACATGGGGCATTGGTATGCAGAAAGGCCAATATTTATACTTATTCCTCTAGTAAGCAAGGCCATCCTCAAGCTGGCAAAAAAAGGCCACACCTGCAGGGAGGGGTGGACAGGGCAGGTGACCCCCAAACTGACCAACAGAGGATTCCATTCCATGTACATCATACTTGGTATAAACCTGAGAGATCACGAGGGTCTTGCTCTCTTCTGCAATAGCTGACATCCAAGTGAGGACCTAGTTTGTCTGATTACTCCTGATCCCAGATCCACGCGTCCCTGAATCCAGTTCCCAAGTTCAGTTCCCTCCTAGATGTGGACCCATTCTCTTGTGTCTGCTCTACAGCATTTGTGGTGATGTACAGTCATGGAGGGGTGGGGGTATGATCTTGGATATTTGTACATGTTTTCATTACTTTCTGATTATTTTAATCATTATTAGTATTATTATCATTTCATTAAAGCTGTAGTTTTAATTTCCAATCTGCAAGTCTTATCTCATTTTCTTCTCCCTTTCCCCTGGGGGAGGAATTTGGGAGCCCAGCTGCATGGTCTTAGCTGCAGAAAATTAGCTGGGTCAGGGCTAAACCATGACAACATTATAATTAAGAATTCATGTGTTTAAAAATTAGATTGAACCATTATCTTCATAGTTAAGCATAAATACCATCTGCCCAAACTCATGTACTACCTTCCATCACCCCCACCATCTCTCCTCCTAATCCCCTAGACAAAAGTATCAGTGTTACTGGTATACTGCAACCACACAAAACAGTATTTTATCAGCTTTTAGTAGCACAGAACCATCCCCTTTGGAGCTTCTTTTGCCAGCACCAGATCCCTCTAAATCACTAGATGTGAGAAACACTAATAAAATTATGTTTAAAACTGATTGCTGTTGGTCAGCCAAGTTTTCCATACTTCATCTCACTGTTTTTTGTATCATATGTATGGGGGGTGGGGGGATTGAGTTTATCAAGCACATGACAAGCAACTTGGTGTTCTCCTGAAAGCTTGTTACAAACCTACTCACTCCAAAAAAGGCAATGTTTCTCTCCTCCAGAGCAAAAGGTGAAGCTACACAGTTGTGACTGCCCAACTTTCACCTCTTCTATCACAGAAATATCAATTACAGGCATTAACTGGGGCAGGAGAACTACAAGATGAAGACCTCAAAAGAGCATCATATTCAGTTTCCACCTTAAGGTCAAACATTAAGTTTTTTAATAGACTTAAGCAACATAAGATACTTTAAGAGAAATATTTTAAATTTAAAGTTTGTTTGCTGTTCTAAGGGGAGAACTATTAGTGTTTGTACTTAAAATTTCACCTTGAAAACTGGAAATAGGCTAGCACTTATCTATAAGTGAAACTATTATTTGGTCTTATACTTGACAAGTACCTGAGAAGACTTAAAACCAAATAAAATCTAGGGGAGATGATTAAGAGAAAAATCTACATTTTTAAAAATATGCTCAAGGGTTCAAAGATTTAATACTCATTCATTTTTAAAACATATAATTACTTGCCATTAAAAAAAAAAATCCAAACCCGACTGACTTATGCCATAGCATCTCTACATATTTTTTTTTCAGCCTTTGAATGCTGTTAGATACTTTGTGCCGGTTTAAAGTGTATAACTAGTTATAACCAAGACCTCATTTAAGTAAGTTATTGCAGTTATGGTTTTACAAAGATACCTACAGACTTCAACATGAGTGGAATAACACTCTTAAACTAAAATATAAGTACAATTAGATACTACTTAACAAAGGTGGAAGCTCTCCCTGCCAGCTACACAATGTAAACCTAAAAAACCCACCAATTCTTTAAAAAAGCAGCCTTTTAAGTAGATGTCCAATAACTTCAATGCAAAAAAAGTTACAATACTGGAAAGAATTAAAATATTTCAAGTCTACTCAGATTGCCTTTTTCATTTTTAAAAAGGACAAGTAGCACAGTTAAATTTTATATTCCACTCCAATGGCTGTGTCACTGAAAGCCACATCTGCAAGGCATTAGGAGCTCAAGGGGAACTCAGGCTAGATAAGCAACAACTTGAACTTTTTTTCCACATCACGTAAAATATACATTCCCACATCACCCAAAGTAATTAAAGAAACAAAAAAACTAGAGAACTGTAAAACCGGAGCAGTTACCTGCCTTGGTTTTCGAAAGGTTTTTCTCCGAACAGCTAATGCAGTCCCACAATACATCAAAGAACTCCTGGGAAACACAAAGTGCCCAGAAGTCACTTCCAGGGGCTGTGGCGAGGCTTTCATCCACCGACCCCGGGCCAGACTGGGATCCAAAAGTGGTGGTCGGGCTGGACTCCCGCCTCCCAGGCCTCGAGCCGGGCCGGCGGTCGCCCTTTACCAAGGAGGTGCCCAGAGCCGATAGCCGTCCACCAGGGCACCCATCTTTCCCTGAAGCCCCTCGGCCGGAGGGGGCAGGGCCCCGAGGAGCTGCGACCACACCACCGGCCTCAGGGAAAACAGTGGTGAGGCCAGTACCCGCTACAGAGAGGCTAACGGCAACGGTTCCGCGGTGCAGCGAGGCGCAGCTCGGCCCAGCACCACCAGAGCGCACAACGTGAGAGCCCCGGCCATACCGTCCCCACTCACCTGGACAACGCAGGGCCCCTCCTAGCCTCCCCCGCAGGGAGCAGCAGCTGGGACATAGGCGACCGAATGGAACCAGGTCTCAACCACACCACCACCACTCCGTGTCCCTGCCACCAGAGAAAATGTCACAGGAGGCCGCGGGACTCATCTGCGTGACGTCACTTCCTCCCGCCATCGCCGGAGCAGCTGAGCGCCGCGCAGAGCGGGCACCGCCTGCTAGCGCCCCCCCGCGACGCAGAATGGTGCCGGGGGCGGAGCCAGCCCGCTCTCTCCCCTCATCCCCATGGCGTCCTGAGAGGAGGGGCCGGCAAGCAGACTGTCACACACCCTCACACCCACGGGTGCTCCGCTCCCCTCCGGACACTCCCTACACCCCCCAAGACCTCCACGTAGCCCCAGGCACAGCGGGGCATCCCCTGAGGGCATATGCCTCTGGGCGCACGGCGGCAGGGTAGGCTGCGCTGTGGAACAGAGGTGTGAGAGGCCGACACCGGGCAGCCACTGCCAGTTGTGTACGCTGGCTAGAGCTGTGGGTCACTCACCGCAGAGACAAGTGGAGGCAGCCTCTGGTGGGTATATCAGCCAGGAGACCTGTCTGCAGGCCAACGGCACACCGCTTTATTTGGCTTCCTAGCGACGAAGCAGAGGCATGCAAACCAAGCATAGCAATTGGAGCCGGCTCATCGGAGGAAAAGAGAAGGAAGGAAAAGGAAAGCAGACGAAAGAAACGTCTTCTCCCATGCAGGGGCTAGGCAACGAGGAGGGCCGAGCTCAGGAGAGACACAGGCAAAGTCTCCCCTAGCCGCTGATCCTGGCTATCCTGCCTCTGCACTCCCTGAGATCAGAGACCTCTGGGCTAGGTGGGGAAGCATGGTGTGCAATTAGGGCAACATTATAGTTGCATACATTAAATATCATTTGGATATTTCTTATTCAGAGTACTTAGCTTTGCAGCCCTGGTGTATATATGCTGCACAACTGCACAATATATTGTAGGTAGGGCTCTGCAATTTGAAAACATGTGACAGCAATCATTTCAGTATAGTCCCTAAATCTTGATCAGGACCTACAAATGCCTGGGAAATTCAAGTATTAAACATGCCTCATATAGAAGAGGCACCCTTGGAGGATCCTGCTCCTCCACAGCCACTGCTCATGTCACACAATCAGTTATAGTGTTGATAGTATAGAAATGTGTGTATACATCTATCCCCCCAAACCCATCCAAAACACATACATGGATATGGGAAACAAAGACAGACATCACATACTACCTCAGAAGACTTTATTACATTGAGGAGAAATAAGAATGAGACAGATTCAGGTGGAAAGAGTTATGTATTCAGGAATTTATTATTATATTTTAAAACAGTACTTTGCAACATATTTCTCACTAAACATGAAAAACTTCCTTTGCAAGAGCACTAGCCACATCAGTGCATCAAATATCAGCAGTGTCAGTGTAAGAGGGAAGAAGCAGGGGGCTAACAAAACCTATACTTAGGAAAAGATAAAACCTGCCCTGAGTAGGGCTACTGGGGGCTCTGCTCCGATTTCCTATGCAGCTTGAGCCATGACCTATCACCAACTAAAATCAACCTCCACAACCCTGCTAGCTAATTCTAGGAAAATAGTCCAGAATATGATTTTAAAGAGAAGGATGTGCTTTAGAGTCACAACTCCTGAAAGACACTCAGAGGATGTCACGCTGTTACAGCAGCGAGGAACAGGCAACACAGTTTTGGACAGCGTAGTGACATAGGCAAGGGCAGTGAGCATCTGCCTTGCATTTGCAAGAAAAGTGATAAATGGAAAGGAACTCAAAGAGCCACAACTGAAGGAATCGGCAGCCTGGAGACATTACAAAAAAAAAAAATCTGACTATTGTAGGTACAATGAAATTAGTAAACTAATCAGGGAGACATTAAGTGATCTTTAATATTTGAATGAAGTACATGGCATGAAGGGAGAAGACTGGTGATACGTTAATGATTTTAATGTAGTGAAATTAAGGAACGGCACATTTAAGCTGAGAATCAGGGTGGAAAGCTTTTGAATAGAGAACCATAGGCTACAAAAATTGTATCCCTAAGGGAAGTGGTGAAAGCTTTATTGCCTGAGATTTTAAATGCCAGATTAGGAGAAATACCGGGGAACTCATTCTGAATTTCAGCCCATCTCCCTGAAAAGATTAGGAAGAGATGATGCTGGCTCCAAGAACTTAGGGAGTACAGCCCAGCACCTCTTCTAGTCTCCTTTGACTCCATTTTATCATTCTTCAACCACCTCTGCCAAGAGTGAAATTATTTCAGTTTTAATTACCTCCATGAAGAAGTGATAAGAACTCCTCTGCCACAAAGAAATGCAGCTGAGAAATGAGAGTCTTAGTGTGACATCTCTAGAAGGGATCACTGGGGAGAGGAGTAATGGAGGCTCCTTCAGCTGCAGAGAGACCTGGCAGTACAGCCCTGTGCCCAAACTTCCAAGGGACTGCCACCACCACCTCCCCTCTGCAGCACTTGCACTTCCCCAAAGACAATGGGAGGAAATTAGCTCAGTGCTGGAGCAGGCAGCAGGAGCAGGAATGACCCTGAGCCATACTCCTGTGTCGGAGCAGGAACAACCCTGAGCCATGCTCCTGTGTCAAAGTAAAAGCTGGTTGTGAGAGGACTTCAGCTCGTAAGGGCTTCCAGGCTGGCTTCCCTTAACTGGCTCTTGGCAGGGGGAGAGGAGCTCCTCCATCCCTACTCCCATCTCACAACCAGCCCCAGGCGAAAAGTTTCCCTCCAGTTCCAGACTGGAAGAATGACTTTTCAAGAGCTCATCCCCATGCATCTGATAACAGCATCCGTAGGTACATGAGTAAGCTTCCTCTGCAGAAGGAATATATAGAAATTTCACCTTCTGAGTAACATTTAAACTACATCCATTTTCCAAGCTAAGCTGCAGGGTGCCAAGCATCCAAAATCACAAACGCGCCACTGAAACACAGCCAAACCATCTCATCTCTGCACTCCTGCTTCTTCACAAAGTCACTTAGGCTCCTCCACAGCTACTAGCAGCAGCCAAACTAGGATCACAAGAAAGGTGCCCAGGACACCAGGGGGTTCATCCACCCCCAAGCTATAGCCCACATCTCCCGAGGAAGCAAGAAAATCTTTCCTTGCTGCTAGGTTTTACCAGCCAATATTAGCTAATTAAGCAGCTGTGCTTAAGCTGTGCTGCTTAATTAGCATTAAAGGCATCTTTAGCAAGGGGCTAGAGGAAACTTTTATTAGATTAGGTTGTACTTTTGGAGTCTTTGGTTGTTTTTATTCTGGAGAGTACATGGTTCAGAAAGGACAGTGTGATGCTGAATGGCTTCAAGGCAGATGGAGGCAGTGCTGTATCCTCCCACATAGGGGGCACCCAGCAAAGAGCAAAGGAACTGCAGCTTTTACTTTAAACACACACTTATTGGTAAAGCCTCTGCTTAATTGCTTGTGGGTTTGTTTTGCAGAAGAAATGTTTCTGAATTGGAGAAGCAGAAATCCTTCCAGCTGGGTACTGATTTTTTAAAATGAAATGAGTGTATAAGAAAACAAAAAATGTTTCTAAAGCCACTTGAAGTTACTAATAGCAACTGCGTGCTCAAAGTGAAGTATTTCCTGCAGCATGCAAGGCTGCACAGGCCAGGATTACTATTGTTTCACTGCTGATCCTGTAATTTAAAAAATCAAAGAAAAGCTTAGAAATACAAAACCTTTCCCAGACCTGTAAGACCTATTCAGTACTAGATGCCATTAGAAAAAGTCTTAAGTACACTTACAATTTGGCACATCACATTTTTTGCTTATAACAGAATTGAGTATCAAAGGAATATTTGGAGTGCTTTACTGGAGGCAGTACTTACTTTTAAAATAAATCTTGAAACTATTCTAATATCTTTAAAAATTGCATTTAATTACAAAGTCCCATATTAGTATTCTATATCTACTAAAGAATTGATATGAATAAAAGAAACATTGAATACTTTCAGTCAAAGGAAGCTTGAAAAGCAGCCACAATTAAATGTTTGCAACAAAGAACTGATAAGAACCGTATGTCACTTTGTGGTAAAATGTATACAAGTTTACACTTGAGGTTAACCCCTGGTTTTCATGTCTAGTGCATAATTTTAATTCCTTTATTTTTCAGGTGGAATTTGGATCCTCCCATTTTCCAGAAGGAGGAATTGAGCCCACAGTGATAAAGCGTGCACATCTTTTGTACTTTGTCTGTAAAACTGAGGCGTCTACAGCTCAGCCTGGCTCCAGCCTCAGCCCTGCAGCATGCCACACCGTGGGCAGCTGTCTCAAATCTGTGAGAGCCCCACTGCAAGGTTCCTAGAGAGTACAACTGCTCTCAGCTTGCAGGTGTTAATAGTCAGGTGTCTCCAAAAATCAGTCTGGGAGTTCAGAGCAGACTAGCTGATATCTGAAGTGAGGGTAAAGCAGCAGAGGCCTTTCCAGGCATTCCTGTCATTCTCAATTGGTCAATTATTTCATAATATACAACAGCTGAGGGTTCCAGCTGGCAGCCTCCCTCCAGGCTGCCACAGCTCTTCACCACCCACTGTGACCTCCATGGAAACACTCAACAGCTGCCAGGGCAGAGGGTGAAGCCCCAAACCAAACATTTTTTCAGCTGAGCACTCAGGCTGACATGCTCCTGTCTCAGCAGGACCTCTGTGAGGCATTCCTGCCCAGGCATCCCATCCCCATGCTAGAAAAGCTGGACTGTCACAAAATACCAACAGCAACGACAGATATCTCTGCTTACCCTGCAAGGCACTCTGCCCATGCAAATGTGTAACTGAAGAGATGAGAAATCTTACTGACAGTCCACTCATTGCATAAATATAATTTATTTGACTATCCCCTTTTCCATCCAAAGCTGAGCTGTCAAACCTGGCAACTAGCTGCTGATTTGTTTTCTGTGCTGCAGATGGCTCAGCTGTGACACACAGCTCGAACGTAGCTGCTGGGTACTTTTTTCTCCTGGCATTTTAAATGCTAAGAAACAACATATGGCTATCTTTGGACAGTTCTTGAGTCAGAGTCTGGCTCTGCCACTGTCTATATCTAGGTTCTTTGCCAATGAATGGAACACAGCACATACTGTGAAATAGCAGCAGCTGGGGAGCCATGCAGCTGCTCTGCAAGCACAGGGGGAGAACCACATGCCCCCCCAACTTTCACAACTGGTGCAGTGTTACATGATGAAGTGATGCTAAGGGAGCACCACAGTCCCAGGAAATCCTCCCAAGTTTTGAGTCATGGCTACATGTGTGCAATAAAAAGCTAAGTAAATCTTGAGGCTCTCATTGAAAAGCATGGCTGGTAGCATCCTCAAGCTCTCATCTAATCCATCTTTGTATCCTAAAGCATGATCAACACACCCTCACATTATAAACACTTAAGCAAAGCATTTCTGATCTGCTCTACAAAGCCTCCAGTGACTAAGATTCATTAATTGGCAGGCCATGACCTCCAGTGCCTTACAATGACTTTCTTGTTAAAATAAATCATTCTCTTATGTCTACCCAGCTATGTTCTGATGCCTTTCAAGACTGTGACTTCTTTCCCCTTCCACAACAGGAAAGATCAGATTATACTCTTACTCTTTCCAGATTCAAAGACTACTCCCTTGCCTTCATAGAATCATAGAATCATCTGGTTGGAAAAGACCTTTGAGATCATGGGGTCCAACCGTTCTTTTGGTAGTGTTTTTTTTGTTGTTGTTAAGCACTAGCTGTACCTGTAGTAATCCCTGCACTATTATACCTGCTCTAGTTTTCACATCAGTTACCTCTGAGGTCATTTCCCCTTAGTCAGTTTATCCCATGTTTACAAACCTTGGTTCATCTGCTAAATTTGCCATCTTGATTTCTAGCCCAGAAGAAAGTGAAAATAAATAGCCATGAAAATAAAGCCTTTCCTAACATCTTGATTTAAAAGCCTGAAAATACATAGCAACTCAGAATCACAGAATCATTTAGGTTGGGAAAGACATTTAAGATCATCGAGTCCAACTGTTAACCTAACACTGCCAAATCCACCACCAAACATGTCCCTAATCACCATGTCTACATGTTTTTTAAATACCTCCAGGGATACTGACTCCACCACTTCTCTGGGCAGCCTGTTCCAATGCTTGACAACCTTTTCATTGAAATAACAATTCCTAATATCCAGTCTAAACCTCCCCTGCGGTAACTTGAGGCCATTTCCTCTCATCCCATCACCTGTCACTTGGGAGAAGAGACAAACACTCACCTTGCTACAACCTGCTTTCAGGGAGTTATAGAGAGCAATAAGGTCTCCCCTCAGCCTCCTCTTCTCCAGACTGAACAATCCCAGTTCCCTCAGCCGCTCCTCATAGGACTTGTGCTCCAGCCCTTTCACCAGCTTCATTGCACTCCTCTGGACACGCTCCAGCACCTCAATGTCTTTCTTGTACTGAGGGCTGCAAAACTGAACCCAGTATTCACAGAATCATAAAATTTCGCCCAAACCATAAGGCCTGAAATATTTAATAAACACTATGATATCATAACCTTAATTGTACATTGTCATTTTAGGTGTTATTGAACTGAATAATGATAAAGAATGTCTAGCTTATATGAAGCAAATCAGTTCTTTTTCTCAGCAGCTGTAGATATGACAGATTCTAACTTCAGAAGTACTAAGATTTTCAGTATAGCTTGCTGTTAAGTCACCTTTTCTGGATGGCCTGAAGCCTTTCCCTGTCGCACCAACCAAGCCAAAGAAACTGTAAAATGGCTATTAAAGGAAATTATTCCTAGGTTTGGGGTCCCTTTAGGTATATCATCAGATAAGGGACATCAAGGATCACTTACTCCACTGCCATCTCCTAGAGGTAAGGAAGTCACCCATCAGACACCTGTGAAAGAAAACAAAGGATCACCAGGAGTAGCCAGAATTAGTTTAAATGGGCAACAAGGGAGTACTGTTGTATTGTAAATCAGACACAAGATAATATGTAATTAGTTCCAGGAATAGGAGTAGAACAGTTAAATGATTTCTTCAGGGAACTGTAATGAATATGTATGTGTTTAGTAAATATAATAAGGAGACCTACATGCATTCTTCAGAGGCACTCATGGAGGAATATCCTCAGTGCTTCTCCGGTGCCAAAATTAAAGAATATCTACTTAAGAGTATTTCAGGCTGTTGGGCTATTTTCTTTGTTTCAGATTTGACATCCCCAGGTGGGACCTGCTCTGCTCAGCTGCAAGACCCATTGAGAACAGGGTACCCCCAGGGATTTCTCTGGAGGGACTCCTCACCTCAATTGGATTTTTGCAGGAGTAGACAGACCATCTGATGAAAGGTATTCTTCTCTGCTGATTGGGGAACCGGTTAAAACTGTGACCATTTATAAAGTACCATATATTGGGCTGCTAACACCCTAAAGTATACTTAGGGGTTCAAGTTCCCACTTGGTTAAGGGGTGATATAGTAGGAGCTAACTAAAAAGTAGAATGTAGTTAAACTTTAGAAAGACAACCGTGGGAATAATATGCACAGGAAAATCTCACAACATAGTTTTGCAAGCCAAAGCGAGGTGGTAAGGCCTCGGGGCCCTGAGCACTGATAAGAAGGAACTGGGATGCTCTGTGTACTGATAAGAAGGAATCAGTTTGCAAGTATCAACAGTCTACTGGCTATGTTAATGATTTCTCAGAACTAATTATCCTAAGGCTACCTATTCTCAGAAATGTAATGAATATGTATGAATGTATGCTTTTAGGGGTGGTTGGCACACAGGGTTTTTTTGGAGCTATCCAACCTGCCACCCACTGGCAAATAAACATGCCTTCTTTATAACTCTTATCGAGTTCTGGAGTCTGATTCCGCAGATCAGGGATTCGAGTCTCTGCTTGGTTATTGAAACTTTGACTATACAGACTACGGAAAACATATTGGAATTGAGTAGGTGATGAGATTTTATTTTTAATATCATTGGAACTGGGGACTGGGATTCCCAAAATATAAGAGTGGTGGGTTTTGAAATATATCTATGTACCAGATGTGATGCAATGTAAACCTATTTATGTGGTGATTGGTCAGATTTTGGATTTTGGGGGGAAAGTGTTTTGCCATAAATTTGAATTTTGGGGAGAGTGAGACAAATTTGAAGGTGAAATTGTAAAGATAATATGTCAAAGTAAGTCTCAGGAATATTAGTTGTTGTGACAATTATAGTGGTGTGCATTGTTCTTTGTTGTTATAAGTGTGGGTTTGGAATACCGTGTATAAGTATAATGGGAGGTGAGAAATTTTGAAGAAGAGCCCTTTAGGTTGTGGTTTACAACATTGGAAAGAAATAGGGGGACTGGTTGGAGGTAGTACGGATTAAAAAAACCCAACATGATAAAATACTGTAATCAATGGTGGCCTCTTTATAAGCTGGATTCAGGAGAAAAATGACCATTCAATGGTAGTCTTAGCTACGACACTTTGTCACAGTTAATGCTGTTTTTGAGACGGGAAAGTAAATGGGATTGTTAGCGGAGAGACGAACACATAACCACTTGGGGGAGGTTATATGTGGTGCTTTATTTTGAGGCCCCAGGAACCAGGGGTTCGCACCCAAATCTGGTTCCAAAACTGTTACAGCGCGACCGCATTTTATTCTCTACATGTTACATAACCTAATGTATATTCAACAGGTTACAGCTAATACATATGCATATATAGATTACTTCATTGGCTAATTATTATTACTTTGGCGCCAGCGTCTTCTGTTTTTCTTAGTTAACTCCGTTATGCAAGGTCTTCTTATCTCAACCGCAGGCCCGGTCTCTTTATCTCTACTGCAGGTGCAGACTTGGTTTGGATAAGTTTCGGGTACTTCACAGAGTTCTCATGAGAGAAGAAAGACTAAATAACCGCTACTTCTAATAATCACTAACACACTTAAAGTAACAGGATTTAAAACCACTATAAAACACATTTAAACCCACTATTCTTAAAACTATTATAATCACTATTTCTACCTAAATAATATCAGACTAATAAAATCTCATCAGACTAATAAAAACTCACACTTTTCCAACAGGATGAGGGTGTTAACAGAGAGATGAACACATAACCACGGATGGTTCCAAATCAAAGTACTTCTCAGTCGCGTTAATGTTCTACTGAGAGATGACACATAATTATATACATCCTGATTTCCTTTAACATGATTCATGTGGTTTTCCAAAGAGGATTTCATAGGGGCTCACCCCCCATCCCACTCCTGGGTTTAATTCTTATTCTCAAAAGTGCTATTGGTAATGCTTGTGGCCATTTAATTTTGGCTTCCTGACATATTTTACTAATTTGCCTTTTAATTGTTTGATTCATCTTTTCTACTTGTCCACTAGATTGTGGCCTCCACGGTGTGTGGAGATTCCAAGAGATCCCTAACATTTTACTTATTTCTTGAACAATGGTGGCCACTAAATGTGGTTCCTTATCTGATGACATGCCTAAAGGGATCCCAAACCTAGGAATAATTTCCCTTAGCAGCCACTTTACAGTTTCTTTGGCTCGGTTGGTGCTACAGGGAAAGGCTTCAGGACATCCAGAAAAGGTGTCAACCCCGACTAACAAATACCTGTATCCTTGAGCTTTTGGTAATTCTACAAAATCGATTTGCCAATAATCACCTGGCTCCATACCTACCTTGATATGCCCCATTTCTGTCCTTTTCCTGACTACTGGATTTTTTTCAAACAAACTTCACATTTTGAATTTATGGATTTTGCCATTGTTAACATCTGTGTTGAGATTATTCCACATTTTAGATACATCACCAATGCTTCTGCTCCCCAATGACATTTTGGTGCTCTGTCTGTAAAATCATTCTCATAATAGTAGGTGTCCTGACTATCTGTCCAGTTGTAGTTACATACCATCCTTCTGGATTCAGTTGAGCTTTCACTAGCTCTGCCAGTTTCTTGTCTTCTTCTGAATATTTTGGTCTATGGGTGAGATAATTTTGTAAAGGACTCACCTTGATCGGTATCAATGCCATCATGGTCTGTACTTGCCGTGCAACTCGTCGAGCTGTTCGATCTGCTAATGTGTTCCCTTCGGCTACTTTGGAGTCTCCTCCTTGGTGTGCTTTACAGAGCATGATCACCACCTGCTTGCGTAGTTGTACAGCAGCTATTAAATTTAGAATTTCTGTTTGATATTTTATATTACTACCTTGTTAGGATAATAACTCACGTTCCTTCCAAAAGGCTCCATGTATCTGGACTACTCCAAATGCATATTTTGAATCAGTCCATATGTTTACACACTTGTTCTTACTTAATATATCGCATTCCATGTTCTACAAAGCTGCTACCATCAGTAAAAAGTTCCTGATCGGGTTGGTCAAGTGGAGTATCTTTTAGGTCCGTCCGTGTTGCATAGGTGTGCTCAATAACCATTACACAATCATATTCCAAAGGACCATCTTCTGTGGTTGCACCTAGAAAAGCTGCTGGATTTAACAGCTTAGTTGTGGAGAGACTTACTGAAACCTGGCTCACTGAAAGCAGACATGAGCCTGACAAAAGCAAGCTGTTTAGGCCTTGAGTGGGAAAATACTGAGCTAAGTGAGAAAATACTGACCAGCAAGGTCAGGGGGCCCTTGTTGTGCAGTAAAGCTTAGGCAAGGGAGATAACAGGATGTCTCCCACGGGACCAGATGGATTTCTAAAACTACAGGAATGTATGTGCAGTGATAAAGTCTGTAACCAATAAGGAGCTAAAGTTTTTCAATATGTATAACCTAATTATCGTACGACCAATAATGAGCCTGAGCTTTGCAATATGTATAACCTAATTATCGTGGCTATAACAGTGATTGTAACACGACCAATAAACGAGTTCCACTGATGAACCATCCGGTGTCGGTGACTCCCTCCGTCTTCAACACTTAGTTGTTTTCAAAGTCACATCATCCTGTTCGGTGAGTATTGCCTAGAACTTCATCATTCTGCTAGGGGAGAGCCAATGCCCCCCTTTTGTAGTTAACACCATGTGAGTACGTTGCACCAATATCTATTAAAAATTCCACTTCCTCTCCTCCAAGTCTTATTTTCACTAAAGGCTCATCTGATTCTAGTCAGCTCTGGTTTTCATATTCTCCCAAGACCATTACTCTTGCCATATCAAGTTTTGGGTACTTCACACAGTTCTTATAAGGAAAGAAAAACTTTTTGTCTAAATAACCGCTGCTTCTAACGATCACTAACACACTTAACCCAATATGATAAAATTTAAAACCATTATATGTCTGTTTCTACCTAATTTAATATCAGACTAATATAACAGACTAATAAAATTTTACATTTTCCAACAAGGGGACATATGCTGAAATGTTTTTTTACATTGAGAAGTGTGGAATTAATTTAGCTTCCCAAGACCCTTTGGTATTAGCATTGGAAAAAGGAAAAGACCAGGAAACAAAAGGAAATGGGGTGAAATGAGAAAACTTAAAACATTCCTTCGCAAACGGCTAGTTCTAGGACACCTTTGAAGACAGCTAATACAAGAATGCATCTGCCAGCATAGATAAGGGATGAGGCCTAGGCCTCTGACCTTGAGATAAGAGACTGAACATTACCATA
Organism: Tapera naevia; assembly: GCA_033556795.1. Taxonomy (NCBI): domain Eukaryota; kingdom Metazoa; phylum Chordata; class Aves; order Cuculiformes; family Neomorphidae; genus Tapera; species Tapera naevia. The sequence continues at coordinate 518,448 of JAUMJJ010000208.1, read as the reverse complement.
ACTCTGCCTATTCTTGGAAATTAGTGAATATGCATGCTTTTGTATAATAAATATCCAGCCTTTTGTTGTCTCAAGTGTGCAATCTAGGTGGAGCTATCCCCATTGCACCTACCGGTGAATAAACATACCTGCTTTATAACTCCCCCTGGGTTGTAAAGTTTATTTCCGCACATCAGGGGAAACTCAAGCAATGTTGTTCTGCCTGTAGCATAGGGCAGAGATGCTTAAAAATAATGAATTGTGATAAAGAGCTGGAAGAAAAGGTGGGGGATTTGGTCCCACCCTTTCAGGATTTAAAGGAAGATGAAGAATGCTCAGATAAGGACAATAGTAGTGAGAGTAAAAGTGAGATTTTTTTCCCCCATAATTTCATGTGCTAGGAGTAAAGCGGGACTGATAATTCAGGCACCTTTGAGGCAGGCAATGGGACCCGCAGGTCTTATTTGAATTAAGGTACCTTTTCAATGGGAGATTTAGATGCTTGGAGGGAGGTTGTGAAGGGGTACAGCCCTAACTGAAACTGAGAGACAGCGAGTAGTGAAAACAGCTCACACTCAAGCACAGGCACTTATCACTGCCAGAGCCTTACCAGGGGATGTAGATCATTATCTACCTGTAACTGACCCCAAATGGGATCCAAATGTCAGTGCAAAATACCAGCTGCTAAAGAGATACCAAGATTGGATAAAATTGGGGCTGGAGAATGCAATACCAAAACCTGTTAATTGGTCAGCCCTGTATGCAATAAAGCAGGGGTTAATTGAGTCTCCTATGGAACTTTTAGATTAACTTAGGGGGGTGATGCAGAAATTTACCACTTTGGACCCTATTTCTGATGGTGGAAGGCAGCAGTTAGTTTCTTTGTTTTTAGAAGGACCTCAAATAAGAGACTTAGAAAAACTGATTGAAGAGGCTTGGAGTGTATTTCATAATTGAGATAGCAATGAAAAGAGAAGATTAGGGAAGACTATAGCAACAGCAACAATGGCAGTGATACAAGAAGTGGTTGTTTTTTCAGAGAATGGAATGTTTTGGGTTTTTTTTTGAACTGTGAGGTTAAATCTGCTTCATATTTTCCAGGTTTCTCTGCTCCTCTTCCCCCCCCCCCTTATTTTAGGAGGGCTAGAAACCTAAATGTTTTTCACATGAGGGGGGGTGTTTCTAAAAGGAAGAGGAGATGCAATGCTCTCAGTCCCTGGAGCAGGACCCTAAGTAACATTGTTAAGTGACATGATAAATTTGGGTGATTTGGCAGTGCCTCAGTCTAGCTCCTTATTTAATTGCCTGCAGATCCTACCTTGTCATTAACATGGTCAAGGTACTGGCAAAAGTTTTGTGATTTGTGGATGCATACTTAGCTTATAAAAACACCCCTGGTTTTGCCTCCAAATAAGTCCTTGTTCATCCAGCTTTTATGGCTGTTGTCCCCTATCCTGAGCTCCTTCAGCTGACTCTGCTCTTCCTTGCCTTTGCGAGGTGCCTTATGCAATGCCTCTGCTCAAACATGCATTTGGCCAGCTACATGCTCACTGCAGCAGCAACTGAGAATCCTAAATGCTCATTAAACTTGGTATATTTTAATAAATGCAGTTCAGGAAATGTTTTCTTCCTCCAAAGCTTTCAGGGGATAGGAAGTAGAGAGGAAGACAAGCAAGCAGAGCCCAGGGAATATCCAGCAAGTTCTTTGAATAAAAAAAGAGCATATGCCAGAATGCAACATGCATGCAACAAGCAGCACATGTGAGTCTGCTGAATCCTGCAGCATCTCTCAGCTGCATAAAACACACCACACTTGCAGCTGGAGGATCTTCAGCCAACATTTGTGTTCTGGTTTGAGCTAAAGAAGAATCAATTTTTGAACTTTTCAGCTTAGCCTCGTCTAAGTAACTTCATTTTCTGAATGCTAACTGCATGTTTTCAGACAGTGTCTGTCTCAAGAAGTGATAGCCCATAAAATTCATGGTTATCACTAAAGTAATGGGGCATTGGTATGCAGAAAGGCAGTTGCTTACATCTGTCCCTATGGAGATGAAGGTCATGCTCGAGTTGGTGGGATGCTGTAAGTGAAAGGGGCAAAAAAGGGTCACACCAGTGTCACATTAAACAGGTGAGATTCTGATAGGTGGCTGAGGGATGCCCTCCTGTTGAGTCACGAGATTCAAAATGGAATCCATTTCTAGTCCCAGACTAGGTTGACGGTTTATGACTAAAGGATTATATGTGTGTGCTTATATGTGTTTTCACCACAAGTCAGAATCCAGTTACTTCTGAGAGTCTCCTTAGAGACTGGTACACACACGGTTAATATGTATGGCTCACCCCAAATAGGCTGGGCTGGCAGCCACTTGCAGCAATGATTGTCAGAGAGACAATTTTGCAATGCTGGAGGCAGTAAGGAATTTTATTCAAGTGACGGATTAAAACAAATTCAGGATTGCCGTGATAAATGCACATGCTGTATTAGCACTTCAGTACTTAGAACTGGTTAACAATTAACATAAATATTTATATATGTAAAAAGTAACAATAAAAAAACAAGTTAGTAGTTATTTTCCTGGGAAACATCTGACAGAGTCAGAGGCACGCGATTCTTACCAAAAAGACATTTCTTCTTGGTGGAGGAAGAGAAGTCCAGGCCCGTTGACTCATCTGTCAGGTAAGGTGGCCATTTTTTCTTCCCCAAAGAAAGGGTTTTCAGATATCAATTTTATACCTTTTGAAAACCTTTTAACGTCTCTTAGTGAGGTGAGACTGAATCAATTAGTATGTATTGATTGGCCCTTGGCAAGGCCACTTGCGTTGTCAGAACCGGGGACTCACAGTTCGCCATGCCTTCGAGGCAGGAAGCTCAGGTACATGCTTTTGGGGGTGTTTCTACTCTTAACTGATGCAACACCAGGTTGTGAGGCCTCTGACTCACCCCAGGTGTCACTCAGCTGATATGAGTGTGAGACCACCACCCAATCCATCTATTTTATCAGTCTGTTGCTGGTCACTTCCTCTTGCCAACTGCTCTGTTTTGCAAAACCAAGCTCTTTGCCATCCACAGGGCCTTGCAAGTCTGTTATGCAACAACCTGCAGAGAGGAGTGGATGGGACAGATGACCCAAAACTGACCAACAGAGTATTCCATCCCATACACATCATACATGGTATAAAACTGAGGGATCACAAGCGTCAAGCCCTCTTCTTTGATGGCCAGCATCTAATACAGAACTTGTCCATTCTTTTGCCCTGATCCCAGATCTGTGCATTCCTGAATCTAGTTCCTGAGTACAGCTCCTGTCTGCCACTGAGTCTGGACAAGTGCTGACCATAACCGGGAGCAAGACTGGTCCTTGCAAACATAGGTCTGACCAGGGCCATGTGCAGGGACATGGTGGGCATATGGTGTGTCCAGCTGTGCTGTGTATGGGCAGCAGGTCTCTCCATGTGTGTTGGGAGAGAGTCCCTAGAGTAGCCATGCTGAGGCAGGTGATGGGCAGAAGCAAGAAAATCCTGGAAGGACTCCTCTCCAAATAAAGAAGAGTGGAGACGAGACCCTGGGCCTTGGCTCAGATGTATTTGGAGAAAAAGTATAGCAGTGGACTTAGTGGCACCTCAGTGCCACCCTCTGTGTGTCATCATGGCCATTGAAAGAGAATGTAGGCCAAGCAGAGCAGCCTATGCACTACTCACCCTGTCACCATCCAGCTGACCACCAGCCAGTGGTGAGCAATCTTCAGCAGTCACAGGCAGAGGCAAGGTCCTGATCTTAACATCAAAGGCCCTCCTACTTTTGGGTTGCTGGATGGGTGCACAGGAACCCAGGAAAGATCTCCCATGACAGATCCTTCCCAGTACAGAGCTGCATTGCTGGAACACAGCCAGCTGCTCCATCAGAGAGACTGACTCTATATAGACACAACTCTGGACTTTCTCCTGTATATGAAAGAACTTCCTAGTGTCCCACCAGACCTTCATGCCTGAGTCTCATTCTTAGCTTGCTGGCAGAGTCCTGTACTTTAAAATTGTCATTATGTAACAAGCGAGGAGAACCATACAATAGACTCAATGTGAGTGATAAAGCAAGTTCTGGTTTATTGCGAAACTCATTCATGACTATACCATAACCCATGTCTACTTAAGTTATGTCTACTTGTCTAACAATCATTGCCCCTTACATACACTCGTCTTATAATCATTGGCTTGGCTCCAAAAGCCCTATAATCACTAACTTAACTCTAAAAGTTACACTATCATGCCCCTCTTACTTGCAATCATTGGCTGAGCTCTAAAGGTACATTAGCATGCTCCTCCTACTTGCAGTTACTGCTATAAGGTCTTCTTGACCTTCTCTTGGGGATTTTCTCACCGCGTCCCTCCTTGTCAGCGTGACTTGGCAAAGTCCTCAGTACTTTTTCATCACAGCCCAGCTCAGTTGATTTCTGTCAGGGCCAATTCACAGAGCTCCTCTTTGAGCCATGTCCACGCTCCCACAACCATTCTCCAACAATTCCCCCTTTTTCTTTTTGGAAACCAGGCTGCATGAATAATTCTTTCTACATCTTTCTTTGGACAAGATAGCATACAACTTATTGATACCAAAATAACTATTAAAATACATATACCTTTGGTCAGGAGTGTTCTTAGCCAGCCTGTAATGTCAAGTTGAGAATCAATTTCCAAGAACATCATCTGTTTCCTTTAATTTAAGTCAATTGGGTCCACATTGTAAAGCAATCAATTCTTGACTTCTTGGGTTGTTTAACTTGCTGGATGGCAAGTTTTAAGGACCAAATTGCTTGAGCTTGGCAAAAAGCACTTCCTGATCCAAAATGATAAAAATGTGGCTGATTATATGTGATACCTGCTGCTATATAAAAATCCTCAAAATTCTGATGAAAATGTGCAGCACAAAGACTACCTTCAGTTGCTGCTACATGACTATTTCTTATCAACCTATTGCCACAAGCTCCACACTCTAATAAAGATTCAAAGCACAATTACAATATACACAATTGCAATCACAATTAATAGCTATAACAGAATTCAATTCTCAAGCCCCCCTCAATCCTTGTCAGTCAAGTATGTTCACAATTACATATCGTGGGCGAAACCTCTTGCTTGATGTGTTAATTTCTGTTCGAAGTTGTTGAAGTAGAATGCTTATTACTCTTTGCTGTCGCTCTCGTGTGTTCAGTTGACCGACTTGACCGCTGGGCGTGTCCATTTACTGGGAATCCATAAGGGACCTTGATCTATGGAAACACAACTATAATCATGACCAGTAAATAGCAACAGGCTCGGTCCTTCCCATAATCCTGTCTTAGGGTTCTTATAACACAATTGTATTTCAGGTGTAGCTTGCATTTTCACACCACTATTATGAATTACTACAGATGCTTGCTCTAAACCTGCTACCAAACTAAGATAATTAAGCGTAAAAAGCACTTTACTTAACCTTATCTGTGGATCTAATTCTGTTACAACTTTCTGCTTTGCAAGGTATTCTTTAATAGTTCCATATGCTCGTTCCACAATCACTTGAACTGTGGAAAAATGCGGAATACCTGTTACATGCTTAATTCCCCATGTTTGCAAAAATTTCTCTCCTTTACCTCTATAACATGATACTGCCACTCTGTTCACACAGCTCTTATTGGTTGGTTGTCTTAATGTTAGTTCCTTACAGTTATATAACTCTACTACTATACTACCTTCTCTTATACCCTAGAGGTGAGTTTCAGGTTATTGTGAAAACACAGCATGTCCCTTGACCTTAAAGCCCTTATGTCTCTTATTCTTAAAGCCCTTGGCCCTAAAACCATACATATTTCCCAGATCTCCCCCGTTTTTCTTTTGTAACATTGTAGTATTAATGCAAAGGGATATAATGTGTCATTGTAAATTACCAATCCTAAGGATATCCTAAAGGTACCTTTTTTTTTTTTTTAAGACAATGATCACATCACACAGTAGCTGAACAATTTCTCTTGTTGTGGCCCCTTTTAAGGAGATAACAATTTAGCTACATTTCAACAATCATATGGCAAATTAACATCAGCTGTAAAAATCCAATCTAACTCAGCCCTAATGGCTTCATACTTTATCCCATTCTCCTGCACAGTCTTTTTAACTTGTTGTAAAATTTTCCAATCATGTTGCTCATAACTGTTACCATGTTGACTAAACAATACAGGAAAAGCTAGGTTACCTGCTGGATGCCAATCTCCCTCTAATATGGCATCTTGGATTACACCTGACTACCTACTAGAATTGTGCAGAATCACAGAACTGTCTGCATACGGGTGATGGACACAACCCTTTACCTATACCACCTAAAGGTGATGCTGAGGGCTTTGTAATACTTTCAGCCAGTTCCTGGACAGATCTGTCAGTCCTCGCATGTGATGCAAATGTCGACAATGATTGTTCCATTCTGTGGTGTAGAGCATTCATGGCTTCCTCCATTTGCCTCTTGAGATCTTGTAATTCACTACTTTGTGGAATTATTGTTTCATGCTGTGGCTGTGCTTCATCTTCAGATGACTTGTCTCCTGGTAAACAAACTGCTTCGGGGGGGAGGAGGAGGCCAGGGTTGGTATAGCTTCTTGCAACAGCTGGGTCCTCCCACTCTTGCATCATCACTCAGTGTCACTGCAGTTCCTTCCGTATTGTCTGTCAGTTCACTTCCGGCTGCCGAAGCGTGAACATCGCTCGCGGCTGATGGCACATCGCTTGTTTTTTCTGCTTCATTAGACATATTATTAACTCTTAATAGCTCATTAACAGAGTCACACAATCGCTTGATTGACCCTTAATAGCACCAAAAAATACTTCAATGCGACTGTGGCTGCGAGACGGTGGAGCAGCTGTGGTTGTAGATACAGGGGCTGTTTATTTCCTGCACAGCTGCAGCAACCACTTTCGATTCTATTTTTAACTTTTGTAAGGCATTAATCACAGTTCTCCAAGTTGTATTACAAGCAGTAAATAGCTCTTTTCCTATATTAGTGATATATAAAGTCCCCAAAGTTCATCCGTCTTCTACTTCAAACAAACTTTCAGGGCTGCTAAAATACCCTTTCATTTTTTCGAATGTGATTAGCCCAGCCAAGTCTTTCAACTGACTTACTCCCCGCTTTTCTAAAAAGCGTTTAAAAAGTTCAAAAGCTACCTCTTTTTCCATTGCGCGCTCTGTGGACCCCTCTTAATTATCTGGTCCGGTGAAATGCAGCCTTTTTCCTGGGTAGCTTCAATTTGGACGGCGAACCCTCCTAGTCGTCCTAGGTTTCGAGCACGGGTCAGGTCAGGTCCATGCAGTGTTCTGCTCCCTGGGTTCAAGCACGGATCAGGCATGTCGCGGCCAACCCTTCCAGTCGTCCTAGGTTTCGAGCATGGATTGGGACAGGTCCTTCCGATCTTCTGCTCCCTGGGTTCAAGCACGGATCAGGCGCGTCGCGGCGACGTCCGCTGATCTTCTGCTCCCTGGTCGCTGCTACCAGTGCTTCTCCGATCTCGCTGTCCGGTGAAGAACAGGGCTTGGGAGTCCCTGTTCGGGCGCCACTTGTAACGAACAAGGAGAACCATGCAATAGACTCAATGTGAGTAGTAAAGCAAGTTCTGGTTTATTGCAAAGCTCATTCACGACTACACCATAACCCATGTCTACTTAAGTCATGTCTACTTGTCTAACAATCATTGGCTTGTCTAACAATCATTGGCCCTTACATACACTTGTCTTATAATCTTTAGTTTGGCTCCAAAAGCCCTATAATCATTAACTTAACTCTAAAAGTTACACCATCATGCCCTCTTCAAAGCTCTAAGGTTACATTTGCATGTTCCTCCTACTTGCTCCTCCTACTTGCAGCTACTGCTATATGCTCGGGTCCGGGTCTCACTCTGGCCTGCTTCCCTAGGTTGTTTATCAGTCATAAGGTCTTCTTGACCTTCTCTTGGGGATTTTCTCACCGCGTCCCTCCTTGTAGCGTGACTTGGCAAAGTCCTCAGTACTTTTTCATCACAGCCCAGCTCAGTTGATTTTTGTCAGGGCTCACAGAGCTCTTCCTTTGAGCCATGTCCACGCTCCCGCAACCATTCTCCAACATCATTATTTGAAATAAACTGCAGTCTCAATTGCTTCTCACTGCACTTTCCCCAGTGCAAATATGTTCGGGAAGTGGAACAGGTCTCAAGCTATGCCCATGAAGTCTTTAAGACTGAGCACAGAGAAGATACAGTCACATATGGCTGTGGAGATGGCCTCTGGAGAACAAAATACTCAACTTCTGGGGAAGAACAAGACAGCATCCAAAAGAGGTCAAGGAGCAAGTTAAAACAAAATTTAAATTACCATCTACCACACATGGTAGATTGGATCTACTGCTGGCTGCCTGGCAAAGCTGTTTGTTAGCTGGGAGATGCCCTGCATGGGCTGAGGTGGAAAGATCCCCTCCCGTGCCCTCTTGCTGCAAATGGGAGCTGTAGGTGTGTGGGCAGGGTTGCAGATGAGGGGCCTCTTGGACCTCACATGCCCTGTATGAGGCCTGGCTGGTCAGGGAGGTTAGTGAGGCAGGCTAGGAGGGGAGGTTGCAGACAGGGCTGCATTATGGGGGTGCAGGCAGAGGCGCTGCCCGCAGTTCGCTTCTGCCACCACCAAGGATCGTTGCATCATCAACGCTCACTGCTGCCTGGTGGGGCGGGGGTGCACCGTGATGTGGGATATCAGGATGAAACATGTGTATGGGGGTATCAGAATGGGTGAGGGTACTGGGATAAGAGCACTGCTGTGGGAGTGTCAGGTTGAGGATCACCAGGATGGGAGATATCAGAATAGGAGACATCGGGATAGGGTTGAGGGTTACTGGATGGGGACCAGCATGGGACGTGTACCAGAATGTGGGAGGGTACCAGGCTGCAAGCACACTATGATGCAGGAACACTGCTATGGGGAGGATTACGGAGTGCAGAAGCATCAGAATGTGGAGCATCATGATTGGAGGGCTGCTGGGATGCAGAAGCATGGGGATGGGGGAGCACCAGACATGAGCTCACTTCCAACCCCTCTATTACTAAGGTTGCAGAAGGAATAAACGGTGTATAGCACAGAGATGGGCTTTGTGGTGTGTTGTGTGGTGTTGATGATGACTTTGAGGTGCACCACTGCATGTGTGTGCAGCATGGTACCCAAAGACTTTGCTCAGATGATAGCAATTACCAAATATACGGATGTAAAGGCTTTTTTTCTTGTCTTTTATAGATCCTGTCACTCCACCATGTGGAAAGCAGCTCTCCTCTGCCCACCTCTGTCCAGAGTACATGCCATGTCTGGGTTGGGTTTGCCCAGGAAGGCCTGGAGGATGAAGGCGGTCCTGGCTGGGGCATCACAGTGAACGTTAGCAGTTCTGAGATAGTAAAGCTGTGAAACAACTGAGGATTTAACTTTCCAAGACTCGATTTGAGCTTTTAGAAAGCAGGTCTCTTTATTCACACTGGGAGTCTCTAGGGATCTCTCTGCTCAGAGCTCTGATTTCCCATAACACCCAATTGCATTTTATTGAGTATATATTATACATATACTTTACTTTTACTGTAAACCCCACTTCCTTAATTAACATACATACATCTTTAATTACATAATGCATAAGATATATATTTCGCAGTCTTTGGTGCCATCTAGAGTCCAATCTTAGATATTTCCTCCCTTCTAGTGGTTGTTCTTCACATAGCCTTCCTCTTGTGTCCTCTGAGTGAACCCAAGACCCTCTTCGAACTTATAGGTGTGCTCTTCTTATTTTGTTAATTTCTAAACCGTAGAGGCTGCTTAAAACCGGTTCTGAGAAGATCTTCCTCTTATCTATGCAGTCTTGCAGACATCCTAGCCTTCCTTATTCTTTGTTCTTTACACAATCAGCACATGACAGTGCAACAGTATCTACCAGGTCTCTATACTTTTGTGCTTCTCTTGTGCCAGGCCATCGAATCCACACAGTTCAATAAACTCGGGTCTCCCTGTCCTCCACTTGGCTGAAGGCAGGGCCCCTCTAATTTGGAACATAATACCCATCTAGGAATGGGTTTGTTTGGATCACAGGGGGACAAAACACATCCTGCTTACCCACACCTTGTAAATAGGAATTAGATTCCCATCCACTGGAGACTGGAACAACTTTTCTCCTAAGAGTAAATCTATGTGATTTTTCTTTTAACTCATGAACTCATGACTCTAGGGTAGCAGTAGGTTGCTCATTCCATCTCCTCATGTCTTCTCCGTGATCATGCAGGAAAAGCCACAGGATGCATTGTTGGTTTTGCTGGCTCTCTCAAGTTGGTTTTGTAGGAGGACATCTTTTCTTAGTGGCTGACATGCAGGCCCAATGAGACGGAGGATCTAGCCTCCATATGAGACAGTTTATCAAACAGTTTGTCAAATAAGCATTCGGATCTTAGTTTGGTTCTGTCGAATCTTTCTGACACTTTTTCAGACAATTTCTCCAGAGTCGAGATGCAGGCCTGTAAAGGCTGAGAGAGATTGTCTTCATACTGTCAGTTTGTCAACTACTTCACCCATTGTTGGAGTACCAGCAGTTTCTCCTGAAATCATTGTTGACAATGTGTGGGAATATGTTGGTGGGGCACTCTGCACAAACTTCCACAACATTGCTTGGTGACATGGCTATTCATCAGGGTTTATAATTGCCCACCATGTGCTATAGATCAATTCTCACACAGCTGGTTCTCTCAGATATTTAATATCTTTCTCCATGGTGTTTCATCTGTTTGGGTGGCATTCAGAGTCATCTTTATAGGGATATCTGCCCCTTACAGTTGACAAGAGTTGCCTCCAGAGACTAAGAATCTCGGTCTATTTCCAAAGTGTGTTGTCAACACCTCCGTTTCTGGCTAGGAATCCCATCTGCTTGGCTTCTTTTCCATCTAAGTCTATGGTATCAGCTCCATTGTCTCAGCACCAGAGCAACCAGGAAGTAATCGACTCACACTCTTGAAGGTTAAAGTCTTTCTGAAGAACTTTCTGGTCATGAAGGACTTGGCAATCATGAAGAACTCTTTGGTTGCTGTGAAGTACCCTCTCCTGGGTCTTCCTCCTGCACTGGAAGAGAAACTGTTTCTTCTTCACTCTCATTCTCCTCTTTGTGAATTGACTTTTCGTTCTATTTCTTCCCCTCTCCTACAGTTTGTTTGTATTTCCTCATCCTCACAGGGGCAACTGGCACCAGTACGTATTGAGTAGGAGTGTCTGTAGTAGCTATCTGCTTAGATGTAGTACTTGCAACCACTGGCACTGGTATGGATTCAGTAGGAGTGTTGCATGACAATTTTTTGCTTTAAATTTGCTTTAAAGTTACCTTGCAGGGTGCTAGCAAGATGTAAACTTTCATTATTAACTTACTGGGTGTCAGATGGCTTGAGCAGAAGTCTTGAAACAAAGCAAGTTTGAAACGAGCTGTTCTTGTGAGATGTGGAGCCAGCAGAGACTGGTCGGGTTCATCAACAACAATAGAGGGCAAGATGACCTGGTTTTCAGGCCATATATGGAGATTTCAATGGAAAGTTCAGTTGGAGGATGGTCATCAAGGATTGCTCAAGGCGTCCAAGACCCTTAAAGACCACTGCCTCAAATAACTGGGCATGTGCAAGGGGGAGGAGAAATATTATAACTAGTTCTGGGAAATGTAATTAACATATACGATTATTCTGGGAATTCTAATGAATATACATATTTTCTTCTAATAAAAGAGGAATCAGCTGAGGGGTTCAATATGCACGAATGGCTTGGAATAATCCCCTGTGCATCCAGCACTGTCAATAAAGGAATGCCTGCTTCTTAATACGGAAAGTGGTATTAAGAAATTTTAATTATTCCCGATTTTCGGTGACAAGAGTGTCTGTAGTCTGCATAGCCATAGTACTTGCATCCACTGGCACTGGTATGGATGCAGTAGGAATATCCGTAGTAGCTGTGGAAGTGCTTGCCACAACTGGATCTGGTTCACATTGAGTGGCTGATTCCCTGGTAACTCCCAGCATAGCTACAGTGCTTGTCGCCACTGGCATGGGTTTGGGTTGAGTGGCTGGCTGTGGAACTGCTGGTGCTATCTGAGTGGCTGCTGTGCTCATGATGGCTGATACTGGTACTTGTGGGGTGGCTGTCTGAGTAGTTGCAGTGCTCATGAGGGCTGGTGCTGTCTGAGTTGCAATAGCTACAGTGATTGGTTTCTGGTTTGCAGTGTCTGTTGACAAAACAGCACACTCAGTGGAAGTTGAGATGTTTACACCTTTCTGTTCCCATAAGGTATCCCACCTGGAACACAGTCATTCAACAGAAAAGTCACTAACAAAATTGCACTGATTAGCTCAAAATCTAGTGGAATCAGCTTGGTATAATATGAGGAAGTGTAGTTCCCCCAGTTTAGCTCCTCTGGCTGGCAGCCAAACTGAATGTCCTCCTTATCGCAGACAAGGCCAAAAGTGTAATTAAAAACAAAGCTCACTAAATAATGCCCAAGATTCTCAGGTAAGGCCACAGCTACACATATCACAAGGTATATTATAATGAGGCCACAAATAACTTACATCCAGTGCTTAAAATCGATAACTGCCAGGATGATACAGAGAGCAACTAAGTCATAATCAATCTTCTGTCTCACATGCCACACTGAGAAAACCGGCTGTAAACAGAATTCCACAAAAGCTTCATATGGTACTTTGGGCCCAAAATGTGCAGGGAAATGGGCTACTATAAATATCACTAGAGCTGGCACTTAGGCCATAGTGATAAAGATTGCCTTTTGCCAGTGCCTATAATAGATAGCAAACAAGGTAAGAAGGAGGGCCATTAAGCAGCTGGCCACCACAAGTCCTATGACCCATTTGTAGGCCATTAGCACTTGCATTATTGCTGTGAATATTAACATTTTAATCAACAGACAGGAAAGTTTTTCAAGGACAAAAGGTAATAGTTTTCTCAGAAGCAGCATAAACCAGATATCCGTCTTAATTTCCAACTCTTCAGCTCTCAGAGAAAAAAAAAGTAACACTTCCTATTTGTACTTTGCAAATCTCCTATGATAAGAGTTGAACCATGAGCCTCAGGCTTACAGTGCTGGTGCTCTGCCAACTCAACCTTATCAGCAGAGCTGGCCAAGGACACTAGCTGAGCTGAGTGGCACAGACTTTTCTAAATAAAAATCTGGTGCAGTTCTGGCGGAGCAATCTGAGCAAGTTAGTGATATCGTAGGAGCTAACTAAAAAGTAGAATGTAGTTAAACTTTAGAAAGACAACCGTGGGAATAATATGCACAGGAAAATCTCACAACATAGTTTTGCAAACCAAAGCGAGGTGGTAAGGCCTCGGGGCCCTGAGCACTGATAAGAAGGAACTGGGATGCTCTGTGTACTGATAAGAAGGAATCAGTTTGCAAGTATCAACAAGTCTACTGGTTATTTTAATGATTTCTCGGAACTAATTATCCTAAGGCTACCTATTCTCAGAAATGTAATGAATATGTATGAATGTATGCTTTAAATATTGTCTTTTAGGGGTGGTTGGCGCACAGGGTTTTTTTGGAGCTATCCAACCTGCCACTCACTGGCAAATAAACATGCCTTTTTTATAACTCTTATCGAGTTATGGAGTCTGATTCCGCAGATCAATTTTGGCATCCCAGAAGGGACACTCTGCCTGGCTGCAGAAACGGTTGAGAAGGGGGATATCCTAAGGCGCACCGGGGGATTCTCGGAGGAACTCCCCCTCTTTACTCCGTTGCTGCGGAGGCCAGACAAGGACCATATATCAAGCAGACAAGGTATGTGAATTGGGAATACCTGCAGGGGGAAGGGGAGGAACCTTTAAGCCGTGAAGCTATATTGTTCACCCCTTGGTTATATGGTTGGGCTCAACGGGGACTCACGCTGGGTGAAGGGGAGACCCCAAGAAACCATAAGATCGTGAGGGAAGGACTCACGCCGGTTGAGGGGGGGACCCCAAGAAACTGTAAGACCGTGAGGGAATGGTAACTTGCGCACTCTTTGCTGGGATAGCGGGAGCGCTGTTTGGGATAGCTATCATTTTATACATCTGTTGTAAATGTCTGGTACTATGTATATTCTGAGCTCAGTGATTTAAGAAACATCAAACTGGCCAGAAAGTGATTTTGTGTGAGTATGTGATGTGTGATAGAGTGACTGAGACCTGCAATTAAGCACAAAGCGAGTGCGGAAACAGCCAGATACGAACAAAGCAAAAGGCTGTCGATTTTGTGTTTTGTTTGTCTGATGTATAGGGAGAGACGCCAGCAGAATTACGGTTTTGTTCATCAGGAGCCAGTGAATCCCCGTTATCAGTGGTTTTGGGTTCCGCCGAAGGAAACTCTTAGGAAAACCTCTTGTACTCCCTGGCAGCACCACATTCCACCTCAGACAGTGGGGTCAGGGATTTACCGAATGTGGGATTCACTGTTGTTCGCTTTGGCGTGTGAATTGGAGACTTTGGAAATTGAGAATGTGAGATGTGTACATCTGATTCGTGTAAATATGGGACAATATTGAAGCAAGATGATGAAAACCCCCTTTTTTTTGTATAACCATAAGCTTAAGCAACTGTGAAAGACACTGAGTGTATTTCTTGATAAACTAGTTCAACCCAGTTTTGCTGATAACTGCCTGGTGCTGCACAAGAAGATATCAAGAGCGCATGGGTGGAAACTAAGTTTATCTGGAGGACAAGCTGAGGAGGACTGCTAACTTCACCCAACCACCACCAGATGGGAGCAGATAAGACCCCAAGTGATAAAGAGAGCATGTGCCATAGAAAACACACCTATTCTAGGAATCCATCTACATAAGCCAACCTTTTCTCAGACATAGCCAGGAATATGTATTAGTATAGTAAATATAAACCGAATGGAAGAACTGTATGGTGTGCATGTTGGTGGAGCGCAGACTCCCCGCGCACCCAGTGCTGTTTGCTTGCCTTTATTCGCTTAATAAATTGAAATTGCTGGACTGTTTACGGTCTGAGCCTTGATCATTTATCACAAGAACAAGAGAATCTAATAGACTGCGTGGCCACCTAGACCTCACATCATTCCTTGTTTAAAACATCCTAGTTCTTATCACAGAGCATGGGTAAAACTCTGGTGTTTGGCATGTAAGGAGGTATTTTACTGTCACTCCAATTTGAGATCAACCTATTGTTCGAAGTGTGAGCATTCTCATGACATAGAACACTGGGGAAGTGTAGATATCCTTACTTTGTTTTGTGGGTGGAAGAAGTTGATATCAACCTTGTGGGTAATCCCAGAGTCTCGATGGGAAAGCACCCTTGAAAAGTGTCATTGGAGGTTTGTGTGGAAAACGGTTCGAGGAACACCCAGGAGTAAGGGAACCGATTTTAGAAATTTTTTTTGAGCAGCCTGGGCAGCAAACAGAGTAAGGAGTGTCCTAAGGCAAGCCCTTTAGGCTGGGTATTAAAACATTGGAAGGAATTGGCAGGAGGACCCGGGGGCTTGATGAATAAGAAAAATTGGTAACATACTGTAATCAGTGGTGACCCCAGAAGAGGAGAGATGGCCGGTTAACGGTACTTTGAATTATAATATCCTTTTGCAGCTAGCATTGTTTTTGAGGAGAGAGTGAAAATGGGAAGAGTATTCGTATGCAGATCTATTCTTCACCCTCAGAAATCACCCAGAATATGAGAAAGATTGTGGTTTAAACGCTCCATAGGACCCTATGGCTGGCATTAGAAAGGGAAAATGTAAAATAAGGAAAAAGCAAGTTGAAGAGGTGTATGAACCCGGATAAGGTCTGAAAGGCACAGAATAAAGATTTATCAGAGTATTACCGCCTGTGGTAACACAAGAGGGCTCTGAGGAGTCAGACTCCGACAGTGCCCCTGGAACGCCTGTGGCGTCCTGCACTCGGGCCAAGAAAGAGTTAACATCAGTACCTCTACAGGAGCCTTTACAGGAGGCAGTCTAGGCAGTCGGGCCAGACAGAAACACGGTGCTAATTAAGGTATCCTTTACCGCAATGGATTTAGAATCGTGGGAAAGGAAAGCAAAAAGCTATGGAATGGATCCCGTAGGGGTGGCAAGGCATTTCAGTACTTAGTTAAACAGCATAACCCTGACTAGAAGGATATTCAATTAATGTTAGATGATGTAAACAATATTGAAAAATGCCCATGAACTAGCTGAAGACCACCTTAAAGAGTCAGGGGAGGATGTACTCGCTTTTTATAGGGCAATCATCCAGGGATGTATGGAGGAAATTACAGAAGTTGGGAATGCCTGAAGGACAAATTTAGAAACATTTCTTGATGAGGCTTGTTAAGTATTTAGTAATAGAGAAGCAGAGGCCCTTGGAGACTTGGGAGACCCCGCTGGGGATCAATCAGTGTGCATGTGTAGGAGAATCAGGAACACCCCCAGAACCCAGGCCCTCTTGGCCGAAGACTCTGAGGACTGACCCACCTGGGGAATCTACCCTAGTGTGTTGTGTGTGTGTGTGTGTGGGGGGGGGGGGGGGGGGGGGGGGGAATGTAGGGGTAGGGGTGTGGGTGTAGTTTTTAGTAGATACAGGAGCAACATTCTCGGTTTTAAACCAGGCTTTAACCTGTAGATGATGATTTTGTAACGGTAAAGGGAGCTACTGGCGAAATCGAAAAGGCATATTTCCTCAAGCCTTTGAAATTTAAATTGGGAAAGCAATTGGGGATACATAAATTTATGCCAAATTTATATGCCAATTTATATGCCAAACTCGATGAAACCATTATTGTGACAAGATTTATTAAAAAAACCGGGAGCAGAAACAAAATTCGGAAAGGAAGGAATAGAATTTAAGGTGGGGAATGACCAGCTGATTGAGCTTGTAAGCTTAGCCCTGGTAAGTCCCTCTGAAAAGACAGAAGTACCAAAAAAGAGGTTCAGGACCAAGTATTTCCAGGGGTATGGGCTACTGAAATACGTGGCAAAGCAAAACTAGCCTTGCCTGTAACAGTCAAAATCAAACCAGGCACCAAACCGGTAAGAGTGAAGCAACACCCTTTGAGATTAGAAGAGAGGAAAAAACTCAGGCAAACTTGGCGAGGATCGGCAGCAGGAACAGTAAGTTCTGCAGCTGGGTGCCTGTTCGAGGTGGGCAGCGAATCCCCCGAGAGAGGGAAGGCTCAAGAGAGAAACGCGGCAATGCGACTCTCCGCAACCCCGGAAGCGGCAGCGGTCACGTGGGTGGCTGACGGCGCATGGAGGCAGTCTCGGCAGCAGCCGCGGGAGATTTAAACTTCTCCTTGGGAGCACTAGCGACCGCAGCACGGCTCAGCGGTTTATTAAGGCGGCGAATAGGAGCGGGCAAACAGAGACGCAGAGAGGCAGTTCGTGCAGGCAGGGTAAGCAGGTGCTCTTCTGGTGGGGGTGGTTCTTCGGTGTTTTTTTTTTCTCTTTTTTTTTTTTTTCCCTGCTCCCCTGACCAGCAATGGTGACCAGGTGAATCAAAACCGTTGCTACCAGGAGTGTGTCTATCCAAACAGTGCCTCCATTGAAGGATGCAAGCGTCCAGACTGGACTGCAGGGAATGCCTTAGCCTGCTCGTGGTACCTGAGGACAATCCAAAAAACACATGCATAAGGTGTGGACAGATCAGCGACCTGCTGCTTAAGGATCAGATGGAGAGGCTGAGAAGTATTCGTGATAGCAAAAGGGAGATAGACTGGTGGAGTTGCACCCTTTCTCCCCTCAGTAATACTTCCCAGGAGACAAAAGAGCTATGTGTTTCCCTCTGACAGGATGAGGGGAGGGACCTAGCAGGTCTGCTCTTGTGGGAGTAATAGATTTTCCTCCCATTCTCCAACTCCCTTCAAGATATCGCCTTTCCAGTTGCCCTTACAAAACAAGTTTGGGGTTCTGGAATTTGATGCCTGGGTTGATGATACTGATGAAGACAATTTGACTGGGGAACCTCTCGATTTTGCTCTACCTGTCAGGCGGGTCAGAACCTCAAGTACTAAAAAGAAAAGGAGGGTAGTTGTAATAGCTGACTCCCTTTTAAAAGGAGCAGAGAGTCCTATATGTAGGCCAGGCCCATCCCATAGGGAGGTCTGCTGTCTTCTGCAAGCCCAGGTATGGGATATCGCTAAGAGACTCACGGATTTAATTAAACCCTCAGATTATTATCCCCTGTTGGTTGTACAAGCAGGCAGTGATGAACTTGAGAAGAGGGGATCCAAAGTGGTTAAAAAGGAGTTTAATGAACTAGGCCATTCAGTCGATGGGGCAGGAGTGCAGGTGGTTTTCTGCTCGGTTCCTCCAGTGTCAGATGTGTATACTGCAAGGAACAAGACAGTCCATGCTGTTAACAAATGGCTTAAAGGCTGGTGCCGAAAGAAAAATTTGGGTTTCTATGATCATGGGGAAACTTTTACTGCACCTTGCCTGCAAGATCCAGATGGGTCCCACCTAAGCAAAATGGGCAAAAGGATACTAGCCCGGGAGTTGGCAGGGCTCATTAAGAGGGCTTTAAACTAGGCCTGAAGGGGTAGAGGGGATGTAACCAGGCTCACCAGTGATGTGACTGTAGGGAGTCAGTCATTATCAAGGGTGAAGTAGTAACCCAACTGAAGTGCATGCACACTAATGCACGCAGTGCAGGTAATAAACAAGAGGAGCTGGAAGTCCTGGTCCAGCAGGAGAACTATGATATAGTTGCTATCACAAAAACGTGGTGGAACAACTCTCATAACTGGAGTGCTGCCATGGAAGGCTACAAACTCTTCAGGAGAGACAGGCGTGAGAGGAGGGGTGGAGGGGTGGCCCTGTATACTAAGGAAACCCTTGATGCTGCAGAAGTTGAGATTATTGATGACCAGATTTGAGTGCCTATGGGTAAGAGTCAGAGGGGCAATCAAGACTGACATCCTGGTTGGAGTATGTTACAGACCGCCCGATCAGGAGGAAGAGGTGGATCTATTGTTGTTTAAGCAGCTGGAAGTTGCCTCGAGATTGGCTGCCCTTGTTCTTTTAGGAGAC
Source organism: Tapera naevia (assembly GCA_033556795.1). NCBI lineage: Eukaryota > Metazoa > Chordata > Aves > Cuculiformes > Neomorphidae > Tapera > Tapera naevia. The sequence continues at coordinate 499,414 of JAUMJJ010000208.1, read as the reverse complement.
TTTAATCTCCCAGATATCTGCTGGGAACTTAACACAGTCGAGAGGAGGCAGTCCAGAAGGTTCTTGGAGTGTATTGAGGATTGTTTTCTGTCACAGCTGGTGAGTGAGCCCACCAGGGGTGAGGCTCTTCTTGACCTGCTGTTTACAAAGAGAGAAGGGCTGGTGGGTGATGTTGTGGTCAGAAGCTGTCTGGGGTACAGTGACCATGAGATAATCAAGTTCTCCATAAACAATGAAACAAGGAAGGGCATGAATAGGACATCCACGCTGGACTTTCGGTGGGCAGATTTTGGATTATTTAAGGAACTAGTCAGGGGAGCACCCTGAGAAATAGCCCTTAAAAGCAAGGAGGTCCAGGAAGGCTGGAGGTACTTCAAGAATGAAATCTGGAAGGCGCAGGAGCAGGTTGTCCCAATGTGTTGTAAGATGAGCTGTAGGGGCAGACGGCCAGCCTGGATGAGTGAGGAGCTTCTGAAGGAGCTAAGTGAGAAAAAGAGGGTGTATCACCTTTGGAAAGAAGGGCTGGTAAATCAGGTTATGTTCAAAGACATCATTAAGTCGTGTAGGAGGAAAATTAGGGAGGCAAAAGCCCAGCTGGAGCTCAAATTGGCCACTTCTGTTAAGGATAATAAGAAGTGCTTTTACAAATATATTAATGGCAGAAAGAAGGGCAGCAACGACCTCCACTCCTTATTGGATGTCGAGGGAAATATAGTAACTAAAGCTGAGGAAAAGGCTGAGGTTCTTAATGCCTTCTTTACCTCAGTTTTCTACACTAAGACAGATTGTTCACTGGAGAACTGGCCTTCTGAAGTGGTGGATGGGGTCAGGATGGAATATAGCTCCCCTGCAATCCAGGAGGAAGAAGTTAGAGACCTGCTGAGCCACTTGGATCCTCATAAGTCTATGGGGCCAGATGGGATCCATCCTAGGGTGATGAGAGAGCTGGCAGATGAGCTTGCTAAGCCGCTTTCCATCATTTATTAACAGTCCTGGCTCACTGGAGAGGTCCTGGATGACTGGAAGTTGGCCAATGTGACACCCATCCACAAGAAGGGCTGTAGGGACGATCCAGGTAATTACAGACCTGTCAGTCTGACCTCGGTCCCAGGTAAAATCATGGAGCAGATAATCCTGGGTGCAATCATGCGGCACCTGCAGAATGACCGAGAGATCAGGCCCAGCCAGCATGGGTTTAGGAGGGGCAGGTCCTGCCTGACCAACCTGATCTCATTTTATGACCATGTGACTTGCCTGGTGGATGAGAGGAAGGCTGTGGATGTGATATACCTGGACTTCAGCAAGGCCTTTGACACTGTCTCCCATAGTAGACTCCTGGAGAAGCTGGCAGCCCGTGGCTTAGATGGGAACACTCTGTGCTGGGTTAGGAATTGGCTGGATGGCCGAGCCCAAAGAGTGGTGGTCAATGGTGTCTCATCCAGTTGGCGGCCGGTCACCAGTGGTGTCCCCCAGGGGTTGGTGTTGGGCCCGATCCTGTTTAACATCTTTGTTGATGATCTGCATGAGGGGATTGAGTCCATCATCAGCAAGTTTGCAGATGATACCAAGCTGGGAGGAAGTGTCGATCTGCTGGAGGGTAGGAGGGCCCTACAGAGGGACCTTGACAGACTGGAGAGATGGGCTGATTCCAATGGGATGTAGTTTAACAAGTCCAAGTGCCTGGTTCTACACTTTGGACACAACAACCCCATGCAGAACTATAGGCTGGGGACGGATGTTGAGATGCTGGAGTGTGTCCAGAGGAGAGCAACGAAGATGGTGAAGGGGCTGGAGCACAAGCCCTATGAAGAGCGACTGAGGGAGCTGGGGTTGTTTAGCCTGGAGAAGAGGAGGCTCAGGGGAGACCTTATTGCTCTCTACAACTACCTAAAAGGAGGTTGTAGGCAGGCAGAGGTTGGTCTCTTCTCTCAGGTGATCAGTGACAGAAGAAGAGGACATGGTCTCAAGCTTCTTCAGGGGAGGTTTAGGCTTGATATTAGGAAAAAATTCTTCACTGAAAGGATGATTGGTCATTGGAATGTGCTGCCCAGGGAGGGGGTGGAGTCATTGTCCTTCTAGGTGTTTAAAAACAGACTGGATGAGTTGCTTAGTGCCATCTTGTAAATGAGGAGTAGGTGTTGATGCTGGGTCATAGGTTGGACTAGATGATCTCAGAGGTCTTTTCCAACCTTGTGATACTGTGAAAGGAATTTGCCCAATTATAGAACGATTTTTGAAGTATGGATTATTAGTGGAATGTGAATCTGAGTATAATACTCCTATATGACCAGTGAAAAAGCCAGATGGAAAATACAGGATAGTCCAAGAGCTTAGGGTCATTAAAAAATAACTGAGGATTTATACCCAGTGGTGGCTAACACGTACACTTTGTTAAACAAATCTAAGCCTGAATTGGCCTGGTTTACCTTACTGGATTTAAAGGATGCTTTCATTTGCATACCTCTGAGCCCAGAGAGTCAATTGCTATTTGCCTTTGAATGGAAAACCTGAACTCCTGGGAGGAAAACACAGCTAGCTTAGGCCTACTTCCACAAGGTTTTAAGAATAGTCCTACTTTTTTCCCAACCAGCTGGCCAAAGACTTGGAACAATGGGAATCACCACCTGTATTGCAGTATGTGGACAAACTCCTCGTAGCCCCTGAAACAAAGGAGCAGAATGCAACATGGACAGTGAGTTTATTGAACTTTCTTGGACTAAGTGATTACTGAGTCTCTCTGCAGAAAGCTCAAATAGCCCAGCAAAAGGTGACATATCTAGGAGATGAAATCACAGCTGGTGAACGGACTTTAGGGATGACGAGAAAGGAAGCCATCTGCCAAACTCCCAAGCCACAGGTAGTTAAGGAGCTCCAAACCTTCCTGGGAATGACAGGTTGGTGTAGCTTACGGATCTACAACTACAGACTCCTGGTAAGACTGCTTTATGAACTTATTAAAACTAATTCAAGAGATCTCACTTGGAATAGAGAAGGCGAGCAGGCTTTTCACAATTTGAAACGAGAACTCACGCAGACACCAGCTTTAGGGTTACCAGACCCTACGAATCCTTTTTGGCTGTATTCCCATAAGAAGCAGGGCATTGCATTGGGAATTTTGGCCCAAAACCGTCGCTGTCGAGACGGACACGACACACAAAGTTCAAGCATCATTTGTGTGTGAGGCATTAAGCTTTTTATTGTTTCACACAGCTGGCTTTTATATATTTTCAGCATATATGTGTTCTAATATCATTGGTGTTTATTGCATATACACAAGCAATTATTGGCTACAGTTACATGTCAATCTTCACCCAAGCTCATCTAAGTCCCTTATCTTGTTGTTTCATGAGTTCTCGCAACTCTTGCTACTTATTTACTTTTTTCCATTAGGGGGTTTCCACATTCTCATGGGTACACGGCCATCTGGTTGGGGGATTCACACCTTTTCACAGATACACAACTATCTGGTCGAGGTCAAACATCTCATGCTCTGCCAAGGCATCTGCAAACTCACTGCAGTCTCCCACAATTCCCCCTTTTTGTATTTGTGCTAAAAAGATGGCATGAACAGTCCATTGCAGAGCCCTTTGCAACAGGTATATTAAGAGATCGTGCAATATTAGCAGAAGTATAATTACACTAAGCAGTAGCATTTCTATATATAGGCAACATCACATTGACATTTTGTCCCTTTCTAGCTCTTTTATAAGTATAATTGCACATCACACAAGCATCCATTATAGTTGGTCCCAACAGTTCCAGTTCCTGAGGCTCTTCTGTAACTTGTGGCAGGTGTGCATAGACATCATCCCAGTGGTTGACATTGGTCTGTGGGTTGGAACTGTTGCATGGTCCTATGCTGGTCAGGCACAGCCAAACATCCAACAGCAATCCCACCAAACAGGTAGAAAAGGGGTTGTCTGGAGTCGCAAGAGAGAGGCACAGGGTCTCCTGATGGGTCACATTTGCCAAGGTCACCCACACATTCTGCTTAGGTTGTGAGACCATCCATCCGTCAGCAGGCACAGGTCTCAAGCACAGGGCGGACACAATGAGCAGGCACCCATCGAGGGCCATTACCTGTTGAAACACAAGCATATCCTCGCCCCCAAGTTAGTAGGTCACAGGGGTCTGACAAGTGACCTGTCTGCAGATCTTGAACCTTGACTTTAACCCCAGGGGAAACCCCACTGGTGGTAGTCAAAGACCCGAAATGACATGCTAGTGGAGGCTCCTGAGCATCATCAGAAATCTGCAAAAAATTTAAAACATACATTACTTTGTTCAACTGTGCTTCTGGAGACTCCCCTGCCAGTCCCCTTTTTTGTTTTTGTAATTGTCACTTTAAAACCCAACGTATGTGTTTGACAATGGCTTGCCCAGTAGGAGAATTAGGGATGCCAGCCACATGAGTGGCACCCAAGGAGTGGAGAAATGAGGATACTTTTGCAGACCGATAAGCAGGTCTGTTACCTGTCTTAATTTGCTGAGGGACACCAGCAATGGAAAAGGCTCATTCACCAGTGTGAGCAGTATCAACAACAACAGAAGAGAAAGTATCAACAGAGATGTGAGTGTATTTCTGCCAGCCAAATTCTGGCACATGGGTAACATCTGTTTGCCATATCTGGAGGGCTTGCAACCCTCTCGGGTTGGTTCCATAGTAATGAGGAATATAATGTCCCTGGCAATCAGGGCACGCAGCAACAATAGCACGGGCATCAGAGTTTGACAAACGCAATTGTTGTTTCAAGGCCCGATACCCTTGATGGAAGAAAGAATGAGATAACACAGCTTGCTGTTTAACATTCAGGGTGGGTCCCATGACCACACCAGAAACTAAAGCATCTGCTCGTGCATTCCCTTCTGTTAGAAAACCTGGAATAATAGTATGATTCTTAATGTGTAAAATATAATGAGTGGTGTTCTTGAATTTCTGTCCACAGCGGTTTCAAAACTCCAGTGTCTCATTAGTAACATGACCTAAAACTGCCTTCTCTAAATGTTGTACTACATCAACTACATAAGCAGAATCTGTAACTACATTAACAGAACATGAGAAATGTTGAAATACCATGGTCATAACTCTTAGTTCAATTTGAGGTGAACCTTCTTGATACTCAATTTTGTTTTGCTATTGCTGTCCATCATACCACACTATGGCAGCTTTTCCTGTTTTTCCTGAACCATCAGTGAACACAGTGGGACCAGGCACAAGCTCAGACTGGCTCAAATGCTTTTGTCCAAATGGAATTTGATTGCTCATTTTAATTAATGGGTGGGAGGGTAAGTGATACCGAATGTGTCCTGTAAAATTTGTCATTGCTGCTTGGAGTGCTGAACTGTTGACAAGGCACCACTCAAAGTATTCACTTTGTACTGGCACAACAATAGTTTCTGGGTCTCGTGCCAACAATTCCACACAACGAGTTCTGGCTTTTATCACAGTCTGAGTTAAAAGATCAAACAGGCCAGGAGCAGTTTTCTTAGGTCTGAATGGAAGGAAGACCCATTCCAGTACATGGAGAGGGTCCTGCCAGTCAGAGTTCCATTGTGCCACCATGGCAAAAGGTATCAGATTGTCAATCAAAATAAACACTTGGAATGGTATAGATAAATCAATTCTCCAAATATGTTTCTGTGAAATGGCTTGTTCTACTTCACTGATTAACTGTTTTGCTTCTGGGGTTAGAATTTGTGGAGCCGAAATATCTGAATCCCCTTTTAGCAAATCCAGTAATGGTTGCAGTTTAGAAGATGTCAGGCCTAAATAGGGCCAAACCCAGTTAAGTACTCCAGCTAATTTTTGTACATCATTGAGAGTTTTAACTTGTATTTGCAATTGAACTGGCTGTGGCATTACTGTGCAGTTTAACATCTTCATGCCCAAATATATCCAAGGTTGCTGGCGTTGTATTTTTTCTGGAGCAATCACCAGTCCCTGACGCTGTAATGGTTTTCGTACTTCTGTTTCCATTTCTGCTAGCATCGTTTGCGATGGTGCTGCAAGCAGAATGTCATCCATATAATAACAGTATCCTGTGGGAAATTGTTCCCTAACTGGGCTAAGAGCTCTTGCTACAAACCATTGACAAATAGCAGGTGAATTTTTCATACCTTGTGGTAATACTTTCCAGTGATACCGTTTGGCAGGTTCACTGTTGTTCACTGAAGGTACTGTGAATGCAAGTTTTTCCATGTCTTGTTTGTCTAAGGGAATAGTGAAAAAAACAATCTTTTAAATCCATTACTACAATTTCCCATTGCATCAGAATCATAGTCGGTGAGGACAATCCAGGCTGCAAAGCTCCCATAGTTGCCATAGTTTTTCTGAGATCATGTAGCAAACGTCATTTCCCTGATTTATTTTTTTTATTGCAAACACTGGGGTGTTCCATGGGCTGTGGGAGGGTTCTATGTGTCCCACATCAGCTTGTTCTTTAGCTAATAGGTGCAGGGCTGTGAGCTTTTCTTAAGTAAGGGGCCACTGGTTCACCCAGACAGGCTTCTCTGTTAACCATGTCAATGCCAGTGTGGGTCGTGCCACGCCCTGCAGTACAGTGACCTCTGCTAAAAATCCTGTTATTTTTACACCCCCCCTGCCCAAGACAATCCCTCCCTCGCAGATTTAAAGGTGCTGATGTCACGTAAGGGCAAACAGTAGCTTTTTGACCCTCAGGATTGCTAACAAGGACAGGCTTAGCAGCCATATGGGTAACAGCAATGCCCCCAAGGCCCATATTGTTTGACACAAGAGGCCAGGTAGGAGGCCAATCACACTGAGCAATAACAGTAACATCAGCCCCTGTATCCAACAATCCCGAAAGTCTTATCTGAGAGGGAACAGCATGGTCCATGGTGAGCGAACAGGTCATGTGCGGTCTCTTGTCCGTGACAGTCTGGGACCAAAAAAGAGATGGTTTCCCTGTAGAGCCAAAACCACCATCTCCACAAACAACATGCTCTGTCCTAGGAACACAGCTCACAAAAGGCACAAGTTGAGCAAGTCTAGTTCCCTTAGGAATGGTGACCGGTGGTGTTGCTGTAGAAACCATAGCACAAATCTGTCCTGTGTAATCAGCATCAATTACTCTCACATGTATTATTAGTCCTTGCAATGTACTACTTGAACATCCTATCAATAAGGCACTTAGTCTATTGCCAATCAGTCCCCAGGCATCTAAAGGCACTCAGTGAATTTGATAGTCTGATATTGTTACTGTGTTGGCAGTGGATACATCCATTCCGGCTGATCCGGCAGTTTTCCCTGACAATTTGTCGCACAAGAATTAGGAGGGGTGGGTTGCTGCTGTGCTGCCCCCATGAAGGGACGTGTTATGTTGTGAGGAATTTGTGTCAGAGCACACTTCTTCACGCTCTTCTTGCCGTTTCCCTGCAGTGGCTGTCCATTAATAGTATATTTAGACCTACACTGTTTTGCAAAATGACCATTTTTTTTCCACATTGAAAACACCTCGCTACTGGCAGTTTAGGTTTGCTATTGGTTGTTTTATTTAAATTTTGAATGCATGCTGTGGCCGTTACCATTGCCTTATGCTCTAATGACCCCACTTTTGCACAGGCAGAAATCATTGCTTCAAGTGTTGGATTACCAGGTAAAGCCTCTATGATTTTTTGGTGTTATCACAGACTAATTGCTTAACCAGTAGCTCCCGTAAATGGCTATCAAAAACCTGTTTTTCCACCGACTCCTGCAATTTTTCAACAAAGCTAAGAAAAGGCTCCTTAGTTCCCTGTCTAATAGTAGTATATCATTTGCTGGGTTCTGATAAATTTGCTGTTCGCAAAATAGCTTGCATTCCCAATTCTTTAACCTGTTCTAATACTAGGGAAGGCCACTGTGCTTGTTGTTGTGGGTTATTATATTGTCCTTCTCCCATAAGGACGTCTGTTCCGTTTCCAAATCGTTGGTCATCCTGGTTAAACTGTTGTTAATTTAAACAACAGCTTGCTGCTCACATAACTGCTTCCAGGTGGACTGAAACACTGAGTATTGCACTGGCTGAAAGATAATCTGAGCTAAATGCTTTATATCCCAAGGCATCATAGTTTCCATGCTTAATATTCATAACAATTGCATAGTAGGGGGTTCATTAACCCCATATTGTGCTGTTGTACCTTGCAAATCCTGAATTACTTTCCATGAAATTGGAGAGTGAGAATTGGCCTCCCCTGCAGCTGCGTCTCCCATCACAACTGGAAAAGCGGTTGGTCCTGTCCACATCTGATCCGAGACTGCCCCCATGCGTTCTGCAATGTCCCACGCACCTCTGGCTATCGCAGAAACTTTTATTTCCTCCCAAAATTTTTGTGGGTCCCGAGGAGTCACTGTGACTTTGGTGACCAGTGGCAATGTCAGCGCAGGTGGACCTTGTGCCAGCAACGAGTGACGACGTGACCCCCCCGTAACTGTAATTTTCTCTAAGCGCTCCTGCAAGGAATTCATTTCATCCTCGTCAGAGTCAGGAGAGTCATTACTCCCACGGTCTTCCGCTGGAGAGGCGGTGGGTGTTATCAATATATTTTCATCATTTTTCTGGTATCCATGCTGCTCCCGGGGCAACACCCCAGTTTTAACTGTCTGCTCTTCTCAGGGCAGCACCCCAGCTTTAGCAGTCTGCTGTCCATCTCACACACACACACACACACACCCCCCTTATTAATAGGGAATTCATCCTCAGAATCATCAGTCAATGGATTATGTCCACACCACTTTTTCTTTTTTGAACATACAATAGGCGGGAGCAACGGATCCGAAACCACAGACGCTGGACCCTCTGCTATAGCAGGGGGATTAGAGGGAGGTTCGTCACTTTCTCCCTCTGCCTGTTTCTTACTTTTGTTCCTGGCTGGTATTATCCTGTTTTTGTTTAAGATTTCCAACAGTGTCACGCAACAGGTGCCATGTGGTTAACAGCTCAGCAGCCTCTTTTTGCCCCTTTGAAGCCTCTTCAAATAAGTCCTTACCCAATTGCTCCCATATAGAGACACTAAAAGCAGTCACAGGGCTAGCTTCATGGCCTTTTTGGCGACCCCATAAAAGCATCCGTGGAAGGCTCACATCTGGGAGGGAGATCCCTCGTTTCTTAAGCAGTAGCTGCCACATCGATAGAACAAGGCTTTCTTCTTTTGTTAGAGTCCTCCCCGTTATTTCTATGTTCCTGGTAGCTCACCTTATGAGGTGTCTTCTTCCTCTTCCCCGAGGTTCTTGCAGTTCTGCACACTGCAATTTCTCTGCTATACCGGGCTCCGTCTCCACCAGAGTATCAGCTCCGGTCTTCTTAATCGCGTCGGCGTTCGTTGACGAATCACGTCGGGGTCACCAGATGTCGCTGTTGAGACGGACACGACACACAAAGTTCAAGCAGCATTCATGTATGAGGCATTAAGCATTTTCTTGTTTCACACAGCTGGCTTTTATATATTTTCAGCATATATGTGTTCTAATATCATCGATGCTTATTGCATATACACAAGCAATCCACCCAAGCTCATCTAAGTCCCTTATCTTGTTGTTTCATGAGTTCTCACAACTCTTGCTACTTATTTACTTTTTTCCATTAGGGGGTTTCCACATTCTCATGGGTACATGGCCATCTGATCCGGGGATTCACACCTTCCATGGATACACGACTATCTGGTCGAGATCAAACATATGCTCTACTAAGGCATCTGCAAACTCACTGCAGTCTCCCACACAAAACCTCGGCCCAGATCGAAGAGCAGTGGCATACTTCAAACAATTGGATGAAGTAAGCAGAGAGTGGCCGAGCTGCCTAAGAGCAGTGACTGCAGTAGTGACTAACATCCAAGAGGCCTGTAAATTCACCATGGGCCAAAAGATGACTGTACTGGTATCACACACTGTCTCTGCTGTGTTAGAGGCAAAAGGGGAACGTTGACTATCCCCACAAAGATTCCTCAAATATCAGGCCATCATGGTAGAGCAACGTGATATCCAAATAATGGTTGTTAACATTGTCAATCCAGCATCCTTTCTCAGTGGAGCAACAGGAGAGCCTGTGACCCATGATTGCCTGGAGACCATTGAAGCAGTATATTCCAGTCAACCAGATCTAAAGAAACAGCTATTCGAGGATGCCGAACATACATGGTGTACCAATGGCAGCAGTTTCATCCGACAAGGTCAACGTAAGGCTGGATATGCAGTAGCCACTACTGATCAGGTACTAGAAACCCAGGCTCTCCCATCTAACACTTCAGCACAGAAAGCAGAAATCGTAGCCCTAACCCAAGCCTTACAGTTAGCAAAAGGGAAAAAGATCAACATTTGGACTGATTCTAAGTATGCGTTTAGGGTGGTCCATGCTCATGGAGCAGTCTGGAAAGAAAGGGGACTTTTTCACCCAAGGAAAACATATAAAACATGCTGAAGAGATCCTTAACTTGCTAGAAGCAATTCAACCACTAGAAAAGGTAGCCATCGTGCACTGCAAGACTCATCAAAAGGGGACTACGGATCAGGAAATAGGTAACTCTGTGGCAGACCGTGAAGCCAGGAGAATGGCTGAAGAAGGCTTAGCAGAATTGCAGTCTTTAATCCTGGACGGTAAAATCCAAATTAATCAAATTCCTAAATATTCAAAGGAAGAGCAAAAACTGATTAGAGACCTAGAGGGAAGAACAGAGGAAAATGGTTGGGTTAAGACACCACAATGGAAAATAGTAGTGCACAATACTCTAGACTATAATAATTACTGAGCATAGAAAAACTCACTGAGGAGTTGAGGCCTTGTATAAACACCTGAGCAAGTGCACTGTTGCCCGTAATCTGTACACAACCATCAAACAAGTGACACAGCAATGTGACTTTTGTTTGCAAAATAATCCTCAAGTGACCCAAAATATTGAACTAGGGCAAATATGGAAAGGTTATCTTCCTGGGCAGTGATGGCAGATCAGTTTTTCAGAACTCTCTAGGAAGGGGGGTTTCAATACCTGTTGGTATTAACTGACACCTTTTCAGGATGGCCAGAAACATTCCCTTGCCAAATGAACAAGGCTAGAAAAGTGACTAAGGCTTTGTTACATGAAATTATACCAAGATTTGGAGTGCCAGCAGTAATATCCTCAGACAGAAGTCCTCATTTTGTGGGCAAAATTGCACAAGTTAGTAGGCTCTTGGGGATAGACTGGCAATTACGTGCCCCCTATAGGCCACAAGCAAGTGGTCAGGTGGAAAAGATGAATCACCTTCTTAAATTATAAATTGTAAAGTTGGGTCAAGAAGCTGGATTAGCTTGGCCTCAGTCACTACCCTTAGCTTTGTTACGCATTAGAATCAAACCAAGGACTAAGGAAGGATTAAGCCCTTTTGAAATATTGTATGGAAGACCTTTGTAGTGGGTTGGCTTTTGGATTTTTTAGATCTTGCTTAACCAAGGGGCATCAGAAAGCTAAGGAAGTATTCCATATCTTCCTTTAATGTAACAAAACATATAAATAAGATGTAGATAAGAGAGTTCGCTCTCTTCTCTTCCAGCGAGGCTTGGGAACAGTGGGTCCCTTGCATTGGTCTTGCTTGTCTGGAGCTGAGGCCTGCAGTGACTGCTATTGTCTGCCCATGCATGAAGGGAGATGGCTGGGTTGGGTTTGGTTGTCCTGCTTTTCTCAAGGGAAGTGGTGAGATTTTTCTAGTTCTTTATTTTGTCAGTTATTGGGTTTTTCAATCGTGCATACCTGTTTTGGTTTGTTCCTTTTTGCCCCTTTTTCCCATTTTCCCTTCCCCTCTTCCCTTTCTTGGGAGTTTTACATAATATCCTTACTGTATGTAGCTGTGTATATGTAGAAATACACATGTATTTTGGTGTGATTGAGTTTTCTATAGTTTTTTTCCTTTATCTAAGGGGGAAAATGGGGAAGGGACTTTCACTGAGCATTGGAGAGTTTGACAGGAAGCTAACTCAAACTTGCTCAACTTTATATCATTCAAGCAGGAACATCAGCACAATTTGGCACTGAAGCGTTAACTGATTATGTAATAAGTTTACAGAAGCAGCTTAGAGAAATAGAAAAATTTGTCTTGGGAACTTGTGCCCGTGGTGTGGATGGACCAATACATGACATAAGGCCAGGTGATTATGTGTATGTCATATGTCTTTCAGACTCACCTCTGGAACCAAAAGGGGATGGACCATTTCAGGTCTTATTGACAACATACATAGCTGTTAAAATACAGGAGCATTCATTGTGGATACATCACTCCAGGGTGAAGAAAGCCTTTAGTCAATGCTGGGAGTCAGCAATAACTGGACCTTTAAAGCTCCAACTCCAGCAAAGAGATCCTTAGCCAAACAAATTTTAACATGACTGGTACTTGGGAGGTCTGAACTTTTAAAATGACCAGTAGTGAAATAATACAATCAAAGCTTAAGACATTTTTCTCAATACTGAGCAAAATATTTGCCATTTCGAAATCCATCTGGGCATTGATCAAAAAACAGTACTTGTATATATTGGTCAAGGTTGTGTCTGTGTTTGAGAATTGCTTGTAACTCTATAATGGTAGACAAGATAGTTTTAAATAGTAAGAACCATTTCAATTTCTGTATTTGTAATTTTGTTAAAACTGCTGGGTGTGATTTTTCTTATTTAGTGCCAGTCATATCCCACCAACTGGTACGATCCAACTGTACAATGTTTCACAAGTTGTTGCCTGTACCTATTGGAATGAATCTTGCATTGGTAAAACAGTTGATGAAACACCAAAATTTAATCAAAATCTTGAAAGAAATCCAGGAGAATGGACAGAAAACCTTGATAACTGTTCACCGTGACATAACAGAAATTCACAGTATCTTGAAAAGAGTAAAGAAAGATGCACAGCATAACTGGTGGTACGTGCTCTTTGGATGGTCGCCTACTGCTACTGGCATTCTAAATAAGTTCTGTCACCCCATTATTGTTCTTTTGGTATTAGTTCTAATCAGCTTTGTTTTGTCTGCAATATTGTGTGTTTGGAATTGGAGAGTGTTAAGGTGGCCAGCATTCCTAACATCCACACTTAGTGCACATGAGAACGCTTTAAGAACTAGCTTTCAGGCAAAGTATTATCCAGTTCTCCTTCAAGAAATAGATCATGTATAAGGCAAACGACTTTGTCCAGGATAAAAGACAGGGGGGAACTGATATAGTAGGAGCTAACTAAAAAGTAGAATGTAGTTAAACTTTAGAAAGACAACCGTGGGAATAATATGCACAGAGACAATCTCACAGCATACTTTTGCAAACTGAAATGAGGAAGTAATGCCTTGGGGCCCTGAGCACTGATAAGAAGGAACTGGGATGCTCTGTGTACTATTAAGAAGGAATCGATTTGCAAGTATCAACAAGTCTACTGGCTATGTTAATGATTTCTCGGAACTAATTATCCTAAGGCTACCTATTCTCGGAAATGTAATGAATATGTATGAATGTATGCTTTAAATATTGTCTTTTAGGGGTGGTTGGCGCACAGGGTTTTTTTGGAGCTATCCAACCTGCCACCCACTGGCGAATAAACATGCCTTCTTTGTAACTCTTATCAAGTTCTGGAGTTTGATTCCACAGATGATTAGATGGGTAAACGTTCCACAGCGGTCTGGAGGCATCCCATTCAGTTGAACCCAATTTACAGCCCCAGGTTGGGCACCAAGAAACTGTCATGGTTTAGCTCTGACCCGTCTAAAAAGTGAGCAGTTGTGGTTGTCCCAATCCCATCCCCCCGCCTTCTCCCAGGGAAAGGAGAGAAAAAATAGACTTGTGGGTAGGGGAGAGGATGAAGGTTGAGCCAATCTATGCTGTAGCACTGAACTCATGAGAGCGGGGCAGAGCTGCAGCCCCTGCCACTAATAGCCAACAAGGTGGTCACATCATGCTGCATGACATCTTGTCTGGTGGACTGCAACGAAAACCTAAACCCTTATTGTAGGCGCTGAGAAAAAAGAGAGTTACAATTATACTGTATGGCAACAGGAACTTCATATGCATTCACATCCAAGTATGTAATTTTGATCCAACTACTTTGTACAGTCTGGGCTCAGGGACAAAAAAATGGTCCAAGTCCAGCCAGGTCATATGAACTTTGAGTCCGTCTTAAGATATGCCCTGATTCTCCTCCTCCAGATGATTCCAGAATTTAGTCTAAGTATACACCAAAGCATATCAAGCTTGGTCTCGTGCTTAACCGCTAGCACAGCATCTCCTAGCTTTTATTGTGTTGTACAGGAAATCCTCAGCTGGATTTCCCATGTGCTGCCTCAGTAGACCTGCTTTAACAATATCTATGGGCTACGTGTTAAAAGCGATTTTGAGGTGCCCATCAGAAAGGTGGCTGGCTGCACCTCCTACCACAACCCATCTGTGTCCATCTGAGCCAGATACTTCAATACTTAGTGCACACCTGAAACTCTCTGAAGTACCCAAGATGCTAAATTCACAAATCAATGTCTGGTAAGGAAGCTGTTGGGGTTACATTAGCACCAGACTGCACAGTGGGGTTTTCCAACACTGAAAACTACAAATAGAGACCAAGTTTGCTTTTGATCAATCAAGAGAAGAGATATTTAAAATTTAATAGTTAAAATCAGTGCAATTTAAAGTAATTCTTCAATGAAAGTTAATGAAAGATAAACCTATTCTGAATGATGCAAAAGAAAAAAGTGAAGTAATTACTTAGCTAAGATATAATTTCATTCACTGTTATTAGGTGGATTTAGATTACTTGCTCACTTGAGATTAGATGTACAGGCTGAAATCCTCTTTCTAATCCAGAATTACTAAATCCTTGGCTATTTCTCCATTATCCTGCTTTGATTTGCATCTATGTTCATGTTCAGGACATAATTTCAGTTCTCTGCCAAATATTTGTCCCTTTCTTCTCCCCTAAACATAGTCGCCTATTTTCAACCAACAGCATCAACTCCTCCCAGGTTTCCAAGGCTACCAACACTTCATGCCTCAGCAGAGTGCTGTAATTATAAAGTCAAAGTAAATTTTAATTAATTATATTGAAACAAAAGATGTCAACAACATGAAACGTTGGCAAAGTCACCTGTAGGGGCTGTGCTTGGGTAGAGAAACGTCTTCACTTGGTGTGTCAGGGAGGGGGTGACCAGGCTAAGAATTATCAGGGAGTGTGAAAGAGAGATTGACTTCTGGAGAAGCATTCTCTACTCCCTGTCTCAGCCCCAACAAGCAGACATGCCTTGTGCGACAAAGAATTCCCCATCCTCTATCCGCTCAACTGAGGAGAGTGATTTCGGAGACAGAGGAGAATGGCAACAGGTTCCTGCTCATCGCAGCTGGCGTTTCCCCTATTTCAAATTTGGCCCTGCAGGTTCCCTTGCAGAACAGATATAATGGTCTGCAAGTGGAACCAAATCTCATTGTTGACAATTCTCATAGCCTGGAAACATTTCCCAGGTTAAGAAACCTGAAGCCATCAATTAAAACGGCTTCTGTAAAGAAGAAGAGGAGGGCTGTAGTCATTGGGGTCTCCCTCCTGAAAGGAACTGAAGGACCAATATGCAGACCAGGGAAGACTGCTGCCTGCCTAGGGCCTCTGTAAGAGATGTGGCAAGAAAACTCCCAAATCTTGTTAAATCCATGGATTATTATCCACTACTCATCTTTCAGGTCAGAAATAATGAAAAAACAACTAGAAACCTTAGAGCTATTAAAAAAGACTTTAGAGCTTTAGGACGTATGGTAAAGAGTTTGGGTGCACAGATAGTTTTCTCTTCTCTCATATGGAATGGTGAGGGAAGGAGTGGGAAGAGCCAGGAATTAAATACCTGGCTCCGAACCTGGTGCGAAGAACAAAACTTTGGGTTCTTCGACAATGGGTTGGCCTACACGCCAGGCCTGCTGGCACACGATGGGGTACACTTGTCCCCAAAGGGCAGAAGGACACTTTCCAAGAAGTTGGTAGGGCTAATCAAGAAAGATATAAACTAGATTGGAAGGGGGAGGGGAACAACACTGGGCTTCATAAAATAAAGCATGGGAATGGCACCTCAGGTTATGAGGGATGATGTACTAATGAGGGCCCCTGGTCTGCCACCTCAGTGGAAGTGAGGGATAGCGCTCCAGGTGGCAGCCAGAATGCAAAGGGAATTCTTGGGTAACAAACCACTGCTAATAGACAGTCAGGACTTGAGCCTATTCCACATAGAAAAGGGATGGAAACAACAGTCCAACTGAAGTGCATTTACACTAATGCACACAGCATGGGCAACAAATAGGGGGAGCTGGAAGCCATTGCAAGGGAAGAAAATTGTGACATAAGTGCCATCACAGAAACGTGGTGGGATGGTTCACACAATTGGAATGCTGCCATGGATGTCTACTCTTCAAGCGGGATAGGCTAGGAAAGAGAGGTGGCGGGGTGGTTCTCTATGTTAGTGTCTCAATCCGTTACTGATCTGAGAGTGTTTGAAATGATCCCAAGGGCGAAATTAAGACACAAACGAGGTCAAATGTCACAATCAAACATTATAGTTTATTATAACCTATGCAAAAGAGACGAGAGGAACAGGAAAGGAGAGAAGGAAAAAAAAGGGAGAGAGAGGAAAAGAGAGAAAGAGAGAGAGAAAGTATAGCTACCACACGGATCCAGCGGCGTCCCGCAGGTCCTGCTTCGATGTTCGGTGGGGGAGCGCTTCCAACTCGATGTTGATGTTTCTCCTCTTTTATAGTGTCTTAACCATCCCTTCCACCTGGTGATGATACACATGCATCGTGGAGGAGGTCTTTGGGGGTCTCCAGGCCCCTCTGTCCAGCTCCCTGGCGCCTTGGTGCTTAACGGGAGGGATTAGGTTATCTCTTGCATAAACAGAAGGTGATCTCTGCAGTCTCTTCGGTAGCTCCGTACCAGGTACCAGCACAACCATAAAACTCCAGCCTGGTTTATGGTCTCAAGTGTCAGCAAGGTTGAGACAGTCACCTTAAGAGAGTCTTACAGTCTCTTACAGTTAGAGAATGTTTTGATTGCATGGAACTCAATAATAGTAATGATAGGGTTGAGAGCTTATGGGTTAAAATCAGTGGAACGTGCAGAAAGCCAGATATAGTGGTGGGAGTCTGTTATTAGCCACCCAGCCAGGACGAAAAAACTGATGAGCTCTTCTACAAGCAACTGGGAGAAGTCTCGCGATCGCTGGCCCTTGTTCTTGTGGGGGATTTCAACCTTCCAGATGTCTACTGGAAGTATAATACAGCAGAAAGGAGGCAGTCTAGGAGGTTCATTGAGTGTATGGAAGATAACTTCCTGACACAACTGGTGAGTGAACTGACTAGAGAAGGTGCCCCACTGGATCTGCTGTTTGTGAACAGAGAAGGCGAGAGTGGGAGAGGTGAGTGTTGGAGGACGCCTGGGGCACAGTGATCATGAGATGGCAGCACAAGAGCCGGCCATCCCCATGTGCCGTAAAACGAGTCGCGGTGAAGAAAACCAGTTTGGCTGAGCAGAGAGCTTTGTATTGATCTCAGGAAGAAAAAGAAAGTTTATGAGCTTTGGAAGAGGGCAGGCACCTCAGGAGGGCTACAAGGGTGTGATCATGTAGAGAAAAAATTAGAAGAGCTAAAGCCCAACTGGAACTTCAACTGGCCAATTCAGTGAAAGACAATAAAAAATGTTTCTTCAAATATATTAACAACAACAGGAGGACCAAGGAGAATCTCCCTCCTTTACTGGATGCAGGAGGTACAGTAGTCATCAGGGATGAGGACAAGGCAGATGTACTTAATGCCTTCTTTGCCTCGGTCTTTAGTAGTAAGTTGAGATGTTCTCAGGATACTCGAGCCCCTGAGCCAGAAAACAGTGAGAATGAAGCTCCAACAATCCAAGAGGATTTGATTAAAGACCTGCTCAGCCAATTAGACATCCACAAGTCTATGGGGTCGCATGGGATCCACCCGAGGATATTGAGGGAGCTGGCAGAGGTCCTCACCCTTTCCCTCATCTATCAACAGTCCTGGCTGACTGGGAAAGTGCCACTTGACTGGAAGCTGGCAAATGTAACTCCCATCTACAAGAAGGTTCGGAGGGAGGATCCGGGGAACCACAGGCTTGTCTGTCTGACCTTGGTGCTGGGGAAGGTCATGGAGCAGATCATCTTGAGTGCTATCATAGAGCACATGCAGGACAATTGGGTGATCAGTCCAAGGGTTTATAAGAGGTAGGTCCTGCCAGACAGTGGCGATCTGAAAAATAAGACTAACACAATTCCAGAATGGGGAAAACTGGAATGCTTTATTGAGCATGAGAACACAATTTTATAAGCCTCAAGGCTGGACATTTTAATGAAAGGGACAACCTATGTAAATTAGGGAGTTACACAAGATTCTATTGCAATTTCCAAATAGTTAAATTTTCTTCAGGTAGTTTTACATGGGGATAGAGGGATTATAGGGGTTTAGACATGGTTTTAACTATCATCTAAAAAAATGTCCTTTCTTAATTCTTCTTGGAGCCAGGCTTATCTTTGAGGGTTGCATATCAACAGATCTCAGGACAAGGGTCCAAATTTCTTCCATCATGAGATGTTGTCAGCTCTTGCTTTCCAAGGTTTATGATTCAAATTTGATAAGCTTCCTTTTGCTGAGAGCTGTTTTTTGCCCCCTTCACCAGTCCAATATGATCTCCTTCTATGACAAGGTTACCTGCTTAATGGACGAGGGGAAGGCTGTGGATGTGGTCTACTTGAACTTCGCTAAAGCCTTTGACACCATTTCTCACTGTATTCTGCTTGAGAAACTGGCTGCCATTGGCCTGGACAGGTACAGCTTCTACTGGGTAAAAAACTGGCTGCATGGTCGGGCCCAGAGAGTGGTGGTAAATGGAGTCCAATCCAGTTGGAAAACAGTCACGAGTGATTTTCCCCAGGGTTCAGTGCTGGGCCCAGTCCTGTTCAATATCTTTATCAATGATCTGGAGGAAGGGATTTAATGCATTCATAGAAAATTTGCAGATGACACTAAGCTGGGTGGAAGTGTCAATCTGCTTGGAAGAAGGGAGGGATCTGAACAGGCTGGGTCAATGGGCTGAGACCAACGGGATGAGGTTCAACAAGACCAAGTGCCGAGTCCTGCACCTGGGACACAACAACTCCGTGCAGTGTTACAGGCTTGGGGAGGAGTGGCTGGAGAGCTGCCTGGCAGAGAAGGACCTGGGGGTGCTGGTTGACAACCAGCTGAATACGAGTCAGCAGTGTACCCAGGTGACCAAGAAGGCCAATGGCATCTTGGCCTGTATCAGAAACAGCGTGGCCAGCAGGACCAGGGCAGTGATTGTGCACTGGTGAGACTGCACCTTGAATACTGTGTTTTGGCCCCCTCAGTACAAGAAGAACATTGAGGTGTTGGAGCACATCCAGAGAAGGGCAATGAAACTGGTGAAGGGGCTGGAGATCAAGTCCTATGAGGAGTGGCTGAGGAAACTGGGGCTTTTTAGTCTGGAGAAGAGAAGGTTGAGGGGAGACCTCAATTGGAGACCCAATTTATGGCAGGGAAGTACTTGGTCCTTCATTTTTTTGGAGGAATATTTTCAGAACCAATTCCTGCTGGTTCTCATATAAACCCATTTCCCTTGGTGGTATAGGTACTTGGGGAACTCCATGAGCTGCTGCCTGTCTGTCTTCATCATCATTAGGGAAGATAGAGTAGCTGGTTATTTCAGCTTGCACAGTCAATGGAAAAGCATCATTCCCCCCGATTCTTCTCACTGATATTCAACTCACAGATTACTCTGGGATAGCAGGATGTCACTTCATGTTCATTGCCACATCCTAGCAAATTAATGTCTCATCAAGATGGGGAGCAAGGTGTCAATGAAATCTTGCACTCAGAGACCAGCTTTGGGGGATGGTGTTTAGACAGATCTTGAACTGTGGCACCTACTAACCTGCCCATTAGTGTTGCTGGAAAAGGTAAGTATTGTATTAAAAAAACCCTGCCACATTTCATCTGCCAGAAAACAGCCTGGTAGAGATCTAACTCCAGCCCTTTTGGTTTTTCAGCTCTTTGAATGGTTGGGGTGCAAGGGAGTGCTTGGGTGCTGCCCAGAGTCATAACCATACAGGTTAATGTTTCAGTGCTCAGTCATGTCTGGTTTTTAGCTATTACCTGCTCTCACTCAACTTATTTTTTTTAATTCACTTGGCATTTTCCGTCCATGCAAGATGTTTGGTTAGATCCCTTATGCTGCATGTGTGGAAATAAAAGGCCAGCTAAGAACAGACAAGCAATTAGGTGAGGTATAATCTTCCCTAATCACACTTCTAAACCTGGAAGTTGTCCTGAGCTTGTCATACAGTTTTTCCAGCTCAGCTGGCACTATGGTGTTACACCAGAGATTTACATGCCGGATAGACATCCAGGTATTTAACCAATTTTTATTTTAATTCTTCAGTCTATCATGTCAGTGTACCTGTCTGCCTTTGAAGAATCAAGGTTTGACCTTGTGATTGTGCTGAGGATATTTGGAACAGCAAGTTTTTTTCTTAATTTGTAAAATAAAACTAAAATGCAGTGTCCCAGCCTGTTGCCTGGTATGCATTAACCTACTGAAGGATAGTTCCAAGTTGCTCTAAGAAGTACATCAGGTCTGCATGGAAGCAGAAGGACAGGTTACCAAAGCCTGGGGGCAACTCAGTCTGATCCCAGGGCCAAATAGATGCAGATAGGAGGTCCCAGGGAAAGTCCAACACAATGCCGCTCCCTTGTCTGTGCTCTTTGTCTGCCACAGTCCCTAGTAAAGGATTGGTCCTGGGACAGTTGCACTCTTACAGGCAAGTCTTAGGCATGGCTTGGGATTTAGGTCAGGCCAGAAACCATTTACAACAACATTTTTCATGTGTCTGCCCTGCTTTGAAAGCTGAAAGTCTAATACTCTGGGCATTGCTCATTCTATGCCAGTTGGTGTGATACATACCCCATGCACTGCTCCACACTGGTATGACAGATGTGCTCACGATGCTGTATGAAAGAGAAAATGATACTGCTATGGTCAGGCTCAGACCCCACACACTCTGCTGGGTGCCTGAGGCCAGGTCTGCAGATTTAAAGCATCCTGAGGCATCTAAAAATTAAGATATTCCCTTTATAATAGGAGCTCCAGGAGGTTATTCATCCCACCCTAAAACAAGCTCTAAAATAGTCCAGATGAACTTCCCTCTAGAGAGGCCTCTTTTCCTGATGACTGTAGAAAGTTTAGGTTGACATCTAACTACTAACATTTGGTGATGTGCATCCAACCATCTGTCTGCAGGGACAAGGGGATGATGTTAGAGGCAGCCTCAAGGCACTTCTCAAAAGACACTACAGATCTCACAAATGCATTTTCTTGTGTACATTATAGAGCAAACCCACGTTCCAAATATTCTTTTCTGGGACTGTAAGTATACCAGCATGGCCAGAGAGGTTGGGCCTGTTTCTCTGATCTCCCTTCTATAGGCTTTGTTCTTTGCCCGAGACAGTGGCCATATGATGCAGCTCCTGGCTCAGAGTATGGAGATCTTTCAGGTAATGCCTTTTATGAGTGACCTGATGCCCTTGCAAACATTTCCATCTGAGACTGTAATTGGGCTATGTCACAGATTTGAGTCATATTAGCTGTTGTTAAGTCATCATGTTCAAAAAAGGGCAAAAAGTCAGGAGAGGGGAATGGCAGGATCCCTTCACAGTGACAATCTTATCTGTCTGGAATTGTAAATGGTGCTGGGATGATTCTCTTGCTCTTCTCCACTCCTCATCCATTTGCTGAGAAACAACCTAAGAAGAGAAACTGATGATCTATTTCAAAATACGTGTTTTCCAAGCCACTAGCCTTCATTTTTAAATTTATGCCAAGTGTAAAATGTCATGACTTTTCTTCTGGCTTTATCTAGCAGCAAGAGACCATTATCTACTGACATTACCTGTTAAATAAATGCAAACTACCTGTAACTGCAGCACTGCATGTACCTGGGAAATTTATGCAAGCCTGAGCTGATATCATGGATGGACTTTGGAAAAAAAACCTAGAACATCTTAAAGAGACAAGAGTTGATTAACCAAATCATGCCTTCATCTGAAAACACTGTGTCACAAATAACCTCTGAAATGACAATGAGAAAATATTCTCCCCTATCATTTTGTTAACTTGTTTTTGTTAACTTTATGCATTTGAGAGGACATCTAGACAGTTGCATCTAGACATTGCATCTAGACAGTTTCACAGGTAGGCTGACAAACACCTGTCTGGCACTGACATGTTGTAGATGAGACGCTACATACACTTTTTCTCTGGATCAACTATAGGAGAAGTAACAGGAACATCAGTTGAAGGATGAGAAGATAGCAGTCAGAAATGGATAATCAGAAATGCACTGGCTGTCATTTTTCCAAGCATTTCCAGGAGAGGACTATTCATACATGGGAGCATCATAGCTGTCAGTGCCCATCAACAGAGTCATTAGGGTTTTTGCTGGGCACTTTTCTTGGGCGGAATGGCTCCTGGACCCAGAGCCTGCTCGAGGCATATTTCCACTGTGTTTCTTAAAGGTGGACAGAGTTCATACTGACATTCTCTGATTCTCTTCCTCCCCAGAGAGAGTAGTCACCTGTAACACCAAATTTGGTGCATTGCAAAATCCACCCAGGACCTGGGTAAGCAGCCAGCCCTGAACTACATACTCCATGTTGCTCTGGTTACAACACTCATAAACCCTGACTTATTGAGTTCAATCAAGAGTTTTTCAACTCTGATTAAACTATAGACACATCCTTGGAAGGGCTTTGCAGATTATTATTCTTTTTCCTTTAACTTCAATGGTGCTTTTCTCTCACTGGTGGGCCAGAGGCAAGCTGAGCTTCATACACAAAATTTAATAGTAATAATTGCACCCAATTTGAGGTACTTCAAGATTTTGCATTATGATTAAGTCATCCATCAGGAGAGGCTTCACAGGGCCAAAATCATCAGTCTCTGTCCTGCAAAGGCACAAACATCTTTCACCTGTGTTAGCTAAGGAGAAGCCTACAGTTACACTCAACACAGTTAAGGTCAAAGCTACATACAATGAGTCCTTTGACTCCAAAAATAACTGCCAAAACTTGCCTTTAGAGTGACAAGTTGATAATGATGCTGCAAGAGGGCTGTTGCTATTGCAGTTTGCTGTTGACAATGCTAACACTGCCTGTAAGTGCACATTGCAACCTATGAAGAATCGTAACCCTAGTTTGGCTGATATGGTCAGAGAGTGTCAGAATATTGGATCAACAGAGCATCAAGCTAGTGCTTTAGCTAATGCTCTTGCTGCACAGTTGAAAGTATCAGATAAACGGTCAGGACAAGGAGGGTGCTATCACTACGGCTCAGGACATTTACAAAGAGATTGCCCGCAAAATGCAAACAAAAGAACTCTTCCATCTCAAGACTGTCCGCGCTCCCCGAACAACCACAATGTGTGGTCAGCAATCTCACCTCAGCCACTGCAGGAAGTGCAGGACTGGACCGGGCCACTGCTCACTCAGTCACCATAGCAATGATGGATGTAGTTGTCCTGACAGGAGTTTGGGGATCGATTGGAAATGGATTACATGATTTATTAATTGGCAGATCGTCAACCACAAAGCTGGGACTTTTTATTTTACCTGGAATCATTGATTTGGATTACAGTGGAGAAATTCAGATCATGGCATGGACGCCGGAGCCTCCCTGTTTTGTTCTGCAAGGACAGTTTGTATCTTTTGGGGGGGAGGCTTCCAGGGGAACTGGATATAGAGGCAAAAAAGGTTTTGGCAGCACTGGAGCACTGCAAATATTGTGGGCAAAATCTATCAAAGCGACACAACCAATGATAAAATGTACTATTGATGGACATTGCTTTACAGGACTTGTAGATATTAGTGCGGATGTTTCTATAATTCAGAGCTCCGCATGGCCGCCACAATTGCCCACGACAGACCCCGCCTCTATGATCATGGGGGTAGGAGGAATGCAGTGGCCAAAACAGAGCGTGCATCTCCGGGTAATCATTGGACCAGAGGGACAGATAGCCCGGGCTGCTCCTTTCATCGCACAGATTCTGTGTACTCTATGGGGCCGAAATCACTAAATTGCACTTGTATACTAAATTATGCTGTCGGCCAACCCCTGTACAAGGCATTACAGTATTTACAGATGGGTCTGGCAAATCAAGAAAAGCTGCCATGGCATGGAAACCATCACCAGAGGCAGAGTGGCAACATGAAGTAAAAATTGTTTTGCAACATTCAACACAAATAAACTGAATTGGTTGCAGTGATTATGGCCTTGTTAAAATTTAAAGATGAACTTGTTAATCTTGTCACTGATTCATTTTATGTAGCTGGGATAATAGCAAGGCTTGAGTATTCAATGATTAAGGATGTAGAGAACCCCTTCTTGATGGCTGAGCTTTGGATGCTTTGGTCTTTAATAGATCAAAGGAAGCATGATTTTTATATTATGCATGTTAGATATCACATTGATTTGCCTGGTCCTATAATGGAAGGAAACCAATTAGCAGACTTTTACACGTCTGCAGTGGTTCCTAACAGATTTGAGCAAACCAAATAGTCACATTTCTTTTACTATCTAAATGCCAAAGCACTTAAACGGCACTTTCAGCTCACCATGACTCAGGCACGCAGTATTCTCGCAGCCTGTCCTGATTGTCAACTCCTAGCCCCGTTGCCTGCCAAAGAAGGAGTTAACCCATGTGGTATTAAAAGTAATGATTTGTGGCAAACAGATGTCACGCATTTTGGAGAATTTGGCAAAATGAAATATGTACACGTAACAGTAGATACCTTTTCTGGATATCTTGTTGCTACCGCACACACGACAGAGAAAAGGCTCGTGATGTTTGTAAACATTGGCTCACATGTTTTGCTATTCTAGGTGTTCCACGACGAGTGAAGACTGACAGTGGGCCTGCCTTTAGATCCACTTGCATTCGCATATTTTTACAACAGTGGGAGGTTGAACATCTTACAGGCATTTCTCATTCACCCGCAGGCCAAGCAATTATTGAATGAACTCATAGAGTCTTGAAAGAACAGCTCACAAAACAAAAAAGGGGGAATATGGGGTTGGAATCACCACAGGAAAGGCTGTGGAAAGCAACCTATGTCCTTAATTTCCTGAATCAAGATGAGATCTATAAGTCAAGACATGAAAACCAACATGGTTTATCCGTGCCCTTTCAAAGTAAACCATTGGTAATGGTAAAAAATATAGTTTCAGGACAATGGGAAGGACCAAAAGATCTGATAACATGGGGTTGGGGATATGCTTGTGTTTCTACAGGTGACCAACTGCAATGGGTTCCATCATGTTTTATGCAGCCCTATGTTTCAGCCTCATCAGAGGAGCCACAGGATTGCCTGCTATCGTCTTGACTACCCCAACAGCAATGTTTGGACTGCACCTGACAACAATGTTTGGCTTGTCCTTGCCAATACAATGAACATAAGCCCTTTACAATATCACAGTGCAAGGCCCATGCCTTTTGCCAGGCATTTTTGAGCCTCTCTGGTGGTGTCATGCAAAGAGGCGACAGTATGCATCACAACCCTGGGGATGGTATAATGCCTTGCTAGCAATGGTAGGCGATTTCCTGCCAACATCTTAAGAAATTTTAAAACATACAGAGCTTTGGCTAATTTCTCTTTCGGTGTCCATCCCTGTGTTCCCCACTTTGTTTTTGCAACATGGATTTCAGTGTTCCATGTGCACGTTCTCCTATAACCACAATTGATGCCAAAAGATCTGCTCGTCGATTTCCTTCTGTGATATGGCCTGGCAGATCAGATCAGCATCTGATGTGCATAATATAATAAAGATGAGTTCTTTGGTTTAAAAGAGACAATAAAGTACATAACAACCAATATAAGCGTTCATTTGGTACATATTTTAAAACTAACTGCTCGATGCACTGTACGACTCCTGCAACATAAAATGAGTCCGTGACAATGTTCAGGGGAATATGCGAACATAATTGGAATGCTCAAACTACTGCTGCTAATACACATTTTACTTTGCATTGGGGTGATCACTCCCCCGATCCCTGCTATGGTTGTAGATACAGATTGTACCGGCCAACAAGCAGGCCAAAACATTGTTGAAATTATTGTAACATTATCCCCTTTGTCTAACAGACCTGTAAGAGAAATGCAGTCATTAAGTTCATTAACTAGGGTATATGTCTGCGACGAACAAGGAGAACCATGCAGTAGACTCAATGTGAGTGGTAAAGCAAGTTCTGGTTTATTGAAAAGCTCATTCATGTCTATACCATAGCCCATGTCTACTTAACTCATGTCTACTTGTCTAACAATCATTGGCTTGTCTAACAATCATTGGTTTGTCTAACAATCATTGGCCCTTACATACACTTGTCTTATAATCATTGGCTTGGCTCCAAAGGCCCTACAATCATTAACTTAACTCTAAAAGTTACACTATTATGCCTCTCCTACTTGCAATCATTGGCTGAGCTCTAAAGGTACATTAGCATGTTCCTCCTACTTGCTCCTCCTACTTGCAGTTACTGCTATATGCTCGGGTCCGGGTCTCATTCTGGCCTACTTCCTTAAGTTGATTATCTGTACAGTCACAAGGTCTTCTTGACCTTCTCTTGGGGATTTTCTCACCGCGTCCCTCCTTGTCAACGTGACTTGGCAAAGTCCTCAGTACTTTTTCATCACAGCCCAGCTCAGTTGATTTTTGTCAGGGCCGATTCACAGAGCTCCTCCTTTGAGCCATGTCCACGCTCCCACAACCATTCTCCAACAATTCCCCCTTTTCTTTTTGGAACCCGGGCTGCATGAAAAATTCTTTCTACATCTTTCTTTGCACAAGACAGCATACAACTTATTAAAATCACAGATACCAAAATAATAATTAAAATACATATACCTTTGATCAGGAGTTTTCTTAGCCAGCCTGTAATATCAAGTTGAGAATCAATTTCCAAGAACATCATCTGTTTCCTTTAATTTAAGTCAATTGGGTCCACATTGTAAAGCAATCAATTCTTGACTTCTTGGGTTGTTTAACTTGCTGAATGGCAAGTTTTAAGGACCAAATTGCTTGAGCTTGGCGAAAAACACTTCCTGATCCAAAATGATAAAAATGTGGCTGATTATATATGATACCTGCTGCTATATAAAAATCCTCAAAATTCTGATGAAAATGTGCAGCACAAAGACTACCTTCAGTTGCTGCTACATGACTATTTCTTATCAACCTATTGCCACAAGCTCCACACTCTAATAAAGATTCAAAGCACAATTACAATATACACAATTGCAATCACAATTAATAGCTATAACAGAATTCAATTCTCAAGCCCCCCTCAGTCCTTGTCGGTCAAGTATGTTCACAATTACATATCATGGGCGAAACCTCTTGCTTGATGTGTTAATTTCTGTTCGAAGTTGTTGAAGTAGAATGCTTATTACTCTTTGCTGTCGCTCTCGTGTGTTCAGTTGACCGACTTGACCGCTGGGCGTGTCCATTTACTGGGAATCCATAAGGGACCTTGATCTATGGAAACACAACTATAACCATGACCAGTAAATAGCAACAGGCTCGGTCCTTCCCATAATCCTGTCTTAGGGTTCTTATAACGCAATTGTATTTCAGGTGTAGCTTGCATTTTCACACCACTATTATGAATTACTACAGATGCTTGCTCTAAGCCTGCTACCAAACTAAGATAATTAAGCGTAAAAAGCACTTTACTTAACCTTATCTGTGGATCTAATTCTGTTACAACTTTCTGCTTTGCAAGGTATTCTTTAATAGTTCCATATGCTCGTTCCACAATCACTTGAACTGTGGAAAAATGCGGAATACCTGTTACATGCTTAATTCCCCATGTTTGCAAAAATTTCTCTCCTTTACCTCTATAACATGATACTGCCACTCTGTTCACACAGCTCTTATTGGTTGGTTGTCTTAATGTTAGTTCCTTACAGTTATATAACTCTACTACTATACTACCTTCTCTTATACCCTAGAGGTGAGTTTCAGGTTATTGTGAAAACACAGCATGTCCCTTGACCTTAAAGCCCTTATGTCTCTTATTCTTAAAGCCCTTGGCCCTAAAACCATACATATTTCCCAGATCTCTCCCGTTTTTCTTTTGTAACATTGTAGTATTAATGCAAAGGGATATAATGTGTCATTGTAAATTACCAATCCTAAGGATATCCTAAAGGTACCTTTTTTTTTTTTAAGACAATGATCACATCACACAGTAGCTGAACAATTTCTCCTGTTGTGGCCCCTTTTAAGGAGATAACAATTTAGCTACATTTCAACAATCATATGGCAAATTAACATCTGCTGTAAAAATCCAATCTAACTCAGCCCTAATGGCTTCAGACTTTATCCCATTCTCCTGCACAGTCTTTTTAACTTGTTGTAAAATTTTCCAATCATGTTGCTCATAACTGTTACCATGTTGACTAAACAATACAGGAAAAGCTAGGTTACCTGCTGGATGCCAATCTCCCTCTAATATGGCATCTTGGATTACACCTGACTACCTACCAGAATTTTGCAGAATCACAGAACTGTCTGCATACGGGTGATGGACACAACCCTTTACCTATACCACCTAAAGGTGATGCTGAGGGCTTTGTAATACTTTTGGCCAGTTCCTGGACAGATCTGTCAGTCCTCGCATGTGATGCAAATGTCGACAATGATTGTTCCATTCTGTGATGTAGAGCATTCATAGCTTCCTCCATTTGCCTCTTGAGATCTTGTAATTCACTACTTTGTGGAATTATTGTTTCATGCTGTGGCTGTGCTTCATCTTCAGATGACTTGTCTCCTGGTAAACAAACCGCTTCTGGGGGAGGAGGAAGCCAGGGTCGGTATAGCTTCTTGCAACAGCTGGGTCCTCCCACTCTTGCATCATCACTCAGTGTCACTGCAGTTCCTTCCGTATTGTCTGTCAGTTCACTTCCGGCCGCCGAAGCGTGAACATCGCTCGCGGCTGATTGCACATCGCTTGTTTTTTCTGCTTCATTAGACATATTATTAACTCTTAATAGCTCATTAACAGAGTCACACAATCGCTTGATTGACCCTTAATAGCACCAAAAAATACTTCAATGCGACTGTGGCTGCGAGACGGTGGAGCAGCTGTGGTTGTAGATACAGGGGCTGTTTATTTCCTGCATAGCTGCAGCAACCACTTTCGATTCTATTTTTAACTTTTGCAAGGCATTAATCACAGTTCTCCAAGTTGTATTACAAGCAGTAAATAGCTCTTTTCCTATATTAGTGATATTTTGTATTACAAGCAGTAAATAGCTCTTTTCCTATATTAGTGATATTTAAAGTCCCAAAGTTCATCCCTCTTCTAGTTCAAACAAATTTTCAGGGCTGCTAAAATACCCTTTCATTTTGAATATTAATGACCAAGGCAAGGAAGGCATTAAGTATCTCTGCCTTGTCCTCATCCTTTGTTACTACCATTCCCTTTGCATCCAGTAAGGGAGAGAGATTCTCCTTGGTCCTCCTGTTGTTGTTAATATACTTGAAGAAACATTCCTTATTGTCTTTCACCGAACTGGCTAGTTGAAGTTCCAGTTGGACTTTAGCCCTTCTAATTTTTTGCCTACATGATCTCACCTGCTCCTTGTAGTCCTCCTGAGATGCCTGCCCCCTCTTCCAAAGCTCATATATTTTCCTCTTTTTCCTGAGACCAACACAGAGCTCTCTGTTAAGCCAAGCTGGCCTTCTTCCCTGCCGACTCATTTTACAGCACACGGGGATGGCCTGCTCTTGCACAGCCAGGATTTCCTTCTCGAGGAGCAACCAGCCTCTTGGGCTCCTTTCTCATTTAGAACTGTCTCCCAATGAACTTTATCAAGCAGCCTTCTAAACAGTTCAAAGTTTACCCACCAGAAGTCCAAGGTGGCAGTTCTGTTGACCCCTCTCCTTACTCCTCCTAGAACTGAGAATTCTATCATCTCGTGATCACTGAGCCCCAGGCATCCTCCAACACTCACCTCCTCCACAAGGCCTTCTCTGTTCACAAACAGCAGATCCAGTGGGGCACCTTCTCTAGTCGGCTCACTCACCAGTTGTGTTAGGAAGTTATCTTCCATATGCTCGATGAACCTCCTAGACTGCCTCCTTTCTGCTGTATTATACTTCCAGCAGACATCTGGAAGGTTGAAGTCTCCCACAAGAACAAGGGCCAGCGATCGCGAGACTTTTTCCTGTTGCCTGTGGAAGAGCTCATTGGTTTCCTCGTCCTGGCTGGGCGGCCAATAACAGACTCCCACCACTATATCTGACTTATTTTGGGACAGTAATTCGGGAAATGTTAATTTTGAAAATGTCCTGGCAAGCCACAGATAAAACACACTTTGTTGCAGCTGGTTGCATTAGCAAAAGCTTCTGCCAACAGAGCTGTTTTAGAAGAGTGAGTTCCAATATTCTGGCATGCCTCTACCATCTGAGGAAGGGAGGCATTTAGTTGCTGTGAAAGCAAAAGTTGCAATGCTTTTTTATAGTCTGCATTGGCATTAGCAACTGCTGTTTTAATAGTATAGTCCAAATGTCCACATTCTCAACTTGTTTCTCAGTAGCTTCATTTAAATGATCTACAAGTTGCATAAACGATTCAGTGGCCCCTTGTCCTATGGTGACAAAAGGCTGTGCTTTTTTTGTCCATTGTCAGGTAAGCACTGCAAGGCACGAAAAGCCACCAGGATCAAACGGATCTGGCAAGTCCAGCTCAGTCGAAACTGAAGCCTCAGAATCCGCGTTGCTTGCCTCTGAGTAGTCAGGCAGCAGGGGGGCAGTCGGTATCGCCTGGCTTGTTACATCTTCTTCTGAACCCACCAGAGCTGCCACCGCTTCTGCTGCAACTTTTTTTTTCTGTTTTAAGTTCTCGCAGTGACTCAATGGTTATCCTCCATGTTGTTAATAAAGCAGCTGCCGGCCCTTCTCCCCACATGGCAGAGTCCCAAAGCTTCTCTTTCACTTCCTCCTAAGTTTTAATATCAAAAATGTTCGCTACATGTATGTCTTCCTGATTTTGCCTAATCCATACTAACATTAATTTCAATTGCGTTTCATCATATTTAAGTCCTTTTTTTTGAAAGGATTTGTTTAAAAATATTTTCTACTGATCGTTCCTCAGCTGTCATACTGTTTCCCATGTTCCCAGTTGTGTGTCTCACCTGTTCTGCAGGCAAGCGGGCATCTAGACTTTTCAGCTCTCCTCGCTGATTAAAATTTCACAACTGGGCTCCTCCACCGGTCGCTCACTCCCACGATTCTTAGCCCAAGGTTCCTTCCCCTCTCTGGTCCCAATTAGTCAGGTCTCAGTCAGGTCCCTATTTAGGGCGCTATTTGCGGCAGATGGATCATTTATTGTAACACAAATTCCTCTTTTATAACAGTCTTTTTGCAAAGTCAATGTACACAGCCAGTTTCACCTCTATGATTGGGCCAAAGCACTTGTGCACATGCCTTAAGCTGTTTCTTAATTGGTAGCATAAATTCTGTTTTCCTTTAACTAATCCCTCATTATTACCTACTTGATAAGTGCCAAGGACTTTCCAGTATTTTCAAGGTTAGTCAATTCTCAGCTCATTATCAAACCCTGTCAAGGTCTCTGTGCTATCACCCAGGCTTAACCCTACACAGAGTCACATTTGTTTCTTTTTAAATTTTGCATCTGGAATGTATGTGAATTATCCTGGATTTGATGTCTCACCACACAGGACAATATTTAAAAATGAAACGTTGTGTAACAACACTCCATCAAGTCATATTACTTCTGGAATTGATGCTGGTGACCTTCCCGATGGTATTTTCTTGATCTGTGGAGACAGGGCATGGAAAGGTATTCCCAGAAAAGTTGAGGGTGGACGATGTACTTTTGGCCAACTAACATTGTTCAATCCTAGCATTGCATCTCATCAACTCAGTCATCATGTGAAACAAGCTATAATATCACTCAAAGAAAACTGTGATTCAAGTGTTGAGTTTTGGAATATGGCTGAAAGAATTTCTGCTTCTTTAGTTGCACCTATAGGAACTGCACAGGCATTAGCTACTCTTACTAAGTTAGGATGTTGGCTTGCTAAACAAAGCAATGCAACTAGCACCGCTTTGCAAAGCTTATTAGCAGATACTGACTCAATAAGGCATGCTACATTGTAGAATAGAGTAGCGACTTTTTTTTTACTCTTAGTTCAAGGTCATGGATGTCGATGAATGATTGAACATAATATTAACAAAGTTATGCTTACGCATGTCAATATACTGCTTGCTTTGTAATTATTAAATAAAAACGGGGGAAATGTAGTGTGGGGTTTTTAGAAGACCAAGGACATGTTCTGGGCAATCCAGAGCAGCAGGACCTTAGTCTGGCTAAGGCATAGAGATATCAGCAGGCCTTGCAGGAATGTTGTGGCTAGGACACCTGCAAGAGGAATTTGGCAAGATAAACAGCCTAGCAAGTGAAAAA
The DNA here is from genome assembly GCA_033556795.1 of Tapera naevia. Taxonomy (NCBI): domain Eukaryota; kingdom Metazoa; phylum Chordata; class Aves; order Cuculiformes; family Neomorphidae; genus Tapera; species Tapera naevia. The sequence continues at coordinate 466,880 of JAUMJJ010000208.1, read as the reverse complement.
CAAGAAAGGAAGGTGATGCACACATGATTGAAGCTAAGACCTTGAACAGGATCTGAAACTTACAACAGAGAAGGATGGACAGTAGAGACTGACCTACTGTAAAGAAGCATTATTCGAGTGAACAGCACATGTTAACCAATCGTTCTTATTGTTATGTGTGAAAGTAGATAAGATAGAGTATATAACCATTAGCAGTAAAGCAATAAACTTGGCTTCTGTCCATTGATCGTGTGACGAGTCCATGACTTCCGCATCAACAATTTAGAAGAAAGGGACAAGAGCAGGCTGCTGAAATCAGCAGAAGGGTATGAGAAAATGCTGAAGGAAACAGGATTTGAGTGCATGGGAATACTTGTTGGAGAATGGTTGCGGGAGCGTGGACATGGCTCAAAGGAAGAGCTCTGTGAGCCCTGACAAAAATCAACTGAGCTGGGCTGTGATAAAAAGTACTGAGGATTTTGCTGAGTCACGCTGACAAGGAGGGAGGCAGTGAGAAAATCCCCAAGAGAAGGTCAAGAAGACCTTATGACTGATAAACAACCTAGGGAAGCAGGCCAGAGTGAGACCGGGACCCGAGCATATAGCAGTAGCTGCAAGTAGGAGGAGCAAGTAGGAGGAATATGCTAATGTAACCTTAGAGCTTTGAAGAGGGCATGATGGTATAACTTTTAGAGTTAAGTTAGTGATTATAGGGCCTTTGGAGCCAAACTAAAGATTATAAGACAAGTGTATGTAAGGGGCAATGATTGTTAGACAAACCAATGATTGTTAGATAAGTAGACATAACTTAAGTAGACATGGGCTATGGTGTAGTCGTGAATGAGTTTCGCAATAAACCAGAACTTGCTCTACGACTCACATTGAGTCTATTGCATGGTTCTCCTCACTCGTTGCAAATACTGATAGTGTATTGCCAGCTAGAGCGTGAGAAGCAGGGGGAGAGAACTCCTGCGAACAGCTGCCTTATAGGGGTGATAACCATAGAAGGACGAATGTTCATGTACAAGATGTATAAAGTACTGCTTGTAGAATAAGCATTTGGCTCGCTCATTTCACTTGCACTGCTTGAGAAATAAACTCTGTCTCACTTGCACCACAAGTTCAGTCTGTGCCTCATATGCCACAGTGCATAGCATACATCTTCCATGTTTTCTAAGGGTTTCATCTTTTCTAGCGCTTTCTTGCCCTGTTCCTTGCTGTGACATATATCAACAGGCTGATTAAATTCTGAATTTGACTTTTGCAGCCTATGTGCTCTGCTTTCCTTATGCTTAAAACTATATGATGTGTAATATGTTTGCCTGCAGTTGTGTCAAACTTGCATGAAGAAGCTAACTCAGCTAGACTGCAGTTTCAGATTTTGTTTGGTTGCATCTATCAGAAGACATACCGCTCTATTTCCATTTTCATTAGTAATACTATTCTAAAGTATTTAAGATTTCATTTCTGTCTGACCTTTCTTCACTTGTAAATGCAAAGGTCTGAAAAGCCAGAAGCTATCCTTGTCTGTGGCTGTAAGATGGGTGTCTTTTCCTACTGCCATGCTTCATAAATACTGACAAATTACTTTTATAGAGCAATCTGCACAGTGCAGTAAATGTAGTCACTCATATTGGTGGTTTTAAGACAGCTGTCTCAAGGAATCAAGGCTGCACATCTCAACTTTAAGAGCAGGGATTGCACTTTGGAAAGCAGTGACTTTAAAAAGGATTTACAGGTCGCTGTTGAAAACACTGTGAGCATATATTCCCAGTTTTACATAGCAGAGGAAATGAGGCCTTTGAATTCATAAGCAGAAGACAACTGAATAAAGGCAGATAAGTGTTATAACACTGTAAATGCATCAAAGGACTGTTTATGGTTTCAGTGTCCATAGTTCAAAAAAGAAATTCTGGAGGTAAAGAGGATTTGGGGTAAATGCCGAAGTTTGGAAGCCCTCCTTGCAGTGAAAGACCAAAGAAACTCAATTTAATTTGTCTATTTAAGAAAAACACTGATGTGTAACTTGCTCCCAGTCATCAAATACTTATATGCAATTGATTTCTATGTAAAGACATGCCTAGCAAAACAAAACCAACAAAAAGGCATAATGAGATCTAATGGAATGAAGTTGACGCTAAACTGATCCCTTACAGATAAAAGAAAGGCACTCATTTTTACCACACCAACTTACTAGCAGTTGGTGGATCCCTCCCACCACAGGTTTGTCATTGGAGCAGAGCTGTCTTTTCCATGGCTGATACACAATAGCTGAGAGCTGCAAAGGTTATGGACTTGAAAAAAGATTCTATGGGGGAAATTATTTGGTCTTTGAAATGAATAACAGAGTAGATGGTTGTAATGGTCCATCTTAGTCATAAATTCAAAGACTCTAGTGAAATGTTGATTTTTAACTTCTCAGTGCCTTAAATCCTGCAGCCAGAACATGGCATCAGGACAATATCTTCCCACATATTGATGAGAAGCTGGTCTGTTTTGCCAGAAAGGCACTTCCTACATACAACAGAGCAAAACTTGCTTTTCAGAGAGTAGATTTTGCTGTGCGAGAGATGACATGTACTCAGCACCAGCTTCTTACACCAGCTTGATCCCCAGCCTGGGAGAGGACAAAACCAGCTGACTCCTACACCAAACAACAGAGGCAAGGATAGCTTCTTGACTTCTCCCCAACATCCTCTGTAAATATGATGGCTGTCACAGTGTCATGCCAGAGCTGTCTAGAGCAAAGAGCTCTGTCTTCTGTCACCTCAGTCAAAGAAATTAGCCTACCTCCCTGTTAATGCCGAGTGCTAGGGATGGAGGCTCTAACACAGACTTCCCTGTGGATTACACAGAAAAAGCTATCGGTTGGCTTCAAGCATTGCTAGAAGGAGAGAGATTTTTTTGCATCAGTTATCCATCATGATAAATGCCAAGAGCTGAAATTAACAACATGACAGTTTTGTAATGATAAAGTGCCAGTATATTTTAAGGCCAAATTTTTTATTATGGTAACATTTTTATTTGGTGATAGCTTCACCTGCATAACAGCAATATATGTTTTATATCTCTAAATAAAACTAAGCAAAAAAGGATTTTTCAGGTTCTTTGAATTCTTGCTTGATCTATTCTGTCCATCAGATTAACAATAACTTTGAAAATGGTATTGTCATAAATCACTAGTCTTTGAAAGCACAAATAGAATGTTCAAAATCTGTAACTAAAGCTTTGCAAGAACAATAATAACATAAAGAAAACTTTTACCTCTGTAGAGACTGGCTCTACTTCTATTGCTGTCTTAAATAACAGCAAAGTCCCTCCAACTGTAGGAGAAGATCAGGTTTGTGACCACCTGAGGAACCTGGATGCACATAAGTCCATGGGACCAGATGAGAGTTCTAAGGGAATTGTCTGATGTAGTCGTCAAGCCACTCTCCATAATATTTGAAAAATCATATGTGGAGACTGACTCTACTTGTATTGTCATCTTAAACATCAACTGATTCTACTTCTATTGTCTTAAAAATCATCTGACTCTACTTGTATTGTTGTCTTTAACATCTTTTTGAGTGCTGTGGCTCCTGCTGGGTTGACTGTGCTGCTGCTGCAGAAGAGGGGGAGGAGGTGCAGCAGCAGGTGCTGCCCCCCCCACCTGACTGCACATGTGGACCCAAAGGATTCAGGCAGAGGTTCTTCTGGCAAGGGTCTGTTGAACTGCCAGTGACCCTGGAGCCCTCAATCCTAATTACAGAACCTTTTCAAAGGAGCTTCTGTGCATGTGCCAATTCGAGAACTTTTGCAGCAAGACCCCCCCCTCATGCTAGGGGAGGGGGCATGGACCACGTGCTCCTGAAGACTATGTTTTCCAGAGGACCATGAAGTGGTGACTATTTTTCTCTTCCTCCTCCTTCCTGATACAATTATTCCTCTCTGTTCCTTTCTTCTGTTTTCCATGGCACTACTGTGCATAGGATCAGATCCGAGTTGTATTGTTTTGTCCAGCTGCCTGGAGGATATCAGATTGTGTTCTGAACAGATTGGGATCTGTACTTTGCAACTTTTGCAAAGTTGGAACTTGGAGTGCACCCAAGTATTTGATTCGATATTTTGGCCATGCCCAAAATATTGATTTGCTGTTTTGGCTGTGCCCAAAATAAACACTGTTTGGATTTACCCTGGGAGATTTGTCGGTCTCCAATTCGCCGTGCAGACATCAAAGGACCCTTCTCCCCTGACTGAGCAGGTCTAGGGGGGAACCTGGGGGTAGTAGCAGGCCCTGACAACCTCAAAGTATTCTAAAAACTTCATCAACTAATACAGACAATATATACAGAGATCACTTCCAACTTGGCTACCAATCTTGCACAGATGGTGTAGAAAACTGGGGTAAATCTCATTGAGACTAATCTATACAAACATATGCTTAATTAGCATAGTGCATCTTACACAGTATAAACCAGAAATAGACTGTATTGCAATAACTGATCACAGCATAAATTGTTTTATTTTTATCCTTCCTAGGGAGGCACAAACTATTTTTTTATTTTGCAGATTTCATTGTAATGAATTTATTTCATCTTGCTGGAAAAAGCAAACAGAAAAAGGAAATAAGGATGATTGATAGAAAAATTAATCATACCTAGGCTTGCATTTATGCTAAATTTTTTTCCTATGACTGATCCCTCTGCCTTCAGATGGCCTATTCACTGCATAGTTTTACACATGTACATAAATCTTTGCTGGACCAGGGCCTATCATTAATCCAGAAACAAAGTTATTGTCCCACAGGCCAACTCACTATTTCACTTTAATGATGGCTTATTTGGGGTTAGCATAAATATGTTTCTAATCAACTTCAACTAATCCAAATTAAAGGATGTAGGCAGATGAATGGTGAAGTATTTGGAATAATAAGAATGGACAGAGGGATAACTCGAAAAAAAACAGAAGTGTTGACAACATGAAACATTTCTAATCTATAAAAATCAGGAAAACAGAGGAAAGAAAAGCCAGTTTCAGTGACTGCTGACACGTGAGAGTGGACATGCCCTAGATAGCAATAAGTGGAGGGAGTATGTCCAAATGGGTCCTCAGGGAGATCACATGTGGAGCCCCTGCCCCTCCTTATCTCAGGAGGGAGCAGCAAAGTGCTACTGGACCCGAAAAAGATCCTGTCAAACCATCTGGGGGGCTCCGAAGTCTGCTTAACTGCAACCCCCAGCGTCAGCCAAGCATAATTAAAAAGCATCTTGAGTTCAAGCAGTGTAAGACATTACTGTTCCTTGGTAGTGGTGGACGACAACTAAAGTCAGGCATAAACTCGAGGCTTTGAAGCCAAGAGACTAGTACAAAATTGAGTTCACTGAGCTTATGCATAACATCCATGATTGCATCTGAGTTGCCAAGCTCCCTAGATGGATCCCAACCTTTTCCTGTAGCAAGATCTTATTGCCTGATTGTATGAAAGCTCATGATCCATTTCAGTGCAAAGTCAAGCAAGTTAACGCAGAAAAAAGAATTCAAATTTCAAGTGTTTGACTATGTCAAAGTTGTCTCTCTCAACTTGCTCTGCTTTTGGTTACTCAGGGCAACTGGATTTATGTGCAAATAGGCACTAGGAATTAAGATAAGTTAGTTAAAACATTTACTCAACAGACATACAGTGTAAATGAGGACTGTGAGCAGATGCAGAGATCTTTTCATTGTGTTATGAATTTCTTACACAAGATGTCACTTCTAAGGATTACTGTCTAACTCCATTCCATCTGAGAAAGGTAATGCACTTTATAACATAAACACCAACCAGCTTGTACTATGATGTGTCAGAAAGGCACATCTTTGTTTTTAGTGCATTATTTTGAGCACCAGTTATTTCTTAAGTCCACTTTGACAAGGGTATAAGACAGACACCTGCTCTCGAACCGCCCAGTCCGCCTCTCTCCCAAACCTTACCCCCCTTCAAAGAAAAAAAAACCACGGAAGAAACCAAAATCACACTATATATATATATGTATTTCTATATTTTTCTAAATACAAAGAACTACACCGCAAAGATATGCAAAGGAGCAAGGGAAGAGGGGAAGGGAAATGGGAAAAAGGACAAAAAAGATCTATATAACACCCGACATACAACTATAACACCCGGTAAATATAGGAATTAATAAGGAATAAAATAAAAATAAGGAATTAATGAAAATTTACCATGCCACCTCCCCTGTGGAGAGCCAGACGACCAAATCCGACCCGTTAAAAAATTTTCCACAGGCTCGGCAGCAGACAGGACCAACGCAGGGACCTCCTGCTCCTCCGCCTTGCCAGAAGAAGGAGAGAGCGTACTCTCTTATCTACCCCCTATTTATATGTCGGGTTATGTTAAAGGAAGATATGGAATACTTCTGTGGATCAAAAGTTAACCCATTACATTCTCCACCCCTTATTCCGTATCATTTCTTTACTGCAACACCTGTACATTGTGTTTGTCTGTATCCCGCGCATAGACATATATATATAGTCCTTATTTTATTTCGAAGTCTGTCACAGTTTTGGTTTTGGGCTTAAAGAGTTCAAGCTTGGAAGATCTGCTGGTGGCTGTTTCTCAGGTAGTCATGAGAGTCTCGTGTGATGCAGCACTGGACCAGCTCGACTGGGCTTGGCTCATCACTGGAGACTGGTATCCGCTCTGTTCAGGTCTTTCTCATCTGGTGACATCTCCTGTAAAACTCAACTCAAGACACTGACTTAGTTTTTCCCCAAGGATAGATTTCCTTGAGGCACACACTGTGTCTCTCCATCCTTTCTCATTACCCACCAGGTTTTTCCAGGTCCTTGAACAAAAACAATCCCACAAATGGGTTTGTCTTGGCCTGAGGGAGGAGTAATTCAAACAGCCTTACCTAACATACCCCTGAGATGGATCACTGGAACTTTGTCTCCATCTACAGTGTGGAGGGATTCTGCTTGGGCAGGCCCAGCTCGGTTGACAGAGCCCCTGGTGTTAACTAGCCAGGTGGCCTTGGCTAAGTGCTTATCCCAGCTTTTAAAAGTTCCCCCACCTAGTGCCTTTAGAGTTGTCTTTAACAGTGCATTACACCATTCAACATTTCCAGCAGCGGGTGCATGATATGGAATGTGATATACCCATTCAATACCATGCTCTTGTGCCCAAGTGGCCACTAAATTGTTTTTAAAATGAGTCCCATTGTCTGACTCAATGTGTTCTGGAGTACTGTGTCTCCACAGGATTTGCTTCTCAAGACCCAGAATAGTATTTCGGGCTGTTGCATGTGGTACCGATTATGTCTTTAACCAGCCCGTGGTTGCTTCCACCATGGTAAGAACATAGCGTTTACCTTGGTGGGTCTGTGGCAATGTAATGTAATCAACCTGCCAGGCCTCCCCATATTTGTACTTATCCCAACGTCCACCATACCACAGGGGCTTCAACCTTTTTGCCTGTTTGATAGCGGCACAGGTTTCACAGTCATGGATAACTTGAGAAATAGTGTCCATGGTTAAATCCACCCCTCGGTCTTGTGCCTATCTATAGGTGGCATCTCGGCCTTGATGACCTGAAGCATCATGGGCCCATCAAGCTAGGAACAATTCTCCCTTCTGCTGCCAGTCTAGGTCTACTTGTGATACCTTGACCTGTGCAGCTCGGTCTGCCTCTCTGTTGTTAGCATGTTCCTCATTAGCTCGACCCTTGGGCACATGGGCATCTATATAGTGGACTCTCACGTTCAGGTTCTTCACTCTGGCAGCGATGTCTTGCCACAGATCAGCAGCCCAGGTGGGTTTCCCTCTATGACTCCAATTCATCTTTTTCCACTGGTCTAGCCATCCCCATAGGGCATTGGCTATCATTCACGAATCGGTGTATAGGTAGAGCCTTGGCCATCCTTCTCTTTTTGCAATGTCTAGGGCCAATTGGACAGCTTTGAGTTCTGCAAACTGACTCGATTTGCCTTCACCTTCAGTGGCTTCCGCCACTCGTCGTGTGGGACTCCAAGCAGCTGCTTTCCACTTCCGGCTCCTCCCTACAATACGGCAGGAACCATCGGTGAAAAGGGCATAGCGTGTCTCTTCATCTGGCAGCTCATTATATGGTGGAGCTTCTTCAGCTCGACTCACTGGCTCTTCTTCTTCTTCCAGACTGAAGTTCCCACCTTCAGGCCAATCCTCCCCCTCTTCTGCAGCAGCAGCACAGTCAGCCCAGCAGGAGCCACAGCACTCAAAAAGATGTTAAAGACAACAATACAAGTAGAGTCAGATGATTTTTAAGACAATAGAAGTAGAATCAGTTGATGTTTAAGATGACAATACAAGTAGAGTCAGTCTCCACACATGATTTTTCAAATATTATGGAGAGTGGCTTGACGACTACATCAGACAATTCCCTTAGAACTCTCATCTGGTCCCATGGACTTATGTGCATCCAGGTTCCTCAGGTGGTCACAAACCTGATCTTCTCCTACAGTTGGAGGGACTGTGCTCTCCCAGTCCATGTCTTGCAGCCCATCCCCTTGAGAGGTGTGGGAAGATAGGTTGCTAGTGAAGACTGAGGCAAAAAAGTACTTCAGCCTTCTCCTCATCTGTTGTTGCCTGCTTGGCTGTATCACTACTCAGGGCAGGTACACTTTCTTTGACCTTTCTTTTCTGATTTACATACCTGTAGAAGCCCTTCTTGATATTCTTTGCAACCCTTGCCAAGTTCAGCTCCAGCTGCGCCTTGGCCTTCCTGACCCCATCCCTACACAACCGGGCAGTGTCCCTATACTCTTCCCAGATTACGTGACCCTGCTTGAACTGCCTGTGCAAGAAGGAAGAAGTTTCTATTCATTTTGGAGATTTTTACGCCTCATGGAATGGCTTTCTTTTCATTTATGATGTTGAAGCTCTTCTCTAGTCACTTTAATGCAATGCTTGTTTGGACAGTACGACAGCATGACAGCAGTTAGTTGTCTTGAAAACCAAGCCAGCTCACATGCTCCTCATTATGTGATGGGAAAAGCATAGTACAGTGCCCTCCTTAACTCTCTTTGTGCTGTCACAAGAACTGATACAGCGTGAAGCTGCTTACCAACTTCATGCGATATGAGAAGTGGTTTAAGCCCGTATTTAACTTTCTGAGGCTGAAAGACAGTCTCTGTCCTAGAGGAGTTGTTTCATGATGTTACCTACATGGGGAAGTTTTTGCAAGTGTTGCCCCTGTAGTTGGCAGTCCTGCAATGACATGGAAAGGTTGGTTTCATGCCATTTGGCCATGAAGTAATGCATCATGAAAGTGAATCTGTCCCTTTCACAGTTTCCAGCGCCAGCTTCTCCGTGTGCCATTCTCTCTTTCATAATATTTTGCAGATTTGTAGAAGATGAAATCTACCTTCACATAAGTTTAGAGAGAAAATAACATGCTCAAATGGCATTTACAGTAAGCAGGGAAGCAGCGCTGCAGTCACTGATGTAAGAGACAAAGCACTTACTGAAGTACATGTTGTGCTTCAAGAGAATGAGTTAAGAAATCTGGGGGCATTTAGCGGTGGTTCTCCATGGATTTATGTTTGGTTTTATCATATGTTATTTCCTGTCTTGAACATGCTGGTTGATCTTTTTTTTATTGCTACTCTCTTCAAAGCTCTTCTTTTTTTCTTCAGTTTAACAGATCATTTTGACATATTGGTAATAATGACCGCGGCACAAAAATGATCTGCTTTGCCTCCAAGCCCTGCCTTCCTGGCATTGCGCTTCACATAGTGATATCTAATAGCAATGGGTCATTTAGAAATTCTAGGTGTGTATGAAGATATCTGATATTGGTGTCGTATTTCTTTTACCTCTTACAGAATTTGGTCACAGCCTTTGGGAAGTCAACATGTATTCTCTGTAGCATAGTGCAGCCAGCTAGCATTTCTCATATTTTCTTTAGACCTTATTTCCCTTGTTCTTTCTAGCAGACAGGTGACTGTGAAATACCACTGTGCTGTTTCTGCCTCAGTGTACAAGAACGCCGTTTGCGAGGATGTTGATCCTTCTGCCATATGATAACATACCTTGTGAGAGATGCTGATGCTTTTCCACTGCAGGTTCAAATCCAAATGGGATTGTCAACCATCTGTACTTAACCACTAATGGCCAAAATGTGCTGAGCTACATGGTTTAGTATCCAGCTTTGATATTAGGGATTGAGTTTTGCTGTTTCGTTGTTTTTACCAAATCAAGTACTATTTCTGCAGTTGCAGGTGTGTGGCTGGAAGCCCTTTCTAGAGCAATGTTTACATTGCATATGTACATCTTGCCTCACTTGCACGCAACCATGCTTCTTGGGTAACTTCTGGGCTCTGTGATTTGCAGTCCCAATGCCACCTTCTTCTATTTGCTTTATTTCTGCTGCTGCTTGCCATTTCCTTTCCCAAAGAAAGGAGGTTTATACAAATGTTGAGATTTTTTTTGTTAGAGTCCCCTAATATAAGCTTGTCAACCTTCTGACCTGCTTCAACCAAATCTAACAGAGATGCAGAACTTTTGGAAATACAAGGCCTGTCAAGTTTCACAGCAAACAGTGACTGTATCAGTCCTTGCTAAGTGCTCCACCTGGGAGAAAAGCAGAGAAAGCTCAGCCCTTATCAGCACTGTTTGGCTTCCTTGGCAATAGAGAAATTGCAGGCAGCTGGCCAGCTGGTGCACGCATACCCCTGAACCAGCCATAACATGTGCTGCTCCATGCCCAGATGGCAAGTCCATAAAAGTAGGTTTGGGACATAGAAGGGAGCTTTGGATGTATCAGAAGTCAGTCGCTGGGATATAAGAGGAGAGGGAACTGCAGATTTATTGCAGTGGAGAGGTGAAGGAAATGTCTAACACAAATCTATGGAAAAACAGAGCTTGCTGTTCATAGAACAAATTCTCTCTGAATGCAGTGAAACCTCCACAAAGCAAGTGCTGGCTGAACAGCCAGTATCAGTTTCCAGGTACGACATGCCTGGGATACCTCCTTATCTTTCAAAAACATGATGGTAATCTGTTAGCAGCTCTGCATTGTCTGCAGTGGGTATCTTCTCCCTTTTGTGTCTATTTCATGACCAGCTTGAATCTCAAACTTGATGGAATTGGGGTAAAAAATACAACAAAAAAAAAGAATAAGCTGCATGTCTGCTTCAAGCTGGGAAAATCCAAGGACAGATGAAGCAAGAGGGAGATTTCTGTGAGACCACATCTATCATTCTGTCAAAAGGGCTAAATGATAGGAGAGGTGTCTCACCTGGCTCCTGAGAATACCAAGCCCATTGAGATGGGATACGTGCCCAAAATGATGAATCATAACAGCTATGTCACCAAGTGCAGAAACTGTTTCAGTCTGGAAAAGGAGCATACCTCTGGGAAGCAAGCTGTTATGGTGGTGAGATGAGATCTCAGGTATAAGGGAAGTGGCCTGCAGTTGTGATATATGGGGAGAAAAAATAAGGAAAAGCAGAAGCAAAAACCCCAGAGAATCTCCAATAGACTTGCTGCAAGCAGGAACAGATCTTTTTTGCCCAAAGAAACCCCATTAATGTTACATCATTACCACACCACAGGTGGTTAAAGTGGTTAAGAGTGCACTGAAAAAACCCAAATCAACAACATGAGGGGAAAACCATTCTCTTAGGAGCCACTGAATATGAGAGGGCATCCCCCACACTGTGAGGTGAGGCCAGCAGCCCTGCAGCTGGTGCAGGCAGCAGCAGGCAGAGGCAGGCCGGGCAGGCTTCAGGGTGGCCTTACCTCAGCATCACACTTTGAGGACTATCAGGACAGCAGCCTGTCCTATCCTGAAGTGATACAAGATTGCAGGAGACCGAGTTGTCATGACTTTCAAGGAATGTGTTGTTTTAACATCTCAGATGAATCAGCCTCTGTCGAAAATTATTTAGACCATCCACATGATCTTATGGGAAAAATTAAACAAAATGAGGGTTCTGAATAGCTGGGCAAATTGTTACAGCAGTTTGGACTTTCTGTTTCTGACTGGATTGTTGGTCTAATGCAGTCAGTTATCATACTCATAGTTGGGTTGTTAATCGTAATGATCGGAATCACGTACATGCAAAGGATGACTGAAAACTTGTTTATTAAAATTTGAAAGGATTCAAATTTATAAGAAAAGTGGGGATTGAGACAAGGGGATTTGTAATCTTCAGCTTTAGATGTTAATCTTAGTTCATGATAACATCAAGGATCACTTACTCCACTGCCATCTCCTAGAGGTAAGGAAATCAAGGATCAGACACCTGTGAAAGAAAATAAAGGATCACCAGGAGTAGCCAGAATTGATTTAAATGGCCAATAAGGGGGTACTGTTGTATTGTAAATAAGACACAAGGTAGTACGTAATTAGTTCCAGGAATAGGAGGGGAATAGTTAAGTGATTTCTTTGGGGAACTGTAGTAAATTTGTATATGTTTAGTAAATGTAATAAGGAGACCTACATGCATTCTTCAGAGGCACTCATGGAGGAATATCCCCAGTGCTTCTCTGGCGCTGAAATTAAAGAATACCTGCTTAACAGTATTTCAGGCTGTTAGGCTATTTTCTTTGTTTCGAGACGAAGCCTCAGGCAGTTTGAATCTGTCTCGGCACGATATCAGGGAAACTGGGCCTGGTGAGGGGCTAGGGGATCAGGGCTATGCTGCCCTCGGGCTGTGGCGACAGAGGGGCATCATGCCCCTGAGGGGCCGCCACGGCTCCCTCCGCGCACCAGCTCTCTGAAGGAAAAAGTCCCACCCTCCTTTGTTCAAGGAACATTTAAACTTCGATTTAGTTATTACAGCTTTACTGTTCGCCAATGCATCTGCGAGTCTACAGGTCACTCAAACATCCGCTCTAATTCTCCCCTAATGGGCACGTGGGGCGACGAGTGACAACCGACGCGGCCAATGAACGGTGCCAACCCGCCCCCATCGCGCGGGGCACGCAGCACCGCCCAACCGCCTCCAGCCAACGTTGTGTTTTTTTTTAATTTCTCCTTATTTTTTTTTTTCCGACGCGGGCACTCGATTGGCGGCTCAATCCGCCAATCGGTGGCTGGGACCGGGCCTCCGTGCCCTTTGCCCAATCCTCATCCTCTGTTTATCAAGTGACGGTCAGTGTAGCCAATACGCTGCCTGCCTGCCTCTCGTCGAGGGCGGGGCATGGTAGGAGCCAATGGGCGCGGGGAGGGCGGGTGTGCAGAAGAAGGCAGCGCTGAGAAAGGAGGGAGGCCGTGCAGTTTGTCGAAGAATTGGTTGGTTTTGTGGCGGTTTTGGTGGGCGCCCTGTCGGCTGGGCCCGGTGCCGGCGGGGGATGGGGGCGCCTCTCCGCGTACTCTTCCGTTCCACCCACTTGTGGTGGGACGGCGCTGAGGGTGGCTGGGCGACCGTGCCGGGCCTCGGCGGCGGCTCGGAGTTTGGAAGGGCCGTCTCGCCGGCGGGGGTTAAACAGCCCTAGGGAGGGGGAGAGCCTCAGACCGCCTGGCTTGCCGGCCGGCCGTGAGCTGGGTCTCCTTCAGGGGAAGCAGAGTGGGGTCGGGACAGTGTCGTTGTCAGCCCCTGCTGCCCGCCGGGATAGCTTCGGGAAAGGTTGGGAAGGGCCGACTGGTGTCCCCCGGCCTGTGTGTGGGGGCGAGGGGAGGGGAAAAAGTTCTGCTGCTTCTTCCTTTTCTCCTCCTCTACCCGGTCTGTTTTTCTTGCAGAGATCAGATGTGCGAAAAGTCGTGCTGGGGTGGTGGAGAAATTTGGGAGCAAGTTGTGAAGAAGTGTTTAGGACTGTAGGCTTCGCTTCATCCAGTGCCCTTTGTCTGTTCCTCTCCTAGTCTGGATCCGTGGATGCAAAATACATACTGCCTACATGAGACATGCGTGAACAAGCATAATCTGTTAAGTGTTCCATCGGCCTAGATGAGCACATGGGAGAAGTGTTGTGATAAATGCGAGTAGTTGATGTTACTGCAGAGTTGTAGAGTTCCTAGTTCCAAGTTTTCATTTTTTTTTGTGGGGAGTGAAGGAGAAGATAAAAAGTCTTGGGGGAGCTAGGCTCTGGAGCAAGAGACTGATTAGTCTTTGTTCTTCAGACTGGGGGGGGGGGGGGGGGGGTGGTGAAAAAACAAAAAACAATCTCTTGTTAAGGCAAAAGGCTTCTCTTAGCAGAACAAGGTTGCTGTTTAGACTTTCCTGTGCAAGTAGATTATTTGCGTGTGTTTGTTCTGAGTCATAGCTTTAAGACTTTAACATGTACTGTCTCTAGTGAGTTAGAGGGAAATGAGCATGTAAGTAAAAGGGAGAATTTTGAAGTCCCATCCCCTATTTTCTTAGCACTATCATGATGACAAATAGCATTAGTTACAAATGCCTTTAAGAAGGTGGTTTAAACTTAATTCAAGGATGAGTCTAAGCACATTTAACAATTTATTGGGCTGTTTAATAGAGTAACTTGGTAGTTGAATGTTGTTCTGCAGTTGTGTGGATCAGACTTGGGCTATGCTGACAGTCACCAAAATGAACTAAAGTGTTTGAAGTTCCAGTTTTCTTTATGGAAGAAGCTGAGTGCATATAATATAATCTTGGAGACGAATTTGTCAGCTTTCCTGAGGTTCTGTTTGATGATAAAAAGAACAACATACTTGAAAAACTGAGGTTAAAGAAAATTGTTCTTTTAACCAATCTCTTCTTTTCCTCCACCTGGAAGCTAGATTCATGAACAAAATCAAATAAGTTTGAATTCCACAGTACATATCCAAATTAAAAATGCTCCTGAGTCATCCTCCATCTTCCTATTCCACTTGATCTTTGAGAAGTGTTGAGTACCAGTTGATATAATTTAACTTATTGGTGCTCAAATCTCTGCTATTGATAGCAACTTCAAAAAACAAAACTTGTTTATCTCCTTAATCCCTTTCCCACAAAAATACTGGGAGAACAGGCTTTGTAATAGGTTCTGGATAACGATGAGTCTGAGCTCTGCTTAAGACTTGAAGAGAATTCCTAAATTTTGTTTATATAAAGAACAGTACACAAAGTTTTAATTATTATAAAAACTTTTCTAGAGTTTTCAAATGTATTCAGTGCTGCCTTAATGATTGTGTATGTAAATGCCATGTAACTGGAAGCATCCGTTTATGGGCCTGAACTTGCTAAGTGAGCTGTAAATTCTGCTTTTCAGATTGGATTTAATGACTTTTATCATAAAGCCACAAACTGCTTGTGAACTGTGCCAAGAGGCAAACAATACCTAAGCTTACTTTGCCAAAATAATTGTAATTGTTGATTTGTTAAACTGAATTGCTGCAGGTCATGCGATGGGGTTGTTTTTTTTTTTGTAATAGAATGGAGAGTACAGGCAGCCCTGTGTTCAATACTCTCTGGGCTAGAAGAAACTGGCTACTGCAGAAAACCTTCCTAAACGTGGCTCTCCACTTCCAGTACAGAAACTGTTAAAAACAGCAGGGCTTCTTTCCAGGTGACATTTTATTATGATGGTGTGTTTGACAGCTGTAGTGTGAAGGAAGACCAAGAAGAGATTGAGAGAGAACAGTTCCTGGCTCTCCTATCACTTTGGTCTGGGGCTCAAGCTTGATTTAACTACACTGGAGTAATATGAGCTTAACATAAGACACTGTTCAGTGCAGAGTGAACTCTGCTTATCAAAGGGTGGGGTGCTAACCTGTTTGAAAAACATTTTTATTAGGCTTGTGTTGAAAGTGAACTTGCATTGATTGTTAAACCACAAACAATTGCATTTAACAAAGTGGAGAAGCTACTAAGCTACACAGATAAAAACTGAAACAGTTACCTAGATACCTGATAATCAATTCTGTGAATATTCCTGTCAAATTTAGCCTGGGGATATTTATTTTCTAAAATCATGAAACTGATGCTTGCCTGTTACACATGGAAAATTTTAGTCAAAACAAATTAGGTGAGAAGGGCTTAAACTGCTGTGGTTTGGAGTACTCGTTCCCTACTTTTAGTTTTAAGGAGCAATATTGTGAGGTTGTTCATCATACTGAGTAAGTGGAAGAATTTTGCTGCTTTGCAGAGACTGGTGGATTGGCTAACTGAAGTTGTGGTAATCTTCCTCTTTTGTAATTCTAGGGGAGTTGCTGAAATACATCAGTCCTATTAGTAGTTTAATCAATGGTCGATATAATTAACATCTTTTTCTTATGTCTCTGCATGCAGTTTTAGTGTACTATGAATGCATCTGTTAACATAGTGTATTAATTTTCTAATAGCAATATAACTTTTCCTTATTACATTTGTCTGCTATTGGCAGTAGACCTTAGTAACTGAAAAAAGAAATCCCACTCTTGCATAGGCAAGTCTGTTGCCTACCCGGGGCCTCAGCTGGTGAAGTGGCAAGACAACTTCCCAAACTTGTCAAGTCCACAGATTACTCCCCACTACTCATTTTCCAGGTGGGTAATAATGAAAAACCAACTAGAAACCTCAAAGCAATCAAAAAGGACTTTAGGACCTTAGGTCAAATGGTAAAGGGGTCAGGTGTGCAGGTTGTATTCTTCTCTGTCATAGGGAATTGTGAGGGAAGGAATGGGAAGAGCCAGGAATTGAATGACTGGCTCCGAACATGGTGCGAAGAACAAAACTTTGGGTTCTTTAACAATGGGTTGGTCTACATGCCAGGCCTGTTGGCACACGACAGGGCACTCCTGTCCCATAAGGACACTCTCCAAGAAGTTGATTGGACTAATCAAGAAGGCTTTAAACTAGTTTGGAAGGGGGAGGGGGACATCACTAGGCTCAATAGATTAAATTATGGGAATAACACCTCAGACTCTGAGGGACAGTGTACTGGTGAGAGCCCCGGTCTGCCACCTCAGTGGAAGTGGAGAATAGCACTCCAGGTGGCAGCCAGAATTCAAAGGTTATCCGTGGGTTACAAACCACCGATAGTAGATAAGTCAGGACTTGAGCATATTCCGCTTAGGAAAGAGGTGGAAACAGCCCAACTGAGGTGCGTTTACACTAATGCATGGGCAGCAAACAGGGAGCTGGAAGCCATCATGGAAATGTGGTGGGATGATTCACACAACTGGAATGCTGCCATGGGTGGCTATAAACTCTTCAGGAGGGACAGGCTAGGAAAGAGAGGCAGTGGGTTTGCCCTCTATGTTAGAGAAAGTTTTGATTGTGTGGAACTAAAATATGCTAACAATAGGGTTGAGTGTTTGTGGGTTAAAACCAGTGGAACCCACAGTAAGTCAGATATAGTGGTGGGAGTCTGTTATTGGCCGCCCAGCCAGGATGAGGAAACCAATGAGCTTTTCTACAAGCAACTGGGAGAAGTCTCGCGATCGCTGGCCCTTGTTCTTGTGGGAGACTTCAACCTTCCAGATGTCTGCTGGAAGTATAACACAGCAGAAAGGAGGCAGTCTAGGAGGTTCATTGAGTGTATGGAAGATAACTTCCTGACACAACTGGTGAGTGAGCCCACTGGATCTGCTGTTTGTGAACAGAGAAGGCCTTGTGGAGGAGGTGAGTGTTGGAGGATGCCTGGGGCTCAGTGATCACGAGATGATAGAATTCTCAGTTCTAGGAGGAGTAAGGAGAGGGGTCAACAGAACTGCCACCTTGGACTTCTGGTGGGTAAACTTTGAACTGTTTAGAAGGCTGCTTGATAAAGTTCATTGGGAGACAGTTCTAAATGAGAAAGGAGCTCAAGAGGCTGGTTGCTCCTCGAGAAGGAAATCCTGGCTGTGCAAGAGCAGGCCATCCCCGTGTGCTGTAAAATGAGTCGGCGGGGAAGAAGGCCAGCTTGGCTTAACAGAGAGCTCTGTGTTGGTCTCAGGAAAAAGAGGAAAATATATGAGCTTTGGAAGAGGGGGCAGGTATCTCAGGAGGACTACAAGGAGCAGGTGAGATCATGTAGGCAAAAAATTAGAAGGGCTAAAGCCCAACTGGAACTTCAACTAGCCAGTTCAGTGAAAGACAATAAGGAATGTTTCTTCAAGTATATTAACAACAACAGGAGGACCAAGGAGAATCTCTCTCCCTTACTGGATGCAAAGGGAATGGTAGTAACAAAGGATGAGGACAAGGCAGAGATACTTAATGCCTTCCTTGCCTTGGTCATTAATATTCAGGTGAGGAGTTCTCTGGGCTCCAAACCTCCTAAGCCAGAAGACTCTGAAGGTGAACCCTCAATGTTCCAAGAAGACTTGGTTAGAGACTGCTCGGCCAATTAGACATCTACAAGTCTGTGGGGCCGGATGGGATACATCCAAGGATATTAAGGGAGCTGGCGGAGGTCCTTGCTGAACTCCCGCACTGGGAGGCCACACCTTGAGTACTGTATTCAGTTCTGGACCCCTCAGTATAAGAAGGACATTGAGGTGTTGGAGTGCGTCCAGAGAAGGGCAACAAGGCTGGTGAGAGGGATGGAGAACAAGTCCTACAAGGAGCATCTGAGGGAACTGGGATTGTTTAGCTTGGAGAAGAGGCTGAAGGGAGTCCTCATCACTATCTATGGCTACCTGAAAGGAGGCTGTGGCAGAGCAAGTGTTGATCTCTTCTCACAAGTGATAGGTGATAGGACAAGAGGAAATGGCCATAGGTTGTGCCAGGGGAGGTTCAGACTAGATATTATGAAGAATTTGTTTACCAAAAGGGTGGTCAGGCCCTGGCAGAGGCTGCCCAGGGACGTGGTTGAGTCACCATCCCTGGAGGCGTTTAAAAAAAACGGGTAGATGAGTTTTGGAAGGACATGGTTTAGCAGAAGTTGGGTTCGCTTGGACTCGATGATCTCAAAGGTCTTTTCCAACAGGAAAATTCTATGATAAAATCATGATTGTGCTTATTTTGATTCTGTGTATGAGAAATGTGAGTTTTCTCATTTGATTTATAATCAAACCTCATGAAATGAGTGAGAGGAAAAAAGTCTACTTTCCAAGTAGATGGTTAATTCTGTTTTCAGTGAGCTATGTAAAGATAAGTTATGCAGAACTTCAAGTTTCGTTGCAGTACTAGAACATAATAGACTTAAAAATGAATGTGTAAATTTGTTTTGTGTATAGGCATGTTACAGAATTATAGTTGTTTAGGTTGGAAAAGACTTTTAAGATCATTGAGTCCAACCATAAACCTGACACTGCTAAATTTACCACTAAACCATGTCCCTAAGTGCCACGTCTACATGTCTTAAATGCCTCCAGGGGTAGTGACTCTACCACCTCACTGGGCAGCCTGTTCCAATGCTTGACAACCCTTTCAGTAAAGTAATATTTCCTAATATCCAGTTTAAACTTTCCCTGGTGCAACTTGAGGCCATTTCCTTTTGTCCTATCACTTCTTACTTGGGAGAAGAGACCAATATCTACCTCGGTACAACCTCCTTTCAGGTAGTTGTAGACAGGGATGAGGTCTCCCCTCAGCTTCCTCTTCTCCAGACTAAGCAATCCCAGTTCCCTCAGATGCTCCAGACCCTTCAACAGCTTCACTGCCCTCCTCTGGACATGTTCCAGCACTTCAATGTCCTTCTTGTAGTGAGGGGCCCAAAACTTAACACAGTATTTGAGGTGCAGCCTCACCAGTGCTGAGCACAGGGGCACAATCGCTTCCTTAGTCCTCTTGGCCACACTGTTTCTGATACAGGCCAAGATGGCATTGGCCTTCTTGGTTACCTGGGCACACTGCTGGCTCATGTTCAACTGGCTATTGACCAACACCCCCAGGTCCTTTTCCATTGGGCAGCTTTCCAGCCACTTTTCTTCAGCTCTGTAGAGTTGTATGGGGTGGTTGTGGCCCAAGTGCTGGACCTGACACTGAGCCTGTTAATACCCATACAGTTGGCCTTGGATCCAGCTTGTGTCGATTCCTCTGTAGAGCCCTCCTGCTCTCAAGCAGATCAACACTTCTGCCCAATTTCGTCATCTGTAATCTTACAGAGGGAGCACTTGATCCTTTCATCCAGATCATTGATAAGGATATTAAATGAGACTGAGCCCTGAGGAATGCCACTTGTGACCAGCCACCAACTGGTTTTGGCTCCATTCACCACAACTGTCTGGGCCTGGCCATCCAGCTGTTTTTTACCCAGCGAAGAATGTGCTCATCCAAGCCATGAGCAGCCAGTTTCTTCAGGAGAATGCTGTGGAAAATGGTGTCAAAGGCTTTACTAAAGTCTAGGTAGACAACATCCATAGGCTTTCTGTCATCCACTAAAGTGGGTCACCTTGTCATAGAAGGAGATCAGGTTAGTCAGGCAGGACCTGCCTTTCCTAAATCCATGCTGACTGGGCCTGATCACCTGGTTTTCCTGTACGTGTTCTGTAATGACACTCAAGATGATGTGCTCTATAACCTTCCCCTGCAGATCATAAACTAGCTTTGTTCCTGTTGAATGCAAGATGTAATATGTGTTTTATATTTTCTCTAAGTCTTAATGACTTTGGATTAATAAGGAGACATATGCAGTACTGCATAAGCTATGCCCTTTAAAACTTTGAGCCTTGATGTTTTTTTTAGCCTAACATAAGGTCTTGATGCTGCCTTAAATAGATCATACTTCAATTAACGTTACCCCCACAGGGGTGCATGCGATGGCCGAGAGTGGATATTCCCTACTCTTCTGAAAGATCTGAAACATTGTGTACTTGGTGAAATTGTTAAAGAATTCTTGGCCAAATTCCAGGGTTAATGGAAAAACATTGCCTTTTAAAAAAAATCACAAACACAGAACTAAAATAGGGAGGAAATGAACGTATAGACTTTCTCAAATGCCACAAATTATTTTTCTTGATCTTCTTTCCTCAGTAGCTTAACTTCTGTGCTCTTTATTCGAGAAGAACTCTTGCAAATGAAATTTCTCTAATCCAGAATACCTCTAGTAAAACCAGGAGAGATCAGATTTCTTTATTTCAAGATTAAGATGAATAAGCAGTCTGATATGAAATATGTTGCATAAGGCTTTAGAATAAATTAAGCAGAAATCACTTTATTTTTGGTAGCACCGGTGTGTTCCAGACACTCAAGAAAGGAAGAATTCCATTGAAGATTTTAGTCTTCTAGCATGTTACCCTTAAGGTTTCTTCATGTTTTATGCTTAGTTATTGCTGAGATCATGGGCTTAATATTTAATACGTGTTCTGAATAGCCACAGTAGAATGGAATAATAGCAGACATGACTCAACTTTAAAAGTTGCCAACTATGACACTGTTTGACCAACTATAGAAACCTGTGCATCAGGAGGCAGAGATGAAACAAATACCACCAAAGTTAGGCAATTGGTAAGTTTTCCACTGTTAATCTGTTGGGAATAACAGCATGTGCTTCCTGTGTTATAGTAATCTAAAAAAATACTCATATCTCTCTGGGCAGCAGAGTGAATACTCCTTGAGTATTCAAAGTTGCAGTTTTAAGGCAAAATCCAGAGAACATGGAAAGGGATACAATAATGGAAGTCTTCTGCTCTGGATTGCATTGCTACCTTGATACTAATAGCTCAGCTATGGTTGAGCTCAGAAAGGGGTCTTGAAAATTTTCCTCCAGTTACTTGGAGTCACAATATGTTGGTGTGTTGTGATGGGACTTGTACAGAGGAAGGCAAAAGATCAAATTTGGGCTATGATGTTGGCCCTCAATAGAAGAGAGTGAGCAAAAGAGAGACAGTACAAAGAATAAGCAATAGCAAAATACGTTTAAGGTCCTTAAAAGCAAAGACCATAAAAAAGTACTTAGTTTTTGGAGGTGGTTGGCTGTAGACTACGAGGAAATCACAAAATCTATATTGCGAGAATGAAAGGATAGTACATAGAATCATAGAATTGCCTGGTTGGAAAAGACCTCTGAGATCGAGTCCAACTGTACCTGTCCACTACTATACCAGATCCTTGAGAAACTTGTCTATCTGTCTTTTAAACATCTCCAGGGATGGTGACTCAGCCACCTTCCTGGGCAGAATGCATGTTTAGCATGTATTTAATCTGCAGCAATTTTAGCAATGTGGAAGTGTTTCTTGCAGTGTTGGCAAAGATTATTTTCTGTGTGCATTCGGGGAAAAAACATTTTATATCTTTTTGTGGATGAAGAAAGTGTGCAAGGAAAAAGACTAGAGGAATGTTTTCAGCTAGTGTCAACAGTGACAGTACATGAGATGATGATTCTTTAGGAACAAAGATCAAAACTCCTCACATTACCGTATCAATGTGTAGACAAAAGTTACAGGTGATTAATTAAAAGGGATTGGCTGGTCAGTACAGTTAGAACCCAATGCAAATGTAGGACTCCTCATTTTTATTTGAGCTCTTGCCAGATGTTCAGCAGCAGAAGGGTTGGAAGGGTCTTTTAAAGGTCATCTAGTCCAACCCCCTGCAATAAGCAGAGAAACCTTCAACTTGATCAGATTGCTCAGAGCCCCATTCAACCTGGCCTTGTATGTTTCCAACAGTGGTGCAATATCTTATGTGCTGTCCATCTCCAAATTCCTCATAGGGTCCAGATTTCTGTTTTTTGTAATTTTTATTTTAATTATAATGTTGAGAGCTTTAGGATAATACAACCAAAAAGATAAGTGAAAAGATAACCATAGACTAATACAATTTTTCTATGGTTTTAAATCAGTCCTTATGCAATGTCTTCAAGTACTTGTGATGCAACTGAAGTGGTAAAGCTTTCAGGCTTGGCATCTGTCCAGAGGAGCTTCTGGAACTGTACGAGCTATGTTTAGATACTTTCTTTGTGGCAAAAGGCTGATAGTCCCCTCTTTGAGGGGAAGGATGTGATTCAAATGTACAGAACCATGAAGCTTGTGGATTAGATGAGTACCAATAGTTCTTCAGCAAAGTTTGCAGTGGTAGAACAAGAAGCACTTTCTGAAACTAGGAAGAAAATAAATTAAAATAGCTAAAAGTACTTCCTTAAACAGTGAGCTGTTAAATTCTAGTACTATCTGCCACAAGAGGTTGTGGAAGCAGGTTCAAGAAGTGGTTAGATGGATTAGTGGACAACAGGTCTGTAAATAGCTGCTAAAGGGAATAGGTAGGAATGTAGTATTTAATTTTCTGCTGTAACAGTTTAAGATGCTGAAGAATTATGAGGGGAATGGGCTACGTAAAAAAGCCAGGTTCACGTGCTTTCCTTGTAGTATATCATTTTGTTACCTTTGGAGATGGAGCTCTAAGCTATATGCACCGTTCTTCTTGCTCAGTAGGTTTATTTCTTAATAATTTCTTTATTGCTGCTCTTTCCTTGCATAATTTGCATTTAATGAATTTGCTCAGAATTCAACCTAACCATGCCCTTGCACTTCACAGTGCCTCCTCTAGGCTTAGACCAGAGTACCACTTTGGCAGAAATTAAACTGGCTGTAATATTCTCCTATGAGTGCTCATCATAATTGGCTGAAGAATTAATCTAAATGAAATCATGTGCTGCTTGTATCATGTCTGCTCAGCCTTTGAAAGGTGGATGCCGCTGCTTTGAAAGGTTGATGCCACTTTTGTGAAAATCTTATTGATACTCCTGGCAAATCCCTGATGTGGCAAAACAATAGCTAGAAGGAAGAAGTTGATTTAAGCTTCCCGGACTCTTAGTCTGCAGCTGTGGTGTATGTTGTGTTTTTTTTTTTCTTAAATAGCTCCTAAGCTGCAATAATCATTGGAATAAAGGGCACTTTAAGCATGTCTTTTTTTTAAAAAAAAAAGCTAATTTTCACTGGGGTAACAGATCAGCTTATGCTTTTTCACAGCTTCTGCAGAAACTGGATGTGAGTTGTGTAAGGTAACATGTTAAAACTAAGTATAATATCTGGAAACTTACGATTAGTTAGGTCTGAGGTGACAGTCTTTTGAAAATGGGAAAAGAAATATATTTTTCTTTTCTTAAATCGGTGTGCATTTGAAGCAAAAAGGTAAATCTTAGCTTAAAAAATGCACTAGAGAATACAGAAAAAGATATATAGGTCTTTGTTATGTTTTAAAGGAAAGAATAGTGCAAAATTGGATACCTCATCACAAGGGATATTGTAAAGATGAAAAATTAGATAAAAGCATTGTGGATGTTTAGAGGGCCTGGAAGAAAAGGCAATTTACCTTGATGGAAAATGAGACTCAATTGAAGTATGTGTTTTATAAGGCTGACAATCAAAGGACTATTCTGGGGCATTGCAAGGTGTCAAATTTGAAGTTAAAGAACAGGAAATACATAGATTATGTTTCATTTAGCTCCATAAATAGAAGAAGAATTGGTGTGTGGATAAGCAATGATACTGGTATTTGGTTGCCTATGTCTGTCAGGATTGAATTTAATGTTCAGATATTACACTATCAATTGCTAGTGTTTAAAATGGGATATTGAGAGCAAAAGAGACTATCCTCTTTGTTTTGGTCTTTTTTAATTTCTTGTGTATTCCTCTAAAGCATCTAATGTTGGCTTTGCTGTTGAAGTCTTTGTAAACCTCAGTGACTGCTGTTCCCTGTTTCAGAAACCTAGTGTGAATGTTTCTTAAAAAAGCAGTGGCTGTGCAAGTCTCCTGTTTCATCTCTGGAGCTACCCAGTGTGTACCACATTGTGTCTAATATATTTCACTCCCAGGCCTGCACAGTTCAGAACATGTGGAAAAGGGAGTAAGACTGCTTAATTTGGCTTTGCCACCAAAATAAATGATATAAAGTACATGCTTGGGTTGCATTTCCAGCAATACTGTTGCAGGCTGAGGCTGGAGTCCTCCATCCACATTCCTGTAACTCACCTGAAATTAGCATGAGTATTTACAGTACCAGGTGTGAGCTGGTGCAACTTTTTAACCTGAGAAAGAACTAATTGCAAAAAAAACCTTGATGAGTTTTTTTTACGTGGTTAACTAGCTGAGTCCTTGGAAGGGTATTAGCACTGGTGCTGTGGTGATGGTGGTGCCACAGGAAAGAAAGGAAGGAGACCTGGGCTTCCTGTGGCAGGAAGCTGTTGCTGTACCCTGAGTGTCCTAGTCAGTGTTTAATTTGAAAATGTTTGTTGTGTTTGCTGTGGCTCCAGTTCAATGTGCAAAGCCTGCAGTCTGAAATATTGGGGACAATTTTGTAATAATTTAATGTTATTGAAAGAGTAAAAGTTCTTTTCATGTTATAGTCTTGTATGAAAATTACTGCTTTGACTTTTTACCAAGACTTCTACTGATGGGACAAGGAACAACTGCTTAACACTGAAAGAGAGTAAATTTATATTGGATATAAGGAAGAAATTTTTTTTACAATGAGGCTGGTGAGGCACTGGATCAGGTTGCCCAGAGAAGTTGTGGATGCCCCATCATTGGAAGTGTTGATAGCCAGGTTGGACAGGGCTTTGAACAACCTGATCTAGTAGAAGATGTCCCTGCCTGTGGTGGGGGGGTGGATTAGATGATTTTTAAAGGTCCCCTCCAACCCAAACCATTCTATGATTCTTTGATTTAGGGTAGATTATTGTTAATCCCTTGCATGAAGTTACCAGGGTCAATCTTGAGTCCCTGTTAATTGCAACCTCTGTCTTCTTGACCCCAGAAAACTATAATTCTTGCCTCAGTCATTTTTAGGTGCTCTTACAATCTGGTTTATGGAGGTATAATTTAGTTGAAACTGAAATATTATTCCTACTGGCTGTTCGGTTTTGTGGAAGTTGAAAAATTATGATTTAAAGTTACCTATAGAATATAATTTAGTGTTTGTTGACCTGTTGGTCCTCACTGAAACTGCAAAGATGTGACAAAGCATAAATTAGCCATGAATATTGTAGCCTAAAGTATTCCAAAACAACCATGCTGTTTTGCAGATGAGAAATTTCAATAAGATGAAGTTAGTATATTTTGGATAGAAGTGAGGTATACGCCTGTACAAGATGGAGAGGCGTGTAAGCTGCCTTGAAAGTTCAAATCGAGTAGCCTGAAGGTAGTGTTTGCTTAGCTACAACAAGGTATTTTCAGCTGACTTAAGTAACTTATACAGCTTGGAAATAACTTTCTGGAGTTCAAATACCTGTTTGCTGCCTGGAAATAAAGTTGGTTTTGACTTCAATGTAATACTTCTATCCATAGGACCTTTATGTCCTCAAGCAATTTCTAACAGCTTTTTGCTTTAAATAATACAGTTGATTTGGGGTTTATGTTTTAATACCCAAAACTAGCCTAATAGAAGCTGCAAATCCAAGTGATTTGAAGTGCAAATTGCAGTGAGAGATAAACACAGCCCAAATTTCAGCATCCCTTCTAATCTTTCATTTTATATGAATATCCTGATCAGGTAGTTGATACTGAATGAAAGGCTATAGAAATTGAAAACAGACTATTCTACTGCTCAGCTGCCTGCAAACTAAGATTTTAAATATCCTTTAATGAATTTTGAAAGACTTAAGTACTGCCAGTTGAGAAAATGCATTATCTGTAGGCCACTGAACTCTTGAAAGATGGGAATAAGCCTATTACCAAACAGTGAATTTTAAATTGGTATGGAACAAAAATTGGTAGTTATTTAAAACATGACAAAACGAGAAAAGGCTTGTGAAATGGGTGGCTGTTGGAAGACTTCTGTCAAGCTATAAGGACTAAATGATATTCCAAATCCCGTTTTGCTTGCTAAATGAATTTGGAGATGGGTTGAACATGTATATATGTGTATGCAATTTGTCAGTCGCTTGTGGAAGACTAACAAATTACTAAAACCAGCCAGCCTAGGTGTAAAGCTAGACTAAAGTTAACTTCTATATTTTTTTGAGTTGATTTAAGCCAGGAAAAACTTAAGAAAAAATTGTGTGTGTAATCCAACAGTAACAGTCTGTGCTAACTGTTGAAGAGTCTGCAGCAAACTTGTATTTTAACTTTACTGATGAACTACCTAATGGTGATGCAAAGTACTTCTCAGCTATTATCTGTCTGACTTTGGGATGCAGTGTCCTATGGCATCTGGTAATGAAAGGTCTTGAGTCATTTGAAACCTCAGTGCTAACGTGTCTGTTCTGATTTGTGTTTTTAGGGATCGGATGGGAATACCTTAATTTATTGCTTGCTGAGTGTTCTGTCTCGTGAAAGTCATGTCATCCATATTGCCATTCACTCCACCAGTTGTGAAGAGACTTCTGGGGTGGAAAAAATCTGCTGGTGGCTCTGGAGGGGCTGGTGGTGGTGAGCAGAATGGTCAGGAGGAAAAGTGGTGTGAAAAAGCAGTGAAAAGCTTGGTCAAGAAGCTAAAGAAAACAGGACAGCTGGATGAGCTTGAGAAGGCAATTACCACTCAGAATTGTAATACAAAATGTGTGACGATACCAAGGTAAGTACTGTTCTATTTAAAATTTTTACAACCACTTAAGAAACAACAAAATGGATGTTTAGACTATCATATGAACAAATAACTGAATAAGTAGTTGCATGCTTTTGATTCCTTAAATTCCTTAAGACCTGTTTTTGTTTTACATACTTGCTTACAACTGAATCACATGCTTTGTAAAGTCACAATTTCTAATAATTTTCACTGCTATGTAGATTCCAGTTTATCTGTATTCTGGTAGTGCCCAGCACAGCTCTTAATTTGTAGTACTGCCTTATGCTTTTATCTAGCGACCCTGTCTATAATTGGAAAGGCATAATTGAACCTACACTTCCCCTTAAAAAAAAAGGACTAGTTTTTCCTTGGTCAACACTTCAGTAAACTAATTATTTTCAGTTGTATATGGTAGTTTCACTTAAGTTGTAATTCTCCCTTTTGGAGGGAAATTTTATCTTTGGAGGCAGGTTGTCTGAAGACCAGTTTATTTACTGTAATTATTATTTGTTATTGTTTAACAGATAAGCTTTTTATTTAATTATTTGGAGTATCCAAAACTACTCTTATGCTCCTGATATGTATATACGTTTAGGTGAAAGACTTGCATTCTACCTCTTTGACTTTCTTAGCTTGGTTCATAGCAACTGCTGTGTGAGAGGCAAGGGTTATGTTTGTAAGTATAATGCAGTCTGCTCTTTGATTCATGTTGTACAGAAATCCCACTGAGGTGCATGTGTAAGCTCGTTGTGTGTGACATAAGTATCAAATCACTTCACAGGTGTTTTCTATGAAAAAGTTAGAGAGGATCTGGCAGTGCAGGTATATTCTGGGCACTTAGCCTATAGACACTTAAAATAATTTCTAGGGGAGAGAAACTGCATCTGGTTTATGACCTTAAATTCTATATTAGTGCATTCATCCCAGCTACTTTTAAACTTTATTAATCATAGTGCAAACTAGATTTGGCTGGTGTCAGTAATGATTTCCATATATCAAATGTGTTACAACTGTTATCTGATAATGGTTTTAGCACTCTTAGATTTGACATGGATTTCCGGGAAAATCATGAGTATGCTCTGAATTAATGACTACCTCAATTCTGTTCTCTTTTCTATTTATATTCTGTTTCTAATGCTGCCTTCTGCTTTTATTTTCTTCCTTAGAGCAGTCACAAAATTCTGTTTCCCTTCTGCTTTCTTCCCTTTGCTAGCTGGAAAACAATCAGAAATAAAATATTAGAACTTTCTTGTCTTTATGTATATCAGTAGACTAAGATTTGAACCTGTAGGGATACATAGTCTCCTTGTGTCAAGAAATATTTATTTAGCAAGTCTTTACCATGACAAAGATGAAACACCTTCCAATTAAGCATTTCATATGACAGAAGCTAAATATGCCATTCACTTGACATAAAATGTGTATCTAACTTTTAGAGCTCTTGGAGACTTCCTAGAGCTCTTCTGCAGGGGTGCTGAGGCAGTAAATATTTGTTACTTCAAAAGAATAGTTGTCTAAGTTGAAATTTGAGGATGATAATAGAAGATACAAACACTATGTCAATTCATCATTGTTTTCCTAGTCTACTAGTCATCTGTGTTTGAGTGTATCTTCTTGCTTGTGTGAACTTTTGTGTTAAAGTAGACATAGTAAATAATTCTTTAAAACAGAATACAAAGCTCTGATATACTCTGTATAGTCTTCATGTTTTGACCAGCAGTTCTTGCTGGGATGTGATGTACTGTTTCCATCTGTCCTCCAGTCAGCTGTAAAAAGGATTGGACCTAGGTTTTTGTTTTTCTTGACTGCTTTAGAAGTAAGCTGGTAGCTAGAGAGTGGTTTTGGCTATTATGCAAGGTTTAAAATTAAATGAAGAAGTGGCTTTGGTATTAAGGGGCAAGATGATGTCAGGTTTGCCAGCAGCACTATGCAGAATTATTGAGTTTCATAGTTGGCTTTTGGACTGTTAATATTATTTCATTTTGACAGTAGTAGTCTGGATTCCCAAGAAAGAACAAATATCAACTCAGTACTGTAATGAGTTCTGAAGATTCTTCTTGGATTTAGTAAGTTAATGAAACTGCTGCTTGAGACTCACTTTAGTGAACATCTTGAAGATCTGCAGATCAGCATGGATAAATAATTTGAAACTTTTTTCTTCCTAGTCAGCAGAAAGTTTGAGGTTGCTAAGCTGTTAAGATGGAGTTCTTATGTGACAGCTGGGCTAACTTTTTGAATGGTTTTCTGTGTGGGGATGGTTTTTATGTTTGATTTTGTATGTTTGTTGCTTGTTTGGGTTTTTTTTTTGTACCTAGCTTTAGATTTAATTAGTAGTACTGTTTAACTCTGTAGATATCGACAGGTGTTGTGGAATGCTTCTGTTTCCGACTGTTGCATTATTCTCTTGATAGAAGTTTCAGTTGGGGCTTCACGGATTTCTCGTCCCCTTGGAGATTTCCAGAGTTTGATACAGTACTTCAATATACTTTTTCATCACTGAAACCTAAAGCAACTAAACACCTACAGGCTTTTCTCAAAACTGTGATCAACTTGGTCAAAATTTGAATTAAATTGCCTCTTCAGAAATGTACATATACTTACTGTATGTCATTGATAATCCTGCTGTGATTAGGATTGTTCTGTTTGTCAAGGTGACTATACATGGTGAGACTGATACAGTATGTACTATGCAAAAGCTGCTCGTGGTAATTAACACAACTTTTTATGCAGATTTATAGAGGTTCTGAGAAAGCAGAAACAGATGGAGTGGGTGTTGGCATTGCACAGCAGGGCCGCTTAGCTCTTCATAAGTGGGTCAGTAATCTAGAGCAGAGGCTAAATAAATACAGAGGTCCTTTTGACACTAACCCTCTAAATCATCTGTAGTTATCTTGCTGAGTCCTTGTTGGGGTCACCATTTGTTAAGGACACCATTTGTTGAAGGGGGGGGACACACCACATGACACTTAACGACACGCATATGGTGTTTGATTAACAAGTCTCAGTCTTTATTAGCAGTAGTTCTACCTAAATAGTTTGGTTAATGAGCTTCATACATATTACAAAACTTTAGCTCCTTATTGGTTACAGAAATTTTTTGGTTTTTTTTTTGAAAATGATCACATCACACAGTAGCTGAACAATTTCTCTTGTTGTGGCCCCTTTTAAGGAAATAACAATTTAGCTACATTTCAACAATCATATGGCAAATTAACATCTGCTGTAAAAATCCAATCTAACTCAGCCCTAATGGCTTCAGACTTTATCCCATTCTCCTGCACAGTCTTTTTAACTTGTTGTAAAATTTTCCAATCATGTTGCTCATAACTGTTACCATGTTGACTAAACAATACAGGAAAAGCTAGGTTACCTGCTGGATGCCAATCTCCCTCTAATATGGCATCTTGGATTACACCTGACTACCTACTAGAATTGTGCAGAATCACAGAACTGTCTGCATATGGGTGATGGACACAACCCTTTACCTATACCACCAAAAGGTGATGCTGAAAGCTTTGTAGTACTTTCAGCCAGTTCCTGGACAGATCTGTCAGTCCTCGCATGTGATGCAAATGTCGACAATGATTGTTCCATTCTGTGGTGTAGAGCATTCATAGCTTCCTCCATTTGCCTCTTGAGATCTTGTAATTCACTACTTTGTGGAATTATTGTTTCATGCTGTGGCTGTGCTTCATCTTCAGATGACCCTTCTCCTGGTAAACAAACCGCTTCGGGGGGAGGAGGAGGCCAGGGTTGGTATGGCTTCTTGCAACAGCTGGGTCCTCCCACTCTTGCATCATCACTCAGTGTCACTGCAGTTCCTTCCGTATTGTCTGTCAGTTCACTTCCGGCTGCCGAAGCGTGAACATCGCTCGCGCCTGATGGCACATCGCTTGTTTTTTTTCTGCTTCATTAGACATATTATTAACTCTTAATAGCTCATTAACAGAGTCACACAATCGCTTGATTGACCCTTAATAGCACCAAAAAATACTTCAATGCGACTGTGGCTGCGAGACGGTGGAGCAGCTGTGGTTGTAGATAAAGGGGCTGTTACTCCCTGCACAGCTGCAGCAACCACTTTCGATTCTATTTTTAACTTTTGCAAGGCATTAAGCACAGTTCTCCAAGTTGTATTACAAGCAATAAATAGCTCTTCTCCCACATTAGTGACATACAAAGTCCCAAAAGTTCATCCCTCTTCTGCTTCAAACAAACTTTCAGGGCTGCTAAAATGCCCTTTCATTTTTCAAATGTGAGTAGCCCAGACAAATCTTTTAACTGACTTAATCCCCACGTTTGTAAAAGCATTTTAAAAGTTCGAAAGCTATCTCTTTTTCCATTGCACGCTCTGTGGACCCCTCTTAATTATCCCGTCCGGTCTGGTGAAAGTAAATAAACTATATGCTGCTTCCCTTTCCATACCTATTGGTCAGCACTGTTGCAGCCCTTCAAGGTCCGGCAGCAGGTATGGCTAGGCTCGCCAATGCGGTCACCTAGGACACGGAGTTCTTTTTTTCGGAACATCTTTTTGCCACCCTTGCCGCATAGGGTCCAACTCACTCGCCGTTTCGCTGTGGTGTAGTCGCTTTAAGGAGTATCATGTCGAGGTTGCCATTTGTTAAGGACACCATTTGTCGAAGAGGTGGAGACTTAACGACATGCATATGGTGTTTGATTAACAAGTCTCCGTCTTTATTAGCAGTAGTTCTACCTAAATAGTTTAGTTCATGAGCTTCATACATATTACAAAACTTTAGCTCCTTATTGGTTACAGACTTTATCACTGCATAAGCGTCACATACATTCCTGTAGTTTTAGAAATCCATCTGGTCCCGTGGGAGACATCCTGTTATCTCCCTTGCCTAAGCTTCACTGCACAACAAGGGCCCACTGACCTTGCTGGTCAGTAGTTTTTCACTTAGCTCAGTATTTTCCCACTCAAGGCCTAAGCAGCTTGCTTTTGTCAGGCTCATGTCTGCTTTCAATGAGCCAGGTTTCAGTAAGTCTCTCCACAAATCCTCCCAGCAAGCCAGTGGGATTCTAATTGTGTAATCCATGTGTATCCTGAAACTAAATGTTGGCATGTGAGTTCACTTTTCTAAAATATGTAATGAATTCAGTAGAACTTGAGATCCCGTCTTCCTGCTCTTCCTTGCAGTTTTAATACAAATAGAGCACAAGAAACAGCATGAACATCCATTTATATGTCATCTTCTAATGAAACACAGCTTCTTCCTTATTGGCATGGATTGTTCTGTTGAAATGAATACTTTGTAACTAGGGATAGCTAAAATCCAAGCCTTTAACAAACCAAACCATGCCATGTGGTGAATAGTCAAATAGCATATTCCTAGTCTAGCTTATTTAAAAAGTCATTTGTGTGATGACTGTACAGAGTATTGGAATCCAAAGTAGGGAGACACAAATCATTATTTTCAGTGTCCCAGTATTTTGGTGTGTTCAGTTGTGTGTTTTTTCTGTTTAAGAGTGTAGATATGATTCATGCTTTCTTCTTGTTTCTTTTAAATAAGACTTACCAAAATGCAGCTGCTTTTGTAAAATGCCTGATAACGTGCAACTAGTAAGAGTTCAGTTGGGTCAGGTTTGGGATAATGTTGCTTAACAATTCAATATCTATGTAGAAAATTTAGTCTTATCTGTGCCCTCTGTCCTCCTTATTTAACATGAGGATAATATCCCTGTGCTATACTTCCTGGTTTTCAGAAGCTTATTTCTGCTTTTTCTGCAGACTCCCAATTCTGACTTAAGTGAGAGAGATAGCGAGAGAGGCTCAAATCCTGCCATTGTTTTTTGAAGAGCGTAGCTGATTTGTGGAATTTACTGTCAGTGATTAGGCTTCTGAAGCACCTTGCATCTGCTTCAGATATGAGATTAATTCCGCATCTTTGTACCATACAGGGCGCAATGGGTTCCATGGTTTTGGGAATATGGAAGATTGTGAGGGAATGTTGGGAATGTGAAGCAGACAGCTGCAAGTGAAGTGATTGGTTGGCACTGAAATTAGGATCTTACTGACTGACTTCACTAACACTGGTGTTTCTTTGAGCTTATTAGGATGGAGTAGTAATATTTTGAAGCCATACCTGTTGCATTATCTTTTACTCCAGCCAATAGTGAAGGCTGTTAACTTTTTAAACTGCTATCGTGGAACTAATCACACTCGGATTCTCCTGGGGAAGTAGTATAGTGGTGATATTTAAGCATTGTGTTCAGAATACCTTTTAAATATTTTTTCCTTAAGAAAGTAAAAATGAAGTAATATATGTTGACTGCTTCTGAAGGCTGTAATGTTTTGGGGTTTTTTTTTTGTGAAGTAAAAATCTCTGTATCCTGGAGTTTTTTTCATGTGACTTCTGAGCCTAAAAGGCTACTCTTGATGTTTAAGTGACAAATGCTTATTGACACTTGACAGCTTTTCGTATACTTGCTTACGTTGTCCAGGAAATAAATCCAGTACATCTTAATTTTGTTGTATTTCTACAAGGATTGAGATACTTATAACTGCAGAATCTGGTGAAAGTTCATCGAACACGTGACGGTGAGATCAAAATTCTCTAAAGCAACTATGAATTTCTCTGTTATGCTAGTGTTATTCCTTTGCTTGTTTGTCCTGCAGCCTTTTCTTCTTTCCCTGCAGTGAGTTAGCACTATGGATAAGAAGCCTAGGCATAGCTTACAGCATGTGTTAAAATTGTTTTCTAAAGATTTGCTCTCTTTATTAGTTAATACGAGCCTCCATACATGGAACTTATTAATGCCGATCAAAGTGCCTACAAGGGAGTTAATAGCAGAAGTAAACTGGGCAAAGAAAAGACCTGTCTAAAGGGGGCACAACTGGCTTGGAACTGCTGTTTGAGAGCAAACAAATATTTTAAACCCATGACACTTTGATGTATTTGTCCAGAAAGTGATTACATAGGTGCATGCAGTAACCTAGTTTTAGGGATGCTTTTGATCAATTGAGGAGCAGAGTTGTCAAGCTAATATGGTTTCTAGAATAGATAGTTTTCAAGTTTTAACATCTTCCCCAAAATAGGTCACTTCAGAGGATAGCAATACAGAAATTTCTTTTTTCTTTCTCAGGTTAAAGCCAGAAGATGAGCGATTTCAGCAATTACATGGTGAGGAAGATTATTTTGGAAACTGTTTTAGGAGAGTTCCCAACATCTTTAGTCTGGAGAAGAGGAGGCTCAGGGGAGACCTCATTGCTCTCTACAACTCCCTAAAAGGAGGTTGTAGTCAGGCAGGGGTTGGTCTCTTCTCTCAGGTGACCAGTGGCAGAACTAGAGGGCATGGACTCAAGCTTCGTCAGGGAAGGTTTAGGTTTGATGTGAGGAAGTTGTTCTTCACTGAAAGGGTGATTGGCCATTGGAATGGGCTGCCCAGGGAGGGGGTGGAGTCGCCGACCCTGGAGGTGTTTAAAGGGAGACTGGATGAGGCACTGAGTGCCATGGTTTAGATGATGGTTGGTGTTAGTGTTGGTGTTAGTGTTGGGTTATAGGTTGGACTTGATGATCTCAGAGGTCCTTTCCAACCTTGTGATACTGTGATCTACTGATAAGCTAAGAGTGTGTTAGCAGACACTTGGATTGGCACAGTAGATCTTAAAATAACATTACTATCCAGACAGAGGTGAAGTCTGTTTCCCAGAAACAGATCTTGGCACTATCTGTTAGTTTGTCGGGGATGGACATTGATTCTTACATATAGCTCGCAAGCTGAGAACTGCTAAGTTTAAAGAATGTCCTCAAACCATATACTATATTTCAGTCTGGATGCATTCACTCATATGTAAATTGGTTCAATAAATGTTTGAAGACTATATTTGAACATCTTAAACTTTGTAAAATAAGTATATGAAGAAGATGGAAGAACGACCCCTAGATGCTAGATGAGCAGACTTTGTTTATTGTACTGACACAAGAGTATTTATGCACATAGTAATTGAGGTCATACATATTCCACACACAGAGATTACATTGGTTCTTTGGTTAAACGTTAACCCCACCTTGTTTTTCTCATTATCCTCAACCAGATACGTGTCCCTCACATTCTTTCAAAACACAAGTTCCGGCTTCTTAAGATCAAGGACAGTGCTTTCTCGCCTTCAACAGTCGTGATGATCTTCTTTACTGTTCACTGTCTGCACGTCCTGATCTATGCTCTCGTTTGCTGTTTCAACAATTCTTGTGTACTGCCTACTTGTCCTTGCTCACTTAACCACATCTCTACAAGTATAGATATTTAAGACAGTACACTAGAATACACTAAAGCATCACTTCTATTGCTGAGATTACAAGAAGAGTGTGCTTGTAAATTGTTGATAAGCAGACTCCTTTTTCTCATAACAGGATTATTGAGGGTGAAGCAGAGCCCCCTCTGCTTTTCTCTTGTTGGAATTTCAATAAAAATGCTTTAGAACAAAGCCAAAGAGTTCTTTCCTGGAAGCATGGCAAGAGATGGCTGAGATTTTGGGGAGTGTTGGCCAAGATTAGCTTCAAAATCCCATGATCCTCCTTGTGGTAGCTGGTGCTCAAAGACTTTGGATGTGTTCACTAGAAAGGTGTAGCAGGAGGAATAAATTGTCCTTGCTCTTCTCAGTCCTGTAGTTATGGTGGGATTTGAATGTTGTCTTTATGTTATCTGTAAAAGACTAAAGGAAGTTCTTGGTGCATTTTAAGTGTGTTGTGCCAGGCTCTGGCCTACACAGGGCAGTAAGGACAGAATGATGGTGTACTTTGCAGTGGCTTCCTGTTGTTTGTGTCATCTTTTCATCTCAGAGTTGGCCCTGTGTGTGACACATCCTGCAACTTAGAGTTTGAACACCTTTAGATGCTGCATGGGCATATAATGAGAAATAAAAATTTATGTCAAGTTTCATAGAGACTTGAAGTCAAACTTAAGTTCTAAACTTGAGGTTAGCAGTCAGTAAGACAGTGTCGGTGACATTACCTGCATCTGTTAGAATTTCCTTAAGCATTTTGTACACATTTCCTTTAATTACAAAACTATCTTAAAAATCGAACAGTTTAGTTTTGTGAAAAAACACTTACAAATGAGAACTGGTGGTCACTCACAAATTTCTCAATTTCTTTTAAGCTTATTAAAGAAAAATAAGTTTATTCAGACAAATGTGGATGGAAATAGCTTGTCTGGCATTAATATTCCTTAATTATATTTTTTAAAATGCTTACTAAGGGAAGGAACTGGATAACTGTACAACTTTTATTGTGCTTGTCTTCAGAAACTGATTTTAAATAAATGCCTTTTTGAAGCTTGGTTGTGAAAACATTGCTTGGAGCATTTCTTATCAAAAATGTTTTGTGAACTGGTTAACACTGTCTTGACATCCTGTTTGAGAGGACCCATTACAGATGGAGATGTGACAGAGTGCAGTGAATGGTCAAAACAGAGGAAGCCAAGAAGTTAAATACTGTCATTCCCTCTCAACCTTTTCTACATAACTTCCACATTATAGCCTGAAGTTAAATTTTGTTTGCTCTTGATCTGTAGAGTAGGATGCAGGATTAACATGAGCATAAGATAATGTTTTTTTCTTAATAGCATATTCTTCCACTACCAGTGCTTCCCACTTGAATGGTGACTTAGCAGCAAGAACTTATTCCTGATTATCTGTATACCGAATAATATATGTGCATCAGTAGGGCACTACTCAGGCACTGCATATTACAGCAATTGAGGCCTTGCTGTAGTGTAGGTAAGTCATTCTTTAGAAGATGAATTTGATGACTTAGGTTTTCTAGCCTTTGCAATGTTGATTGCAATTAAGAGTAGTGATTGTGTTCAAGTGTAATTGAGTGAGATTTTATTAAAAGTACTATGTAACTGTTAACTTGGCTTTAGTGTAAAAATAGTGCAGGTTACATTATCTTATAATTTTGATGTCATCCTGAAAAAGGAAGTCTTAAGAGTATTAAATAAAGAAACTTAGGGCTGCCAGTTTTAAGTTTATGCAATTCAGGAAGCCATGTGACTTACCCACATAATTTATTGCAGAGTTGGTATGCCAAGCAGAAAGTATTGAAATTTGAGGTAGGTCAACGTGTAAAAATATAAATGTGCAAGATACTTAGCCAATAGCAAAATGCTGCATAGTTCAAAGGAGCTTGCCTGTCAAGTCAGGAGGAAAAATTGATGAATTTTGGGGACTATATTGTATACTAACTGGAGCACTGGATAAAGAAGGGTCAGGGGATGTGAATGCTGGCCTTGGCTCTGCTGCTTTTTTCTAGGTAAACTCACAAGTTTTAATTTGATGTCAATTTTCAGTCGATAAATTGAAACAAATTATTGTAAGATGTGATAATGCTACCTCTTCACCTCACTGGTATAAACTGTATTATTTGGTTAGGGAGTGTAAGTTTAAAGCATTGTTCCCTTTGGAGTATCAGTGATGTAGAAAGCAAATTTGTGGGTGATGAATTGTTTGAATTTGTGAAAGTTCTTTATCTTCAAGTTACTGTTGCTCCTCATTAGGATTGCCTTAGTGGTAAGAAGCAAGAAGAGTCAGAATCAAAAAAAGTGTTTAAGCTTTCTTGATTTTTTTTTTTATGTGCCATTAATTGTTTGGCAGGTTAACAACTGATGCTGGGGCTGCTGAATTTTAAGCAAATAAAAAATAGCTACTTGTGATTACTTTAGCAACTTATTTGCTATGGGGATCCTGGTACAAAGCTCTAACTAGGAAGAATAATATTTCTTTCTGACATTTCATATTACCATTAAGAAGACGTTAGTAACTCAAAAAATGTTGACTGTTCTTTATTGTTGATATTGAGCCCCAAATTATCTTATAAATAGTACTTAGTTTTCTCCAATAAAGAAATTGGATCTTTAGTCAGCCCAAGTCAATGCTAAACTATTCCTTGACTTACTGTGGTAATGTGTCTTTATATCAGGCCAACTATTCAGTGTGGCAAAGATTCTTCTCTTCATTATATTCTTTTGTAGAAGCCAGCTAATTTAGTTTTCTTGGTACTATAACAAAACACCTGAGGGCTGTTTTTACTAGTGTGAATGTTTTATGACATCCAGAGCAATTTTACAGGAAAAACTTTCCCATTGTGTAGCTCAGACTGTTAGCATAGGAAGAATTTGTAGCATAAACAACATACTGCAGTTCTTTTACTGCTGTAGCTTTGAACAGAAATAGCTAGTTAATGGGTTCCCTACTGATTTAATCCTGCTTGTAATCTACATCTGCTAATTTAATAGAAATAATTTCCCTTATCTTGTTTACTCCTTGTTTCTGTTTATTTACTCAGACTTGGTTGCAGTGCTGATTGGTGGAAAACTTCTAAAATTTACAATGCCATAGTATCATCATGAACAGATTTCATTGGCATCTGTCATGCTGCATTGTTTGAAGCAGACTAGCAGGATACAAGAGAACAATTGGGAACTAGAGCAATTTCACATCAAAATTGGCAGAACAATGAGACTGGGGAAATCCCCTTGGACAAGTGCTGTACAGTAATCTGATTTCAGTGTTTTTTTCAGAAAAGATACCCTAAATTGTAGCTTTTTATTCTGAAATGCACAAGCAAGTTTCAGTATGTCAAGAATTGAAAGCTTTTGTTTGGAACCTTTGCCTTTAATTGTAGGTAAACTGACCATTTCTTTGGATACTTGGGTTATCTCTTCTTAGGTACTGGATAGAGAGAAGCCTGATGCAAAAGCAGCAAACTTTGAGTTTTGCTTAAATGCAGAATTTCAAAGTTATTACTTTTAGTTGAATTGGTGAGTTACTTCCCAGACCTGGTCTTCACTTCCTCTTAGTTTTGTGGGAGTCTTCAAGTCAAGTTCCTCTGTTGATATCTGAAATAATTTTAACTCATGCTGTAATTTTGAACACGAAGAAAGGCTGATTTCAACTCGTGGAATTTTGCATCTTTGTGGCATGGAAAGTTGTGTTTGAAATGGTGTTTGACTCTCAGGTGTTTGGTTGAAAAAAAATCTTTTCTCTTTAATAGATCAAATGTTAATTTCATGGACTCCAGCTATAGCGCCTCCTTTATGAAGAAAGGCTAAGAGTTGGGGCTGTTCAGCCTGGAGAAGAGAAGGCTCTGGGGAGACCTCATAGCAGCCTTTCGGTGCCTAAGGGGGGCGTGGAGAGGGATGCTTCTCAAGGGCATATAGTAATAGGACAAGGGGTAATGGTTTTAAGCTGAAATAGGGGAGATTAGGTATTGGGAAAGAATGTCTTACTGTGAGAGTGGTGAAACACTGGCACAGGTTGCTCAGGGAAATTGTGGATGCCCCATCCCTGGAGGTTCAAGGCCAGGTTGGATCAGGTTTTGAGCAACCTCATCTAGTGGAAGGTGTCTCTGCCCCTGGCAGGGGGGTGGAACTCGATGATTTTTAAGGTCCCTTCCAACTCAAACCGTTCTGTGATTGATAGTTCTTTACTGTCTTTCTGTAGTAAATATCACCATCTATTATGTCTTGGGCAAGTGCTTTAACTGTTAAGCATGTGAAGCAAGAGTGCTTGTGGTCATAGTCTTCAGATGTGCATTTTGGGTGTGGATCGTGAGCAAAATGTCAAAGACTTCAGGACTTGTCCATGATCTTAATGTGCCCTTTCTGTCTAGCTCTAGGTAGCAAAGCTCAAGAAATAGATGTTGATTCTTGTTGTAAGGATGTCTCCTGCATACTCACATTTTCTGTCAATAGTATCTAATATGGGGCCCTGTATTCTGTTCTGGGCCTGAGGAGAGCAGAGGCCTGTAGTTAGGCACCTCAGCTATTGCGTTACTTTCTTGTTTTTGCCTTTGCTAAGCAAATAAGATAAAATAATCATTCAGCAAACATGCTAAGATAATTTTAAAAATAAAATACTGCTTTCTTGTATCTGAACACTCAAACTCTTCAAGTCTTTTTATGGCTTCTTTGCTGGTTGTGAGTTTTCTTTAGTATTTCTCATAGAATATGGGTATTGCTGTGAGTGAAGGCAACAAATTTTATATTTACCATATATAACAGTCATGGCATAAGTACCATTCAGTTCTCTTCCCCAATACCTTCGGGGGGGGGGGAGCTTCCTCTATGGTTCAAACCTTAACTTCATTTGAACTATCTTATCAGATATCAGAAACATAGCATGCATTAGTTATATAATACTTGGTGTTTCTTTGAATTTTCATATCACTCATATTTAGGGATACTTTCTTGTTTTGGCATGGATCAAGTTCAATATATTGTTTCATTGTTTTTCTGCTAGGTATACCTGACTTGGACTGCAACGGGGGTTATTATGGTATAGCGGCTTCCCTGTATTGAGTGCTTAATATATGTTTACATTATATATTCTATGTTCACTTGTCTTCCTGGGTTTCTCGAGATGGGTGTGTAGTTCATAGGGGAAGTTGTCCAGAGGCAACTTCAGTTTGAAATGAGGTATTAAACGATACTCTAAGCGTTGTTCTAAGAGTAATCTTTTTGCCAATTAGCGTATTTTTTAAGGAATGTGGACAAAATAAATGTCTTGCAAACCTAATCCCTCCCCCTCACTACCCCAAATACTTATTACTTTGAGAAGGTTAATCAAAATGCCACATCTTTTTTTTTAGCTGTCCATCCAGTTGCAAAACAGCCCACTCACACGGTAGCATCAGCTGCTCATCCACTTGGATGATGAAAGACTACTTGAGAAAAATTACATGACTTTGCTCTTGGTAGCTGTGCTTGTTATCTTGTGGGAAAAGTTCTCACTGCACATACTATCACTAATAGTGGTTAGAGAACTTGAGATAAAGGTCATTTTTTTTAATGTGTGGTGCTAGTCCTGAAACATGTATGCTGAGCTATTTTTCTTTCGAAAGTATGGCCTGAGATTGCTATTTGTTGTTAACAAACCAATTTGTTGTGGATAGATTAGCTGCTATTGTGATGGATATGTCTTCCTATAAAGATACTTTGTCCTTTGATACTTCTGATTCTATTTAGGTCTGTTAAGGATGATAGAGTGTTAATCTGTGAAACTTCATTGTGTGTTATCATAACCCACTGCATGATATTGCTTACTAATGCAGAACAGGAAAAAAAGTAACACGTGGTATGAAATGAAATTGAGATGAACCTGTTAGGTTCTTCATTCCTTAGATAACCTGTAAGTGAAAAAGAAGTATTTAACAACTTGACATTGCTTTTGGTCTGGAATTAGAAAGGAATTGCTCCATCAATTGTTTTCATAGACCTGGTCTAATGAGAGTGGAGGATAGAATGGTGATTTCTCAGGTAGATTGAGTTGCTGAATATACTTGCTTCATAGCTGCCTGCTACATAACATGGTTCAATATCTCATTAGCTACACGGAGCTCTAATTCTTTTCCTAAATGGACCTTTTTGAAGTGTATTTTCCTGGTTATACTTCCTTTCCTCCCATAATAGAGTTTTGATCCTTTTGATCTTTGATTTCTTCCAGGAGGTGGTGTTCTTGTGTTCTCCAGAAAGCTTTTGTCAGAAAGTTTGAAGACATTTTCTGATGTGGTGTTCTCGGATGAAATACAGATAACATCTTCAACATTAGTTCACTCAGACATGTAATGGATGCAGTAGTTTCAGCTATGGGAGTTTCAAACTTGTGAACTTCTATTCTAGTTGAAACACTGTATTTACATTTCTAAAAGATATTGTGATAAACTGCAAAATAATACAGCAATCAGAAAACCCTTATTTGATATAATAGTGTAACAAATTAAAGCGATGTAGGAATTGCAAGGTATCATTTCAAGAATGCCATCTTAAAGTACAAATATCCACATCCTCAGGGCTTGTGAATCCACATGATAATCTTTTTTCTTTGTTGTTGTTGGTTTTCTTACCCTTCCTCCTGCCTGGTTAGCCTCTGGGGAGCTGTCACTGTGAATGCTGTTGTACACTTGGCATCCTCACTAGATGCAGGGCATCTAGAAGTCCCTGGTTGTGATGACTTTTTTTTGAACATGTGACTGGGGGGAGTAAATCTGTGTTGTGGTTCATCTTCAATAAGATTCCTGCAGAGATACACATTGCAGCTGCTGAAAGCTGTTGGTGTTATGTTGAGAGTAGGGAACTTCAAGGCAAGTTTCCCAGCAAAGCTGTTAGCTCATGATTTCCATAGGCTGCTTTTGCATGCTCCCTGTCTTCAGTCCCTCTCTAGCATAAGACTTGTGACCAGCTCCCTGATGACTCTTAAGTGAAGCTGGGCTGTATTGCAAGCCTTTTATTTCTCAGTCCTGAGCACCATCTCTGTGTTGCTTTACTGTTTAGAAGGTTACAAGTTTGCAGGCTGCTCTCCATCTGACTGAACAGAGAGTAAAAACTCCTTGATAGGATTTGCATCTTAATAGACCATATGGACAACAAGAAAATAAATATTTTACTTCTGCTTGGTTTCCATGGCATCCTGGAAAAATTGCTCTTGAACTTCAAGGTGCTATCCTTCCCACATTTCCTAGCATAAAGAGAAAAATAAAGGTAACACTGATCGTTGGCTGCTTTATTTTGTCTGACAGCACTGGGCTAGCATATCAGGATTTGAGAGAAGGAGGGAAGATAAGACAGGCCTCCTCAAAGCACTTT
Source organism: Tapera naevia (assembly GCA_033556795.1). NCBI lineage: Eukaryota > Metazoa > Chordata > Aves > Cuculiformes > Neomorphidae > Tapera > Tapera naevia. The sequence goes on along the minus strand of JAUMJJ010000208.1, from coordinate 424,050 downwards.
ATCTGTAGTTTTGCCTTTGTAGGCAGTTTGTTATGTGTGCCTTTAGAAAAGGCAACAGAAGCATATACTGTTCATCAGGATGACTTGATGGCCTGGCACTTGGCAAAACTGGAAGAAACTAGCTACTGGCTCTGAAATGAGCAATGTGCATCTCAGATGTTAGGCTTGAGCAGAGTATCTTCTGTACCTTGTGTTCCACTTCTGTGTCCCCTGTGGACATCCTTAAAGTTTAACCTGAAATAAATGGGAGCTGTTCAATGACTTCTTTCTTTTTCCACAGTGTTAGGGAGGTTAATTTTATCCTGTCCTTCTTGCTTTTCTGGCTTTTTTTATGTGTTAAATTTTTAGCATACATCCATTTATAAGGAAGGTTACTTAAGTAATTTTCCTCAGTTGAGATGCTGCATTTTGTATTTGATGTATGGATTTGGATGTATTGTATAAAATTCTGTGTAAACTTTATTCACGAAATGATTCTGAGAATTTGTGAAATGGTTCCAGATTTATATTCCACTAAATATGCACATAATAAACTCTTCTTTCTTGCATGTAGTATATCCTGAATGTGTGGGGAGGAGGGAGGAAGGGAGAGAAGGTATAGTTACTGTTTTGAGCAAGTAATCTTTGTGTTGCATATACTTGAAAAGGTCTGCTTTTAGATTCTAGGGGAGAGGGTAAACAAGGCTTTTTTTATGTTACATAAAGACCAAATGCTTAAATAAAAGTAAACCTAAGGGGTTGGAGGAGCTTGGGGAAGCACTTATAATTGTGTTAGCTGAGTGCCCCAGCTGCCAGTTTTACTGTTGTTTTGTTGAGTTTGTACTGAGAGAGAAACTTGTGCTTTCAGTTCTGAGAGAGCTTTCTTTTCTGGAGTCCAGGGCTCTTTTAGACATTACTCTAATATCCTTTTCCTAGACTTAACAGGCTCTGTTTCCTCTTTGAAGAATGGGAGAATCTGTTAGCAAGCTAACTGCCCACCTGTACTTATAATGTGTAAATATCCATTTACACTGGTTGCTAATACTACCATTTAACAGAAGTTTCCTAGGGGTCTGCTTTTCTACCCCAGCATCTATCACAGAATAGTCTCCATGGAAGAACCTTGTCCAACTCCTCTTAAGGATGAGTGCCACTGCAATCAATGTAAATAGTTTTTAAAAAGACTTCACACTTGCACTTTTTATTTGACATTGGTCAAGATATTGGCCCATCCCTCTAGTAGGTGCTTAAAAGAAAAAAAATCATTGCTTCATACTGAATTTACTGAATCTTTACATTTTCTGTTGCACAAAATGAGATCAAGACCTCTGTGTTACTTCACATCATTCACAAGCAGGAATGAACTGCTGTAGCTTTGAATCATGCCATTTAATGAATTTATATGCCCGGTTATGTACATTTAAGTCAGTAGATGGCATTTTGTCAGTGTAATATGGGATGATAGAGATGCAAGTGAAAAGATTAGTCACGTCTGCAGGGATGCAAAATGATGTAGGCTATAAAGAGGAGTAGGGTAGATATCTCCAATAAGAACGCAAATGTTAAATTACTTTCATGAGATATCTGTAATGTTTTCTAACTGAGCATAATTCAAATAACCTTTTCCTTACCACCCTCAGTGTGAGGAAAATAAATTCTGAACAACATGCATTTCAGTAGTTGAGGCACTTAGACCAGCCAAACTACCTTTTACAGTAAGCTTTTGTTCAGACTGCTGGCAATACAGCTAGCTGAGGCACTGCTTGCAAATACAGGGAGTATGATTAGGATTGCTACTGGCTGGTACATAGCATTTCTCCCTACTACAGCCTAAAAAGTCTAATTGCCAGTATATAGAAAGGACTGTCGAGTCAGAAAATAACAGCAGCTATGCATACTTTCTTTTGAAACTAAGAATTAAGAAAACCACGATCAGGCAAATTTGGTAGGAACTGTTTTCTGTGCTGAATACAATACTGTGTGTAAACTGATGAACTTTTTTAATTGCTGCCTTTGATTCATCTATATTACATCTAAGCCTTTCAAATCAATCTTTCTTGTTACTGTTTACAAGACCCTCTCTGAGCTAGTTCCAAAGGTTTAGTATGTCTCCCTCCCAGTTTAATGGGTTCTTGAACCACAGGAAGAAGATAAACTGGTATAAGATGAAGGATTCTGTTCTTTCACCCATCAGTCAAGCCTTTTCTCAAAGTTCGTATTAGTGGAGTAATGGACAGTGTCTTCATAGGAGTCAACTTCATTCCAGCTACACCAGTGATGAACCAGAGCCTAAGTCAATATAGTGTTGTTCCTGCCTTGGTTTCCTGGTCAGTATGTTGCTGAATAAAGTCTCAGATATAAGATCCTACATAGCAAAATTTGGGGGGGGGGGGGGGGGGGGGGGGGGGAAGTAGTATGCAAGGTATAGATCTTCAATCTATAGACTATAACCTGTTTTCTCAGGCAAATTTTACAGAAGCAGCCATGAGCAATGTTAAAGGGATAACAATTGCCCATTTGTTATAAAAAAAAAAAATGGGGGTTCCATATATCTGGTCACCATTTGTTACTGCTGTAATTCCATTTTGGATAGCTTGGTGTAGCTCTTGAAGCAAATTCTGCATCTCTTTTCTGGCCCCTTGGCAAAATATCAGTCAAGGTAGTAAGTCCTGTAAATGTTAGGCTGGTGTGAAGGTGCTTGCGTGCCTGTGTGAAGTATCTTCTCCAGTTTACCTTTATCCCTAGCTGTATCTTCTATTTTGCAAATGCACTTGGGGAAAGTAAAGGGGTGTCTTGGAGTGCGTGCAATGTAGTGCCACGTGTAGGGACCAGCTTGTTTGATGCTGTAATCGTGACTGTTCAGACATTACTTGCGCATACTTGCTTGGATTTGCAAATCAGTATGTCTGACTTTTAACTGTGCCGAGAAACTGAAGATAATTAAGCAGCCTAGGTTGAGTACCAACCTGAGGTGGCTTTATTAGTTGGCATCTGGACATCAGTGAGGGGATTGTGGATTGTTCTGTGTAGCTGCACCTCCAACTAAAGTTTCTAGTTCAGAATTACTGCCACTGCAAACCAGAATGCAAATGGCTTTCTATATTCACTTAGATGAGGTCGTACTGTTGCAGACTAACACTAATAAGCTGGTTGGCAATGGTTATCTTGTTCCTTTTTTCACCTAGATGGATCAGCATTCTTTGCCACCTAATCATATTGCAGGTACAGAAATCTATTTTGGGACAGTGAGTTCCTGTTGAGGTGATATCCATCTGTATTTTTTGTACTCTTGAATGTGACTGTAGCGTGTTACTTTTAGACTGTTTCATCCAATATAGTTTATATCTGGTTATTATGGATTTTTCTATGAACTTTTATTCCTCCAATAGGGATATAATGCATTAAAGCAAACAATCATATTGTTTATTTATGTGTGGCACAAACCATGTTTGTCCATGTTCATTCTTCATGGACAGATAATTCATCTGTATTTGAACTGGGACTTGACAGTACAGTTTAGTAGACTTATAAATCCTATTATTCCATTAAGATAGTTTGCACTGATGCTGGTTAGGAACATCTGTGATATGTAGACTAGACAATACAAATACTTTTGATATTTAGATTTTTCTTATGTCCATATTTTTCTTGTGTGTCTTGCTAAAGAAAAGTAGTGTTTTGGCACTTTGTCTCAAAATTGTGAACCATTGTTAAAGCTCTTTGCTTTTTAGGTAATTTCTTGCTCAGAGTAGGCTTTTTAGGCTTCTTTTATTTTATTTTTTTGGAACTCAGATTTTCCTGTTAAAGGAAATGATGACATGGAAAAAGTGAAAGCATACTGTGTGCTGTCGCATGCTGATAGCCACATTTAAAGAGTCTTCTTGCAAGAATTGTACAGTATCCTCTGAGGTGCTGCTCCTTATAAACAGATGAAAAGTCAGTTTGAAATGTCAAGTCTTGCAACTCTTTCCACTTAGGGAAAGGCTCTGATAGAAATAGCTTTAATTCTACCCAGTAATAACTTGTCTGTTTCTTCACTGCATCATTCCACTGGTCAGTCCTGAGATAGGAATTGTGGGAATGAGTTGTCCCAGGTTTAGCGTGTAGCAGCTTAACCAGATGTCTGCTAGACTTTGACTTTTCCCTAAAAATCCACAAGTCTCAAAGAATAGTTGCTATTCATTGCAAGTATTCTTTGAGCATTTGTTCTTTCTCTAGGAAATAGCTTTCTTTTGTTCGAAGTTCAAAACATCTGGGAAACTGAGCCAATGTGATGCTTTATATTCCTGAAGTCCCTTTATATAATAACTTATTTTGTGGGGTTTGCAAAAGCAGCATTCCAGTATACAAGCAAGCTTGCTCTGCGAGTGCTAGAGGCCACAGAACATAGTGATTTGCTAATCTAAGCTAGTGTTGAAAAGATAAACATATTAGCTTTTGTGTAGTTGACCTCATTTCTGTCAACAGACAAATTGTTTTGAGAACAGCAATGAAAGTGCTCTTTGGAATGAAAGTGTCTGCTCTGGTGGGAGGAAGTATATTATCTTTAAGCATGTATTTTGAAGTATATTTAAATGCTGTCTACACATGAAAGGTTTAAGTAATTTGGATCCTGCATCCAAGCTGTATATTTTGGAAACTGATGACTTAACAGTGCTACAGTATACAGTGAGTTCAAAACCAACCCCCTCATTTGGTAAAACATGAAGCCCAAAGCGTGCTTCTAGAATTTGGTTTGAGATCAGTCTGCTATCTAGAGCTGAAGTGGTGGTATATCTTGGTTGCCTTCTGCCTAATAAATTAAATGCTTCCACTCACTGTGACCAACTGACTCGGGACTGCCTCATCCATATTCTTAAACTCTTAGCTACCAGGACAGGGTGTCTGCATTGGAACTGCCCAGTGCAAGTGGTCCCAATGGTGTGTAACTCAACCTGGGAATTGTGTGGGAGAACAGTAATTGGCATGGCCCAGTGCTGGGGAATGTCCTAGGTGCTTTCTAGCACACATAATCATGTTCCAGGGCCTTGGAATGTTTCCAGGCAAGACTTAACTTATGAATACAGGTGTTAGTCCTTGATTCTTCTAAATTTTTTATGGACTAATGCACAGAAGGATTTTTCACAGCACAAGGGTTTTAGGACACGTGAGAAAGGTAGGTTTAGGAGAGAATGCCTCCTATTTATTTTGGGGCAGTAATTCTATATTACTAAAACATCTGTGTCTCCTGTCTCCCTTTTATATGGTTTTAGTGTTATAAACATCTTTCAGAATGCAGTTGCTTTCTTTCTAGCCACCACCTTTCTGAGATGAGTAGATGTGTCTGCCTCCCATCAGGCTATTGCTTGCCTATGAATGAACATACTGTGGTGTTTCAGGACAGTGCTGTGTATGAAGTATGCTTTTATGGTTGTGAGGAATTTCATTCTGATTCAATGTGCATGTGTGTGAATATTAAGAGCCCTAGTTTACTGTCTGGGTGACGTGGTGGGGGGAAGGTCTTGCATCTTTTAGGCAGTGCATCTTATATGCAGGAGAACAGGGAGACCACTTTATTTCCTCAGATGTTTCTTCCAGTGAACAGTAAAAGCTGTGTTGTGAGCCGACTTTATTGATCATACAGGATGACTTCCTGCAGGCTTTTGAGTGTTTCATTGTGGATTACTGGATTTGGAGTATAGTCTTAGTGTAGATGAGACTTGGATATTGATGAAATGTTGATATTAATCCTAGCTCTAAGCAGACCTACATCCTGGAAGACGGAATATTGGAACAGTTTTGCTCTAACAGGTTGCTGCTTCTGTACCTCCTGCCCTGCCTTCCCTCCATGGTGTTCTGAGTTTCATCGCAAGCTATGGCTCCATCACATAGTCATTTCAGATACTTTTTGTCTTTATGTTACAGAGCACGCTGTCAGCTTTGATAGTTTGAATGCTTAGAGAGAAGAGGTTAGCAATTTAAAATACAGTTCCTATTCATTGTGCCTTGTCAAGGGCTATACAGTTCTACTTTTGTGTTTGCTGTCTTAAAAGTCTTGTGTAACAACTGCATGGCATGTCACACATGCACCAGTGATGCACCCCTCAATTTTTTGGAACACGTAATCAGTGTGACAGCATCAGCTTTGGAGCACTGCTTTGCATAAAGGATCCATTGCTCAAAGGTAGTAAGCTGTCAGAGCTGACTGTGTCAATTAATATACAGCAGGCTTTGTGTCTGCTGACTGTTCTTCCAATTTAATGTTGCCTGATGATCAGTCTCACCAGCAGTAGTGGTGCATATTTAAGGACACAGTACAGTGCAGGGAAGCTCCCTGGTGTCCCATAAGCTGCCTGTGTTTCTTCAGGGCAACTATTTCAGTCCTTATGCAACTTCTGGCACCCCATTGGCCTGGAGGCATCTTAGGAATGTGAAAAAAGAGAGGTTGCAGGCTCTACTAATGCAATGATGGTCAGTATCCCTCTTCTGCCCACTCTGTTTCTAGAGAGCTGCGATGCTTCTTGTGTTTGAGATGGATGTAACTTGTTCAGGACAGTAGGCTCTCTTGAAGAGCTGGATGTATATCAGAATGTGGGCCTTTGCATATGGCTCTCTGCTGCTCTCCGATAGACAAAGTCATCTAGTACGAGATTTTACTTGTGTCTGTAATTAGTAAAATGTCAAAGACCATATTTTATTTAACACTTTTATTTGTGATAAATGCAGGCTACTGCCAAAAATTAGTCTCACTCATCCTTTGTAGTGCTTGTGTGTAGCTCCACAGCGAATAGAAGAGATGATATGGCTGAAAAGTAACTCAAACCATTAATTTTCAGCTAAGTGTTCTGTGGTCAGATAGCCAGTTAATTGATTTGGATTGCTCCTCAATTGCATGGATGCTTCGGCCTCCCTGGGATGACATTAGAAATAAGACACGTGGGACAAGGCAAGAAGGGAATGAAAATTATTCTCTCCCTTCATCAGTAGCCCACACTTAAGTTTTCTGAAAATCACTGTGTTTGAGGTGGTTGTTAGCCCAGCAGTGTTTTTAAGTATGGTGCTGCATTATCTGGTCTTTGTTTTATAACACTAATGAATTTTCACTGTGTAGGAAGGAGAAATAAAAATATCTATCTTCTCTTCCCATAAGCACTCAATCCAAACTTTAACCTTAGTAGCTTAAATTTAAATAGCAAAGCCTGTACTCAAAACCAGGAATTTGGGGAACTTGGATTCTTTCTCATGCAACTTTTCAGAGCCTATTAACTTCAAAGGTAATGTAGCAGCCAGTCAAATTTCAGGCTTTGCCATTAGGGAGTTGCAAGTTGCTTGTCAACCAAATTCTCTTAATTTCTGAGGTTGCAGAATCTAGTTCTGTTACTTATGTAAAATAAGCTGTCAGTCTTCAGTGGTCACAGAGCAAGTCTGTGATAGAGCCGAGCTTGATTTATGTGCCTGAAAGTCTACTGTGCGTTTACAAGTCTGCGACGAGCAAGGAGAACCTTGTAGCGTGACTCAGCAAAGTCCTCAGTACTTTTTATCACAGCCCAGCTCAGTTGATTTTTGCCAGAACCGATTCACAGAGCTCCTCCTTTGAGCCATGTCCACGCTCCCACAACCATTCTCCAACAATTCCCCCTTTTTCTTTTTGGGCCAGCAAAGCATTATGATTCTTTATGACATTATTTAGAATACAATGATAAGCTATTTTCACTACAACTACAATTGCTACTAAAATAGTAATCCCTCTTTGATCAGTGATAACAACCAGGGAGACAATCCTCCAAGTAGAGACTCAAGCCAATTATCGAAAGGATTGTCGTTTTCGGTAAGGTGTTTTGTGCGTTCACGTAACCACCTTAATTGGCTGTGAATTGAGGCACTATGATCAGAGAGATTGAAACAACACATTCCTTCAATATCTTCACAGCCATGTCATTGTGCTAGTAACAAAAAATCAATGGCTGCTCGATTTTGTAGTATTGCATGATGTAGACTAGCTGTGTCTTGAGCCATTTCTGCCAAAGCTTTGGTGGTCACGTTGGCTTCTTTCACTGACCAACATGCTAGGCTTTCGAGTTGCCTCAATGCTTGTGCAGTACCCACTCCAGGCACTAAAGATGCAAATATGTTGGCTGTGTGTGACCATAATTTTACATTATCATCACAAGTTGTAATTGACGAACAGACCTTTTTTGTCTATGTGCTGTTGTGGTAATATTTACCCAATTTCTTCAGCTGACTGTAAGCAAGGTCAATTTGCCTAAATAACAAGGGCCTCCAAAGGCTTTGCTGGGAATGCCAGGCCAGGCTTGATCCCCACAGATCAAAAAATATCCAGGTGGGAGAGCCTTGGCAGTTTTATTGTTCCATAGTACATTGTTGGTTCCATTATAACTCCGTCCATAGGCACCAAGTGCTGTCTTTTCATCAAGACGTCCACAATATTGGTCTGTGCCAAAATTGTTTGTAAGAGGTGAGACAACAGTCCAGCCAAAGCTGTCGACAAGTGGGTTATTTGCGTCAATATGAGAAATAGTACAAATGTCTCCAAACGTGAGACATGTTTGAGTAGTTACATTATCGGTTGCATTTCCCACTTGTTCTGACCCTAAGAGATCAACTTCTTGGGGGTTCCAAGGCAAAGGGTGATTTAAGGCATTTATCAATTGTACAGAACGATTTGCAACAGTCACATTGTTAGACTTAATTGTCTTTGATGTCCAACCATGAAAATCCTGTACTATAATTTCAGGAAAACCTATCAAACATGTCTTAAAGGGTTCAGTTGCTGTAGCCAAGCTTAAACAAAAATCTTGTGTCCCAGTCTTATTTGCCCATGCTACCCATAAGTTCACACGACTGGGTGCTGGCACTGCTGAGATCAGTGTTGGCATGCTGATTATTATCAACAACAGCTTTGGTCCAGCGGCTGGGAATCCACTTCGGACCTGTAGGGGTAAGAACACACATATAACCTCTTCCCATATATTTTACTTCTGCGAGACCCTTCCACAGGCCGGTTTCTGGTTCTCTATACATAGCATAAGGACATTAGACCAGTTTTTGTTCTTTTGGATAGCTATGCACCCAAGCTGGTGGCTCCTGTTGATCTGTAAAAATACATAAATGATTTAATACGAACAAAGTTTTAACAAGTCTGTCTTGTGCGTCTACAATGTCATTGAATTTTTGCAAATATTGTTTGTGTTTGATGTGCCCTTTCAATAATAGCTTGTCCTGTGGGCAAATTTAGAATACCGGTAACATGATGCACTCCCCATGTTTGACAAAAACTTCTCATCTTAGCACTCATATATGCAGGGCCATTATCTGTTTTAATTGTTTGTGGCACTCCCATAACAGCAAAACAACTCGTCAAATGTCGTATTACATGGAGTGCTCGTTCTCCAGTTTGTGCAGTGGCCTGTAGAAGAATTTCTAGCTGAAGCTGGGCATGGGAAAATACTAGAGTTGTACGAACAGGGCATAGGGCCATCTCGTAGCAATTTGGTAAACAATCAAGAGGAATTTGCCTGCTTGCAAAATATCAGCAGGATGTGAAGCAGGAAACAACAGCCCAGCTGGCACCCGAGCCAGGAGCCCTTTGCGTGGACAGTGTACTCCAGCCAATTAGTAGCAACCGTAAGGCGCGTGGACAGAAGCATTAACCCAATCAGCTAGCTATGCCGGTCGCGTGTACCTCTATCCAAAGATATATATAACCACACATGCTATCAATAAAGTTAGAGCATTCACATTAACTCTATGAGTAAGTCTCTGACTCTCGCTCACCGCAACAGTGGCCCATATAAATTTACTATAGGTGTCTATTGTGACATGCATGTATTTCAATCAGCCAAACTCATTTACATGGGTAACATCCATTTCCCACAATTCTCTAGCTTCAAGACCTCGGGGATTCACACCAATTCCCAGACCAGGTCCATGGTGGCTACAGGTAGGACAGGATCGTACAATCCCCTTGGCTTCTTCCATGGTGATATTAAATTGTCGGTGTAATCCTCGTGCATTTTGGTGGAAAGCACTATGCGCCTCTCGTGCTTTCACAAATTCATCCATTGGCACAGTTACAGACACAAGTTGATCAGCACGTGCATTCCCTTCGCCAAGTCCTTCAGCCCACATATGGCTTCTAATATGTATAATACAATAAGATGACGTGCGTTGTTGTATGGCTGATTGCAGCTGTCGTAACAGTTCAAACAATCGTAAGTTCTGCACGTCTTTGATTCGTGCATCTTCAATGCGATTTACAATACCTGCTACATACATTGAGTCAGTTACTACATTTAGTTCCTTGTTCATCCATTGTAAAAAGGACCAAACAATCGCAGCCAATTCTAATGTTTGTAAGGAATCGCCTTTCTCGGCTTGGAGGATTTGATGTCTCCACTGACCGTCCTCATGCCATGTTGCTGTTGCTGTCCGCGACTTTTTTCCGGCATCTGTATAAACTGTAATAGCATTTACTAGAGGCCGTTCACTACATTTTGGCCGCTTAATCCAATCCTTATTACTAATCCATTTCAACAAAGGTGCTTTCAAAGCCTCTACTTTGATGTTTAGGGCCTCACTTAATAGGCTCAATTGTAAATCCTGTGAATTTTGTAGCCACCATTCAAGATCTTCTCTGCGAATTGGTAAATACACAACATTTGGTTCTGATCCAGTAATTTGTAGGACTCGTGTTCTTCCTTTGCAAATTAATTCTGCTAAATTTTTTGGTTTTTTCTTGGATTGTTGTTTTTGGTTGTATGCTAGTGAAGATCCATTCTAATACTCTCACAGTCTCCCCCTTTTTCTTTTTGTACTGTGTAAGCGCACCGATAAAGTTCTTGAGTCCATGTAAAATGGTAAGGTCCACTGGCAATTCTGGGTCAATGCGATCAACTGCACGATCTGCAATATGAGTACTAAGTTCTTGAATTTTTGTTTTTTTTGTGATTCAGATAATGTAACAATGGTAGAGGGATCCGTTCCCTTTAACAAGGGATGTAAAACTTCCAATTCGTCATTTGTAATTCCTGCTAGTGGGCGTAGCCATTGTAAGTCTCCTAATAATTTCTGTATATCATTTAGAGTGCGTATTTCTGAGAGAATGACTAATTTTTGTGGCCACACTTGTGAGTCCATAATGTTCCATCCAAGGTATTTCCACACTGGGGACCGTTGGATTTTTTCTACTGCGATTACAAGATTGTTTGTTTGAAGTTGCTGTTGTAAAAACTTCTCTTGTGATACTGTGAAAGGCTGTTCTTGAGCAAGTAAAATGTCATCCATATAATGATAAATAATTGTTTGAGGCCACGCTTCTTGAACAGGTTTTGAAGCTGCATCTACAAATAATTGACATAATGTGGGACTATCTTTCATTCCTTGAGGTAATACAGTCCAATCAAATCGCAAATCAGGCCCTTCCCTATTTATAGCTGGTAGGGTAAATGCAAATCTCTGAGTATCATTAGGGTGTAGTTGAATTGTAAAAAAGCAGTCTTTTAAATCAATTATTAAAAGATGCCATCCTGTGGGTAACATTGCAGGATTTGGAAGGCCTGGTTGTAAAGCTCCCATAGCTTGCATTTGTCAATTCACTGCCCTTAGGTCATGTAACAGTCAATATTTCCCCGATCTTTTCTTAATTACGAATATCGGTGTGTTCCAAGGACTGGTAGAAGGTTTAAGATGACCTTGTGCTAATTGTTCTTGCACTAATAAATGTGCCTGTTGCAGGCTTTCCTTTTTCAAGGGCCACTGCCCGATCCAAACAGGCTCACTTGTTAGCCATCGCAACGGGATCGGGAAAGTCCAGTTGGCAGTGACCGCTCCTAAAAAGGCGATTCGGTTGTAAGAACTGCTCTCAATTGGTTTAACACGTCTCGTCCAATAAGTGCATTAACTCCTGTTGGTAAGGGCATGACTGTTACATAGAGTGTTGCAACTCTTCCATCAAGAGCAATGTTTACTCGACGTTGACTGCGTTGAACAGGTGCTTTTCCTCCTACCCCTTCTACTCCTCCTAATACATTCTGTAAAGGCCAGTGGGTGGGCCATTGAGTAGTAGTGACGATGGTAATGTCGGCACCTGTATCCAAAAGTGCTGATAACTGTTTCTTATCAGTTCCATGGATAAGTGTGACTTGAACGAGTGGTCGTTGGTTCATGGGTACAGTTAACATTACCAATCCTCCGGTGGATCTTTTTAAGCCACGAGATTGAGCGGTCTCTGTCGCCATTTGCTGGGTTAGTTGTTGAAGTGGCACAAGCTGAGTGATGTGACTTCCTTTTGGAATATGAATTGGTGGAAAGTTCGTTTGTACAACAATACAAATTTCTCCCGTATAATCGCAATCAATGACTCCTGGTAATATATAAAGTCCTTTAAGTCCACTAGAGGATAGTCCTATTAACAATGCTCCATGAGGTTGTCCATTAATGATTATAGGTCCTTTAATTCCTGTAGCGATCTTTCATGGTTGATTATCGATTAATGTTACATCTATTGTTGTTGCCAAGTGCAACCCAAGGCTCTCCCTGGTTGCTGGTCAAAGGTTGTTTGCGGGTTGAAGTTTGGTTGTTGATTGTCGTTGAATGACAGACTGGAGGCTGCCATGGGGCTGACTGTAACTGGAGTCGCTACTGGTTGAGCTGTCATTTGTGTCGGCGCGCTGTGGCTCCTGGCGCTCGGTCTTCAGTTTCCTGAACGGTGACAGGCTAAAGTATTATGAGTGTTCATTTGGCAATTCTGGCACCACACGTGCGGCTCCCAACATTGACGACGCGTATATCCCAAGCGTCCACAACGGAAACACTTGTATTGTCTTCAGGCAGGCGTCTTGGTTTGATACAGATCTGGAGGCTTCAGGGGTGCAAGAGCTGCAAATGCCTGTTCTTGTGCCTTAAGTAAATTGTTCCCCACCTCTTTGATTGCTTCCACTAACATAGCTTGTGATCCCACAGGCACTCTACTCATTCGTTCTAACATAGTTTCTATGGTAGCATCCATAGGCAAATTTACAAGGATGCCCTTTGTAAAATTATTACAATTCTCTAATACACACTGTTTTAACAGTGGTCCTTTCATAAATTCTGCCATATCTGTATTATTGATAGCTTCTGTGACTCTGTCTACAAAGGACGCAAAAGACTCATCTTTCCCTTGCCTGATTGACATGTATGAGGGAGTAGTTGGTGCAATTTTGACTCTTTGCAAAGCCTCTCGAGCCAACCTCATAGATTCTAACAACACATCCGGGCCTGTTTGCATCTGCATTTCAACAGAGGCAAAAGGACCTATACCCATCAATTGTTCCACTGTTACTCCACTTAAGCGATCATTTGGGGGTTGGGGGGCACGAGCAGACATTTCACAGAGTCTTTGCCAGTGGGCTTGCCAAAGTAATTGTTGAGATTGTTTTAAGATAAGCCTCATTATATTCTTAACATCTTCTGGACATAACATCCTGCTACCCCAAATATAGTTTAACATTTGTCTTGCAGGTTCACTATGCACTCCCGACTCATTTACTGTACTTCGTAATTGATTTAGTATTTTCCAGTCGAGAGCATCATGTATACCAGTCATATTTCCTGCATTATCTACTTGATATATCACTGGGAAAGCTTGCGGGTTAATTTGATCTAATATTTCAAAATCCTTTTGTTCAACAGCTTCTTTTGCTATTTTTCCCCAATTTATTTGTACAACACGCAGCTGCGACTGAACTTGTGTGGGTTTAGAACTAAGATCTACAAGACTGTTCTTTTGAACAGTTTGATCATTATTTACTGCTTCTGTCTCATTATCTGAATCTTCTCCATCCTGCTGCTCTTCTGGTGGAGCAGAGGGACAGACCTCCTCCTTGGGTGCATCAGGAGTGGTTTGAGCAGGCCTACGAAGGATGGGAACAGGAATCCCCGAAGGTGGAGGTGAAAAATAATCACCTGCTGCTGTGAGGCATCCAGCGGCAGGATCAGACTGCTCAAGCCGATCAGAGGCAGCTGCAGCTATACGCTTTTCAGCTTTATACTTATTCATACAGTTAGTAACATCTCTCCAACTTTTCATTACATTTTTTGCTGTTTTATCATCATCAATTACTAAATTCCACAAACAATTTCCATATGAATGCCACTCATCTACTTCAAACAAACTTTCAGGGCTGCTAAAATATCCTTTTGCTTTTCCAAGTGTGATTAGCCCAGCCAAGTCTTTCAACTGACTTACTCCCCGCTTTTCTAAAAAGCGTTTAAAAAGTTCAAAAGCTACCTCTTTTTCCATTGTGCGCTCTGTGGACCCCTCTTAATTATCCGGTCCGGTGAAATGCAGCCTTTTTCCTGGGTAGCTTCGATTTGGACGGCGAACCCTCCTAGTCGTCCTAGGTTTCGAGCACGGGTCAGGTCAGGTCCATGCAGTGTTCTGCTCCCTGGGTTCAAGCACGGATCAGGCATGTCGCGGCCAACCCTTCCAGTCGTCCTAGGTTTCGAGCATGGATCGGGACAGGTCCTTCCGATCTTCTGCTCCCTGGGTTCAAGCACGGATCAGGCGCGTCGCGGCGACGTCCGCTGATCTTCTGCTCCCTGGTCGCTGCTACCAGTGCTTCTCCGATCTCGCTGTCCGGTGAAGAACAGGGCTTGGGAGTCCCTGTTCGGGCGCCACTTGTAACGAACAAGGAGAACCATGCAATAGACTCAATGTGAGTGGTAAAGCAAGTTCTGGTTTATTGCAAAGCTCATTCACGACTACACCATAACCCATGTCTACTTAAGTCATGTCTACTTGTCTAACAATCATTGGTTTGTCTAACAATCATTGGCCCTTACATACACTTGTCTTATAATCTTTAGTTTGGCTCCAAAAGCCCTATAATCATTAACTTAACTCTAAAAGTTACACCATCATGCCCCTCTTCAAAGCTCTAAGGTTACATTAGCATATTCCTCCTACTTGCTCCTCCTACTTGCAGCTACTGCTATATGCTCGGGTCCAGGTCTCATCCTAGCCTGCTTCCCTAAGTTGTTTATCAGTCATAAGGTCTTCTTGACCTTCTCTTGGGGATTTTCTCACTGCCTCCCTCCTTGTCAGCCTGACTCAGCAAAATCCTCAGTACTTTTTATCACAGCCCAGCTCAGTTGATTTCTGTCAGGGCCGATTCACAGAGCTCCTCCTTTGAGCCATGTCCACGCTCCTGCAACCATTCTCCAACACAAGTCCATACTGTTTTCTTACTTTACTTGCATCTGCTACTGCTTTTAGTTTGTGCCCATCACCGGAGGCTCCTTTTTCTTTACTGTTGTGATCTTGTCGTTATCTTGTCGTTGAAACAATTTGGTAAAGAATTAGTTGTTTCTCTTTTCATCCTACTTGACTTAGCAATTAGTTTTGTCGTTCTATAGTTAAACCTTAAAAGACTATACTGTAAAACTATGTTAAACATTGTGTCTTGTATACAGTGAAAGATATTTAGTTCTTTAATCCAGGAGAGTACAGAAAACAGTGAGAAATATCAGCAACAATGTGCTTCAAAGTCCAACTTTTCCTGTTTTGCGAAAAACAGCAAATTAGTATGTGCATGGAGAATGAGATTAACGCTTAAGTGGTGGTACCTGAAAGTTAGATTGTGATGTTCAGTTTCAGATACATATGGCCTTTGTAGTCTTAGGGAAGCTTATGTTTAAAACAAGTAAAAACTCAACCAAGAAATTACCCTTTGCCTGTTTTAAGGAACATTACAACTGTATGGGCTACTTAAAACGAAAGAACTTGTTCACCTTTTAAAAACATTATCATTTACATTGAATCATGTCTACCATTTTGGTAGCCTCCTTCACATAGAAAATATAGCATGAGAAGCAAACTTCCAGCTCTTCAAGGAGTTTGTCAATAGGACCCCCAGGGAAATGGTCCTTCAGGGATGAGGGAGCAGAACAGAACTGGCAGATCTTTAAGGATGCTTTCCATAGAGCACAAGAGTGCTCAGTCCCCAGATGTAGGAAATCAGACAGGGAAGGGAAGAGACCAGTGTGGCTGAGTCAAGACCTGCTGGTCAAAGTGAAGAGCAAGAAGGAGCTGCACAGGCAGTGCAAGCAGGGACAGGGAACCTGGGAAGAGTAGAGGGACGCTGACCGGTTGTGTAGGGATGGGGTCAGGAAGGCCAAGGTGCAGATGGAGCTGAACTTGGCAAGGGATGCAAAGAATAACAAGAAGGGCTTCTATAGGGATGTCAACCACCAAAGGAAGGTTAAAGAAAGCGTCCCCCCACTGATGAACCAAAATGGTGACCTCGTATCAACAGATGAGGAGAAGGATGAGGTACTCAACAACTGTTTTGCCTCAGTCTTCACTGGCAACCGCTCTCCTCACCCCTCCTGGGTCAATGAACACTAAGATGGGGATCAAGGGGCTAGAGTCCCTCCCACTGTAGGGGAAGATCAGGTTTGTGACCACCTGAGGAACCTGAACATATACAAGTCTATGGGACTGATGAGATGCATCCCAGAGTCGTGAGGGAACTGGCTGATGTGGTTGCCAAGCCACTCTCCATAATATCTGAAAAGTCCTGGCAGTCAGGGGAAGTCCCTGGTGACTGGAAGAAGGGCAACATTATGCCCATTTTTAAAAAGGGTAGAAAGGAGGACCCTGGGAACTACCAACCTGTCAGCCTCACTTTTGTGCTTGGGAAGATCATGGAACAGATCTTCCTAGAAGCTATGCTAAAGAACATGGAGGACAGGGTGGTGTTTCGAGACAGCCAGCATGGCTTCTCCAAGGGAAAGTCCTGCCTGACCAACCTTGTGGATGTGGTATACCTGGACTTCAGTAAGGCCTTTGACACGGTCCCCCACAGTAGACTCCTAGGGAAGCTGGCAGCCCGTGGCCTAGATGGGAGCACTTTGTGCTGGGTTAGGAATTGGCTGGATGGCCAAGCCCAGAGAGTGATGGTGAATGGTGTTTCATCCAGTTGGCGGCCGGTCACCAGTGGTGTCCCCCAGGGATCGGTGTTGGGTCCAGTCCTGTTTAATATCTTTATTGATGATCTGGATGAGGGGATTGAGTCCATCATCAGCAAGTTTGCAGATGATACCAAGCTGGGAGGAAGAGTTGATATGTTAGAGGGTAGGATGGCCCTACAGAGGGACCTGGACAGATTGGAGAGCTGGGCCGATTCTAATGGGATGATGTTTAATGAGTCCAAATGTCGGGTACTTCATTTTGGACACAACAATCCCATGCAGAGCTACAGACTGGGGACAGAGTGGCTGGAGAGTAGTCAGGCAGAAAAGGACCTGGGAGTGCTGGTGGACAGGAAGCTCAACATGAGCCAGCAGTGTGCCCAGGTGGCCAAGAAGGCCAATGGCATCCTGGCCTGCATCAGGAATAGTGTAGTAAGCAGGACCAGAGAAGTTATCGTCCCCCTGTACTCGGCACTGGTCAGGCCTCATCTTGAATATTGTGTCCAGTTCTGGGCCCCCCAGTTTGGGAAAGATGTTAGGATGCTGGAATGTGTCCAGAGGAGGGCAACGAAGATGGTGAGGGGGCTGGAGCACAAGCCCTATGAGGAGCGACTGAGGGAATTGGGGCTGTTTAGCCTGGAGAAGAGGAGGCTCAGGGGAGACCTCATTGCTCTCTACAACTACCTAAAAGGAGGTTGTAGTCGGGCAGGGGTTGGTCTCTTCTCTCAGGTGACCAGTGGCAGAACCAGAGGGCATGGACTTAAGCTTTGTCAGGGAAAGTTTAGGCTTGATATGAGGAAAAAATTCTTCACTGAAAGGGTGATTGGCCATTGGAATGGGCTGCCCAGGGAGGTGGTGGAGTCACCGACCCTGGAGGTGTTTAAAGGGAGACTGGATGAGGCACTGAGTGCCATGGTTTAGATGATGGTTGGTGTTAGTGTTGGTGTTAGTGTTAGGTTATAGGTTGGACTTGATGATCTCAGAGGTCCTTTCCAACCTTGTGATACTGTGATACTGTGATAGTGGCTTTCTATGATGGGGT
Organism: Tapera naevia; assembly: GCA_033556795.1. Classification (NCBI taxonomy): domain Eukaryota; kingdom Metazoa; phylum Chordata; class Aves; order Cuculiformes; family Neomorphidae; genus Tapera; species Tapera naevia. The sequence goes on along the minus strand of JAUMJJ010000208.1, from coordinate 406,076 downwards.
GACCACATCAGTGGACACAGGAGATGTAATGGATGTCATCTATCTGGACTTCTGTAAAGCCTTTGACACAGTCCTCCACAACATCCTTCTGTCTAAATTGAGAGGGATATGGGTTTGATGGGTGGACTGTTTGGTGAATAAGGAATTGGTTGGATGGTCACATTCAGAGAACAGTGGTCAACGGTTCGATGTCCAGATGGAGACCCATGACAAGTGGTGTCCCTCAGAGGTCCATAGTGGGACCAGTGCTGTTTAACATTTTCATTAATGGTATAGACAGTGGGATCGAGTGCACCCTCAGCAAGTTTGCAGATGACACCAAGCTGAATGGGGCAGTGATCACACCAGAAGGACGGGATGTCATCCAGAGGGACCTGGACAAGCTGGAGAAGTGGGCCTGTGGGAACCTCATGATGCTCAACAAGGCCAAGAGCAAGGTCCTACACCTGGGTTGGGGCAATCTGCCGTCTCAATACATGCTGAGGGACAATGTGATTGAGAGCAGTCCTGTGGAGAAGGACTTATAGGAGCTGGTTGATGAGAAGCTTGATATGAGCCAGCAATGTGCACTTGCAGTTTAGAAGGCCGTGTCCTGGACTGCATCAAAAGAAACATGGCCAGCAGGGCAAGGGAGGTCTCTCATGAGATCCTATCTGGAGCATTGTGTCCTGTTCTGGAATCTCCAACATAAAAAGGATATGGAACTGTTGGAACGGGTCCAGAGGAGGGCCATGAAGATTATCAGAGGGCTGGAGTACCTCTGCTATGAGAATAGGCTGAAAGAGTTGGGGTTGTTCAGCCTGGAGAAGAGAAGACTCCAAGGAGACCTTATAGCCTTCCAGTACATGAAGGGGGCCTCCAAGAGAGCTGGGGAGGGACTTTTTACAAGGACTTGTAGTTATAGGATGAGGAGGAATGGCTTTAAATTAGAAGGGGGGAAGATTTAGATTAGACGTTAGGAAGAAATTATTCATAGTGAGGATGGTGGAACACTGGAACAGGTTGCCCAGGGAGGTTGTGGATGCCCCCTCCCTGGAAGTGTTCAAGGCCAGGTTGGATGGTGTCTTGATCAGCCTGGTCTAATGGGAGGTGTTCCTGCCCATGGCAGGGGGGTTGGAACTGGATGGGCTTTAATATCCCTTCTGACCCAAACTATTCTGTGTGTTTAAATGCAAGTCTAACAATGCTCTATCTTCTATGTGAAAGGAAGTATTCTGTATATTTTTCCATGTTTGACATCATGGTGTTTTGAATAACCATGTTCCATATTCATATCAATTTTTTTGTTTTTGTTTTCAATTTATGCACAGCACTTGTTCTGAAATTTGGGGACTGAGTACACCAAACACGATAGATCAGTGGGATACAACAGGCCTTTACAGCTTCTCTGAACAAACCAGGTGAATATTCTGCCCTCTCTCGCATCACAGAAATCTTGTGGGAGGGATTGGCTTTGGAGGGTCTGTAATGGGATGCTTTAGCTGTAAAGTAGACTAAAATGCTTCCTAGACCTCTCGATGTACAGCACTTAAAAATATACGATTACCAGTATAGAAATCCAAGTATTCTCAACTGATGTTTTGACCAACGAAACTCTTAAACCTGGAATATTCCTTTTTCGTGCCAGTGCTATTGAAAGAATGGGAAGACTTGTTAAAAGTAGGCTCTAATATGATTTGGTATTGGATCTAAAACAGTATTAATAGTACTAGGTGGAGGGAATTCTCTGTTCAGATGGAGACTAGAGATGGAAAATAATTTGTGCCAAAGAACCTTGATTTTGCAACTGATAACAGGAGAAGTGGATTGGAAATGGTTATTGACCTTTTATCATGGCTGTGGACCATAACAAATAATTTTGAGATGGGTAAAGTCCACTTTATCATGGTGAATTCTATAAAAGTGTTCAAAACAAGCATGATTTTTGTCATCATAGTTTTTGATAGTAAAGATTTCCCTTAATCTAATGATTTCGTGTTTATATTAACAAAGTTGAGATACTTAATTCTTTAGACCTAATCTTATAAAGTGATTAAACTCCTTTGTATGCTACGAGCTTTCAGTTAAATCTTGCTAATTGAGCTACTGAACAATTGTTTGTAAATTCTTCAGTAGTTAATGGTGGGCAAATTCTAAATAGGGTCTTTATTTTTTCACGTCACATTACTTGATTTGTGTATTGAGGTTTGTCTCCCATCTCATAAGTCATAAACATCTACATTTGTGTAATCATATGCAATATGTCTTCAAAGTAGCAAAACATTTTCAGCTGGTAGCAAGGCAGATGAAGTCAGGAAGATAAACTGTGCAGCCCTTACAAGATGTGCATTCATGCTTTTTGCACTGCCACATGGATCACTTGAGCAGCTGACTGCTTATAGGCTTATTTGCAGTCCTGTGGGAATTCTTATGCTTAAAAGCCTCAAAGCATCCTTGCCACTGCAAAGCCTTGAGGTTTAGCCAGCGGTAGGGACTATTAAGTGTTTGATTTTTTTTTTTTAATTCATTCCTTTTTGAACAACTGTCTTCTACATTTTAAAAAAAAGTTTATGAAGCAGTCATCCTAAATACTTGTTTGGAGGTAAAGTGGCTTTTAATGAACTCTAAATTCACTGGCAATAATTTGAGCAGCTCAAAAATATATTAGGACACTGCTTGATGCCATCATTATCACGTTTGAAACCTTTTAACAAGAGCATAAATGTCACTATAACAGTGTCAGTCTATTGAATTCTAAGAATAAATAAACTACCTATCCCATGTGTGTATGCTGTTGCTTGAGTGGTTAAGAGACAGCATGCAGTTTGTAAATACTTCTCAACATTTTTCCCATATAGGTCTCTTGATGGCCGTCTACAGGTATCTCATCGTAAAGGATTACCGCACGTTATTTACTGTCGTTTGTGGCGCTGGCCAGATCTTCACAGTCACCATGAACTTAAAGCAATTGAAAACTGTGAATATGCTTTTAATCTTAAAAAGGATGAAGTATGTGTAAATCCTTACCACTACCAGAGAGTGGAGACGCCAGGTAGGCAGACTGCTTCTGACTTTCAGTAGCAGTATCTGTGCGTATACTTGTTCAGCTTAATGTTTTAAATAAAAAAATAGAGAAAGATGATGCTTTCACTTGCACAGAAGTATTCTTGGAGATTCAGGGGATGATATTCTCAAAAGCTGTAAGGTTTTAATAGTAAAGATACTAAAGATACCCCTGATAAACACTTCCAGTACTGCTAGCAGTTTCCAGCCGGCTTAAGTGTGATCGGGACTGAAAAGGATAATAGAGATGACTTATGTTTGCTAATGTGGAATAGTCTTACACAAGAGAAATCTCAGGAATCTGGTTCTTCTAGTAAGTAGCAGTACAATTACTGCATCAGCAGTACTGAGACTCAAAGTTTCAAAACCTATTAAGAAATTTAGATGTGTTATTTTTTTTTTCCTTTTAGCTCTTTTGAGTCTTACTAATGCTTTGAATTTTATTTTCCCAGTCTTGCCTCCTGTACTAGTGCCGCGGCACACTGAGATCCTAACAGAGCTTCCACCTCTTGATGACTATACCCATTCAATTCCTGAAAACACTAATTTTCCAGCTGGAATTGAACCACAGAACAATTACATACCAGGTATTTTCTTAACTCCCACCACACACAGTACACTTAACATTGTGCCACTAGAACAAAGATGGTAATTTCATCCTCCTAAGTGATCAAATTAATTGAAAGATGCACCAATAAAATCTAAGTGATTTAATATATTAACTCTGGGAATAACTGAACACTGTTTGCAGAACGCAATCTTGTGTGAAACTGCATTGCTGTGGTTTCACAGTAGCTTAGTTGGTTTCAATAGCTTATTTAAGACTGAATATGCTAACGAGTACAAAGTAAACCTCCCCCTTACGCTTTTAGCCTGTTTTACAAACATATAGGAGTTGCCAAATGCTGTGTATTGGAGATAGAGTACTAAACTGCTGTCGATCTCACCACTTGTAGCATGTGGAGAAAACTTTAAGTTGCAAAGCAGTGACTTAAGAAGTGTGGTAATCTGTAGATCACAATCAATCAAGGTCTGCTTTGTGTATTTGTTACTATTGGTAGCGTACAGTTTTGTCATTTTAGTATGAAAGAGCAGCCTAACAATATTTAACTCTTAAAGGATTCCTCCTCCCTTTCTTTGCCTCTTCTCCACCCCAAAACAAGTACCAAGACTAATCTGCTACAGTGCACCCAACAACCTGTACCCTTATTGAAACATAACATCTGTGACCTTTGTTTCTTGCCCCAACTTCCTGCTTCTCATCTCTTCAGAAAGTTGCCTGGAGTGTAAAACCAAGCAAAGCTGAGGTTTTCTCATAAATCTTTAATACAACTATGTTACAAACAAGCTGAAAAATCAGATCTGGACTCCCTCAAAGAATAGGATGACTGCCTTGAAACTCAGATATGTGCAATGAACAAATTGTATCTACATGTCTTAGGATGTTGCTTGTGTTTTCTTTAAATGTATCCAATAATTGAAATGGCAACAAAACTTCAATGAATTTGATTTGATCTGTTTGATTTGTGCCACATTTGTTGCCACCTAGGGACAACAGATCTTTGAAGAGCAATTTAAAGTGCTAGAAGTTGGTGTTGCTTTCTGAACTTACGTATACTTTTTTGACTTAATCTTGAGGGCTTTCAGTAGCATTTCCAGGCAACTTACTTGGAAAGCCACCACTTGAAAATCCAGTTCTGTGGAAATGAGCTAAAGCAGCTGGGTAGTAATTTGCAGGAAGTCTGTTCAAGGTGATTGTTGGTATTCACATGATCTTCAAATATTTATGCCGCTAACCATGCCTTTTCTTTTGTCACTGGCACCCTCATGTTGTATTTGTATCATGACATCTTCCTTCATTTGACCTAACATAATCTTGAGTGCTTATCTAGGTTCTGATAAGTCTTGAGCATCTTAACAGCCTACTTCAGAGAAACATTTTCTTTAGCAGTAGGCCAGACTAACAACCATACTAGTTTTGCACCACAATACAGTCTCAGTACTTGGTTGGTTGATAGAGAGATTGGGTTTAGCCTACAGCTGGGAAGATGGCAATTGTGAAGGTGCAGGATGGGGGCTGTATGTTCCTTTTCAGGTTACGGATGCACTGAGCTGCATTGTCCAAACTTCTGGCAGGACTTCAAGCTTTGCTTAAGAAATTTTAATGCTGCACTTGAGCATGTATTTTCAGCTGTGGTGGTGCTCATCCTCTGACTCTAAAACAGTATTAATAGTACTAGGTGGAGAGAATTCTCTGTTCAGATGGAGACTAGAGATGGAAAATAATTTGTGCCAAAGAGCCTTGATTTTGCAAGTGGAAACAGGAGAAGTAGATTGGATTGGAAATGGTTATTGACCTTTTACCATGGCTGTGGGCTTAACCATAACAAATTATTTTGAGATGGGTAAAGTCCACTTTATCACAGTGAATTCTATAAGTGTTCAAAACAAGTATGATTTTTGTCATTATACTTTTTGATAGTAAAGATTTTCCTTAATCTTCCTCTTAAATTCTCACTTGAATTTTGTCACATCTATTTTTGCACACTAGTTTTACAGAATGAACCTAAGATATAATTTTTTCAGTTCATTTTTATTTAATCAACTGATGAAATCTAGTTTTCTCTAATTCATTTTCTTCTGATCTTACTGTTGCTCTAAATGTCAGATGTGAAATTGAATATAACTTGATTTTAATTCTTAATAGTTAGAAATAATTCTTATTTAAGCTTTATTTTTAAAATTCTGCTGTTTGCTAATAATGTAATTAAATGTATTTAGTCTCTCAGATGTCTGAGGCAATTCTAAGCTGATTGTAGAGATAGCTCCAAACGCCTTTGCTAAAGAAATCCAGGTTTTGCCTTTAATATATAGGAAAAAACATTTTCCCAGTTCAAAGAAAATAATTTCCTGAAAGGCAGTTGGTTAACTCATTTGCATTACAAAGCACATTTTGAATGGAGAAAAGGAATAAGCATATTCTCCTGGGTTTTGAAGATATTTCAATGGAATTAGACACAGTTTCTAGTATCAGAATACTTCAAATTGATTACTTAGTTTACTTTGGTCTGTGAAACTCCATCTTTAAAAGAAAGCTAGTTAAAAGACTACATTAGTGTTTTAATGGAGCTTGAAGTAATAATGATAGACCTTGTGCAATGTAACTAGTTAAGTTATCATTAATGAGTGAAATCTTAACTGCTGGGTACTGAAGAAAAATGGAATTGGGGACTGAACTGAAAAATAACCTTTAAATCTAGCAACTTCTATAAGGTGTGGGAGGGTATCTGATCTGAAGATTATACTATAATACATAAAGACAGGTTTTCTAGAAGTCACCGGATATTTTCTTTATTTACAATTCTACTAAACATAAAAGCTATTGATCACAACTACAAAATTGTTATTCATTGTAGTGAAAGTATCTTGTCTTAAATGGAACAAACAAGGATTATCTGTTAATAATATAACATATTTGAGCATACAAGTGATGATACATTTTGCATAGACAATAAGGCAAGTAATGGGTTTTAAGTCCTACTGGAAGGATAAAGGGACAGCAAATTGAAACTGTAATTCAGTGTTCAGGTATCATATGGAGCTTGTAAAGACTTGAGGACAAAAACCCCAAATGCTCAATCTTACAAATTTCCCCTGTCATTAAACAAATAAGTAGATTTTTTTTTTTTTTGACAGAAACGCCACCTCCGGGATATATCAGTGAGGATGGAGAAACGAGCGACCAGCAGTTGAACCAAAGCATGGATACAGGTAAAATTAATTTTTTCACCCCTTTGAAGACTTGGGATTGCTAGTTGTGATCTTTCTGCATAGCAATATGAATTCAGCCCAAATAATGATGACAGTAGCTCTCTGTACAACCTGGGGTTTTCTGTTTAAAATATCACTTTGTCTTTTGTGAACAAAATTTTTTGCTAGGGCAATGCTTTTAAAATGCTCTGTGCCATATTCCATACATTTCATTTGTTTCTTAACAATAGCCTACAGGTCTAAGTCTTCATCAGAAAGCCTTAAAATAGGTTTTAGTAACTGACTAGTTAATGTGTTGGATAAGAACCTCCTGCTTATGTTCTGGTGGACTTGAGTGTGTTGGATTAGCTAATGTTAGCAACCTTTTTCAGTTAATTGGAATCAACTGCATTGATTTCTGTAAGAACTGCAATATTTTCCCACTGTATGGCAATAGGTGCCTTAATTAAAGCCTGACATCAGCAGTCATTGTAGGATTGTTTCTGTGCAAAGCTGCTCTGTATTTTGCCTACTAGTGCACAAATTATGTTGGAGAGTTCTTGTTTTTTGAGACTCTTTACTGGAAGCAGGAAGGAAAAAAAAATTCCTCAAAAGAGGAAATCCAACTTGTTCTTTTCTAGAGAGAAACCCTCTTCTTGGAGAATGGAGGTAATATCTTGATTGTCTCATCCACTTTTCTTAGCATTTTTTACTGAATTTGGGAAGAAGTTGCTACCTTCTCACTGGAGAAGTGCATAAATAAAGTTATGTTCACAGAGTGTGCATGAAGTGAAAGGTACGACAAATACAACACTAAGATGTTAACCGAGTCTTTACGAGGAGGGGTAGGTTCCCAGGAGTCTGGAAAATTAAATGTTATTCTTAATTCAGGATAAGCATGTGACGTGCTCAAAAACTAGTTGTAGGATTTCTGAGGTTTCTTATTCCAAAGAACTTTATCTAGATATAGTTTTACATTAATGGTTATACCTACCCATCTGAAATAACGAAAATCCTTTGCTCTGAAACGATCTATTGCTTCAACAGGATCTCCAGCAGAGCTGTCTCCTAGTACTCTCTCCCCAGTTAATCATAGCCTGGGTAAGCTGGAATTGTTTCTGTGTATGTGATGACTCATATAAAAACATTAAAAATTAGAATGTACTTTAAAAAAGTAAGAAATGTATTAGGAGGAGACTATTGGGTTGGCTTCCCAATGATAAACATAATAGGGCTGGGTTAACTTGTTACCGACTACTCTGTTTCTGTAATGCAGGAATAGCATTTATAAAATAATTCAAAGGATGTTAGCATGTCCATAGTGTTGCTCAGACTTGCTGTCTCCCTTCTATGTGTGTTCTGCTACTCTTCTCATATACTGTGGCTTGTGACCACAACACAATCGTTGCTCCCACATTAGTTGCCTACCTGCTTTTGATCAGGTGCCACTACTGTGTGTCTGTATAAATGCTTCAGGAAGATCAGATTCCCTTGGGTTTGTTTTAGAAATGGGGACAGAATGTAACAGGAAGATGCTGTTCAAAATGCTGAGTAAGTAATTAGGGTAGGTAAAAAGGGGAAGAACAACAGGAAAAGCTGAAGGTGCATAGGGAGAGTAAAAGAAGCTTAGAGCTGCCTTTAGATAAAGAGACAGTATAAGATCTAGTGTAGTACAAGGGAACGTATTTTTCATGTTAATATTTTTTTCCTTTGTGTTTGATAGCTTAATCTTTTCTTCAACGTTACCAAGGTGTTTGCAAGTTATAGAAAGGCAACATAAACGTCTCAACGTCTGGCACTCACAGTAGCATTGGCTTAATTATTTTGCTGAGCAAAACGCAAGTACTGAACTACATGAGCTGTGGTCAGATTAGATCATTCCTTCTTCCCCTCCTCCTTCCCTTGTGTGGAATATTGAATTCCATTCTGTTTACTGGGGTAGGTAAAAATGACAGCAAGCAAAATACAGTTTCCAGAAACGACAGTGGTAATCTTGAGACAAATAGCAGGACAGATGGATTTCTTTTCAGCTTCAAATTCTGCATTAAGCTTATTTTTTTTAAATTTTTTTTAGACTTGCAACCAGTTACTTACTCGGAGCCTGCATTTTGGTGTTCAATAGCATATTATGAATTGAATCAAAGAGTGGGAGAAACGTTCCACGCATCGCAGCCTTCCCTGACTGTAGATGGCTTTACAGATCCATCAAATTCAGAACGATTTTGTCTAGGTCTACTTTCTAATGTAAACAGAAATGCTACAGTGGAAATGACAAGGCGACACATAGGTAAAAATCTCTGATCTTTTAACTATTTAATTTAATTTTAGCCGTTAAATTATCTGGAATGATCCAGGTAAGATGGGTAGATCTTTCACCCTTATGCAGCCAGCCATTGAACTTTTCTCTCTTGAGGTGTGCCAAGGAGAGCTTGCTAAGAGAAGTAGAAAGACAGAGATCACTGCTTCTGAAATCAGGGGGAAATGTAGCAGCTTCTGCTACCACAGCCAGCTGCAATTTGGAAGAGGTGTAGTGGTGACTGGAGCTGAAAGGACTGGAGCCTTTTCTCAATCAGTAGTACTGAAGTCGGTAGCAGCAGCTGTCAGGCTGAGCATGGAGAGGTGGAAGCCACTCAATGTATGGGATTTCTGTTGCTCATCTTGCTGTTCTCTGCCCTCTGGAAAAGACAAAGCACCAAAGCATCCTGAGGGGCAGGTTTTTGGCATTCAGGCTTCTTGTTGGACCACTCTGCCCTGGGTATTGTTTCTATTCAGTTGCTTATAATTTAAATTTAAGCTTTAATTACAAAATATTGACGCGTTGCTCAGTTGATTCTAATTTATAAAATGCAGAATAGACATTGATAGCACTTAAATTCTTTTCCAAAATTGGAAAAGCTGCCATTGAGGTAACATACTGTTTTGACACGATCAATATTTTCTTTGTAATGGTTAGTAAAGAATATTGTTTTCCACAATGTAGCATCTTGACTTTAAGTTCTTCATTAAACTATTTTTTCTTTTTTCTTTCTGGATTCTTTTCTTTAGCAACATTCATGATTTTTATTTGTTTTATTTTTAGTAAAAAAGTTTAACCTCTTTAGTTGAACCTTTTGACTCCTTTATGCCAAATCCTTGTCTAATAAAATTTTATATATGCAGAAACCCAGGCTATGCCTGTGCTGACTGATAAAAATGTTCAATGATGAGGAAAAGCAAAAATGTAAGGAGCTCTCTTTTTTGTAGAGCAGCTCACACTTTGTTTGAAAAATAGTTTTTCCCCTTTTTCTTTAAAAGTATCATCTTTAAATAAAGTAGTTTTCTTGGAGATCAGTTGTACATTACTTCTCATGTGTACTGGTTCAGATTTTTTCACTCAGAGAGAAAAAGATCACAATTTAAAAATGAATAGGATTTTTTATGGGTATTTGTAATAGGACTAAATGAAGTCCTGTTTTTGTCAAAATAGTACAGAGAAGGGCTGTGCCAGTGAGTTATGAAATAGTGTGGGTGCATGTAAGTGGAGAGTATTGAAGTGGTATACTTGTTTTCCTATTTTGCCATAGTGGCCTGTGTCACTTCACATACAACACTTAATATTAGCACAAGTTTTGTTGAACCTAATCTTTTTATTTCAATTGTGGTATTTCTTTAAGTGAAAAAGTTATTTGCTAATGAACACTGCTTCTTAACTTGGATTTAGTTATAAGCCATTATATGGCTATAAAATTTTATCTCACTCTTGACCAAAAAATATTCTGCTTCTCCTTCAAATATTGTATTTTTGTGGGAGAAAAATGCAAGTTAATTGTGTTTGGCTCCTGCTTACAGCTGTCAGCCCAGCAGTGCAATCCTCTAGATAACTGATTTCTGTTGTAAAGAAAAGCCCTGGCCTTCTCTGAAACAAAATAATCCCTTGTTTGTTAATCTGCTTGGGTCATGTCATATAACTAGAATTCCTTTGAATTTTGCTACAGGGAGAGGAGTGCGTCTCTATTACATTGGCGGAGAAGTTTTTGCTGAGTGCCTAAGCGATAGCGCGATTTTTGTTCAGAGCCCCAACTGTAATCAAAGATACGGGTGGCATCCTGCAACTGTGTGCAAAATTCCACCAGGTTAGTAGCCTACCAAAGGTCTTGCAAAAAAATATCCCGTGAATGTATTTACTGGATGACACTTGCTTTCTTTTTGATAGTTTCTTCATAGTTTTGGGATTCTGTTTAGAAAACGCAAGTATTCATTGGTTGTATGCTTTTGACTTTTTTTCTTTATAGGATGCAATCTAAAAATCTTTAATAACCAAGAATTTGCTGCTCTTCTGGCTCAATCTGTGAATCAGGGTTTTGAAGCAGTTTATCAGCTTACTAGAATGTGTACCATAAGAATGAGTTTTGTTAAAGGATGGGGAGCTGAATACAGGTAAGAAAAAAAAAAAAAACTTTGCTTTTAAATTTGGAGTTGACTTTTCTTCTTTTACTAATACACTGTTTCTGTCTGGCTTGAAAGCCATACATACAGGCTTCTTGCAACTACTGCAGATATGCTATCTGCAAGTTGAACCTATATTTTCCTTTTTTCCTCCTCAACTATGGAGCTCCTAAGCCATAAAGACCAGTAAACTGATTTTAGTGTTGCATTGAAGTCAGCTGTTGAGTAAGGAATGCCATCAAAGTTCAGTTTCCTCACTCAGTCCTGGAAGTTTCAGTTTGTGCTATGAGATCATTTGCTGTTTGTTAGATTCACAGTCATTTTGGTCTCTGTCCTGCTCTATATGGAATATAAGCAGTTATGTTGTGGTGAGGGATGCAGTTGATAGTACCTGATGGAAGGAATCAGAATCACTTGGAGTATGTTCTGCAGAATAAAACAGCTGGAGAACCCACGTTTAAGGGATGTCAAATGTTTTGGAACTTGTAGTGGAAGAAGCTTTGCAGGGGTAAGATGACTGTTTATGTAATAAAACTGGTAAAAATAGTGTTTTGAGTGGAAAAAAATGATCTTTTATCTGCTTTTTTTGAATAGATTCCAATTGTATTCTCTTAGCACAAACTAAGAGCTATAGTTGAGGACAGTTACTGTTTTCAACGTAGTATAGGAGTTTGAGAAGAAAAAGAATGGACTTCTAACTGAGTAGTACTAAAGATATCATTTTTGAGAGCTAGAGATGTGGTTTTAAATAAATCCCTTAAAACTGTCTAGAAATTGTCCACTGAAAGAATGAAGTCTAACATATCAATACCCTATTGCAATACAGAATCATAGAATGGTTTGGGTTGGAAGGGACCCTAAAGATCATAGAGTTACCTCAGTTGGAAGGGACCCAAAAGGATCATTGAGTCCAACTCCTATCCCTACATAGAACACCGCCAGCGTTCACATCATGTGACTGAGGGCATTGTCCAAATGCTTCTTGAATGCTAGCAGACTAGGTGCCATGACTACTTCTCTGGGAAGCCTGTTTCAGTGCTCCGCCAATGGTGGGTGAAGAACCTCTTCCTAATATCTAATCTAAACCGCCCCAGCCCATCTTCATGCCATTACCTCTAGTCCTATCATAGGTTGCAAGAGGGAAGAGATCAGCACCTGTTTCACCTCCTTCCCTTGTGAGAAAGCAGTAAACAGCTATGAGATCCCCTCTCAGTCTCCTCCAGGCTGAACAGACTTTCCCTCTAAACCCTTCACCAGCTTTGTGGTCTCCTCTGGACACTCTCCAGTAGTTTGATGTCCTTTTTATAGTGTGGTGCCCAAAACTGCACCCAGTACTCGAGGTGGGGCTGCACCAGTGCAGAGTAGAGCGGTACAATCCCCTCCCTTGACCGGCTGGCAGTGCCATGCTTGATGCACCCCAGGACACGTTTGGTCCTCTTGGCTGCCAGGGCACACTGTTGGCTCATATTCAACTTGCCATCGACCAGAACCCCCAGGTCCCTCTCCGCAGGGCTGCTCTCCAGCCTCTCACACCCCAGTCTGTACGTGTATCCAGGGTTGCCGTGTCCCAGGTGCAGAACCCAGCACTTGCCCTTGTTAAATTTCATGCTGTTGGTGATTGTCCAGCTCTCCAATCTGTCCAGATCCCTCTGCAGGGCCTTTTTGCCCCCAAGAGTTTCAACAGCTCCCCCCACTTTCATGTCATCGGCAAACTTGATTAATAAATCTTCAAGTCCTGCATCCATGTCACTTATGAATATATTGACGAGCACTGGCCTCAGGATGAATCCCTGTGGGTCCCCACTAGTGTCTGGTCACCAGCCTAATGTAACCCCATTCACTATGACTCTTTGAGCCTGACCCATCAGGGTACACAACAAAAAGATCTAGTTCACGTTTAAAGAACTGTTGTATTTGGCTCAAAAATAGTATGTATATGCATAATTAGATACAACATTCAAATTTGAACAGAAGAAAGGCTTAATTGGTCAGACTATACGGAGACAACTTGAAGTGAATGGAGTGTAAGTGCTGGTTTAAAACAGTGGGGAGGCTTTTGGTAAAGCTGTTTCTAAGGAGGGAGAATGTAACAATAAGTAACAATCTTAGTAATTGTTATGGTAGTGGTTGCAAATTTTTATCTATGTAGTAGTATATATGGAAACATATTTGATCATATGAATGAGAACTTTATGGCAACCAAAGCTGCTTTCTGACTTTCCTTTTCTTCTTTATTTTCTAGACGGCAGACAGTAACAAGCACTCCTTGCTGGATTGAACTTCATCTGAATGGACCTCTGCAATGGTTGGACAAAGTATTGACTCAGATGGGCTCCCCTTCAGTACGCTGCTCCAGCATGTCATAAAACTCCTTCCTCCATTTCCAGTGGGCTAAAAAGTTTACTAAATGTTGCTAATATGTTGCCTAAAAAGTCTAGTCAACAGACTTAATACAACAGCTTGTCTGTCATAGTATTTGTGTGGTCCTCATGAACTGTTTACTATCCAAAAAGGTGGTTGTTTTTTTTCAAAGGAAAAAAAAAAAGAGAAAAAGAAAAAAAGTACTTGAGGTCTCATCAGTTAAAGCACCTTGTGGATTCTGTTTCCTATACTGATACTAGATGAAAATTTAGTGTATAGAAATGCCTTCTTCAGAAAGAAGGGACAGTTCTAAAGACTTAGTGGTGGGTTTATTTGGTATATAATTGAGTGTCCTGCACAGGGTAATGTATTGTGATCTCAAATACCATGGTATTGTGCTGTTCTACATTTTAGTTCCCGTAAGTAGTTGTTTGGTTTTTTGATTGAGGCAAATCTCATGAAAATTCCAAGACTATTCCTTTATTCTTCTGAATTCTTTTTTATATAAGCAGGTTTTTGAGTTAACCTAAACATAAAAAGCAGACTTTTCTTGTAAAAAAGCTTTTTTGCTGCTTCCTTAAAGAAAAAGAAAATCCCTCCACTGGAAGGGAAAGAAATGTATTGAGATTCATCTGTGAAATCTTAAGACACTTTATATGATTAATGGGGCCTAAAATGAACTTGTATTATAAATTCCAAGTATCCATCACATTAGGAGTCAGCTTTTCCCTACTCATCTGAGTTGATGCATCTGTTGCCAGCAGTATTGCTGGCACTGATGTAATTTGGGACTTTTTGTACCTTGAATCACTGAAATAGATGTTTTTTTCTCACGGAATGAGAATTTACCTTAGCATTGGATACTGGATTAAATACACCAGATAATCAACTTACCTTATATCTGTGTTTTTCATTAAACAGATGTCACTAAAAATCACGGGGTTTAGTTTTTGCAGCCGAATACCTTGAAAGATTCTTTCCCAGGATAAACTAAGCTCTTTCGTATATGTTTTAAATAGATGCAGCTTCTTAACATATTTCAGTAACAGAATTTAAATTCCTGATCTGAGTGGCTTTGTATAGCTTACCAGATCATACATATTGATTATGTCATAATGGCCTTGTTATTAAAAGTAGTTGCTTCTGCAAAACCTCTATGATAGTGGTTGCTGAGGTATGACCAGTGAAGGAGGACTGCTAGGTTCTTCGTGACAGTGCATGTTATTGTGAACCCTTGGACACTACAGCTGCACCGTATTAAAAATATTCTGAAATATATTCTACTAATACGTCTCGGTTGAGAAGGGTTGGGAAACTGTATAGAAGGGTTATTCTGACTCAAAAAATATACATCTTACAATCTTGTGATCTGTCATTTTTTTGTTATTGTGGCAGTAGTAGGATTGCCTTTGTTTTTTCCCCCACTGTTTCATCCATTACACTAGTACTGTACTTTGTAAGTACAGCTAGTCATGACTTAGCTTTGAGAACAAAAATGTGGCCAGTGTTACAGCTTTTAATAAATTGACTGAATTGATGGTAGTGATGGATATTTTTATGCCATGACTAGGACATAGAAGCAATACCAAAAATCGAGCCTTGAAAAGTGGGCCAGACATCTTAAAAAAAAAAGGTAAAGCATTTACCAGTTTGTGCTAGTTTTGCCAGTAGACTCATGTATTGGTAGAACTTGTGAACCTAAGGAATAAGTTTCATGCGTGTTGCATTTGCCATACACTAATAAAAGTTTTAATTCCTATGATGGTTGTTTTTTATTAATTGCTGTATATATTTTCTGTTAAAGGTTAGGAATCATTCTAACCCACCCAAATAAATGACACAAGTGTCCTGCGTGTTGTGGCTGGAAAGGTATAGTGAAGATGTTAAAATTGCTACTTATGCAGCTATTGTGGAGGTTCTGGATCTGTGTGTGTTTAATGATACAGGCTTCTTCTCAAGATTGTTTATCAAAGCGATTGCTTTTTTTCTACCGCAATCAAATTACATCCTACTAGCTCAGATGCTTACTTTCACCCTTTCACCTGTGAAACAGATAGATAAGAGTAACTTGTCTGGGTGAAAGACTCCATTGCATTTATGAGCAAGTTGCAACTTGAATTAGTTGGGTGACTTAATTCTGTAGTCTCCCTGCTGCAGATTTCTGTATGTGTTCTTTCAGTTATGGTAATATTACTTGCTTTGCCTTGAACATTGTCATAACCTTGACTCTACCCTTTTTTGGTGCATACTTCCAAGTAGTGTACAAGGACATTGCAGACATCTGTGGACCTGTGGTGCTGCCTGTGTGCAAGGCCATCTCAGTCTGTGTAGAAGTCAATTTTTTTGACTTAGTACCGCTAAAATATTCTCTCCTGTGGTTACTGTTTCAGCCATAGCTTAGTGGAACAAGGGAACTTATTTGCATTTGAAATGTTTGCTTGCCTGTATTTCATTTAAATGCCTTTGGCAGTTCTTGAGTAACTTTAACCTACTCACTGTTTCTTAATCAAATGCATTTCTGACTTATTCCTCTGCTGTTCTGGTCTTCTTCAAAATCTGACTAGTGCCTGCTTCAAGCATCTTAATGTGGAATGCCTGTGGTATGTAAGGAATGTAACTTCACCCATCTTATGTCAAAGTACTGGTGTTCAAATTACGAATGAAAAGTGAATTATTTTTAAATGAAGCTGTTCTGTTAAATAAAATACTTACAAGCAGGGAGTACTCAACTGCAGATATTTTAAGTATAGGTAGCCATCTGCTTATCTGTATCCTGAAGCTGGAAAAACTCTGTATGTAACTGTTGTCTTAGATTGGACTGTGGTACCATGTACCTGGGTTCTGATCTCTCTTGTCACTTAGCCTTGTCTGAGCTTGATTTTCATAGTACTGCCAAAGCCAAGTAATCAAAATTCCAGGTAGTTGATATGAACACCCGAAACACCCGAGCCCCAAATTTATTTTTTCTTGGATGCACTGAGATGACATTTCAGAACCTTCCACCCTCCAAAAAAAAAAACAAACAATTTCATGTCATGTGGAAGTTCTTCCAGGGCTGGGGCTTCAAGAACAATATCAAATGCATGGAGTCTTGCACCTTTAAACTGTAAGAACTGATAGAAGACCAATCACCTCTGTGTATTTCCTCCTTCCTTTGTGCATATTTCCTATCTAGGTGGGTAAGCTCTTTGCAACAGGAATTCTCTGCTGTTACTTTGTCTTGCACGGAGTCTTTTGGCTTCTAGGTGCTATTAAACAAATCTAGAACATGGTGAGAGCTGTGGTGTTTTTCTTATTCAGGACATTGTGCTTAATCTGAACTTGCCCTCCTTGAGACTGGTTGCAGGCAAACAGTGTAAATAGTTTAACTTCAGACACCCTGTATAAACTTCAGGGAGAGGTAAATTCTGAATCTGAGGCTCTGAATTGCTCTCTGGTAGAGAACCCAGGCTGTTGATTGAAATCCCTGATAGAAATGCATAAAGTGAGTATGAATATCTGCCTTAAAGTTATTGGGTGCTATCAAAATAATCAACTTGGATGTTTAGGAATAATAGCTTTAAACTAGTTAGTAAAACTAGAAATCACACCTACTGTATTTCAGTAAGTGTTCTGGTTTGAGCTAAAGTAGAATCAGTTTTCAAACTTCAGCTGAGTCTCGTCTAAGTAATTTCTTTTTCTGAAAGTTAACTGCATGTTTTTCAGACAGTGACAACAGGGCACTGGCATACAGAAAGGCCTTTGCTTGTACTTATTCCTATGGAAACCAAGGCCATCCTGGAGCTGGTGGATGCTATAAGTCAGAGAGGAGAAAAAGGCTGCATGTGCAGGGAGGGGTGGACAGGACAGGTGACCCCAAACTGACCAACAAAGTATTCCATCCCATATATGTCCTACTCGGTATAAATTTGAGAGATCACGAGGGTCTCACTCTCTTCTTTGGCTGACATCCAGCGAGGACCTCATCTGTCTGTTTGCCCCTGATCCTGGATCTGTGCATTCCTGAATCCACTTCCTGAGCCCAGCTCCCTCCTAGCCTCGGACCTTTCCCTCGTGTCTGCTCTGCAGCATTTGTGGTGACGTACAGTCATTGAGGGGTGGGGGTGTGATTTCATATATTTGTATATATATTTTATTCTTATTATTTTCTTTATTATTATGAATATTATTATTTCATTTAAGCTGTTTTAGTTTAGTCTCCAACCTGCAAGTCTTCTCTCATTTCCCTTTTCCTGGGAGAGTGAAAAAGGAATTGGGAGCCCAACTGTTCAGTTTTAGCTGCTGAAATTGGAAAGTCTATTAAGAAAATATTAATTAAATATGCATTTTCCTGACCACTTAAGATTGGATAGTAAATAACTATCATATACTGTGTTAAAAAAAGCCATTTATAAATAGTCTTCAGTCATGTTGGTCCTCTTTTCAATGTCTCTCCTGTAAAAATTCCTCTAAGTAAGGTTGCTGTTTCTTCTCTTGGGAAAGCACAGTTTGTGGAGTAAATTTCTAGTACTAGATTGTCACAGCTATGAAAACTAGAATCAAGGCTTCGAAGCTGAGAACAGTCTTTGATGCTACGTTAGCTGTTGTTTCGTTAACTGTAATCAGGATTAAATCTAGTTAGTTGGCAGAAGAAAAATGAATGACAAATAATGGATATGTAAAGATGTCAGACCTTGATGCTCTTGATCCTTTTCCCCTGTGTAGAAGATGGTAGTCTGAATGGATTCAGTAAAGCCTAAGTGCTTGTTCTGTTCCATTTGGAATAGGACACAAAGTGGCAATGGACATATGTGCTCCATCCTTACTGATTTTTTTTCTTTTAATTTGCAGCAGTGAAAATTGAAATAAAGCTTCTGTCACTCTTGTTTTTTCTGTGTTAACAACATCTACCTATTTGCTTATTTAAAGCTGTTGATAGCTATCATAAAAAATTTGGATTCCTCATGAATTATAGTTTGAGCAATGTGTACCCAAGGCTGCAAATTCCATTTGATTTTAAAAACTCATCTTTGCTTTAAAGTCTAACTTACTTGCCTTGAAGTAAAATTCCAAGAATTTCTTGTGGCACCAAGCATAGAAAACTGTTAAACATAGGTTTCTAGCAATTGCGGTTTATCTTTAGGTAAAGGGGTAAGTACTGTCCATCAGTCCTTACTTAATCTTTGAAAGGAGTTGCTTAGGCAGTTGGTCACCTTTGGTCCAGGAGAAACAAGACAGGGAGGCTGGAGCCTCAAGCATACAGATAAGGAAGCTGGATTATAGAGGCAGGTCAAACTGTAGAGTTGTACTCTGGATCAGGGAATTGCAGACTCACAAGGGTTAACTGTCATGCTCCAAACTCTTCAGAGATACGAAACAGTTGGACAGGGAATAGTATACAGGTAAGCTTAGGTTGTCTAGATTCATGAATTACTTTGAAGTAAAACTAATGCATAATAAGTTTAGAAATACTTCAGCAGTCCTGTATCTTCTGTTTGTATTGCATGTCCTTGAAGAGTTGATCTGTAGTATTCACAGAGTGAAGCTAAGAAAAAAACATGCTTAAGCTGTTGATATTTGGATGGGGGTTATTCAGCATGTGCTGAGTGTTTTTGTAGTTTTATTTTTTTCCTATTGAATCACTGATGGAACCTGTGGTTAAAAAAAGAAAATCTCAGGCAGAAGAGGCAGGTTTCTTGGGAAAGGAGCAAGATTTGATCCTACTGAAGCTCTGAGAAGAGTAAAATTTATTTTGCCACGAAACAATGCCAGGCAGTGCTTAAATTGGTGAGCAGATGGAAATGTGAGTAACACCAGGTGGAGGACTGTACTATCGGAGGGGATATTAGGTCAGGTATAAGTCCTAGTGAAATTTCTTATGGACCTGAGTCAAGTGCATCTGTACTGTGCTTCTTCACATGCTTGATTCCAAAGCTATCAAAGGCAGATGAAGCTTGGGCTTGTCTCTGCTGCCACTGTAGATGGACAAGAGCTCATTAGGGTCCACTTGAAGGTTGAATAAAAGTTCACTATCCAGACTGCTGTCTAAGGTGGAGAAAGTACTTAATTAGTTGCCTTGTATTTTTGTAAGCAGTCTGCTGAATGGCAAAGAGCATTGACTTTGGTAGAGGAGGACCTGAAAAAAATAGATTTGTAGTGGGGAACAAATGAAATTGTCTTATCATGAGGACTGTCATGCATCTGAGGAGCTAAGCAGTCTCAGAAGTATGGGAGGACTGTCGAGCACTGAGGCAGGCTGTGGGTTGGGAAGGACTAGGGTTGCTCTGGACAGCATCCACCTTCCAGGCTAGACATACCTAACAGGAAGGATCCTGGTTTGCAGAAGAGGTGCATAAAACCCACAGCTGTTAGCAACGCTGATGTTATTACTGATGTGAGGGAAAGTATCTTCATAATGTAATCAGACTTTGAGGTTTGTGTAGTGTATGAAATTTAAAATGGGCAAAGAGCCAGGGCTGAGATATACTGAGGTTTAGTAGAACAGGAAAAGTGGGGCTGAAAAAAAATGAGTGGCTGATGCTCAGCTTCAGCAGTGAGATGCAGTCACAAAAGCATCCTTACCAGTTATCTGAATGTTCTTGATATGTATCTGCTAGTTAAAGATCATAAAACTGTTTTTACTTCGGTTAATGAAAATTGGCTGAGGGGAGCACAAATCTAGTTTTGTATCTCTATTACTGTCAAAGCTCAGGCTCAACATAGTCCCTTGAGGAGCAACTTGTGTTCAAGACTGAAGAACTGACACAACTTGTTCTGCAGCCTGGCACTGGATGGAAGAGTCTGTTACCTGATCACAAGGAGAAGCAAATAAAATAAATACTAATAAAAAGCCCACAATCTTTGTGGAAAGAGGTTTGCTGTAGTATCTAAATAAATTTTGATTCTGGAGAAAAGAATTTTGCTTTTTCTTTAATGAGAATACTTGGACAAACAGTATAGCAAAGATGTCCTGTCTCTAGTGAAAACACTTGAAAACAGGCCAGCCATAACTTGAATTATTAATTTTTGTGTGATGTAAGAAATGAACTTGGTGTATCTGGGAAGGCAGTTCTGATCTTGGTACCATCCCGAGGGCACCAGCTAAAGCTCAGTAGGGAGACTAACAGGAGGCCTTGCTGCTGCTGTAGTAATACCATAATGGCTATAATTTCTGTGTTCAACTGTCAGTAGAGCTGTGGCCAGTTTACATGAGCAGACACTATTTAGAGTCAAAACCTTTGACCATCATCTTTGTTAGGGAACTGAAAGGTGACTGTAAAGTTGTGGGGATCTGTTTGTACCCAGTGCTTCCCCTAGACATTCTTTGAGAGCAGAGGCACTTAAATGAGCAGAAAGAATGATTTATCATGATACTGGGAGAATGATCAGGATTTTGGGAAATCGAATCTCTGAGGGTAAGCAAAGATGCTTCTCCTGCCTTCCCCCCAACCCGGGTTTCTGGTGCTGTCAAAAGATCTGGGTATGTTTAGAAGAACTAATGTGCTGTTAATTAGCACTGTGGTAAGTAGCCCTAGCCATGCTAATTGCTAACATTAGAACTGTTATGTCAAGCTGGGTGGCTATCAAAATAGACAGGTGGCAATGGATTAACTGACTTTTTGACTGCGGTTCAGATGCTGGTTTGAGGAGCTCCAGTCTGCTTGCAGAGGCTGCTGGTAGGCTAAATTTGCTAGGATGCTATCAAAACCCAACTTTAATCAGCTAGGTATTGAAATGCACTTGTATTTCTTTACTATTAGGCCCAATCGTTGAAAGAAGTATAGTTAAGAGAACATGTAGCTGGATTAAAATGAGGGGGGAGCAGGGAAGAACTAGTGATAGATTTGAATTATTCAAATCGTATTAT
The DNA here is from genome assembly GCA_033556795.1 of Tapera naevia. Classification (NCBI taxonomy): domain Eukaryota; kingdom Metazoa; phylum Chordata; class Aves; order Cuculiformes; family Neomorphidae; genus Tapera; species Tapera naevia. Next base: position 384,652 of record JAUMJJ010000208.1, on the reverse strand, counting down.
TGTGAGCATGGAGTTTGTTAGAGCATCTTGTGATTCCCTAGCAAGACAACTTTGACTTCCTATGGGCAAGATATCCACTATGCTAAATTTGATTCTGCAGTTGGCATCCCAGCCAACCATCATGGTCAGATGGTGTCTATTGCTCTTGGGCTCATGGTCTTTCTTCTTCACATGAAGTTTCATATATAACAGGGGCGTCAAACTCGCAGCTTCTGCCATTCTCCTGCTCCTGCAGCATAACGTGTCACATGCTGCACATGTGACAAGCACTGGCAGGAGCGTAGGGGCAAGGAGCTCAGCGCTGCTGCTGGGTAGAAACAAGGTGCCGGGGCCAGATAAAACAAGGTAGAGGGCTGGATTTGGCCTGTGGGCTGTGAGTTTGACACCCCTGATATATAAGCTTTGCTTCAGGTGTTTCCAGATGGCACTGCACTCTTTACTCTCATGCCAGACTTTCCAACAATCCATTTGGTTACAATTCATGCTGTGGTAAAACTTGTTTGATGGTTGGGAACAAAAGCCTGTCTTTCCCCAGGTTAGTGTTGCAAACACTTTCTTGTTCTGATTGAAGTAGCTCATACAGGCAACTTCAGTAGTCTTGGTATAGCCCTAATAGATACAGAAATTTCACATTCATGCCCTAAAGCTTTGGGCTATTTTAAAAGGCATTCATGTGAAGTTTTCTGGTCTCTCAACCACTGTTTGCTATATCAAAAAGATTATCTTTTCCTCTGTCAGCCCATCCTGATTTCCCTGAGGGTTTGGTGAAAAGGTAATGAGATTTGCGTGTATCAGTAGCTCCCCTTCTGCTTGTCCTTAAGCACTCCAGGAGATTAATTGAATGGAGTTTTGCTTTCTCTCCCCCCCCAGGTAGGAGATCTATTTTGAAATTATTTCAAGGGCATGTGATGTGGGGTTAGCCCAATGTAAATAAACCCAGTCTGCTTATTTCCCATGTGACCAGGAAACCTTGATGCTTCTGCTTTTGAGTAGGTTCGTGCTCAGATTGCATGGCTGAACTCTCCTGGAGTTGGTCTCCTGAGCTTCGCTATTTCTCTGTGAAGCTCTGAGTAAGACAGGATGATTTTCTGATTCTAGTCACTGAAACAGGTTGGAGGCAGTCTTAATATCACAGTCTGGTAAAGACTGTTGAGGTCACTGAAATCCATCTGGGATATTCCCTGAACTCCTGAGACAGAGATTTGCTCGCTATAATTAATCCTGACTCTAAAATGCTGCTCCTCACAGCTGGGATGCCCTGCAGGTGGTCTTCCTTGCCAACTCCTCTTTCCTTGTGTAAGAGTCGATCCAAAGAACAGTATTTGTCTCAACACCGCCATCAGAAACTTGGAGAGATACCAAGAACTTTACACTCTGATGGAAAGAACAGCGTGGTACAGGTAGTACTGTGCTGATACCTGGGGCTGCTGTATAGCTGCTGTCCAGAAAATGGATTTCACCTGCTACCTCAGCCAAACTTGCCCCATCTCCTCCCTTTTACTAAGGCCAACGAAGAGGAGCATGCGCAGAGGGTCACGAGGAAGATGATGTGAGGAAGTAAAAGACCCCTGAACGTGAGGTGGTGCAGGTGCAGACCAGTTTTGGCAAGTGAAGCGGGAACTTTTGGGGCCTGTGCAGTTAAGTCTGGATTGTGAAATGAAGGTGGAGATTGACCACAATCCAGGGGGGAGAGGAGGTGTGAGGTCTTGTTGCTTAGCATAAAGGATGGCTCCTAACTGAACCTCGTTGAGATCTCCCCACCAAAGGATCACGGGTCATGACGGAGGACCGGCAGGACGCTGTTCGGGACCTGGGACCATAGGGACGCCTTTGGACCTGTGGTGGTAGCTATAATCCTCATTCTTCCCTTTCCCTTTTCTCCACTTTCTCTATTGTATGCTGCTTTATGGGCAAAAATAATAAAGTTACACTGTTTGATTGAATTATAACCCCTTGGCACTTTGGTTGCCTTAATTTTGCGCTTCGAGATTAATAGTAAACTCTCTATTACAGCTTCTAACTTTTTGGGGATACTTGGTGGAGCCAGCAGCCTGAGATTCCCCTTTGTCTCTTTTAAGATGCATTTTGTCTGTCTGCCTGCTTGTGGGTTGGGCATCTGTTTCCTTCATCTGCTTTCTTAGTCTGCGGTGGGAGGATGGAGGAAACCTGACTCCTCATGGCTGACACAGCTCTCAAGGGAAGTGCATTCCTTCAGAGTCTACTCACATTTTTCTTTAAGACTATGTGTAATTCAGGGAAGAGAATGATCTTGTTTCCTTCCCTGAGCTTCACACATCTAGGCTCACCAAAGATGTTCCTGTGAAGGATGAGCCATCTCAAAGGGTGTCGTCAGTAACCCAACTGAAGTGCATGTACACAAACGCACGCAGTATGGGGAACAAACAGGAGGAGCTGGAAGTCCTGGTCCAGCGGGAGAGCTATGATATAGTTGCTATCACGGAAACGTGGTGGAACGACTGTCATAACTGGAGTGCTGCCATGGAAGGCTACAGGCTCTTCAGGAGAGACAGGCGTGAGAAGAGGGGTGGAGGGGTGGCCCTCTACACTAGGGAAACCCTGGATGCTGTTGAAGTCGAGATCGGTGATGACCAGGTTGAGTGTCTATGGGTAAGAGTCAGAGGGGCAGTCAGGTCGGACCTCCTGGTTGGAGTGTGCTACAGACCGCCCGACCAGGAGGAGGATTTGGATCTTCTGTTGTTTAAACAGCTGGAGGCTGCCTCTAGATCGGCTGCCCTTGTTCTTTTAGGAGACTTTAACCTTCCAGATATCTGCTGGAAACTTAACACTGCTGAGAGGAGGCAGTCCAGAAGGTTCTTGGAGTGTATTGAGGACTGTTTTCTGTCACAGCTGGTGAGTGAGCCCACCAGGGGTGAGGCTCTGCTTGACCTGCTGTTTACAAACAAAGAAGGGCTGGTGAGTGATGTTGTTGTTGGAGGCTGTCTGGGGTGTAGTGATCATGAGATAATTGAGTTCTCTGTAAACAATGTAACAAGAAAAGCCAGGAACAGAACATCGATGCTGGACATTCGGTGGGCAGATTTTGGATTATTTAAGGAACTGGTCAGGAAAGTACCCTGGGAAATAGCTCTTAGTGGCAAGGGGGTCCAGGAAGGCTGGATGCACTTCAAGAATGAAATCTTGAAGGCGCAGGAGCGGGCTGTCCCCGTGTGTTGTAAGAAGAGTCGTAGGGGCAGACGGCCGGCCTGGATGAGCAGGGAACTTCTGAAGGAACTAAGTAAGAAAAAGAGGATGTATCGTCGATGGAAAGAAGGGGATGTAAGCCACATCATGTTCAAAGATGTTGTTAAGTCGTGTAGGAGGAAAATCAGGGAAGCTCACTGGCTCACTCCTGGCTCACTGGAGAGGTCCCAGAAGACTGGAAGTTGGCCAATGGGACGCCCATCCACAAGAAGGGCCGTAAGGATGATCCAGGTAATTACAGACCTGTCAGCCTGACCTCGGTCCCAGGTAAAATCATGGAGCAGATAATCCTGGGTGCAATCATACGGCACCTGCAGAATGACCAAAAGATCAGGCCCAGCCAGCATGGATTTAGGAGGGGTAGGTCCTGCCTGACCAACCTGATCTCCTTTTATGACCATGTGACTCACCTGGTGGATGAGAGGAAGGCTGTGGATGTGGTATACCTGGACTTCAGCAAGGCCTTTGACACTGTCTCCCACAGTAGACTCCTAGGGAAGCTGGCAGCCCGTGGCTTAGATGGGAACACTCTGTGCTGGGTTAGGAATTGGCTGGATGGCCGAGCCCAAAGAGTGGTGGTCAATGGTGTCTCATCCAGTTGGCGGCCGGTCACCAGTGGTGTCCCCCAGGGATCGGTGTTGGGTCCCATCCTGTTTAATATCTTTATTGATGATCTGCATGAGGGGATTGAGTCCATCATCAGCAAGTTTGCAGATGATACCAAGCTGGGAGGAAGGGTTGATCTGTTAGAGGGTAGGATGGCCCTACAGAGGGACCTGGACAGACTGGAGAGTTGGGCTGATTCTAATGGGATGATGTTTAATGAGTCCAAATGTCGGGTACTTCATTTTGGACACAACAATCCCATGCAGAGCTACAGACTGGGGACAGAGTGGCTGGAGAGTAGTCAGGCAGAAAAGGACCTGGGAGTGCTGGTTGACAGGAAGCTCAACATGAGCCAGCAGTGTGCCCAGGTGGCCAAGAAGACCAATGGCATTCTGGCCTGCATCAGGAATAGTGTAGTGAGCAGGACTAGAGAAGTTATCGTCCCCCTGTACTCGGCACTGGTCAGGCCTCATCTTGAATACTGTGTACAGTTCTGGGCCCCCCAGTTTGGGAAAGATGTCAGGATGCTGGAGTGTGTCCAGAGGTGGGCAACAAAGATGGTGAGGGGGCTGGAGTACAAGCCCTACAAGGAGCGACTGAGGGAGTTAGGACTGTTTAGTCTAGAGAAGAGGAGGCTCAGGGGAGACCTCATTGCTCTCTACAACTACCTAAAAGGAGGTTGTAGTCAGGCAGGGGTTGGTCTCTTCTCTCAGGTGACCAGTGGCAGAACTAGAGGGCATGGACTCCAACTTCGTCAGGGAAAGTTTAGGCTTGATGTTAGGAAAAAGTTCTTCACTGAAAGGGTGATTGGCCATTGGAATGCGCTGCCCAGGGAGGGGGTGGAGTCACCGCCCCTGGAGGTGTTTAAGGGGAGACTGGATGAGGCACTGAGTGCCATGGTTTAGATGATGGTTGGTGTTAGTGTTGGTGTTAGTGTTGGGTTATAGGTTGGACTTGATGATCTCAGAGGTCCTTTCCAACCTTATGATACTGTGTGATGTTGTGTGTGATCCAAGGCTCTCTTTTTCACATCTATCATATCAGGAAGGTTCTCGCATTTGTAGGTCTTTCTGGTGAGTCATTGATAACTGTTGCTATAAGGTAAGAATTTGGCAATTCCAAACAAAGGCAAGGAGGGTGTGTTGAGGCTTGCTGCCGTATTGCTGAGGTGCCTCAAATGCCAGGCTCAGATGCCAGGTCCTCTTGTTCAAGTTGAAGGAACCAAGATGCTACTTCATGAATCATGGGTCATCTTCCATATCTTCTCAAGCAGCATCCCATCTCTGAAACCCTGGGGGCAGGTGCAATGTAGGGCTGAGCAACTTCATGATTGTGGTTGGTGTGGAGGACTGACCCTCTGCCCTTTGAATTAACAGTGTAGGGAAATGGCTGGTATTAGGTGGGGATCTTAGTGTGGGTGGGTGAAACAACTGTATGTAGGGAAAGCATGTGTTGGCTAGCCTCTTCCCACCCACTTGCACAGTCTTCTGGAGTTATATTTCTGTATGAGAGAAGAAAATGAAAGAGGTATGATAAACCTTCACCCATCCATGCGCTGAGTTGTGGGTAGCTCTGGTGCTGATCCAGGCTCTGCAGATGTCACCACACCATTTTCATGTCTCCAGAGCTGCACTGGGACTGTTGCAAGGAGACACAGAGCTTACAATGCAAACTCTGTGTACAGTCCATTAATAAATCTATAAAATATTGCAAAGCACATAATTTTTCTCACATAATGACATGAGGCAATTCAGCTAAACAGTAAGAGAGGGGAAAAGGAAATATTTTGTGAAAATGCTTTCAAATTACAAAGTACTAAAGGCTACCACACATACTAAGAATATATGGAAATGATGCACACCAAAAAACCCTCTGTAAAAGGGATCTGGGTCATGTTTGGTTATTTTATTATGATTACAGCCAACTGTTCTTAGTATTTAAATCACATTTAATGGGGAGGGGGAAAGAAATGTGGTAGCCCCAGGCCATGAAAATTCAGATTTTATTTTATTTTTAAAGAAAGAAAGCACACAGCAAAACTTGAAATGAAAAAGCTAATGAAACTCATATCTTGCAGAACATTTATACCGAAACTTTATAAATATGAAAGGAAATATTCCCAAGTAAGCTAATACTCAGTGAAAGAGAGGACTTTGTCATCTACTCTGGTAGGGTTTGAACCATGCTGTATTTCAGTCGGTCCGGAAGATAATGAGATATTTATGTCAAATGATATTTTTCATATGTATCGCTTAAAGCAATTCATTTCAGGCATTCAGACATTGAAAGGCCAGTTTCTTAGGTGCTACAGCAATTTTATTTTATTCTAGGCATAAGGATCTGGCCTCCAAAATTTCCAGTTTGTGGGTTTTTTGTTTTGTTTTGTTCTTGTTTGGTTGGGTTTTTTTGCACAGGTAAAAACAGCCACGATAGCCACGGCTTTCATTGCAAGTGGAAGGGTAAATACGTAAAAAAAAAAAAAAATGCACGGGCATTATTGGTGTAATGTTATAGATGGGAGAAGTCATCAAGCATCGGCTAAATGTTAGTTAAGAGAAGCAATTTTTACAATTCTTGTCAACTGAGACAAAGTTATGTCTAAGCTCCCCGTGGCCTTGACAAGCTGTAACAGCTCACAGAGAGACGTATGTGTGGCAGAGCACATCAAAGCACCTCGACTCTGATGGCAGCGAAAGCAAATTAAAGGAACACGTTTGATCATAAACCTCCTGGAAAAAGTTGTTATATCAAAGCTGGCAGGATAATCAGCATAATTACATAATAACAAATGAAAAGGATATAATCTTAAAGGATATTGTATTATGGGAGCTTGGCTTCAACTGGTAATGCATGTTGAATGACAGACTAATAGACTGCTCCAGGGAATGGAGCAGTAAAATCTAGAGAGACTGGAAGGAACAACAAAGGCAGTTAACTCCTTTAGGGGCAGAGGAAAAATAGAAGCTGACAGAGGACTTTCAGGCCACAAGCACTTTGTATACCCAGAAAGTAGGAGCCAGTTTCTGTGGCTGCTTCTCTTTTTCTCTCTCCTGTTGCCTTTGGCATTCTCTGCTTGTGGCTCAGCAGATGCTGGTACTTCAAGAAGTGGGGCTGGCTCTTGGGGCTGGCTTTCCTACCTCCTCTTTCCACCAAGATGGGAAGAGATGTGCTTCATGACTAATAGAGGATCAAAATCTACTGGGAAAAATTGGTAGCCTTCTTCAATATCCTGATTTACTGCTTTGTATTCTTTCTACCTAACTTGAAAATGTCTCCTGTGGTTTTTCAGTTTGCACAACTGTGGAGAGACTTACTGAAACCTGGCTCATTGAACGCGGACATGAGCCTGACAAAAGCAAGCTGCTTAGGCCTTGAGTGGAAAAATACTGAGCTAAGTGAAAAAATACTGACCAGCAAGGTCAGTGGGCCCTTGTTGTGCAGTGAAGCTTAGGCAAGGGAGATAACAGGATGTCTCCCACGGGACCAGATGGATTTCTAAAACTACAGGAATGTATGTGACGCTTATGCAGTGATAAAGTCTGTAACCAATAAGGAGCTAAAGTTTTGTAATATGTATGAAGCTCATTAAACAAACTATTTAGGTAGAACTACTGCTAATAAAGACTGAGACTTGTTAATCAAACACCATATGCGTGTCGTTAAGTCTCCCGCCGTCTTCGACAAATGGTGACCCCCAACACACAACTATGCCTATGCTGTTGTCAGTCTAGACTCTCTCCTCCCATGGCCTTTTGAACCCACTCACCAGTTTAGGTCATGTTTAATGGAGGATGGTCAGTCTTGCAGGATCTTCTAGGGCCAACTAGAAGGAAGATCTACGCCAGTACCCTGCTCAAAGTGAGACTGATATTTCTCTTCTGTTTGGTCTGCCACTGGTGAACCAGTATCTACTGGACAGCCAGGGAATTAGTGTGCAGCCTGGCAAGTGTAGATGTGACTTGGTGGGAAAACTCTCCTTGGGAACTTCCTCAGTGATGGAAGGGGCTGAAATATAATGGGGGATCCAGGAATAAAGTGCCAGAGGTGGATGCTCAGAGGTGATGGGGAAGCAGCATGTGTAGCACTTGTATAGTGAAAAAAATTGACATTGTCGTTGCTAACTATTGTACAAAAATAAAGCATTGGCCTGGGTTATAGGTGAAACTTCACACCACACTGCATCAACACCAAACATCTTGGCAGCATCCTGGGTCTCAACAGGATCAGGTTGGTTGACTCTATCAAACTACCAAAGTTTTTCTGCACAAGCATGGTATCTGTCAAAATTTTAGTACTGAGAAATATCCCAGGCTGTTGGTGCTGCTGCTGTGGCATGGAAAACAATGTTTTATACCTTTTTAAATTAGCTACTGCTTTCCACGGGAAGTGCAAAACAATTCCAAAAATCTTTACAAATGTTGCTGTTTGAAGCAATTCTCAGAAGTCGTGTGGGAGGACACATTGTGAAGATGATGCATTTGTGGTATTAGGAAAGAGTAGTCCCTGGCTGTGGCAGCTTTTGGCTGCTAGATGATTATTTTGGCAAGCTGGCCAAGAAATTAAGATGTGCATTGCTTTTCTTTTTCTGCCAGCAACTTCACTTCCAGTGCATTCAGCACCAGAAGATCTTCAGAAGGCTGTGGTGCCCTGCTTGACATGAACCCTGAACAGTGTTGTCTTGGGCATCCATGCTGGAGGCTGCTGACACCTGAACAAGCGTGTTCAGGAAATCTCCTGGCCCTCAAGTCATGCCAAGGTGGGCACTAGTGCTAAATCCTGTCGCTGCTTAACATCTTGCCCCCTCCTGGGGTGAGATTTGCAAGGGAGATGCTGATGGCATGGTGAAGGGGAGCAATAAATAATGCCAGTCAACCAGATGGGGTTGGATCCAGACCACTGACTTAGAGACAAGACCCAACAATGTCAGGTCTTGCCAGCTCTCTGTGGTGTTCGAAATCAGCTTGTTCCTGAGAAGGGGTAAAATATCAGAGTTCTTTCTGTGTCTTCAGGCTCCCATGACTTCAGCTGCATGGCCAAAGGCCAGGGAATCTACTGCTCACGGCTGAGATGGTTTAAAACCAGGGAAAACACACTGGGATTTTGCAGCTTTAACCTGAATAAGATTAAACATCCACCTGATGGCAGCAAAGAATAGATAATGGGGAGAGTCTGGGCTGGGTGAGGGGTGGCCAGCCCTGCTGTCCATCCAGTGCCAAAGATGCACTGGAAACTTCTGAAATATGGAGTACAGTTTGGTGATGGGGCCCAAAAGCAGATGTCCCCTGTCCTGGGGAGAGCTCACCTACAGCATTTCTGTGCCCTCTAAGAGAGGAAAAAACTACGCAGGGTTTGCGTAGCACTTTTATGGAAGCCACAATGCATCGAGCAGCATGAAGTGCCCAGTGCCCTTGGAAGATCACTGTCAGCATCTCCAAAAACCAGATGGTGAGGGCTATGATGGTACAGCTACAGACTGGGTGTCTGTGGTTGCTTCTGTGAGTGGTGCTGGATCCGGCCACAGTCCCTTCAGCCATGGTCAATACTTCTGGTGGTGGCCAGAGGTGTCAGTAGGAGAGTGAGAATGGGACATAGATGGATGTAACAAGGAATTTGGGAGCTTACCACAGGGTGTTCAAGTGTGAGAGCTCCTGTGAAGCAAAACTGAGGAGCTGTTTCACAAGGGAAAGAAGTAGTAAATGACAGGAGATGTCTTGGTACCAAAGCATGTCTCAGGGAAAGGGGTGAGACCCACCAGTGACTGTAATTTGGAGCAAACTCTATGTAGCACAAATGGCAATTTCTGGCCATACCACTAGCATCTTTCTAGATCTTGTTGGCACAGGCAAGGACAGGGGTCTTCCCATGTGCCACAGAGTTGCAGCCATTCTTGATGCAGTGCATTAAAGGAAACCTGGGGTAACTTTAACTGCAAATTTTGTTAATGAATAACTCCAGTTCTTTGATTTGTAGCATCTGTCCTGCCAAACTGCTTGGGTCACAGCAGGGGTATTTAATAAAAGCTTTAGGGAATATCTCAGATGAACAATCTCAAAGCAAAAAAACTCTTTCTAGTGAAAATATTTTTTATTTTAAATTTAATTGTATTGGGGAAGAACATGCGTTTAAATGCTCCAGTCAAATTGTGGGTCAAGCCTTTTTTTCCGACTTCTAAATTTACAAATACTTTTTGCTGTTATATGCCTAGTTATGTCATCTTTTGTAATTGCTAGCAGACGGAAAGATCTGCTGTAAATCTGCAGTGATCAGTGTTGTCAGCGGGGCCTTGTAGCATATTTGACACTAAGCAAATAGATATTGTGGCAAGAAATGAGATGTAGTTACATCAAAAAGGAGGATGAAGGTAGCACAGAATGTGTTTTTTTTTTCTCTTAGATTAACTTTTCTCTTCTCTTACCCTGTGCAGATCCCACGTGCAGAAATGGCATCAAGGCACCAACTGTGAGGTCAGAGCACTTCCTGGCATAGGAAAGGTCTCTGGGGCCAGGGACTTATCCCCAAGCCTGGTCTACCTGACCCCTTCCCACACAATGTCTCACGTGATGTGCTGCGATGATGGCAGTTCTCAAATGGGGATTGGTACCATCTCCACCAACCTGTTATATATAACGCTCATCTATAAGTGCCTTAAACTATTAAATGACTGTGTAGAGACATAAGGAAAGTAAAAAGCACTCACTGGGTGCCATGCTGCTCAGTGCGAAGCTCCACCTGCCCCGTCCCCCTCATATCATAGAATCATAGATTGGCTTGTTGTAAAAGACCTTTGAGATCATTGAGTCCAACTGTACCCATCCACTACTAAACCAGATCCCTGAGCACTTCATCTACCCATCCTTTAAACACCTACAGAGATGGTGACTCAACCACCTCCCTGGGCAGCCTGTTGCAGTGCCTGACCACCATTTCAGGGAAGAAATTTTTCCTAATGTCTAGTCTGACCTGTTTTAACCTTAGTTTTCAGTATGGCAAGACAAATGTATATTACTGACAAACAGAAATTGCTTTACTAGACAGGTGCAGTAAAGTGTGAATCCATTTTACCCAACTTGAAAAGCAGTTCATTATTTTCCAATTAGTTAAAGCTTCAAATGAAACTACTTATCCAAAAACATTTTGCAACTTATCTCTTAAAATTTGATATCTGTTACCTGAACTAGAATCTCTTCTAGTGATCGGCGGCAGGAACCGTAAGTACTGCAGCCGGGTGCTCAATCTGGGCGGGTGGAGAGTTCCTGAGAGAGGCAAAAGCTCAGGAGAGGACCCCGGCAGGGCGACTCTCTCTGAACTTCAGAAGCGGCAACTGTCACGTGGGCCGACCGCGTCGTAGGGGGGCGGTCCCGGAAGAAGCCGCGGGGTATTTAAGCATTGCCCTGGGAGCGCCAGCGACCGGAGCGCGGAGACCAGGAGCGGGCAAACAGGGTCACAAGATAGGCAGTTCGCGCAAGCAGGCACTCGCTGACAGGTGGTTGACTTCCCACCCCCCTGCAGCAATGGTGATCAGGCGTGGTAAAGCCTCTGCCACCAGGAGTGTAGGCACCCAAACGGAAGCAGTATTACGAGACACAGCTACCCAGACTCGAGACTGTAGGGAGTGTCTGAGCCTACTTGTGGCTCCTGAGGACCATAACAAAAATACCAAAAATACTTGTCTGAGGTGTGAACAGATTCAGGATCTGCTCCTTATGGTTGCAGATCTGAAGGATCAGGTGGAGAGATTGAGAAGTATTCGCGAAAGTGAAAGGGAGATAGACTGGTGGAGTAGAACCCTCTCTCCTCCCAGTAATCCTCCCCAGGAGGCTGAGGAATGCCATATTCCTCATCAACAGGGTAAGGGGAGTGACCTGACTGGTGAGGAGGACTGGGAGCAGGTCTGCTCTCGTGGGGGTTATAGACCTCCCTTTCAAATGCCAACTTTCCAGCTGCCCCTTCAAAACAGGTTTGGGGAGTTGGAATTTGATGCTCAGGTAGAGGATAGTCTGACAGAGAGCTCACCTGAAGAGGCTGTTAGCCTCACATTGCCCATCGGACGGGTCAGGACCTCAAATAAGAAAAAGAAAAGGAGGGTCATTGTGGTGGGAGACTCCCTTCTGAAAGGGACGGAGGGCCCTATTTGTAGGATGGACCCAACTCATCGGGAAGTCTGCTGCCTTCCCCAAGCCCGGGTACACAACATCGCCAAGAGACTCCCGGACCTAATTAAACCCTCCGATTATTACCCGCTTCTGGTGGTCCAGGCTGGTGGTGATGAGCTAGCGAAAAGAGGGTCAAGGGTAGTTAAAAAGGAATTCCAGGAGCTGGGACGATCGATAGATAGGACAGGAGCACAGGTGGTGTTCTGTTCAGTTCCCCCAGTGGCAGGGATGGATACAGACAGGAATAAGAGAATATATGCAGTTAATAGATGGCTTAGGGGCTGGTGCCGGCAGAGGAATTTTGGATTCTTTGATCATGGGGAAACCTTTATGGCACCTGGTCTGTTTGACCCAGATGGGTCTCGTCTAACTCTGAAGGGTAGGAGAATTCTAGCTCAGGAGCTGGCAGGGCTTGTTGAGAGGGCTTTAAACTAGGCATGACAGGGGAGGGGGGAGTTACTAGGCTCGCCAAAGATGTCCCCGTGGAGGATGAGCCATCCCAAAAGGGGTTGTCAGTAACCCAACTGAAGTGCATGTACACAAATGCACGCAGTATGGGAAACAAGCAGGAGGAGCTAGAAGTCCTGGTCCAGCGGGAGAGATACGATATAGTTGCCATCACGGAAACGTGGTGGAACGACTGTCATAACTGGAGTGCTGCCATGGAAGGCTACAGGCTCTTCAGGAGAGACAGGCGTGAGAAGAGGGGTGGAGGGGTGGCCCTCTACACTAGGGAAACCCTGGATACTGTTGAAGTTGAGATCGGTGATGACCACGTTGAGTGCCTATGGGTAAGAGTCAGAGGGGCAGTCAAGTCTGACCTCCTGGTTGGAGTGTGCTACAGACCGCCTGACCAGGAGGAGGATTTGGATCTTCTGTTGTTTAAACAGCTGGAGGCTGCCTCTAGATCATCTGCCCTTGTTCTTTTAGGAGACTTTAACCTTCCAGATATCTGCTGGAAACTTAACACTGCTGAGAGGAGGCAGTCCAGGAGGTTCTTGGAGTGTATTGAGGACTGCTTTTTGTCACAGCTGGTGAGTGAGCCCACCAGGGGTGAGGCTCTGCTTGACTTGCTGTTTACAAACAAAGATGGGTTGGTGAGTGTTGTTGTTGTCCGAGGATGTCTAGGGTCTAGTGATCATGAAATAATTGAGTTCTCTCTGAACAATGTAATAGGAAAAGCCAGGAACAGAACATCAATGCTGGACTTCCGGCGGGCAGATTTTGGATTATTTAAGGAACTGGTCAGGAAAGTACCCTGGGAAATAGCTCTTAGTGGCAAGGGGGTCCAGGAAGCTTGGATATACTTCAAGAATGAAGTTTTGCAGGCGCAGGAGCGGGCTGTCCCCATGTGTTGTAAGAAGAGTCGTAGGGGCAGACGACCGCCCTGGATGAGCAGGGAACTTCTGAAGGAACTAAGTAAGAAAAAGAGGATGTATCATCGTTGGAAGGAAGGGGATGTATGTCAGGTCATGTTCAAGGATGTTGTTAAGTCGTGTAGGAGAAAAATCAGGGAAGCAAAAGCCCAGCTGGAGCTCAAATTGGCCATTTCTGTTAAGGACAATAAGAAGAGTTTTTATAAATACATCAATGGCAGAAAGAAGGGCGGCAGCGACCTCCACTCCTTGTTGGATGTGGAGGGAAATATAGTAACCAGAGATGCAGAGAAGGCTGAGGTACTTAATGCTTTCTTTGCCTCAGTTTTTAACAACAAGGATGTCAGCTCGCTTGACAGTTGGCCCTCTGAAGTGGTTGATGGGGGCAGGGTGAAATATGGCCCTCCTGCAATCCATGAGGAGGAGGTTAGAGACCTGCTGAGCCACTGGGACCCTCATAAGTCTATGGGGCCGGATGGGATCCATCCTAGGGTGCTGAGAGAGCTGGCGGATGAGCTTGCTAAGCTGCTCTTCATCATCTTTCAGCAGTCCTGGCTCACTGGAGAGGTCCCGGAAGACTGGAAGTTGGCCAATGTGACGCCCATCCACAAGAAGGGCCGTAAGGATGATCCAGGTAATTACAGACCTGTCAGTCTGACCTCGGTCCCAGGTAAAATCATGGAGAAGATAATCCTGGGTGAAATCATGCACCACCTGCAGAACGGTCAAGAGATCAGGCCCAGCCAGCATGGGTTTAGGAGGGGCAGGTCCTGCCTGACCAACCTGATCTCCTTTTATGACCATGTGACTCAGCTGGTGGATGAGAGGAAGGCTGTGGATGTGGTATACCTGGACTTCAGCAAGGCCTTTGACACTGTCTCCCACAGTAGACTCCTAGGGAAGCTGGCAGCCCGTGGCTTAGATGGGAACACTCTGTGCTGGGTTAGGAATTGGCTGGATGGCCGAGCCCAAAGAGTGGTGGTCAATGGTGTCTCATCCAGTTGGCGGCCGGTCACCAGTGGTGTCCCCCAGGGATTGGTGTTGGGTCCAGTCCTGTTTAATATCTTTATTGATGATCTGGATGAGGGGATTGAGTCCATCATCAGCAAGTTTGCAGATGATACCAAGCTGGGAGGAAGGGTTGATCTGTTAGAGGGTAGGATGGCCCTACAGAGGGACCTGGACAGATTGGAGAGCTGGGCTGATTCTAATGGGATGATGTTTAATGAGTCCAAATGTCGGGTACTTCATTTTGGACACAACAATCCCATGCAGAGCTACAGACTGGGGACAGAGTGGCTGGAGAGTAGTCAGGCAGAAAGGGACCTGGGAGTGCTGGTGGACAGGAAGCTCAACATGAGCCAGCAGTGTGCCCAGGTGGCCAAGAAGGCCAATGGCATCCTGGCCTGCATCAGGAATAGTGTAGTAAGCAGGACCAGAGACGTTATTGTCCCCTTGTACTCGGCACTGGTCAGGCCTCATCTTGAATACTGTGTACAGTTCTGGGCCCCCAGTTTGGGAAGGATGTCAGGATACTGGAATGTGTCCAGAGGAGGGCAACAAAGATGGTGAAGGGGCTGGAGCACAAGCCCTATGAGGAGCGACTGAGGGAGTTGGGGCTGTTTAGTCTAGAGAAGAGGAGGCTCAGGGGAGACCTCATTGCTCTCTACAACTACCTAAAAGGAGGTTGTAGTCGGGCAGGGATTGGTCTCTTCTCTCAGGTGACCAGTGGCAGAACTGGAGGGCATGGACTCAAGCTTCGTCAGGGAAAGTTTAGGCTTGATATGAGGAAAAAGTTCTTCACTGAAAGGGTGATTGGCCATTGGAATGGGCTGCCCAGGGAGGGGGTGGAGTCACCGCCCCTGGAGGTGTTTAAGGGGAGACTGGATGAGGCACTGAGTGCCATGGTTTAGATGATGGGTTGGTGTTAGTTTTGGTGTTAGTGTTGGGTTATAGGTTGGACTTGATGATCTCAGAGGTCCTTTCCAACCTTGTGATACTGTGATATATCATCTTTTATAACATAATCAATTAAAACCTATTTTATCTGCCGAATGAAATTAAATTAATAATTCATTCTGCTCCATAATGCCACAATCTTTTAACTCAGCTGACAAAAAAAAATACTTCATAAGATTATGATCTTACAAATCTGAGTTCATTCATGGTTTGCACCAGGCATATATTTACATACAAGGTCCAACACCCCCCCACCAGACTAACTCTATAGCTTGGGAATCAAGAGTGGGAGGGGAGAGACAAAGAGATGGATATAGAACATATTCTAACCTGTCAGTGAGACAAGGCTCAACTCGATTGTTTCACTCAGTATGAGTGGATGCATGTTCAAATATATTTTCTAACACTCGGTTGGAAAATGTCGGTGTGCAAGAGTGAACTAAGTGAACTAAGAGTGAAACTTGTGGAGAGTATTACTGAAACCTGGCTCATTGCAAGCAGACATGAGCCTGACAAAAGCAAGCTGCTTAGGCCTTGAGTGGAAAAATACTGAGCTAACTGAAAAAATACTGACCAGCAAGGTCAGTGGGCCCTTGTTATGCAGTGAAGCTTAGGCAAGGGAGATAACAGGATGTCTCCCACGGGACCAGATGGGTTTCTAAAACCACAGGAATGTATGTGACGCTTATGCAATGATAAAGTCTGTAACCAATAAGGAGCTAAAGTTTTGTAATATGTATGAAGCTCATTAGGCAAACTATTTAGGTAGAACTACTGTTAATAGAGACTGAGACTTGTTAATCAAACACCATATGCGTGTCGTTAAGTCTCCCGCCGTCTTCGACAAATGGTGTCCTTAACAAATGGTGACCCCAACAGAAACTAAGGAAATCCAAGATAGAAACTTTTCAATTATTGACTGAAGAGATTCCAAAGAACAAGTCGGTTCTCAAAGGAACCCATTTTTTGTCAGAAGATGTGAAAGTAAAACTGACAGAGATGCTCAAGAGCCTTTCAGAAAATGATCTGCAGAATTGCTTTGAACATTGGCAGCATCATATGCAGCCGTGTGTCAACTCAGAAGGGCACTATTTTGAAGGTGATCATAGTTGATTTTCTTAATTTGTTTGGATTTTTTTGTGTATATGTGATGGATCTCATATATCTATATAGAAAAGAAAATTCTTGCAATGAGGTAAAGATGAGCACGTAAGAAAACAAGAATTTCCCAAATGCCCTGCAAAGCAAACATGATTGCTTCATTAAATTTAAACCTTTTGTAACACTGTAACACTGGAAATATCTTGTGAAAGTTCACTAGCTACTGTCTGCTGCCATTATGATATAGATTAATCTTGCATATCTGTTTCTGGGACGTCTGTCAGGGTTGCAATTAACTGTCATCAATACAGACAACTAGTTCTTGGCACAATCATTTATATCTAGTAGGTCTCATAGAAAAGATCCAGAACCACATGAAAACTGATCTTAAGGGGGTCTTTCAGGGTCAGTTAAAGAAATGAGCAGCCACGTTCATATAGTGCGAAGAAATAAATTTAGCATGTCAGAGACACTTCTAAGCAGTATTAGCTCAAATGCTTCTGCATGATGAACCCAGAAACAGCAATGCATGGTGAAGACACCTGAGTGACTCTGCCTGGATTCAGGTTGATCCATACAGAAGCACTTGTATGGTCCTGTGTCATACTCTTTCCTGATGTTGCAAATGATAGAATAAACTTGCAACCCTCAGTGCACTCATGCTAATCGTCCTGTGAGGCCGGACAGGACAGCAGAGGAACTCAGAAATGCCTGCAGAATTCATCTTGCTCCCCAACAGGCTTATTAGATGACTTCAGCGCTGGCCAGGTCAGATCTAGAATGACTATACGTGAAACAATCAAACTGCCTTTTCAGCATGATTGGACATTTTACTTGGGGTTTTCATTATTTATATCACTTGAAATAGCCCATGATTCCTAGTGCTCCAGATAATGAAGTACCTAGGTTGTACTCAGTATTTGCCAAGAAAAAACTATGCCTGGAAAACATAACAATGCTTAGTTTTACATCAGATCAAATTTGCATTTGAATTAGCATACCTAATCTCATGTAACTTATATTACAGTCTCTGATCTGTCAGTTTCAAGCCTGTCTTTTATCCTTCCATGAGTCTCTAAAACCTTTTTCTCACGCTATAATCTCCCTGAACGGTCAACACTTTAAACCCCATAGCACCTATTTCAAACACAGCGAGTAAAGAATACACATTTCTAATTTTGTTAACTAAATTCAGTTGATCACATGTTTCTTCATAAACAAGATATTGTTGAGCAATTCATAGAAAAAATCAGATTGGAAAAGACCCTTGAGTCCTACTGTTAACCTAGCACAGCCAAATCTACCACTAAACCATGTCCCTAAAAGCCACATATACATATCTTTTAAATACCTCCAGGGATGGTGACTCCACCCCTTCCCTGGGTAACCTGTTAGAAGTGCTTGACAACACTTTTGATGAAGAAATTTTTCCTAACATTCAATCTAAACTTCTCCTGTTGCAAGCAGCAGACCATTTCCTCGTCTTATTTCTTCCTATTTGGGATAAGAGACTCACCTCATTACAACCTCCTTTCAGGTGGTTGTAGAGACCAATAAGATCTCCCCTCAGCCTCATCTTCTCCAGACTAAACAACCTCAGTTCCCTCAGCTGCTCCTCATAAGACTGGTGCTCCAGACTCTTCATCAGCTTTGTTGCTCTTCTTTGCACATACTCCAGCACCTCAATGTCCTTCTTGTAGTGAGGGGCCCAAAACTGAACACAGTATTCGAGGTGTGGCTTCACCAGTGCGAAGTACAGGGAGAGAATTACTTCCCTACTCCTGCTGGTTGCACTATTTCTGATACAAGCCAGGATGCTGTTGGTCTTTTTCGCCACCTGGGCACACTGCTGGCTCAGGTTCAGCCAGCTGTCAACCAACACCCCCAGGTCCTTTTCCACTGGGCAACTATCAAGCCACTCTTCCCCAAGCCTGTAGCGTTGCATGGGGTTGTTATCTTCCAAGTGCAGGACCCAAAACATGGCCTTGTTGAACCTCATACAATTGGCCTTGGTCTGTCCAGATTCCTTTGTAGAAACTTCCTAACCTCAAGCAGATAAACACTCCCACAAAATTTGGTGTTACCTGCAAACTTACTGAGGGAGCACTTGATCCTCTCATCCAGATCATTGATAAAGATATTAAACAGAACCAGCCTCAACGTTGAGCCCTGAGGAACACCACTTGTGACCAGTTGCCAAGTGGATTTAATTCCATTCACCACAACTCTATGGCCATCCATCCATTTTTTATCCAGCAAACACAACACCTGTCCAAACCATGAGCAGCCACTTTCTCCGGGAGAATTTTGTGGTAAACAGTGTCAAAGACTTTACTGAAGTCCAGGTGAACAACATCCACAGCCTTTCCCTCATCTACTAAGTGAGTTACCTTATCATAGAAGGAGGTCAGGTTGGTCAAGTACGGCTTACCTTTCCTAAACCCATGCTGACTGGACTTGATCAACCTGTTTGTCCTGCAAGTGTCGTGCAATGGTACTCAACAGGATCTACTCCATAACCTTCCCAGCACCAAGGTCAGGCTGATAGGCCTGTAGTTCCCCAGATTCTCCTTCAGGCCCTTCTTGTAGATGGGCATCAAGTTTGTCGACCTCCAGTCCACTGGGACCTCCCCGGTTAGCCAAGACTGCTGATCATTGATGGAAAGTGGTTTGGTGAGCACTTCTGCCATCTCCCTCAAGGTGGATCCCATCCAGCCCCATATACTTGTGCATGTCTAGGTGGAGTAGCAGGTCACTAACCATTTCCTCTTGGATTATAGGGGCTTCATTCTGTTCCCTGTCTCTGTCTTCCAGCTCAGGTGGCTGAGTACCAAGAGAACAAATGGTCTTACTATTACAGACTGAGGCAAAGAAGGCATTAAGTACCTCCTCCTTTTGTCCTCCTTTGTCACTGTGTTTTCCACTGCATCTAATAAAGGCTGGAGATTTTCCTTAGCCCTCCTTTTGTTGTTAACGTATTTACAGAAACAGTTTTTATTGTATTTTACGGCAGTAGACAAATTAAGTTCTATTTGGCCTTTGGCCCTTCTGATTTTGTCCCTGCATAACCTCACAACATCCTTTTAGTTCTCCTGAGTTGTCTGCCCCTTCTTCCAAAGGTCATCAACTCTCCTATTTTATTCCTGAGTTCCAGTCGGAGCTCTCTGTTCAGTCAGGTTGATTTTCTTCCCCACTGACTCAACTTTCAACACGTGGAGACAGCCTGCTCCTGCATCTTTAAGGATTCCTTCTTGAAGAATGCTCAGCCTTCTTGGACTCTTTTGCCCTTCAGGGCAAGTATCTTAGAAAATAGCCAGAGAGGAAGTATTAGGAGAAATAAATGAAGAAATAGAAGCTGTTGGGCAGAACTTCAAGGACTTGATACTGAGCACAGTAGGAATTTTATTGTTGCCCTTAGCTTTTTTTTTTCTAAGCAGCTTGCATACTTGAACAGCATTGTATTAGGAGAAGCCCAATGAGCAACACTGCCCTATTTCACTCCACTATAGGATTCATTGTTGGAAAAACTTTGGCGACGCTAGGCATCACATTAATCACAGAATCACAAAATCACAGAATGACCCGAGTTGGAAGGGGCCCATCAAGATCCCTTTCCACAGGACTGTTCTCCAGCAAATCATAAAGTATAACATTTCACTGCATGGAGATTATCATCTTCTTGCATTTTATTGTCCTTTCAAAAAATACCCTGATTTTCAATTTGATTTATCATTTGAGAACTTTTCCTATTGCAAAGGAAATTGTAAGAAATGACATTTCTTCCCCTTTCCCTGGAAGATAATGATTTTTTTATTTGCAGTTAGGATTCCAAATCTGGTTTGTGATACTTGTCATACTCCTATAAGAAATATAAAGCCTATACAGAAAATCCATCATTTAACAAATCATTTGCTTTCACTTTGCTTCTGTTTGTAAATCAGTCAGATCAGTCTAAAAATTCTGAGTATGGTCACAGGCCATGTTAGAGTTGGAGTAAACATTTTTTTAAGTCACTTAGGACCTGATCTAATGAAGTAATTCTTAATACCATTTTCTTAGCTTGTGGTCCCTTGTTCCCTGAACGGAATCCAGAATTGTTTTAAATGCAGGGATCCTCTCCATGCTTCAGAACCTTGCTGATCAAGGAATCCTGCTATCTTGAGCTAGGGAAAAAAATGCCATTAAGAAGACAGGTTCTACAAATGTGAAGTTTGTGTTCTGTTTATCATCTATTGGGAACTAGGTGAACATACTAGTTCGTTACCTAGCTAAAGTTAAAAGTACTCTTCCTTTTGCTCCACAGTGGCACAGCTTCAAAGAATTGATGATCTGTGGGACTATAAGGGATGGAAAAGAACATGTCTGTGCCCAAAGATTGTAGTACTCACATGAGAAAGGGAATTTTCCCATCTTCAAGGACCAACTTAAGTGTTTTACACTAAGCAGAAATGTAAAAATACATTAACAACACTTTGAAGAAAGTTTTGTACTATTTTATATTTATTTTGGGTAAATAATAAAGACATTACAGATAAGCCAGTAATTGTAAATTTTGATCAGGGCTTTTGATTAAGTTGATTCAATTTAGATTAAATGGAAAGATAAACAAAAGTATGTCTTCAAGTAAAGTGTTTGACTTGAAGAATGAGCTTAGATAAGCTAAAGAAACTGCAGTGATATCTCAGCCAGTCTAAATGTTCAGGAATTTGAATGGAGAGGATATCTGGAGTTGAAATTAAATTTATTTAAAATACCAAGAATTTATATCCAAGCAAGGAAAGGACTTTCAGAAATAATGCCAAATCTAAATAGATAGTTACTCAAAGAAGGATTTTAGAAATCTATGAACACCTACAAGGAATAGAAAAGAACAGTAAGGAATTAAAAACCACTGATCAGTAAACAAAATTATTTCTTACAATGTAGAGAAAGAATAAAAAAAATGTTTAAAACAAGGCTGAACTGGAACTTGCAAAGAATATTAAAAAATAACTGGATGACCTTGGGTATTAGAGAAATGGAAACTAAATGTGATTCAGGTGAATAATGTGCAAGGTCATGCACTTGGAGACAAGAATTCCTGCTATCAATCAGCTGAGGACTCATCAAATGGAAGCAATGAAAATGAGAAGTATTGGAGTATACTAATTCGTCACAGGATGCCTGTGCATTGGCAGTGTGCTATACCCCTGAAAAGGCAAATTGTGACCTGGACTGTGGGTATATTTCCAGTACATACAGGGGAATATCAGTGCTCATAATTCTTTTTTTTGAAATAATACGGTGTCATGGTTTAATACCAGCTGACAACTAAGCACCACACAGCCACTTGCTCATGTCCCTCTGGTGGGATGGGGGAGAATTGGAAGGGTAAAAGTGAGAAGGAAACTCATGGGTTGAGATAAAAACAGTTTAATAATTAAAAAAACCCACAAAAACAAAGAGAGAGGAAAATAAAAACCAAGAAAGACAAGTGATGCAAATGAAAACAATTGCTCACCAGCAACTGACTGATGCCCAGCTGTCCCTGAGCAGCAGCCCCCTCACCAACCTACTCCCTAGTTTTATTGCTGAGCATGATGTCATATGGTATGGAATATCCCTTTGGTCAGTTGAGGTCAACTGTCTCAACTGTGGCCCACTTGCAACTCCTTATGCACCTCCAACCTGTGCCCTGGAAAGGACAGCATGAGAAGCAGAAAAGACCTTGACTCTGTGTAAGCGTTGCTCAACAGCAACTAAAACATCCCTGTATTATCAGCATTGTTTCCAGCACAAATCCAAAACATAGCCCAATACAAGCTACTATGAAGTAAATTAATTCTACCCCAGCCAAAGCCAGCACATACAGTACAGCAAGGCTCAGCGATGGGGACATTAAGTTCTTCAGCTGAGCACTAGGTTGAGGTGGACAAGGGGTCCCCGGAGCAAGGGAAACCCTAGGAAGAGCAGGACAGGGGAATACCAGAACTGGCAGCTCTCACAAGTAAGGTTGATGCAGCAAGGGTGTTCCTGGAAGCCTCTGCAGGAGATTTAAACAACCCCTATAGAGCGCAGCAAACAGGACAAGCACACAGGGCATAGCATGTCAGAAGGACGTGGTGTGGCAGTTTGCACAGGCAAGGCTCAGTTGCAAGAAGCTGAGAAGAGCAGGAGCCATGGTATCCATTCAGCAAAAGGCTGTGCCCTCAGTGTCCCTCACAGCCCATCCAGCTTCAAGGATGGATGCAGCCACTCAAATGGAGTTCTCTAGAGAACATGCAGTCATTCAGGTCCCGGGCTGCAGGATGTGTCCATGTTTTGGGTCAGTATCTAACAACAGCAGCAAGGTAAGCTGTGGGAGATGCACCTGAGTAAAGGAACTGTCCAGCCTGATGACAGAGCTTCAGAAGGAGGTGTCCAGGCTGATGAGTATCAGGGAGTCTGAGAAGGAGATTGACTGGTGGAATTGTACTCTACAATCCCTGAGAGAGATGCACTAGCCAACCACAGCACAGGAAACAAAGGACTCCCCACCCTCCTCTCACCATCAGGTAGATGGAGGAGATCCAGGAGATGGGGGAGGATGGAAAAATGTTACTGCTCAGGGTGGCAAGCAAATCAACTCTCAGCCTTGTCTCATTTTCCCAGGTGCCTGTTCACAACAGATATGAGGCCCTGGAATTGGATGGGCAAACAACTGATGATACAGGTGTAGGTCCTTCTGGGATGGAGGGGTTGTCTAGGCAGCCTTCCCCCCACATCACCACCACTCACATAAAGACAAAAAGAAGAGTAGTTGTCATAGGTGACTCCCTTCTGAGGGGAATGGAGGATCCAATGTGCTGACCAGACCCAACCCACAGGGAAGTCTGCTGCCTCGCTGGTGCCAGGGTAAGAGATATCACCAGAAAACTCCCTAGTCTGGTAAAGACTATTACTGACTGTTTTTTTTTCCCGTTGGCAGGGAAGAGATAGCAAAGAGAAATCCTAAAACAATCAAAAGGGATTTCCGAGCCTTGGGACAACTGGTTAAAGGTCCAGGTGCGCAGGTAGTATTTTCTTCAATCCTTTCAATTGTGGGGAAGAATATAGAATGGAGCAGGCAGACCCAGCTGGTCAATATGTGGCTCCAAGGCTGGTGTCATCGGCAGAATTTTGGGTTTTTCAACTATGGGATGGTCTATTCATCATCAGGTATACTAGCATCCGATGACATGCACCTCTCACAGAAGGGGAAAAGGGTTTTTGCTCATGAGCTGGCAGGGTTGATTGGTAGGGCTTTAAACTAGATTTGAAGGGGGAGTGGGACAATGGGAAGCTAGTCTGGGATGAGCAATGGGAAGGCATGCAGAGGTCTGAGGAACTGCATCCTAGTGAGATTCTTCAGACTGCTCCATGAGGTGATGGGCACAATGAACCATACTTGAAGTGTTTCTATACTAATGCACACAGCATGAGGAACAAGAAAGAGGAGCTGGAAGCCTTGGTCCAGTCCCAAGAGACTTGACATTACTGACATAAGTGATACCTGGTGGGATGAGTTCTGTGACTGGTGTACCATGATGGATGGTTACAGGCTCTTCAGGAGGGACAGACAGGGCAGGCGAGGTAGGGGGTGGCATTGTATGTAGTGGAAGGACTGGAATATATGGAGCTTGCAGTTGGCAATGGCACAGTTGAGAGCCTCTGGGTAAGGATTAAGGGACACACGATTAAAATGGATGTCGTCATGGCAGTCTGCTATAGGCCATCCAACCAGGACAATGACACTGACGAGTTATTCTTTAAGGAACTAAGGGATGCCTCCAATTCATCTGCCCTTGTCCTCATGGGGGACTTCAATTTGCCAGATATCAACTGGGAGTACCATACAGCTGGTACAAACAGGTCCAGACAATTCCAAAACTCTCTGTACAATAACTTCATGGCACAGGTGCTGAGGGAAGCAACCAGAAAATGTTCCCTCCTTGATTTGTTGCTAGTTAACAGAGAAAGCCTTGTGGGTGAAGTAGCAACTGGAGGCTGCCTTGGTCACGGTGATCAAAGCTCAATTAGGGTTGAAGATGGCCAGCACAGTGAAGGACAATAAAAAGGGCTTTTTCAAATATGTTAATAGCAAAAGGGAAGTCAGAAATAACATTGGCCTGTCACTTGATGAGCAAAAATCCCTCACAAACAGGGATATACACAAAGCAGAGACATTAAATGCTTTTTCTTGCTTCAGTCTTCAACACTGCTAATGGACTCAGGCCCCCTCCAGAGCCCTGAGCTAGAGGACCATGACTGTTCAAACTAAAAACTCCCAATCCACCCCGAACTTGTGCAGGTTTTGCTACTCTAGCTGCATCCCTATAAGTAAACTAGACATCCACAAGTCTATGGGGCCAGATGGGATGCACCCAAAGGTATTGAGGGATCTGGCAAAGGTCCTCTCCAAACCCCTTGCCATCATCTACCACCAGTCCTGGCTGACTGGGGAAGTTCCACTTGACTGGAGGCTGGCAAATGTTACACCCATTTACAAGAAGGGTTGGAGGGAGGATCTGGGGAACTACAGGCCTGTCAGTGTGACCTCGGTACCGGGAAAGGTCATGGAGCAGATTATCTTGAGTGCTATCACACAGCACATGCAGGACAGCCAGGTGATCAGGCCCAGTCAACATGGGTTTCTGAAAGGCAGGTCCTACCAGACCAACCTGATCTCCTTCTGTGGCAAGTTTACCCCTTTAATGGACGAGGGAAAGGCTGTGGATGTGGTGTACCTAGACTTCGGTAAAGCCTTTGACACTGTTTCTCACAGCATTCTGCTTGAGAAACTGGCTGCCATTGGCCTGGACATGCACACCCTCTGCTGGGTAAAAAACTGGCTGGATGGCCAGGCCGAAAGAGTTGTGGCAAATGGAGTTAAATCCAGTTGGAAACCGGTCACGAGTGGTGTTCCCCAAAGTTCAGTGCTGGGTCCAGTCCTGTTCAATATCTTTATCCATGATCTGGATGAAGGGATTGAATGTACCCTTAGTAAGTTTGCGGATGGCACTAAGCTGGGTGGTAGTGTTGATCTGCTTGAAGGAAGGGAGGCTTTGCAGAGAGATCAGGACAGGATGGATGGATGGGCTGAAACCAACGGGATGAGGTTCAACAAGACCAAGTGTCGAGTCCTGCACTTGGGACACAACAGCCCCATGCAGCGTTACAGACTTGGGGAAGAATGGCTGGAGAGCTGCCTGGAGGAGAAGGACCTGGGGTTGTTGGTTGACAGCCGGCTGAATACGAGTCAGCAGTGGCCCAGGTGGCTAAGAAGGCCAATGGCATCTTGACCTGTATCAGAAACAGTGTGGCCAGGAGGACATGGGAGGTGATTGTGCCCTTGTACTCAGCATTGGTGAGGCCACACCTCGAGTACTGTGTTCAGTTTTGGGCCCCTCAGAACAAGAAGGACATTGAGGTCCAGGGACGAGCAATGAGGCTGGTGAGAGGACTGGAGAACAAGTCCTACAAGGAGCATCTGAGAGAACTGGGGTTGTTTAGCTTAGAGAAGAAGAGGCTGAGGGGAGACCTCATCACGGTCTACAACTACCTGAAAGGAGGTTGTGGTGAGGTGGGTGCTGGTCTCTTCTTGCAAGTGAGAAGTGATAGGACGAGAGGAAATGGCCTCAAGTTGCGCCAGGGGAGGTTTAGACTGGACATCAGGAAAATTTTTTTTCACTGAACGGGTGGTCAGGCATTGGAACAGACTTCCCAGGGAGGTGGTTGAGTCACCATCCCTGGAAGTGTTTAAAAGGTTGGTAGATGAGTTTCTTAGGGATAGGTTCGGTTGGACTTGATGATCTCAGAGGTCTTTTCCAACCTTATGATTCTATGATTCTAAGTTGATGGAACCTGATTTGATTTGTCTTGAGGGTACTTAAAGAGCTGGCTGATGTCATAGTGAAACCTCTCTCAATAATCTCGGGCAGTACCAGTTGACTGGAAGCTGGCAAATGTTGTCCCAATCTTCAAGAAGGGCAGCAGGGATGATCCCAGTAACTACAGGCCTCTACTACAGTCAGTCTCACTTCAGTAACTGGTAAGATTATGAAGAAGATTATTCTGAGAGCTACTGAAAAACACCTGAAAGACAACACTGTCATTGGTCCCAGTCAGTGCTGATTCACAAAGGAAAAGTCCTGCTATACAATCTTAATTTCTTTCTATGACAAGGTTACCCACCTAGCTGGCCAAGGGAAGCCCGCAATTGGCTGATGGGTCGGGCTCAAAGGGTCATAGCGAAATGGGGTTACATCAGGTTGGCAACCTGTCTGTACCAGGGATCCGCAGGGATCCATCTTGGGGTCAGTACTCTTTAAGGTCTTCATAAATCACTTGGATGCAGGATTTGAAGGTTTAATAACTCAATTTGCCGATGACACGAAACTGATGGGAGCTGTTGACAATCTTGAGGGCAAAGAGTCCCTGCAGAGGGATCTGGACAAACTGGAAAGCTGGGCAATCGCCAATCGTGTGAAGTTTAACAAAGCCAAGTGCTGGATTTTGCACCTGGGATGTGGCTATCCTGAATGCCCATACAGACTGGGAAGCGAGAGGCTGGAGAGCAGCCCTGCAGAAAGGGATCTGGGAGATCTGGTTGACGGCAAGTTGAACATGAGCCAACAGTGTGCCCTGACGGCCAAGAGGGCCAACCATGTCCTGGGATGCATCAAGCATCAAGCATGGCATTGCTAGTTGGTTGAGGGAGGTGATTCTCCTGCTCTACTTTGCACTGGTGTGGCCCCACCTTGAGTACTGGGTGCAGTTTTGGGTGTCACAGTATAAAAAGGACATCAAACTACTGGAGAGTGTCCAGAAGAGGGCCACAAAGTTGGTGATGGGTTTAGAGGGAAAACCATATGAGGAACGGCTGAAGTCACTTGGTCTGTTCAGCCTGGAGAAGAGGAGACTGAGAGGGGATCTTATATCTGTTTACTGCCTTCTCACAAAGGAGGGAGATGAAACAGGTGTTGACATCTCTCTTGCAACCTATGGTAGGACTCGAGGAAATGGCAGGAAGATATGCCAGGGGAGGTTTTGATTGGATATTAGGAAAAGGTTCTTCACCCACCATTGGTGGAGCACTGAAACAGGCTTCCCAGAGAAGTAGTCATGGCACCTAGTCTGCTAGCATTCAAGAAGTATTTGGACAATGCCCTCAGTCACATGATGTGAATGTTGGGGGTGTCCTATGTAGGGATAGGAGTTGGACTCAATGATCCTTTTGGGTCCCTTCCAACTCGGGTAATTCTATGATTCTATGAATTCTATAAAAAATATTTTATAAGACATGTTTAAATGGGCATATAGTGTGAACACAATATTTTCACATACATAATGATTTACACAGATTTTGCAGTTGTATTACATTCTTTTTTATATTCTATTAATGACATTCTGAAGTCTTTTAACCTGTTAATTTTCTGGAATTTATCAACTGAAAAACTTGGTATATAATAAGCAATAAATGGACAATAAATTAATCTATAAATTACTTCAGAGTTGGCTTGTTTACATATGTTTTCCGATTTAAGCTGCATAATTAAAATGTTCATTTATGAAAAACTTACTTGTCTTACACTCAGAGGATGATATCCTCATTCAGATATCAATTTCTGTTGAGGACATAAATAATTTTAGGGTAATATCTAGCTTTACCTTTTGGAACATTATGTTGAGCATTTATATTTCACAGTTTCCGAGTTGAGAATCATGGTCTGACAAATGCTGTGTTGTACTTGGGATTTGCAATTTGATGGCATAACAAAGGCAAAATAGAAATAGGACTTTGAAGCTTTATTTTTTAACCATGCTCAAATATTCTTTTGTTGTAGTCAAATGAACCTCCTACACACATGCCTAGTTATGCATAATACCTTTACTATTACTGAAATATAATGCTTATGAATTCTTCCATCAGATTTCACAGGCATCCAAAATTCTCTTCTTGTCATATAATAATCTAAAATGTGTAATATAATAAGATGCTACAGTAAACAATGTGTTCACTTTATTTATTTATCTGTTATCAGATTCTACACAAATCAAGTGCTACCTCACTGTTTTTGCCATGGAAGCCCTTCTGTAGTTCATAAATGTAGACTTTGGTTTATCCCAACAAAGGGACCTGTTAAAGCAACCATTTCATTTGTCAAAACTAAGTACTGATGTGTGAAAGGAAACACCCTGCTTTAGTGAGGTGATTCAAGACAGCTATGTGCCTCACAGAGTCAGTGAAGAGTGAGATTCCTTAAAGGGCAACTCTCTGTTCCAGCACTGAGCAGAATGCCACCAGAGCTAGTGATTAAGAATGTACGTCCATGTAATCATGATGCTGAAATCTCTTCAGGTAGAAGCACTGATGCTACAAACTAGCAGAGCAGTCACTTTTGTGGTTTTTGACATGGTTTAGTCACATCCTCACTTCAGGCTTAAGCCACAGCAGATGTAAGGACAAAGCTATGGGACCACAGTTTCTGAGCAAGACAGTAGGCTTAAACATTTAGAAAATTTTGCAGGCACTTGAAGAGCTGCTTGGCCATGGAAAGATGGTATTCTGAGTCTTTTTTTTTATTATTTCAACACAAAGGTTGTTTAGATACCCACAGACATGTCTCAGTTCTACTTATTTGCCCAAGTATTTCAAGTTTTAAGGCCTTTGAATTCTGATACCAGTCAGTGTAATGCCTAATACATTGCATTTGATCTAGAAATAGGTTCTTAATTATTTCTTTGCTATAGTTGCTCATATGCCAAATTACTCATGTGTGTACTGTTTCAAAAACATAAGATGTTCATATCGGTTTATAAATGCTTACTCTGTGTAACATTTTGTTTAAAACAAAAGGCAAAAGAAAGCCATTATTTCATCAGAAAACTGTTTAAAATACGAAATTAGCTATTTATAAATATCCAAAGATTGTAATCATACAGTATACAAATTCAAAGTAGATATTAATTTGAACAAGAGCAAGACTTAGAGAGAAATACTAGCTGATAAACACTGAATCTCAGCCATTTTATGGAATACATGGTATATAAAGAAAAGTTTCCAAGTGAAAGATGGATGGAATTACCATATTATGATATGGAGCTGGCTTACACTATTTGCCTAAAAGTTATTCATGTGAAAGATGCTTACAGTTTAACTTGGATGGAATGGAAAAAAGCTATACTAGGTAGAAATGGACAGTACAAGTTCTAAAAGTATGAGAAGCAGTATGTATGTTTGTATATGCTCATTTGTAGACCATGATCCTACAATTTACAGTTGGATAAAGGACAGCTCTGTTCTCGTCAAATCTCAGCAAAGTTGGAAGTGCTTTGGACATTGAGTCACAGGATCAAGGCATGATACGACATTTTATAGGCAAATACACAAAGGTGTGTGTTGAAGTCAGAAAAAAAACAATTAAATAATTTATACTTTACTACATATAGAGAGTATACTGATTTTAGAAGACTGTATGCATCCATCCAAGCTAGCATTAAAGGCTGTGAAAAAATCTCTACAACATAATCTCTACATTTATCATAATCTGTATGCGCTTTTTAACATAATAGTATATGCAACTTCTCCCACATAGTCGGGAGATTTAAACGCGGCAAAGCCAACAGCAACACCAATTGGTGAGAATCAGCAGCAGGGACAGTAAGTTCTGCAGCTGAGTGCTAGATCGAGGTAGACAGGTGGTCCCTGGAGCACAGGAAACCCAGGAGGGAGCCATGGGCGGGCGATTCCTGACTCGCAGAAGCAGAAGATCACATGTGGGTGGCTGATGCAGAGGGGGTGTTCATTGGTGAGAGATTTAGATGGCCCCTAAAGGAGCCCCAGCGACAAGAGCGTGGTGACAAACAGAAGCGGGCAAACAGATGTGTGGTGCGCAGAATGGTAAAGCAGTTTGTGCAGGCAGGGTGAGCAGGCAAGGATGAACAGGGAAGGTGTGTGGGTAGCACACTGGACCTCTGCCAGAAGTACCAGGGAACCATGGTGTCCACTCAACAGAAGGAGGATCTGCAGACCAGTCCCACTACATAGGGAAGTCTACTGCCTATCTGCAGCCTTGGTTAGAGATGTGGAAAGAAAACTTCCAATTCTGGTTAGGCTGATGGATTACTATCCACTATTGATTTTCCAAGTAGGCAGTAATGAAAACCCAACAAGAAACCTGAGGGCAATTAAAAGGGATTTCAGGACCTTGGGACGAATGGTGCACAAGTAGTGTTCTCTGTCATTCCTGTTACAGGGAATGATGATGGAAGGAGCAGGAAGAGCCAGGAAATAAATACCTGGCTCTGAGCTTGGTGTGAGGAATAAAAGTTTGGGGTTTTTGACCATGGGTTGTCCTACACACCAGGCTTGCTGACAAAGGATGGAGTGCACCTGTCCCCAAGGGGCAAAAGGATACTTACCAAGAAGTTAGCAGAGATAATCAATAGACCTTTAAACTAGATTGGAAGTGGGAGTGGTACAAAACCAGGCTTGCTAGAAACAAGCCTGGGAAAGGTACTCCAGTGTCTGCGGGACGATGTACTAGAGAGACCCTTTGATCTGCTACCTCAGAGGAAGTGGGGGATATCACTCCAAGTGGCAGCAAAGATGCAAAAAGTTATTCATGGGTTAGAAACTACAGCGTGTAGTCACTTAGAAATTAAGACTATTCCCCTCAGGAGCATGGTGGGATCACTAGCCTAACTGAAGTGAATCTATACCAATGCAGGCAGCATGGGCAACAAACAGGAGGAAATGGAAGCTATTACACGGCAAGAAAACTATGATATAATTGCCATCACGGAAATGTTGTGGGACGACTTGCATAACTGGAGTGGTACCATGGTTGGCTATAAACTCTTCAGGCGGTATAGGCAAGGAAGGAGAGGCAGTGGGGTAGCCCTCTATGTTAGAGACTGTTTTGATTGTCTTGAGCTCAATGATGGTGATGAAAATGTTGAGTGTCTGTGGGTAAAAAATCAGTGGAACACCCAATAAGGCAGATATAGTGGTGGTGTTGCCTTCATTTCCGAAGGGGCGACCTGGTTCAGGAATGGCACGGCGGCCCGCCCCCGGCCGCTCGGGCCATCGGCTCACAGACACCAGTGTGGTGGGTGGCAAATGGCAAATGGCGTTTATTGATAGATAACACCGACTTATATAGCCAAGGTTTACGACGTCACTTCCGTCTGCTTACATCATCAACTAAACACCATTGGCTACTGGGAGAGGGGCCCTATCTTTCCGTACATCGTGAGATCTTCCGGTCGCCAGACCTTAGCTACCAACATCTCCCCCCTCCCCATGCTTAATTAAATTGACTAGAATAGAACAAATTTAAAGATATTCTTAGCTTATACCATGGTACTTCTTATCTTATCTTATCTTATCTTATCTTATCTTATCTTATCTTATCTTATCTTATCTTATCTATAAATATATAAAACTTATATAACTTATAAACTTAACTTATAAAACTTACAAAACTTGTAACTTACAAGCTTATAAAACTTATCTTGTAAAACTTATAAAGTTATAAAACTTATAAACTTACTTATAAAACTTATCATCTTATAAAGACAACTAGGACTAATAAAGTGCAACTTGAAATAGTAAGGATAGCTTGAGGTCGACCTGAGAGGAAAAATATAAGGCACACTTTAGTCTAATTATGTGTTCTATAAATGTAACATTAACTCTTTCTAGCTGACTTTTAAACTACTTCTTAAAATGAGGAAAGAGATTGTTCCAGAGCAGATATAGATTTCTCAGTTCTTAGCAGGTCTTCATCAATAACAGCTTGTAGTTGACATAGGC
This sequence comes from Tapera naevia, assembly GCA_033556795.1. Classification (NCBI taxonomy): domain Eukaryota; kingdom Metazoa; phylum Chordata; class Aves; order Cuculiformes; family Neomorphidae; genus Tapera; species Tapera naevia. The sequence continues at coordinate 352,418 of JAUMJJ010000208.1, read as the reverse complement.
CTCGCTGTTGGATCATCAGGTGTATGCACGGTGCTTGCCGATTGATCATCTTCTCCTGCCACTGGAACGTTCGAGTTATGGGAGTGCCCAATGATCTGGTCCTGTGAACAAAAACTCACAGCTTTCATTAGTTTCATTCTGAAGATCTGGTTTGATAGACTTAAGCGGGCACCACTTAACTCTACCATCTTTTTTGACAGCAGCATACTCTCGCCCTGTCAGCGCTAGTTTCCATCCTCGTTCCCATTCTCCCAGCTCATTTCTAACTATGACTGATGGACCTTCTTCTAGTGCTTTAGTGGCCCAATGTTTTTGGGTGGGACTAATCTCCTCCTGCCCCCTAGGGAATTGATTTAGTGCTAGCAGAGCAGTCGCTAGGAGACGTGCCTGGTCTCCTGAGGGAATGGTGTTGACAAACCCTTCTGTTTTTGCTAATACCTCCAATTTAGATTTCAGAGTTTGATTTGCCCGTTCTACTTATAGCTTTCCCTGTGCTATTGTACGGAATGCCATGTATTAAGGTAACACCCCATTTCAAAGTAAATGCTTGAACTGATTTAGGCACAAAATTTGGACCGTTATCTGTTTTGATCTGATTAGGGATACCAAGCCAGGCCATAGCTGTCAGCCAATGTTGAATGGTTGCTTTAGAGTCAGCCTTAAGGTGCTGAGTGGCCACAATCATTCCACTGTATGTGTCTACAGTCACTGCTAGCCATGCTCGAGGTTTTAATAATTGGCAAAGTGTGAAATCTGTCTGCCACACCTCGGATGCTTTACGACCTCTAGGATTCACCCCGCTGGACCACAGTGGTGCTTTCTGACAGTGGGGACATGTAGCCACTACATGTTTCGCGTCAGTGACTGAAATGCCACATCTCTTTGCCAACGCTTTAGCTCCAATGTGAAGAGACTCGTGTAACTGCCGAGCATCTCTCCATGCCCACAGTCCTTTTGCAGCAGCATCTGCTTTATCATTACCAATTTGAAAAAACCCTTTAATTGGGTTGTGGCTGTTGACATGGATGACTGATATAGTGCCCTGCCGAGAGTAAAGTGCTTCTTCTAACGTTAGGGCTATTGTGGACGTTGACACGCCAGGCCCCGACATGGCCAAGCAAAGGTTAGCCACAAATATGGAATCAGTTACTATGTCGAGATGTTCTGTAGGGAACAGTCCACATGCTAGTACTACAGCTGCTGCTTCTAGTTGCTGGACAGAAAGAGCACAGTCGGTCATTTTAATGCTGTGCCATTCTCCTTCCGATTGCCATACAGCTGCCGCGGTTGAAGTTGTTGAGGATGCGTCTGTAAAGACTGTTGGTCCCAGCTGGGGCCGGTCCATGATCTTACATGGAAGGTCAATGTTGACAATTGCCAGCATTTGAGTCCAGGGGGGCTTTGCGGCGTAACAAAGTTCTCCACCAAATCCTACAAGAGCTATGGCCAGATGCTCTGACATCGCCACTGACTGCGTTGGGAGCTGTTTGCGAAAAGGCAACCATATTCTGGCGGGTTCAATGCCTAGATGTCTTAGGGCGAGTTTCCTGCCTTTCATGATGAGATTACCAAGGCACTCGATTCCCGGAGAGAATGCACGTGATGGCTTTCCTAGGACTATCCATTGTATTGGTTGGGCTTTTTCAGTAGGGCCCTGGGCTAGTGCTCCTACTCCTCCCTTTTTTGTAAAGTGCACATAGAAATCAAGTGGTATATTTGGGTTCCACCTAGCGAGCGTGCTTGATGACATCTGCTGCTCGATAAAATCGAGAGAGTTCATTGCTTCTATTGTCAGGGCTTTTTGCTCCCATGGATTCTTTCCTTTTAAAAGATCATGCAGAGGAGCCATGATCTCAGGAGGGATTAAAACAATGTTACGGATCCATTGCAAGGACCCCACTAACTGCTGCATATCATGGAGTGTCTTAATGTTCCGATGAATTTTTATTTGAGGGGGTGTTACGTAAGAATTTGTGATCCCTACTCCCAAAAAACTTACACATGGTCCTCTCTTAATTTTTGCACTCGCAATTTCAAACCCGTGTACCTTTAGAGTTTCGGAAACTGTTGACACTAGCTGGTCCACTTGAGTCGCCGATGTTGCTGCAATTAAAATATCATCCATATATTGAGTGATAGTCGCAGTCAGGTTATGGCACCGGACTGGTGCCAATGCCCGATCCACTGTGATCTGGCAGATAGTGGGTGAGTTGACCATTCCTTGGGGCAGCACTTTCCACTGGAAGCGTAGGTTGGGGCGTTGGCTGTTTGGAAACACTACAGAAAAAGCAAACCGTTCTTTATCCTCTTCGTGCAAGAGTATCGAAAAGAAACAGTCCTTAATATCAAGGACAGCACAAGGTTGTCCCTCAGGTATCATAGAGTTCATAGGCAATAGTGTTTGAACAGGACCCATAGGTTGGATTATCTTATTTACTTCACGCAGGTCATGGAGGAGATGAAACCCCTCGCCAGTTCGTTTGGGTATTACAAAAACTGGGGTGTTCCACGGACTAGTGGAGGGCTCTATGTGATCTTTTTGTAACTCACGGTCAACCAGCTCAAGAAGAGCATCCATTTGAGGCTTTGAAAGGGGCCACTGCTCGACCCACAATGGGTTGGATGATTTCCATTTCAATCTGATTGGTGGAAGTGGGTGTGCAGCAGTGGTCCTCAAATTAAATTTGTAACCCTGGCATTTAATAGAGCTAGAGCGTCCCTTCCCAACAGGGGTGGGACACCTGACATGACATATGGGTAAAGGGCAATGGCTTTCTCTAGTCCTTTTTCAGTGTGAAGCGTGATTGTTACCAATTGAGCACTCTTCCAAGCTCGTGATACTCCTCCAACCCCACCCACCATGGGGGCATCTTCTAATTTCAAGCCTAAAGGCCAATGTGTCTTGGGAATAACTGTAACATCTGCCCCGGTGTCAAGTAAAAAGGGAACGTTAATGGTAATGCTATTCAAAACATTATAGAAGGAAGAGATCCCCCACACTATTGGTGGATTGTCACACCTAACTGTGAGGGTGATCCAGGGGTTTCTTCCCCAGGAGGTAGTTCTTGCTGTCCCTGAAACAGAGACGGATTCGACTGGATCGTCGGTTGGACCACGAAATTGGTTGCTCGTCGAGGGGGAAATGGGTTTGAGAATGTCCCCCCCCATCCGGGGTTGGCATAGTTGGGTCGCCTCATGTCCCGAGTGGGAGAGGGCCGTGTGCGACCCAGGTGCCCTCTCCCCCTCAAGTTTCCCTGGATTTTAGCTTTGCATTCCTTAGTGAGATGTCCTTTCCTTCCACAGGCCCAACACGGACCTCTGAATCGGTTTTGGTGTGGGGGGAATGCCATTACATTAGATAATGCGGATTGAAGAGCCACATGGATGGGGGACAAATGTTCTTCATTAGTGACATGCTTAATCATGTCTGCAATACTTGATCTTGGTGGTAGTGATCGTAGGATTTCTTTGGTTTTTGCATTACACTGCTGACGTAAGCAGTCTGCAACAACTGGGCCTTTTGCTTCTGCAGGCAGGGATGAGGAGTCAACTGCTGCCTGGAGGCAATCTACAAATTGTGTAAAGCTCTCACTTTCACTTTGCTTTATTGTGGACCATGGTGATGGTTTGACAATAATTCTAGAGGCTGTACGAATGGCTTCTCTAGCTGCACGGGTAGTTGCCATAATTTCATGGGCACGCATGCCTTGTGCCTGTTGTTGGGGGGTGAGCATGGTTGGGTCTGAACCCATCAACCATTGTACGGTAGAGCCACGCAGTGGGGGATCTGCCGCAGTTGCTTGAAATAATTGCCTTGTACAGTTTTCCTCCCATTCTTGTTTGAAAACAATCATTCCTGCTCCATCAAAAATCAATCTACAAGTTTGTTTTATATCAAATGGGAGCATGTCATCTCCCCCCAAAACCCCATCTATGAGGGCAGAGACCATGGCAGAATTGAGCCCCTTGTCTGCAATTGCTTTAGCAATCGCTTGTATATCCTTGGGGTTTATTGGTGAATAGATCCTTTGTCCTCCATCCGTCACTCAGACCAGGAACGCTACTATGTCTGATGGAACCCAATCAAAACAAGCATTCTTGACTTCTTCCCAATCCATGAAAGGCATTTTCTTTCCCCGTGATCCCTTTTTATTGCAGACATTTTTGCTTTTAACTTTGTCTATTTCTATTTCCTCCGACTCCGACTCTGAATCGGATTCCAGCCACTCATCCCAACTGGTGTCTGATTCGTGACCGGAACTCGACTGAATGGTAACTTCCGGACTCCGGTACTTTTTACTCAGTCTCTGGCCCCGCCCACTTCCCTTCCGGGTGGGCCATCCCCCCTGTCTTGGCTCGCTCCGCCCCCTACTCCTCATATGGCCGTTCTGATTAGCCGTTCCACGCCTCTCGCACGCGCCTCCCTTTCCTTCTCTGCCACGCCTATCACCTTTCTCCTTTCCGTTCTCCTTTCCGTTCTCCTCCCTTTCCCGTCCGCTGTTGGTATCCTCGCTCTGCCCACTCTCTCGCTGCTCGGCGCCATCTTGGGGCGCATAGGGCGGCAGCTTAGGCCAAGCATCTTGAGACTCTGATTTTGCGGCGGTGCCCTTGGCCTCCTCCAGTAAATTACCCCAAAAGGTTTTTGCTCGTTCCTGTCCCTCCGTAAGGGGGACGGGGTTCGGGGATTGAGGGGATGTATCACCCTCTGGCAGATCTTTAGGAGCAGCAGAATTGTCATCGTCTGGGGGTGCAAAGTCTGCGTGGTCGCCCCGACTCCCACTTTCGGGCTGACTGTGAAACAATCTCCTGCTGCCAGCAAAGTCTCCTGCCCTTGTATAGCTTTTTGCAGGCACTGCACAACTTTCCCCCAGGATTTAAGGTGTTTCCCAGAACCCGAGGACATCGTCTCCTCTGCTAAGGCTTTAGTACACTTATCCCACACTTCAGGGTTGAAAATATTCACCGGCTGCGCAATGACCCCTCTCTGTAAAAGCCTCGCAATGGCGAGAGTGAAACCTTTGGACTTACACTCAATACCCCACTCCTTATATAACTGTGATACGACCTTTACAAGTGCATCCATCCTCCTTGTTGGTCCGGGAGCGTCCTCCCCGCCGGGCTGATCCCGCAGCTTCGGCCGCCGTTCACCCGTCCAGGTGTTCCTCCCGGGTTTCGGCACCACTTGTTGCCTTCATTTTCGAAGGCTCGACCTGGTTCAGGAATGGTACGGCGGCCCCACCCCGGCCGCTCGGGCCATCAGCTCACAGACACCGGTGTGGTAGGTGGCAAATGGCAAATGGCGTTTATTGATAGATAACACCAGCTTATATAGCCAAGGTTTACGACATCACTTCCATCTGCTTACATCATCAACTAAACACCATTGGCTACTGGGAGAGGAGCCCTATCTTTCCGTACATCGCGAGATCTTCCGGTCGCCAGACCTTAGCTACCAACGGGTGGGAGTCTGCTATAGACCACACAGCCAGGAAGAAGAGACTGATGAGGTATTCTACAAGCAACTAGGAGAAGTCTCAAGATTGGTAGCCCTTGTTCTTGACGAAGACTTCAATCTACCATATGTCTGCTGGAAGTATAATACAGCAGAAAGGAAACAGCCTAGGACAGGGATCTCAAACTCATGGCTCCCGCTGTTCTCCTGCTCCTGCAGCGTAACACACATTACACACGCTGCACACGTGACTAGCATGCTGGCAGTAGTGTAGGGGAAAGGAACTCAGCGCTGCTGCCGGTTAGAAACAAGACGCCAGGCCAGATAAAACAAGGTGGAGGGTTGGATTCAGCCCGTGGACCGTGACTTTGACACCTCTGGTCTAGGAAGATCCTGGAGTGTGTGGAGGGCAGCTTTCTGACACAGCTGGTGAGTGAACAGACTAGGGAAGCCACCTGTTGTTTCTGAACAGAGAAGGCCTTATGGGAGATTTGAGGGTTGGAAGATGCCTGGAGCACAGCGATCATGAGATGATAGAATTCTCAGTTCTAGGATAAGTAAGGAGGGGGGTCAGCAGAACAGTCACCTTGGACTGCCAGAGGGCAGACTTGGAACTGTTTAGAAGGATGCTTGATAAAGTCCCTTGGGAGGCAGTCCTAAAAGGCAAAGGACCCCAAGAGAGCTGGGTGTTCTTCAAGAAGGAAATCCTGGCAGCACAAGAGCAGACTATCCCCTTGTGCTGAAAAATGAGCCAGTGGGGAATAAAACCAGTTTGGCTGAGCAGAGAGCTTTGGGTGGATCTTGGAAAAAAAAAAGAAAGTCTACAAGCTTTGGAAGAAGGGGCAGGCATCCCAGGAGGACTATAAGGATGAGGTAAGGTCATACAGAGAAAAAATCAGAAGGGCTAAAGCCCAACTAGAACTTCAATTGGCCAATTTTGTGAAAGAAAGTTTCTACAAATATATTAACAAGAAAAGGAGGGCCAAGGAGAACCTCCATCCTTTACTGGGTGCAGGGGGGAACAATACTGATGAAGGATGAGGATAAGGCTGAGGTACTTAATGCCTTCTTTGCCTCAGTCTTTAATAATAAGATCAGTTGTTCTCTGGGTACTCAGCCCCCCGAGCCAGAAGACAGGTGATCTGGTCTGAGCTAACTTTCTCAAGTTCTCTAACGCTCAGTTTAAACCCCTTTCCCAAAACTTCCCCTTTTTCAAAGAAAAAAAACTATAGAAAAAAACGAAACAGCACTAAATATACGCATTCAGGTATTTTCTAAATATAAACAACTACGTATAGCAAGGATATCATGCAAAACTCCCAAGAAAGGGAAAAGGGGAAGGGAAAATGGTAAAAAAGACAAAAAAAAAATAAAACAAAACAGGCATGCACAATTGCAAAACCCGATAACTAACAAAGTAGAGAACTAGCAAAATCTCACCACTTCCCTTGAGGAAAGCAGAACAGCTAAATCTGACCCAGCACTCTCCCCCTATGCGTGGGCAAACAACAGCAGCCACCACAGGCCTCGGCTCCAGACAGGACCAGCAGCAACGGAGCTCCTTCTCTCCAGCCTCCCAAAAGAAGAAGAGAGTGTACTCTCTTATCTATACCCTATTTATATGTTGTGTTACATTAAAGGAAGATATGGAATATTTCTGTGGATCCTGACCTCCGATGTTAAGGAAGAGCTGTAAAGGCCATTTTTTTAAGGAAGATCTGAAAAATCGAAAAGTCAATCCACTCCAACAGGGATGGGGAGCAGAACAAAGCTCCCATGATCCAAGAGGAAATGTTTAGAGAATTGCTTGGCCAATTAGACATTCACAGGTCTATGGGGTCAGATGGGATCCACCCAAGGGTATTGAGGGAGCTGATGGAGGTGCTCACCAAACCCCTTTTCATCATCTACCAGCAGTCCTGGCTGACTGGGCAAGTTCCACTTGACTGGAAGTTGCAAATGTTACACCCATTTCCAAGAAGGGTCAGAGGGAGGATCCGGGGAACTACAGGCCTGTCAGTCTGACCTCGGTGCCAAGGAAGGTCATGGAGCAGATCCTTTTGAGTGTGATCATACAGCACATGCAGGACAACCAGGTGACCAGGTCCAGTCAATATGGGTTTAGGGATGGCAGGTCCTGCCGAACTAACCTGATCTCCTTCTATGATAAGTTGACCCGCTTAGTGGATGAGGGAAAGGCTGTGGTTGTAGTGTACCTGGACTTTAACACCAGCCTGTTAGCTATACAATGATTCTTTGATAAACATGACAAACCTTTCATTGCTATTCCAGTAGGACCAAGGAACATCTTTACAGATTTCCTCACTGATACAGGTGCTCAAATGTCAGCAATCACTAAGGATACCATGGAAATTTTAAACATAAAACCCAGATGTCAAAGGGTTGCTTGACCAATTAGACATTCACAAGTATATGGGGTGGGATGGGTATTAAGGGAACTGGCGTAGGTGCTCACCAAACCTCTTTCCATCATCTACCAGCAGTCCTGGCTGACTGGGCAAGTTCCACTTGACTGGAGGTTGGCAAATGTTACACCCATTTACAAAAAGGAGGATCCAGGGAACTACATCCCATCCTTCTGGTGTGACAACTGCCCCACTCAGCTTGGTGTTATCTGCAAACTTGCTGAGGGTGCACTCAAACTCGCTATGTTATCAATAAAAATATTAAACTGCACTGGTCCCAGTATGGATCCCTGATGGGCACCATTTTTCATGGATTTCCATCTGGACATCGAACCATTGACCACTACTGTCTGTATGCGACCATCCAACCAATTCCTGATCCACTGTTCAAGGCCACGTTGGATGGGGTCTTGAGCAGCCTGGTCTAGTGGGAGGTGTCCCTGCACAATGCAGGGGGGATGGAACTGGATGATCTTTAGGGTCCCTTCCAACCCAAACCATTCTATGATTCTATGAATTTATGATTCTAATTTAGGAAGTAAGAATATAGAAATAATGGTTAGCTGATGAGAAGTTACTGAGGACATAATTTTAATGGTGGTGACATTTATCTTTACGATTGCTAGAAATCAAATACTGATGAAGTGAGATGAATTCTTTAATGGGGACATTTATTTTATTACTGGAACGTAATTTTTCATATATGTTCATGTGTGTAAACTGAAATGATTAATCTTGCTGAAATGGTTATTGTTTAACATAAATTTTATCACTAATTATGGAAATGTGTAAACAAAAGATACAAACAAGCAACTCATAAATGCCAGTTTATGTAATGAATAATTAATTCACTAGTAGTGCCTGGAACATTATGAATCTCATTTTGATCAGTATGTTCTCAGCAAGTAAGAAGGTAAAAATCTCCAAGCCCCCTGCTAAAGCAGGGTCACCTACAGCAGGTTGCACAGGATCACGTCCAGGTGAGTTTTGAATATCTCCAGAGAAGGAGATTTCACAACCTCTCTGGGCAGCCTGTTCCAGTGCTCCATCACCCTCACAGTAAAGAAGTTTTTCTGCATGGTAAGATGGAACTTCCTGTGCTCTAGTTTGTGCCCGTTGCCCCTTGTCCTGTTGCTGGGGCCATTGAAAAGAGTCTGGTCCCATCCTCTTGACACTCACCTTTTAGATATTTACAAGAATTGATAAGGTCCCCTCTCAGTCTTCTCTTCTCCTAGCTGAATAGACCTAGATCTCTCAGCCTCTCCATGTAAGAGAGATATTCCAGGCCCCTCCATGGCCCTCTGCTGGACTCTCTCCAGTGTTTCCTTGTCTGTCTTGAGCTGGGGAGCCCAGAACTGGACACAGGACTCCAGATGTGCCCTCACTAGGGCAGAACAGAAGGGAAGGATTGTGGGGTTTTGGAAGACCAAGGACATGTTCTGGGCAATCTAGAGCAGCAGGACCTTAGTCTGGCTAAGGCATGGAGACATTAGCAGGCCGTGCAGGAATGTTGTTGCTAGGACACCTGCAAGAGGAATTTGGCAAGATAAACAGCCTAGCAAGTGAAAAACAAGAAAGGGGGGCGATGCACATGTGATTGAAACTAAGACCTTGAACAGGATCTGAAACTCACAACAGAGACGGATGGACAGTAGAGACTGACCTATTGTAAAGAAGCATTATTGGAGTGAACAGCACATGTTAACCAATCGTTCTTATTGTTATGTGTGAAAGTAGATAAGATAGAGTATATAACCATTAGCAGTAAAGCAATAAACTCGGCTTCTGTCTGATCACACTGATGGTGTGACAAGTCCGTGACTTCCGCATCAACAAGTGGCGCCCGAACAGGGACCCTCAGTTTGGCATTGGATGGATCAGCCAGCCCAGTGATTACCGGCGACGAGGGGGTGGAAGCCGGCCGAAGGTGAGTGCTGCCCCAACACTCGGGAAGATGTTAGCGCACATATAAATAGAAGGGAAATCCTGCCCTGATCAAGCAGGCGGCCAGGGAGGAGATGGGGTCCACACTCTCAAAAGAAGAAGAGGCAGTGGTTAAGCTCCTCCAAACTATTCTCTCTAAGAGAGGACTCTCATATGACTCGAGCTCCTTGAAGACTGTGCTACTGTGGGTGCAAAGCAGGAACTTGATCCCCACTGTAAATGCCACTTTTGAAATCCCAACATGGGAATGAATAGGCGAGTAATTGTGGGATGAAATTAGTAAGGGATCCAAGGAGGCGAGCAAATTTCCCACTGTGTGGAGATTGATACATGAGACTTGAAAAAATATGAAGGCAGAATGTACAGTGACAGCCTCTGCATTTGCTGCATTGTTGCCTGTTGAAGAAGCGCAGTCGACTACCGCTCAGGGATTTTAGAACCCACCATCCCTTTGTCAAGGAGGGGAGCTAGTTCTACTCAACACTCCTCCAAAAAACAGACATCGTGCACAGTCCCTATTTCTTCTCCCAACAATTCATTTGTCTCCACATGGAAACAAGAGAAGCCTCTATCAGATTCGTACAAATCGCTGCCCTCCGACTCTGATCATGAACAGTATAATGTAGCTAATGAGGATACACCGAAAGAAGCAAAGCGGTTGCACCCTCCGCCTCCCCCACCTACACCGCCCTCTCTTTCAGGTGCGTGTGTACAACAGCAGCAATCTTTAGGGCTGGGAGATGTTCAACTGCGAGAACTGTTGAAAAAACTAGAAGATTTGGAGACGCGAGTACGAGTCACAGAACAACATGTAGGGACACCGATAAGTTCTTTCCCCGCCCCTATTCCTGTTACCCTCCCCATTAACCCTCTTGTTTCTGTTCCAGAATCACTTGCGCCGTCATATCCGGGTTTTAGGGAGATGGAGGGGAGTGTAGGAGTTAAATGGAGAGGAATTGTAAAAGATGCAATATTAGATGGAACAGTGATGCCTTCAGCTTTGCCTGCAATAATTGATGGGGGCCAGAGTACTTGGGAATCTTTAGATTGGAAAATTTTGAAGGAAGCAAAATCTGCAGTGTCTCAATATGGGTTAAAATCTCCATATACTTAGTCAATTTTGCAACATATTTTTTTCAAGTACTCTTTTGGTACCCCATGATTGCACAAATGTTATTGTCTCCTTCACAGCAACTACAATTTTTTCACCATTGGCAATTATCTTGTGAACAATTAGCAGCCACCCCTCGACAGCAGGGAGACCCTCTTTATGGTGTACAATTGGAAATGTTAATGGGTTGGTGTTGGAGAATGGTTGCAGGAGCGTGGACATGGCTCAAAGGAGGAGCTCTGTGAATCGGCCCTGACAAAAATCAACTGAGCTGGGCTGTGATGTAAATGTACTGAGGACTTTGCCAAGTCACGCTGACAAGGAGGGAGGCAGTGAGAAAATCCCCAAGAGAAGGTCAAGAAGACCTTGTAACTGATAAACAACTTAGGGAAGCAGGCCAGAGTGAGACCCGGACCTGAGCATATAGCAGTAGCTGCAAAGTAGGAGGAGCAAGTAGGAGGAGCAAGTAGGAGGAACATGCTAATGTAACCTTAGAGCTTTGAAGAGGGGCATGATAGTGTAACTTTTAGAGTTAAGTTACTGATTATAGGGCTTTTGGAGCCAAACTAATGATTATAAGACAAGTGTATGTAAGGGGAAAATGATTGTTAGACAAGCCAATGATTGTTAGACAAGTAGACATAACTTAAGTAGACATGGGCTATGGTGTAGTCGTGAATGAGCTTCACAATACACCAGAACTTGCTTTACCACTCACATTGAGTCTATTGCATAGTTCTCCTCGCTCGTCGCAGGTTCGGGTCATTTTGCAAGGGCTGATTGGCAAGTGCAGTTTGCTACTGAAGTATTGCAAGCTAGTCAAGATGCGCCATTTAAAGCTATGATGAATGTTTCTGATGATAAGATCCGTCTGGGTTTTACTACAATTAGGCAAGGACTGAATGAATCTTTTCCAAAATTTGTAGATAGATTACACGCTGCCATAATGGCAAATCCTGATTTACATGAAGATATGAAAGCCAAAATGTTAGATATGTTAGCCTTTGATAATGCTAATGACAAAACTAAGCAGGCTCTTAGCACACTTCCTCAAGGCTCTGGAATTGCTGTACTCTTGGAAGATGGTCAATGGCACCATCATATTTTAGATGGGGTCATTGAGGATTCTTTGCAAACCTTAGAATTACGAGCAGTTGTATGGGTTTTTCAACGTTAGCAATCTATACCAATCAATGTAATTTCAGATTCATTATATGTTGTAGGTACTGTTAATAGGTTAGAGAGAGGAATGGTTAAATCAGTACAAACCAAAACTTTACATATGTTGTTGTTACAATTGTTGCATTTATTATCTCAAAGATCTTGTCCATATTTTGTTACTCACATTCAGAGTCATCAATTTAATAATGGGTTATCTATTGGTAATAATATTGCCGACCAGTTTGTAGCAGTTGTCCAAACAAAGTCGGTCAATTTATTTGAACAAGCCCATTTGTCTCACGAATTTTTCCATCAATCGGCTAAAATGTTGGCCAGACAATTTAATTTGTCACAGAATGATGCACGTGGTATAATGCAGTCTTGTCCAGCGTGCCAAAAAGAAGGGCTTGGCTTGGGCATTGGAGTTAACCCACGTGGTTTACAAGCCTTACAACTATGGCAAATGGATGTTACTCATATCCCAGAATTTGGACGTTTGAAATATGTACATGTATCTATAGATACTTTTTCTCATGCAATATGGGCAACTGCGCAGACTGGAGAAGCAGCCAAGCACTTTATTAAGCATGTGCATGCAGTGATTGCTGCTTTAGGAGTCCCACGAGAGGTGAAAATGGATAATGGTCCAGCGTATGCATCTCAAACGTTTGCACTTTTTTCTCAAACATGGGGCATTCATCAGCTCACTGGCATTCCCCATTCTCTGACTGGACAAGCCATTGTTGAACGTGCGTACGCCACGCTGAAATCGCTTTTGCAAAAACAAAAAGGGGGAACTGCAGAGGAGGCTCCCGCAGAACGACTTGCAAAAGCACTCTATGTGTTAAACTATTTACGCCTCACAGAAAATCGAGTATCACCACCTATTATAGTGCATCAAGTATCAGTACAATCGGGAATTGAGAATTCAGAGTTAATTAAAGTACAATATAAAGACTTGCAAACTGGAGAATGGAAGGGGCCAGTGGAGTTAAAAATGACTGGTAGAGGGTATGCTTGTGTTTTAACAGATACTGGTCCTACACCTGGGTCGGAGCAACCCTCCGTATCAATACAGGATGGGGGATGATGTGATTGAGAGCAGCCCTGGGAAGGACTTAGGGGTGCTGATTGATGAGAAGCTCAACATGAGCCAGCAATGTCTGCTCACAGCCCAGAAGTCCAACCGTGTCCTGATCTGCATCAAAAGAAGCATTGCCAACAGGTCAAGGGAGGTGATTCTCCCCCTCTGTTCCACTCTTGTGAGACCCCACTTGGAGTACTGTGTCCAGTTCTGGAATCCCCAACATAAGAAGGAGATGGAAATGTTGGAATGAGTCCAGATGAGGGCTACTAAGATGGTTTGAGGGCTGGAACACCTTTGCTATGAGGACAGACTGAGAAAGTTGGGCTTGTTCAACCTGAAGAAGAGAAAGCTTCAGGGGGACCTCACAGCAGCCTTCCAGTAACTCAAGAAAAGAAAGCTGGGGAGAGACTTTTTACAGGGGCTTTGTAGTGATAGGATGAGGGGGAATGGCTTTAAACTGGAAGGGGGGAGATTTAGATTAGACATTACGATGAAATTCTTCACAATGAGGGTGGTGAGATACTGGCACAGATTGCCCAGGGAGATTTTGGATTCCCCCTCTCTCAAGGCCAAGTTGGATGGGATCTTGAGCAGCCTGGTCAAGTGGGAAGTGTCCCTACCCATGGGAGTGGGGTTGGAACTAGATGATCTTTTAGATCCCTTCCAACCCAAACAATTATATGATTCTATGTTGAACAAGACTGGACCCAGTACTGACCCCTGGGGAACATTGCCAGCTACAGGCCTCCAACAAGATTCTACACCACTGATCACAACCCTCTGAATGCAAAGTAATATAATATAAATATATGAAAATATAAATATATAAAAGTATATATAAAATTACATATTTATATGATATATGATTATAATAATATTATAAATAATAAAATAGCAGCATTAAATCAAATATTATTGTCAAAAATTATGGATATCTGTGGCTCTTTGTTGAACAGTCTGTTGCAGTCTGATAACATCAGCCAAATTCATATTTTCCTCAGAACGGGAAGTGATACTAGGTAATGTTTTCATCTTAATTTCTTTTCTTGACTATAATACATGTAATTCAGATCTAAAAAGCAAATGAAAATTTCAAAATATAAAGGAAATTGAAATTGTTGGCAGTGAAAAACATAAACCTGAAGTATTAAGGGATGGCAAAGACTGTATGCACTGGTACTCTCAAAAGAACACTAAAGATTAACGTAAGGATTTCTACATTATGTCGATACTTTGTGTCTGGTCAACATGTGATATCCACAAGAGTAAACGAATATTGGCAGGGAGATGATCAGTGAGTGACCCACTAGGTATTTTTGGCTCTAGCTGCTGTGATTATTTTGATATAGAACGAAGGAAGCTAGTTCTTGTGAACTGTTTGCATAGATACAGGGTTTGAAAGACATAATAATATTCCCTAGACTCCTAGGGAAGCTGGCAGCCCGTGGCTTAGATGGGAACACTCTGTGCTGGGTTAGGAATTGGCTGGATGGCTGAGCCCAGAGAGTGGTGGTGAATGGTGTCTCATCCAGTTGGCGGCCGGTCACCAGTGGTGTCCCCCAGGGATTGGTATTGGGTCCAGTCCTGTTTAATATCTTTGTTGACGATTTGGATGAGGGGATTGAGTCCATCATCAGCAAGTTTGCAGATGATACCAAGCTGGGAGGAAGGGTTGATCTGTTAGAGAGTAGGATGGCCCTACAGAGGGACCTGGACAGATTGGAGAGTTGGGCTGATTCTAATGGGATGATGTTTAATGAGTCCAAATGTCGGGTACTTCATTTTGGACACAACAATCCCATGCAGAGCTACAGACTGGGGACAGAGTGGCTGGAGAGTAGTCAGGCAGAAAAGGACCTGGGAGTGCTGGTGGACAGGAAGCTCAACATGAGCCAGCAGTGTGCCCAGGTGGCCAAGAAGGCCAATGGCATCCTGGCCTGCATCAGGAATAGTGTAGTGAGCAGGACCAGAGACGTTATTGTCCCCCTGTACTCGGCACTGGTCAGGCCTCATCTTGAATATTGTGTCCAGTTCTGGGCCCCCCAGTTTGGGAAAGATGTTAGGATACTGGAATATGTTCAGAGGAGGGCAACGAAGATGGTGAGGGGGCTGGAGCACAAGCCCTATGAGGAGCGACTGAGGGAGTTGGGGCTGTTTAGTCTAGAGAAGAGGAGGCTCAGGGGAGACCTCATTGCTCTCTACAACTCCCTAAAATGAGGTTGTAGTCAGACAAGGGTTGGTCTCTTCTCTCAGGTGGCCAGTGGCAGAACTAGAGGGTGTGGACTTAAGCTTCGTCAGGGAAAGTTTAGGCTTGATGTGAGGAAGAAGTTCTTCACTGAAAGGGTGATCGGCCATTGGAATGGGTGAGGGCCTCCTTGACCTGCTGTTTACAAACAAAGAAGGGCTGGTGGGTGATGTTGTGGTTGGAGGCTGTCCTGGCTGGGCCTGATCTCTTGGCCGTTCTGCAGGTGAAGCATGATTGCACCCAATATTATCTGCTCCATGATTTTACCTGGGATCGAAGTCAGGCTGACAGGTCTGTAATTACCTGGATCATCCTTACGGCCCTTCTTGTGGATGGGTGTCACATTGGCCAACTTCCAGTCTTCCGGGACCTCTCCAGTGAGCCAGGACTGCTGAAAGATGATGGAGAGCGGCTTAGCAAGCTCATCTGCCAGCTCTCTCATCACCCTAGGATGGATCCCATCTGGCCCTAAAGACTTATGAGGGTCCAAGTGGCTCAGCAGGTCTTTAACTTCCTCCTCATGGATTGCAGGAGGGACATATTTCACCCTGCCACCATCGACTACTTCAGAGGGCCAACTGTCAAGCGAACAGACGTCCTTACTGTTGAAAACTGTTGAAACCCAAAGTAATCAAATTTAAAACCATTATATTTCTGTTTCTACCTAATTTAATATCAGACTAACATAACAGACTGATAAAATCTTACACATTTCCAACATTTCCCCCTTTGAAAATACTTCATTTTCTGCAAGTATTTTCACTTACACAGTTACCTCTTGGTATGTCGGTGGGGATGTTGGGTGTTGTGGATATTCTCGTATGACTGCTCCAATAATTTTATGAATCCAATTGCTACTACGAATGATCTCCCTTCGGATACATAAATACACCAAGTAGATCACGAGGAATACCAGTAAAAGAGTACACATTGTTACAATGCTCCAACCCAGTTATGACTGATCTCTTCCTTTTCTTTTTCAGCCTCCTTCTCAATTTTTCAAGTTGTGAAATGTCATATTCTATATCTGCAGTGACATTCGATATATGTACACAGCAGTGATCAATACGATCTTTGAGATATCCACAAACACCGTGCTCTTTTAATAGTAATATATCCAATGCCATTCTGCTCTGCAAAGTCATTTTCGTTGTTGCTTGTAATTGCAAGTTTAAGTCTCTAAATCCCTTTTTAGTTACTCTTGACAATCTTTCAGTCTGTCCAATCAAATTATAAATCATTTCTCTATTACGATATTCAGCCACCTGAGCAAATAAGGATTCTAATGCCCATCCTACTTTTACTCCAGTTGAGGGCTCTTGCCAAGTGTCATCTATGTCTTTAATGTCATCATCTATGTCTCTTTTCGCTTGAATTTGTAAAGTTTCTAATTTGCCCTTAAAAAGTGATCTTTTCTAAATTGGATAAAGTGTCGGCAGGCCTAGGGTAATTTCCATTACGGCTCCATCAATTGCTAAGTGGGTAGTCCAGGTTCCATCACTAGCTGCCCATACAAAATGTCCCATGCTCTGTATGGTAATTGTTCTACAGTTTATATGCTGGACAATACTCATTGACCAGATAGTATCCCATCTCTCTTCAGATTTTGATTTATTTCCTTCCCTGCATTTCCAAATTGCCTCCTTTTCAAAGGTTGTTACTGTTTGAATTTCATCATAAGAACACCATCCCACCTCTACGAACCACGACGGTGCCCTTATGAATACCGACCCTGGCAACTTTTCACAGTCGCTTCTGCTACCCTGTTTCTTCCATGTCTGCCTTATAGTTTTCTGTTTATTTCTTTGTACAGTCCTAAACTCTTGCCAACACACGGTTTTATTTTCTTTATTTTCAATTTCCAAAAAGGGAAGGGTTATTATTCCCCAACTAATTCTCCAGTCGTTTTTGGTACTGGTAAACATGCTGTTATTGAACTAGTATTTTGCATTTGGGCAAAATCTCTGATTAGTCCTATCATCAGATTCTCCTCCGGATCCTGTCGGGAAATGTGAATTACCTGGGGTGGTTGGGTGTCCTCTATTGCTCATTTTGTTCTAACTTCAGCGATTTGTATTTCTCTGTCAGATACCTCAGGGGCTTTTGTCATCTTTTCCCAGAGAACTCAAATTAATCCTACTTCCATCGGAACCGTATTTTCAAACCTGCAAGGCAGAGTGGCATTTTCCCCCACAACATATCTCTTTACTTCCCTTTTGAGTGGAATCTCTAAAAAGGTAATAACCATCATAGGCATTAAAGACCAGATCACAATCAAAGTACCGTATGCAAAATACAACATCTTATTTGCTTTTCAGTTTGAGTCTCGTTGGTCCTAATACTTTTACTTCCCAATCTTTAGGGGTCTTCTTTACTCAGGTATAATGAATCCAAGAGTCTATCCCTTTTACTTTTACCGCAGTGAAGGTCATTAGCAACACCAGGTACGGTCCATTCCACTGTTCTTTCAGTGGCTCCTCACTCCAATCGCGGATGTAAACCTGGTCTCCTGGCTCAATGTCATGCATTGGGTTCTCTAGTGGCAACGGGCGATTCCAAATCAAAGTACTTCTCAGTCGCGTTAATGTTCTACTGAGAGATAACACATAATTATATACATCCTGATCTCCTTTAACAAGATTCATATGGTTTTCCAAAGAGGTTCTCATAGGGGCTCACCCCCATCCCACTCCTGGGTTTAATTCTTATTCTCAAAAGCTCTATTGGTAATGCTTGTGGTCATTTAATTTTGGCTTCCTGACATATTTTACTAATTTGCCTTTTGATTGTTTGATTCATCTTTTCTACTTGTCCACTAGATTGTGGCCTCCACGGTGTGTGGAGATTCCAAGAGATCCCTAACATTTTACTTATTGCTTGAACAATGGTGGCCACAAAATGTGGTTCCTTATTTGACGACATGCCTAAAGGGATCCCAAACCTAGGGATAATTTCCCTTAGTGTAGGAAGCATTTTAGAAGGATCAGGGCATTTTGTGATCCCTGAGGCCTGTATGCACAACCCTGCCTACATACAGTGACCTTGGCATGTTGTGAGAAAATGGAATGTTAGCTGATAGATAAGAAAGAGAATGTGAAACAAGAGGTTTCAGCTACAGGAGAAGAGGGGCTGCAGGGTAACAGCGCACTAACAGCTCTCATTGACCAATAATGAGGTGACAAATGGTACTACTTAAGCGCAGGGAAAAACATATATATACCTTGTAAAGAAGGCAACAAACATCTATTTCAGCTAACTCAATATTGAGTTGTCTGATGCTTTCCGCAAGCCCGTTTCCCGCATTTGGTGCCCCAACACAGACGCCGACCCGCTGAATCCAAAATATCTGGACGAGCGAGGGCTCCGACCCGCTAAGACTGGACTATCCAGACGAGCGAGGACACTGACCCGCTAATTCCGGACTATCCGGACGAGCGAGAGCCCTTGAAAGAGGATAGGATTGGGAGAAAAGGCTGTTTTGAGGCACCGAAGAGAAAGTCAACGCTCCAGGTGCCGGTAAGCTGCGTAACTCGAAAAGGAGAAGGAAGCAGCTCAGCAATTATTACTGGAATTCCTTGCTGTGCGAGAAGCTGCCGTGCCCACAAAAAAGCTATTACAATTGCTCGAGTGGGCTCATAAAATAGGATATTTTAAGCAACCGTCTCTCGTATTTAGTTTACAAGAGTGGTGCAAAATTGGGGATGCCTTGTGGGATAAAACGATTGAGGGCAGTAAGGAAGCAAAAGATTTAGGACCCACCTGCCGAATAGTGATAAATAATATCAAGCAGTATAAAATAGAGAAAAAGGTTGCAATGGCAGCGCAGCAACTTATTTACGAGGAGGAAGAAAAAGGGGGTCAGACGAGACTGTTTGGGCCCATTTCTACTGCTGCGGGGGTACAAGTGCCTGTGCTAGAAAATGCTAAAAGGGTGGAAGAAGCAGTAGGAGCAACTTATCCCTCAGCACCCCCGATACTATCAGCACCTCCTCAGATTGAAGGATCATCTTGTTGCTCTAAGATACCAAATTCTGTGTCGTTACCGGAGAGTGACTCTAATTCTGATCAAGATGCTGTCCGTCCGCGTGGAAGATCTGACTGTTGCGGAAACAAAGACTGGGTCACTTCGCCGCCTCCGCCTGCAGAACTTAATCCACCACCATTTGCACCTCCGCTGCCAGCGGAGGGAGAACTGATAGACAAAATGAGGGGTCTTGGTTTAGGAGAGATGTAATAATTGAATCGGGCGGGGGACCGGTATTACTACCTAAGAACGGGGGAAATTGGTCCGGGATCATTTGTGATGCATTGCTTGAAGGGGACTGGTCTGCTGTAGGGGCGTTGGAATCACACTGTGTTTTCCCGGTATTGCAATCTACTAATGCACAAGGTCTAGAGGTAGCATCCCATAAGCCTTTTGATTGGAAATTATTTCAACATTTGAGAGTTACAGTAACACAATATGGGTTACACAGTGAGCTCGCCTGGCAAATGTTAGGGTATGTGTTTGGTTCACAGCTTTTAAGCCCTAACGATTGCATGGCGCTAGCGAAGTGGTGTACTCCAGCGCAATATTTACATTGGGAAAGAAATTGGGAAGCAGAATGTAGAAAGATTGTTAATACCCCAAGAGCACAAACAGATGTGTTGCATGGTATACAACTTGATATGTTAATGGGGCAAGGGCCATATGCAGCTACTCCCCAACAGCTGCAGTTTCCGGCAGATTTTCATAGCGCCTCTGCAGAAGCGACACACAAAGTGTTTCTACGTATCCTGATAGAAAAGAAGGGACCAAATTGGGCTGGCATCAGACAGGATGACAGAGAAAATTATGAAAATTTTGTTAATCGCTTAGTGGAAGCTCTAGAGGCTGATGCTGATCTCCAGGGTGTGGCGAAAGTTAATATACTCAAGATCTTGGCATTTGAAAATGCTAATGCAAAAACATGGCTGTTGCTTAGCACACTGCCAAAAGAAGCACCATTAACTGATATGCTTGAAAGAGTTGCGAGAGCTCAAACACAACAGCAAAATGTCCTTTTAGCAGATGTCGTGGGTGCTGCTATAAAAGAACAAAACAAGCCTGTAGTGGAAATGCTGCAGCAGCTCCCCTCCCTAATTGCTGCCGTGGCTCAGCCACGGGGCAGGAAGGGGGGTGGAAGCTGCAATAGCAAGTTGCAATGCTTCCGTTGTGGCAAGCAGGGACACACATGTCACCTATGTAAAGCAGGACCAGTTTGGTGTCATAATTGTCAAAATAAAACTCACTCTAGTAAAGCTTGCAAGAAGCCGGGAAACAGGAAAGCCAGCACGAATGGGAGTCGCGTGGGAATAACAGTAACTCCCTATGCCATGGGTGGGGCTCTCCCGCCACTGCAGGGAGCCTTGGAATCGACTTGGCAACAACAGTAGCTGTAACCTTAATAGACATAAAGCCCCAAGTGATCCCTACTGGGTGGAAAAAACCTCGAGACAATTTAGGTGCTTTGTTGTTAGGACGATCTTCTGCAGGATTGCAAGGTTTAATTGTATTACCTGGATTGATTAATGCTGACTTTACAGGGGAAGTTAAAATTGTGGTGTATACGTTGCAACCTCCAATAGTAATACCTGCTGGTAGTTGAATTGCACAACTTGTTACTTTAATGAATCTATTGCAGTCCATGTCTCTAGGCAAACCTGTTACCAATATCAGAGGAGACAAAGGTTTTGGATCATCTGGACCAGTTGCATGCCTATCACTACAGTTGAGAAATCGACCCACCCTAAAGGTGACATTGTGTTGTGGGGGAGAGCAAACTTCCATCCAATTGCTGCTGGATACGGGGGCTGATGTCACTATGAGCAGCTGGAGAGATTACTGGATTAGGTGGAATGGCTGCAGCTAAAATTTCTACTCATCCGATACAAATCGTTACAGAAGAAGCAGTTGCTACTGTTCATGTTTATGTTTGTCCTTTGCCTCCAGGGTTAACAGGTCTGCTGGGGAGAGATGCAATGGCACAGATGGGGATAACCTGGTCAGCAGTGGGTGTGGCTTTTTCGTGGCGGCCATTCGACAACCGCCACCACCCCAACCACTCGTATGGGTAACTGATACTCCAGTGTGGGTGGGTCAATGGCCGCTAACAAAGGAGCGACTCTCCATAGCTCATCAATTGGTAAGGGAACAAGTAGAGCAAGGACATTTAAAAGAGTTCACCAGTCCCTGGAATACCCCTATCTTTGTAATTCCCAAAAAATCAGGGAACTGGCACCTGTTACATGATTTACGTAAGGTAAATGAACAAATGCAAACCATGGGAACTTTACAGCCAGGATTGCCAAACCTAACCCCTTTTACCAGAAAATTGGCCACTGTTAATTATTGATTTAAAAGGCTGCTTTTTCAATATCAAATTACATCCTCAGGATACTCAAAGGTTTTCATTTACCTTGCCATCCTTGAACAGGGCAGCACCAGCTCAAAGATTTGAGTGGACTGTTTTACCACAAGGGATGAAGAATAGCGCCACCTTGTGTCAACTATATGTAGCAGCCGCACTTGCTTGGCCCAAAACTGTGATGTATCATTATATGGATGATGTATAGTTTTGTCAACAAGATGAATTTAAAGAGGATCAAATTCAACTGATCATTCCGACCCTGTATAGGTTCAGCCTACAAATTGCCAAAGAAAAAATACAAAAAGACAAGCCATGGAAGTACTTGGGGTTGATCATTTCAGATTCAGTAATATGACCACAGAAATTAATTCTGTCCCCTGAGCTAAAAACTTTACATGATGTGCAAAAGTTGTTAGGTAATTTACAATGGGTTCAACCAGTTGTAGGGCTTAAAAATGAGGACTTGGCTCTGCTGTTGCCACTTTTAAAAGGCACTGATCCTACCCAAACTATTTGTGTAACTGAAAAACAATGACAAGTGTTACAAGACATAGTAGAAAACATAAACAATTCATGGACTCAGTGTCTATTATTGAACGTGTCTTTTTCCATTTTTGTCCTTATACATGCTCCCTATGCTAATGCTTGCAACGATCGAGGAGAACTATGCAATAGACTCAACGTGAGTGGTAAAGCAAGTTCTGGTTTATTGCGAAGCTCATTCACGACTACACCATAGCCCATGTCTACTTAAGTCATGTCTACTTGTCTAACAATCATTGGTTTGTCTAACAATCATTTTCCCCTTACATACACTTGTCTTATAATCATTAGTTTGGCTCCAAAAGCCCTATAATCACTAACTTAACTCTAAAAGTTACACTATCATGCCCCTCTTCAAAGCTCTAATGTTACATTAGCATGTTCCTCCTACTTGCTCCTCCTACTTGCTCCTCCTACTTGCAGCTACTGCTATATGCTCGGGTCCGGGTCTCACTCTGGCCTGCTTCCCTAAGTTGTTTATGAGTTACAAGGTCTTCTTGACCTTGTCTTGGGGATTTTCTCACTGTCTCCCTCCTTGTCAGCCTGACTCAGCAAAATCCTCAGTACTTTTTATCACAGCCCAGCTCAGTTGATTTTTGCCAGAACCGATTCACAGAGCTCCTCCTTTGAGCCATGTCCACACTCCCACAACCATTCTCCAACAATTCCCCCTTTTTCTTTTTGGGCCAGCAAAGCATTATGATTCTTTATGACATTATTTAGAATACAATGATAAGCTATTTTCACTACAACTACAATTGCTACTAAAATAGTAATCCCTCTTTGATCAGTGATAACAACCAGGGAGACAATCCTCCAAGTAGAGACTCAAGCCAATTATCGAAAGGATTGTCGTTTTTGGTAAGGTGTTTTGTGCGTTCACGTAACCACCTTAATTGGCTGTGAATTGAGGCACTATGATCAGAGAGATTGAAACAACACATTCCTTCAATATCTTCACAGCCATGTCCTTGTGCTAGTAACAAAAAATCAATGGCTGCTCGATTTTGTAGTATTGCATGACGTAGACTAGCTGTGTCTTGAGCCATTTCTGCCAAAACTTTGGTGGTCACGTTGGCTTCTTTCACTGACCAACATGCTAGGCTTTCGAGTTGCCTCAATGCTTGTGCAGTACCCACTCCAGGCACTAAAGATGCAAATATGTTGGCTGTGTGTGACCATAATTTTACATTATCATCACAAGTTGTAATTGACGAACAGACCTTTTTTGTCTATGTGCTGTTGTGGTAATATTTACCCAATTTCTTCAGCTGACTGTAAGCAAGGTCAATTTGCCTAAATAACAAGGGCCTCCAAAGGCTTTGCTGGGAATGCCAGGCCAGGCTTGATCCCCACAGATCAAAAAATATCCAGGTGGGAGAGCCTTGGCAGTTTTATTGTTCCATAGTACATTTTTGGTTCCATTATAACTCCGTCCATAGGCACCAAGTGCTGTCTTTTCATCAAGACATCCACAATATTGGTCTGTGCCAAAATTGTTTGTAAGAGGTGAGTCCAGCCAAAGCTGTCGACAAGTGGGTTATTTGCGTCAATATGAGAAATAGTACAAATGTCTCCAAACGTGAGACATGTTTGAGTAGTTACATTATCGGTTGCATTTCCCACTTGTTCTGACCCTAAGAGATCAACTTCTTGGGGGTCTCAAGGGAAAGGGTGATTTAAGGCATTTATCAATTGTACAGAACGATTTGCAACAGTCACATTGTTAGACTTAATTGTCTTTGATGTCCAACCATGAAAATCCTGTACTATAATTTCAGGAAAACCTATCAAACATGTCTTAAAGGGTTCAGTTGCTGTAGCCAAGCTTAAACAAAAATCTTGTGTCCCAGTCTTATTTGCCCATGCTACCCATAAGTTCACACGACTGGGTGCTGGCACTGCTGAGATCAGTGTTGGCATGCTGATTATTATCAACAACAGCTTTGGTCCAGCGGCTGGGAATCCACTTCGGACCTGTAGGGGTAAGAACACACATATAACCTCTTCCCATATATCTTACTTCTGCGGGACCCTTCCACAGGCCGGTTTCTGGTTCTCTATACATAACAAAAACTGGTCTAATGTCCTTATGCTCTTTTGGATAGCTATGCACCCAAGCTGGTGGCTCCTGTTGATCTGTAAAAATACATAAATGATTTAATAAAAACAAAGTTTTAACAAGTCTTTCTTGTACGTCTACAATGTCATTGAATTTTTGCAAATATTATATCAATGTGTGATGTGCTCTTTCAATAATAGATTGTCTGTGGGCGAATTCGGAATACCAGTAACATGATGCACTCCCCATGTTTGACAAAAATGTCTCATCTTAGCACTCATATATGCAGGGCCATTATCTGTTTTAATTGTTTGTGGCACTCCCATAACAGCAAAACAACTCGTCAAATGTCGTATTACATGGAGTGCTCGTTCTCCAGTTTGTGCAGTGGCCCATATAAATTTACTATAGGTGTCTATTGTGACATGTATGTATTTCAATCTGCCAAACCCATTTATATGGGTAACATCCATTTGCCAATTCCCAGACCAGGTCCATGGTGGCTACAGGTAGGACAGGACCGTACAATCCCCTTGGCTTCTTCCATGGTGATATTAAATTGTCGGTGTAATCCTCGTGCATTTTGGTGGAAAGCACTATGCGCCTCTCGTGCTTTCACAAATTCATCCATTGGCACAGTTACAGACACAAGTTGATCAGCACGTGCATTCCCTTCGCCAAGTCCTTCAGCCCACATATGGCTTCTAATATGTATAATACAATAAGATGACGTGCGTTGTTGTATGGCTGATTGCAGCTGTCGTAACAGTTCAAACAATCGTAAGTTCTGCACGTCTTTGATTCGTGCATCTTCAATGCGATTTACAATACCTGCTACATACATTGAGTTAGTTACTACATTTAATTCCTTGTTCATCCATTGTAAAAAGGACCAAACAACCGCAGCCAATTCTAATGTTTGTAAGGAATCGCCTTTCTCGGCTTGGAGGATTTGATGTCTCCACTGACCGTCCTCATGCCATGTTGCTGTTGCTGTCCGCAACTTTTTTCCGGCATCTGTATAAACCGTAATAGCATTTACTAGAGGCTGTTCACTACGTTTTGGCCGCTTAATCCAATCCTTATTACTAATCCATTTCAACAAAGGTGCTTTCAAAGCCTCTACTTTGATGTTTAGGGCCTCACTTAATAGGCTCAATTGTAAATCCTGTGAATTTTGTAGCCACCATTCAAGATCTTCTCTGCGAATTGGTAAATACACAACATTTGGTTCTGATCCAGTAATTTGTAGGACTCGTGTTCTTCCTTTGCAAATTAATTCTGCTAAATTTTTTGTTTTTTTCTTGGATTGTTGTTTTTGGCTGTATGCTAGTGAAGATCCATTCTAATACTCTCACAGTCTCCCCCTTTTTCTTTTTGTACTGTGTAAGCGCACCGATAAAGTTCTTGAGTCCATGTAAAATGGTAAGGTCCACTGACAATTCTGGGTCAATGCGATCAACTGCACGATCTGCAATATGAGTACTAAGTTCTTGAATTTTTGTTTTTTTTGTGATTCAGATAATGTAACAATGGTAGAGGGATCCGTTCCCTTTAACAAGGGATGTAAAACTTCCAATTCGTCATTTGTAATTCCTGCTAGTGGGCGTAGCCATTGTAAGTCTCCTAATAATTTCTGTATATCATTTAGAGTGCGTATTTCTGAGAGAATGACTAATTTTTGTGGCCACACTTGTGAGTCCATAATGTTCCATCCAAGGTATTTCCACACTGGGGACCGTTGGATTTTTTCTACTGCGATTACAAGATTGTTTGTTTGAAGTTGCTGTTGTAAAAACTTCTCTTGTGATACTGTGAAAGGCTGTTCTTGAGCAAGTAAAATGTCATCCATATAATGATAAATAATTGTTTGAGGCCACGCTTCTTGAACAGGTTTTAAAGCTGCATCTACAAAAAATTGACATAATGTGGGACTATCTTTCATTCCTTGAGGTAATACAGTCCAATCAAATCGCAAATCAGGCCCTTCCCTATTTATAGCTGGTAGGGTAAATGCAAATCTCTGAGTATCATTAGGGTGTAGTTGAATTGTAAAAAAGCAGTCTTTTAAATCAATTATTAAAAGATGCCATCCTGCGGGTAACATTGCAGGATTTGGAAGGCCTGGTTGTAAAGCTCCCATAGCTTGCATTTGTCGATTCACTGCCCTTAGGTCATGTAACAGTCGATATTTCCCCGATCTTTTCTTAATTACGAATATGGGTGTGTTCCAAGGACTAGTAGAATGTTTAAGATGACCCTGTGCTAATTGTTCTTGCACTAATAAATGTGCCTGTTGCAGGCTTTCCTTTTTCAAGGGCCACTGCCCGATCCAAACAGGCTCACTTGTTAGCCATCGCAACGGGATCAGGAAAGTCCAGTTGGCAGTGACCGCTCCTAAAAAGGTGATTCGGTTGTAAGAACTGCTCTCAATTGGTTTAACACGTCTCGTCCAATAAGTGCATTAACTCCTGTTGGTAAGGGCATGACTGTTACATAGAGTGTTGCAACTCTTCCATCAAGGGCAATGTTTACTCGACGTTGACTGCGTTGAACAGGTGCTTTTCCTCCTACCCCTTCTACTCCTCCTAATACATTCTGTAAAGGCCAGTGGGTGGGCCATTGAGTAGTAGCGCCAATGGTAATGTCGGCACCTGTATCCAAAAGTGCTGATAACTGTTTCTTATCAGTTCCATGGATAAGTGTGACTTGAACAAGTGGTCGTTGGTTCATGGGTACAGTTAACATTACCAATCCTCCGGTGGATCTTTTTAAGCCACGAGATTGAGCGGTCTCTGTCGCCATTTGCTGGGTTAGTTGTTGAAGTGGCACAAGCTGAGTGATGTGACTTCCTTTTGGAATATGAATTGGTGGAAAGTTCGTTTGTACAACAATACAAATTTCTCCCGTATAATCGCAATCAATGACTCCTGGTAATATATAAAGTCCTTTAAGTCCACTAGAGGATAGTCCTATTAACAATGCTCCATGAGGTTGTCCATTAATGATTATAGGTCCTTTAATTCCTGTAGCGATCTTTTGTGGTTGATTATCGATTAATGTTACATCTATTGTTGTTGCCAAGTGCAACCCAAGGCTCTCCCTGGTTGCTGGTCAAAGGTTGTTTGCGGGTTGAAGTTTGGTTGTTGATTGTCGTTGAATGACAGACTGGAGGCTGCCATGGGGCTGACAGTAACTGGAGTCGCTACTGGTTGAGCTGTCATTTGTGTCGGCGCGCTGTGGCTCCTGGCGCTCGGTCTTCAGTTTCCTGAACGGCGACAGGCTAAAGTATTATGAGTGTTCATTTGGCAATTCTGGCACCACACGTGCGGCTCCCAACATTGACGACGCGTAATGTCCCAAGCGTCCACAACGGAAACACTTGTATTGTCTTCAGGCAGGCGTCTTGGTTTGATACAGATCTGGAGGCTTCAGGGGTGCAAGAGCTGCAAATGCCTGTTCTTGTGCCTTAAGTAAATTGTTCCCCACCTCTTTGATTGCTTCCACTAACATAGCTTGTGATCCCACAGGCACTCTACTCATTCGTTCTAACATAGTTTCTATGGTAGCATCCATAGGCAAATTTACAAGGATGCCCTTTGTAAAATTATTACAATTCTCTAATACACACTGTTTTAACAGTGGTCCTTTCATAAATTCTGCCATATCTGTATTATTGATAGCTTCTGTGACTCTGTCTACAAAGGACGCAAAAGACTCATCTCTCCCTTGCCTGATTGACATGTATGAGGGAGTAGTTGGTGCAATTTTGACTCTTTGCAAAGCCTCTCGAGCCAACCTCATAGATCCTAACAACACATCCGGGCCTGTTTGCATCTGCATTTCAACAGAGGCAAAAGGACCTATACCCATCAATTGTTCCACTGTTACTCCACTTAAGCGATCATTTGGGAGTCGGGGGGCACAAGCAGACATTTCACAGAGTCTTTGCCAGTGGGCTTGCCAAAGTAATTGTTGAGATTGTTTTAAGATAAGCCTCATTATATTCTTAACATCTTCTGGACATAACATCCTGCTACCCCAAATATAGTTTAACATTTGTCTTGCAGGTTCACTATGCACTCCCGACTCATTTACTGTATTTCGTAATTGATTTAGTATTTTCCAGTCGAGAGCATCATGTATACCAGTCATATTTCCTGCATTATCTACTTGATATATCACTGGGAAAGCTTGCGGGTTAATTTGATCTAATATTTCAAAATCCTTTTGTTCAACAGCTTCTTTTGCTATTTTTCCCCAATTTATTTGTACAACACGCAGCTGCGACTGAACTTGTGTGGGTTTAGAACTAAGATCTACAAGACTGTTCTTTTGAACAGTTTGATCATTATTTACTGCTTCTGTCTCATTATCTGAATCTTCTCCATCCTGCTGCTCTTCTGGTGGAGCAGAGGGACAGACCTCCTCCTTGGGTGCATCAGGAGTGGTTTGAGCAGGCCTACGAAGGATGGGAACAGGAATCCCCGAAGGTGGAGGTGAAAAATAATCACCTGCTGCTGTGAGGCATCCAGCGGCAGGATCAGACTGCTCAAGCCGATCAGAGGCAGCTGCAGCTATACGCTTTTCAGCTTTATACTTATTCATACAGTTAGTAACATCTCTCCAACTTTTCATTACATTTTTTGCTGTTTTATCATCATCAATTACTAAATTCCACAAACAATTTCCATATGAATGCCACTCATCTACTTCAAACAAACTTTCAGGGCTGCTAAAATATCCTTTCGCTTTTCCAAGTGTGATTAGCCCAGCAAAGTCTTTCAACTGACTTACTCCCCGCTTTTCTAAAAAGCGTTTAAAAAGTTCAAAAGCTACCTCTTTTTCCATTGCGCGCTCTGTGGACCCCTCTTAATTATCTGGTCCGGTGAAATGCAGCCTTTTTCCTGGGTAGCTTCGATTTGGACGGCGAACCCTCCTAGTCGTCCTAGGTTTCGAGCACGGATCAGGTCAGGTCCATGCAGTGTTCTGCTCCCTGGGTTCAAGCACGGATCAGGCATGTCGCGGCCAACCCTTCCAGTCGTCCTAGGTTTCGAGCATGGATCGGGACAGGTCCTTCCGATCTTCTGCTCCCTGGGTTCAAGCACGGATCAGGCGCGTCGCGGCGACGTCCGCTGATCTTCTGCTCCCTGGTCGCTGCTACCAGTGCTTCTCCGATCTCGCTGTCCGGTGAAGAACAGGGCTTGGGAGTCCCTGTTCGGGCGCCACTTGTAACGAGCGAGGAGAACCATGCAATAGACTCAATGTGAGTGGTAAAGCAAGTTCTGGTTTATTGCGAAGCTCATTCACGACTACACCATAACCCATGTCTACTTAAGTCATGTCTACTTGTCTAACAATCATTGGTTTGTCTAACAATCATTGGCCCTTACATACACTTGTCTTATAATCTTTAGTTTGGCTCCAAAAGCCCTATAATCAGTAACTTAACTCTAAAAGTTACACCATCATGCCCCTCTTCAAAGCTCTAATGTTACATTAGCATGTTCCTCCTACTTGTTCCTCCTACTTGCTCCTCCTACTTGCAGCTACTGCTATATGCTCGGGTCCGGGTCTCACTCTGGCCTGCCTCCCTAAGTTGTTTATGAGTTACAAGGTCTTCTTGACTTTCTCTAGGGGATTTTCTCACAGCCTCCCTCCTTGTCAGCCTGACTCAGCAAAATCCTCAGTACTTTTTATCACAGCCCAGTTCAGTTGATTTCTGTCAGGGTCGATTCACAGAGCTCCTCCTTTGAGCCATGTCCACGCTCCCGCAACCATTCTCCAACAAATGCTGTTATTGCTCAATGGAAAAAGAAATATGTGGGAGACAAGGGAGAAAGAGTTCAGTTATTGGAATGGGTTTTTGGTAACATCACACATAAAAAGAGTATTGTACCTATGCTAGAAACTATGGCCTATTTGGTAATGAAGACCAGGATGCGGCTGATAGCCATTACAGGCCAGGAACCAGATTTTATTCACTTACCAATGACACCCTCAGAACTAGAATGGGCATTAGCAAACTCACTACCCTTGCAGAACTGGTTTTAAACTGATCAGGAGTATTGCCAACTGATTTTCCAGCAGGTAAAATAGGTATGCTATTGAGGACACAAAAGTGGACTGGCATTCCACTGCAATCAGTTGTACCACTTAATAATGCAGTTACAGTATTTACCGATGCAGGAAAGTTGTCAAAGACAGCAGCAATTGTATGGGAAGAAAATGGTCAGTGGCAAAAGAAAATTATAAAAGCAATTGAATAGATTGCAAACACTGGAATTAACAGCTGTGTGTTGGGCATTTTGTAACTGGATGTTTTGCTGGCTTAATGTTTTAACAGACTCTTTGTATGTTGCAGGTGTGGCCCAACGCATTGAGGATGCCATGTTAAAAAGTACTGGTAGGCCAAGATTGGTACAGTTATTTCAGCAGCTGCAGCAATCGCTGCGACAGCGCACACAACCATATTGTGTTATCCACATTCACAGTCATCAATGGAGTCTGGGCCTTGGACAAGGCAATGCAAAGGCAGATGCCTTAGTGTCAGTGGGACTGACTACCCAATGTCCCGCGAGTAGATTTGATTTGGCCAGGACAGCTCATAGTCAATTTCATCAGAATGTCAAAGGGCTAATGAAACAATTTGGCCTTACTCACTCAGAAGCATCTGGCATAGTGAGAATGTGTCCTCAATGTAGCCAAAATGGGCCCGGCATAGGAATTGGTGTAAATCCCAGGGGACTGAAAGCATTAGAAGTGTGGCAGATGGATGTAACTTATGTAAGCAGTTTTGGCAGATTGAAATATGTTCATGTTACTGTTGATACCTATTCGTGATTTGTATGGGCAACTACACAAGCAGGGGAAAAAGCATTACATGTGAAAAGACACCTTACACAGTGTGTTGCTGTAATGGGACTGCCAGAAACTATAAAGACTGATAACAGACCGGCATACACCAGCCAGAGTGTTCAAAAATGGTTCATGCAGTGGGGAGTAAAACACATTACTGGAATCCCACATTCCCCAACAGGTCATGCTATCATAGAAAGAACTAACAAAACTTTGAAAAAATATTTAGTTAAGTTTGTAGATGAGTTAGACGTTCAAGAAAAACTAAGTAAAGCACTGTTTGTAATGAATCACCTTTGTATTTATGGTAATAGCAATGAGCCAGCAGCTTTATTGCATGGTAGGCCTTTACCAAAAGTGCAAGCCAATTGTTCAGCAAAAGTAAGGTACAGAGACCGCAAGCATTAAATGTTACACTGCCTTTTGAACCACAGCAATTTGACTTAAAGGGACTCTTTGCCAGGAAATGAAAGTTGCATTTATTTTGCAGGTCCCTTGTTAAATCAGCGATCCTTTTCCAAAAAGGATTGGAAGAATGTTTCCAGTAACGACCCAAAATACGGGTCGTGGGTTATGGGTTCTATGTTAACAGGAAACTATTGTGTAGGAGCAGTAGGATTGGGATCACGGTGGAAAAATCTCAGTGTATGGAACAATGCTTCTGCAAAAGCATTATCACCTGGATATTTTTTAATTTGCGGCAGGCATGCCTGGCAAGGTGTACCATCTAAAATAATAGGTGGCCTGTGTTATTTTGGAAAGTTAGTTCCGTTTGCACCTTCAATGACAGATGTTAAAAATTGGACAAGTTCAAGTGGTAGAACAAAGAGAACATTAAAAGATTTAGGACCACAATGTGATTCAAAGGTAAATTTGTATAGCAAATCAAAAAATGCCTTTATGAGTTTTTTGCTTCCATGGGTGTCTATAGCAGGAGCTCATGCAAATTTGAGGGCACTAGCTTGTTGGGCACAAAAGGAATTAAATTTAACATCTAGTATGATTTCTGACCTAGTAACAGATCAGCAAAGTTTAAGAAGTGCTGTGTTGCAAAATCGGGCAGCAATTGATTTTTCGCTTTTGGCACATGGTCATGGCTGTGAAGATTTTGAAGGCATGTGTTGTATGAATCTTAGTGACCATAGCTCATCTGTACACAAACAACTGAAGCAACTGCAAAATGCATTTCATGACTTAAAAATCGATGAAGGTGGTCGAGATACCTGGCTTGGCAATTTAGGCCTCGCTGGATGGTTAAAAGATTGTGTTAAACAATTAGCAAACATATTCATTATGTTGTTAGTATGTTTAATTATTTTTAGTTGTTTTTGTAGAATAGGATCCCATGTAATGTCGCGTTTTGGCTTTGTAGTACAAAAGAAAAACGGGGAAGATGTGGGAAATATGTATGGTTTTAGGGCTAAGGGCTTTAAGAATAAGAGACATAAGGGCTTTAAGGTCAAGGGACATGCTGTGTTTCAGAATAACCTTAAACTCACCTCTAGGATATAAGAGAACGTAGTATAGTAGTAGAGTTATATAACTATAAGGAACTAACATTAAGACAACCAACCAATAAGAGCCGTGTGAACAGAGTGGCAGCATCATGTTATAGAGGGAAAGTAGAAAAATTTTTTGCAAACATGGGGAATTAAGCACGTAACAGGTATTCCACATTTTTCCACAATTCAAGTGATTGTGGAACGAGCATATGGAAATATTAAAGAATACCTTGCAAAGCAGAAAGATGTAACAGAATTAGATTCGCAGATAAGGTTAGTGTAATAGATAAATAAAAGTTTTGCTTCAGCCAGATTGTGATAACTGAAATCAGTAGGGCGGTTGGGAAGAATGTAGGTTTCCAAATACCCAGTTAAGGACATGTAAATAACATTTGAAGACTCATTTTAGTATGAAGCAGGGACAGGTAATGCACATGTATAGGCGTATTGGGGAATGCAATGAATATGTAACATTTTATTGCTGTGAATCAGAACTGGTGGCATGCACATAAAGAGGGATGGTATGCATGTGAAGGGGGGGAAATAACAAACGTAAATGAATATGTATAAGTACCCTAAATAAATGCACACGAGTGGGACCAAATGGTGTGCATAGAGGAGAGTCCATCTTTTTATGCACCCAGCACTGTAAATAAATCTCTTTGCTTCTATGACTTTGTCCTCAATAAAATTCTATCTGTGAGCTGGCTTTTCTCACAGTTAGGTAAAGTGCTTTTTACGCTTAATTATCTTAGTTTGGTAGCAGGCTTAGAGCAAGCATCTGTAGTAATTCATAATAGTGGTGTGAAAATGCAAGCTACACCTGAAATACAATTGCGTTATAAGAACCCTAAGACAGAATTATGGGAAGGGCCGAGCCAGTTGCTATTTACTGGTTGTGGTTATAGTTGTGTTTCCACAGATCAAGGTCCCTTATGGATTCCCAGTAAATGGACACGCCCAGCGGTCAAGTCGGTCAACTGAACACACGAGACCGACAGCAAAGAGTAATAAGCATTCTACTTCAACAACTTTGAACAGAAATTAACAAACCAAGCAAGAGGTTTCGCCCACGATATGTAATTGTGAACATACTTGACCGACAAGGACCGGGAGGGGGCCTGAGTATTGAATTCTGTTATAGCTATTAATTGTGATTGCAATTGTGTATATTGTAATTGTGCTTTGAATCTTTATTAGAGTGGAGCTTGTGGCAATAGGTTGATAAGAAATAGTCATGTAGCAGCAACTGAAGGTAGTCTTTGTACTGCACATTTTCACCAGAATTTTGAGGATTTTTATATAGCAGCAGGTATCATATATAATCAGCCACATTTTTATCATTTTGGATCAGGAAGTGTTTTTCGCCAAGCTCAAGCAATTTAGTTCTTAAAACTTGCCATTCAGCAAGTTAAAGAACCCCAGAAGTCAAGAATTGATTGCTTTACAATGTGGACCCAATTGACACAAATTAAAGGAAACAGATGATGTTCTTGGAAATTGATTCTTAACTTGGCATTACAGGCTGGCTAAGAACACTCCTGATCAAAGATATATGTATTTTAATAGTTATTTTGGTATTCGTGATTTTAATAATTTGTATGCTGTCTTGTGCAAAGACAGGTTTAGAAAGAATTGCTAGGGGTCGGGGCAGAGGGTATATTCAGCGTGATCGGCGGCAGGAACCGTAAGTACTGCAGCCGGGTGCTCAATCTGGGCGGGTGGAGAGTTCCTGAGAGAGGCAAAAGCTCAGGAGAGGACCCCGGCAGGGCGACTCTCTCTGAACTTCAGAAGCGGCAACTGTCACGTGGGCCGACCGCGTGGCAGGGGGGCGGTCCCGGAAGAAGCCGCGGGGTATTTAAGCATTGCCCTGGGAGCGCCAGCGACCGGAGCGCGGAGACCAGGAGCGGGCAAACAGGGTCACAAGATAGGCAGTTTGCGCGGCAGTTCGCGCAAGCAGGCACTCGCTGACAGGTGGTTGACTTCCCACCCCCCTGCAGCAATGGTGATCAGGCGTGGTAAAGCCTCTGCCACCAGGAGTGTAGGCATCCAAACGGAAGCAGTATTACGAGACACAGCTACCCAGACTCGAGACTGTAGGGAGTGTCTGAGCCTACTTGTGGCTCCTGAGGACCATAACAAAAATACCAAAAATACTTGTCTGAGGTGTGAACAGATTCAGGATCTGCTCCTTATGGTTGCAGATCTGAAGGATCAGGTGGAGAGGTTGAGAAGTATTCGCGAAAGTGAAAGGGAGATTGACTGGTGGAGTAGAACCCTCTCTCCTCCCAGTAATCCTCCCCAGGAGGCTGAGGAATGCCATATTCCTCATCAACAGGGTAAGGGGAGTGACCTGGCTGGTGAGGAGGACTGGGAGCAGGTCTGCTCTCATGGGGGTTAGAGACCTCCCTTTCAAATGCCACCTTTCCAGCTGCCCCTACAAAACAGGTTTGGGGAGTTGGAATTTGATGTTCAGGTGGAGGATAGTCTGACAGAGAGCTCACCTGAAGAGGCTGACCTCACATTGCCCATCAGACAGGTCAGGACCTCAAATAAGAAAAAGAAAAGGAGGGTCATTGTGGTGGGAGACTCCCTTCTGAAAGGGACGGAGGGCCCTATTTGTAGGATGGACCCAACTCATCGGGAAGTCTGCTGCCTTCCCCAAGCCCGGGTACACAACATCGCCAAGAGACTCCCGGACCTAATTAAACCCTCAGATTATTACCCGCTTCTGGTGGTCCAGGCTGGTAGTGATCAACTAGCGAAAAGAGGGTCAAGGGTTGTTAAAAAGGAACTGCAGGAGCTGGGATGATCGATAGATAGGACAGGAGCACAGGTGGTGTTCTGTTCAGTTCCCCCGGAGGCAGGGATGGATACAGACAGGAATAAGAGAATATATGCAGTTCATAAATGGCTTAGGGGCTGGTGCCGGCAGAGGAATTTTGGGTTCTTTGGTCATGGGGAAACCTTTACGGCACCTGGTCTGTTTGACCCAGATGGGTCTCGTCTAACTCCAAAGGGTAAGAGGATTCTAGCCCAGGAGCTGGCAGGGCTTGTTGAGAGGGCTTTAAACTAGGCATGACGGGGGAGGGGGGAGTTACTAGGCTCACCAAAGATGTCCCAGTGGAGGATGAGCCATCCCAAAGGGGGTTGTCAGTAACCCAACTGAAGTGCATGTACACAAACACACGCAGTATGGGAAACAAACAGGAGGAGCTGGAAGTCCTGGTCCAGTGGGAGAGCTATGATATAGTTGCTATCACGGAAACGTGGTGGAACGACTGTCATAACTGGAGTGCTGCCATGGAAGGCTACAGGCTCTTCAGGAGAGACAGGCGTGAGAAGAGGGGTGGAGGGGTGGCCCTCTACACTAGAGAAACCCTGGATACTGTTGAAGTTGAGATCAGTGATGACCACGTTGAGTGTCTATGGGTAAGAGTCAGAGGGGCAGTCAAGTCTGACCTCCTGGTTGGAGTGTGCTACAGACCGCCCGACCAGGAGGAGGATTTGGATCTTCTGTTGTTTAAACAGCTGGAGGCTGCCCCTAGATCAGCTGCCCTTATTCTTTTAGGAGACTTTAAGCTTCCAGATATCTGCTGGAAACTTAACACTGCTGAGAGGAGGCAGTCCAGGAGGTTCTTAGAGTGTATTGAGGACTGCTTTTTGTCACAGCTGGTGAGTGAGCCCACCAGGGGTGAGGCTCTGCTTGACCTGCTGTTTACAAACAAAGAAGGGCTGGTGGGTGATGTTGTTGTCGGAGGCTGGCTGGGGTGTAGTGATCATGAGATAATTGAGTTCTCTCTGAACAATGTAATAAGAAAAGCCAGGAACAGAACATCGATGCTTGGACTTTCGGTGGGCAGATTTAGGATTATTTAAGGAACTGGTCAGGAAAGTACCCTGGGAAATAGCTCTTAGTGGCAAGGGGGTCCAGGAAGCTTGGATATACTTCAAGAATGAAATTATGCAGGCGCAGGAGCGGGCTGTCCCTGTGTGTTGTAAGAAGAGTCGTAGGGGCAGACGGCCGGCCTGGATGAGCAGGGAGCTTCTGAAGGAGCTAAGTGAGAAAAAGAGGATGTATCATCGTTGGAAAGAAGGGGATGTAAGTCAGGTCATGTTCAAGGATGTTGTTAAGTCGCGTAGGAGGAAAATCAGGGAAGCAAAAGCCCAGCTGGAGCTCAAATTGGCCACTTCTGTTAAGGACAATAAGAAGAGTTTTTATAAATATATCAATGGCAGAAAGAAGGGCGGCAGCGACCTCCACTCCTTGTTGGATGTGGAAGGAAATATAGTAACCAGAGATGCAGAGAAGGCTGAGGTACTTAATGCTTTCTTTGCCTCAGTTTTTAACAGCAAAGATGTCAGCTCGCTTGACAGTTGGCCCTCTGAAGAGGTTGATGGGGGCAGGGTGAAATATGGCCCTCCTGCAATCCATGAGGAGGAGGTTAGAGACCTGTTGAGCCACTGGGACCCTCATAAGTCTATGGGGCCGGATGGGATCCATCCTAGGGTGCTGAGAGAGCTGGCGGATGAGCTTGCTAAGCTGCTCTCCATCATCTTTCAGCAGTCCTGGCTCACTGGAGAGGTCCCGGAAGACTGGAAGTTGGCCAATGTGACGCCCATCTATAAGAAGGGCCGTAAGGATGATCCAGGTAATTACAGACCTGTCAGCCTGACCTCGGTCCCAGGTAAAATCACGGAGAAGATAATCCTGGGTGAAATCATGCGGCACCTACAGAACGGTCAAGAAATCAGGCCCAGCCAGCATGGATTTAGGAGGGGTATGTCCTGCCTGACAAACCTGATCTCCTTTTACGACCATGTGACTTGCCTGGTGGATGAGAGGAAGGCTGTGGATGTGGTATACTTGGACTTCAGTAAGGCCTTTGACACGGTCCCCCACAGTAGACTCCTAGGGAAGCTGGCAGCCCGTGGCCTAGACGGGAGCACTCTGTGCTGGGTTAGGAATTGGCTGGATGGCTGAGCCCAAAGAGTGGTGGTCAATGGTGTCTCATCCAGTTGGCGGCCGGTCACCAGTGGTGTCCCCCAGGGATCGGTATTGGGTCCCATCCTGTTTAATATCTTTATTGACGATTTGGATGAGGGGATTGAGTCCATCATCAGCAAGTTTGCAGATGATACCAATCTGGGAGGAAGGGTTGATCTGTTAGAGGGTAGGATGGCCCTACAGAGGGACCTGGACAGATTGGAGAGATGGGCTGATTCTAATGGGATGATGTTTAATGAGTCCAAATGTCGGGTACTTCATTTTGGACACAACAATCCCATGCAGAGCTACAGACTGGGGACAGAGTGGCTGGAGAGCAGTCAGGCAGAAAAGGACCTGGGAGTGCTGGTGGACAGGAAGCTCAACATGAGCCAGCAGTGTGCCCAGGTGGCCAAGAAGGCCAATGGCATCCTGGACTGCATCAGGAATAGTGTAGTAAGCAGGACCAGAGAAGTTATCGTCCCCCTGTACTCGGCACTGGTCAGGCCTCACCTTGAATACTGTGTCCAGTTCTGGGCCCCCCAATTTGGGAAAGATGTTAGGATACTGGAATGTGTTCAGAGGAGGGCAACGAAGATGGTGAAGGGGCTGGAGCACAAGCCCTATGAGGAGCGACTGAGGGAGTTGGGGCTGTTTAGTCTGGAGAAGAGGAGGCTCAGGGGAGACCTCATTGCTCTCTACAACTACCTAAAAGGAGGTTGTAGTCGGGCAGGGGTTGGTCTCTTCTCTCAGGTGACCAGTGGCAGAACCAGAGGGCATGGACTCAAGCTTTGTCAGGGAAAGTTTAGACTTGATATGAGGAAGAAATTCTTCACTGAAAGGGTGATTGGCCATTGGAATGGGCTGCCCAGGGAGGTGGTGGAGTCACCGACCCTGGAGGTGTTTAAGGGGAGACTGGATGAGGCACTGAGTGCCATGGTTTAGATGATGGTTGGTGTTAGTGTTGGTGTTAGTGTTAGGTTATAGGTTGGACTTGATGATCTCAGAGGTCCTTTCCAACCTTGTGATACTGTGATACTGTGATCTTCGGTGCCAGCTTCCTTCTATTTGCTTATTTAACTCTGGTATGCAAGGTCAACTGCAGGCTCAGCCTTTATCTCAACTGCAGGTGCAGGCTTAGCTTGGATAAGTTTCGGGTACTTCTAACAAATACAGTTCTTATAAGGAAAGAAAAACTTTTTGCCTAAATAACTGCTACTTCTAACAATCACTAACACACTTAACCCAATATGATCAAATTTAAAACCATTATATTTCTGTTTCTACCTAATTTAATATCAGACTAATATAATAGACTAATAAAATCTTACACTTTTCCAACAGTACTGGGGATAAAAAGGACTGTTTGAATCATCTGAATTCACGAGCCGTGGTGGAGTTGTGTCTCCCTGGCCGCTCAGCGCTGCTTTTGCTTTCCTACCTAAATAAATACTTAGTAAACTTGATTGAGACTCTATTTGTCTTAATTCAACTATAACAGTATGAAACAGTAATAAAGGACTATCATTTTGCTGGAATGGATAAACTCTGTAAATTATATGGGCACCTACAGTAATTTCTTGCATGGTTGAATCTTGAATTTAAGTGAATAAAAAAATGCCATGAGACCTTATTCAGAAGCAATCAAGCTTCTTCCGAAGTAATCTGGCACTGATGGATATACAATAGGTATATTTTTATCATTTATAATAATAATGATTGTTATATGTTGTAGTTTCAGGTTTTCAGAATTTTTTTTCCCTTGCCAACATTAAGACTGGTGGGGGAGGGGGCCTTGCCCGCCCAGTGGGGGACCGGTGGGTCCGCTGGGACTGTGAATTTTCGGGAGTGCAGCATTACTGGGGACATCCCGGGAAGAGGGAGCGGCTTCCGTTGCATACTGGCCGCCACACTTTTTGGCAGGGAAAGGAGAAAACCACGGCACGCCTCCTAGGAGTGGATTTCCAACCCGCCTTGCGACCGCCCTTCCCCCACGTGGGTTTGGTTTTGCCTCAGAGCCCAGCCGGACCACGGAGGACTTACTTAACTCGTTTGAGGTGCTGGGTTTGAAGTGTTGGGTTACAGCGTTGCTGTTTGTTCGGTTCTGTGTTTGGTTACATATATATTTTGCAGTTGAGAGCTGTTATCTTTTCCTATACAATTTCATCTTCTCCTCTTGATTAAATTCTATTAATTGCAAAGGGCTGTGGTGATTTTCTTGTGGGAGATATAACCCCAACAGATATCTTAGTTTGTCCTTTAAACGAAGACATTATACTAACTTTTTCTCTCTGGCATCCAGAAAGCATCAACAAACAATACAGTATAGGACACAAGACTGGGAAAGATATGCAGATGATTGCTGGCATGCGATCAGTCACATCATTCTCCTGGAAACAATCTTGAATGCTTTAGCAAAATTATTCCTGTTGAACATAATTTTCTCCAAAGAAGGATCATCACGCTCTTTGGTTTTATGTGTCAAGTTGCTTTAATGTGGTGATATTGCAACACACAGAGCAGAGCATACATACTACAAGGGCAGCCTTATGTCACAAGTTCTGGGTTCAACATAACCAGTTACAGTTAAGAGAAAAACTGGAAGTTTCGTGGTGACATAGAGTCATCAGGGGAGTTGGATTTAGTTTTGTATATTTGTAAATATATATTATTATTTTCTTATTAATATTATTATCCTTTTTGTTATCATTGTTTCATTAAAGCTGTTTTAGTTTCCAACCCACAAGTCTCTCTCCCTCATTTCCCTTTCTCCGTGGTGGTGGAACTGGGATACAGCTGCCCAGTTTACCTGTCATCCAGGTGTGGGGGGGGGGGGGAGGGCTACCCCCTGACACATAGCAATCTAGATTCTTTCAAAATAAAGAGGTTTTATTAGACATAAAGGCCAGACACTACAGCCTGCAGCCAGCCTGAGAAAGGCATTTAAAGCAAACTTGAAATATTGTGTCTCTTTCAAATATATCTTTATATATCCTCAAATATATCTTTATTATCATAGCACCCCACTGCCCCAAAGTCAGAATGGCATTTTGCCAACATATAAATGAAATTACCTCATTGAAACGGGTCAAGAAATGAACACAGACTGCTTGAAGTATACCAGAAAATGATGTACATGCCTACGCTCTACAACAGTGAATCGTGGAGAGGTCAAAAAGCAGCAAGATGATAAAGAAACAGCACAACAGCTACATGGATTTAACAGCTTAGGTGCACATAGTCGATAGAAGCATGTCTATACAGGGCTTGCAGGCACTGTTACACCTATTGCAGTCAGTGTAAGCAGACAGCCATCTCAGTATACCTGCAGACCAACTTGGGAAAATGCTGGAGAATAACCCATGGACCCAGCAGTGTCAGTCAGCTCACTCAGAGATTTGCAACGCTGTTACATATCCCAGAGAAACCTTTCCCTCAATAAAAAGAGAAAAATTGAATAAAGCAGATCTACACTTCAGTGTATCAGAATCAAATATCCTGTTAGCATATAAATCTTTACAAAAAGCTTCTGAATATTTATCTTATGTAACAAGCAGAGACTAGAGAAGTCTGTAATTTCATCAAGCGAAAGTATTTTGTTATAAGGCAGACCTTAGCAAAATAGCCCACTAGCACCTTTTGTGCAAAACGCATAAGAAATGTTTTTATGCAGATGTCTAATGTATACTTAATAAATTTGAAAAATACCTCCACACAAATAACAAAGCACATAAAGCACACAGTAAGTTGGGTTCATGTCATGTTACCTCAAGCAGTCACCTAAGTGTTAAGATAACTTTTACCAAAGTGACCAAATAAGTTGATGGTAGAAAGAGAATGGGAAATTGAGTTGTCTGTTTTAACTTTTACAACATATTGCCTCCTGAAGATTAGATTTTCCCACAGGTACTTCAAGATAGAAGATGTATTCCCTTCTGTTCCATAAACAGGTCTCCAAGTTTGAATAATGTGCAATTTCACTAATGAGGCAAAACAAAGAGCATAATATCTACAAGGAGCCTAACAGACATAGGTTTTCAGATGAGAAAGGCTTATTAGGGAATCTTGTCTTTGACAAAGGACATATTAATTGACAAGTCACCTCCGCACACAAAGACTTGTTAAAGCTGAAAAGCATGCATGCCTAAGATTGGAGACTTGTTACTCCCTCCATTTTATAAGTCAGCCTAAAGGATGACTCACTAGAAATATTTTAACTTAGCAAAGTTAGAAGAGTATTGGTCTAATGAATATTTATTAATTGTTCTTATATAGTGTACCACTCATTAAATCTTCAGGAATAGTTCAGAAATACAATTCATAACATGCTTGTAGTATTTAAAGTATTTAAAGTACATTATTCAACCGTAATACAACACCAGAAAAATAAGCCTATCAAACTATTTTCCAGTAATCTCAATTCTGAAATGCAACTTAAATACACCAATTGTTTGATAAATATTTCTATAGTTGAAGTAGTCATATTACCATAAATTTGAAGAGCAAAAGCACAAGTCTAATGTGTTCTCTAACGGCCAGTGAAAAAATAATTATAATCTAGTCTTGTTTTATAGAAACTAATGAAAACATAATAGTCTTTAGTTTCCCATCAGAATTGATCATCAGTGCTATCAATAAAATATTTTCTCCAAATATACCCTGTAAAATTACAAGATTCGTCTCAAGTCTTTCAAAGGCTTACTCCTTAAATTTGAAATTGTATTTTGGTTGACGGAAAAAGACTTTTTCAGCATTTCATATCATAGACTTGCTTATAAAAGAGGACACCTAAGACTCCCTGTCACACTATTTTCCCTTACAGTGGTTTATGTCAGGTTCTTCAGTGGAAGGCAGAACATTTTTACAACCTTCTCAAGAGGATGATATTATACCATAAAAGAAAAAAAAAGTCTTCCTGACCCTACCTGATGATTAGCTTAGGTCTAACAATGCTAACAACTATTATTAGTCCATGCTCCCTACTGCATACAGAGATCCATGGGATCTGGTAGATTAATTGGCTTGTGGGCACTGAAAGAGACCATTTCATTTCTTTAGAACTGCATGTGGCAAATGACAGGACTCAGAAGTGGACCATAAAGTTACAGGAACATAAAATACGACAAATGACAATTCCTCTCCTCATCTCAGTCACTCACAGTGCTCAGAGCTTCAGCACAACACAAGTCTTAATTGCAAGGAAAATGCTCTGTGCAGTGTACAGAGAATGGATGTGGTAAAGGTACTTTAATCAGTGGACACTGGTACTGGTGAATCTCAGTAGGTCAACAACTGTGATGAAAGGGCAGTTTATTTGGGCTGGTGTCAAAGGCTACCTCCAAGCCACCACAGACATTAGGTCTATTCATCAGGGTGTCAAAAGAGGATTTGCATCCTCTTGTTTGAATAGACAACAGTGAACTGTACCCTTTCTTTGCTTTACTTGCTGTCTGAACATAATTTATCTGCAGCTTATATTATTCTCAGAGTAATGCCAGTGATACTGCTATACTAGGCTGAGACTGTTAAACTGTCACCATCACAACTCCATTTCTCTAGAGCTACCATAAAGTAGTATTAAATGTTTTCTCAAAAAGTGCAGAGGATGTGCGAAGCTTACACTGTTTCCTTGGGGTTGTACTAGGATACTACTAGTGTACATAGCTTTATGGAAAAAAACTTGCAGATACTGTGTTTTACTTCACTTTGGCACCTGACACTTTCCATAGAGCACAAGAGCTCTCAGTCTTCACAAGTAAGAAATCAGGAAAGGAAGGCAAGAGACCGGCATGGATGAGTCAAGACTTGCTGGTAAACTAAAGGGCAAGAAGGAACTGCACGGGCAGTGCAAGCAGGGACAGGTATCCTGGGAAGAGTAGAGGGACTCTGCCCGGTTGTGTAGGGATGAGGTCAGGAAGGCCAAGGCACAGCTGGAGCTGAACTTGGCAAGAGAAGCAAAGAATAACAAGAAGGGTTTCTATAGGTGCATCAACCAGAGAGCAACCCTGCAGAGAAAGACAAGGGGTACTGGTAGATGAAAAACTAGACATAAGCTAGCAATGTGCACTTGCAGCCCAGAAGGCCAACTGTATCCTTGGCTGCATCAAAAGAAATGTGGCCAGCAGGTTGAGGGAAGTGATTCTGCCCCTCTACTCTGCTCTGGTGAGACCTCACCTGGAAGAGTACTGCATCCAGCTCTGGAGTCCTCAGCATAGGAAGGACATGGATCTGTTAGAGTGAGTCCAGAGGAGAGTCATGAAGATGGTCAAAAGCCTGTGTTGCCCCCCCCCCCCAACTTACCATCCCCCCATGCAGTCCTTGGAGCTATACCAACTCGAATTGCGTGCATGGGGAGGAAGGGGCCAACTTAATATGACATGGCATCCTGGGGTAGTAACATGTATTGCCAGCAACAGCTCTTTTGGGAGCAAGCAATCAGGCAGAGGGTACTTGAATTTATTTAAGGAGGCACACAGAAAATCATAATGGAAACAAAGTCAGGTGCCACTCAAATCCACATAAGCCCATACCTGAATGCAGCATAAATAAAAACATTTCTCCTGAAAGGTTTCTGGTACATTTTCAAATGTTGCTTCTCATCATTTATTGGAGCAGAAATACTCAATACGCTGTGCTACTTTTTTTTTTTGTTCAGAAAATGTTTTGTATAACCTCCACAAAGACACTTACCATAGTTGCAACAAGGGTAGCTATAGGCCTTGCAAAC
The DNA here is from genome assembly GCA_033556795.1 of Tapera naevia. NCBI lineage: Eukaryota > Metazoa > Chordata > Aves > Cuculiformes > Neomorphidae > Tapera > Tapera naevia. The sequence goes on along the minus strand of JAUMJJ010000208.1, from coordinate 307,924 downwards.
ATAGTAGTAAGAGAATGATGGTCTGAGAAAGACTATTTTTTTCTTCCCTTCATCCTTATGTGATCAGTGGGGGAAACTGAATGGAGAAAGGGGAAGATGTATATGAAGAGAACGTTTGTGCAAGTTGATTTGTGATAAGAAAGGAGAAGAAAAAGGAGGTGGAGAAGAGAGGGAGAGAGAAGAAAAATGTAGTTTAATGTGTTTGGACCAGTTGTGTTAGTAGCAGTGGGCATTGGATATGTGTAGTAGCAATCCAAAGTGCAGTAGCTACCATTGAAGCAATAAAGGCAAGTGCCTTTGTAAACTTTTTAAAACTCCAATTACCTTTTCTGCATTTTTGCAGAAACGCAATGGAACAGTACATTTACCTGATATAAGAAGTAGCTACTATCACAAAAAGTGGTATATTTTAATTTAAGCTAAAGTACAGTTGTTTCATCTAAGTAACTGTATTTTTTTGAAAGTTAGACAGAATGTCCCCCTGATAACATGTTTTCTTAATAACATGTTTTTTTCAAATAGTGTTTTTCCAGACACTGTTCAGAGAGAAATTATAATGTCTTGTGTTAAGTATGGTATGTGCTGAACAGCTGTGTCATTTTCTATAATCACTTCTATCGCAGTCTTTCCTCTATCTAAAATGCGAGGTCAGACAGAGAGCTGGCTCCAAAGCTCCAATTAGCAGAGATTTGGCTGTTTTGAATTTCATAATAAAATTAAAGTTAGTCCTTGGAAAGTAATAGAATATTCATAAGATTTCTGGGAAAATTTATACATATGCGTGTAGGTGGAAAACATATTCTGTCCCCAGCTCTTGTTTTGTTGCGTGTGATTGATGGAAATAATTCCCTCATGCATCCAGCGCTGAAATAAAGGATGTTTGCTTTCTAAAACTCCAAAACGAGTCTTAGAGGCTTTATTTTCCAGCATCTTCAGTATCATTTGGTGACCCAGATGGGACTTGCTTTCAGGATTTTGGATCTGTGGGGGTTGAGGATGCTCCAGCTGGCAACCGAGAACTTCTCAGGGGAGAACCTCTACCCACTTGGACTGTGTCTTGGGAGCAAGGATTCCACTAGTAAGAATTAAAGAACTTAAGCATCAGTTTTGGATTTTGATTTGGTTGCCTGCTCATAAGTTGGAGGCGAAAGCCCTACAGGGTTGGGCTAGAAAGGTACCTAATTTGGGCTTGGGGTTAGAGTCCCCAACTTTGGTACATAATCATGATTTTGGTTTTGGTTTGCTTGTGATTTGTAATTGTCTGTGTTATTGTCTGCATGAAAAGACTCCATTTGTAATTGTGTGATTGGAAATTGTCTGTGTGAAGAGTTAGAGTCCTAATTTGTTAAAGTTTGGAAAACTGACTTCGGCATGGTTTACTGATCTGTTTTGTGTAAACTGATTTTGACATGGTTTGCCGATTTGTTTTATTTGGGTTTTTAATTGTTATTTTTTTTTATGGGAGCAGAAGTTTTTAGTCTGATAGTGGGGTGAATGAAAGGTAAAGAGTGAGAAGTTATACCAACTCCCTTTTTCTGTTACTGATTTGAACAATTGGAAGTTGGCAGCTGGAAATTATAGAGACAATCCAAACTGGACAGCTAGCGCTTTTGAGATAATGATTAAAACAAAACTGACCGGGAAGATGTTAAAGCGATTATGTAAGTGTTGTTTAATGGGAGATGATTCATAAAGCAGGTACTGGGAGGTTTGCAGGGAACAGTGGCTCTTTGATTTTACAAGAGATGCGTCTTGGACTGCATATAGAAATAGGGCTGAACAAAAAAAAAAAATGTTGATAGCAGTGTTGGAAGGAAGCAATCGTGCAAGAGGAAATTGTAGGAAAGGATGCAGAGGAAGGGGCTAAGGCTGAAGCCTCTTACCACAGAAAGCTTGGGCACAGCCAGGAGAAAATTGGTGTGCTTACTGCAAAAAGGAGGGGCATTGGAAGTGGGAATGCCCTCTTTTGAATCAAAGTACCCTTCTAAATCCCCTGTTCTCTGTAGAACAGGACTGAAGGAGACCGGAGTGGAGAGAATTAATAGACTCTCTAGCATGACAGGCTGCCTCCTCATGCCACATTCCACCCCATACCTTGGGTAATCATTCCATTAAATTTTATGGATCTTCAAAAATTGGATTATGTCACCAAAGTGCTAAAGCAGACAAATGCGAGCTATTATTGAGACAACAAAAACTGATGCAAAGAGGGAGTGACGTAGTGCAGGATGCAACACTTCGGAGGTCAAGAAGTAATGGAACTGTTTTTTGGGCATCGTGCTAACACTCCTTTGCCCAAAGGGGTCCACCCCGTTAGACCATCATTTTTTAGTCTGGGTTGCAGGATACAGTGAGACACAAGTCACCGCTGGATTAATGGCCTTGTGTATTACCAACCACAATAGTTACTGAATGTAATATCTTGAGAAAAGGCTCTGGGACTTGGGATAAGAAGTTACAAGGAGATTGGAGATATATTTCTCACCTGAACTGGTGCTTTAGATGGGGAAAGAAAGATAAACTTGATTACCCCAAGTTGTCCTGGAATTTTACACAAAAATTACATGTGACTTTGTCAGAGTTTTTACTCCCGGGATTAACTGTACTGGAAAACTGAATTCTAATTTAAAATCTTACCTGGCAAGTGGAAACACTGGCCAATTCTGTTGCCAAAGGATTCAAATTGATCAGTCAGCAGGTACAAGCCAATACTAAGACAGTGTTACAGCACTGCCTGGTTTTAGATTTATTGCTGGCCAAAGAGCATGGAGTCTGTGGGTATCTGAAATTGGACACAGATCATTGTTGCATCCATATCCCAAATGTAATGGAAGATCTTAATAAGCAGATAGAAAAAATTCAGGTTGTTGCCCAACAAGCTCGGGATCTTAGAGAAGATGCAGAAGACAATTGGCTAAATAAATTTTTAAGCCATATGGGTGGAATATCGATGACCTGGCTGGCTTGCTTCCTTGTTGCAAACTTCAGTGTTATTCATTGAAGATGGTCTTTTTAGTATTAAGTTGTGTAAAAGGCATAGTTTTTAAAACAACCATATTTTTAAAATAGAAGTAGATAAACAATGTTGCTGTTATTCTGCCTAGCTTATTTTCTGACAGGAAGAAGGCTTGTGTGGATCTTTAGATAAGAATCAATGGTCTAAAAAAAAGAAGTAGTTATTATTACAAAAAAAAGTGCAATATTTTGATTTAAGCTAAAGTAGAGTTAAATTCCATCTAAGTAACTGCACTTTTTGAAACTTAGACAGACACAGACTGTTCCTCTGATAGTATGTTTTCTTGACAGCAAGTTTTTTCAAATAGTGTTTTTCCAGGCCTGACACGCACATCCCCTCCTGCTCCAAAGCTCGTGTCACTGCTTTCTCAGACGCATGGCTGTTGACATAATCATCCAGTGACAACATGGCTGGCTCTCCTCAGGGCACACGTGAATGCCATCAGACAGTGGTGAGAGCACTCTCTAGAGCACATGCGCTTCTCACTGCTAGAGGTGGAGACTCGAAGTGGTGTGGGCAAGATATCTAATGTGCGGTGCCACCTGCCATCAGTGGCTTCGACAGATGCAAAGGTGGGGGAAGACTTTTTCATAAGGAGTGGTGGAACTGTTCTTGGCCCTTGGGGTGGATGGAGCTCTTTATCCGGTGTCTCTTCTTTGCTGGGGGCGGCCCTGCTGTTCAGCCGTCCCTGAGGAGCGAGTTTAAACCTGTAGTGCAGTAGATCAGGGCTCATGGGTACTGAATAATGGCCCATGGGATGTGCCAGTGCTGCTTGTCTCAGGCTCACTAGGAGATGTCACTGGCGCACAGCCTCTGTGTGGGGAAGTGGCTTGCAAATCTGGGTTGCTGCCATACCACTTTGGTTGCAGTGCGGCTGTGAAACAGTGGCAGAATTAATTGCTATTCCCTGTTTTAAAATAATAGAACTATTGGGCTTCCCTCACAACCATTCAATGTTTCATTTGTGTATTTCACATCAAATCAGGATAATGGCTTTTTCCTGGCAAGTTTGGTGTGTAAATTATTTAAATTTTCTTCAATTATTTTCAACTTCTGACCTTTTTATTTACATATTTTGTGATTATTCTCAACAGTTGTAATGATGGAGTAGAATGGTGTTGAAAGGGCTATAGTAGAAATGTATGATATTTACATTCACATATAATTTTACACTGACTCAGGTGTCTAATATTAAGTAACACGATTTTTCTTTATTTTGGGGAATACCAAATACTGAAAAAGTACCTCATAAAATCCATAGACTGGAATCTCAAATATCTCTATGTATAACTGGATAAGGAGTTACTGTGTGCAAGTGTATCCCCACAACTTAGTCTGTTTCCTCCTGTGTAACAGCAACAACAAACTGCCCACCTGTTGGTAGCTAGGGTCCGGCGACCGGAAGATCTCGCGATGTACGGAAAGATAGGGCCCCTCTCCCATTAGCCAATGGTGTTTAGTTGATGATGTAAGCAGACGGAAGTGACATCGTAGACCTTGACTATATAAGCCGGTGTTATCTATCAATAAACGCCATTAGCCTTTAGCCTTTTGCCTTTAACCATCCACCACACCGGTGTCTGTGAGCTGATGGCCCGAGCGGCCGGGGGGGGCCGCCGTACCATTCCTGAACCAGGTCGAGCCTTCGGAAAATGAAGGCAACAAGTGGTGCCGAAACCCGGGAAGAAGAAGAAAAAGAAGAACACCTGGACGGGTGAACGGCGGCCGGAGCTGCGGGATCAGCCCGGCGGGGAGGACGCTCCCAGACCACCAAGGAGGATGGATGCACTTGTAAAGGTCGTATCACAGTTATATAAGGAATGGGGTATTGAGTGTAAGCCCAAAGATTTTACTCTCGCCGTCACGAGGCTTTTAGAAAGAGGGGTCATTGCGCAGCCGGTAGATATTTTTAACCCTGAAGTGTGGGATAAGTGTACTAAAGCCTTAGCAGAGGAGACGATGTCCTCGGGTTCTGGGAAACACCTTAAATCATGGGGGAAAGTTATGCAGTCCCTGCAAAAAGCTATACAAGGGCAGGAGACTTTGCTGGCAGCAAGAGATTGTTTCATGGTCACCTCGAAAGTGGGAGTCGGGGCGGACACGCAGACATCGCACCCCCCAGACGATAATAATTCTGCTGCACCTAAAGATCTGCCAGAGGGTGATACATCCCCTCAATCCCTGAATCCCGTACCCCTTACGGAGGGACAGGAACGAGCAAAAACCTTTTGGGGTAACTTACTGGAGGAGGCCAAGGGCGCCGCTGTGCAATCAGAGTCTCAAGAGGCTTGGCCTAAGCCGCCGCCCTCTGCGCCCCAAGATGGCGCCGAGCAGCGAGAGTGGGGGCGGGGCGAGACCAACGGCGCGAAAAGAGAGGAAGCGCTCGAACTGACGTGCGCATGCGGACGGGAAAGGGAGGAGAACGGAAAAGAGAGCGTAAAGGAGAACGAAAAAGAGAGTCGATAGGCGTGGCAGAGAAGGAAAGAGAGGCGTGTGCGAGAGGCGTGGAGCGGCCAATCAGAATGGCCATAGGAGGAGCAGGGGGCGGAGCGAGCCAAGACAAGGGGGACGGCCCGCCCGGAAGGGAAGTGGGCGGGGTCGGAGTCTGAGCAAAATGTACCGGAGCCCGGAAGTTACCAGTCAGTCGAGTTCCGGTCTCGAATCAGATACCAGCGGGGATGAGTGGCTGGAATCCGATTCGGAGTCGGACTCGGAGGAGATAGAAATAGACAGAGTTAAAAGCAAAAATGTCCGCAATAAAAAGAGATCACGGGGAAAGAAAATGCCTTTCACGAATTGGGAAGAAATTAAGAATGCATGTGTCGAATGGATGCTCTTCTTGAGCTGGTTGACTGTGAGTTACTAAAAGGTCACATAGAGCCCTCCACTAGTCCGTGGAACACCCCAGTTTTTGTAATACCCAAACGAACTGGCGAGGGGTTTCGTCTCCTCCATGACCTGCGTGAAGTAAATAAGATAATCCAACCTATGGGTCCTGTTCAAACACTATTGCCTATGAACTCTATGATACCTGAGGGACAACCTTGTGCTGTCCTTGATATTAAGGACTGTTTCTTTTCGATACCCTTGCACGAAGAGGACAAAGAACGGTTTGCTTTTTCTGTAGTGTTTCCAAACAGCCAACGCCCCAACCTACGCTTCCAGTGGAAAGTGCTGCCCCAAGGAATGGTCAACTCACCCACTATCTGCCAGATCACAGTGGATCGGGCATTGGCACCAGTCCGGTGCCATAACCCGACTGCAACTATCATTCAATATATGGATGATATTGTAATTGCAGCAACATCGGCGACTCAAGTGGACCAGCTAGTGTCAACAGTTTTCGAAACTCTAAAGGTACATGGGTTTGAAATTGCGAGTGCAAAAATTAAGAGAGGACCATGTGTAACTTTTTTGGGAGTGGGGATCACAAATTCTTACGTAACACCCCCTCAAATAAAAATTCATCGGAACATTAAGACACTCCATGATATGCAGCAGTTAGTGGGGTCCTTGCAATGGATCCGTAACATTGTTTTAATTCCTCCTGAAATCATGGCTCCTCTGCATGATCTTCTGAAAGGAAAGAATCCATGGTAACAAAAAGCCCTGACAATAGAAGCAATGAACTCTCTCGATTTTATCGAACAGCAGATGTCATCAAGCACGCTCGCTAGGTGGAACCCAAATATACCACTTGATCTGTATGTGCACTTTACAGAAAAGGGAGGAGTAGGAGCACTAGCCCAGGGCCCTACTGAAAAAGCCCGACCAATACAATGGATAGTCTTAGGAAAGCCATCACGTGCATTCTCTCCAGGAATCGAGTGCCTTGGTAATCTCATCATGAAAGGCAGGAAACTCGCCCTAAGACATCTAGGCATTGAACCCGCCAGAATATGCTTGCCCTTTCGTAAACAGCTCCCAACGCAGTCAGTGGCAATGTCAGAATATCTTGCCATAGCTCTTGTAGGATTTGGTGGAGAACTTTGTTACGCCGCAAAGCCCCCCTGGACTCAAATGCTGGCAATAGTTAACATCGACCTTCCATGGAAGATCATGGACCGGCCCCAGCCGGGACCAACAGTCTTCACAGACGCATCCTCAACAACTTCAACCGCGGCAGCTGTATGGCAATCGGAAGGAGAATGGCACAGCATTAAAATGACCGACTGTGCTCTTTCTGTCCAGCAACTAGAAGCAGCAGCTGTAGTACTAGCATGTGGACTGTTCCCTACAGAACATCTCAACATAGTAACTGATTCCATATTTGTGGCTAAACTTTGCTTGGCCATGTCAGGCCCTGGCGTGTCAACGTCCACAACAGCCCTAATGTTAGAAGAAGCACTTTACTCTCGACAGGGCACTATATCAGTCATCCACGTCAATAGCCACAGCCCAATTAAAGGGTTTTTCCAAATAGGTAATGATAAAGCAGATGCTGCTGCAAAAGGACTGTGGGCATGGAGAGATGCTCGGCAGTTACACGAGTCTCTTCACATCGGAGCTAAAGCGTTGGCAAAGAGATGTGGCATTTCAATCACTGACGCAAAACATGTAGTGGCTACATGTCCCCACTGTCAGAAAGCACCACTGTGGTCGAGCGGAGTGAATCCTAGAGGTCTTAAAGCATCCGAGGTGTGGCAGACAGATTTCACACTTTGCCAATTATTAAAACCTCGAGCATGGCTAGCTGTGACTGTAGACACATACAGTGGAATGATTGTGGCCACTCAGCACCTTAAGGCTGACTCTAAAGCAACCATTCAACATTGGCTGACAGCTATGGCCTGGCTTGGTATCCCTAATCAGATCAAAACAGATAACGGTCCAAATTTTGTGTCTAAATCAGTTCAAGCATTCACTTTGAAATGGGGTATTACCTTAATACACGGCATTCCATACAATAGCACAGGACAAGCTATAGTGGAACGGGCAAATCAAACTTTGAAATCTAAATTGGAGGTATTAGCAAAAACAGAAGAGTTTGTCAACACCATTCCCTCAGTAGACCAGGCACGTCTCCTAACGACTGCTCTGCTAGCACTTAATCAATTCCCTAGGGGGCAGGAGGAGATTAGTCCCACCCAAAAACATTGGGCCACTAAAGCACTAGAAGAAGGTCCATCAGTCATAGTTAGAAATGAGCTGGGAGAATGGGAATGAGGATGGAAACTAGCGCTGACAGGGCGAGGGTATGCTGCTGTCAAAAAAGATGGTAGAGTTAAGTGGTGCCCACTTAAGTCTATCAAACCAGATCTTCAGAATGAAACTAATGAAAGCTGTGAGTTTTTGTTCACAGAACCAGATCATTGGGCATTTCTGAACGTTCCAGTGGCAGGAGAAGATGATCAATCGGCAAGCACCGTGCCTACACCTGATGATCCAACAGTGAGGCCTATGTCAACTACAAGCTGTTATTGATGAAGACCAAAGAACTGAGAAATCTACATCTGCTCTGGAACGATCTCTTTCCTCATTTTAAGAAGTAGTTTAAAAGTCAGCTAGAAAGAGTTAATGTTACATTTATAGAACACTAATAATTAGACTAAAGTGTGCCTTATGTTTTTTCTCTCAGGTCGACCTCAAGCTATCCTTACGATTTCAAGTTGCACTTTGTTAGTCATAGTCGTCTTTATAAGATGATAAGTTTTATAAGTAAGTTTATAAGTTTTATAACTTTATAAGTTTTATAAGATAAGTTTTATAAGCTTGTAAGTTGTAAGTTATAAGATTTATAAGTTTATAAGTTTTATAAGTTTTATAAGTTTGTAACTTTTATAAGTTAAGTAAGTTAAGTTTATAAGTAATATAAGTTTTATACATTGATAAGATAAGATAAGATGTACCATGGTACATGTTAAGAATATCTTTAAATTTATTCTATTCTAGTCAATTTAATTAAGCATGGGGAGGGGGGAGATGTTGGTAGCTAGGGTCCGGCGACCGGAAGATCTCGCGATGTATGGAAAGATAGGGCCCCTCTCCCATTAGCCAATGGTGTTTAGTTGATGATGTAAGCAGACGGAAGTGACATCGTAGACCTTGACTATATAAGCCGGTGTTATCTATCAATAAACACCATTAGCCTTTAGCCTTTTGCCTTTAACCATCCACCACACCGGTGTCTGTGAGCTGATGGCCCGAGCGGCCGGGGGGGGCCGCCGTACCATTCCTGAACCAGGTCGAGCCTTCGGAAAATGAAGGCAACACCCACCCACACTGTGTATCAACAATACAGGATTATTTAATTATAAACCACAGTTTCAGATTATAAAGTGATAGACCATTTATGTAATTGAGTGAGTGAGATAAAGTATCCTGTTGTTTTATCACCAGAAATTGCCGAGCATCACATTTTAAATAATTTTGTTCAATGTTTAAACATGAGGTTTGCATTAGATAGTAGGTACTGGAACAAGGGAAATCCCTCCAGGACTGATGAAAGAAGAAATTATTCTAGATGTTTATATACAACAGCATAACATTGAATATTCTGACCCAGAGAAATTTTAAAAATGTTTCTTCTCCCTTGTTATCTGTTCTCCATTTTTTCCCTGCTTTCTACTCATCCACAGTTACCTGCAATTGTTATTGTTCTGGGTTATTTACCTTTCAGTATCACCTCTCAACATGTGGCAATAGAACAAAGCTTAAATAGTCAATACAATTGACTTTGCACTTACTGTTTATTAAATAACATGTATTTAGCTAGGAAAACATGCTGTCATTCTTTATGACATTAAGGTCATGTATACTTTCTCCATTTATGTGCTCTTCCTAGTAACTCCTCCTGAAGAGTCTATTCTCCAGACAATTTAGAATAAAATAAATCTTGTGCTACGTGCTAATATTTGTAGCCCAGCAGCTGAGCTTTATTTTTTTTTTAACCAAACAGAGTAACACTGCTGCAAAGCACACTTACAGCTTCTGCAAGAGCTTGTTTTGGGCGCAGAGGTCTTGCTTTTGTAGGGAAGATCACGTTCCGCTCGTAAAAACTGCGATTCTTAAGCTAAATCTACCAGCAGAACCCGAAGTTGCAGCAGCGAGAGAGCCCAGCACTGCTGCCGCGGGTCTCACCCACGGGTGACCTGCCCTGTGCGGGGGGACTCAGTCCCAGCGAGAAACACTAGAGCGGCCCCGACACCCCGCCAAGACTGGGTGGGCGGTGTCACGGGCGATGTCCCCTGCGGCACCCCACGCCTCACGTGACACGCACCAGCCGAGCCGCGGCGGTCGGCGTTACTTGTAGTTTCGCGCGGCACCGAGCTGGGCGTCGTCATGCCCAAGGTGTGGGAGGGGAAGTGGTTGCAGTAGGAATGGCTGGCCAGCACATCATGAGAAGTCTCCTTGTTGTTAATAGCATCATTGAGAAGGTGAGTGATGGCTGCCTAATGGACTGCAGCCATGAAGCAGGATGGCTCTGCACTTTGGCTTTAGAGTAAACATTCCTCTATGGTCTCAGCTGTGGCTTAAAGCTTCAGGAACAGCCTCTTTCACATACTTGCTAGGCAGGTTTACAGTCAAGTATCCAATATTTGTGCTAAAGAACCAAAATGGTTAGTATTTTTGGCCTGTTGCCTGACAGCAGACTTTGAGCTTAGAAAATAGCACTGAGGCATTCAAGCAGGCTAATGTGACTTCCCTGTGGATGAGGAAAAGTCCACACCCAACAGCTGCCACCATCAGGGCTTGGGAGTTTCTTTGAACATGCCATTAGGGAACCAGGTGAAGGAGGTGATTGACCAGAGCTACTCTTGGGGTTGAACTGTGGGCACTTGCTTACTTTTTTTATATTTGGCCAAGGATCTTTCATAAATTAGTTTTCACCATTTCTCTCCCATCTTTTTCTAAATGACATTCACATTCCTCTGTTAGCTGATTTTAGCTTTTTACTGAGCTGCGTGTACCTTTCATTTTAAAATTAAATGATTACTTGAAATTAATTCTAGGAAAATATTGAAATGCCATTTGTTCTTAGGCTGCATTATGACATACAGATGTCATTCTGGAAGTAGGCCTGGGAACACGTAACCTGACAGTGAAGATGTTAGAGAAAGTTAAAAAAGTAAGTGTGAATCTCCCCCCCTCCTCAAGCTCAAACTACATTGTGGCTTAGACTATGGCAAACAGAAGGATCTTTACCTATCTGAAATATTTATTAAAAAGCTATCCCATAGGGAAATGGCTTTAAATTGGAAGGGGGAAGATTTAGATTAGACATTAGGAAGAAATTCTTCACAATGAGGGTGGTGAGGCACTGGTCCAGGTTGCCCATAGAAGTTGTGGATGCCCCCTCCCTGGAAGTGTCCAAGGCCAGGTTGGATGAGGCTTTGAGTAACCTGATCCAGTGGGAGGTGTCCCTGCCCATGGCAGGGGGATTAGAACTGGATGATCTTTCAGGTCCCTTCCAACCCAAACCATTGTATGTTTCTATACGGTTCAAATAAGTAGAATTAATCTATGGATATTTTTCTTAACTTTTTCATAATTCCAATGAGGTTTTAGCTGCTCATGTACATCTTGTGTGTTTTTTATCCAACTAGGTTACTGTTAACCATTTATGTGATGTGTTGCATATTTTGGGGGGGGCGCCTAGAATAATAGGAAATATTAAGAATTATTTAATACTTTAGTAATAGTTACAGATTTTTTTTTTTTTTTACAATTTGAATTTTAATCTCAGTTAAGAGCAGTTACATACAGTTGAAAATATATACTTTGTTTTCAGGTTATTGCTTGTGAAATTGATCCTTGACTTGTTGGTGAACTTCAGATGAGAGTCCAGGGCACATAAATATCAACTGTGGAAATAGCGAGGACTTAAAGCAGTGGAGTTGCTTTGGCAAAAACTTCAGAAATATGCTACTCTGAAGCACATTTTCCCACAGGTGTCTGGCAAAAGAACTTGAAATCAGGGTTGGAGATATCTTGAAAACAGATTTACTATTCTTTGATGCACGTGTAGCTAACTTGCCTTACCAGGTATGGGCTAAACAACATGGCAGGATTTTTTTTAATGATAATTTCCCAGAAGTTATACTAATGCTGTTATTCTTTTCCTCAGGTGTCTTCACCTTTTGTTTTCAAGTTGTTGTTTCATAGACTTTTTTTTTAAGGTATGTGGAAGAACAGAGCTCTGGATTACATGATAGAAAAAAATAGTTTAAAAAATATTCACAAATACTTTTTTTTTCTTCAGTTCTTAAAATATCAATATGGTGGATCAGAGCCACACCAACAATTTTCTATAATATGAAAACTGCCAGTGCCTGGAAATTAGTTTATGTCACTGTATTAAGCATGAGGAGAAAATTTAGTCATGGCATCAGTGATTCTCCAGCTGATGAAAACAGGAGTTGCACCTGTTTGCAGTAGTATTATAGCTAATTGTTATTCCAGGCATAAGCAGGGCATTGTAACATTTCAAATGCCTTCCTGTCTTAGGAAGGGAGTGTGGTAAGGGTAGGATAGAAACCAATCCATTTCCTATTGTCTGGTCTAAAAATATAACTGCCTTCTTATAACTTCTGTGTGTTCAATACGTCAACAGTTTTTGATTCCTTTCACTGAAGTGCTAATGTTAGTGACATTACTGGCCAACTTTTGGAGATACAGAGTGTAGGTTTGAAGGATTCATTACAGAATTATTCAAAATTATTTGTTACAGTCATGTGCAAAACTGAGACTAGCCTCTGCCTCTTTGATCTTGATCCATTTAACAGTATACAGAATCAAATTCTGTCGTAGCTTTAAGGAGATTTAGATGGTTTCATCAAGTTTTGTGATGGTTTTGGTTTTTTGTTGTTTTTTAATGCACTCTGAGATAATTAAGGCAGTGTGTTTATGACAGACTTCTGTCACTTCTAAGTGCTGAGGGAAAGCCTATGTTTTCCAAGTCTGTTAGTTGGTGTTTGACTTAAAAGCTGAATAGATTTCAAATTCCTTTTCTCTTTTATGTTATTCTCAGTTGTGCAATACTTCTAGTTCAAAGGGAATTTGCACTTTGTTTGGCTGCAAAGCCAGGGAATAAACTATTCTGTAGACTCTCTATTAATACTTGTTATTAGCTCGAGTGGACCATCTGATGATAGTATGTCATTCTGTGTTGGTGAACAAAGGTATCAAAGAGAGAAGAACATTTCTAGGAATGTGAGGATTTGCTGCTTACTCATATAGCTGCCTGACTTCTGACTAACAGGTTGGAAAGAATAACTTCAGGCCTCCTCCTGAAGTTGAATCCAGTGTTGTCATAATAATGCCAAAGAACCCACCCACCACATATCAACTTCCAGGTGAGAATTATATACTTTAATAAAAACAAAACATACTGGTCGTAATACTTAATTTAATTTTTCTTTTCACTTGTCACTTAGTACTATATGCTGTTTTCACTACTAAATGCCAATGAATAGCTGGTACTTACAGAATTCCAAAAAGCATATTCCTCTATTGATGAGGGTTGCATTGGGACACTACCTGAATGTGCCACCATCAGTTTGGGTGATGCTTTGTTTACAGTATTTCTGACAAGACTGAGGTACTGTCTCCATACCGGTTGGAGATTTGTTAATATTAATTTCCCTTTAACAGTACTTCATATCTCCCAGAGACTTTTCTGGCTGATGAAGTTGTTGCTTATGATCAAAGGAGTATCTATGAGAACTCTTATCTTCAGATGAGTGTGTTAAATCTCAGAAGGCAGATGTTACATAATAGTATCACAGTATTACAAGGTTGGAAAAGACCTTTGAGATCATCGAGTCCAACCTATGACCCAACAATAGTATTCTTAAAGTTATTTTTTAAATATATCCATCATATTTGAGAAGTTGTTGCAGTCTGGTGAAGTCCCCACTGACTGGAAAAGGGGAAACACAACTCCCAGTTTTAAAAAAGAAAAAAAAGGAAGACCCGGGGAACTACAGGCTCATCTGCACAGAACTCACCTCTGTGCTTGGCAGGATCATGGAGCAGATTCTCCTGGAAACTGTGCTGAGGCACATAGAAAATGAGGAGGTGATTGGTGACAGCCAACATGGCTTCACTAAGGGCAAATTGTGCCTGACAAATTTGGTGGCCTTCTACAACGGGGTTACAGTGTTGGTGGATAAGGGAGGAGTAACTGACATCATCTACCTGGATTTGTGCAAAGCATTTGATACTGTCCTGCATGACATCCTTGTCTCTAAATTGGAGAGACATGGATTTGACAGATGGACCACTCATTGGATAATGAATTGGACGGATGGTTGCACTCAAAAAGATGTGGTCACTGGCTCAATGTCCAAGTGGAGACCGGTGACAAGTGGTGTTCTTCAGGGGTTGGTATTTGGACTGGTGTCGTTTAACATCTTTGTTGGAGACATGGACAGTGGGATTGAGGGCACCCTCAGCAAGTTTGCCAACAACACCAAGCTGTGTGGCACAGTTGATACAATGGAGGGAAAGGATTCCATCCAGAGGAACCTGGAGAGGCTTGAGAGGTGGGCCTGTGTGAACTTCATGAAGTTCAACAAGGCCAAGTGCAAGGTCCTGTATCTGGTCAGGGCAATTCCAAGCACAATTACAGGGTAGGTGGAGAATGGATTGTGAGTAGCCTTGAGAAGGACTTTGGGATGTTGGTGGATGTGAAGCTCAACATGAGTCGATATGGTGCTCTTGCAGCCCAGAAAGCCAACTATGGACTGCATCCAAAGAAGTGTGATCAGCAGGTCAAGGGAAGGAGATTCTGCCCCTCTACTCTGCTCTCATGAGACCTCACCTGGAGTCCTGAATTCAGTTCTGGAGTCCTCAGCACAGGAAGGACATAGATCTGTTAGAACAAGTCCAGAGGAGGCCACAAAGATGATCAGAGGGCTGGAGCACCTCCCACATGAGGACAGGTTGAGAAAATTGAGCTTGTTTAGCCTGGAGAAGAGAAGGCTCTGGGGAGACCTTAGAGCAGCCTTCCAGTACTTAAAGGGGGCTACAGGAAAGCTGGGGAGGGGCTTTTTATCAGGGAGTGCAGGGATAGGATGAGAGGTAATGATTTTAAGTTGAAAGAGAGGAAATTGAGATGAGAGCTTAGGAAGAAATATTTTCCTGTGAGGATGATGAGGCACTGGCACAGGATGCCCAGAGAAGTCGTGGATTATCCATCCCTGGAGGTGTTCAAGGCCAGGTTGGATGGGGCTTTGCACAACCAGATCCAGAGGGAGGTGTCCCTGCCCATGGAGGGGGGGTGGAACTGGATGATCTTTCAGGTCCCTTCCAACCCAAAGCATTCTATGATTCTATGAAAATACTTCGATCTTCAAGACCATTTCAGCCTTGCCCAATGTTAGACAGTTCTTCAAGTATCTGACTTCTCAGTACATAAGATCTGCCCAATAGTGCCTGGGAATAAAAAAAAAAATAAAAAATTCAAATGTTTTTGTGGTAAAGTATTTTCTACTCCATTTGTATTGCTTTGTCCAAGACAGTACTAGTTTTGTATTGTTTAGAAAGATATTTTCTTGCAAGATTTTTGTGTTCAGTATTGTGAAATTGTCAGTAGTGTTTGTTCTTGTTTGTAGCGGCTGTATGTTCCTTTCTGTAAATACTGTACAGTTTTTAATTTCAGGAGTGGGATGGTCTGGCAAGGATAGCTTTTGTTAGGAAAAACAAAACACTCTCCACTCCATTTAAGTAAGTAACTTCTGTAGGAGGAAATGTTTTCAAAGTTAGGAAGTCCATCCAGTTAACTGTTTCTTTTGTCCAAATGCATAGCAGTTATACGCATGTCAGCACAGTCTGGGATAAACCATGGTGGAGAATCGATGCTGAGGTCAAAAGCTCTTCTGAAGTGAAACTTTTTAGAAGAAAACTAGGCAGCTGTTTAAAAAGAACAACTCTGTGTAGTCATTACCGGCTTAGGATTTTTTTGTGTGTGTTTTTTTGTTGGTTTTGGTTTTTCAGTTTTTCATTCTTAACTTGTATTTTTTTTTTTCAGGTCAAGTGCTGTAGAGAAATTGTTGGATTATAATTACCAAATTCATCCTTCCTTACATAATACAGTAAGTTCCTTTTTAATATATTAAATTCTACTTCTGTGTACTGTGACCTAAACCCTAAGAGTAAAAAAATAACATTGAAAAGCTTAACATGTTAAAGTTTTTCCAAGAGAGGTTGAGGGATGAAGGAACCTAACTCTTTACTTAAAGAAAAATCAAAAAATCCAAAAGGGTCACTAAATAACAGTGGGGAAAAAAAAAGAAAACTAAATATATTGTTAATATATTGGCTGTACATGTCTCAAGAATTGGCTTTTACAAAAATTTAGTAAGAAAACTTTTTGTCTGCTTAGCAATACTGTTGGTGATTCATTTATAGTGAATGAGCTGAAGTATAAAAATTCAGACACAAGAATACTATAATGCAAACAAGAAAAAATACAACTTCCTTACATCACTTGAAACAAGAACATTCTAAAAACAGGAAAAAAATAGATTATTTAAGCTAACCTTTTTTTTCTGTGCTATAGATAGAAAGCAAATTTGTATCCTATTTTCCTATTTATTGTCTGTCTGTCTTGAGGATTAGGCCTTAATCTATAGGAAAATTTAGAAATTTTAGTAATTAACTGCTATAGTCTGATTTTACTTCTGGTCAGTTAATTTAAATGGCAATAGGAATCTTCTCATAATTTAAGATAAAATTTCCTAGCGGCTTGTCAGAGTAACAATTAACACAGCTATTGCTCTTTAAAGAAGCATAGTTAATCTGGTAGGATGCAATATTGTTCTGGTTTGAGCTAAAGTAGACTCAGTTTTCTAACTTTTCAGTTAAGCTTTGTTTGAGTAACTTCATTTTCTGAAAGTTAACTGTATGTTTTTCAAGTAATGTTTCTCTCTGGAACTGATAACATAGGGCATTGGTGGTGCAGAAAGGCCATTGCTTACATCTATCACTATGAAGACAAAGGTCATCCTTAAATTGATGGAGTGTCATAAGTAAAAGGGGTGAAAAAGGGTCACACCTGCAGGAAGAGGTGGATGGGACAGGTGACCCAAAACCGACCAACAGAGGATTCCATTCCATATACATTTTACTCGGTATAAACTGAGGGATCATAAGGGTCAAGTCTCTCTTCAATGGTTGGCATCCAGTAAGAACTCTCATCTGTCTGTTTGCCCCTACTTCCATGTGTTCCTGAGTCCAGTTCCTTTCTGGACTCCACTGAGTTCAGCCTGGGAACTTTTCCAGTGCCTGCTCTGCAGCATTTGTGGTGACATAAGTCATTGAGGGGGGTGTGATTTCATATATTTGTATATATTTTATTATGTTCTTATTAATAGAACATAATTAATATTATTATGTTCTTATTAATGTTCTTATTTTCATTATTATTATTATTGTTTTGTTAAAGCTGTTTTAGTTTCCAACCTACAAGTCTCTTTTTCTCTCATTTGCCTTTTCCCTTTCTCTGGTGAGGGTAGAAGGGAATAAGGACCTCAAATGCTCACATTTAGCTGCTGATCACATGGGGTCAAGGCTAAACCATGACAAATATAAATAACTGCATTGGAAATATACCTGCACCTCTAAATCAGCAAATTTGCTAATAACTTCTAGTGTAAATTTTGTAACAATTCTTTATGGCAATTGAACAGTGATGGCCACTTTCATGCCACTTTCATGTGTTCTTTGCCAGCCAGCATATCTTGGAAATTAATCTGAAATATAAATTAATTAGGAGAAATTGTAACATGAATATTTCACTTTTTCAGACTGCTGCATGGCCTCAATTCAGAAGACATCAATTTCTCATAGATTCTACTGGAAGAATGAAAGTTGTTCTGTATTTTGTCACCTAAGTCTTACCTAAATCAGTGGAACAATCCATAAGTCTGCACAACAAAAACAGATTTGTAGTCATTCAAATGGTTTGTGACTTTTTTGTTTGGTTTAAAGTATGTTTAAATTCTTTGTTGTTGTTTATGGGGGTGGTTTTTTTGTCAACGGGAAATTCAGGCAGCTAGATTTATAAGAAAACTGCCTCACCCTTCAAGTCAATGAGGAGTTTTAGCATAGATCAAAGCTTTCAGTGAGTCTTAGAGTAATTCTGTGCCTGTATCCTGACAGAAAGACTTACTGAAGTGTTTGCTTTAATATAGTTTGGATTATATATATTTGTTATTAAGGATAAGGCAGAGTTTTTTCCCAAGTTTGCATTAACACAGCTGTCAAGAGAAAAATCCTCTTTGGTCTGTCTTATGATTCAGGAAAACAGTAACTGTTAATTCTGTAGCATTATGTACGGGTGAAGACCTGACTCTATGTATTAACTACCATAAGCCATTTTTTTCATGTATAGCATATCTCTTTCCATCAGACCAGAGTAAGTGAAGAAAAGGCAAATTAGAAAAAAACTCCTCTAAGATATACCTTAATTTTATATGTGTCCAAGGCCAACACTTTAAAAGTCATTGGGAAAAAAAATGTACAAACATATACTTGAATTTACAAGCATCCTGAGATATTGTCTTGGAAAACTGAATTATTAATTTATTTTATAATTTAACAATTCTGGTGCTACTTCACTGCATATAGAACCAATTTATGAGTGAGTATAAGTAGCCACAGCAATATGCACAGACCAATACAGAAGGAACAAATGTTGGAGATGTGTCACATGTCTTAAATGCTTTTGTTTTACAGGACAGGTATCAAATAAGCTTGTCTGAGTCCTATTCAAGTACTTCCAGTCCATCATAGCAATGGGCTACAGGAATTCAAGTGCTGTAAACAGCTATATCAGTTTTTTTAATCTTCATTCTCACTGATTTAGTATCAGTGTAGAACTGATCTTTACAGCAGACTCTATTGCAAAGACTGTCTTTTAACATTCCCCCCCTTTTATGCCCTTAGGTGCAATTTCAACCTAACAGGACACATCATTTACAAGGCTTAGTAAAAAAATGCTGAAATCTAATTGCCACATCCTAACCATATCCTGCTTGTGGCTCTAGGCTTTCATAGAGCAATAATAGGGATAGTCCTTGAATAGTAGGGAAGTCATTGTTTCTCATGTAGGATGTATCAGTCTTCAGAGGCTTTTTAGAAAGTAATATTTCTCTAGAGCAAGTTCAAAGAAACCCTCTGGTATTCTACAATAACCTGTACTATCATCTACTAACAAAAGCTACTGTCTTCTATTTCATTGTTATTTTTCTTCTTTTAACTGTGATGATAGAAGACACTTAAATATTCAGAAAAATGTGTGATGTTTCCTTTAGGACCTGTCACAAAACTTGTTGGGACAGTCCTCTGGCGAACTTCTGTATGACAAATTTGTTAGTTCCAGAAGTAAATATTCACTCTGAAATCAGAGGCCTTTTGAAAAGTGTAACTCAGGTGTTTTTTAAAAATGAAACCTTTCCCAAATCAGAACAGAACTTTCATAAAATTAAATTCTCATCTGTAATTCATTGAATAGCTTAATTTATTAAACACAGTATGTAAAATCTACATTGCTGTTTCAGTTTTCACGTTTACACACAGGAGGATCTTTTTTATTTTTAACCATGATGTGACAAGAGCTTCCCATAGCCTACCTTCTTATGGGAGATACAAATATTAAACACTAAGAGAATTCCTGGCTCATTTAACTCTCTTTTCATTGCCTTCCCTTTATTTCCCTCCAGGCCTGGCACTAACAAACAGACTTGTATTACAAAAGTAATTTTTAAATGGTTCCAAGGCAGAGTATACTGATAGAAGCTCCTGAAAACAGGGAGAATTCCTAGAGAGGTCTACAATTCTTCCTTTAACAAGAAGTTCTTACATCAAAGGTCAATCGTTTTTGGATACTGACTTGCAAAAATAACTTGAGTGTCGCCACCTAAAAAGCGGTGATACATATGGCACCATTTGTGAGAATTCAGGTACTTGTGGGATTTCTATTAGTGCTGGGTAGAAGTACTGTGAAAATCCTCAAATGGTGCAATTTCACCTCACTTTTCAGTTGCTGGCACTGTACAAAGGGAAAAATAGGTATTGGCTACTTTTTTTAAGCATCAGAGCTACTTACACTACCTGCAAACTACAGTTAATGTACATGTAATCTTGCCATGCATCAAAAGCCAAATTTTAATAATATTTGAAAGACCAATATGTATTTCTTCAGCTGGATCCTTATATTTTGAGTTACTCTATCCATTCTGACAGCATTCTCATACCATACCACATACTGTTTATCTATCTGCATTATCCTAAGATACAACTCTCCACAGTACTTAAATATTACCCATCAACTAATTTACAAGATCTGACACAATAAACCCGAGACTGTGCCTGTAACTCTTTTTATTTAACAAAGTAAGAAAATCAACTATGATCACCTTCAAAATAGTTCCCTTCTGAGTTGACACACGGCTGCTGTCAACGTTCAAAGTATTCCGCAGATCATTTTCTGAAAGGCTCTTGAGGATCTCTGTTGGTTTTCCTTTCACATCTTCTACCAACAAAAAATGGGTTCCTTTGAGCACAGACTTGTTCTTTGGAATCTCTTCAATGTAAGCCTCAGTCAATAATTGAAAAGTTTCTATCACGGGTTTCTTCAGTGTCACAAGGAACTTGATGTTAACTAGCTGTTCACTCTTGCACACCAACATTTTCCAACCGAGGGTAAGAAAATATCTCATATTTGAACATGCATCCACTCATACTGAGTGAAACAATCGAGTTGAGCCTTGTCTCACTAACAGGTTAGAACATGTTCTATACCCATGTCTTTGTCTCTCTCCTCCCACTCTTGGTTCCCAAGCTATAGAGTTATGCTTGGGGTTTTTGTATCGGACCTTGTATATTTTGGGGGGTTTTGTTGTTTTTTTTTTTATATTATAGAGAAAATGTTAGAATTACATAACTATTCTTTATAGTATTCAAATAAATCTAGATTCCAGATTCTTTTACAAGGACGATGGAATGTCTAGCTGTTTGTCCACTCTAAGAGCTCTTTCAGTTCTTGTTCAAAGGATATGGCACATGCTGTGAAATGCACTAGCCCAAAAAAAACCAAACCCAAAAGTCTCAAAACACTTTAAAAATGTATGCACACTAAAAGTAATTTATATTGAAAAGTAAGGAATGTTGTTTATTAAGGCTGTGCTTCAGAAAGAGGATGTTTAGGGTTAAGTGCCTTCACCAAGGCACAGAATGGGAAGAGGTAAGCACAGCTGTCCGCAGAATACTTTATGTAAAACCACTAGTGAGGTATGCATGCATGCAAACACAATTTATAACTGCGCAGGTGGTCTTTGTAACAAAACTGAACATAGTTAAAAAGCAATACTGTGACTTTTTAATGGCCATGGTTTTACTTCATTATTAAAAACATTGCAAATACTTCCAAACATAAAATTCACAATTTGAATAAATGAAATATTTTAAACAAAGTGCTTCACAGATCTGAAATCTTCATGGTTGTGCTATCTATCTGGTCTAGAAGCATTTTGTAGACATCATAGGAGCATTTCACACAAAACTTATAATTATGTCATTCAGATGAATAAGAAACAGGACATTTCTACAGATATTGCTAATGTTTTTACGCTTTCAAGTAGCTGAGTTCTTACAGCCACTGGGTTTTGTAACAAATGTCTGCTACAGCAGTATGGGTTCATGGATTCCTTTAGCAGCAAAGGCCCATTTCAAAGGGCACGTGGTCTTTTCGGGTTGATCTGTTTACTGGCTTGTTCCTCCTCTTGTAGAGCTGCCCGGAAAGATTTCACTTTATCTTTAATGAAAAAGAGAGAATGAGTACTGATGTGCCTGTGCTCAACATAGATCTTGAAACTAAGCCCTGATATTCCACATACTGGACTTAATGTACAGCAAAGAACATTCCTCCACAAAAATAGCTGATGCTACAAACTACAAGAGGACTGAAATAAGCTTAAATTCAATACTCACCATCACACAGTATCACAGTATTACAAGGTTGGAAAGGACCTCTGAGATCATCAAGTCCAACCTATAAGCCAACACTAACACCAACACTAACACCAACCATCATCTAAACCATGGCACTCAGTGCCTCATCCAGTCTCCCCTTAAACACCTCCAGGGTCGGCGACTCCACCACCTCCCTGGGCAGCCCATTCCAATGACCAATCACCCTTTCAGTGAAGAACTTTTTCCTCACATCAAGTCTAAACTTTCCCTGGAAACCATAAAAACAAGTTGCTTAGCAACTTAGTCCCTTCTAAGATGCTACCCCTGTCTCTAGGTGGGAAAGGTTTGGAAACTGCAAAATTGTATTACGCAGCTCAAGGAAAAAGAAATTGTATGATCTCTGGAAGCAAGGTCAGCAGGAAGATTACAGAGCTGTGGTTCATATATGCAGGGAAAAAGACACGAAAGGCTGAAGCTCAATTAGAGTTGAAACTGGCCAAGGTTGTGTCAGATAAGAAGGGCTTTTTTGGAATATGTTAATAGTAAGAGGAGATCTGTAGAAAACATTGAACTGATACTTGTTGAAGATGGTCACCCTTGGGGATGGTGACTCAACCACTTCCCTGTGCGGCCTGTTCCAGTGCTTGACAACCCTTTTGGTGAAAAAATTTTCCCAATATCCAATCAAAACCTCCCCTGGCACAGCTTGAGGCCATTTCCTCTCATCCTATCACCTGTCACTTAGGAGAAGAGACCTTTCAGGTAGTTGTAGACAGTGATGAGGTCTCCCCTCAGCCTCCTTTTCTCCAGACTAAACAACCCCAGTTCCCTCAGCTGCTCCTCATAAGACTTGTGCTCCAGTCCCTTCTTCAGCCTCATTGCCCTTCTCTGGACACACTCCAGCACCTCAATGTCCTTCCTGTACTGATGGGCCCAAAACTGAACACAGGATTCAAGGTGCGACCAACTGGATTTAACTTCATTCACCACCACTCTATGGGCCTGGTCATCCAGCTACGTTTTTACCCAGCAAAGAGTACACCCGTTGAAACCATGAGCAGCCAGTTTCTCCAGGAGAATGCTGTAGGAAACAGTGTCAAAGGATTTACTAAAGTCCAGGTACACTACATCCATAGCTTTTCCCTCATCCACTAGGTGGGTCACCTGGTCATAGAAGGAGATCAGGTTAGTCAAGCATGACTTGCCTTTCCTAAACCCATGCTGACAGAGCCTGATCATCTGGTTGTCCTGCACATGCTGTGTGATGGCACTCAAGATGATCTGCTCCATAACCTTCCCCAGCACTGAGGAATGATGAGGAGGTACGTGGTATGCTGGGTGAAGAACTGGCTGAAGGGCAGAGCTCAAAGGGTTGTACTGAAGAGGATGCATCTGGTTGAGCATTGGTGTCCCTCAGGGCTCAATCCTAGGGCCAGTTCTGTTCAATATTTTCATCAACAATCTGGATGTAGGAGTTGAATGCACCAATAGCAAGTTTGCTGATGATACCAAACTGAGAGGTGCTGTTGACTCTCTTGGACAAGAGGCCTTGCAGAGGGATCTAGATAGTTTGAAGCATTGGGCGTTGATTAATGGGATGAAATTTAACAAGTCGAAATGCCAGATTCTGTACCTAGGACTGAGTAACGCCAGGCACAAGTATAAATGGGGAGAGGAGTGGCTGGAGAGTGGCCCTGGAGAAAGGGATCTGGGGGTGCTGGTCAACAGCAGCTCAGCATGAGTCTGCAGTGTGCCCTGACAGCCAAGAGGACAAACTGCATCCTGGGTGCATTTAACACAGCAGAACCAGATGGTCAAGAGAGGCAATTTTCCTGCTGTATTTAGCGCTGATGCGGTCTCACCTTGAGTATTGTGTGCAGTTCTGGGCCACACAATTTAAGGATGTTCAGGTCCTTGAATGCCTCCAGAGGAGGGCAACAAAGCTGGTGAAAGGAGTGGAAGACAGGTCCTATGAGGAGCAGCTAAGGACTTTGGGCTTGCCCGGTTTGGAGAAAAGAAGGCTGAGGGGCGACCTCATTGCTCTCTGCAGCTTCCTGAGGAGGGGAAGGGGAGAGCTGATCATTATGTGCCATGAGTATAACACAGAAGTTACTGGGAGAAAGAATCTTTGACTTAACAGTTCTTCCCTCATATAAAGCTATACATGTATCACACTGCCTGTAAAGATGCAAGGATCTCTTAGGTATCCTCTACCTCTGGTATCTTGTTTCAAAAGCAGTATCATCTAATAAGTTTTGGAAGAACAGGGAGTCACCCAAACCATTTTCTCAGTGCTGGTGTCTCAAATTGTCTTTTCCTAAAGAGGAAGCGATCATCCATAAGGAGCAAAGGAATGTGCATCTAATTCTTTGCTAAAGTATACTGGTGCCAATACATGCTTACAAGGCAAACAGGCCACATCTGATTTGCTTGATATATTCTTCTAACTTACAGATGATTCTCAGACTGAGTAAAACATAATACTTTACCTTA
Organism: Tapera naevia; assembly: GCA_033556795.1. NCBI lineage: Eukaryota > Metazoa > Chordata > Aves > Cuculiformes > Neomorphidae > Tapera > Tapera naevia. Next base: position 283,497 of record JAUMJJ010000208.1, on the reverse strand, counting down.
AAAGGAGTTTTATAACACAGATCTTAAAAAACAAACAAACCAACCACCCTTGAATTTTTACCAGTATGGTATGTCTGCTGGAATCCAAATAGATACAGAAACTAAAATGAAAAAATTCATCTTCACGAGGTATCAAGCTGGCAAGCTGATTTTAGAAGACAAGTGGAAGAGTCAGTTTTGGGAACTAAGAATCATCTGCAGTTTGTTTTTTTCAGCAAGATAGGCTGATAAAGTTTCAACAAAAAGGCTGCTGAGGAATAATTAGGCTAATAGCCAAGCTAGTCAAAGCTCAATGCCACTCTTAAGCACAGACTGTAAAACAACAGCAGGCTCCCTGCTACGCTACAATAAATTGTGCAATAAAGAGTGCAATAAAGCAGGAGATGGCAGTTCCTACTACTTTTACCTTTGTACAGTTCTTTTGGATTCTCTTTTTCCTTCCTTTATTGCTTTGGAACAAAGAAAAAAGATCAAGTTTATACTTCCTGGAGGTAAAGCAGAGACTTTGCCTTTAAACTAGGATGAACTGAACACATATGTGAACTTGTTTTTAGGCAGCAGAATAAATGTTACTTCCACAGAACATTACAGGGCAGCATAAAGTGAAAAAAGACCCCAAAACATAACCACACTTTTTTTCCTCCTCATTATTACTCCAAGTCTCCATGGCATATGAAAATGCACACAAAAGTGATTAAAAGCAATCTACCTCTAAGTTCAGTGAGAATATCAATTTTTTGCTCTAGAATTGCTTCAAGTTGAGTAGCATAAGAATCCACATCATAGTCTACTTCTTCTGTCATCTCAAGAAGAGTTTTTTCATCTTCCAGCCATCTAATAGATTCCTAGATAAAAGTAAAAAAAAAACTCCAACTAAATATATTAGCAAAGTTTCAAGACAAGTTTCAAGATAAAGAGTTGAATTACTTACTCCTTTTCTCACGATGGTCATGCTTTTACTGTCTAGTCACCTCACTATAACAGATTTCAAACCTAAAATGAATCCTTATTCCTAAATCAGCAAAATTGGATGTTTTCTACATATTTTTTTAACTCCAGTGGTCATACCAGCAACAGATAAACCCCAGCTACTCCAGTTCTCTTCAAATTCAGAACATTAAAGCTAAGAAACTCAGAACTTTATGTCATGGTTATGTCATGTCCCCTTAGGCAGATATCAAACTGTGAAGCCAGCCTTCAATTTTAAGTATGGGCTGGTTGCCACTGACTATAATCACATTGTCATTACTACAGTCAAGGAGCCAAGATAATTCTGTCCATACTCAAAACCAGTTTTGAGAGAAGCTGTATAAAAGAAGAGCTATTTTAAGCTCTCTATTGCATGGGCTAATTCCCCAGACAGATGAGTACTGTAAAAGTTGGTTAAGGCAGCTCTTAAGGCATCTTTGCGTTCTGAATAATAGAAATAAAAAAAAAAAAAAGAGGGGGGCAGGAGGAGAAAAAAGTCAAAAAGTCTTGCAACAAAGAAGAATGCAACCAGGAACTTAAATCTTACAGAACCATGCAAAGATTTTCCATCAGGAGAACTGATCCCACTGGAAATGCTTTGATTTAAAAAAAAAAAAACAAACAACTGACAGTTCTAGGAGTGCTGGGCCTGAAATACTAAAATTAAGTCTTTCCCTCTGTGCTCAGTAGCCCAAGCAATATTGAAAACACAGTCCAAACCCCATGTATGTTTTGTTGGCTTTCAAGACAGATTGAGCTCACATTGGGATACGATTCATCTAATATAAACTCCTATATCCAAGAAACAAAGGAAGATCAACACCTCCAGAGTACGATTCATTCAGTTGATCTATTTTAGATATTTCTGTCAGGATAGGATGTTTTGTATCCCAGAATCAACAGCTTCCAGGAGAAAGCTGACAGAAGACAACTTCTGCATGCTTCAGCTTGTAGATTTTTATATTGGTGCAGCCCATTTCCACGCATAGCATAAACTAACAAACCACACTACAAAGGGAGTTGAGGCTTGAACACATTTCCTTCTAATGACTGCTGTGAGGAGCAGTAATTTCCAGCATAAGGTGAGGTGGACACACAGAGACATTAACATAAACTAATGCAGCTGGTCTCTCCAGAAGTCACAAGCATTAGGACACAGCTATGGCATAAGACTTTCACACTTCTGCATGTTTTGCATGTTTTACTTCAGGGCTAATGTTTCATGATAACTAAATCTCTACATCTGTTGTAAAATGTGTTATTTAGCATCCTGCTATATTACATGAACACACATCAATATTCCACTAAGTTAGATACCTAAATTGAGGAGGTAAGTATATTCCCCACAGGTTTAAGGTTTTGCTGCTTTCTTGCAAGACATGTGCCAAATGGACAACCTGCCTAAAGATTCTAAGGTTATAAACAGAAACAATGCACATTTCCTTCTGAAAAACAGTAACTCATGCCTATTAGGTTGGTGCAAAAATAATTGTCATTTTTGTCATAAACTGATGCTTATTTTGGATTACACTTTACTGTGTTCATGTAGTATACCATTTTTGATCACAAAATTCACTCTACTTATTTATGCTAATGGTTTTGTTTTCACTGTTTATTCTTTTTCATATTACGCTGTCAAATTAAAGATGGAAAAAAAAAGTAAATTTGAGTGATTTTGTTGTAGGAGTTCAAAAGAGGACATAAAGCAGCAGAAATTGCCAGCAATATGCACCAAGCATTTGGCCAGGGCACCATCAACGTACAGCTCAACACTGGTCCCAAAAATTTTGTAACGGAAATGAGAGCCTTGAAGATGAGGAGGGTCCCAGATGTCCTTCTGTGATAAATGACAACCAGTTGAGGGCCAGTATTGAAGCAGACCCATGCAAAACAACTCAAGAGGTTACAGAAGAACTAAACATTGACCATTCAACAGTTGTTTGACATTTGTACCAAATTGGAAAAATCAAAAAAAGCTCAACAGCTGGGTGCCACACGAGCTGAATGGAAATAAAACCCATCACCTTTAGGAAGTCTGCTCTGCGCTTCTTTTGCGCAACAAAACCAATGCATTTCTGGTTTGCATTGTGACATGTGACAAAAAATGGATTCTATATGACAACCGACGGCGTTCTGTGCAGTGGCTGGACTGAGGTGAAGCACCAACATGCTTCCCCAAACTGAAGCTGTATCAAAAGAAGGTGGTTATGGTCACTGTCTAGGTGTCGGCAAGTGAAATCATCCACTACAACTTCCCAAATCCTGATGAAACCATCACAGCAGAGAAGTATTGCCAGGAAATCCACAAAACACACCAAGAACTGCAACATTTACGTCCAACACTGGTCAATCAAAAAGGACCAATTCATGCCCATGACAACACTCGATTGCATGTCTCTCAAATGACTCTGCAGAAGCTGCACGAACTGGGCTATCAAACTCTTCCTCACCCAGCTTACTCACCAGATCTCTCTCCCACCGATTGCCGCATTTCAAGTATCTCAACAATTTCCTGCAAGAGAAGGTTTTCCACAACCAAGCAGCAGCTCAAAACGCCTTTGAAGAATTCATCAGATCCAGGACTCCAGAATTCTATGCTACCGGAATAGAAGAATTTGTTTCTTGTTGGCAAAACTGTGTATATTCTAATGGTTCTTATTTTGATTAATACATTTTATTCTAAGCTGAAAGATATGGCTTTAACGTTGATGGGGAAAAACGACAATTATTTTTGCACCAACCTAATATTACAATTTATTTTGTGAATGTAAAATGCTCTGTGGAACTGACCAGCATTACACTACGTGGGCAGTATTCCTTCCAAAGACCCTGACTGAATGAAATAAAATGAAATGAAAACATTTATGTTTCTGTAAAAAGGAAGCAAACAGGCAGTTAGAAATATATTTGTTTCTTCTGGATCTCAATATCTCAGAGGAAGATGCCACAGAAGGCTATTTAGAGGAGATACTTGGAGGGAGTATCACAGTATCTTAGAGGGAGGAGACCAAACAAATGGTGCTGATAGAGGTATTACTATATAGAGGTATTACTATATAGAGACATTACTATTAATCGTCAGCTTCATCATAGGAATATTGGCATACATTAGGCAGTGAAATTGAAAATTTCAAGACCAATCTGCAACTAGAAAAAAACAGTCACTAATGCTAGAAAAGGACTAACACAGAATATATAGTAAATAGTTAAAATAGTAAAAATAAACCAGTATTTTTTATTATGATGAACGCAGTCTATTTAGCAATGTTTGTTAAGAAGAAAAGGAAAATTTTACTAAATATCTGGGATGTCAGAAAATATGCTTCTCTTCCATCATAGGGACAAAGATTAACGGTCATGGGATCTAAACATCTGTTCGTATTTGTTTGCTACAATGTGCTTAGTGTAATAAAACAATTTAGAAACCTCTGACAGCAGTGGAATGACCAGTTGATATCCTACATCTTCAAGAGTATGTACTTTCACTGGAAAAATCTAAATTCTTGGATTAGGATAAAACAAAGTGGAGCTCTGTATTTTACCTGGAAGACAGTCCTGTGGTCTTCTACTACTTGCTCTTCCATTTCTACCATTTGTGACACAGCTTCATGGAAAGTGAATAACTGTGGAGAAACTTCCTCTTCCTAAAAACAATAGTCAAGCTTGTTAGTCTGGAAAGATCTGTGGCTACGGGAAATATATTGAATGTGAGCCATCCCATCACAGAACATGAAAAGAAAAATGCAGAAAGCAGAACCTGTCAAAAATAAACTACTTCTAACAAGAAAATCTCCAGAAATGGAGAAGGCAATAAATTAAAAATGCTCATGGAGTTAAATTTAATTAATATTTATTAAAGATTTCCAGCTACTAATCGTAGTAAAAACCAGAAAACAGAATATTGCACATGAAAAAAACCTACAAGTTAAAGTAGTGGCAGAAGGAAGTCACAAGGGAAGAATACTAATTTCTAGTAGGTTTTAATACCTACAGAAAACTCATTTTCCATCAGGGCTTTTTGTTGTGCAATAGAAAGACAATTTTCAAAAATGAGAACATTCAGGAAATCAAAATTAAATTAATCCTTTGGAAAAAAAAGTGGTATAAATGTAAAGTGAAAAATCTAAAAAGTATGTAACGATTAATACATTAGAAGAATGCACAACATGGATTTACAAACTGGGACAAACAGGAGTTCTTTAGACATGAATAGTTAAAAATGAAACGGGAAAATGTTAGTTAGGCTGCAATTAATGTTTTAACAAGACAGTATGGTTCCTTATACAAAAGCCTTTAAAATCTTTTAAAAAATACACATTGTAAAGCTTAATTTAATTCCACATGAACAATGAAAAAGTATGATGCAAAAGGATATCTAGCTGGAAGGACTGTCAGTTACTAAAATAAGAATAAAGCAAACAACACAAAGAGATGTCTGAGAAGGCAGAGAGTCCTGAAAAAAAATAAGTTAGGTTAGTAAGGATTTTTCTTTTGTTTCATCAGCATTTCAACATACAAGTTTCAGTCTCTGTTGAACATTTAAGGAACCAAGATTAGAGCTGATAATTCTCAGTGGTGGAAAAATGTCCTTTAGAAGATAGCTCTCAGTTTCAGCTCTCCACTCATGAAGCCCAGAGAGACATCCTGGGAACACAATCATAGACTCATAGAATCATTAAGGTTGAAAAAGACCATTAAGATCATCAAGTCCAACAGTCAGCCCAACACAACCATGCTCACTAAACCATGTCCTGAAGTGCCACATCTACACATTTTTTTGAACACCTTCAGAGAAGGTGACTCCATCACCACTCTTTCGGTAAAGAATTTTTTCCTAATATCCACTCTGAACCTCCCCTGGCACAACTTGAGGCCATTTCCTCTCATCCTATCACCTGTCACTAAGGAGAAGAGACCAGCACCCACCTCGCCACAACCTCCTTTCAGATAGTTGTATAGAAAATATTTCAGAAGAATCAGGGCATTCTGTGATCCCTGAGGCCTGTATGCACAACCCTGCCTACTTGCTGAACAACAAAGATACAGTGACCTTGGCATGCTATGAGAAAATGGAATGTTAGCTGATAGATAAGAAAGAGAATGTGAAACAGGAGGTTTCAGCTGCAAAAGAAGGGGGGGCTGCAGGGTATCAGGTAACAGCGCATGGACAGAAACTTATAACCAATTAAGACAGAGAATATACCAAATGGACAGACAGCATGTAGTAGCCAATTATATGTACACTTGTAGCGTGTGAACACAGATTGTGAGTATAAAGTAACGTGTGGAAGCACAATAAAGTGAGCACTGACTCTACCTCTGTGAGGATACGTCTGTGACTCCAGGGGCTCTCCGATATAGTTGTAAAGAACAATAAGGTCTCCCCTCAGCCTCCTCTTCTCCAGACTAAACAGTCCTAGTTCACTCCTTGTAAGACTGGTGCTCCAGATCCTTCACCAGCTTTGTTGCCCTTCTCTGGACACACTCCAGCACCTCAATGTCCTTCTTGTACTGAGGGTCCAAAACTGAATACAGTATTCAAGGTGCAGCCTCACCAGTGCCGAGTAGCAGTGCACAATCCCTGCCCTACTCCTGCTGGCCACAATAATTCTGATCTAAGCCAGGATGCTGTTGGTCTTCTTGGCCACCTGGGCACACTGCTGGCTCATGTTCAGCCATCTGTTGACCAGCACCCCCAGGTCCTTTTCCACTGGGCAGCATCCAGCCGCTCTTTCCCAAGCCTGTAGCATTGCATGGGGTTCTTGTGACCAAAATGCAGGACCTGGCACTTGCCCTTGTTAAACCCCATACAACTGGCCTCAGCCCATCAATCCAACCTGTCCAGATCCCTCTGTAGAGCTGCCCTACCCTCAAGCATGTCGACACTTTTGCCCAATTTGGTGCCATCTGCAAACTTACTGAGGGGGCACTCGATCCTCTCATGCAGATCACTGACAAAGATATTAAACAAGACTGGGCCCAACACTGAGCCCTGGGGAACAACACTTATGACCAGCCGACAGCTGACCTGGGACTACAAGTAACAACTGAGATAAGGCCACATAACTGCTGTCCAGAAAATGGATTTCACCTGCTGCCTTAGCCAAACTTGCAAACTCCTCCCAAACCACGCCTATTGGGCCTACGCAGTTAAGTTTTGGCAAGCAAAGAGAGAACCTGTTTGAAGGCAAAGATTGGCAGCAATCTATGGGACAGAGGAGGAGAAAGGTGCATTGCATGGCATAAAAGATGGCCCCCTTAGCCACTGAGATTCGAAGAAGATCTTTCCCACCAAGGAACACAAAGACAGGAAGGACTGGCGGGATGCTGCCTGGATCTGGGACCATAGGGATGCCTTGGACCTGTTGGTGGTAGCTATAATCCTTATTCCTCCCTTTACCTTTTCTTTCCTTTCCTATCACTCTCACTATCTGTTGCATGCCACTTTATGGGCAAAACAATAAAATTGCACTGTTTGATTGAAGCATAATCCCTGGTGTGGTCGCCTTGATTTTTTGTGCTTTGAGATCATGGTAAATGAACCATCACGCATCCACCTAGTGGACCATGACATTAAACTGGCATCATGGACAGAATTCTGAGACAGAGGAGTGCAGGTAGTGTGTGGTCTGTAACAGGGGAAGGACACTTCGTTCTAGCCGCATCTGGCCCTACATCCGACAGGGTGAGAGGTGTCCAGAAAGCACGGGTGCGATTCGTATTTCCTGCACACCACACATGCCTACATGTAGAGCACTCCAAACTCGAGTTGAGGGCTCTGTCTCTTGGAATCAAACCAAAAGACCTTGAAGTGCAAAAGGGGGAGCTGTTCTCATATTCATGAGAATTTTTTTCTGCTTGGGAAACTGAAGGGGCAACTTGATAGTAACTAAGGCTTGCCTTCCCAACCAGATTTTCGTCCCTTCACAACAAAAATTATGCTTTTCTGCTCGGGAAAGTGAAGGGACAATTTGGTAGTAACTAAGGCATGCCTTCTGGACTCAGATTCTGGTCCCTTCAACCACTCAGGGAAGGGTGACACAGCAGTGGCTGTGTGTTTGTATGTGTAACTAAGTTTAACCTCCCCGAAGTGGGTTTGGTCCCTTCACAACAAGAATGACTGAAAAAGCTGATGAGTTAGCAAGACCAGCCCCTGTGCAAAAGGACCGAATTTCAGAAGACTTGTTAGAATGGTTCCATGTAAAACGCAAACGCATGGGAGCTAAAGACCTGTATCGTGAAGCCCTTGCCCGAGCCTGGCCTGTCACCAGAAAAATGTGCAAAAGCTGCATATCAGCCTGCGAACAATGTTGGAGACGGCTTGAAAGACACTCTTTAGAGGATGACCCTCTAAATTCAAGGGAGGATAAAGGTTTATGAGATGCCTGGCAGGTGGATTATATTGGCCCATTTAAGAAATCAGAAGGAAAACATTTTGTGCTGGTGGGAGTGGAAATAACATCAGGACAAGTCCAAGCTGAAGCTTTTGGCAGGGCTACAGGGGAAAAGCAAGAATGGTTTGGAACTTTCCAAAATCACAAGAAATACAGTCCATCATTTTAATTATTCTTGCCTCAAGGAGGCGAGCCCTGTTTGTTTTCTTTTCTTGCAGAACTCCGAGGGACATCGAGAATAGTGCAAACTATTCATGAATAAAATTTGGAGGCCTAAATTTTCAAAACCACCAGTAGTATAATTGGACTGGCAATACTTTTCTGCATCTTCTCACTTACTTGCAACCAAAAGCATGCATAAATAGTATTGGGTTAAAGCCCTGACTGGTATAATTGGAGAAAAAATTCTAGTAGGATGCAGAAAAGTGGAAGGACTTTACCATGAGAAGGCCTCTTCAATTACAGTTTCTGGAAATCTTTTAGATTCAAATTTGACAACCAAAATTCACCCTAACATCTCAGCAGAACTCTGTCCCACTGCAGAGTGGAAATGTGATAAGCAAAATTCTCTCAACTTGTGTTGTCAGCAACTATACCACCTTGGACCCAAGTACCAACACTGTTGAGATTACTAAAACCTGCAAGAATGACAAAAATGATTGTTGGTACAACTTTACTTTGACAAAGACTGTCTAGGTGGTGTGTAATTGGCAAAACAAACTGGTTAACCAGTCACGCCTATTAGGCCTAAATTTCAAATTTAAAATAAATGCTGTCACTAAACCTCCAGTGATGCTTGTTGCAATAGTCACACACCATGGCATAGACACTGAATTTTTATCATTCACACTGAATGATAAAAATGTAAAATAATGTTTCTGAGATTCAGCCAGCCTGTTCTCCTTTCCTAAAAATCTTCAAAGATGGACAACCTGGCTGTGGAAACGGATACCTCCCAGGAAAAGAACACAGAGAGACCTAACTGGTGTGTTGGGGACAGGATTGGGAGTTTTAAATGGTATTGATTCAGAAATATTAATGAACAAACTGACCACCAGAACTAGTGATTTGGCAAAATTGCAACGGCCCTTGTGATCTTCCCTATTGGTTTTGGGAACCAACCAGTGGCTGTTATCAAATGTGTTACCGAAATGGAAAAAGGTGAATGTAAAAGACCACAAATTGATTATAGATGCACTTGGTGTGGTCCAAAATAACCTTTCTTTGGCTCTCAGTTGTATTCAGGCACAACTGTGGATGCAGTCAGTGGCCACCTCAATCATAAGAGAAGGTGAAGAAGGCACTTTCCCCACCAAAATTCAGAAAATAGTTTGGGACAGTGCCACTGACTTTGAGAGGAAACTCCAGTCCTGGTGGAATTTGGTAAACTTTACTTATGATCCCATCACAAACACAGCCACGACCTTTGTGCTAATCATACACAATGCTTCAGTATACGTAATTTACCCCACCTAGTGGACCATGACAGTGTCACATTGGCAAGCCTCCAGTCATCTGGGACCTCCCCTGTTGACCAGGACTGCTGATAAATGGTGGAGAGTGGCTTGGTATTGTCCTTCACCAGCTCCCTCAGTACTCTTGGGTGGATTACATCTGGCCCCATAGACTTGTGAGCGTCCAGTCAATAACTGCTTCTTCCTCGATTATGGGGGGTTTATTCTGCTCTCCATCCCTGTCTTAGGTTGCTTTGGAGTTTCACTCCATGAAAATCAGGATGCTGGGAAGAGGTTATGATGGGTAGCCAGATTTCTAAATGTGGAGAAAGGCAAACTTGCTTGAAAGAGGTGCTGCATGCAGGGAAATTAACGGTCAAAACCACTCGAGTTTTAAATAAAATGAAAACATTTCCCAGGCTACTTCTACTAATAAGAAATGAAGCTACACTGGAAAAAATGCACACTAAAAAATGTGAGAGCCTAGAGCAGATCCTGCCTAGATATTAAAAGCCCTAATCAGCAAGAAATATAAGTAAAACATTTTCCTCTCACCCTTCAAGGAACTTTCTTTTTTCTGTGTATGGGAATGAACACAATACCATAAAGTGAAAAAATGAAGGGGCATGCTGTATCTACTTAATGATAATGCTAGCAGGCTATAAATACATATTACTCTGGATTTGTTCTGCAACTATATTTATCATCATCTCTTTCCACATGATGCTGTAAATCACTCACATTTTGTTCACAAAGCAGTTTGAGATCATCTCTCTGAGGAGAGCTCCCCATATCCCACTGTGCCTCTAAGTCATCAATCTGATTGGGAGCATGGTGATGGATATCTCCTGCAGTACTAGAATCAACCATCAGCTCCTTCACCCTATAGTCAGAAAATATTAAATTTGTAAATTAGTAACTTGATGTGCAAAAGTCACAACCAAAAATAAAGCTCTATGGGTTTATGTACAATTTAATTTATTTAATAAAGATGATGATGTCAGCTTCACAAATTTAATGTATTTCCAATGACAAAAAGATGTTAGTCCAACTCCTAAAACACATGGACCACTGAATTTGAACTACTTTCAGGTGAATTACAATCCATCTTCTAGAAAGAGGCATTTTTTGTTTGAAATCTTACTACTCATTAACTGTTAAGATGGCAAAAATCCCCAAATCCTCAATGTTAACTTCTTAACAATAATAATATTTGAAAGAAAAGCTCATTCAGCACCGTAAATGTGACCATATCTTTCTTTTCCTGTGCACACTATTGTGCTTTAAAAAAATTGGTCAATCAGTACCTCACTAGCTTTTATAAGCAAATCCACCAAGAATTCTGAAGAAAATAATTTTCAACCAAGTATCCCAGAGAACGAATAGAACCTTTAATTAAAAGAATTTCAAAGGTGAAAATATTAAAATGTTAGACTCTTGCAGCATGAAAATAGTTTAAAAGATTGGTAATGATTCTGTCAAAAAAAGCCCATTTAAAATAACGTTTATGAAACAAACACATCAAAGTCTGCAAGTATAGCAAATTTTAGAAGAAATTCTTAATTTTTAAGGGGAGTTGTTTTTGCAAGAGGCACATATTTACTACAACATAAACTGCATTTCATTCATCTTTGGAGTTATGAATTTTTTTTAAAATATATATGTATTAAAATTGTTTTCTGTTTTTAATTAGACATATTCAAATTACCCTAAACACAGACTTGTCAGATTTGGTCCACTAAATGTACAAAGGTGACATCACCATTTTTTTTTTTTAAATGTATGAAGGAAACTGGCAAGCCTGGATACAGAGTGAGGATGTTTGAGGGTGAACAAAATAATGGGAAGATGATTGCAGATCATGCAGAACCATCACCTGCCAAACAAAATAAAAACAAAGTATGCGTGACTCATGGTAAGGGAATTAATGAAAGGTTGGTCTGTAAAATTCCATTGCCAAAAAGAAAACTTAAAAATAAAAATTCCATGTATAGAATGAAGTACACCTGGTGACTGAAGGAGAAAATTTGTCATACTCATAGGAAGGAGAGAGATCAGAGCGACTGCCACTACCCTGTGAGAAGGGAATGTCCGAAGGACTAATTCCAAATTCCTTTACTCTGCAGCAGCAAAATACAGCAGCAAATTAAAAGAAAATGTTCTCATAAACAGTTAAAATGACAACTCTTTGTTTAGCATTACTCTTTAATAGTTTAACAATAAAATTATTTTTATATTAAAACACAAGTAAGAGTGTCAACATATTTAAACCTTCTGCAAAAAGAGTTACATATCACTAACAAAATTTAACAAAATCAGTGCTGCTAATTTGTAGGAGACTATAGTAGTAATGCTTTCAGAAGAGTGCAGTTCATAAATTTTTTTCTGCATTCAATATTCCATTAAACTGCTCCTTTTAACATATCAAACCACTACAATACTTTAAATTCTATACTGCCCCTGTCTTACACTGCACACACACACTGGTGTTTGGCACCTAAAAACTAATTGTACTATGAAAATGATAAATGGCTAGAAAAAGTTAAAATACTACACAAAACACATGAAGCAACTTTACAGTAATAGGTATTTACTCCATAACAACATACAAATTTAACACCAAGGGGAAGAAATAATTTGAACGCTACAATTTAGTATACTAGAAATAGGCATTTAATTTGTTTTGCAGTGTCTTTTTCTGGAATCACTTCAGCAATGCGTATTCTACAAGGGACAGAAAGATCCAATCAGTCTTGATGAATGTGCAAGATCCTTCATTATGTTACTGCAAGCAGGGGAGTAGATGCCCCACCAGGAAGGAAATCATATAGACTGGTCCAAGTCAAGCAGATCTTCTACTCAATCCCTTGATCCAAACACAAGAACATTCAGACACCTAGAGGAGCAGGAGGTAAGCTTCCCTAGTAGCCCTTTGTGCCAAATTAGCGACAAGTCTGGGATGCCCAGCCAAGCAGGAGCAGTCATAGTTCTGCCCTGTCATTCACTGGGGCAAGCAGGCCACTAGATGGTAGCCTCTTCTGGCAAAAATGGGCTTTGTGATGGCCCAGAAGCTTGTTTGCCTCCTTTGGTTCTTTGCAGCAAAGTGGAGGGAGGGTCTCCGGCACAGGTCTGACTGCAGGCACATGCAGGACCCCATCTCCACAGACATTAAACAAAGTGGAACTGCATCTGGGGAAGACTCCTTTCACACTCACTGAAGCGACAAACACTTTCAAAGAGCAGTACAGGTCTCAGAGGTGCTGCATCAGCTTTTGGAGGTGCTAATTCCTCTGTTGGATTAAGTGACTTTTTACTTAGAGGCCTAAGATATTTGCCTGAATTTGGAAAGTATAAAATTTAGGCGACAGCAACTGCAGAACGAGAATAAACTAGTTGATATATATATATATGATATGATATATATATATAAAAGAAACAGGCTGGTAACTGAAGGCAGTTCCACCAAGGGGATGAAAAATCACACTGCAGAAAGATATTTCAGCTAACACCCCATCATAAAACCAAACTAATCTCTAATGCAATACATGATGCCTCCAGAGCAGGGGCAAAACTAATAGGAACATCTCCCACATTCCTTGCAATCCACACTGTATCAATCTCTGGATAATGGCTTAAATGCAGTTTTGATTGATTCTCTTGTAATGGCTATAAAAAGTGACAACATAAATTAAATGTGAGCCTGAATCCGTAATCAGTATTTTGGTTTTGATTTTTTAAGAAATGCAATTATGCTAAAATTATTCAAGTAGTTAAAATAATTATACATCATGGAACAACAATATTCCAAACATCAGAGGTCAACAGCCAGTATAGCTATAAGTAATAACATTTACCATACCTATTTGCGTATCTCAGTGTATTTAGAGTGTTCTCACATGATGCCATTCCTGGAGAAATTGTAGCAATCTGGAGAAAACAAGCCACGAATTAATAAACTGTTTTGCGCAGATGAAAAGGTAGATGAATTCAAATTAATTTTATATTTTCAATCTCCATTTTCATTTGAAATGCTCTACAAAAACTGTCTACTACGTACAGCTGTCACAATACGATGACATCTCAAGAAGAGAAATGTCAACTAAAAGCTTCAATATAAGTTTTTCAACCATACCCGAAACAGTAAGAATTCATAGAAATCTCAGTCATTTTCCTCCATCTCACAGTCTTATAATATGTAAATGCAAAACTCTACTTGAAAAAATGAGTCCTCAAAAATGGAACTATGCAACTCAGTAAAAAGTCCAATGTGTCCTACAAACAAGTACCAGATTATTTATATATAATTACTTTTGTAGTCTGTTCTCCATTCAAGCAGACTGTATACTTGAGAGATCTATTTTGGCCACAGTACTTAATATTAAAGATAAGCATGTGTTTAACTATTTTCCAAATTAAAGATTTAGATTTTTTTTTCCAAAATGGACGTTATCTGTAAGTAATACTTAGAATCATAGAATCGTCTGGTTGGAAAAGACCTTTCAGACCATCGAGTTCAACCGTACCTGTCCACTACTAAACCATGTCCCTGAGCAGCTCATCAACACCTCAAGGGATGGTGACTCAATCACCTCCTTGGGCAGCTTATCCCAGTGCCTGAAAACCCTTTCAGTGAAGAAAATTTTCCCAATATCAAGTCTGAACCTGCCCTGGTGCAACTTGTAGCCATTACCTCTTATCCTACCATTTGTCATTGAGAGAAGAGACCAACGCTCACCTTGCTGCAGCCTCCTTTCAGGTAGTTGTAGACAGCAACGATGCCTCTCCTCAGCCTCCTCTTCTCTAAGCTAAACAACCCCAGTTCCCTCAGCCGCTCCTCATAAGACTTGTTCTCCAGTCCCTTCACCAGCCTTGTCGCCCTTCTTTGGACACACTCCAGCACCTCAATGTCCTTCCTGTACTGAGGGGCCCAGAACTGAATACAGTACTCAAGGTGTGGCCTCACCAGTGCTGAATGCAGAGGCACAATTCCTTCCCTGGTCCTGCTGGCCACGCTGTTTTTGATACAGGTCAAGATGCCATTGGCCTTCTTGGCCACCTGGGCACACTGCTGGCTCATATTCAGCCGGCTGTCAACCAACACCCCCAGGTCCTTCTCCTCCAGGCAGCTCTCCAGCCACTGTGCCCCAAGCCTGTAACGCTGCATGGGGCTGTTGTGCCCCAAGTGCAGGACTCGGCATTTGGTCTTTTTGAACCTCATCCCGTTGGTCTCAGTCCATCATTCCAGCCTGTCCAGATCCCTCTGCAGAGCCTCCCTTCCTTCAAGTAGATCAACACTTCCACCCAGCTTAGTGTCATCTGCAAACTTACTAAGGGTGTACTCAACCCCCTTGTCCAGATCATGGATAAAGATATTGAACAGGACTGGACCCAGCACTGAACCCTGGGGAACACCAGTCGTGACTGGTTGCCAACTGGATTTAACCCCATTTACCACCACCCTCTGGGCTCGGCCATCCAGCCAGTTTTTAACCCAGCAGAGGATGTGCCTGTCCAGGCCAATGGCAGCCAGTTTCTCAAGCAGAATGCTGTGGGAAACAGTGTCAAAGGCTTTACTAAAGTCCAGGTACACCACATCCACAGCCTTTCCCTTGTCCATTAAGTGGGTAACCTTGTCATAGAAGGAGGATGGTCTGGCAGGACCTGTCTTTCATAAACCCACGTTGACTGGGTCTGATCACCCGATTGTCCTGCACGTGCTTTATGATAGCACTCAAGATGATCTGCTCCATGACCTTCCCCGGTACCAAGGTCAAACTGATAGGCCTGTAGTTCCCCAGATCCTCCCTCCAAACCTTCTTGTAAATGGGTGCAACATTTGTCAGCTTCCAGTCAAGTGGAACTTCCCCAGTCAGCCAGGACTGCTGGTGGATGAGGGAAAGGGGCTTGGAGAGGACCTCTGCCAGCTCCCTTAATACCCTTGGGTGGATCCCATCTGGCCCTATAGACTTGTTGATGTCTAATTGGCCAAGAAGGTCTCTAACCAAATCCTCCTGGATCCTTGGAGCTTCACCTTCACTGTCTTCTGGCTCAGGGGGCTGAGTGCCCAGAGAACATCTTACCTTACTGTTAAAGAACAAGGCAAAGAAGACATTAAGTACTTCTGCCTTGTCCTCATCCCTCATCACTACTGTGCTGCCTGCATCCAGTAAAGGAGGGAGATTCTCCTTGGTCCTCCTATTGTTGTTAATATATTTGTAGAAACATTTTTTATTATCTTTCACCGAACTAGTTAATTGAAGTTCTAGTTGGGCTTTAGCTCTTCTAATTTTCTCTCTACATGATCTCACCTCACCCTTGTAGTCCTCCTGGGATGCCTGTCCCCTCTTCCAAAGTTCATGTATTTTCCTCTTCTTCCTGAGATCAATATAAATCTCTTTTCTCAGCCAAACTGGTTTTCTTCCCTGCCGACTCATTTTACGGCACACGGGGATGGCCTGCTCTTGCGCCGCCAGGATTTCCTTCTTGAGGAGCATCCAGCCCTCTTGGGCTCCTTTGTCATTTAGAACCATCTCCTGGGGAACTTTATCAAGCAGCCTTCTAAACAGTTCAGTTTGCCCTCCGGAAGTCCAAGGTGGCAGTTCTGCTGACCCCCCTCCTCACTCCTCCTAGAACTGAGAATTCTATCATCTTGTGATCACTGTGCCCCAGGCGTCCTCCAACACTCACCTCTCCCACTCTCGCCTTCTCTGTTCACAAACAGCAGATCCAGTGGGGCACCTTCTCTAGTCAGTTCACTCACCAGTTGTGTCAGGAAGTTATCTTCCATACACTCAATGAACCTCCTAGACTGCCTCCTTTCTGCTGTATTATACTTCCAGTAGACATCTGGAAGGTTGAAGTCCCCCACAAGAACAAGGGCCAGCGATCGCGAGACTTCTCCCAGTTGCTTGTAGAAGAGCTCATCAGTTTTTTCGTCCTGGCTGGGTGGCTAATAACAGACTCCCACCACTATATCTGGCTTTCTGCACGTTCCACTGATTTTAACTCATAAGCTCTCAACCCTATCATCACCGTTATTAAGTTCCATGCAATCAAAACATTCTCTAACATAGAGAGCAACTCCACCGCCCCTCTTTCCTAGTCTATCCCACCTGAAGAATTTATAGCCACCCATGGCAGCATTCCAGTTGTGTCAATCATCCCACCACATTTCTGTGATGGCAATTATGTCATAGTTTTCTCCCCTAGTTCCCCCTGTCTGTTGCCCCAACTGGAGTTGTTTAGTCTGGAGAAAAGGAGGCTGAGGGGAGACGTTATTGCTTTTTACAACTACCTGAGAGGAGGTTGTAACGAGGTGGGTGTTGGTCTCTTCTCCCAAGTAACAAGTGATAGGACCTGGAGGTGTTCAAAAACATGTAGACATGTCACTTAGGGACATGGTTTAGTAGGCACTGTGGTGTTGGGCTGACGGTTGGACTTGATGATCTTTTCCAACCCTGATAATTCTATGACTCTATGATCCTGGTTTTCTCATTCATCCTGCTACTGACATAACTGTACAGAAGCTGACAAGCAAACCCAGCATCTTAAAAGAGGTCAAATTTTGATGAATTATCTTGCATGTTCAGTAAATAATATTCTCCAATGGAATAATACTTCTATGTTGCAATCTCTTTAAATTATGTTGCCTGTAACAGGCTAAAACTTTTTGGAGAAATGCTATAATTATCTACATGTTACCTTGTTATAACAGTATTGTACAGTATATAACAGCATTTTACCTAAAAAGTTTATTCTGTTTTAATTTACCTCACATAAAGTAGACACTCTTCTAGAAAACATAGCAATGATCTCCAGTCAACCTCAGAACCCTGAAATTAAACTACTCATCATTAAACTATTTTTGCATTAATTTTTAGAGGTTGGAAGCACCACAGTTAATTACATGGCCCTGCTGCAAACAAGCAGTCAGTGCACCTGCAGGATAATTATTCTTTTAATTTAATAAAATACTGTTCAACTTTAGCTATTATAAACCATGACTTGCCCTTTTTCTTTCCCTGTATATTTCATGCGTAAAATTTTGCCAGTGTATGATATAAAACCTAAACATGAACATGCTTACAAACCAGACACACCCTGCCAAAAAGACAAATATAAATACGATACTGGAATGCTGAATACATTTTCTTAATAAAAGAGGAAAAGGAAGACCCAGAAGAGTGGTAAAGCTGCACGTCATTATCCACTCTTCTCACCACCTAGCCACTGAAACACAATCTCCTCTCCTCTTTTCAGGGAACTGAGGAAGACAAGAGGTAATTCCAGGCTAAAGTATCTCCTACACGTCCCTCAATTCAATATACACTGTTCACAAAACCGTCAGATCTCTAGACAGGCAGCTTTTTTCTGCATTCATCTAGTTATCCCAGGAACAAGTGCTGCAAATGCAAGAGCTCAGTTCAAACAATCATAAAATGCACTGTAGGTTTCTTTCCCTCCTTCCTTTCAAGTATATTTCAAAGTCAGTCATAAACACCCAAGTGCTCTTCTTCCCACATCAGTATCTTAAGAAAAAACATTGCTGATTAAATCCTTGATAAAAAATACATGTAAACAAACACTAAAACCAGAATGTCACAAATGGTCCTAGTACTGAAAAACTACATAAAAAATTAACAGGAAGAATGAGTTTGAAAGCAGAATCTCACCATGAAAGGGTTTTCTTATTGTTAATTATGAAGCAACTGCAGTTATGTGAATGAGAAAATAAAAAAAATAATACAAGCATATTTCCACTCACTTTCAGAGGGAATTTTCCCTTAATTTCAGACTATATTGAATATAAAAGGAAGGAATACAAGCTTTATCAGAAATTAAACAGTCATATATCATGGACTATTCTTGGCTTTCTCATGCATTTAAACAGGAAAAAATGTTATGTCAACTGTATGAGAAGAATATTTATTAAATAAAAAAGTTTCACCAAAATGAAGATAGCTTGTTAGCACTTTAAGGAGTGGTAAGGTTGAAAGTGAGAATTTCATGAAATATTTTCAAATGTTAATCTTTCTATGTACAGAGAGAAATTCTCAACAGGCTAACTTTCCCAACTTTCCTTATCAGTGTGGATACATTGGCTAGAGATTCATAGTTTAGCTTTCTGATCCTGAATAGGATTTATGAAGCTATGTCTCAGTGGAAAGAAAAATGAAGAAAAATAAAACATTAATCAAAAATGCTGTCTTACCACCATTTTCAAATTAGCACCATACCCAACATCTAAAGAGAAGACTAGGCTGCCCTAACACCATGGTTTTCATGTTGCGGTCTACAGACTTCTGTGGCTTCTAGACTAATTTCAAGGAGCCTGTCAAAAGTAACCAATGCAAATGTATTGGGTCTGGCTGTGATGGAGTTAACTTTTCCCGTAGCATCCCTCACAGTGCTGTGCTGTGTATTGGTAGCTAGAAAGGTGTTGATAACACACCATTGTTTTGGGTACAGCTAAGCAGTGCTCCCACAGCATCAAGGCTGCCTCTCCAAACCCCCTCACCCCCAAAGGCCCGAACTTGGGAGGAGACATAGCCAAGACAGCTGCCCCAAACTGACAAAAGTAATATTCGATACCATACATCTGCACAGCAATAAAAGCTAAGAGAAAAGGGGGGGGGGGGGGGGGTATTCATTATTATGAAGTTTCTCTCCTGGAGCAACCATTACTCATACTTAAGCCCTGCTTCCTGGGAATTGGCTGAATATTGTCTGCTGATGGGAAGTAGAGAATAAATCTTTTGGTTTTCCTTTGCTTCAACACACAACCTTTGTTTTTCTTTATTAAACCGCCTTTATCTTGACCCACAAGTTCTTTTCTATCTTATTGTCTTCGCCCCTGTCCTGCTGAGGAGAGGGAGTGATAGAGTAACTTGGTGGGCACCTGGCAGCCAGCCAAGGTCGACCCACCACAGGAAACAACCCTAACAGTCAGCATCCACTGCAGAGAGTTTGCATTTCCATAAGAAGAAACATTAAGAATGCATAAATAAAACCACTGGACATGGAGAGAGGGCTTTAAACAAGGCCTGAAGGGGGAGAGAGATGTAACCAGGCTCACCAGTGATGTGACTGTAGAGAGGAAGGGTGGAGGGGTGGCCCTGTATACTAAGGAAACCCTTGATGCTGCAGAAGTTGAGATTATTGATGACCAGATTTGAGTGCCTATGGGTAAGAGTCAGAGGGGCAATCAAGACTGACATCCTGGTTGGAGTATGTTACAGACCGCCCGATCAGGAGGAAGAGGTGGATCTATTGTTGTTTAAGCAGCTGGAAGTTGCCTCAAGATTGGCTGCCCTTGTTCTTTTAGGAGACTTTAATCTCCAGATATCTGCTGGGAACTTAACACTGCTGAGAGGAGGCAGTCCAGAAGGTTCTTGGAGTGTATTGAGGATTGCTTTCTGTCACAGCTGGTGAGTGAGCCTATCAGGGGTGAGGCTCTGCTTGACCTGCTGTTTACAAAGAGAGAAGGGCTGGTGAGTGATGTTGTGGTCAGAAGCTGTCTGGGGTACAGTGACCATGAGATAATCGAGTTCTCCATAAACAATGAAACAAGGAAGGGCATGAATAGGACGTCCACGCTGGACTTTAGGTGGGCAGATTTTGGATTATTTAAGGAACTAGTCAGGGGAGCACCCTGGGAAATAGCCCTTAAAAGCAAGGTCCAGGAAGGCTGGAGGTACTTCAAGAATGAAATCTGGAAGGCGCAGGAGCAGGTTGTCCCAATGTGTTGTAAGATGAGCTGTAGGGGCAGACGGCCAGCCTGGATGAGTGAGGAGCTTCTGAAGGAGCTAAGTGAGAAAAAGAGGGTGTATCACCTTTGGAAAGAAGGGCTGGTAAATCAGGTTATGTTCAAAGACATCGTTAAGTCGTGTAGGAGGAAAATTAGGGAGGCAAAAGCTCAGCTGGAGCTCAAATTGGCCACTTCCGTTAAGGATAATAAGAAGTGCTTTTACAAATACATTAATGGCAGAAAGAAGGGCAGCAACGACCTCCACTCCTTATTGGATGTCGAGGGAAATATAGTAACTAAAGCTGAGGAAAAGGCTGAGGTTCTTAATGCCTTCTTTACCTCAGTTTTCTACACTAAGACAGATTGTTCACTGGAGAACTGGCCTTCTGAAGTGGTGGATGGGGTCAGGATGGAATATAGCTCCCCTGCAATCCAGGAGGAAGAAGTTAGAGACCTGCTGAGCCACTGGGACCCTCATAAGTCTATGGGGCCAGATGGGATCCATCCTAGGATGATGAGAGAGCTGGCAGATGAGCTTGCTAAGCCGCTCTCCATCATTTATTAACAGTCCTGGCTCACTGGAGAGGTCCTGGATGACTGGAAGTTGGCCAATGTGACGCCCATCCACAAGAAGAGCTGTAGGGACGATCCAGGTAATTACAGACCTGTCAGTCTGACTTCGGTCCCAGGTAAAATTATGGAGCAGATAATCCTGGGTGCAATCATGCGGCACCTGCAGAATGACCGAGAGATCAGGCCCAGCCAGCATGGGTTTAGGAGGGGCAGGTCCTGCCTGACCAACCTGATCTCCTTTTATGACCATGTGACTCTCCTGGTGGATGAGAGGAAGGCTGTGGATGTGGTATACCTGGACTTCAGCAAGGCCTTTGACACTGTCCCCCACAGTAGACTCCTAGGGAAGCTGGCAGCCCGTGGCCTAGATGGGAACACTCTGTGCTGGGTTAGGAATTGGCTGGATGGCCGAGCCAAGAGAGTGGTGGTCAATGGTGTCTCATCCAGTTGGCGGCCGGTCACCAGTGGTGTCCCCCAGGGATCGGTGTTGGGTCCCATCCTGTTTAATATCTTTATTGACGATTTGGATGAGGGGATTGAGTCCATCATCAGCAAGTTTGCAGATGATACCAAGCTGGGAGGAAGAGTTGATCTGTTAGAGGGTAGGATGGCCCTACAGAGGGACCTGGACAGATTGGAGAGCTGGGCTGATTCCAATGGGATGATGTTTAATAAGTCCAAATGTCGGGTACTTCATTTTGGACACAACAATCCCATGCAGAGCTACAGACTGGGGACAGAGTGGCTGGAGAGCAGTCAGGCAGAAAGGGACCTGGGAGTGCTGGTGGACAGGAAGCTCAACATGAGCCAGCAGTGTGCCCAGGTGGCCAAGAAGGCCAATGGTATCCTGGCCTGCATCAGGAATGGTGTGGCCAGCAGGACCAGAGAAGTTATCATCCCCTTATACTCAGCACTGGTCAGGCCTCATCTTGAGTACCGTGTCCAGTTCTGGGCCCCTCAGTTTAAGAGAGATGTTGAGATGCTGGAGAGTGTCCAGAGGAGAGCAACGAAGATGGTGAAGGGGCTGGAGCACAAGCACTATGAAGAGCAACTGGGGGAGCTGGGGTTGTTTAGCCTGGAGAACTGGAGAAGAGGAGGCTCAGGGGAGACCTCGTTGCTCTCTACAACTACCTAAAAGGAGGTTGTAGTCGGGCAGGGGTTGGTCTCTTCTCTCAGGTGACCAGTGACAGAACTAGACTTAAGCTTTGTCAGGGGAGGCTTAGACTTGATATTAGGAAAAAATTCTTCACTGAAAGGGTGATTGGCCATTGGAATGGGCTGCCCAGGGAGGGGGTGGAGTCATTGTCCCTGGAGGTGTTTAAGGGGAGACTGGATGAGGCACTGAGTGCCATGGTTTAGATGATGGTTGGTGTTAGTGTTGGTGTTAGTGTTGGGTTATAGGTTGGACTTGATCTCAGAGGTCCTTTCCAACCTTATGATACTGTGATACTGTGTGATACTGTGAAAAGCAGATTGGATGAGGCACTTAGTGCCATGGTTTAGACAAGTAGGTGTTGGGTCATAGGTTAGACTTGATGATGTCAAAGGTCTTTTCCAACCTTGTGATACATCTGTGCTTTTATCTGTCCTTTCCACCACCTGACAGAAGAATTCTGTTTTTCAGATTGATGAAAATGCACATTTAAATAGCACACAACTATTCATCCAATCTATCCCAACTACTTCTCCCCTCAACAGCCTAAAGCATATTCTGATGCCTTTGATACCAATTCTAAATTTGCTTTTGTGTTCTGAAGATCATAACTCACCACTATACTTCCAGTCTATACTACCATTTACAAGATTCTGCTTCAACAAACAATAATCTCATGTAATTAAGACATTTAAATAAAAAAAAAATAATTTTTTTTTTTATATAAAAAAACAGAAAAACTCTCGAGCTAGAAGTGCTTCTAGCTAGGTGCCTAGCTAGAAAACTAGAACAAGCAATAAGAAAAGCCAATTAAAATGAGAAGGCAGCAAGTTATCTAAAATGTCGCTGCTGAAAGACTCACTCCATATATTGCATCAATATATAAACTTAAGTCTAACACATTGCCAGTAGCAAGTGACCAGTTCTAAACATAATATCTTTTTCTCTTTGTACTTGTTAAAACATACAGTTAACTAAACAAACTTACCATACAGGTACGAGAGTTTTCTCCTATGAATGAATCTCTCAGCACTTGAGTAAGTTTACTTGCTCTGAACGGTGTATGAGGTTTATTTCGGCCTAAGGCTCTAATGCATTCCTAAAAGAACAAACAGGTTTACATTTATTTAATCCATGTTAAAGAAAAATACACAAAATAAATGCAATTTAAAATCAGAAAATATATGCCTTAATAATGCTGCTGTCCTCTAAAATATTAAAATTTACTATTAAAGCTTGAATTCAAGAAACATTTGGCTTTTACCTCTCATTAAGTCCAATAGAGAGGTAGAAACTTAAAAAGGATTTAGGAGCGTAAAAACTTTCTGAATCTCATCCAAAATGTTTACATATATTGTATCCAACAACAACAAGAAAATGCTGTGTTGATGTTAAATCTCCAGACTAGCAACTATTTCTGATTATGAGCTGCAAAAGTCTGAATGATCTACAGCCTCTGCCAGCAGAAGCATGGACAGTAACTCGTGTGTACTCAGTTAAAAGCACTAGCTTTGATTCTGGCTCTGTCACTGTATTTCTTTACAGCTCAGAAGAAAACACTGATGCTCAGACTTTCTGAAAGCTTCCACAGGTCACAAACCTAAAAAGTATAACTTTGTATTGATGTACTCAATATTGGAAGACACTTGAAAGTGTAAGTCATTCCCTGTTTTAAAATATTCTTCATGTGAAAAAACAGGGATAACATCTCCCTTTTCACTCACAAGAAGAGCATGGGACTAAACTAATATTTGCAAGTGGTTGGAGAGTTCCAGAGAGAAATACTGTACAGAAGTAAATATAAAGAAATTACTACAGAAGTTACAGCAGCAGCTAAATGCAACAGTACAAACCCAAGATCGCACTAATCTAAACATCACTTCTGCACACTCAGAGTTCTAACAGTAGCTAAAAAATTACTTCCTACAGAAAGAAAGTTTAAAATTTCTATTTTGTTGCTGTTGTCATGTTTTGATCATTAATTCCAGTTTCTGGCTTTGCCTTAATATTTATGTACAGGCATCTCTTCAGATTCAGGACTTCCTTGGTACAGTTTTAACATGTTTACACACAGAACTTCTTCAAACAATCATACATCAAAATCTTCTCATATTATAGCTTTGCTTTTGGCATGACTAATAGATGGAATGTCTTTTGTGCTACATGTTTGTTCTACAGTGTTTCAACTAATCCTCCAGCTGTGGTCCTATCCTTGTGGCCTTTTGAAATTTCCTATGAACAGCTTCTTCCAAAAGCCAAGCTAGAAACTGTGGGATGATAATTCAAGAAAGCATTTCGACTGTGAAACAGTCCATTTTAACAGGCTCAGAATAAAACTTCCATGATACAGAAGAGAATAAACACAAGGACAAGTTGACTTTAATAAAGTTATTTAAAAATTCACCAGCTGAATTTTATAGAATGGACATAGCTCAGATAAACAGAAAGATTGAAGCTTGTTGAATGTGAATTTCACATGCAAATGCTAAAAAGGACTCAATACCTTATAGGTGAGCAAAGTAGTGCATCCCCTGAAATTCTTTAATTTGTTTGTACATTGCTACTATACTTACATAAGGAAAAAAGCAGATTAAACAGGAAGAGAGGCAACAGATTTTCAACGAGACATTACAAACTAAAAGCAGTAACAAATGTGTATGTTGAATTATTGATATGGTAATCAACAAGTTCAATTAAGATATTTTAATGTATTATAATAATTTTTAGTTTGCTCACTCTTGAAGAATTAGAATTGGATTGTCTCCTTAATAGTAAAAAAATTATAGGAGGAAACTGCCAGCTTCTAAATTAATGGAGTTTTTAACTACTTTTGCTTTTCATCACAGCTCAGAAAGCCAGGTAACAAAATAACAACACTACTTCCATATAGAGACATTAAAAAAATAATTTCCTGTACCAAAAATCTGAACAGATTAAGATAGGACTGATATCCACAATAGCAAATCTTGGATTAGCACCAAAACCCACTCCTCAGAACATACACATACTAGTTTAATTCAAACTTGACAATTAACTTCAAAGGTCTTGAATACAAATGGAAAAAGCCATGTAATGTTTTTGGGGATAGATGAAAAATGGAAAACTAAAATATTATTGAGAAACATTTCTATCTTCTTGCACTGCTGTTTAGACCTCTGCAAGGCTTCCACTTATTTTTATTTCCCCTTCCCTGTATAACTTAGATCACAACCACCAGTATAGCAGCAGTAGTGCCTTTCACTATAATCAAAAAGACAAGTTGTATGAAAATGAACTATGTTATATGGGTATTGCACTGAAGGCACTAGCCAGCACAAAAATCAGCAAGTAAACAAAAAAAAAAAAACCCAACACCAAAACAGCTTTATTCAATTACGTTTGGAAATCAGTGATAATGTCAATGCAATGTTGTTTGCATTATTTATTTTGATACTAAATCAAAACAGGACAGTTTTGGAACTGCTGCTTCCAATTCTTCAATATGTCATACAATTTCGTAATTACACATTACAGTTTTATGGTGTTTTGTAAGATCTGCTTAGAGTCTGATACAAGTCTACTCCCAAGTTTATACTGGGATAAAAAAGTAAGCACAGTGATTTTTAGGTTTAGATTCTTTATTTAAAGCCACAGTGCTGGTGAGAAGAGCAGTAAATGTAAGCAAAGATAAACAACAACAGAGATACTGTTTCCCCAGTTGCTATTTAGATTTAACCTCTTTTGAGCATTATAAAATAAACATAATATTTCTTAATGCTCTTGATATGTTCTGAATTAATGTATGAACATCTGCAAGGTGATTATATGAGATATTTTGCTATAAAGATTAGTAAAAAATGGATTCAAACTTTCGAGATTTATTTTAATTGATTTGTTAATTCATTCTGGATATTGTGCTGTTGTGTTGGTTTCTTCTTTAGTTAATTATTTAAAAGCGGCAAATAAATTTGTCATAAAGGTAATTGGCTTTTTATCTTTTCTTAAAAAAATATATATACTAAGATCAGTAAGAATACTTCCAGTTAGCATTTCAGACCTTGAGCACCAAACTAAGTCATCTCTCCTCCCATTTTAGGTGTATATCAGAAAAGTGTCCAAATTCAAATACTGGGGATTTGGGCTTTTTTTAAAAAAGCTATATGAAAACTGAGAGTGCAATGTTTCTATTTGGTAATTAACAAGCGTTTCTTCAGACATTTAAAAGAAAAATCAACATGCTATATTACTTGCCATATCAGTGGACAACATAGACAAGCAGAGCCTGCAAAAACACTCATTTTTAACAGTCATTGCTATTATATGTAGAAGGCTTCCACCTACTCAAAGGCAATGGAAACATTTTAGTTACCTTGAGTGCTAAAAGGCTCTTGTTAATTTCCGCACCTTCCAGTCTCGTCTGCCTATCTGCACTGGAAGTATCTGCTCCTCTTTCATTGCCAGCCAAATCAATCAGAGAAAATTTACCATGCAATTTCCCTTTCCTTCTGAGAATAATCTGAAACACTGCATGACTTCGAGATGAGTGTGCATTTGCAGATGTCTGGCCAGATGTCCTTTAACAAAAGGAAAGAAAGGAAGGGCATATGAACAGGCAAAGGACCATGCATGTTAAACACACTACCCTCAGAACATTTTTTCAGGGCAGAGTCCTGTATTTACCCTAATAATTTGATGTACATAGTATAATTACACCTATATTTTCAGTTCTTCAAACAGAAATGGAATATTAGTAAATTTTACCTCCCTCTTAAAAGCAAGAATAACCAGATCCCTAAAGATTTCAGACCATCAAAGAGCTTACATGTAAAATGCTGCCAATGGCATTTTTATCTGATCAGGCAGCAGTGTATGCAAAAGGCTAATTTTAAAAACAATAAAGCTGGATTTTACCAAAAAAAAAAAATATATATATTTCACTTCTGTCACTACATATCAAGGCCTTTTAGAACTGAAAAATTTGATGGTAATCAAGATCATAAATTATGTGAATTTAAGTCAATAAACTGGTTATATAATGCATGCAATTCACATCCTGTAGAAAAATCAGCCAACATCATTATCCAAAATACCACTGCATATTAAAAAGCCATCACTATGAAGAGACACAAAAAAAAGTCTTGTTCTGATTCTTTAATTTACAATGAAAAATTGGTGGAAGCTATGGGAAATACCTGCAGCTGTTGCCTATTTCAATAAGCTTAAGAACATCTTCAACACATTTGACTTCCCGTTCCTGTAATCCCACTACCTGGACTTGCTGTTTACCATCTTCTAACACTCTTAATTTTGTCTTCCTGTTCAACAAGTCAAAAACCTTAGAGGGAGGAAACAGAACAGTTAAAGAAGAGCTTTAAAAGACATTTTTGCTTCAAATCTCATATCAAAATATGCACAAACATGATTGGAAGGGAAGTGTAAAGAATTATTTAAAATAAAGTTTTCAGTAAAAAAAGAAAAAGAAAAATCTTTTATGTGACAAGCTCACAATCTTGTTTGTGAAAGACAAATTCCATCTTCCTCAGAAAAAGAACAGGTACTTACCTTACCACTGTAGATCTCAAAAAATGTTGCATATACTTGAAGTTCTAACTTCTTATAGTTTGGCTTCTTTAGCATTAAAAAGACATCTCGAGCTGTGAATATATTTCCAAAATAAAAAGAAATCTAGTTATCTGTTTTCATTTAGTGAAGACTCATGAATGCATAACAGTCTATTTTATATGATCGCTCATATTTTGCAAGTGTAACAGAGAGCGTCAGTCAATCAAGTAAAACACACTGCAGTTTAAACTGCCACATTACATTGGAAGATGCAGAAGACCCCAAAACTGTAAACTCCAATAATCATCAGTTGTATTTCTTATGTTTTTGAAATTATCTATATATATATATATTTACTGTGTAAAGACTACACACCTAGTGTTGGAAAAGTGTGAGATTTTATTAGTCTGATATTATTTAGGCAGAAATAGTGATTATAATAGTTTTAAGAATAGTGGGTTTAAATGTGTTTTATAGTGGTTTTAAATCCTGTTACTTTAAGTGTGTTAGTGATTATTAGAAGTAGCGGTTATTTAGACTTTCTTCTCTCATGAGAACTCTGTGAAGTACCCAAAACTTATCCAAGCCAAGTCTGCACCTGCAGTAGAGATAAAGAGACTGGGCCTGCGGTTGAGATAAGAAGAACTTGCACACCGGAGGTAACTAAGAAAAACAGAAGACGCTGGCGCCAAAGTAATAATAATTAGCCGATGAAGTAATCTATATCTGCATATGTATTAGCTGTAACCTGTTGAATATGCATTAGGTTATGTAACATGTAGAGAATAAAATGCGGTCGCGCTGTAACGGTGTTGGAACCAGATTTGGGTGCGAACCCCTGGTTCCTGGGGCCTCGAAATAAAGCACCACATAGAACCTCCCCCAAGTGGTTATGTGTTCGACTCTCTGCTAACGCTAGGAACTGTTTTTATGATATGAAAGCTCCACTGTAATGCAAAATATGTATACCCTTATGTTTGTACAACAAGGAGTAGACGTGTATTGACCTCAACTAATTAGAAAAAGCCAACAGAACAATAAAGTCTCACCTGCAAGTGCATATATTCCTTTAGAACAATCTTGGTTCTTTCCTGAAAAGTCACCACCCATAGTCTAAATTGAATAAAAAAACAGCAAAAATACACTATAAAGATCATGGAACTATAACTTATGTACTTGTTAGTTATTAGAATTTATTGAAGTGTATCGTACATAAAAAGAAGTGCATTGCTGACATGTAGAAGAAATACTTACATGGGTTTTTCCACTGCCTGTTTGTCCATATGCAAAACAAGTGGCCATTCCCCTTTCAAATATGGTCTCCAGTAACGGTCGAGCTGTAAACCTTAAATGCAAAAAGACAACAGTACTTAAGAAACTTAATTACTTTAGGATGACACATTACCACAAAGACACTGTTGTAGTTTCAGGTTTTTCAGGGAATTTCTCTCCCCTTGCCAACATGGGGACTGGTGGAAGGAGGGGCAGGAATTGCTGGGGATGCGAATTTCTAGGGGGGCAGCATTACTGGGGACATCCTAGGAAGAGGGAGTGGTTTCTGGGACGGGGACTTCCTGTCACGCTTTGGCGGGGAAAGGAGAAAAGCCTTGGTTCACGTGCTGTGGCTGGGGGAGAGAGGTTTTCCGAATGTTACACTTGTTCCATCTGGGCTGTGCCGGTTTTTCTTCAAAGGGAGAGAGAGGAGTGCGTTCATCGCTAGCTGGATTTTTCTGCGAACTTTCTGGACTTCCTTTCCTCCCTACCCTCGGTGCCCTTACCGGATAGGAAGACGATGAAAGTCTCCGCGTTGCCCATGAGAAGGGTTTCTACCCTGCCTTGTGACCGCCCTTCCCCCACGTGAGTTTTTTTTCCCTCGGGATCGTCACCTCTCGCCGTTTTTCGGAGCCCAGCCGGACCACGGAGCGACGGCAGCGCCCCCTACTGTCCTTGATGTATAACCGCACCATAGGAGCGAAGATAGGACTTAATTGTCTGAAGGGTTGGGTTACAGCGTTGCTGTCTGTTCAGTTCTCTGTTTGGTTATATAGATATTTGCAATTGAGAACTGTTGTCTTTTCCTATACACTTTTTTTTTTCCCTTGATTAAAGTCTATTAATTGCAAAGGAGCTGTGGTGATTTTCTTGTGGGAGATAGCCCCGATAGACATCTTAGTTTTTCCTTTAAATTAAGACAGACACTATACATTTTAAGGCCACAAGTGACAAAACTGGTTCTATGCTTTGAGAGGTAAAGGACATCTCCACATTAAACCCTGAACTAAAGAGGCTACCAGCTCTAAGGCATTAAAATATCCTAAAAAATTAAACAAAAGGTACAAGGTGTCTCTCATTTATTTTACAACAATATTATCCTCCTTCAAACCCTGAGGAAAAAAAATGGTTGTTTTAATGATGCAACACAGCACAGCCTACTACATGGAGTTTGGAGCTCCCTAAAGAAGACAGCATTAGAAGATGGGTAAGTAGAACAGTGCAGCACATAAATACTTAGATTTTGTCAATGGAAAAAATTCTGCCATAATTTTGGTTTTCTTATTTTTCCCTAAATCAGCCTTCAAGATTAAGTTTAGAAGACAGGTGGTCAAAAAACATTGCACATTTTAATATTTTGAGAATAGTTGCACTGAGAAAAGGCTCAAGAAAACATATACCCAAGCTCATCAAAATGGAAAAATCCAGTTCTCTCTCAAGTATTATTTGATGTTTCAAAACTATTTGCCAAAGTATCATTTTTATATTTTAGAGAATTAATTTTTATTTTAAAAAATGTAGAGTTATTGTTCCTACTTCAGCTACTTATCACTATTACTTCATTAAAAACTCCAATAGCAAAGGGTAACCTTCTGGAGGGTTACCTCTACTAGGTGATGGAGGTAAGATTCTCTCTGCAACAGTCTCTCTTTCTAAGTTTTTTCCAGGTTTTTAAACATAAAGTATATTTAGTGACAAAAACAAGAACTATTGTTTACAGAAACATTGTGGTGTTACAACCTCCTTTCATTTGGTATTGGAGCAAACACCAGATTGCTTACAAAATTAATATGGGTAAGCCTGAGCTGTTCAGCAACTAAGGGTTATGCAAATATCTAAGTTTAACTGAATCATAAATTTTCATAAAAAATGTAACAGATGATTCCTGATGAACCTTAGTAATTCTTTTTTTGCTTCCTCCAAACTTATACATCTTTTGACCTCAAGAGGATATTCCCATATTTCAATGTTTGTTCTATTTATATTTAAAATATGAATTTCAAGAAACCTATCCACCTAAGAAGCACATTCCATTATCTCTGTTTAATTAAGTGTGAAATTATTTATTTTGCTGATTTATAAAAAAAAGACTTAATTATATGTATTTTGAAATAAGGCAAAACCCAAACATATCCAGAAAAATTCTTGTAAAGCATTATACAACTCCAAATGCTACCACACCAAACCAGTTCAACTTTCTTTCTAGAACCGTTATTTGCAATCTTGATCTTCAGAAATATAAACTCTGATTCTCCTTCAAAATTCAAAAGGCATACCCATTCACACTAGTGCATGTTTTTTAATACTAAAGAAAACTTGCAACTCGGTGTTGTGGCTCATGGATTAAAAAATACTTAAAATACAACTTAAGCAAAATAATAATAGTACATTTCTCAAGAATATTGTTCAGTTCAGAAACATAATGAGTAATTTTAGCATACTGGAGTAACTCATCATACTTTTTTTCCCCACTGTGACCCTGATAGTTCTGGTGAGAGCAGACGGTATCTTCCTCTTAACTGTGTTATTACAGGGGGCCTTGAAGCAGATAATCCTTCATGTAATAATCATTATTATTCAATATGAGGGAGAAGGAAACAGCCTGTACTGATGAATACAAGCATCTTTCAATATTTTCCTATATTACTATTAATTTATTACATAATAAAAATATCCCAGAAGAAACTTAGTAAAAAAACATAATAAAATTGTATGTCAAAACCAGCTTTCACATTTAAATGTTATGCTCACAAAGACAAATAACAGGAAGGTGGCAGTTTAAAATAACTGGTTGTTAAGCAGGAGGAAAACTATTGCAAGAGGCACATCTTATCGGCTAGATCACTCTCCCACAGCTCTTCAGCATGAAGTAAGAAAAGATGGTACCAGTAGACAATCATTAGAGACAGAAATATCCAAGGGCACTGCTTTGCTGTTTAGAAGTCGTTCACCAGTGTAAACTAACAGACTAAAAAGATTTTACTTTGCTAACTTTCTCCTCTTATATCAAGCATAAGACACAAGTTTTCATTTTCAAGTCCTTTTAATAGTTCTTTGACTATTAATTCTCTTCTCCACTGACAGGGTATTAGCATCTAGCATTAATAGGGATATGATGCCAACTTTCACTTCCTAGTTGTTGGATTAAAAACAAGAATTAAGATATTTCTCTGTCACTACTCCTTAAGGCTATGGGAAACATTAATAAGCATAAGGAAAATTATCTTCATCAAATTCCTTTCTAATATTGGTATTCCTCGTAAAAATTTTCACAATATTTAGACTGTGTACCAAGATTATGACCTGTCATGGTGTCTAATCTTGCCTGCTTCTGTATCTAATCCATTTAGAAACTTGCACAATATAAACAGCTACTTCTAAACAAGATTTTAAAAGTGCTGTGTGCATTATTCTGTTCCAACTGTGGAAGTGAAACAGAAGAATAAAGGAGAAAATGGAGATCCAAATACCTTGGGGCTCAGGTTGTGCATGTGTCTTTGTTGCTATTGTTTTTTAAATCAGAAAGGTTCAGCATTTTGAACAAGATAAATTAGCTCTATGTACCTCCATGTTACATCAACTAGATTGCTTCCAACAGCCAAACTAGCTGAGGTATCTCGCCAATAGAGCAAATATAACATATCTCTCTCTCTCTCTGTACTCTTTCCCCATCCTCTCTTGATTTGTTTGCCTCCTGAGGAGGCAATACATACTAGAGCCTGGAAAGGCAGGGCTCGGAGGACTGAGAGCAGGACTGAGGTCAAAGGAAGTGGAGATTATATTGCAGATGAAAAATTCAGAATAAACAGAGCTAAACCAAAAGTAAACAGGCAAAATAATAGAGGTAACAATATACATATCTGATAACACAGAGAATAGAAGTAAAGTCCATGACTGAGGTAAGCCCACAGTTATTGATGAAAGAGATATATGAGAAAAAAGATTCACCAAAAAAAAGCATATACACATACCTGTAAACCATTTCATTAGGAGCTGTGTCATCAAAGGCATAATCAAAACGAAAAGTTTGGTTTTCTAAGTACCTTGTTAAATCCACCTTTTGTTTTGGTTCATGTACCATCACAACATCTTTACTAGGAATTGTTATTACATCAAGGTCTTTCATTAAAGTTTCTATAAAATAAATAAAATATACATATTTAAGTAGCAACACACCACTATTTTATACATTTTTTCATTTTTTACACTCATAACATTTCAGATAACACAGGTTCTCCAAGTAACAACACTGCAATGGGCTTGGGCTTCTGATACTTAGATAGTAATCTGCTAAGTAAGAGATTTCATTTTGGAAGTCTAGTCATCCTATCAAGTGCTAGAAAGTAAAGAGAGGTTGTACAAAGCTGATTAGAAAAACTAAGATCATTAATTATAGCACTATCATTATACCTTCATTTTAAAATTTTATCTTTTTATTTTCCCTTAAACTTATAGTCATATGTTCACAGCTTTCACAAAGAAAAAAAATTGTTTGCATTCTATACAATCATTTCCATTTGTGTATTCCTCCTGGAATAAAAAGTATACATCTTTAACATAGAATTTCTCTAAAATAAAATCCTTTCTAAAAATTATCTTGTAAGCAGAAAAAAGGTGAAAATGCTAATGATGCTTTCTATCACTGGGAATGAACAGAAGCAATCTAGATGCAATTTCAAGTGAGTTCCCAAGTTATAATTACTACGCAGCACTACAATTTATTGCTAATTGTTGCATGAGATATGACTCAGCAAAACAGAGAACCCAGTAATCCATGATATGCACAAAAATAAAGAACCTTTCTGTGTACAGTCAGGATCACTAATGTGTCCTACTTGCATTTCTGTGTAAAATTTCTTAAAGAATTTGATGTGTCTTTATATAGCCAGAAAGAAATTTTTTCTTCAATTAACATACTGATCAAACAGTATAACGGTTACCATTGCATGACATTACACATCAACAGAAATATGCATTCAAGTCACTACACAATCAATTTTTCAACTGTACTGCAATTATTCTGAAGTAATCACAAAGAATAAATAAGGAAAATATATATATAAAGGTGAATTATTTGCAGCAAAAGCTTTTTAGTTAAAGCAATCAAAAGCTGTTTTTTCTTAAACAATTGTTTGGAGTAAAACATTTACTTGCTCGCAGCTATTTGTTATGACAACCTGCATTCCTTGCTCGTGAAAATTTGAAATATTGTCTCTGAAACCCACCATACAATTACCTAATTTCTGCATTATAAATGTACGTCACTGAACTAAAAGCTTAAAATGTCAATCTGAAGACCTACTTCCTGCAAAGTCAATCCACAGAATGATTGGTGCTGATAAGACCTAAAGATTTTGATGATAATTCTGTGTTTATAAGACTGACAGAAATTGATTTTTACACTTGATTTCTACTAAACTATTTGAACATCTTACAGAATTTCAAAATACAGAACATGAACAGGGAAAAACTATTGATATTCTCTTCAGGGGATGACATACTAATATCTTTGATTCCTCGATACTCTTCAATTTTAAAATGTGGCATGGGAAATATTGTTTCATATGAACTTTCATAATTAAAGTGCATGTTCTCAGAAGACTCTATTATGTGGGTACTAGATTATCTCCATAGTTCCTCCCTGGGCATAGATTATTTCATTAATACCTTTTTATTATAGCTTTTTCTTAAAAATGCAAAATAACTAGTGCAAACCTCATTTTTACTTAGACACTCATCTTCCTACCAACACTTCAGGACTATTTTTTTAATAGCTCCAAATTACTAATATTCAAGATATGCAACTTGCACAGAATCAAATTCCACTTCTGAATACCAACTCGTGCCTCATGATAACAGTCTGATCAGAAAGCAGTAAGAAAAAAAGTTGTAACAGGAATTGTACATAACAAGAAGTCACCAGGGACCGATTCCAGTACCTAAAAATAGTTGTTTAGTGTCATTTCATATGCCCTTGTGTATCCTGCCCATCCCTGAGCATCACTCCAGGAGATACAAGTCTTCA
This sequence comes from Tapera naevia, assembly GCA_033556795.1. NCBI lineage: Eukaryota > Metazoa > Chordata > Aves > Cuculiformes > Neomorphidae > Tapera > Tapera naevia. The sequence continues at coordinate 248,369 of JAUMJJ010000208.1, read as the reverse complement.
GTTTGTCTGTAACTTGCTAGCCCTGCAAGGATGTCTTGTACTCCCCTAGACACCTTACACGTCAGAAGACACCAACGTTCAGGCACCCGAATTGTTCCCTTGATGTCTGATTCAAGACCACTTCAAAGTATGCATGTATTAAAAAAACCGAAAAAAGTATAGAAGAGTTTTCGTTGGGTAGTTCACTGATCAGGGGATCACTTAAAGGATAATTTAAAAGAATGGTGATTCTAACACAATGTAAGAATACTGAAGAAATTACAGTAGAAGTAATTCCCAGATCAAATAAATACATCCTAGATGACTGGAAAAAAAAATGCAGTCTCTCTGCGCCACAGCTTCCAGTCCATAAAATGGTGACCGTAAAACTACTTTTCTCACTGTCTTTATCTAGGTTATGATAAATCTCTGAATTTTCTGGGTCCCTTACACTTATTGTCTAGTATAACAGAGTTTCACCTTTGATTAGTATTTCTAGATCTCTTTAATACAAATAATATTACTATTAGAAGCAGCTTTTCAGAAAAGAAATTCTTCAAAATCTTAAATGGCCATACCTTTTTTATTGAGTGGTCGTTTTCGTACGCAAACACATATCCTGTGCTCATCAATCTACAAAGAAAACAATCTCCAGTTATATGATATTTTACTTCTATTCTTGAATTAATTAACCAATCATTTAAACAAAGAGAAATTTCCAAGACAGTAAGTCATCTGAATGTGTAAAAGCCTCTTGTGTCTGCACAATAAACAAGAACCCAAAAGGAATGACTATACATTAATAAAACTCCCTGATGGCAGTAATCTGATCCTGCTGAGTACCAGGTACATCTTGGAACATTGCAAGGAAATTCAGATGTTACAGGGTAGATACGCTACTGACAGAAATTGTCACAATCTTTTTGATCATGCTCTGGTAGAATTCTCAACCTTGAGGGGTACAGGATGGGTAAAAAGTAGGGCCAGGAACCCAAACGTCAGAAAGGCAAGCTTTTGGTTGTTTAGGGCATCAGTGCGTGGGATCCCTTGGGAATCTGCCCTCAGAGGTAAAGGAGACAAAGAGAGCTGCCAAATATTTAAAAGACATTTTTCTTAGGGTGCAAAACACTCAATCCCAGTGTGCAAGAAGTCAGGCAGAGGAGGCAGGAGGCCAGCCTGGCTAAGTCAAGACCTCTTTAGCCAAACTAAAAGAAAAACCCAAAATGCATAGGCAGTGCAGGCAGGGATACACATCCTGGGGACATTATAGGGATATGGCTCATGAGTGCAGGGAGGGGATCAAGAAAGCCAAGGCATAGCTGGAGCTGAATTTGGCTAGGGACATAAAACATAACAAGTTTTTTCAGGCATGTATGAAAACAAAGGAAGATGAAAGAAACTGTATCCTCCCAATGAGTGAAACAGCAGACATGGAGAAGGCTGAGGTACTCAACATTTTTTTTTTGCCTCAGTCTTCACTGGCAAGGGCTCAAGTCATACCACCCAAATCACAGAATCCAAAGGCAGGGACTGGGAAAATGAATTACTACCCATCGTAGGAGAAGATCAGATTTGAGACCATCTAAGGAACCTGAAGGTGCACAAAACCATGGGACCTGATGAGATGCATCTGTGGGTCCTGAGGGAACTGGCAGATGAAGCTTCTGAAACACTATCCATCATATTTGAGAAGTCATGGCGGTCTGGTAAAGTTCCCACTGACTGGAAAAGGGGAAACATAACTCCCAGTTTTAAAAAAAGGAAAAAAGGAAGACCTGGGGAACTACAGGCCAGTCAGTTTCACCTCTGTGCTTGGCAGGATCATGGAGCAGATTCTCTGGAAACTGTGCTGAGGCACATAGAAAATGAGGAGGTGATTGGTGACAGCCAACATGGCTTCACTAAGGGCAAATTGTGCCTGACAAATTTGGTGGCCTTCTACAACGGGGTTACAGTGTTGGTGGATAAGGGAGGAGTAACTGACATCATCTACCTGGATTTGTGCAAAGCATTTGATGCTGTCCTGTACATAATCCTTGTCTCTAAATTGGGGAGACATGGATTTGATAGATGGACCACTTGGTGGATAATTAATTGGCTCGATGATCATACTCAAAGAGTTGCAGTCAACAACTCAATGTCCAAGTGAGGTTGACACACTGGAGGAAAGAGATGCCATCCAGAGGGACCTTGACAGGCTAGAGAGGCAGGCCTGTGCAAACCTCATGAAGTTCAACAAGGCCAAGTGCAAGGTCCCGTACCTGAGTCAGGGCAATCCCAAGCACAAATACAGGCTGGGCAGAGAATGGATTGAGAGCAACCCTGAAGAGAAGGACTGGAGTGTATTGGTGAATGAAAAACTGAATAAGAGCAAGCAATGTGTGCTCATAGTCCAGAAAGCCAACTGTATCCTGGGCTGCATCAAAAGAAGCATGATCAGCAGGGTGAGGGAGATATTTATGCTCCTTTACTCAGCTCTCATGAGACCCTACCTGGAGTACTGTATTCAGCTCTGGGATTCCCACCATAAGGACATGGACCTGCTCGAGTAGGTCCAGAGGAGGCCACAAAGATGATCAGAGGGCTGGAGCACCTCCCATGAGAATAGGCTGAGAGAGTTGGGCTTGTTTAGCCTGGAGAAGAGAAGGCTCTGGGGAGACCTTAGAGCAGCCTCTCAGTACTTAAAGGGGGCTACAGGAAAGCTGGGGAGGGGCTTTTTATCAGGGAGTGCAGGGATAGGACGAGGGGTAATGGTTTTAAGCTGAAAGAGAGGAGGTTGAGATGAGATCTTAGGGAGAAATGTTTTGCTGTGAGGGTGGTGAGGCAGTGGCACAGGTTGCCCAGAGAAGTTGTGAATGTCCCCTCCCTGGAGGTGTTCAAGGCCAGGTTGGATGAGACTTTGATTCATTCTATGATTCTATAATTTCCATAAACATCTGATAATCTTCATAGTTTAAGGATTCTGCTCCTCTGACTTCTCTGCATATCAAAGGCCCTCATCACCTTCAAAGATTAAATATTAATCTTTATATTCAACAGGGTTTTTCAGAGAAACTTAATGATTTTGTGCACACATTCCTTAGCATCCTAGGAAAATCTATAATATAGAGGCTGACTGATTACTTAATACATGTTGGTATTGGTTTATAGACAAAAGATATTTAAATGACATAAAAAGCGACAGAGAAATAAACCCATTTTATAAAGAACAATAATATATATTAAATTACTCATTTTTGCTGTTTACAGACATAAATATATTCATACATTGAAAAAAATGGAAACAGACCAAAATTCAGAAGGTTAAAAAATTTCCACATTGGAGCACTTACAGGATCTGTAGTTGTCAGTGGTCTATAATCCAAACTTCCCCGGAAGTCTTTTATCATGCACATAATTTCATAATTTGGGTTTGTAGCATCAACATCCTAGGGAAGTAAGCAATACAATTTCTAGTACACTTTTTTTTCCTCAAATAAACTAATTGCAATATTTTCTAAATTTACTTGTAAAAAATATACACATTAACTGAAATGTTAATTTTTTCTCCAAAATGCCATAGATGTCTCAACTGCAAGTTCAATGCCTTTTTCCATTCTGATGTAGCTAATTTACTGATTATAAACCAAAACTATTATATGCCTTCGATTTCATAGTTTTGGTTGGCATGTAATAAAAAATACTTTTTAATTGAGGGCTCATTAAAAGTGTACTCAAGAAAGAAACGAATCTTGCCTCTTGCCAGAATCTTCACATTAAAGAAACATAGCTGAATAATTGTACAACAGACAGCATATACAGTCAACATTTCTTAATTTGAGATAAGATGATCCAACAGACAAATGGATACACTCTATTATATAGATGCAAAAGACAGTGCAGGTGCCCCAGCTGCTATAAACACAATCCTACTGGATCTGAGTTGGTTAAAGGAGACTGATCCTACTGGCTATTACTGCATTTCACAACAACAGGATACATAAAGGAACACGAAACATAGATATATACAAGTCACCAAGATAAATAGAACTTTCTTATACAGAAGTTTAAGACTCAAATGCAAAGGGGGTCGTCACAGAAGTGATAAAAATATTTTAGATGTAGTACCACATCAAATAATTTTAATAAATAAAACAAAAATTATTTGCTCCTCACACATAAAGTCACAGTAATGTTTTGCATTTGTTTAAGTGGATGGAAATCAGAGAACATTAATTCAATATAAGTGCTTTTAGGTCAACTTGGAAACATCATTAAACCATGAAGTAAATTGCCTGAATAATTTACTTGGTGGTGGTACTTCTCCTGTCAGTAGCAGATTGGTAGTATCTTTTAAGAGAGACTAACACATACACACAGGCCAGACAAAAAGATTAAGCTACTTGTTTTGCTAATATTTTACACTACTATGACAGAAAGTCATTCGATATTAACAGATTTTCTCAAAGGATTAACAATTTCATTTCTTTCACACAAATTTCTAAAAACTTGCTGCCAAGCACCTTGCATGATGCAAAGCTAAATTATAAATGCATAGACAGGTGTAAAGGAAAAAAATATCACTTCAAACTTGAGCCTCAAATAGATCTTCTACAAAACATCAAAGATCATAAAGAAAACTTTATCGTAATGTTATACCTCCTGTAGAATAATAGCCCTGTCTAAAAGCCAAAGATTTGATTGCTTTTCCCTAAGAAATAGCTGTCATCAGTACTTGATTTTTAAAAAACACACAGAAAGATATGCAATTGTAAAAAATTATTTCTGTAGGAAGAAAAAGAGAGGGAAAACTGTATAAAGAAATAGTTATTGGAGCAATGTGACCATGAACCGAGATATTTATCAAAATTATATACAGAATGAAAACATTTAATTTCAAGATTATTACAGTTAATAAAAATTACTGAAGACTGAAAAAAGGTCAATAATTTTGCAAACATCTTCTCTTCCTCACGTTTTCCATCTGAGCTAAATATACTAACCTGAGCTCTTTTTTCTCTAAGTTCCTGCTGCTGTAACCTTCTTTTTTCACGTTTCTCTTGCAATTTTTCAACCTCTTTTACACAATTAGATTTTCTACGTGCTTAAACAAAATGATAGAATTTTAGAATATCTTTAATGTGCAATGAATTTAGTAGTTACACTATAACATTTCAGTTCGAATAATTTATGAATAATTATAATGTATTTATTTATATCAACTATCTTTTCAGCAAATCGGTATTAGTACAGAATAATTATTACAATACAATTTCTAAAATTTTTAGAATAAATTAATTAGAAAAAAAAATCATGGGAATGACACAATAATTACACACTCAAACAACCGAAAATATAAGGACAATGACCCTCAAAAAATATTTGGACATGTGATGATATTTGGATACATGTGATCTCTTGGTTTGAATTAAAAGAAAGCCCAGACAAATTAAACCACAGTCATGGTTAAAAATAAACAAAGGAAAACCAAATTCTAAATACTAGAACTATGACAAAAGTGAACATTTGTTTAGCCATAGCACTCTGAAAAAGCTTCTTGAAGAAGCCTACAGGCCACTGCATATATAGACTATTTGTCATTTATAGACAACAACATAATCCAAGAGAATATACATGTAATGCCCAGAACAAATGAATCCTTGATACACCATTTACATACAAGGGAGTCCAAATTCCTTTTTTGCAGCTTGAACTGGAGATACATCTGAAACACTACCATTCTGTTGAGAGAAGGAAGACTGTTCGGGAAGCTGAGTAGGCCGTGTGCGTGCAGAACTAACCACTGCAAAAGAAAAGCACAAAAGTCATCTAGATATAGAAGAGTGATATTTCTACCTGACTCTGAAATATTTTATTATGACAAGATAAAACAAGGCCCCTTTCAAGACGCAGCAAGTTACTGGGAGTGGGGGGAGCCATACATGCACAAAGTTTTTTAATAAAGACATTCATTATGCAGCCTTTTTTATCCTAGTGTTATATACCAACACAACATAATTATTAAGTACCAATGCTGCAAGTGCATATTTATAAATACTCCACTACAGAATTAGTACAAATTATGTGCATAGAATGAAATAAGTATTATACTTGCAGATATGCAATTTTGAAGTTTAAAGCATTGAAATTTTATTTATATTGTAATTATACCCCAAACCGAGTAAGAAAAATAACCCACTGTTTCACATCCTCTAGATGTTACAAAATGGTCCCTCCTCATTGAACCTAAAATCTATGGACTAGTAGAGGGATACAAATGAAAGGCAGCAAAGTGCAGCTCAGTCTATGAGTGGAAGAAACAAACCTTTTTGACACCATACTGAAAGGGATATGTATACAATCAATATGTCTACCTAAACTTATTGATTCTATATGTGATAAGGATGACAGTTTCTGAAGATGCGGAATGATGTCTGTTCCCAGTGAATGCAGAGGAAGTGGTGTGCATGCAAGCCTCTCTGGCAGAGCTGAATGTTTTAAGCTGTTTTCCAAAGACATGATTCAAGCAGTTCTTCTTCAGCTGGTCAGTTTCCTGTACACATTCCTAATGAGGTCTGCCAGAAGATTATGAAAGTAAAGGTAACAACTTTGATTAGTAGCCTAGAGATGACATTCCAAATGAAGGCCAGCACTCTGTGCAACATGGAGATAACTATGGAAACAGGTATCAAATGGAACAGAAAAGAAATATTTCCATAATACTAAAAAATTATATAAGATCTAGTTTACAGTATGGATTAACTACACTAAACAAGACAGTGTGCTTAGAAAAGTTTAATTACAATGTCAACAAAGAACAAATACTTAGGCCAACTGTGAATAGCAAGATGCACAGGACCTATTAAAATATAAGCTACAGGGTTATTCCATACCAAACAGGGCATTTACTACAAATGATAACATATATGGATATAAGAACCTATCAATAAGATGTATCAAAATTAAATCACATTAGTTTGAAAAAAATTACCCCCTCCTCAAGAGATTTCTGATTTAACACCCCCAGAGGCAAATGGTAGAAGGGAGAAAGTGATCCAAATTGTCCACCAGAAGAATCTGAACAATTGCGAAGATATTCAAGCCTACTTGTTTTTCAAGTTTAAACAGATGGAATGGAATCTAGTCTGAATTAATGACAGTAAATTAATGTTTGGAAGAGGAATTATCACCATCATCAGCATAACTGAACTTTAATGCAGGAGAGGAAATGAAAACAATAACTATTCTTTCTCATGTTATTAGATGCATTACATCTGTATTCATCCAATACAGACTTTTCACCTATCTTCCTGTGATATTTCAGCATTATTGTAGATTTTTCTGCTATTAAACACAGAGTGAGAAATAACCTGTAGGGTTTAAGTACTCTTTGAATGAATGTTTACACACAGACTGTTAGAAAACTAAGCTAAAAAAATGAAAGTGCAAGAATATTAAGTGCACTACTTAATGTATATTGAAACACTCAATTAAGCTGACTGAGGATGCTTTAACTTGGAGAAGTCCATATATGATTTAGTGTAGCATAACTTCAAATTTTTGCACCTTCATTCAGCTTAACTTTCCTAATGCTATATTGCTTAAACTTGCATATAAATACTATTTATACAGTTTGCATTCCTAAATACACATAGGAGTAACTCTAGGAATGATGTACCACACCATGTCTTTTACATGTCACATGCATATATACCAAAATAGAAATGCATAACTATTAAGAAATGTTAGATGAGCAGGAGATTAACATGTAGCCATATTTTTTACTTCCTCGAAATGGAAAGAGATAACATTTACCTCTGTTATCTCGGGCAGGAGTATCATTCTTAATAGGAGCTACGGTTCGTCGACTCTATAAAGAAAGAAATCTCTGTGATTTGATCACCTTATTATTGAAAATATAAACCGCAGACCCTTCTCTGCTTCTTTCTAGTGAATAAAAGTAACACTATGTCAGTAATGTAGAGAAGTGATTGCCGCCAAATCTGTCCCTGAAGGGCCTAAGGGCAGGGGTGTCAAACTCATAGCTCCCGTAATTCTCCTGCTCCTGCAGCATAACACGCATCACACACGCTGCACATGTGACCAACGCACTGGCAGGAGCATAGGGGCAAGGACCTCGGTGCTGCTGTGGGCCGAATAAAACAAGGTGGAGGGATGAATAAAGCAAGGTGGAGGGTCAGATTCAACCTGTGAGTTAGACACCCCTGGCCTAGGATGAAGACTGCTTGAACTATACATACTGTTTCAAAACAACCTACAATATATTTTCTATATTTTCTATATTTTTCGTTGAGATATATTTAGTTATATAAATATTAGTCCCCACCTCCTTCTCTGCCTGTTCTTAGAAAAATTTTAGAAAACCCTATCCATGAGTACTGTATATGAGTACTGTAAGTTTAATATGAACATGTTGCATAGGTATTACCAACCTTCATGATTTTGTTTCCTTTGGCTGCTGGAGTAAGTGGTGATGATGTCTCTAGACTGGGTTCAATATCTTCATTAGGTGCAAGATCTGGGTTAAGTGTAAATATGCTCTCCAAGTCAATCTGTGTAAAAGAATATAAAACACATTTATGAGTTTTAGAACAATATTCACTCTCTCCGTTTCTCCTGTTATGTTTGAGAATAAACAATAAATTTATTTAGGTTTTTACCTCACAGTGCAAAAGAAATGGATGAATCACAACCACCCAAAAAATAAAAGTATGGTTGAAATCATATTAAATTTATCATGCTGTTTTTTTCCATTTAAGTGTTCCTCATTCAAAATGCTGTAAAATGTAAGGGGAGGAGGGGTAGGATCTTAAAACTAGTAGACTTCAGATCTATTGAAACTTGGTTTCCTAAAAATCTTAAATAGCTTTGGTCTCTATAGACTGTCATTTCCTCTGGCTGAACCTTTCAAAGACCTCACTACTGTATAGATTCTGTGTGTCCAGAGGGATGAGCTCAGCTGATGAGATCACCAGGACATTCTCACAATATTTTTTTTTCCTTTTTCCTGTGTTTTCACAAAACCGGTGAAGCGTAATTATTTCTGAGCTTCTTCTTCAAATCTCAACTGAATCTGGCTATCATGGTCCAAAATTTACAGGAAGAGGGGATAGCAAAACATAACTGGGACACACATAGACACAGTTTCTTAAGGAAAGTAAAGCTGGAAAATTATTGCAAAAAAAAACCTAAATAAAACAAATTAGCAGTTCAATCCCTCAATAATACAAAAAGATTTCTAATCCAGTTCTCCCACTGGTCTCCTATCTGAACTGTGAGTCATTCTCCCGCTCAAAAATTTGATTTTTCTACTTGTAAAAGGCATAACAAGGTCAGCCTTTGTAATCTGGTTCAAAAAAAAGCTCTATTTAAAAGCTATAACATAGAACAGCAAAAAACAGCATTTGCCTAGTAACTCCCATTCAAAACAGTCTGGAACCAAAGAATCATCAAGTAAATTAAGATTTATATTTTCTCTTTGTTTCCAGTGCAAATTCCAATGTAATATTCATATAGATTACACATTTTTTAAAATAGAAAGATTCTAAAATAATTAGGTTTACCTCTTTGCCTTTAGTATCTCCATTTTCAATCCATTCAACAGTTACGCTTTCATTATCTTCATTTAGGGATGTTACCATAGCTTGGTGAATTCGGCCTAGAAAGAAAACACAAATGATCAATTAACAGATGCAAAAATTTTCCAGAAGTTATTTTAATCCCTGCACTGAGAAATGCAGATAGAGGCAGGAAGAAGAGGGTGTTTAAAAAAAAAAAGTAATAAATAGAAGATGATTCCTGGCCACATACTGTAAACTGGCTCAGATTTGATCCACTAGCAGAGGCTCTAACATGACAGCATACAAGTGAAAAACTCAATGGAAAACTAAGTGGTAAGTAAACAAAATACCACGTGAAAGTCACACCACTTAGACTCTCTTTACTGAGAGTCACTCATGGGTGGGAATGTTTCCTGAGGTGCACTCCACCAAGGCTTTTTTGTCTCCCTTCTAGGCTGATATAATATTAAATGTCCTGACATAGGAGGAAAGCCCCCCAAAATTGTATTCTGAAATTGATTTCTTATGGGTTTTCAATCAGTTGGTAATTCAACTAAAACTAAATTGCCTGCAACTTAATGTAAAACATTTTAAAAACAATTGCTAACACAGACTGTTAAGCTGGAGTTAAAAGTGCTATTGCTATGACTTCTCCAGTGAAAGATCCAAAGCCAGCAAGCCCTCATAAAGTACAATAAAACCAGTAAACCTTAAGTAGGAATAAGGATTTTCCTTCTCAAATATGTAGTATACTGCATTTTTTTAATGCCATCTGTCATAGTTTATCCTATTTCCTACACGTGGTAGCGAGGAGCAATTGAAGAGCAGAGCAGCCATATACTGCCACAAAAGTGTGTATCACATTGACTTCACATCTGTGCTTTGCCCTAAGAGTACCAAGAATTGGGATTTCTAAAGAACACAAATCCAATGCAACTGCTCCTCTAATATCCTCCTTTAATGAGCCATAGCACAAGCAAGGAACCCCTTATTCCATCACATTTTAGAGTGAAACACAGGCAATACAGTAAAAAAGGAAATTTAAATAGTGTTTTGCTATTTCCCCAAAAGAAAAAAAATGGCAATGTAAAGTTTTATACACCCAGCAAGAAGTATTTTCATTGCAACTGTACTTAATCCTTCCATAAACTCCTTGAAAACCACACAATTTCAACTTGTTTGTAGCTTATAGCTTGCAGCCTGCAGCCCGTACACACCCACAGCAGCCCTTGCAGGTGTCTCTGCCAGGCCACCCTCATTCCCATCAAGTTCACCTGGGCTCACGCCCATGCACCCCAGCAGCTCTGCAGGAGTAGTACCGTCTGGTAATTCTCACATCCACACACCACAGTGTGCACTTCCTCCTGCAGTACTGTCAGACAAATCCACTCCTTCAATGCCAGCATGTACCACCTGCCTGCCACCCCAAGCCACCCCTCCCAGAGACCACAATTCAGTACCCACTGAACCACCCCCCAGGAGCCCAAGAGCCATGTACAGATTCAAAAGCACAAGCCAATTGTCCTGGACAGTCCATGCATATGCTGCTGCTGTTAGGCACCCACTTCGGGATGAAACACAGCATAGTCCTTATACATCTGCTCTTGTCTGGGTCTCCACCTTGCATCATCTCTTCTCCTTTCCTAAATCTCCCAACCTCCCAAATCCACCCTAGTTTTCTCCTCTATTGATTGTTTCAAACTTCTGTTTCAGTTATTTCATTCACAATTTGACATTTTCTGTAAGAAACAAGCTTACAAATAAACTTTAGTCGAGACCAAAGTCTGTGGAACAAAAGTTTAATCACAGCACTGGGTGCATACCTATAATACCATATGCACACCTGGGTACTTCCCCAGACTATACTTAAAGGTCACACTAAATATATATTCATAAATAACTCCAGTAACTAATTGCTTAGCTCCACCTTTTTGGCGGACCCTCTTCTTGGATGATGCAATTTTTGGGTTTTTAACTGCATGCTTTATCAGGGTCTCCAGGGGTTGCTGGATGAAGGCTCGTGGTCTTCCTCAGCGATAACCTTTTCACCCCCTCAGTTGGTGTAGGTGCATTCTTCCCAGGGATACACAATAGCCCTGTTCCCAACTGCAACATCCTTGGCATGAGCCCCAGTTGGGACCCAAGCCCTACATGCTTTCCGTCTGCCTGCATCCTAAAGATAAGCAATTTCCAGATAAGGGTATAAACTTGCTGGCAAAGCATTTACAACTCACAGCTTAAGCAAAATTACAAATGACAATGCTTTTCTCCCCTTACAATTCCCCCTTCTTCTTTTTATACTCATTCATTTTGCTGAAGCTTTCCAAATTCAATTAAACTATTCCCAATGGAATAATATCTGTTCTGCTGCTGCACTGATATCCTTCTTTTCTCTAGTGATCATTACTTTCGTTGCTCCTTTTGTCATGGTGTTTTCTGGATCCACTGGTACCGCCGTTATTTGCATTCCTTCTACAACATAGGTAATCAATCTTATAAAACATGGGATTAAGCAGTGTAGAATTAACAATAATACAAAAACACCGAACACGTAAAATAAAATGTTTTACCCATGGACCCCCAGGTAATAAAGAAAGTAAATCCACGTCTAGTCCTTTCCAAGATTGAATCGGTATATGGGTAATTTTGCGAATGTCCTTGGTTAATTGTTTCACCACCTGCCCATTATCGTCGATTTTTAGATAATAATTATTGTCATTTAATTATTGTCATTTCCCACTTGTTCTTCTATCAAGAAAAAGAGAGGCATTATTGTCCCTAAATAACAATATCCATTCCAATGTTCAGGGAGATGAGTATATGCATAATGCCCACAAATCCAATAATGTCCTTGTAAAATACCAACCCCTTCAGGGAGAACATCATCTTGATTAGTGGTATTAGGGAAATATATGTGATTTTCATTTCCTACAGGATGTAGATTTCCACTAGTGGTTTGGTTGCACTGCCATGCTGCATTCTTTGTTTTCCACTCACAACGAGTTCGGTTTGTTTCTGTTAAATTGGTCATAGCCCTAAATCGTCTAAATGGTTTAATCTGTCCAGCTTTATTGGTCCATGCCCACCCATATATCATAGGGTTGCATCTCAGAACAATTACACAAGCTGCAATATTTCTCTGGAGTGTTTCAAGGGCCTCCCCCACATACATTATCGTCTCTCCACATTGTAAAATTAATGGGTGCCCAGATTTTCAAGTGATTTCCCTTTTTTAATATATACTTACATTGGCTTTGCCCCATTGCTCTCCCACTTGTATCATTACAGGCTATGCAGTAGATTCCCTGTTGTAGATATTTTATTTTCCACGGGTCCCCATAATGGTCTGTTTGATTTGAAGATTTGGTGTAATTACTAACCATTTGACTGGGAACTATCAGGATTGACATCCAAGGCCATTCAGAGAGTCCAAATGGCCCTCCACACGCCCAACATCTTGTTAGGTTATACACTTGGGCTATCCCTCCTGCCAGGGCCATGAATGAATTCCCAAGTGGGTTGGTTAATATCATAGTGCTCTCTCCTTCCCACGGCATTCCCCATAAGAGTAATACCAACAGTGCCAAGAGGTCTGGTATAACATGTCCCTTCATCTCTCAACACCTACTGGGTTGTAACCAGCAGTGGTGCTTCCTGACGACAGGGACAGAGATTAATCCATTCTTGCCCTCTTCAACCTCGGAGGTCCTCTAACACTGGGTATCCGTGATGTATGCAACAGAAGCCATGAATATTAACTAATTGTTCAAACTTACATGTCTTCTTGCACCAATTACAAAAAGGTTTTAAGGTTCAATTTGGGAAAACCCAATTTATACATTGCTTATAATGGCCACACCTTGCAATTATAACCAGATCACACACTTTGCATTTAGATCATAGAGCTGGGCATGCCTCCCACTTCAGGTCTTAGCTTTACTCTTTCTACCATTTTGCCAATATAAGATCTTTCTTTTCCTGGCACAATATGTCTATCAACTAACACTCAGTCGGTTCCCCACAAATGTCACACTTAATCTTTGCACAGTTGTCTCCCCTTAGGATTCTACTGTATCCAATACGTTTCTCCACACCACCCCATCCTGGAATAAGGAAATTGGTTATAACACTGTATTTGAAACAAAGGATTACATGAATTGCAAGGATGTTCAGGACATTTCCAGATTTGAAGATCTACATTGGATTCTTCTTTCTTCTGATCCGTATCCCGTCCAGATGTATTCTGCTTTACGGTGTCCATCTTTCAGAAAACTGCTTCTGTCAGTATACCATGAGTCTTCTGCATCTGTAAGCAGCTCTTCCTTTAGATCTGAATGGCTGGAATATATTGTCTCTATAGTCTTCAGACAGTCATGGGTCACTAGTTCCAAGGTAGCTCCACTAAGGAAAGATGCTGGATTGACAATGTTAGTGGTGATTATATTTACATCATCCTGCACCTCTTTCCATTCTGTTCCCAGCTCTTGCTGTCCTCCAGAGAGCTCAAGTCCCAGGTACCTTACTCGTTGTTGTAGAAGCTGTGCTTTTGACAGAGAGACTTGATACCCACTTAGTCTCAAAAAAATTCAATAGACTTACGTTTCACTGAAGACAATCACCTTCAGTTTTGGTGTCTATTAATAGCTCACCCACATACTGCAACAAAGTCCCATTTTGTGAAGGAGGCTCCCAAGTCTCCAATTCTTGGGCCAGTCAGTTCCCAAATATGGGCCATTCTTAAATCCTTGAGGCAACACTGTCCAGGTTAATTGAGTTTTTCTACCAGTTTCTGAATTTTCCCATTCAAATGTAAGTAGGTTTTGGGTTTTTTTTGACTAGACTTTGTGAGAGGCAGACAGAAGAAAAAGGCATCCTTCAAATCCAAGACAGTAAACCAAATTTGCTCAAAGTATTTGCCACTATTGTGTTCAAGTCCCCTACAAGCTTATTAATAGCTCTTAAATCCTGAACTAATCTATAATGCTTTCCATCTGGCTTCTTAATTGGCAGTATTGGGGTGTTATATTCAGATTCACATTCTATCAATAGTCCATACCCCAGTAATGTGTCTAGTATTTCTTTAATCCCTTTTCCGTCCTTGTATTAAGGTTAAACTCAAACCCTCAACTAATTCCTCATTCTTCACCCTCTCCACTAAATATTATTTCTGCCCCTAGCTGCTCTAACAAATCCCTTCCTAACAACAGCTTAGGAGATTTTTGTAAATATAAAAACTGATTAGTTCCTACCTTGCTTTCCAACCTATATTCAATAGGTCACAAAAGGGTTCCTTCTCAGTTGGCCAGTAGCACCTATAACGTTAATAAAATTACAACTTTCAGGTACCAGTCAGTCCTTGATTCAAAACCAAATAAGAAACCTGCCACTGTTGTCATTGCTATAGTCCTACCTAATCTTTTCTTTTTGTTATCTTGATTACAAAATACTCTCCAGGCATCTTCAACTGTTTTTTTTTTAAAGTCTCTTATCTCAGGTCCTCCTAAACCCAAAGAAACTAACTGCTGCCTCCCAGCATCAGAAATAGGGTCCAAAGCAGTAAATTTCTGCATCACCCCCCTAAGTTAATCTAAAAGGTCCATAGGAGACTCAATTAACCCCTGCTTTATTGCATACAGGGCTGACCAATTAACAGGTTTTGGTATTGCATTCTCCAACCCCAATTTTATCCAATCTTGGTATCTCTTTAGCAGCTGGTATTTTGCACTGACATTTGGATCCCATTTGGGGTCAGTTACAGGTAGATAATGATCTACATCCCCTGGTAAGGCTCTGGCAGTGATAAGTGCCTGTGCTTGAGTGTGAGCTGTTTTCACTACGCACTGTCTCTCAGTTTCAGTTAGGGCTCTACCCCTTCACAACCACACTTATAACAACAACAAGGAACAATACACACCACCATAACTGACACAACTAATATTCCTGAGACTTACTTTGACATATTATCTTCACAATTTCACCTTCACATTTGTCCCACTCTCCCCAAAACTCAAATTTATGGCAAAACACTTTCCCCCCAAAATTCAAAACCTAGCCAACACCTCTTCCCACAAAACAAACACCACATAAATGGGTTTACACTGCTCACATCTGGTACATAGAGATATTACAGCAGTCTCAAAACCCACCACTCATATTTCGGGAATCCCAATCTCCAGTTCCAATCGTCATTAAAACCAAAATCTCCTTACCTACTCAATTCCAATATGCTTTACATAGTCTGTATAACCAAAGTTTCAATAACCAAGTGGGGACTTGAACCCCTTACCCAAGCGGGAACTCGAACCCCTGAGTATACCTTAGGGCGCTAGCAGCCTGATATATGTATGGTACTTTATAAATGGTCACAGTTTTAACTGGTTCCCCAATTATCAGTTTATACACATAACACCCATACACACATATTAAACCTGTGCATATTGTCTCACAATTACACATACACACAACAATAAAACTGAAAATAACCATACAAAAAATACATTAAGTTTCCTCCTTGCCAATTAGGCAAGTGTTTCTTTGCCAGTGCTCTATTAAAATAGTGAAGGGTTATCCCTCTATATTTTAATAAAGCCTGTTTGAATCTTCCCCAGTAATCCTCGGGGTGCTCAAAAAAATTTTTTTTAGAATTAGCCAAATTTCTTGACATAATTTAACTGCACTCTTTGTAACTTTTCTTTAATACCTCAGCTAAGGGTGTCCCCTTTTACATTGGGTATTTTAAAAATCTTGCACTCTGCAGACTCCCAGTCCAAAGGTCCCAGGTGAATTCACCTCTTTGCCGGCAATCGGACATTTGAACGGAAAGGATTCAGAGATGTGTCTGAGTATCCCATCTGGGTTAAACCCTAGGTTTTGTCACAAAGTCTGTTTATTACAGCCTGGACTGGATGTCTCCAAAAAGAAGGGATGGGGAAGGACACAGAATAAAGGAACTCTCGGCCAATTACACCTTTACCCGTTTCAGAACCCCAAATGCTCTTCACACGCTGTCTGTGCAACAGCTAATTTGGTGATGTTTCAGGCACGCTGCCTCTTTCCATATCTTCTGGCTCAAATTGGTCTGTGGGCCCCTTTGACACCACCTCCCTTATTCCCCTAATCACTAACCTTCTACAGTCTGACATATTCCCCCTTCCCCATTCTGGGTCTCCGGGTTAGGATTATAAGGTGGAGGCAAGTTATCTAGAGGATCCCACGTATTGCCTTCCCCTGACTCCTTTTCCCCTTTTTCTTCCTCTTTACTTGTTTTTACTTTGTACATTACAATTTCCCCTTGCTGACAAGCAGCATACTCACTCTCTTCCTGGTCAAAAGGCTCCTTTGAATTCATATATAAATTCAAAGCCTGGCATATCCACCCCTCAAAAGAACCATATCGTGGCCAAAACAGATTGTCAGGTCTAATTGGCCCTTTTGGCCATTCAAATACACCATACAGAACCATTTTGGCCTTATCTTTCCCAGGTGAAGGACATTCCCTCCTGCCCCCATTCTGACAACATCCTCCCTCATAGACTGTCTGGAGGAATATCCGGGAGCTTCTTTTTCCCTCCTGCCTTACCCTTCAGACTATTCTTCCCTTGTCCCATTTTCCTGGGGACTTCAATCTCTCTGAGTCTATCGCTTTGTCCTTTCACTGGCTGTTCTCCTCACGGAGCGATGAAACAGCGGTTATAAGGTTCTACACTCGCTTCGCAAATGGGTTGCATCTCACACACACCACTCTCAGTCCCCTGCCCAGTCGCCTGGGTAATACTTAACAATCACTTTTCTTACCCGGGTCCAGTACACCAGTATTATTGGCTGCCATGGTATTTATTTGTCCTTCCCCTTCTATTTGATCCATGGGTCTCGTGTCCTGGGTCGATGCTGTCTACCCCCTGCAGAAGGGGGGGGATCCCGATGGACTGCCGAAACCAGCGGGGCACACCTTCCATCGGAGTCTCCTCTCCCACTGCAGTGGTGAGGCAAGCCCCCAAATTGTAAGAAACGAGCTTACAAGTAAACTTTAGTTGAGACCAAAGTCAGTGGAACTGACAGTGACCCTGGAGCCCCCAACCCCAATTCCAGAACTTTCCCAAAGGAGCTTCTGCGCGCGCCCAGATTGGAGAACTTTCACAGCAAGACCACCCCTCACATGCTAATGGGGCATGGACTTGCCCTACAAATAGAAGTCTGCCATGAAAGCACGGAGCGCCTGCCCACCACCCCATGAACGTGCCTGAGAAGGCACTACCTGACCAGCCTGGAGAACTACAGGACTACGTGTTCCTGAAGAATTGCTGCTGGAGGAGTTGCTACCAGGTGGACCATGTTTTCCTGAGGAACTGCCGTGCCCCATTGGAGTGGTGACTATTTTCCCTTTTCCCCTGCTACTTCTTTCTCTCTTTCTCTGACTTATCTCACTGTACCTTCTTCTCGGCACTATGTTGTATCAGATCGAACCCAAGTTTTGTTGTAGTTTTGTTTAGTGACCTTGGCTGTGTTCAGCGTATCAGATTCGGAATAGGTTGGGATCTGTTTTTCCAACTTTGGGAAACTGCAACTCAGAGTGCACCCAAGTATCTGATTTGTTATTTTGGCTATGCCCAAAATAAACAATGTTTTGAATTTACCCTGGGAGATTTGTTAGTCTCCGATTTACTGTGCAGACACCAGAGACCCTACCTCTCTGACTGTGCAGGTTGGGAGGGGGGGAAACATTGCTGGTGTTGAGAGCAGGACCTAACACATATGTATATTGTCAATATATATTTTATTGCAAAGATTGCCTAAACATTCACATCTAGTTAAAATTAAGCACAAAGAGAGGATACAGGTAAGTGTCATGGAAGGTAACAGCAAATATGTGTATTCTAATATAACATGCAGTAGAAGAGACTAACTGAAACTCAGGCAAAGCATAGCACATGGCAGGGACTAGCAGAGCTGTTCGCTCACCTGGGCAGCACTGCTTTCGCATCTGTGGTGCTTACCTCACCAGCAACAGTGCCTCCACACTTATCCTTGCCTAAAGCATAAGATTCAGTCCACCACTAAAGAAGATTAAGTAGGTTTTTTTTTACTTAAAAAAAAGCCCGACAACTTCCCCCTTTGCTTCACTTGGATCCTTTCCTCTAGGATTTGATAGTTTTTATTTCCCCGACCTGTATTTTGTCTAAATAAACCCTTCCATTTTGCTTCCTGAGCATCATTCTCACAGGCACTCCAGCTGTGTGCACTGCAGGGACAGTCTGGATTCTTCACCAAGGCACTGCCAGCAGGAGATGCTGCAGGCAGGGATCACAGCCTTCCCCTCCCCTCCATGCACAAGCGTTCCTCCATTTCCTCTCATCCAAATGGCATTCTGCAGGCACACATCCCACCCTCTGGGTCATGCCTGAATTCTGCTGCTGGCTGGGCTGAAGCAGACTCACTGAGCATGACATTCCCACACCTCATTTCCTTGGATGAGCATTTTTGCGTAAGCTTTCTTTGTGCAAGATCCTCAGTACATCTTTCCATTACTTATTCTATATTTAATAACCTCCAGTGACTTAATTTGGTGCAAGAACACTCTGTCATAGAACTGTTTCAATTGGTTATCTGATCTGTTAACAAAGTAGCATCAGATGTCACTTTCTTCCTGTAGCAGTGCCGCTTCCACCACTTCTACAAACAGCACACTGGGATGCAAGGACACAAAAACTTTTCAGCCCTGTAGGAAGTGGAAGACTTACATTGGTATAATCTTCTGCTACTGTTTTGAGGCTTAGCCCAGTTGTCAATGAGAAATCAAGAGAAAACCGATATATGAAAATTGTAAATTTAGAGAAATATACATTATACAATGCTATAATAATATTTTGCATGGAAACAGTTTTTATAAATTTTCAAGAAAAGCACTATTCATGGCCTCTGACACTGTATTAGTCACGGAGCCATTATATATGTCCTATTACTTTTGACAGAGACCAAATTATTAAAAAGGTTTAGTCTTTGACATAACAAATGAAAGGAGACCAAAGCAGACCGATGGATGAATAGAAAATACTGAATCCTCTCACAAACACAGTAATCCAGCATTCTGTAAAAAAATAATCACAATAAATCTTCCATCTCTTTGCCAGGCTTCATTTGGTCCCTAGTCAAGAAAGTCAGGATTGAATTACAAAAAAAAACCTAACAAAAATAAAAATTATGTCCATCTTCCAAATATTCTCAGCTTAAATAGAAAATGTATACTATGTTTAAACTGGCAATCATAGAATCATCTGGTTGGAAAAGAGCTCTGAGCTCATCAAGTCTAACGGTATCTGTCCACTTACTAAACCACGACCCTCAGAAACTCATCTACCCATTTTTTAAACACCTCCAGGGATGGTGACTCAACCACCTCCCTGGGCAGCCTCTGCCAGGGCCTGACCACCCTTTCAGTGAAGAAACTTTTCCTAATGTCTAGTCTGCACCTTCCCTGGCACAACTTATGGCCATTTCCTTTTGTCCTATCACTTGTCACTTGCAAGAAGAGACCAACACTCACCTCACTACAACCTCCTTTCAGGTAGTTATGGACAGTGATGAGGTCTCCCCTCAGCCTCCTTTTCTCTAAGCTAAACAACCCCAGTTCCCTCAGCTGCTCCTCATAAGACTTGTTCTCCAGTCCCTTCACCAGCCTTGTTGCCCTTCTCTGGACACGCTCCAGCACCTCAATGTCCTTCCTGTACTGAGGGGCCCAGAAATGAACACAGTACTCGAGGTGTGGCCTCACCAGTGCTGAGCACAGGGGCACAATCACCTCCCTGGTCCTGCTGGCCACGCTGTTTCTGATAAAGGCCAGGATACCATTTGCTTTCTTGGCCACCTGGGCACACAGCTGACTCGTATTCAGCCGGCTGTCAACCAACACCCCCAGGTCCTTCTCCACCAGGCAGCTCTCCAGCCACTCTGCCCCAAGCCTGTAACGCTGCATGGGGCTGTTGTGTCCAAAGTGCAGGACCCGTCACTTTGCCTTGTTGAACCTCATCCCGTTGGTCTCAGTCCATCATTCCAGCCTGTCCAGATCCCTCTGTAGAGCCTCCCTTCCTTTGCATATGCCTTATAGGCCTCAGTCTAGTGGGAAAGTGGAGAGAATGAATTATACTTTAAAGTTGTAGTTGAGTAGAATATGTCAGGACACTTCTATGACCTGAGTAAAAGCTCTACCTTTAGCACTATTAAGAATTCAAATTCAACCTTGACGAGGAGGCCTTAGCTCATATGAGATATTGTATGGGAGGTCTTATCAGATGCCACATGTCCCAGGAGGTATCACTGTTAAAGGGAATTTGGACATTAATAACTATTTGATATCTTTAGGAAAGACTCTCCAGGAGTTGCAGAAATTCATGACTGTTAACAAATCCCTAGAGCTTGATATGCCAGCACATCCTTTCCAGCCTGGAGACTGAGTGTATATCAAGTCCTGGGAATCAGAACCATTAACTCCTAAGGTGGAAAGGACTGTACCAGGTACTTTTAACTACATACACAGCTGTGATGCTGGCTGGAAAAGGACCCTGGATTCATTATTCTTGGATTAAGAAGGTTCCTGCTTCATGGACTACAGAACAACGATCCCCAGTTCTTCACTACACAGGAACCAAGCGGGTACTGAAGCCTGAGTGGAAAATCCATCAGGACTCAGGGAACCCACTAAAGATACAGATTCAAAGACTTCATCACAATGAATTTTGGGGTTATGTTTCAAATTATTATCATTATAATAATAACTGTGGGAAATGGGGTGGATTGGAAATACAGCGGCATATTGGAATTGATAAAAAGTTTTGGTACTTAATGAGAATGGGCACCTCATTAACAGCAACTTAGACAAAGCAGAGACTTTTAATGCTTTTTTTTGCATCGGTATTCAAGAATGACTTTGGGCTTGGGCCCTCCCAGAGCCTTGAGCTGGAGGATCATGACTGAGGAAACAATTTCCCAATCACCCCCAAACTTGTATGTGATCTGCTGCTCCATCTGGATCCCTATAAGTCAATGGGGCCTGAAGGGGTTCATCCAAGGGTACTTAAAGAGCTGGCCAATGTCATAACGAGACCTCTCTCAGTGATTTTTCAGTGCTCTTGGGAATCTGGAGAAGTATCAGCTGACTGGAAGGTAGCGAATGTTGTCCCAATCTTCAAGAAGAGATGAGTAACTACAGACCTGTCAGTCTCACTTCAGTGCCTGGGAAGATTATGGAGAAGATTATTCTGGGAGTTACCAAAAAACATCTGAAAGACAACGCAGTCATTGTTCCCAGCCAGCGTGGGTTCACAAGGGGAAAGTCCTGCCATACGAACTTAATATCCTTCTACGACAATGTCACCCACCCACCGGGGCAAACCGGTCGATGTCATTTTTCTGGATTTCAGCAAAGCCTTTGATACCGTCTCTCACAGTCTCCTCCTGAACTAAAAGTCCAGAATACAGCTGGATAAACACATAATACAATGGGTGCACATATGGCTGATGGGTTGGGCTCAAAGAGTCATAGTGAATAGAGTTACATCAGTCTGGCGCCCAGTCACTAGTGAGGTCCCGCAGGAGTCCATCCTGGGGCCAGTGCTCTTCAGTATCTTCATAAATGACCTGGATGAAGGACTTGAAGGTTTATTGACGAAGTTTACTGATGACACAAAACTGGGCGGAGCTGTCGACACTCTTGGGGGCAAAGACGTCCTGCAAGGAACCTTGACAGATTGGAGAGCTGGACAATCACCAAAACTATGAAATTTAACAAGGGCAAGTGCTGGGTTCTGCACCTGGGACATGGCAACCCTGGATACACGGACAGCCTGGGGTGTGAGAGGCTGGAGAGCAGCCCTGCGGAGAGGGACCTGGGGGTTCTGGTCGATGGCAAGTTGAATATGAGCCAACAGTGTGCCCTGGCAGCCAAGAGGACCAAACGTGTCCTGGGGTGCATCAAGCATGGCACTGCCAGCCGGTCAAGGGAGGGGATTGTCCCGCTCTACTCTGCACTGGTGAGGCCGCACCTTGAATACTGGGTGCAGTTTTGGGTGCCACCGTATAAAAAGTACATAAAACTACTGGAGAGTGTCCAGAGGAGGCCACAAAGCTGATGAAGGGTCTAGAGGAGAAATCATATGAGGAGAGGCTGAAGTCACTTGGTCTGTTCAGCCTGGAGAAGTGGAGACTGAGAGGGGATCTCATAGCTGTTTACTGCCTTCTCACAAGGGAGGAAGGTGAAACAGGTGTTGAGCTCTTACCTCTTGCAGCCTATGATAGGACTAGAGGAAATGGCAGGAAGATGTGCCAGGGGAGGTTTAGATTGGATATTAGGAAAAAGTTCTTCACCCAGAGGGTGGTGGAGCACTGGAACAGCTCCCCAGGGAAGTAGTCATGGCACCTGAGTCTGCCAGCATTCAAGAAGTATTTGGACAATGCCCTCAGTCACATGGTGTGAATGTTGGGAGTATCCTATGTAGAGATAAGACTTGATGATCCTTTTGGGTCCCTTCCAACTCAGGTAATTCTATGATTCTATGATTCTACGAATAGACTCTCTAGTGTGACAGGCTGCCTCCCCATGCCATATTCCACCTCAGACCCCATACCTTGGGGAATAATTCCATTAAATTTTATGGATCTTCAAAAATTGGATTATGTCACCAAAGCGTTTAAACAGGCAAATGCGAGCTATTATTTAGATAGTGAAAACCAGTGCAGACAAAGAGGGACTGACGTACTGCAGGGTGCAACACTTTGGAGGCTGGGAAGTAACAGGACTGGTTTTGGGCATCGTGCTAACACTCCTTGTCTAAAGGGGTCCACCCCATTAGACCATCATTTCTTAGTCTGGGTTGCAGGATACAGTGAGACACAAGTTGCTGTTGGATTAAGGGCCCTGTGTGTTACCAACCAGAGCAGTGACTGAATTACCAGAATGTAATATCTTGAGAAAAGGTTCTGGGACTTGGGATAAGAAGTTACAAGGCGACTGGAGATATATTTCTCCCCTGAACTGGTGCTTTAGATGGGGAAAGCAAGATAAATTTGATTACCCCAAGCTGTCCTGGAATTGTATACAAAAATCACATGTGACTTTGTCAGGGGTGAGTGTTGGAGGACGCATGGGGAACAGTGATCACGAGATGATAGAATTCTCAGTTCTAGGAGGAGTGAGGAGGGGGGTCAGCAGAACTGCCACCTTGGACTGCTGAAGGGTAGAGTCTGAACTGTTTAGAAGGATGCCTGATTAAGTTCATTGGGAGGCAGTTCTAAATGACAAGAGGGCTGGATGCTCCCCAAGAAGGAAATCCTGACAGCACAAGAGCAGGCCATCCCCGTGTGCTGTAAAACAAGTCAGCAGGGAAGAAAACCAGCTTGGCTGAGAAAAGAGCTTTGTATCAATCTCAGGAAGAAGAGGAAAGTTTTGGAAGAGGGGGTAGGCACCCCAAGAGGACTACAAGGGTGAAGTGAGATTACAAAGAGAAATAATTAGAAGAGCTAAAGCCCAACTGGAACTTCAACTGGCCAGTTTGGTGAAAGACAATAAAAAATGGTTCTTCATATATAGTAAGAACAATAGGAGGACCAAGGAGAATCCCCCTCCTTTACTGGATGCAGGAGGTACAGCAGTGATGAGAGATGAGGACAAGGCAGAGGTACTTAATGCCTTCTTTGCCTCTGTCTTTAACAGTAAGGTGAGATGTTCTCGGGATACTTGGCCCCCTGAGCCAGAAGACAGTGAGAATGAAGCTCCAATGATCCAGAAGGATTTGGTTAGAGACCTGCTTGGCCAATTAGACATACACAAGTCTATGGTGCCAGATGGGATACAACAAAGGCTAAAGCCTTTGATACTGTTTCTCACAGTACTCTGCTTGAGAAACTGGCTGCCATTGGCCTGGACAGGCACATCCTCTGCTGGGTAAAAAACTGGCTGGATGGCCGAGCCCAGAGGGTGGTGGGAAATGGAATTACATCCAGTTGGAAATCAGTCACAAGTGGTGTTCCCCAGGGTTCAGTGCTGGCTTCAGTCCTGTTCAATATCTTTATCCATGATCTGGACGAGGGGGTTGAGTGCACCCTTAGCAAGTTTGCAGCTGACACTAAGATGGGTGGAAGCGTTGATCTACTTGAAGGAAGGGAGGCTCTGCAGAGAGATCTGGACAGGCTGGAATGATGGACTGAGACCAACGGGATGAGGTTCAACAAGGCTTTTTTTGCATATCACACCAGGGACAGAACTCCTAGGACAACTGATAGGGGTTGGCTCATGTCCACAACACCCCTGGGACAGCACCTTTCTTGGAACATTGTTCACAACTACAGTACTTGGTACTCACAGCTCAGGTCCTTCAGTTGTGCCTATGGTAACAAGTAGCATACTGCAACAGGAACAGATTTGCAGAACAAAGTAGGTGGTGCTGAGGATCCAACATTCATACCACATGTTCTGGAGGGGACTGGAGGGGTCTAGTGCTACAGATGGAACACACCTTGTTGGAGCGCATCACATATTTCTGGAGTGCACCTTCCATCTAAATTTCATCCAAAAGGAATTTAGCATGCTCCGAGGTCACTTTCAAAGCAAACTAAAGCATAGCACAAGGATGTAAAGGATTATCAGAAGATATATGTCCAAAGTCCATTCTTCATCTGAACTGAAATCCTTGTACAAGTGTACCCCTGTGATGCCAAGAGGCACGCCTAGAGCATTAAGACCTCTTAATTTTTTATGGTTATTCACTTTGACCTATGCAAAAGAGAGAAAACAACATTGCAGCCTTCTTCTTTTAAAGCATGAACAGGAGTATATGCTGCATGTCCTGGGATGTGCAAGAGAATTTGAAATTGTGATGACTACTAAAATGCAGGACTGTCCAAGTAGGGATTGTCAAAACAATGCAGTTCAGGACTCTTCTCATCAACCAGTCAAGGAAGTTTAGGTTTCCTATAGAAGGCAGATCATCTGATTCACTCCAGATGGGAGCCTGAAAACGAACTAGCATATGTGTGATGAGAATGATCATGGTACCAGGATACTAGACTAAAATGAGGTGCAAGATAAATTCACAGCCAGAATAGTCCAAACCATGAAATATTTGAATTCTCTCTACAAGAAGATTACATGCAAACAAGTGCTAACGAAGGAGGAGAGTAGGAAAGTGAAGCACTGTTTTCTTTTATGATATAGGCCTTTCAAAACATTAGCTAGAAACTCATGCATCATCTTCCAGTCTGATGTTCAGTTATACTCTGAATAACAACAAGTTTGGTGTATGATCCTTTGGCAAGACAAAGATGGACTTGCTAGGCCTTATGGATAGCAAACACTGAACTTTGCAAAATGGAGTGGTTCAGCTTGAACAATGAACAATTGTATCTGGTGAGACAGATAGATCGTGTGGTGGTCTAATGCTCAAATCAACTGAGTGACACCTGGGGTGAGACAGAGGCCTCACAGCCTGGTGTTGCTTCAGTTAAGAACAGAAACATCCCCAAAAGCAGGTACTGAGCTCCTTGCCCCGAAGGCGTGGCAAACCGGTCAAGTCCCACTTCTGACGACACACAAGCGGCCTTGCCAAGGGCCAATCAACACATACTAATTGACTTAGTCCCACCTCACCAAGAGACACCAAAGAGTTTCCAAAAAGTATAAAATTGTTACCTGAAAACCTTTCTGTGGGGGAGGAAAAACGATCACCTTACCTGAGGGACGGGTCAATGGGCCCGGACCTCTCTTCCCCTCCTCCTCATGAAGGGATGCCTTTTGGGCATCTGACTTTTGGGCATCGAGTGCCTCTGACTCTGACATATGTTTCCCAGGAAAATAACTACTTACTCGAGTTTTTATTGTTACTTGTTACATATATATATATATGCTCATCGTTAACCTGTTATAATCATCTAGTGCTAACACAGCAATCCCAAACTTGTTTTATCTGTCACTGGAATTAAATTACTTACTGCCACCAACATTTCGAGATTGTCTCTGACAGTACTACTGTAGCAGCCACCAGCAAGTATTAACCCTGCAGGTACCAGTCTCTGAGGAGACTCTTACAGGTAACTGAATTCTGACTGTTGGCTAAATCACGCATACATGCATACACATAATCCTTTAGTCATAAACCGTTCACCACGTCTGAGACTAGAGACAGATCCAGTTGCACTTAGGCTCCTCTCTGAGGGGATGCTTAGAAAGCAAGGGTGTCCGTCTTGAGCCTTATGACCCAATGGGAGGGCGTCCCACAGCCACCTGTCAGAGCCATTCCTATTTAATGTGACACAGCTTTTTGGGTAGTCAGATGCCATGACAATTGTGAGGAACTTCAAAAGGGCCTCTCAAAAATAAGGAAGTAGACAAAAAGATGGCAGATGACCTTTAACATAGACAAAAGAAAGACAAGTCAACCAGAGAAAAATAATCTAATTTAAGGGTACACAATGCTGAAACTGGAACTAGAAGTTATAACTCAAGTAACAGATCCTTAAATTAATGCTTATAGTTCTCCAAAATCATAAATTCAATATGCAACTGCAACAAAACAAAGAGCCAATGAAACATTGACCTTCATTAGGAGCCTAAAGTGTCTTATTTTAAACTAAAATAAAATTTTGCTGCCCCCCACGTCTCAAGTACTGTGTCTCAAGTACTGTGTCTCAAGTCTTCACACTTCAAAAAAGATGTAGTAGAATTAGAGCAGGTAGAGAGAAGGACAATGAAGAAGACAAAGAAAATGAAGCCAGTAGAGATTAAGGCAGGTGAGATTCATCACTTTTGAGAAAAAAAAAAAACCAAACCTGCAGGTGGATTTGGTTGAGTTGTACAACCACAAAGGACAAAATGAGTGGAAACTGTTATTCACCAAATCCTGCATCACTAAAACTTGGAGCAGTCTCTTAAAGCAGATTGGTTTCAGGCAGGTAAAAGCAGTGAATGTACTTATTGATGCAGCAAAGAGGGGACTTACTGATCTTGCTTCCACAAGAGGTTTTGGAGGCAGATGGTGTAAATTGGATCAGAAAGATATTTCAATACATTCACAGACTATAAATGGATCTATAAATGGATATTTAATAGGACTAGGCAGAGTTGTACTTCTAATATCCCAAATATAATCCTGGATGCTGGGGGATTACAAAGGCATGAGACTGCAGACAGTGACAAGGCTGGCCTGCTTTCCTTAAATAGCCTCTCCTACTGCCATTGGGCTAGATGAACCATTATTCTGATCCACTGGGACACTTCTTATGGTAGTGGTGAGCATACTTTAAGGAGAGAGAGGAACCTCCAAAAAGGTAGAAACACTTCATAAGATTTTTTAAAAAAAAATTCACATTCTCCATTTTCAGTAAAAATCTTATAGAGATAAAACCAAAAGTTTTCATTCAATTTCCATTAAGTAATCTTCATTTTGTCATATATCCACAAGGCAATCTCTCTTCCAAAGCGTAAAGAAAGCCCAAACAAAAACCCAAAACTCAGCCCAAACAAAAAAATAAAACTCCATTCATTTTCAACATTTCCACAACATTTTCCAATACCTACAGGTCCTTTTAATGGCCTATATGAACCTTTGCAATTCTCAGATTTGAAGAAAATTAAACAATTAGAGCTGCAAACTTTATTCAAATGAGAACAAGATGTTAATGTATGCTATGATAGTGTTTTCTACCCTCTATCACATTTTTCTTTTACTGCCTCTGCATAAGTGAAGGTTTTCATTCAATTGCTGGTAATGACATTGACATCTTTCCTATGAGTGGACAGCTTGTAAACAAATTATAGGAATAGTTCAATGTCTTCTTACATGTATTTTTTTAATTTCATAAAACTGAACATAATTTGACATATTTTTACACATTTAGTCAGCAGTTCATTGGAGTCCTTTAAAACAATTTTCCAGGCAGGTTCTTTAAAATCTTTTAAAACTGTTTCTGAAAGTTACTCTCCAGAATCCTTTGTTATATATTTTTACACCTCAAAGTTCTCTGTTTCAGTAAAAATTTCAATACAGTTATGGTATGTAGGAGCAAAGAGAGTTTCAGTCAAGCACCTTATTCAAACAGCATTGGGGTTTAGTGGTGGTTGAAATTTTTTTAGCTTTTCTACAAGAAGATTTAAGATTGTGGTGGATTCAAATACTGTGCTTAATACTCTCTGCTAAAAGATTGAGATGAATTGGTCAGTCTTCTCCCTCCCTTCCCCCTTTCTCATTTTGTTTGTTGCTTGAATAAACGGCAGAGACCACCTTTTCATGATTTTCTCTGCTTTATCTGAAGCCAACCTATAACCTATAGCTGCCTATAAACAATAGCTTTTTGCATCACATAGAAAATTTCTACCAGTCTCTTTTAAAGATGTTTTCGACTGGTACCATTTGTCTTTTATGACCCATCTTGTCAAATAGGTGGGGAATTGTTTTTTTTCATTTCCCTTACTTTACAATATTACATTTAGCAAGAATATTTAACATTACTTTATGACAGAGCTGCCAACTGTTGCCCCTTATTAAAAGTTAGAAGCCTTTAGTTTCGTACAAGTTTAAAGCCCGTATTTTTCCCTTATCTTAACAAGGTTCTAAAAATTCAAGCTCAAAACAATAAGTAAACTTTGAGTAATATTTTAGTTAGAATCATATAATATCTCAAATTGGAAGTGTTCCATAAGGGTCAGCCATAAGGTTAGGGCTACCTAATACTGAACCATATGACTAAGAGCATCATTCAGATGCTACTTAACTCTGACAGGCTTGGTGCCGTGCCCACTTCCAGGAGAGTCTGTTCCAGTGACTGAACACCCTCTCAGTGAAGAACCTTTTCCTAATGTCTTATCTGAACTTCCCCTGATGCAGCTTCATTCCATTTCCATGTGTCCTATAACTGGTCAACAGAGAGAGGAGATCAGCACCTCCCCCTCCGTTGCCCCCCTTAAGGAAGTTGTAGACTGCAATAAGGTCTCCCCTCAGCCTCCTCTTCTCCATACTAAAAAGCCCCAGCTCCCTCAGCCACTCCTCATAAGACTGGTGCTCCAGACCCTTCCCCAGCTCCATTGCCCTTCTGTGGACACGGCTCCAGCATCAAAATGTCTCTCTTGTAGTGAGTGGCCCAAAACTGAACATAACATTCAAGATATGGTCTCACCAGTGCCAAATATATGGGGACAATAACTTCCTTACTCCTGCTGGCCACACTATTTCTGATACAAGCTAGGATGCTCTTGGCCACCTGAGCATGCTGCTGGCTCATATTCATCTGGATATTGAACAACATCCCCAGGTCCTTTTCCACCAAGTAGCTTTCCAGCCACACTTCCCCCAAGCCTGTAGCGTTGCATGGGGTTGTTGTGACCTGAGTGCAGGACCTTACACTTAGCCTTGTTGAAACCCATACAATTAGCCTCGGACAATCAATCCAGTCTGTCCAGATCTCTCTGTAGAGCCTTTCTACCCTCAAGCAGATCAACACTCCTGCACAACTTGATGTCATCTGCAAACTTACTGAGGGAGTACTCGATACCCTTGTCCAGATTATTGATAAAGATATTAAACAGAACCAGTCCTAACACTGAACCCTGGGGAACACCACTTGTGACCAGCTTCCAAATGGAGTTAACTTCATTCACGAAAACTCTCTGGGCTTGGCCATCCAGACAATTTTTTTACCCAGCAAAGAATATGTCTGTCCAAGTCATGAGCAGCCAGCTTCTCCAGGAGAATGCTGTGGAAAATGGTGTCAAAGGCTTTACTAAAATCTAGGTAGACAGCATTTACAGGCTTTCACTCATCCACTAAACAAGTCAACTACCTGCTTCAGCAGGTCAAAGTCTGTTCTCCCTATATCTAGGGACAAAGTTTCGCTAGTAGTTTTTCTCTTGTTGCCAATGATTTGAAACTGAACTACTTCGTGGTCACTGTGACCAAGACAGCCACCAATCACCAGCAAAATTCTTCTCTTTGGTTTGATGAAAGCTTATTGTAACTCAGAAATCATCAGGTTGTGATTTATATTTACCTCATCCATTACCACCTGAATTCCTATCCTATTAAAATGTCAAGATGAACTGGGAAGTTAAATTCATAAATGCAATATAGAAGAACATGCAAACATAACCCAAAATTGAATCAGAAACTTGGAGCATTCCTAAATCTAAGTGAACATGTGCTTTTCAAACTTAAATAATTTCCACTGACCTCTTCCTAGAGCCAGAGATCCTCATCACCACATCATTATGCATGCCTGCATCTCTAGCAAACACTTTTATAGATCAGTTGGAAATACACCTCAAACTCCTTATGCAGTTCAGCCACAAGGGAAAAGTAACACATTTTAGTCATCGCAAGATGTGCAACACTGTGCAACAAAAATTCTATATCCAAACTGTGCAAGAACACAAGTATACCTTGCTTCTAAAGAGAAAGCTTTAAATAAATTCATGCTTTACCTCCCTCCAATCACATACACATTCAACGTGTTCATTTGTTGAAGGCAGCTCTTAAAATACTATCCCATAAGTAACAGAAGAGACTGAAAATACTCACACTTCCAAGAAGAAAAATCAAACTTTATAAGCAGTAAATGTTTACAAAGGAAGAATTTTTAAACAAGAACACTACAATAAAGCAAATTTACCCCTTTCTGTTACTTATTTCTCAAGCACAAAAAAAATCACAGTGGCAGATTCCACAGGTCAAGCCAACAAAAATGCTACAAATTTTGTGCTCTGGAAAAGGAGCTCACCTGCTAAATATTTCATACTGTTAACTCATTTCTCTACATTGTCCTACAATAAGTGGATGTATTAAAAGAACACAAAACACTGTTTTATCTTCTAGAGCAAATAGAAAGAGATACTTGTGTAATTATATTACTCTTCAGTCAGGCATGACCTTTTCCCAATGATTTATCAACTCTTCCCAAATCAGCAAGGTGAGAAGCCATGCTTGGTGCCATGCAGCATGGCAAAGTCTTCAGTTCAATAAGCCATAAGAAGAAAACACAAGTAAAACTGAGCCTGGGTAACAGGCCATTATAGAGAATGGGTGGAAAGAGCAACAACTTTACCTACTGAACAGAAATAAAGGATAAATTCCCCCCTAACATGATGAAAGAGGAAAAAGCATGCAATACAAGCTGTGTAATTCTAGTAACCATATACAGTTATAAATACATTATTGTCAGTATGTAATGCTGTATTAAACATGCTTATGGAACAAAAAT
Source organism: Tapera naevia (assembly GCA_033556795.1). Lineage (NCBI taxonomy): Eukaryota > Metazoa > Chordata > Aves > Cuculiformes > Neomorphidae > Tapera > Tapera naevia. Next base: position 216,600 of record JAUMJJ010000208.1, on the reverse strand, counting down.
GATAAGATTCTCTGAAGATCTGGACTTCAGCTCTTATCACTCAAAAGCTATTAATACAAAATACAGAAGACCTACATAAATATCTGAGAATTTGCAAGTTACAGTGAAAATACACATACTGCATAACAAAAGCAAAAAAGTCATTTGAAAAAGGACACAGAAAACTTAACATATCCTCCTGGTCAACACTTCTCTGTTAACCAATAATGCCCAAAAACTCTGGATGTAACAATATGAGAACCTATACTGGATAAGTAAGCCTAAATGTTGGACCCATTAGCTCAACCAGTAACAGCAGACTTGAAACCCTGGTGTGATCTGGCCACTATGGAAGGACAAAGATATATTGTGTCTACATGACTTACATAGGAATTAGGTAATTGAGTCAAATTATTTAAATGTGATAACGAAAAAAAGTCTTAATCACAGGGAAGGAATACATTTATGTTACAAAAGGAAATAGTAAAAGTGCATTACCATTTAAATCTACCCTCAAGAGCTTGTAAAACAGGGTGACTATCCAAACCTGAAAAGAATTTTTATAGTGTCATTATACCTTCTAATAAAATCATTGTAGCTATTAAGAGTTGTACATAAAAATGAAGATCATCATACAGGATTACTTAGAAGACAAAGGATGGTACAGACCTCTCAACTCTGAGAAACATCAATTTCATGGAAGTTGGGCTTTTAAAAAAAATACAGCCCTTACCATTACAAAAATTTAGTCTTCTTTGTGTTTGAAGGTGAAACAGTTACATTTTGGCAAGGCTAAGGAAAGAGGAGCTGCCAGCAGTTTTTCAGACTAGATGGATTATCTTTGACTGTGACCAGTTCCACCTGCTTCAGAGACGAGTGAAGAAAATTCTTAAGTAGGCAATTACAAAATAACAGCCACAAGCAAGATTTCTTTCTACCTCCCATCAGTTAGAGGTTATTAAAACTATAGATTCAAGTAGAACAGAAACTATCTATTACAGTTGCTGGTGTATTCTTTTAATTTAATTATTCCTACCATCCACATGAACATCCTTCTTAAAATTCTATGCTTCTAGCCTCCATCTCCTCTCGTAACAAGCCCCACGTGACAACTGTACCTAGTTTAATCTCCTTTATTAGTTTTAAGTTTTCGCTTTTAAACACAGCTCTCTTGTATTATGAAAAAAAAATGGGTACAAGCTCATGATCTTTCTTTTTTTACACTATTTGATGGTTAATCCCTAAAAATTCACCATTTTTCCCTTCCTGGAAGTTCTGTCAAATCCAGTCACTCTTCCAATTACAAGAACTTCCCTTCTCCTTATGCCTGTTACATTATTTCTGACACAGTGAGACCAGAATGGTATTCCCCCCTGCTTTCCAAATGATCAAATATAATTATTGATTTCTCTGTCCTTCTAGGTAGTATTTCAGATCTGCAGAGACAGAGAGAATAGGAACAGCCTGAGGAGGAAACTGAAAGAACACAATTGGACTGAAAAAGGAAAACCAATCATAAAATGGTTTGGGTTGGAAGGGACCTTAAAGCCCATGCAGTTCCAACCCCCTGCCATGGACAGGGACTACGTCCACTGCATCAGGTTGCTCAAAGCCCCATCCAACCTGGCCTTGAACACCTCCAGGGAGAGGGCAGCCACCAGTTCTCTGGGCAACCTGTGTCAGTGTCTCACCACCGTTGCAGTAAAAAATTTCTTCCTAAGATCTCATCTCAATCTACCCTCTTTCAGCTTAAAACCATTACCCTACTAAAGTGCTGTAGGACATTAGAGATTTATCCTATTTCAGCAAAAGACTAAATTTATGAAAAAAAATAAGTGAGATTCTTTTCTCTGAGTAATTATATAGATCTTTGTCATCTTTAACTGGATAATGCACAAGAAGTGAAGATACAGGTCCAAGTTCACATGTAAATCAATGGACTATTATTATTTGAGAAATGGGAATTCAGCAACAAATGCCCATATTTAGACCTCAACAAGGAGCATCTTCTGGACAGGAGGAAATATCAGTACAGTAGGTCATGCAAGTACCTTCTGGCCATCTCTCTACTTCCCTAAGCTTCCATGTGATAAGGCACATTTTTCAAGATTGGAAATGCAGTCCATTCTTAGCAACTCAAAATCTAAAATGAACAAATTCTTTCCTCTTTCCAAGATAGATTACCAAGGCATATTTCAAACAACATACAGAGATGCTGTTCGCCACTGTAGGGCAGAAATTCATTCAGTCAAAGCTCAATTAGGGTTGAAGCAGGCCAGCACTGTGAAGGATAATAAGGGCCTTTTCAAATATGTTAATAACAAAAGGCAGGCCAAAAATAACACTGGCCTGTTACTTGATAAGCATGGGCACCACATAAACAAGGATACAAACAAAGCAGAGACATTTAATGCTTTCTTTGCCTGAGTCTTCAACACCGATGATGGGATCGGGCACCCCCAGAGCCCATGGCCAGAGGACTGAGACTGTGCAAACAAGAACCCCCCCAATCCACCCCCAACTTGTGAGTGATCTGCTGCTCCATCTGGATCCCTATAAGTCAATGGGGCCTGATGGGATTAATGCGAGGGTACTTAAAGAGCTGGTCGATGTCATAGCAAAGCCTCTCTCAATTGATTTTCTAGTGCTCTTGGGAATCTGAAGAGGTACCACTTGACTGGAAGCTGGCAAATGTCCCAGTCTTCAAGAAGGGCAGCAGGGATGACCCCAGTAACTACAGGCCAAGGGAAGGTCCTGCCTGACAACCTTAATTTCCTTCTATGACAAGGTTACCCACCTGGTTGACTAAAGGAAGCCAGTTGATGTAATCTTTCTGGATTTCAGTAAAGCCTTCAATACAATCTCTCACAGCATCCTCATAAACAAAATGTCCAGCATTCAGCTGGATAAACACATAATGCAGTGGGTGAGCAATTGACTGATGGGTCAGGCTCAAAGGGGCATAGTGAATGGGGTTACCTTGAGCTGGCGACCAGTCCCTAGCGGCATTATGCAGGGATCCATCTTGGGGGCCAGTACTCTTTAATGTCTTCATAAACGACCTGAATATAGGACTCGAGGGTTTACTAACAAAGTTTGCTGATGACATGAAACTGGTGGGAGCTGTTGACACATTTGAGGGCAAAGAGGCCCTGCAGAGGGATCTGGACAAATTGGAGAGCTGGGCATTCACCAATTATGTGAAGTTTAACAAGGCCAAGTGCTGGATTTTGCACCTGGGACACGGCAACCCTGAATGCCCATACAGAGAGGGACCTGGGGGTTCTGGTCGATGGCAAGTTGAACATGAGCCAACAGTGTGCCCTGGCGGCCAAGAGGGCCAACCATGTCCTGGGGTGCATCAAGCATGGCGTTGCTAGCCAGTCAAGGGAGGGGATTGTCCCGCTCTACTCTGTACTGGTGTGGCCCCACCTTGAGTACTGGGTGCAGTTTTGGGTGCTGCAGTATAAAAAGGACATCAAGCTACTGGAGAGAATCCAGAGGAGACCAAAAAGTTGGTGAAGGGTCTAGAGGAGAAATCATATGAGGAGCAGCTTAAGTCACTTGGTCTGTTCAGCCTGGAGGAGACTGGGGGGGGAGACTTGGGACACAACAACCCCACACAGCGTTACAGATTTGGGGAAGAATGTCTCAAAAGATGCCTGTCAGTGAAGGATCTGAGAGTGTTGGTTGACAGTCAGCAGAATATGAGCCATCTGTGTGCCCAGGTGGCCAAGAAGGCCAATGGCATCTTGGCCTGTATCAGAAACAGCGTGGCCAGCAGGACCAGGGAAGTGAATGTGCCCCTGTGCTCAGCACTGGTGAGGCCACACCTTGAGTACTGTATTCAGTTCTGGGCCCCTCAGTACAGGAAGGACATTGAGGTGCTGGAGCGTGTCCAAAGAAGGGCAATGAGGCTGAAGAAGGGACTGGAGAAGAAGTCTTATGAGGAGCAGCTGAGGGAACTGGGGTTGTTTAGCTTAGAGAAGAGGAGGCTGAGGGGTGACCTCATCACTGTCTGCAACTGCCTGAAAGGAGGTTGTAGTGAGGTGAGCGTTGGTCTCTTCTCTCAAGTGACAAGTGATAGGACAAGAGGTAATGGCTGCAAGTTGCACCAGGGGAGGTTCAGACTAGACATTAGGAAAAGTTTCTTCACTGAAAGGGTGGTCAGGCACTGAAACAGGCTGTCCAGGGAGTTGGTTGAGTCACCATCTCTGGAGGTGTTTAAAAGACGGGTTGATGAGCTTCTTAGGGACATGGTTTAGTAGTGGATAGGTATGGTTGGACTCGATGATCTGAAAGGTCTTTTCCAACCAGATGATTCTATGATTCAATGATTTGATGACTCGAGGGAATGGCAGGAAGATGTGCCAGGGGAGGTTTCCATTAGGTATTAGGAAGAGGTTCTTCACCCAGAGGGTGGTGGAGCACTGGAACAGCTCCCCAGGGAAGCAAGTCATAGCGCCAAGCCTAACAATATTCCAGAAGCATTTGGACAATGCTCTCAGACACATGGTGTGAATTTTGGGATTGTCCTATGCAAGGACTCGGTGATCCTTGTGGGTCCCTTCCAACTCAGGTCATTCTGTGATACTATGTGATTCTGTGATACATAAATTACTGAAATAAGTAGTAAATTTCAGTACCCAAAATTATTACAAAAAGCCAAACTAGCTGACTGAATATGCTCTTCCATTACACTAACATAAACAGTTATTTCAATTATAACTGGAAATATTATCTACAACTCTAGACAACATTTATACCAATGTTTACCTAGTGAGAAAAAATGGATGCGCAGCATCAGTCCTTAAAAATGTTTAAACATTTAAACCTAATTAGAACTTGTCAAAATTACAGAATATGCAACTTCTTTTCAAAATGTTCTGTTCAGATTCTCACATTTATTGTATTCTACGTGTCTTTGCAATTTTGTCGTAATGAACAAGTATGACTTTTAACAGTGATGTTTCACAAAAAAAATCTATTCTGTTATTTTTTATTTTTAGTTAAAGAAAACATAGAGTTATCTGGAATTAATAAAGCTCTGTATTCAGAAAAGTGTTTAACATAACTGGCAGACAGATGGGAAAAAACGTATACTTTTTCAAATGACTCGATCAACAAACTAAAACTATATTCTTCTCTGGATTCAGCAAGTAAACAGATAAATAAGAAAATTTTAAAGAATCATTATACTTACCTCTCAAAACAAAATTTAGTTTTAAAAAAGAACTTACTACAGACAAGATAGCATATGAAAAAAAGCCCAGACCAACACACCACTTTCTCCAAAAGTTTCTTAAATGGTTTCAATCATGCTTTCAGCTTAGGGTAGCTGGTATGATACACAGCCCTGATTCTACCTAGGATGTAGTTCTGGGTAGAGCAAATGCAGGTAGCTCACTTTTACTGAACCAGAAGATCATACTTCTCGTCTTCACTTCATCCTGGCTATGCATTTACTATACACTGATACTGTTGGGGTGACAGATCCCTCTAAGTCATTTGAACTCACTAATTCCAATGAAATGTAGCACATCCAAAAGTTTTCTACCATATTTAGTGAATCAAATCATCAATTAATGTATTAAATCAACAGAGAAAAAAATATCATTAGCCACAAAGGATATGAGAGAGTTTATAGGAACAGCACAGCTGACAGAGGCACAGTCAGCAAGACCTCCCCTTGTTAAAAGCAGCTAGACCAATTTTGATTACCTATGCAACCACAGCTCAGGTTGGAAACCTACCTTCTGAACGGCAATGCAAACTAAATGCAATCTAGTGCTGGCTGTCCTTCAATATCTTTCTCAAAATGCTCCCTTCCACATACCTAGGAAAGTTCTTCCTACAGTTTACTTGGAAGACTATAACAGAACACTGCAGTAGCCTGAGCCATAATGGGGCATCTCCTCCTCCAGTCCCAATGAAAAACAAGCAAACCTCACAATAACCAGGACCCACTAACTCTGGTATGACACTGCAATGCAGTTGCTCACATAAGAACCAAATCAACACAAATGCTCAAAATCCTATAGTTTGAGCAACTGCTGTGAAGGTATCCCCCTAGTATATTATTGATGTGCAATATATTTAATGTGCTGCATCACATACCTAAGTGATAGAGCAAAATACATAAACCATTAACAGTAATGAAAATAAGTACTGTTATGTTCAAGAGTTACTGTCCTCACTTCTGATATTAGAAGTGAGCAGAACCTGGGGGGGGGTGTGCAGAAGCAAACCATTCTCATGCCCTATTTTCCAAACGCATACTAAACAAACACTAAAATTTATTAGAACTTCACACAGACCTCAGAAAAAAAGAAGTTTTATAGGTTGCTACAGTGAGTTTTTCTGAAACCTGTTGTGGTTTGAGCTAAAACAGAATCAGTTTTCAAACTTCAGCTCAGTCTCGTCTAAGTAACTTCATTTTCTGAAAGTTAACTGCATGTTTTTCAGACAATGTTTCTCTCTAGCAGTGATAACATGGGGCACTGGTATGCAGAAAGGCCATTGCTACTTCTTATTCCTGTAGTAACCAAGGCCATCCTCGAGCTGGTAGATGCCATAAGAGAAAGATGAAAAAGGTCGCACCTGCAGGGAGGGGTGGAAGGGACAGGTGACCCCAAACTGACAACAGAGTATTCCATACCAAATACATCATACTCGGTATAAACTGAGAGATCATGAGGGTCTCACTCTCTTCTTCAATGGTCGATGTCCAGTGAAGACCTCGTCTGTCTGTTTGCCCCCGATCCTGGATTCATGTGTTCCTGAATCCACTTCTTGGGTGTAGTCTCCCTCCTGCCACTCACTTTGCCTGCTCTGCAATATCTATAGAGATGTACAGTCATTGAGAGATGGGAGCGTGATTTCATATATTTGTATATATTTTATTATTTTCTATTATTATTATTATTATATTAAAGCTGTAGTTTTAGTTTACCAACCCACAAGTCTTTTTACCTCTCATTTCCCTTTTTCCTGGGGGTGAGGAGAAGGGAATTGGGAGCCCAAATGCTCAGTTTTAGACGCCGAAATTGGCCGGGCCAGGGCTAAACCATAATAGTTTTCTTGGTGCCCAATGTCGGGTGGCAAATTGGGCCGAACCGAATCAGACCCCTCTGAACTGTTCTGGAATGTTTGCCCACCTAACTCGCTCGGATAGATCAGCCAGGACCACACCAGATTTTTATTTTGAAAGGTCCATGTCTCCCAGTGCAGCAGCAGCTCAGCCAGTAGCCTTGAACAGCTCTGCTGATACTGTTCAGCTGGCAGAGCACCAGCGCTGCAAGCCTGAAGCTCCCGGTTCAAATCTTATCAGGGATAAGAGATTTGCAAAGTACAATTAGAAAGTGTTACAGTTATTTTCCTTGAGAGCTGAAGGGTAGGAAATTAAAAGGGACAGCTGGTTTATGCTGCTTTTGAGAAAACTATTACGCTTTGTCCTTGAAAAACTTTTCCAACTGTTGACTAAAATGATAATATTTGCAGCAGTGATGCAGGTGATAATGGCCTACATATGGGTCATGGGACTTGTGGTGGCCAGCTGCTTAATGGCTCTCAGTTTTACCTTGTTCGTTATGGATTATAGGTGCTAGGAAAAGGCATGTTACATCACAGAGGGCCTAAGTCTGAGCTACTTGGTAATATTTATAGTAGTCCTTTTCCCTGCAAATTTTGGGTCCAAAATACCATATTCCTTTTTGGAATTCTGTTTACAGCTGGTATTCTCAGTGTGGCATGTGAGACAGAAGATATGCTATGGCTTAGTTGATCTCTGCATCATCCTGGCAGTTATCAATTTTAAGCGCTGGATGAAAGTGATACTCATTATTTGTGGCCTCATTGTAATACATTTTGTGTAGCTGTGGCCTTACCTGAGAATCTCGGGCGTTAATTAGTGAACTTTGGTTTTAATCACACTTTTGGCCTTGTCTGGAGTAATGAGAACACTTGGTTTGGCTGCCAGTCAGAGGAGGTAATCTGGGGAAACTACACCGCGTCATATTATACCAAGCTGATTCCAGTAGATTCCGAACAAAATAGCATTATGTCATTAATTATGCTTCTGAATTTATTACTGAATTTATTTAATGTGTTTCAGGGGGATATGTGATTAGATTAGTAAGGTACTATCATAGGAGTTACGCAATCACCTCAGCTTCCACTAAACGTACTGCTTTGATAACAGGCCCTGCAAAATGGAAATCTAAGGCAGCTGCCACTGTATCTCAGAAAGCAAGAACCATAGCCACGCAGACAGCACCAGCCCTCAAGAGCACCACAACTGCTCAGACAGCACCAGCCCCCACAAGCGCAGCAGCCACGAGACAGCTACTCGATCCGTGCCAGTGGCCACAAGCACCGTAGCTATGCTAAGGGTTACTAGGGAATCAGCCACTCAATGTGAACCAGATCCAGTTGTGGCAAGCACTTCCACAGCTACTACGGATATTCCTACTGAATCTATACCGGTGCCAGTGGATGCAAGTACTATGGCTAAACAGACAGCTACTACAGACACTCCTATTCAATCCGTATTGGTGCCAGTTGCTCCTGTGAGGATGAGGAAATATAAACCAACCTCAGGAAAGGAGGAGAAAGAGTCTGAAAAGGCAGTTAGCAAGGACGAGGATGAGAGTGAAGAAGAAGGAGCTCCTTCCAGGAGGAAGACTCAGGATGGTATCCCTCACAGCAACCAAAGAGCTCTTCACAATTGCCAAGTCCTTCATGACAAGAAAGTCCTTTGAAAACAGTTCCATCACAGGATCAGGAGGAGGATGATTCAGGACAATCAGAACCAGAGGTAGTCATCAAATCTTTATCCATGAAGGAGTTGTGACTTCTAAGAAAAGACTTTAGCCATTGTGAGGGTGAGTCAATTACTTCCTGGTTGCTCCGGTGCTGGGACAATGGAGCCGATATCATAGCCTTAGATGGTAAAGAAGCCAAGCAGATGGGTCCTTTAGCCAGAGACGGAGATGTTGACAAGACACTTTGGAAAAAGACAAAGAGCCTTAGCCTCTGAAGGCAACTTTTGGCAGCTGTAAGGGGCAGGTATCCCTATAAAGATGAAAACAAATGCCTTCCAAGCAGATGGAATGCCATGGAGAAAGGTATTAAGTACCTGAGAGAACTGACTGCACAAAACTTGATCTATAGCACATGGCATTCAGTTATAGACCCTGATGAATTACCACATCACTGAGCTATGTTGTGGAAGTTTGTGCAGAGTGCCCCACCAATGTATTCCCACACTTTGTCAACAATGATTTGGGAAGAAACTGCTGGTACTCCCAATGGTGGGTGAAGCGGTTGACAAACTCCGACAGTATGCAGACAGGCTCTCTTGGCCTTTACAGGCCTATGTCTTGGCTCTGGAGAAATTGTCTGAAACAGCCTCTGAAAGATTTGACACAGCACAACAAAGACCTGAATGCTTGTCTGACAAACTGTTTGGTAAACTATCTCATCTAGAGAGTAGATGCTCCTCCTGACAGACTCACATCTGAGCCATTAAGAAAAGATATCCTCCTACAAAACCAGTCCAAGAGACCCAGCAAACATCATGATGCATCCTATGGCTTTTCCTGGGTGATCACAGAAGGGACATGAGGTGGTGGCATGGACAACCTACTGCTGCCCTTGAGTCATGAGTTTGTGAGTTAAAAGAAAAATAACATAGGGTTTCTTTCAGGAGAAATGTTGTTCTAGTCTCCAGTGGATGGGAATCGAATTCCCATCTACGAGATGCAGGTAAGCAGGATGGGGTTTGACCCCCTGTGATCAAACCAAATCCATTCCTAGATGGGTACTATGTTCCAAATTATAGGGGCCCTGCCTCCAGCCAGGTGGAGGAGAGGGATAACTGAGTTTACTGGACTGTGTGGATTCAATGGGTCTGGCACAAGAGAATCACAAAAGCATAAAGCCCTGGTAGATACTGGTGCACAATGCACACTATTGCCATTGAATCATAAAGGGATAGAATCTGTCACTATTTCTGGAGCGACAGGGGGATCTCAAGAACTGACTGTAGTGGAGGCTGAAGTGAGCCTAACTGGGAATAAATGGGAAAGCCATTGTAACTGTACCTGATGCTCTGTGCATCCTTGCCATTGTCCTATATGGCCTGTGCGAAAGGCTAATAATGAATGGAGATTCACAATGGACTATCATGGACTAAATAAGGTCATGCCACCACTCAGTGCTGCCATACCAGACATGTTAGAACTGCAATATGAACTGGAATCAAAGGCAGCCAGGTGGTCTGCCACAACTGACATTGCTAATGCATTTTTCTCTGTTCCTTTAGCAGCAGAGTGCAGGCCACAGTTCACTTTTTTCATGAACTTCACGAACTTTGGTGTGGATAAATCATGGATTAGCAATCGGTATGTGTGTATATATGTATATTTGAAGATATAAATAGCAATTATCTGAGCAGGACGTAAATGATATGGAATAAGGGGTGGAATGTTCTGGCTTGAGCTAAAGTAGAATCAGTTTTCTAACTTCAGCTCAGTCTCATCTAAGTAACTTCATTTTCTGAAAGTTAACTGCATGTTTTTCAGACAGTGTTTTTATAAGTGATAACACAGGGCACTGCTATACAGAAAGGCCATTGCTTATACTTATTCCTATAGAAACCAAGGTCATCCTCAAGCTGGTAGATGCCGTGAGTGAAAGAGGCAAAAAAGGTCACACCTGCAGGGCAAGTGACCCCAAACTGACCAACAGAGGATTCCATCCCAGATACGTCATACTTGGTATAAACTTGAGAGATCACGAGGATCTCGGTCTCTTCTTTGATGGCTGATGTCCAGTGAGGACCTCGTCTGTCTGTTTACCCCTGATCCCGGATCTGTGTCTTCCTGAATCCAGTTACTGATTCCAGCTCTCTCCTGCCACTGACCCCTTCCCTGTGTCTACTCTACAGCATCTGTGGTGACATACAGTCATCGAGGAGTGGGGGGGACACAAATTTTCATATATTTGTATATATTTTATTATTATTTTATTTATTATTATTTCATTAAAGCTGTAGTTTTAGTTGGCAATTGGGAACCCAACTGCTTGGTTTTAGCTACCAAAATTGGCTGGGCCGGGGCTAAACCATGACAGATCTGCAAGAGTTATGCAAATAACTGCCAGGCCTATCAGATTCTTCACATGACATACAAGCCATTAAGCACAAATTAGGGGTCAGTTTTAATATAGTGTCCAGTCAACACGGGTTAAACTGCATTATGGGACATGAGAAGACAAGCTGCATAAAGCTTGTTGGTGGCTTGTTTCCTGCCTCATGAAAAAATCACACTAACTTCAGTGCCTTTGACCTCCAGGTCTTTCTTAAAAAAGGTCCCTTAAAAACATCTGCTTATTGTTTAGCAAGCTCCTGAACCCTGGAGAAGAAAAAAACTTTTCAGAAAATCCCAGCAGAACTCCACCCCTGTTCTCCTGTTTAGTAGGCTTCATAGATCTCACAGAAGCCGAGAACAGATGACATATTCCCACTCAAATTGAAGAGCTTTAAGTCATGAGTGACCTGCCATTGATTCAACCAGTGAACTTCCCATTTCAGTTCCCTCTTTTGAGGCAAATATGAAGATTTAGTACACTAAAAATAATGCATATGCTTCTGTTATTCACATATATTTCTAGACAGAACCATATATCCTCCCATCAAGAGATGCTCAGCAATATGAGAAACAATAACTCATGGGCATAAATAGCATGCACTCTTCTTATATTTTAATCATAAGGAATTTCTGAAAGAACAACATCAAGGTTTTTTAGTCAAATGATGCAAATGTACAAAGGCATTTCTGACAGAACATACCACTGTGTCATTTTATCAGAACACAGCTAATATGCAAGAACAAACAAGAAGTTATTACTTTGCACTGAAGGCCTTTCGTCCCTCCATCCCTTCCCCTAAGGTCCTCCCACCTCTCTGTCAAAACCTCCACAGGCTTTCCTCCCCGTCCACGCCCCTCTAACCCCCCCCCCTCCCAATCACCTTATCACCCCCATCCACAGCCACCCCGCACGTCTTATTTCTCACTCCACACTCCTGTTTTCCTCTGCACCATGAGCTCATCCCATCCCTGCTTCATTACCCTCACACCCACCTCACCCTTCTCCCCGCCATTTCAGCACCCCAACCCCACCGCCGCCCCTCCCCGCCGCTTCCCCGCCCTGCTGCAGCCTCCCCATCACCAGCGGCGCCAGGCCCGGCAGCTCCCTGATCCCGCGCACACAATGGGCCCCGCGCGCAGCCCCCTCCCCGCCGCGCACCGGGGCGGCGGCGGCAGCGCCCAGTCATGGGCTGTGGCCGCTCCGCCGGCTCGGCCCCTCCCGCCGCCTCTGCCCCACTAACCATCGCTGCGCTTGATCTCCACGTAGATCCCTATCTGGATCTTGCCGAAGTTGGCCGCTGCCATCGCTTCATGGGGCAGCCGGGGAGATCGGAGGCGCTGCTAGCCGGGCTCACTGGGGACAAGGAAGCGCTGTGCCGACCGCGATGGCTGAGAGAGGGCAGGAAAGCAGGCAGGCAGGAAAGAAGGAAGTAAGGAAGGACAGGGAAAGGGAGGAGGGGGGAAGAGTGAAAAGGCGCCGGGCGGATACAATAAGCGCTGGGAGCTGCTGCGCCTGTGTGGCTCTACGCGGCGTCACGACAGGCCTGGCTCACGGGGGAGGGCGGGGCTGGCAAAAGATGGTTGGACTCGCTACTCTGGGGCCACATCCCCGCTCATTCGAGTCTGGGCTAGGAGAGGCTCGTCCCAGCTGCGAGCCTCTCTTCTTAGCCCTGTCCCCGACTTACAAACACACATACACCTATTTGGCACATGGTGATTGATGGTGACTGAGTTGCCTTGAAGTTTTAATGTAATAGCTTTATCTACCTAATATCTCCTCATAAGGCTCCTCTGTGCCAAGTAGAGCAGCTTAGAAGCATGCTCCCCAATCTGCCAGCAGCTCTTCAGTCGAAATAAGGCCATATTGTCAACAGCATCCATCCATCCTCACCTCATGACTGCCTTTCTACAACTTAAATAAAAAACAAAATACACTTCATGTTCCTCATTCCCCTATAATGATTCCTGTACCTCAGGCAAGCCACTTCATTAAATATTGTCCCTTGGATTTCTTCTCTGAAGGCAGTTCCTAACATGATGAAGCCACCATGGGTTTAAAATTGCCCTTCCTGTACAGTTTCCTAGTCACCTTGAGCAGCATCAAAATAAATACATCTAAACACACAACCTCGGAGTGGAGTCTCCAGACCCCTCCCCCTTCCCCGGGCGTTTCTTACCCGCCCAATTCCCCGTTATTTCTAATGGCTTCCCACGGAACTTTTCTCTCAGTCCTGTAATCCCAGCCGCCCGAATAATACTTAAGAGTCAGTTTTCTTACCCGGTTCCCGTGCACAGAAATTCCTCGGCTGCCACATGTTATTAAGCATTTTCCCAGGCATACAGTGTCCCCACCTTTGCTTCAAGAGTCCTCCGTCCAGGTCGTTCTGTTAGCGGAGAGTCGAACACATAACCACTTGGGGGAGGTTCTATGTGGTGCTTTATTTCGAGGCCCCAGGAACCAGGGGTTCGCACCCAAATCTGGTTCCAAAACTGTTACAGCGCGACCGCATTTTATTCTCTACATGTTACATAACCTAATGTATATTCAACAGGTTACAGCTAATACATATGCATATATAGATTACTTCATTGGCTAATTATTATTACTTTGGCGCCAGCGTCTTCTGTTTTTCTTAGTTAACTCCGTTATGCAAGGTCTTCTTATCTCAACCGCAGGCCCAGTCTCTTTACTGCAGGTGCAGACTTGGCTTGGATAAGTTTTGGGTACTTCACAGAGTTCTCATGAGAGAAGAAAGACTAAATAACCGCTACTTCTAATAATCACTAACACACTTAAAGTAATAGGATTTAAAACCACTATAAAACACATTTAAACCCACTATTCTTAAAACTATTATAATCACTATTTCTACTTAAATAATATCAGACTAATAAAATCTCATCAGACTAATAAAATCTCACACTTTTCCAACATTTCCCCCCTTTGAAAATACTTCATTTTCTGCAAGTATCTTCACTTATACAGTTGCTTCTTGGTATGGCAGTGGGGGTGTTGGGTCTTGTGGGTATTCTCGTGTGACTGCTCCAATAATTTTATGAGTCCAGTTACTACTATGAGTGATTTCTTTTCGGATACATAAATACATCAAATAAATCACAAGGAATACTATTAAAAGAGTACACACTGTTTCAACAAGAGATTGAATCCATCTATTGAACACTGCTACAACCCAGTTATGACTGACCTCTTTCTCTTCCTTTTCAGCCTCCTTCTCAATTCTTCCAAGTTAGAAATGTCATATTCTATATCTGCAGTAACATTCGGTTTATGTACACAGCAGTGATCAACACGAGCTTTGAGATATCCACAAACACCATGCTCTTTTAATAGTAATATATCCAATGCCATTCTGTTCTGCAAAGTCATTTTTGTTGTTGCTTGTAATTGCAAGTTTAAATATCTAAATCCCTTTGTAGTTACTCTTGCCAATCTTTCAGTCTGTCCAATCAAATTATAAATCATTTTTCTATTACGGTATGCGGCTACCTGAGCAATGAGGGATTCTAATGCCCATCCTACCTTTACTCCTGTTGAGGGTTCCTGCCAAATGTCATCTATATCTTTAATGTCATCATTTATGTCTCTTCTTGCTCGAATCTGTAAAGTTTCTAAGTTGCCCCTAAATGGTGATCTTTTCCAAATTGGACAAAGTGTTGGTAATCCTAGGGTGATTTCTTTGATGGGTCCATCTATTAATAAATGGGTGGTCCAAGTTCCATCACTAGCTGCCCACACAAAATGTCCCATGCTTTGTATTGTAATTGTTTTACAATTTATGTGCTGATATTCACCCATACTTTTCAAGTTGTGACATGCACAGCCAATTTCTAACGCTACTCTCACTGGTACCAAGGTGATAGTTTCTGAATCTGTATCACAATCTAAAACTTTTGAACAATTCCACCATTGCACATGTTTAGTTTGATCATAATTGTGTCTTTTGGTTGACCATCGAAAGCACCAGGATGTTTCTCCACCATATTGGTACCTCTGAACTATACTCATTGACCTGATTGTGTCCCACTGGTCGGATTTTTTCTTATTCTTTTCTCTGCATTGCCAATAAGGTTCTCTGTCATAAACAGTTACTGTTCGTATTTCATCGTGGTGAATGAAGATAAATCCAGTTGGCAACTGGTCACAAGCCGCATTCCCCAGGGCTCAGTGTTGGGTCTGGTTGTGTTCAATATCTTTACCAATGATCTGGACGAGGGTATCAAGTGCTCCCTCAGTAAGTTTCCAGATGACACCAAAATGGGTGAGAGTGTTGATCTGCTTGAGAGAAGGAAGGCTCTGCAGAGGGACCTGGACAGGCTGGACCCATGGGCCAAGGCCAACTGTATGGGGTTCAACAAGGCCAAGTGCTGGATTTTGCGCTTTGGTCACAACAACCCCATGCAGTGTTATAGGCTTAGGGAACTGTGGCTGGAAAGCTGCCTGGCAGAGAAGGACCTGGGGGTACTGATCAACAGCCAACTGATCATGAGCCAGCAGCGTGTCCAGGTGGCCAAGAAGACCAACAGTACACTGGCTTGTATCAGAAATAATGCGGCCAACAGGACTAGGGAAGGGATTGTGCTCCTGTACTCGGCACTGGTAATGCCACACCTCGAATCCTGTGTTCAGTTTCAGGCCCTCCCAGTATAGGAAAGACATTGAACTGCTGGAGCATGTCCAGGGGAGGGCAATGAGGCTGGTGAAGAGTCTGGACCACCAGTCTTATGAGGGGCAGCTGAGGGAACTGGGATTGTTTAGTCTGGAGAAGAGGAGGCTGAGGGGAGACCTTATCACTGTCTACAACTACCTGAAAAGAGGTTGTAGCAAGGTGGGCGCTGGTCTCTTCTCCCAGGTAACAAGTGATAGGATGAGAGGAAATGGCCTCAAGTTGCACCAGATGAAGTTTAGAGTGTATATTAGGAAAAATTCCTTTACCGAAAGAGTGGTGAAGCATTGGAACCGGCTGCCCAGGGAAGTGATGTAGTCTCCATCCCTGGAGGTGTTCAAAAAACATGTAGACATGGAACTTTGTGACACGGTTTAGCAGGCATGGTGGTATTGGACTGCTGGTAGACTTGATAATCTTAGAGGTCTTTTCCTACCTTAGTGATTCTATGAATTTCAAAATATCACTTTTTTGTGTCACTTGCTTTGCAGGGCTTGTATAATATCATTACAGTGTCCCTGAGCTGCAGGTGAACACAGGGCTATACACTGGAAGAATGCTTCTTGCAGGAGATATTCCCTCATTTTGGTGTCTTGGGGAATGCAGACTGATGAAGTGAGAATGTGAGGCCTATATTGATCCTCATCCCCATGCTGTGATAAACATTGAGGATTAAATTCTGCCAATGGCTATGGGCTTTGCTCTTTTTATCCTTCCCTCATTTTTTCTCTTGATGTGGAAAGAGCAGCTACCAAAGCAGGGGCTTAATATCTCCAAGCACCCTCACATGTACAAGAAATACTGTACAGATTATATGTGACTCAAGCAGATGTTGATGGACAGAAAGTAAGTTTTGGTGACTGATGTCATATGTAACAACCAGCAGCCAAGGGGGGTGGAACAAGCCAGAGTGCTGTGGAGGTAAGGGTGAGCCATGCAGCCACTGGCTGGAGGGAGCTTATGGGAACCTAATTTTGTTATATGTCTGAAGAAAAGCTGGGGTGGTTTCCATGCCTCTGATGGATTACCTCTTCAGAGAGTCTCCTGGAGGTGGCTTACACCCACCTTTGCATTAGAGGATATTGTTTGAAGTAATGCAGTATCTGTATAAAGGAAAACAAAATTATGGACTGGTGGCAAGGTATCTTTATCCCAAACCCCATATTAAGAATCTAATTGAGACCAAGTCCCTTCTATAGCATCACCTTTTATCTGAGGACAACACAGAGTACTTTTGGCAATTTCTACATTTATAGGGTCTGTGATCTGCCAGCATGGCTATGAGAAAGCACTTTTAGTTAGAAAGGTAAGCATGTGAGTTGGTACCCTGACTTTTCCCACACCAGTGATGCTGCAGCTAAGGGGCAGGAACTGAAAACTGTCTCTGTCATCTTGCTTCTGTGTCTGGAGGAGCCACTTCGAACCTGACTCTGACATCCTCCACAGTGTGCTGCCTCACATTCCATGTTCTGCAGAGTATCTTGACTTAAACAATGCACTTCATAGGACAAGAGGATGCTGCTAGAAGAGGCAGTGAAGAGACACCTGAGTATGAAACTCACGATTTCAGTTGCTGCATGGAAAATCATAGAATCATAGAATCTTCCGATTGGAAAACACCTTTGAGATCATCGAGTCCAACCGCAACCGCACCCATCATCCGCTAAACCAGGTCCCTCAAAAACTCATCTACCCGTTTTTTAAACACCTCCAGGGATGGTGACTCAACCACCTCCCTGGGCAGCTTGTTCCAGTGCCTGACCACTCTTTCAGTAAAGAAATTCCTCCTAATATCCAGTCTGAACCTCCCCTGGCGCAACTTATGGCCATTTCCCCTTGTTCTAACACCTGTCACTTGAGAGAAGACATCAACACTCGCTCTCCCACAGCCCCCTTTCAGACAGCTGTAGACAGTCATGAGGTCTCCCCTCAGCCTCCTCTTCACTAGGCTAAACAACCCCAGTTCCCTTAGTCACTTCTCGTAGGACTTGTTCTCCAGCCCCTTCATCAGCCTCGTCTCCCTTCTCTGGACGGGCTCCAACACCTCAATGTCCTTCTTATACTGAGGGGCCCAGAACCAAATACAGTACTCGAGGTGTGGACTCACCAGTGCCAAGTATAGGGGTACAATCACCTCCCTTGCCCTGCTGGCCACACTGTTTCTGATACAGGCCAAAATGCCACTGGCCTTCTTGGCCACCTGGGCACACTGCTGGCTCATATTCAACTTGTTGTCAATCAACACTCCCAGGTCCTTCTCCAGCCAGTCTTGCCCAAGCCTGTAACGCTGCATGGGGTTGTTGTGCCCCAAGTGCAGGACTCGGCACTTGGTCTTGCTAAACCTCATCCCGTTGGTCTCAGCCCATTGATCCAGCCTGTCCAGATCCCTCTGCAGAGCCTCCCTTCCTTCAAGCAGATTAACACTACCACCCAGCTTGGTGTCATCTGCAAACTTACTAAGGGTGCACTCGATCCCTTCGTCCAGGTCATTAATAAAGATATTGAACAGGACTGGACCCAGCACTGAACCCTGGGGAACACCACTCATGACTGGCCTCCAACTGGATTTAACTCCATCTGCCACCACCCTTTGGGCCCAGCCATCCAGCCAGTTTTTTTACCCAGCAGAGGGTGTGCCTGTCCAGGCCAATGGCAGCCAGTTTCTGAAGCAGAATACTGTGACAAATGGTGTCAAAGGCTTTACCAAAGTCGAGGTACACCACATCCACAGCGTTTCCCTCGTCCATTAACCCCGTAACCTTGTCATAGAAGGAGATCAGATTGGTCTGGCAGGACCTGCCTTTCATAAACCCATGTTGACTGGGTCTGATCACCTGGCTGTCCTGCATGTTCTGTGTGATAGCATTCAATATGATCTGCTCCATGACCTTCCCTGGTACCGAGGTCAAGCTGACAGGCCTATAATTCCCTGGATCCTCCCTCCTACCCTTCTTGTAAATGGGAGTTACATTTGCCAGTCTCCAGTCTAGCGGCACTTCCCCAGTCAGCCAGGACTGTTGATAGATGAGGGAAAGGGGTTTGGCAAGGACCTCTGC
Source organism: Tapera naevia (assembly GCA_033556795.1). Classification (NCBI taxonomy): domain Eukaryota; kingdom Metazoa; phylum Chordata; class Aves; order Cuculiformes; family Neomorphidae; genus Tapera; species Tapera naevia. Next base: position 197,730 of record JAUMJJ010000208.1, on the reverse strand, counting down.
CAGTTCCCTTAATACCCTTGGGTGGATCTCATCCGGCCCCATAGACTTGTGGATGTCTAATTGGCCAAGCAGGTCTGTGGAGAGACTTACTGAAACCTGGCTCACTAAAAGCAGACATGAGCCTGACAAAAGCAAGCTGCTTAGGCCTTGAGTGGGAAAATACTGAGCTAAGTGAAAAACTACTGACCAGCAAGGTCAGTGGGCCCTTGTTGTGCAGTGAAGCTTAGGCAAGGGAGATAACAGGATGTCTCCCACGGGACCAGATGGATTTCTAAAACTGCAGGAATGTATGTGACGCTTATGCAATGATAAAGTCTGTAACCAATAAGGAGCTAAAGTTTTGTAATATGTATGAAGCTCATTAACTAAACTATTTAGGTAGAACTACTGCTAATAAAGACTGAGACTTCCCGCTGTCTTCGACAAATGGTGTCCTTAACAAATGGTGACCCCCAACACAGGTCTTTAACCAAGTCTTCTTGGAACATTGAGGGTTCCTCTTCACAGTCTTCTGGCTCAGGAGGCTTGGAGCCCAGAGAACATCTTACCTTCCTATTAAAGATGGAAGCAAAGAAGGTGTTAAGTACCTCTGCTTTGTCCTCATCCTTTGTTATTACCATTTCCCTTGCATCCAGTAAGGGAGGGAGATTCTCCTTGGTCCTCCTGTTGTTGTTAATATACTTGAAGAAACATTTTTTGTTGTCTTTCACTGAATTGGCCAAATGAAGTTCTAGTTGGGCTTTAGCCCTTCTAATTTTTTGCCTACATGATCTCACCTGCTCTTTGTAGTCCTCCTGAGATGCCTGCCCCTTCTTCCAAAGCTCATATTTTCCTTTTTTTCCTTAGACCAACACAGATCTCTCTGTTAAGCCAAGCTGGCCTTCTTCCCCCCCGTCTCATTTTATGGCACACGGGGATGGCCTGCTCTTGCACAGCCAGAACTTCCTTCTTGAGGAGCATCCAGCCCTCTTGGGCTCCTTTCTCATTTAGAACTGCTTCCCAATGAATTTTATCAAGCAGCCTTCTAAACACTTTGAAGTTTGCCCTCTGGAAGTCCAAGGTGGCAGTTCTGCTGACCCCCCTCCTTACTCCTCCTAGAACTGAGAATTCAATCATCTCGGGATCTCTGAGCCCAAGATGTCCTCCAACAGTCACCTCCCCCACAAAGTCCTCTCTGTTCACAAACAGCAGATCCAGTGGGACACCTTCTCTAGTCAGTTCACTCACCAGTTATGTTAGGAAGTTATCTTCCATACACTTGATGAATCTCCTAGACTATTTCCTTTCTGCTGTGTTATACTTCCAGCAGACATCTGGAAGGTTGAAGTCTCCCACAAGAACAAGGGCCAGCGATCGCGAGACTTCTCCCAGTTGCTTGTAGAAAAGCTCATTGGTTTCCTCATCCTGGCTGGGCGGCCAATAACAGACTCCCACCACTATATCTGACTTACTGTGGGTTCCACTGGTTTTAACCCACAAACACTCAACCCTATTGTTAGCATATTTTAGTTCCACACAATCAAAACTTTCTCTAACATAGAGGGCAAACCCACTGCCTCTCTTTCCTAGCCTGTCCCTCCTGAAGAGTTTATAGCCACCCATGGCAGCATTCCAGTTGTGTGAATCATCCCACCACATTTCCATGATGGCTTCCAGCTCCCTGTTTGCTGCCCATGCATTAGTGTAAACGCACCTCAGTTGGGCTGTTTCCACCTCTTTCCTAAGCGGAATATGCTCAAGTCCTGACTTATCTACTATCGGTGGTTTGTAACCCACGGATAACCTTTGAATTCTGGCTGCCACCTGGAGTGCTATTCTCCACTTCCACTGAGGTGGCAGACCAGGGGCTCTCACCAGTACACTGTCCCTCAGAGCCTGAGGTGCCATTCCCATGATATAATCTATTGAGCCCAGTGATGTCCCCCTCCCCCTTCCAAACTAGTTTAAAGCCTTCTTGATTAGTCCAATCAACTTCTTGGAGAGTGTCCTTATGGGACAGGAGTGCCCTGTCGTGTGCCAACAGGCCTGGCATGTAGACCAACCCATTGTTAAAGAACCCAAAGTTTTGTTCTTCGCACCATGTTCGGAGCCAGTCATTCAATTCCTGGCTCTTCCCATTCCTTCCCTCACAATTCCCTATGACAGAGAAGAATACAACCTGCACACCTGACCCCTTTACCATTTGACCTAAGGTCCTAAAGTCCTTTTTGATTGCTTTGAGGTTTCTAGTTGGTTTTTCATTATTACCCACCTGGAAAATGAGTAGTGGGGAGTAATCTGTGGACTTGACAAGTTTGGGAAGTTGTCTTGCCACTTCACCAGCTGAGGCCCCGGGTAGGCAACAGACTTGCCTATGCAATGGGTCTGGTCTGCATATTGGACCCTCCATACCTTTCAAGAGGGAGTCACCAATGACAACAACCCTTCTCTTCTTCTTTACAGAAGCCATCTTAACTTGTGGCTTCGGTTTGCTTAACCCAGGGGATGTTTCCAGGCTGTGAGAGTTGTCAGCCCTTGGAGTTGGTTCCACTTGCAGGCCTTTATGTTTATTCTGCAGTGGAACCTTCAAGGCCTCGTTAGTAACAGGGGATATGTGCTAATTGTGACATCACCTATGACGAGCAGAAACCTGTTGCCTTTCTGCTCCATCTTCCACTTCACTTACCTTAGTTGAGTGGATGTGGGATGGGAGTCCTCTTTTGTACAAGGCTCATCTGCCTGTTGAGGCTGTGACAGGGAGCATAGTAAATTATTCCAGTAGTCAATCTCTCTCTCACATTCCCTGATAGTCCTCAGCCTTGTTACCTCCTCCCTGGGTTCATTGACCAAGCAGAGGAGTTCCTCTACCCAAGCACAGCCCCAACAGATGATTTCACCACTGGCATCCAATACCAGCACAGGAGGGGGGCACATCCTGCAACTTGGTACCTGGGTGGCAGCGTGTACCAACTGGGGTTCAGTCTGGCAGGCTGCCTCAGTCATGGCTGGAGCAGAGCTGCAAGATTTCTTATTCTTCTGGTGGGTGGTCACCACGGTGTTCTGGTTTTTTACTGTTTGAGGTCCAGTGCCCTCTCCTTGCTCGCCCTGCCTGAGCAAACTGCCAAGTCCCACCTCTGTTTGAGTGCTCCTATTCGCGGCGCTCCCTAGGGGGCCGTTTAAATCTCGCACCGTTCCTTCTGGGAACGCCCCCTCCATGTCAGCAGCAGGGGCTGCCTGTTCTCAGCTGTTCTCTCAACGGTGCCACGCTTTTCCCTGTCTCGGGAAGCCCTTTTTTCCCCTTGCCACGTGCGCAATCCGCGGGATTTACTGGTGCCGCAGCTGTGCTCCTCGCTGAGTGAGAGAAGACACAGTCTGTCCAGCAGATTGTCAATACAACTTCAGGAAACTGATTACTGTCCATTCACCAAAAGGACTGAAGTACAAGGGATACACAGGGGTGTGTCCTTTTGGATATTCCCCATGTGAAACAGACATAGATGAACATGTGGTACCAACTGACATCATCTATGGTCCAAGATCTGGAATACAGAGCAGCCATTTTGCAGGGCAGCCAAGTAAATCCTAAGTCAAAAGATTGCTCTCAAGTATAACAGGAGGACATCTTTGTGACAGGGAGCAAGTGGGTCCTGCATCGTGTCCCTACACCCATCTCCCTGGTGGTATGACAAGGAGATATTTTTTTATATCCAACCCAGGCAGACCAGGAAACACAGAAGAGCTGCCCGTGCATGCCAATCTCAGTGTTAGGAAGACATCTGAGTGACTTATATCTCAGAGACTCCTGTCTTGCTGTATCTGCTTATGACTGATCAATACTGCCATGTTTTCCTGATCCAACCCAGCTCTGGTCTGTCACAGCCCCATCCCTAGATGGATGCTGATGTCGGTTATCAGAGATGTTGCCTGCTCAAACCGGACATGGTGCCTGGCAGGAAAAATGCACTTGGGGACAACTGTTTGGCTGGGAAGAAAGAGGAATTGTGGCAATAAGTGATAAGCCTGATCAATGATTGCAAGATCAGCTCCACAATTATGGAAGTGAGACCACAACCAGACTGGAAAAAAAAAAAGTGTAGTGCACCAAATATTATAGTTAATGATGAAATTTAGCTACTGTGGTGAGTTTAACCTAGGCTGGCCACCAGGTGCCCACCAAGCCACTCTATCACTCTCCCTACTCAACTGGACAGGGAAGAGAAAATATGATGAAGTTCTCGTGGGTCCAGATAAGGACAGGGAGATCACTCAGCAATTACCATCACGGGCAAAACAGACAAGATTTGGGGGATATAATTTAATTTATTAATAGTATCATAAAACCATAGAATAGCAGCTTGGAAGGGACCTCAAGGATCACCTGTTCCAACCTTTCTTGGCAAAAGCACAGTCTAGACAAGAAGGCCCAGTACCCTGACCAGATTTATCTTAAAAGTGTCCAATGTTGGGGAATCCAAAACTTCCCTGGAGAGATTATTCCAGTGGTGTAGGAAGTATTTTAGAAGAATCAGGGCATTTTGTGATCCTTGAAGCCTGTATGCACAACCCTGCCTACATACAGTGACCTTGGCATGTTGTGAGAAAATGGAATGTTAGCTGATAGATAAGAAAGAGAATGTGAAACAGGAGGTTTCAGCTACAGGAGAAGGGGGGCTGCAGGGTATCAGGTAACAGCACACTAACAGCTCTCATTGACTAACGATGAGGTGACAAATGGTACCTTTAAAGAGCAGGGAAAAGCATATATATACGTTTAAAGAAGGTAATAAATGTCTGCTTCAGCTAACTCATATTGAGTCCTCTGATGCTTTCCACAAGCCCATCTCCCCAATGTGTTATCACAGTATCACAGTATCACAGTATCACAAGGTTGGAAAGGACCTCTGAGATCATCAAGTCCAACCTATAACCTAACATTAACACCAACACTAACACCAACCATCATCTAAACCATGGCACTCAGTGCCTCATCCAGTCTCCCTTTAAACACCTCCAGGGTCGGTGACTCCACCCCCTCCCTGGGCAGCCCATTCCAATGGCCAATCACCCTTTCAGTGAAGAATTTTTTCCTCACATCAAGTCTAAACTTTCCCTGACGAAGCTTGAGTCCATGCCCTCTGGTTCTGTCCCTGGTCATCTGAGAGAAGAGACCAACCCCTGCCCGACTACAACCTCCTTTTAGGTAGTTGTAGAGAGCAATGAGGTCTCCCCTGAGCCTCCTCTTCTCCAGTCTAAACAGCCCCAATTCCCTCAGTCGCTCCTCATAGGGCTTGTGCTCCAGCCTCCTCACCATCTTCGTTGCCCTCCTCTGAACACATTCCAGTATCCTAACATCTTTCCCAAACTGGGGGGCCCAGAACTGGACACAATATTCAAGGTGAGGCCTGACCAGTGCCGAGTACAGGGGGATGATAACTTCTCTGGTCCTGCTCACTACACTATTCCTGATGCAGGCCAGGATGCCATTGGCCTTCTTGGCCACCTGGGCACACTGCTGGCTCATGTTGAGCTTCCTGTCCACCAGCACTCCCAGGTCCTTTTCTGCCTGACTCCTCTCCAGCCACTCTGTCCCCAGTCTGTAGCTCTGCATGGGATTGTTGTGTCCAAAATGAAATACCCGACATTTGGACTTATTAAACATCATCCCATTAGAATCAGCCCAACTCTCCAATCTGTCCAGGTCCCTCTGTAGGGCCATCCTACCCTCTAGCAGATCAACCCTTCCTCCAAGCTTGGTATCATCTGCAAATTTGCTGATGATGGACTCAATCCCCTCATCCAAATCGTCAATAAAGATATTAAACAGGACGGGACCCAACACCGATCCCTGGGGGACACCACTGGTGACCGGCCGCCAACTGGATGAAACACCATTCACCACCACTCTTTGGGCTCAGCCATGCAGCCAATTCCTAACCCAGCACAAAGTGCTCCCATCTAGGCCACGGGCTGCCAGCTTCCCTAGGAAGCTGTTGTTCTCATTGTGAAAAATTTTCCTCTTGTGCTCAGTCAAAATCTCGCCTAGTACCCATCATCTGTCATCTTTTCCATGTGACTCCTTGTAAAAAGAGAGTCTCCTTCTTCTTTGTAGCCACTCTTTAAATACCAGAACATGGTAATAATTTCTCCCCTATCACCAATAGTGCCAATTAAAAGAAGAGTAGGATAATGATGAGCAAGACTGGCAAACTGGTAACAACAGACAAGGAGAATGCTGAGGTATTCAACAAATTTTTTGCCTCAATCATCTCTGGCAATCTCTCTTCCCACACCTCTCGAGTGGACAGACCTCAAGGCAGGGACTGGGGGAGAAAAGTCCCTCCCACTGTAAGAGAAGATCAGGTTTGTGACCACCTGAGGAACCTTAATATATGGCACATGATGCGATGCATCCCAGAGTCCTGAGGGAACTGGCTGATGTGGTTGCCAAGCCACTCTCCATGATATGTGAAAAGTCCTGGCAGTCAGGGGAAGTCCCTGGTGACTGGAAAAAGGGAAACATTTCACCCATTTTTAAAAAGGGTAGTAAGGAGGACCCTGGGAACTACCAACCTGCCAGCCTCACCTCTGTGCCTGGGAAGATCATGGAACAGATCCTCCTGGAAGCTATGCTAAGGCACAGGGAGTTGATTTGAGATAGCCAACATGGATTCACCAAGGGCAAGTCTTGCCTGATCAACCAAATGGCCTTCTATGAGGGAGTGACTACATCAGTGGACAAGGGAAGATCTATGGATGTCATCTATCTGGACTTCTGTAAGGCCTTTGACATGGTCCCCCACACCTTTCACTGGATCAGGGGGCTCAAAACCTCATCCAACCTGGCCTTGAACACCTCCAGGAATGAAGCAGCCACCACTTCTCTGGACAACCTGGGCCAGTGCCTCACCATCATCATAGGAAAATAATTATTCCTAATATCTAATCTAAATCTACCCTATTTCAGCTTAAAACTGTTCCCCATCATCCTGTCACTGCACTCCCTGATAAAAAGCCCCTCCCCAGCTTTCCTGCAGGCCTCCTTTAAGTACTGGAAGGCTTCTCTAAGGTCTTCCCAGAGCCTTCTCTTCTCTAGGCTAAACAAGCCAAACTCTCTCAGCCTGTCCTCATATGGGAGGTGCTCCAGCCCTCTGATCATCTTCATGGCCCTCCTCTGGATTTGCTTTAACAGATCCACGTCCTTCCTGTGCTGAGGACTCCAGAACTATACACAGTACTCCAGGTGAGGTCTCACAAGAGCAGAGTAGAGGGGCAGAATCCCCTCCCTTGACCTGCTGATCACACTTCTTTGGATGCAGCCCAGGATACGATTGTTTTTCTGGGCTATGAGCACACATTGCCAGCTCATGTTGCGCTCCTCATCCACCAGCATCCTCAAGTCTTTCTCTTCAGGATTGCTCTCAATCCATTCTCCACCCAGCCTGTAAGTGTGCCTCGAATTGCCCCAACCTAGGTATAGGACCTTGCACTTGGCGTTGTTGAACTTCAAGAGGCTCTCAAAGGCCCACCTCTCAAGTCTGTCAAGGTCCCTCTGGACGGAATCTCTTCCCTCTAGCATGTTGACTGCGCCACACAACTTGGTGTTGTTGGCAAACTTGCTGATGATACCCTCAATCCCACTGTCCATGTCTGTTAAACAACACTGGTTCCAATACCAACCCCTGCAGAACACCACTCGCCATCAGTCAGTCTCCACTTGGACATTGAGTCAATGACCACAACTTTTTGAGTATGACCATCCAGCCAATTCCTTATCCACCAAGTGGTCCATGCATTAAATCCATGTCTCTCCAAGTTAGAGACACGAATGTTGTATGGGACAGTGTCAAATGCTTTGCACAAGTCCAAGTTGATGATGTCAGTTACTCCTCCCTTATCCACCAACACTGTAACCCCATTGTAGAAGGCCACCAAATTTGTCAGGCACGATTTGCCCTTAGTGAAGCCATGTTGATCGTCACTAATCACCTTATTTTCCGTGTGTCTCAGCACATTTTCCCAGAGCATCTGCTCCATGATCTGGTCAGGCACAGAGGTGAGACTAAACAGACTGTAGTTCCCCAGGTCTTCCTTTTTTCCTTTTTTTAAAACTGGGAGTTATGTTTCCCCTTTTCCAGTCAGCGGGGACTTTACCAGGCTGCAACGACTTCTCAGATATGATGGATAGTGGCTTAGCAACTTCATCTGCCAGTTCCCTCAGGACTCATGGATGCATCTCATCAGGTCCCATGGACTTATGCACCTTCAGGTTCTTTAGATCGTCTTGCACCTGATCCTCTCCTACAGTGGGTGGTTATTTGATCTCCCAGTCCTTGTTTTTGCCTTCTGCGACTTTGGCAGTGTGGCTTTAGACCTTGCCAGTGAAGACTGAGGCAAAAAAGTCATTGAGTACCTCAGCCTTCTCCATATCCTGGGCAACTAGGTCTCCCATTTCCTTCTGGAGACAGCCCACATTCAGCCTAGTCTTCCTTTTATTGCTGACATACCTACAGAAGCTTTTCTTTTTGTCCTTGACATCCTTGGCCAGATTTAATTCTATTGGGGCTTTAGCTTTCCTAACCTGGTCCCTGGCTGCTCAAACAATTTCTTTGCATTCCTCCCAGGCTGCCTACTCTTGCTTTCACCCTCTCTAGGCTTCCTTTTTGAGTTGAAGTTGTTACAGGAGTTCCTTGTTCATCCATGCAAGTCTCCTGGTGTTTTTGCCTGAATTTCTATTGTTGAAGAATGGCTGTGGGAGCGTGGACATGGCTCAACGAAGGAACTCTGTGAATCGGCCCTGACAAAAATCAACTGAGCTGGGCTGTGATGAAAAAGTACTGAGGACTTTGCCAAGTCACGCTGACAAGGAGGGACGCGGTGAGAAAATCCCCAAGAGAAGGTCAAGAAGACCTTGTGACTGTACAGATAAACAACTTAAGGAAGTAGGCCAGAATGAGACCCGGACCCGAGCATATAGCAGTAACTGCAAGTAGGAGGAGCATGATTGTAAGCCCTTTAGAGCTAAGCCAATGATTGTAAGACAAGTGTATGTAAGAATCAATGATTGTTAGACAAGTAGACATGAGTTATGGTATAAATATGTGTAAGTTTTGTAATAAAGTTGAACTTGCTTTACCACTCATATCGAGTCGACTGCATGATTCTCTTCGCTCGTCGCATCCTCTTTGTTGGGATGCATCACTCCTGAACTTGGAGGAGGTGATCCTTGAATATTGACCAGCTTTCTTGGGCATCTCTTCCCCTCCAAGGCTTTATCCCAGGGTACCCTAACAAGCATATCCTTGAAGAGGTCAAAGTCTACTCTCCTGAAGTAGTGAGTTTGCTGCGCGCCTTCCTTGCTGCTCTCAGGATCTTGAACTTCACCATTTCATGGTCACTGCAGTCAAGACACCCTTGAGTTTCACATTACCCACCAGCCCTTCATTATTAGTGAGAACAAGGTCCAGCATAGCACCTCTCCTCGTCAGTTCTTCTATCACTTGGAGAAGGAAGTTATCATTAATGCATTCCGGGAACCTCCTGCATTGCTTGGTCCCTGCTGTGCTGTCCCTCCAATAGATATCAGGGTGGTTGAAGTCCCCCATGAGGACCAGGGCTTTCAAACGTGAGGCTGCATCTATCTATAGAGGGCCTCATCAGTATGCTCTATCTGGGGCCCAGGTAAAGGATATCACTAGGACACTTCCTAGCTTGGTGAGGCCCTCAGATTACTACCCACTACTGCTCTTCCATGTGGGTAGTGGGGAAGCTGCAAAACGTAGTCCAAGGGCAATCAAGACATTTCAAGGCCTTGGGACAGTTATTGAAGGAATTGAGAGCACAGGTTATTTTCTCTTCCGTTCTTCCAGTTGTGGGCAGTGACATGGATAGAAACAAATGGATGCAGTCTATTAATACATGGCTCCGTGGCTGGTGTCACTGCCACAATTTATTTTTTTTTTGACATTGGGGTGGCTTTAGATGGGATTCACCTGTCTCAAAAGGGGAAGAAGGTCTTTGCACAGTGACTTGCGGGGCTCATAAATAGAGCTTTAAAATAGATTGGAAGGGGAAGGAGGATAATATCAGGCTTTCCCACTACAAGATGTGGGAGGACAAGCCAAGGCTAGAGGAAAGGGGTGCTAGCAAGGGCCCTCAAACTGTTGCTCAGAAATTTACTGAGCATGCTACAGAACACTCGAAGAGAGGGGATGCTGAGGTAGCACTAACGGGGAAACAACAGGGAAGTACCTCAGAGAAACAAAGAAGTGCTCCTCTAAGAAGGTGACAAGGCCAACAGCCCACATGAAGTCTCTCTACACCAATGCATGTAGCCTGTGCAACAAACAAGAGGAGGTAGAAGCCACTGTGCTGCTGGAAAGCTATGACCTGGTTGCCATTACTGAAACTTGGTGGGACGATTCCCATGACTGGAGTGCGGATATTGATGGCTACAGGCTGTTCAGAAGGGACGGGTGAAGAAGGAGGGACAGAGGAGTTATCCTCTACATTAAGAAATGGATAGAGTGTGAAGAGCTGTCTCTGAAGAATGGCCATGGGCAGGTTGAAAGCCTATGGCTAAAACTCAGAGACCGAGGCAACAAAATGAACCTAGTGATTGGAGTCTACTACAGGCTGCCTGATCAAGAGGAGGTGATTGATGGAGCCTTCTTACTCCAGCTTCAGGAGGCACCACCCTTGCAGGCTCTCATCCTGCTGGAGGACTTCAACCACCCAGACATCTGCTGGAAGAATAGCATGATGAGCTGTAGGCAGTCCAGGAGACTCCTGGAATGCATTGAGTACAAGTTTTAAGCCAGGTAATGGGCACCGTACCAGGGGAGATACAATACTTGACCTGGTGATCACCAATGCGTGTGAGCTAATTGTGGACATTAAGGTTGGAAGCTGCCTGAGATGCAGTGATCATGCATTGCTGGAGTTTGCGGTCCTGAGGGATATGGGTCAAGTGATCAGTAAAGTCAGGAGCTTGAATTTCAGGAAAGCAAACTTCCAGCTGTTCAAGGAGTTAGTCAATAGGACCCCTTGGGAACCTGCCCTCAGGGACAAGGGAGCAGAGCAGAGCTGGCATATCTTTAAGGATGCTTTCCAAAGAGTGCAAGAGTTCTCTATCCCCAGGTGCAAGAAGCCTGGCAAGAAAGGCAAGAGACCGGCATGGCTGAGTTGTGACCTGTAGTTCAAACTAAAGGGCAAGAAGGAACTGCACAGGCAATGGAAACAGGTACAGGTATCCTGGGAGGAGTATAGGGGCACTGCCTGGTTTTGTAGGGATGGGGTTAGGAAGGCCAGGGCACAGATGGAACTGAACTTGGTGAAGGATGCAGAAAATAACAAGAAGGGCTTATACAGGTATATAAATCAGAAAAGAAAGGTCAAAGAGAGTGTACTCGCCCTGATGAGTGAGACTGCCAAGCTGGCAACGACAGAGGATGAGAAGGCTGAAGTACTCAACAACTTTTTTGCCTCAGTCTTCTCTGGCAATCTCTCTTCCCACATCTCTCAAGGCGATGAGCTGAGAGACATGGACTGGGAGAGCAAAGTCCCTCCCACTGTAAGAGAGGATCAGGTTCACGACCACCTGAGGAACCTGGATGTACATTAGTCCATGGGACTGGATGAGATACATCCCAGAGTTCTAAGGGAATTGTCTGATGTGGTTGCCAAGCTACTCTCCATAATATTTGGAAGTCATGGAAGTCAGGGGAAGTCCCTGGTGACTGGAAAAATTGCACCCATTTTTTTTAAAAGGGTGGAAAGGAGGACCCAGGGATCTACCAACCTGTCAGCCTCACCTCTGTGCCTGGGAAGATCATGGAACAGATCCACCTGGAAGCTATCCTAAGGCACATGGAGGACAGCGAGGTGATTTGAGACAGCCAACATGGCTTCACCGAGGTCAAGTCCTGCCTGACCAATCTAGTGCTTTCTATGATGGGGTGACTACTTCAGTGGACAAGGGAAGAGCTATGGATATCGTCTATCTGGACTTCTCCAAGGCCTTTGACACAGTCCCCCACAATATCCTTCTCTCTAAATTGGAGGGATATGGAATTGATGGATGGAACATTCAGTGGATGAGAAATTGTCTGGATGGTCTCATCCAGAGGGTAGTGGTCATCGGCTCAATGTCTGGATGGAGATCAGTGATGAGTGGTGCCCCTCAGGGATCTGTATTGGGACCAGTACTGCTTAATATCTTCATCAATGACACAGACAGTGGAATTGAGTGCACCCTCAGCGAGTTTGCAGACAACACCAAGTTGAGTGGTGTGGTTGACAGGTCTGAGGGAGAGGATGCCATCCAGAAGGACCTGGACAAGCTTGAGAAGTGGGCCCATGTGAACCTCATGGGGTTCAACAAGGCCAAGTGCAAGGTCCTGCACCTGGGTTGGGGCAATCCCTGGTATCAATACAGGCTGAGGGATGAAGGGATTGAGAGCAGCCCTGCAGAGAAGGACTTCAGGGTATGCAAGGATGAAAAGAAACCGATCTTTACATCTGCCAAAAAACTACACTTGTAGGTTAGGAATAAAGGACAATGTCCCCGGGGAAGAGCAAGAAGGAGTGCATTCTAACATCCCTTATCAGATCAGCGACACGTGCCCAGGAGAGAAAGTAGTGCTACCATGTCACCTTCCAATTATGCACCCAGTGGGTCTTGGGGAGAAACAAACAAAATCCTGTCTAACCCATGGTTAATTACCATTGAAAATATGGGGCTGAGAGAATGGATTTGTGTCTAACTTTTGCTGAGTTGCAGAAGGGGCACACAGACCAATTTGGGCCAGAAGATAAGAAAAGAGGCAGCTTGCTCGAAACATCACAAAATTAGCTGTTGCAGGGACAGTGCGTGCAGAATATTTGGGGGCTGGAAACTGAAGGTGTAATTGACCAAGAGTTCCTTTATTATGTGTCCTTCCCCCTTTCAGAGACATCTAGACCAGGCTGTAATAAACAGACTCTGTGACAGAACCTAGGATTTAATCCAGACAGGACCTTAGGATGTGTCTCTGAATCCTTCCAGCTGAAATGTCCACTAGCCAGCAGAAAGGTAAATTCACCTGGGACCTTTGGAGTGGAAGGCTGCAGACAGCAAGAATTTAAAATACTTGGCATAAAAAGGGGACTTAGCTTAGCTGAGGTACTGAAAAAAAAAGTTACAAAGCGCACAGTTAAATTATGTCAAGAAGTTTGGCTAATTCTGACAAAAAGACAGTGGCCATCACAAAGAGTTTTTAATCTCGAGAATGTTTGGGATAATTGGGCATATGACCACTGCAAAGACCATGGTCAAAATCACCTGTGAAAGCCTCAAGGAAAAATCTACAGCAATCTAGTAAATTAATGCTCTCTGTATCACTTGTTGCCCTGTTATCTTCCTGCAATGCAGCCAGCAGTGGTGTGTGTGTGTGAGTGGAATGTCCCTCCTCAAGGAAGGAAGGAAGGAAGGAAGGAAGGAAGGAAGGAAGGAAGAAAGGAACTGAGTTTGGGGGGTTTTAGGGAGGCTCTGGGATACGAGGTGAGTCCAAGATAGCATTCTGCCCTTGCTCTCTGTACCAGCAGGACTGGCAGCAAAATACAGTCAGGCTGCTTGTGAGAGTGCGATAAGGTGTCTCTGCTGCAGTCTTAAGGTTCAAAATCAAATGATTTAAGGCAAACCATTTGAGTAGCAAAAATCAGTCTCTGATAAGGTCTACTCATATTTTCATCTATGTTTTTCTATTTCATCTGCTCTGCCTCCACAGACCTGGGAGATCTGGCATTGCTAGATGAGGAGCTGCCATATTCAGTCAGACTCCATGTCCATCTAGGCTCAGACTCCATTTTTAATTAGGGCTAATATCATTTTTTTCCAGAGAGGCATTAAGAATCCTATACCTATGGAATCTGTAAGTGAGATTAGAGATCCTGTTCTGTAGCAGTCAGGCCTGGAAAGCATGGTTTAGTATTCTTTAAAAAAATGTTTCTTCTCAGTCAGTGGTTGTGATCATCCTGGATAGTCTAATATCTGTATACTACCAAATCTCATTTTAAATTCTATGTATTTCCTAATTCTGCTCTTTCTCCCTGTCGCTGACACTTAAGTGTGCAAATATTTGTCTTACTTTTTTCTTCATGTGCATTTTCCAGGACTGGTAGGAGCTGAAAATGTGCTGGGTGTTTCAAAAGAACCAGAGCCAGCATCTTGTGTGTTTGTATAAGAAATTCAGTTCCAGATTTAAAAAATAATCCCATCACTGTGGACTGTTAACAGTTCACCACACTGCTCAGTGCAAGAGAAGTGAAAGAGTAGTCTTTGTTTCCTTCTGCTGCCAGCCCCATACCTTCACCCTCAGAGAGCCTGGTTAACTACTGATACCAGCTCTTAGGTGAGGCAAATCGTTTAAAACCATTTTCTGCCAACACTGACATCTTTTCAGCCACCTTGGGTGAATGCATCACCTTGTGATAATGAGGAGTGTGACTGATCCAGTTTGTCAGTCATACCATGTGACTCTGCATAACTGAATTGTGATGTGGCAGATACAAGTGGATTTGATGCACCAGGGATAGAGGAGGATTGTGAGAACTCTACCTCGTGCTCCGGGATCTACTAAAGTTTAAACTGAAGATAGAGAAAGATCTTGTCACTTCATTAAAATATGTATAGACAGATTATAAAGGGACTTATGAGAGAACTTAATTGCGAGTGTACCAAGTTTCTGTAATTAAGCCAATTGATTTCCCAGGATTCATCCTAGGCAAGATTTTCAGACTAAGAAAACAACTACAGAGGTTTTGGAGAGGCTGAAGATGTAAGTAAAAGTAGCATGAAACATATGAGAGAATGGATTTGTGTCTAACTTTGCCAAATACAGATGAAAATTATGCATTGAAATCTCTTTTTCCATGCCCATTTTCCTGATCAAGTAATCTCTTTGGTTTGAAAAGTCAATTAAAAATGGCTCTTAATGCAAACAACAGTATAACCTATATGTGAAGGCTACTTTGGCAACCGTAATCATATATATTGTCAGAAAATAGTATGTATCAGGCCAAACCTAGTACAGAATATAAATGTAATAGCAGTTGACAGAGCAAGGTAGGGTTTGCTTTTTTCTTCCTGTCTCCAAATCTACATGACAGACAGATGGCCAAAGCTGTATTTTTGTTTTAACCTAACTAAATAAACTTTCACATTTCTTTCTTTGAGTTCTAGCTTTAGCTCTGTCTTATGATCCTAATAGTTTCATGAGTGATTTGGGGGTACATTTTATTTTCTCATAGTTTCTATCAATGCCACCTTTGACAAAATCTAATATATATTTATAATTAACAATATTTAGTAAAAAAAAAAAAGCAGCAAAGCCTTTGGCACGCATTTAGCTCTTGGCCCAGTACACAAAATATGTTGAATGCTGTGGGAAAAAGGGGTACACTGGACATCTCTAACTGCTCTGGGAGTCTCTTGGGGTGCTGGAGTTGGCCCCAAAAGTACTGTACCAGCCGGGCATCAAGCACCTCCCTGGGGATTGGGATGAGCATGCACAGTAAGGGCTGGCAGTGCACTGCTGACCCTGATAGTGCCTGATTATTTTTCTCTGCTCTCCATTTTTTTCAGTGAGCAATGAAAATCTGGGCCTGTAAATCTTTCAAATTGTGTAGCAAGAAACCAGGCACAATTTCAGGCTGTAACAATTTAAAATGGTAAATGTTTCACAGTTTCACAGTATCATAAGGTTGGAAAGGACCTCTGAGATCATCAAGTCCAACCGATAACCCTACACTAACACCAACACTAACACCAACCATCATCTAAACCATGGCACTCAGTGCCTCATCCAGTCTCCCCTTAAACACCTCCAGGGTCGGCGACTCCACCACCTCCCTGGGCAGCCCATTCCAATGGCCAATCACCCTTTCAGTGAAGAACTTTTTCCTAACATCAAGTCCAAACTTTCCCTGACGAAGCTTAAGTCCATGCCCTCTGGTTCTGTCCCTGGTCATCTGAGAGAAGAGACCAATCCCTGCCCCACTACAACCTCCTTTTAGGGAGTTGTAGAGAGCAATGAGGTCTCCCCTGAGCCTCCTCTTCTTCAGACTAAATAGCCCCAACTCCCTCAATCGCTCCTCGTAGGGCTTGTGCTCCAGCCCCTTCACCATCTTCATTGCCTTCCTCTGGACACACTCCAGCATCCTGACATCTTTCCCAAACTGGGGGGCCCAGAACTGGACACAGTATTCAAGGTGAGGCCTGATCAGTGCCGAGTACAGGGGGACGATAACTTCTCTGGTCCTGCTCACTACACTATTCCTGATGCAGGCCAGGATGCCATTGGCCTTCTTGGCACCTGGGCACACTGCTGGCTCATGTTGAGCTTCCTCCCAGGTCCCTTTCTGCCTGACTACTCTCCAGCCACTCTGTCCCCAGTCTGTAGCTCTGCATGGGATTGTTGTGTCCAAAATGAAGTACCCGACATTTGGACTCATTAAACATCATCCCATTAGAATCAGCCCAGCTCTCCAATCTGTCCAGGTCCCTCTGTAGGGCCATCCTACCCTCCAGCAGATCAACCCTTCCTCCAAGCTTGGTATCATCTGCAAACTTGCTGCTGATGGACTCAATCCCCTCATCCAGATCATCAATAAAGATATTAAACAGGACTGGACCCAACACCGATCCCTGGGGGACACCACTGGTGACCGGCCGCCAACTGGATGAGACACCATTGACCACCACTCTTTGGGCTCAGCCATCCAGCCAATTCCTAACCCAGCACAGAGTGTTCCCATCTAAGCCACGGGCTGCCAGCTTCTCCAGGAGTCTACTGTGGGAGACAGTGTCAAAGGCCTTGCTGAAGTCCAGGTATGCCTCATCCACAGCCTTCCTCTCATCCACCAGCTGAGTCACATGGTCATAAAAGGAGATCAGGTTGGTCAGGCAGGACCTACCCCTCCTAAACCCATGCTGGCTGGGCCTGATCTCTTGACTGTTCTGCAAGTGCCACATGATTTCACCCAGGATTATCTTCTCCATGATTTTACCTGGGATCGAAGTCAGGCTGACAGGTCTGTAATTACCTGGATCATCCTTACGGCCCTTCTTATGGATGGGCGTCACATTGGCCAACTTCCAGTCATCCGGGACCTCTCCAGTGAGCCAGGACTGCTGAAAGATGATGGAGAGCGGCTTAGCAAGCTCATCCGCCAGCTCTCTCAGCACCCTAGGATGGATCCCATCCGGCCCCATAGACTTATGAGGGTCCAAGTGGCTCAGCAGGTCTCTAACCTCCTCCTCATGGATTGCAGGAGGGCCATATTTCACCCTGTCCCCATCAACCACTTCAGAGGGCCAACTGTCAAGCGAACAGACTTCCTTACTGATTCAGACTTCCTTACTGTCACTCATTAGAAACATTGTAACTCTTTAATAGCTTGAATAGTTAAAAATAAGGGATTTGATATTATCTACATGGAAAGAAACATTTCTTTCATAATTTTCTTAAGTGGATTTAGAGTTTATGGAGTCTCAGGCCAAGAAAAGGCCTTGAACCAGCCACAGAGGATATGAAGAGCAGCCCTGGCCAGGGGAGATGCATCTCCAGTCTGTCCAAACAAAGGTTCCTCTCTTGCTGCACAGGGGACACTTGGAGCATTACATGAAAAGAAGTTATTTTTTAGTTTAATAGGCTTCTAAAAGGATGCCAACCATGTATATCCAGTCAGAGTCAGGATCATAGACTTATTTAATACAGCACAGGAAAAGAAGCAGTCTGCAGGCAGCAAAAATATTCCTCTTGCTCTTGAGGTCATCCATATCTGAGTTGGAGTTTTGAGCAGTACTCATTTCCAAAGTCCAAAGCACCAAAACTTGGATTTCTTGTTCAGTTTCATCTTGGGAACAATGTGGCAACTATTTGTCACTCTCTCCTTTTCCTGTAGGTAAGGTAGAAACTAACCTTCACTTGTAGTAGACAACATGTGGCAAGAAAAGATAAAGATGAAGGCTGTGTTGTACCATGCAATAACTTATGCTTTGAATAGCTATGCATTGTGAGAATATAGTCAAAATTTTAAAAATATTAAGGAAGTGGGATGTAGAGAATAGCTCCACAGACAGATGAGGACCATTAGATACCCACCACCAACACAGCAGTGCTGATATATGACATAATGTAATCCATCTTTCTCTCTCTTATTAACAGGGGAGGAAATTACTGTTTATACAGTTGTGGACCTAGAATAAGCATTAGCTGAATTATTGCTGCTCCACACTGTTAGGAAAGGCACTTAAAATCCCATTTTGCAGTATTTTCAGTCTCTTCACCTAATATAAAGGATTTTTTCTTAATTTTGTATCTCACCTGGTGTTGAGGAGCTGGTGTTACTGATCACACTACTGAGAAAGGAGAGGATGGCAGAAGTGCAACATGCTCACTCAGCTTTTTGATGATACTAATGTGAGTTTTCTCTGAAGTGTCTCAACCCATTAGGGTATCCAGAGCCTCTGCTTCATCCGTTAGGAAGCCTTCAAACTCCATTATCCTGTTAAACTTCAGTCATACCAATACATCTATTCCAAAAAAGAGTAAATCTCCATCAGGCCCTGAGGCAGTGCTACTGCCTTATGAATCTGAAAGAATGTAGTACTCAGGGGAGAGGCAGTCATGATCAGTGCCTGGAGGAAATCCCTCATCTAGTGTGGGAAAATCATCCAAGTTGCTTTGAACTTGGTTTCCACATGATGAACATAGGTTTGTTTCAACACCTGTAAAAATCCATAGTGGGTTTATTTGATTTAATGGGAATATGACCAAATCCTAGGACAACTTCACCAGCTTTGTCTTCGTGGTAATCTATGATAGAGTATATATGCATAAGTTACTACAGTCTACTGTTTTTTGAATATATTATACTTATTTGTTTTATTTTTATTTCAGGTTTTCATAATGAACAGAAAAAGACAAATGTTTATGGGGAATCTAAATGGTAGATCTCTAAATATTCCTACTGATAATTTTTTAAACGATTATTTTTACTCCACTTGGGAAGCAGTGAATTAATGAAAAATGCAATTTTATAATTATAGCATTTGAACAGGACTTAAGATTATGACATTAAGACAGTCACAAGGAATGCCTCCACATTCTTTCTCAAAAGAATTATACATTGTATTATTATTTTTCTTCGTGATAAAATCTCTAGAATGATAACAAAATAGCTAGAGAATAGTGCCTGCTGGAGTTTCATAACTATTTAAATTTTTCTTCTCAGGATAAAGAGTGAAAAATGGCATTGAATTAATCCATGCTTAACAACATCTTAAAATTATAAAGAGGACAAAATGGTACAAAAATGTATTCATTCTCATAATTTCTTCATGATTTTAACCAGTATAGCAAATGGCAACATGTATTAATTATAATAAAAATGTAATGAGGACAAAACAAGATTGTAGTGGTAAACTTATAGCTGTGAGACTTGGTCATCTTTGAATAACATACTGAATTTCTGTAGAAAATAAGTATGATACAATGTTCTGGATTGAGCTAAAACAGAATCAGTTTTCTAACTTCAGCTCAGATTCATCTAAGTAACTTCATTTTCTGAAAGTTAACTGCATGTTTTTCAGACAACATTTCTCTCTAGAAGTGAGTGATAACATGGGGCACTGCTATGCAGAAAGGCCATTGCTTATACTTATTCCTATACAAACCAAAGCCATCCTCAAGCTGGTGGATACCATAAGTGAAAGAGGAGAAAAAGATCGCACCTGCAGGGAGAGGCAGACAGGACAGGTGACCCCCAAACTGACCAACAGAGGATTCCATCTCATATGCGTCATACTCAGTATAAAAATGAGAGATCACGAGGGTCACATGCTCTTCTTCGATGGCTGGTGTCCAGTGAGGACCTCATCTGTTTGCCCGCCCCTGGTCCTGGATCCTTGTCTTCCTAAATACAGTTCCTGAGTCCAGCTCCCTTCTGTCACATGGGGATCTTTTCCCCATGCCTTCTCACTGTGGCTTGTGGCAGACAGAAATAGGATGTCCATAATCTTCTTTTACCTGGGCTAGGCTGACAGGTGACCTTACAACCCACCAAAAGATAGGATTGTCCCAGGGGAAATGGTAGGATTGTCCATGGATTCAGTATCTATTTTCCTAGCTCTCCAGTAAGAATCCATGAAAGAAACAGCTGCATTCACCAACATCTTCCTTCTAGTCTCATGGCATCTCCACTCAGATCATCTCCAGACAACAATCTTCAAGCTATTTCACAGCAAACATCCTCCTCTGTTTTGGCACAGGGCACACCTCTGTCATACAGTGCAGCACTGTGTCAGATAGGTTTGCAATGGTTACAATGATTTCACTGCACATGCTGAGGAATCCATGCCTGATTTCAGAGGTGAGTTTACCAGAGATGCTGAGGGGACCAGTGGGATCCCACATGTTCACGTGCTCCAAGCCAAGAGACGTGGGAATAGTCATGGCTGGGTGGCTTCATGCCTCACTGTGTGGCAACAGCCCCTTCTTCATTTCTGTTATGAATCATATTTTGCTGCAGGAGCAAGGGAAACATCAGTGCAGTGAGGAAACAGGCAATATGGAGACTAAAGCAACTGAAGATTGTCGGGTGGGGTTGGGAGGGCGATCCTGGTATCATGAGTACAGGAAAGAATCCCAAAAGGGACAATTTCCATGACAATTTATGAATTCATGACAGTGCAGTTATTATTCCATAAAGGGAAAGAAGTAAAAATTTTTGTTGGTGTCTCAGTTTCAGGGTTTGGAAGATAAGCAGCACCTCTTACCCTGAACAGAGCAAGTGGAGTTTGTGTGTATGTGTATCGATACAGTTGCAATCAGACTGTGATAACCATCTTATGGCACAGGTAATGGTATTCTTATCATCATTAAGTGAAAGGCCAATGAGGTTGACTATAAAAAGCAAGTTATTCCTATTCTTAATGCTACTTTGAAGAAAATCCTTCAGCCATTTAAAATGGAACAGATAGTTAAGCTTTTAAAGATGGCTAAATGATAAAAGAGAGCTGGAAATGGGCTTACAGTTTCCCCTGCAGGGCTCCCACACTACTTAGCAATCACTTTTCAGAGAGTTGGCCATATCTAGCATATGGCTGTGCTATGGGAATGCCAATTGTAATGAAACATGTTTTACAGTTTATTCAGGGTGACGAATACTTCCTGTTCTGCGAACCTGTGAAAATTAAGGCAGCTCTCCTCCCAGAATTTTTTTCCAAAGTACTGATTTCATTTTAATGAGATAGACAGAAGAATGCTTGATTTTCTTCAATCCTTTCCTATGCATTTCCACCAAAAAGGGGGACCTTGTTGTCCCAGTTCCATAGTGGGAGATACTGAGTCACTCAGTATCTAATGATACTTGAGCCCATTCCTCCTCTCAACTTGACATCCATCTGAGACAGTTGGTCTACAAGAACAACTTTTATTATCTCTCACCTTCTCTATTGACAGGTAAAGGACACTTCTTTGTGAAAATTATGCTAGGCATGTGTTCTGGTTTGAGATAAAGCAGAATTAATTTTCTAAGTTTTGAGCTAAGCCTCGTCTAAATAACTTTTCTGAAAGTTCACTACATATTTTTCAGACAGCATCTGTCTCTAGAAGTGACAACACTTAAAATTTATTATTATCACCAAAGTAACGGGGCATTGGTATGCAGAAAGGCCATTGCTTACATGTATCCCTATGGAGACCAAGACTGTAGTCAAATTGGTGGAGTGCTGTAAATCAAAGGGGCGAGAAAGGGTCGCACCTGCAGGGAGAAGTGGACAGGACAGGTGACCCCAAACTGACTACCAGAGTATTCCATCCCATATACATCATACACAGTATAAAAACTGATGGATCACAAGGGTCAGGCCCTCTTCATTGATGGCTGGCATCTAATACAAACCTCGTTCATCCTCTTGCCCCTGATCCCGGATCTGTGAATTCCTGAATCCAGTTCCTGAGATCAGCCCAAAACCTTTCCCTGTGCCTGCTCTGCAGCATCTGTGGTGACATATAGTCATCAGGGGTTCGATTTCTATATATTTGCATATATTTTATTATTTTCTTATTAATAGTATTTTTTGGTTTTATTGTTATTGTTTCATTAAGGCTGTTTTAGTTTTGCTTTCCAACCCACAGGTCTCTCTCTCATTTCCTTTTCTCCTTCCCCTTTGTGGGAGAGAATTGGCTCCACGACTGCTTGCATTTAGCTGTTGGCCTGGGGGGGGTAAATCATGACAGCAAGGAAGGGCCAAATAATGGGAATAAAAAAGTAACGGTAAAAAGGGAGGAAACTCATCCAGAACAAGCAACACTGTGAATAATGGCTAAATTCCTTACTCTGTAGTTAGTCAGCTGAAGTACAAGTGACCATACCACGTGCATGCTCAGCAGCAAGGTGGGCACACATGCAGTGAAGCAAATCTTCACTCTGCCTTCAGTCACAAATGGGAAGCACATGTGGGTCCTGTGTAGTATGTGTTAAGATGCATTATGGGCCACATCAGATAGCCGGCAAGGTGCTCCCCAAGAAGTTAATCAGATCTGCTCCACCAGGATGACCATCTGACCAATCCTCATTGCTTCACATGTGGATTGATTTCGTGACTCTCAAAACAACATTCCTAGGACAGTGCTTATTGTCTACCTTTGAAACACACTTTTATGGTGATGATGTGTAAACAGCTGGAAGACATATATAATTCATGCTAGACCTGTTGAACTCATGCATTGTATGACAAACTCATGGCCATGAAGACTGCTCTGTTTCTGTTTCATCATACACATGGAAGTTCCTGTGACAATAGGGTTAAGTCCTCAGTCTTCATGCTGCAGAAACAAATCTTTGCCTCTAAGCTGAAGGAGTTTTTTAAGATATTAGAAGCAGTGTGTCTATGACATATGCCCAATTTGTAGGTCATCTGCCAAGAGATGAACAGATCTGGTCATTTTTTTATAGCGTTACTTTGTCCGTAAATTATGATTTTGGCTTCATTATGTCTTCATTCACCACCCTCCATTAAATTTTCCCAGTCTTTTACCCTCTGTACTGTGAGTTAATGAAATGGATCCAATGATGTGGCTGTCTGTGATAACATCAGGCTGTCCATGATGGCTGATATTGGCTTCTCCCATCCAGTGTTCTGAGGTTAGGGAAAAAAATCAGCCATTAAAAAAACCCAATCCATTAAGAAATTTAATTTTTTTAATCACTTAGAGCAAAAGCTATAATTTGTTTTTCAGGATGGGGTGAGTGGGTGGCACATCTGCCCTGTGCTCTGGGCAGATGCTTGCTGGAGTGGTTAATCCAGACAACTCACAGCATGCTGCCACCAAGACCCTAAACCATGTGTGGCTAAAAGCTGGCAGGACATGACAGCACAGCTTCTGCAATGTCAACTTCTGCCCTTGGCTGCTGTGGGCTGCAGGCTCCTGCTGTATGGAGTTTTGTTCTGACCCTGCTTTTATGTTGTTGAGATGAAGCAGACACATTACCCTAAGAGACCTTGGTCCTTCACAACTGCCCCTTAAATAAATGCCTTAAATGTAAGCAGTTAATGAATTTTAGAATAACCTATTAAAGAGTATATGATATATTCCCATCACAGCTAAATGTCATCTGTAAATCAAAGGTACTTCAGGAAAAAAAAAACAACTGTAAAAATAGCACTTGGGAAAATTTTTTTTTAAATTTCCACTGATGTTTATTCTTGAAGCCCTGAAATTTTATTTGTGTGTTGAATAAATGCCCTTCAGATATCTTATCTAGTTATTATTCACATCACAAAGGGTAATATGTTCTCTTCTGTTCTTTTGCAACATCAAAAGTTACTATGGCCATTCATTCAAATGCTGATGGCTGAGTGTTTTCCTGTAGGACAATGAGAGGTTGAAAACAGAAGAGAAGAAATTCAAGTCACATCACAGCTCCCAAGAAGCATGTATCACACATGTTCAGCATTGTGGCACACTGAGTTCAAATCAAAACGGGTTCATAACAAAGAGATATTTGTGATGAATTGTTGCCATAATGTGTTAACATAAGGCTTGCCAGGCTTGGTGTCCTGTCAGCAGCAGTTTTCTTATACAATAGAATCATAGATTCATTAAGTTTTGAAAAGACCTCTAAGATCGTCAAGTCCAACCACCTGCCCAACACCACCATGCCTACAAAACCATGTCCCAAAGTGCCACATCTACACATTTTTTTTGAACACATACAGGGATGGAGACTCCACCACTTCTCTGTGTGGCCTCTTCCAATGCTTCACCACTCTTTCGTAAAGAAATTTTTCCTAATGTCCAATCTAAACCTCCCCTGATGCAACTTGAGGGCATTTCCTCTTGTTCTCTTGCTAGTTACTTGGGAGAAGAGACCAACATGCATCTCACCACAACCTCATTTCAGGGAGTTGTAGAGAGTGATAATGATTCCCAATTCTAGCAAGTATAGGAACTCCATTTCTGCAAGCAGTTAAATGGTAGCTGTATGACTATATAAAGCTGCTGTTGCTGATGTAGTGCATTTGGGTGGCAGTAAATAAAGTGGTTCCTTTAATCTTCCTTCTTCCTAGGTAAATAATACAAAAAAATGGTATGCATAAGTAACATTGAAAATGTTTGTGGCATCAGGAAGAAATGTAGCTTCACAGCAGGGATATTTGCAAGAAAGGATAAGAAAGGAACTGGGGAATGGGAAGGAGCTATGCAGATCAGCCAACCACAGCTTCAACAAGCCATATGAGGTGGTTGTTCATATCCCCCACAGCCCAAGTTGCTGCCTCTTCGCCACCTCTACAGAGTAAGTTCCTAGGCAATAATGGAAGCTGAATTGCATTGCTGGGACACCATATCCTTCCATTTTAGAAACAGAAGGCACCTCCACACTGTGCAGCCATGGAGCCTCCAGCCAGCTTTGTTCAAGGCACTGTTGGCAGTGTAGCTGGGGCAGTGGTGGAGTTAGTGTAGCTTGCAAGACCCATGCAAGAGATAAGAAAATATCTGTTTGATTAACCTGCATCAAGCTTCATCCGCCCACAACTGTAATGTTTGCAATTGCCAAATTGGCTATTCTAAAGCTAGCTCAGCCTGTCTATACGAATCGCAGAACAGAAATAGTCTGCAGGCAGCTCTACTTTAAGGTATTTATCTATCAGTGTTTTCCAGCTCATAATCATATTGCAGAATGAATAGGACGTCTGCCAGGTTGGCTGAATGGTCCTCCACATCACCGTTCCTCATTTCAATGTATGTTCATTACAACTTGGCACTACTTCCTATTGTACACTGAAGAGACCAACTTTGACATGAAGATCAAATAGAGGTACAAGTCACTAAGTTTTAGTTGACAGAAATAATTTCTGTCTTTTGAATGGACAGACAAAGCAGCTCAGTAACCCTTACCATCTAAGGGCAAATAGTGTCCTCTCACAGAAGAGCACCACCACCATCACACTATGCTGTTTTTTATGGCAGTCTCAGCAGAAAACTCAGTAAGGCTGGATACAAAACCCAACTTTGGCTCACAACATGAAAGACTGTGCAGAGGGTGAGAGCTGGGTAGGAGCAGGAGGGGAACAGGGAAATAGAGGACTGTGTTTGGCAAAACTGAACACTGTCCTGGAAGGGACAATGAGGCTGTGCTGCTGTTTTGCATATGTGGGTAATAGGGTGAAACATGGCCTCTCAAAGCCTAGGCATGAGAAGGGTCTAGTTTCTGTGATACTGGGCTGAAGCTGTTCAATATGTTTACCAATGGCCTGGATGGTAACACAGAAAGCCCGTTGTCCCACTGCAAATTTGCATATGACGCTAAATGAGAAAGAGCAACCTATGCAGGGAATGGCAGCATTTCAGTCCAGAAGCCATCCAATGGACTTTCATAGAATCATAGATTTTCAGTTCTAGCAAGAAAGCACCTTGAAAGTCAGACACCTGAGGGTGTCAGTCCAGAAGACACCAGAGGTTCAAGCCAGTAACCAATGAGGCTCAGCCAGGAGAATTGAAGGGTTTGGCCCCTGGGCAGGACAACCTGAGGTATGGCACAGCTGAGGAGTGACTGGCTGGGACACCACCATGCTGAAGACCATCCAGCTCACAAACTTCAATTCTTCTGACATCTTTCTGTGAAACTGTGCCTCATTCCCTCCTCTCAAGATCACATGGAAGAGATTTTTTGACCGAAGGGCCTTCTCTCCCTGTTGCTTCTTCTCCAACACCACAAGCAATCCTGGCCTCCAGTGATACATTCTTTTTCAGGGCTATTTGCCTGTTGCTGCAACTCCTGTCACTGTCTCTGAGCAGTGTCCCAGCTGTCAGGCCAGTCTTCAATGAAAATCATACCATGGCAGTCAGTCCTTCATTCCACTGCCAGTTTTCTGTTGTACTTTTCTAAATGAGTCTTCCCAGGAGTCAATTTATCTCCTGACTATCAGAATATTTGAAGTTGTGGTGGGAAGGCAGATGCTTGCTGAGACAGCAACAGAGGTGATCACAAGCCTTTCCCTGCCTGCTGCAGCCTTCTGAAATGCTGTGCTGCTTCAGACACTAGAATGAGAGGAGGACACATTATTTGGTTTTGTTTCTGCCTTCTGGAGCTGATGAAATGGTGACTAGGCAGAAGTTACAAAAATCAGCAGTAAGGGAGTGAGCAATCTCAAATCCTACTTGGAATAGTTACAAAGGGAAAAAAACCCTCCATTTTATTGCCCTGAAGGAATAGCTGCCCAAATCATACCTAAGAGGAGCTTCCAAGAAAGCAATCTGAGGATCATGTTTCTTTACATAGGGTATCCTTGACACACTATGTAATTTTCACTGAACCGTAGAATTAGGGCCCTGGTTTTCCCTCATATGGAATAAAAACTCATCAGTTTAAATTGAGTGTGGCCAATAGACAAAGTGATGAAATCTGAGTAATGCTCCTTATTTGGTAACTCACTGACATAGAATCAATCATAGAATCATCTGGTTGGAAAAGACCTCTGAGATCATCAAGTCCAACTGTACCTGTCCCCTTACAAAACCATGTCCCTAAGAAACTCATCTACCCATCTTTTAAACACCTTCAGGGATGGTGACTCAACCAACTCCCTGGGCAGCCTCTGCCAGGGCCTGACCACCCTTTCAGTGAAGAAACTTTTCCTGATGTATAGTCTGAACCTCCCCTGGTGCAACTTATGGCCATTTCCTCTCATCCTATCACCTGTCACTTGCGAGAAGAGATCAGTACCCACTTTGCCACAACCTCCTTTCAGATAGTTGTAGACAGTGATGAGGTACTCAGGTAGCCAAAGATGATTAGAGTCAAATGCAGCTGGTTCACTTCTAACCAACCAAAAGCTTTTCAGCTCATGAAAGTCAGAGAGTCAGAGTTGAGTCTTTGGTAGGAAGAGTTTAAGCCTGCTTTAAACTGATCTTTGTCTAATGCTCCCTTGTTTTAGCATTATGGTATTTAGTGAATAACAGTTCTGAAATCACCTTATTACTGCCTGAACAATTTTGTAAATAACATTGCTTCTTTCCATAGCTGGAAAGTAAACATCCTGAAGCAATACTGGATATTTCCATTCCCACATTAATTGACCCAAGTTTGTAAGGTGCTTGGAGATAAAAAATGTTATGAGGACTCTGGGAACAGAGTCAAAACATGGCTTCCTGCTGGAACCCAGAGTATTTCTGTGTTACTCTACCATAGATCTTTATATTATCTTAAAATCTTCTGGCTGCCATTGTTGCTTTATTTCATCTTAGTTGTTGGAAAACAACTTGCTCAAGGCCTTGAGTCAGCAATAAATTAACTTTTTAAAACAAAAATCTGGCACACCCAGTAGGTCAACTGACCTTTAGCCCTGAACATAAAATTGAGAAGTGCATTACTATTTGCTTTGTGAGGAAACAGGCAGCACTGCTCTTTTGCATCATGCGGCACTGCTAGTATTACTCTTGGCTAAGCTATTACAGTGCCAAAGTGATTCAGGCTCAAAAAACCTTGTAGACTTCTCCTGAAACATGTTAATAGCTTAAATTCACTTCACAATTGCTAATTTTATGTTATTTAAAAGGATGATTACATATTTATGTATTATTTATTACACGATACATTATTTACATCAGTATTAACAGTATTTATTATTTATTATGCTACTGTAATAATATATATTATTTCAAGCAAGGCTTTTTCCAGTTTTGTTTGTTGATTTCAGCTATTGAACTTAATATTCTACAGAGTAGACAGTACTGTCCTGTGGGCTGAGACTGCTGGAATCTAATTCCATTGGCCAAGAAATGTCATTCACTTTTGCCTTAGTAATATTTTATAACTTGGGGATGGATTGTGGTTAGCTCTGCCTGGGTATAAACAAACAGGAAGAGGAATGTGAGAAATCTGCTATTCCCATCTATATGGTACACTCTTGCAGAGTCCACAATCCTGACATTCTTCTTCTCTTCCTGCAAACTTGGACAGACTCACACACTACCACAGCCATTAGACATCCAGGAAGATGGGGACACAGCTGTCACCTTCCTTTTGCTTCCTCTGAGGAAAGCCAGAATCACAGCAAACATATTGCACAAGCCCCAGTCAACTCTAGATGCTGACTGGTATCGCAGTGTGGGTTGAAATGACATTACTGTGGTAGCAAAAGCTCTAGCTTAGAGGTGATTAGACCTTCACAAAAATGGCTCCTGCTGGAATAAATTATTTTGCTGTGGAACAGAGTTATACCAACAAAGGCTCTTCCAGTCCTCTGTCGCTTAACCTCACCAACATACCTTGGAAGAACACAGTCTGAACAGGCTGTCTTTGAGAAGATCTGCTCTTGGGTATATCAGAAATAAACCATGAGTGATTGTGAAGGGTTGGAAGGCACCTTGTAGCAGAAATAGGAACCCAGCCTGAGCATAAGTTTAAAAACAGTGGTGGCTTTAACTGCAGTCCCATCCGTTCTCAGGAGCACTGACAAGCTTCTCCCTTAAAATATGAGGTTCCCTCTGAACAGGGTCCAGCTTTGAGTTGTCTTCAGGTCCCATCTTCTGTTCTTACCCTGACAAAGGAATTCCCAGTCTGCCACTTCATGTATCAGGCCATGCCCAGGGTTCTGGTTTGCTTACGTATAGGTGGACTAATTCAAGAAGTAGCTGACCTGCTGTATGCCTCTTTCTTTCCAGCTCCTCCACCCTGGCTTCCATTTCTCTGGGCTGGCGTGCTTGGTTTGCACCTTCTCCCACAAATTTTTTGTTGCAAGTTGCTCTGGAGTTCACTCCTTCACTCAGTGCTCACTATTTTCCCTCGTCAGGGAAAGTTTAGACTTGATGTGAGGAAAAAATTCTTCACTGAAAGGGTGATTGGCCATTGGAATGGGCTGCCCAGGAAGGTGGTGGAGTCACCTACCCTGGAGGTGTTTAAAGGGAGACTGGATGAGGCACTGAGTGCCATGGTCTAGATGATGGTTGGTGTTAGTGTTAGGTTATAGGTTGGACTTGATGATCTCAGAGGTCCTTTCCAACCTTATGATACTGTGATACTGTGATACTGTGATTTTCCATGCATTTCTCACTACTGGTAAGAGTTGAGGCCATGTAAATCTTAAAGAGATTTAAAAGTCAGGGTTCCTTACCTTAACTAATCTTTAATGGAAGCACTGTTCCAGGTAGATTTCAGATCTCATCTAAGACTCTGAAGGCCTTTAGCGGACTAAGCTGGCTTGCTCATTACTGTATCAAACATTACTGCACTGCCCAGCTCCTGTTATGTCTGTGGAGTGTATTATTTCTGTCCTGTTCTCACCAATTACTCTGTCTTTTTGTCTTTGCTCCCCAATGTTCTCTTCAGTTGAGTCTATCCAGACCTCTTCAGCATGCCAGCCTGCCTCACTATTTCTGGTCTTCCCAGCTTTCCTGTCTATTCAGTCTCTTGGTTTTGCTGTCTGCACGTGGTACACTAACATTGTCTCACTTTGCCTCTGTCAGAAAAGCTGTTGTGCATCCTGACTCATTCCTAGTAACTGTGGTGGAAAAAACAACTGTTCATATCAATTAAATTTTGATTGGCAATTAGTATCTACCTGTCACTATTATTTAGTTTCCTCCAGTGTCCCCTTCAGCTATTTTTCTATGCTATTTTTTTCACCTGGTTTCCATGAGAACCATTTCACTACATGTCTGTCCAGCCAGCCCTACCATATATTTGGTTGCTGTCAGGAAAGAACAAATAGAGAGCTGTTTACTCTCAGGTAGCATTTGAATTTGTGACTTCAACTGTTCCAGTGATGCTTCAGAATATGGTGAGAGTCACATCCTCAAAATATATCTGAGACTCTCCACGTGTCAATATCCTTCTATACAATAATAAATTAAAGTCTATCCCATAGCACACTGTCAGTTTACACCCAGCCTCTCCAGCTGAACAAAAGCTTTACAGATGTACCTAAAATCTCCAACTGCAGCAGGAACCAAGGACAAAGAGGATGCTCCAGTATCCTTTTCCTTGGGACAACAGCTAGCTTCCTTGCAAATCTCACCAAACATCCTGTGTAGTGGGCAGCTGGACTTCAGACATGACTCCTTCCTTCTGTTTTGCAGACTGGGCTTGCGAGAGCTCTTTCTGGAGGTTCTCTGCACCATTTGCTTGCAGTTTCCCTGAGACGGTGAAGATGAAAGAGGAGAGGCTGCTCCTCTCTGAGGGGGCAATGTAGCTCCCTGGTGTAGAGGAGCTGTTGGCCAGGCTTCATGGAGGTCCCAGCTGGGGCAGTCAGGAGTCACTTAGGAGCCAGGGCAGGAGCGTGAGCCCTCAAGATTTTTGAGTGGCAATAAAGTACAACATGGGAATTTCCCAGTACCCAAAGGGTAAAGAAGGTGCAAAAAAATTAAAGACAATGTAATTTGTGTGAAAGACACAATGGAATAATGCCATGTTATATACAACCTCTGGGAAAAACAACACTAAAGGACTTCAATTCACAAAGCTATCTCTTGCCACCTAGCAAGTATAAACATAACACATTTAAATGCCATTGTGGGAATATATTGGAAGGTTGGCGAGGAGGAATTGTAAAACATGCTCAAGTGACCTTGTACCTGGGATGTAGAAAAACACATAAATCATGCTAACCATTGCCTAGTCTTGCGTGCTTGACAAGCAGAACCTTTGTATTTAGGTAACACAGGCCTGTGAGAAACTCAAGGCCATGCTAGAAAACATGCTTGAGGTTCCAGCCCTGCTGTGAGAAAGATCAAAGCACAGTGGAATACTATTGTGCCATTTCCATAATATATACAAGCAAAAGCAGTAGTTTGGGCATTCTCACTTTCTAGCAAGGACCAAGCTCCACAGTGTCTGCATTCTCACTTGCATTTCCTTTGCCTGGGTGTTGTTTTGTTGATTCCCCCAGTTCGCAAGGTAATGGAAATAAATTTACACTTTGCATTTCATCCATGGTTTCATGGTTGTTCCTGCATCCTGCCTGTGTCCAGCTCACACAACCATTATCTGGGCTTGGCATATGTGGAGACTTTCTAAATGTTAACATAGCTCAGATTTTGCCAGTGCATGCATTGACTCTTGTCTACCTACAGACTTACAACAACATTGATAATAATGTCTTTTAAACTGTGTGGTTCAGCTGATGGAACATCCCTCGGTATGGAGACGCCTGTTCCAGTTCAGCACCTACTTCAGCCTAGGGATGTAGTCCTTACACTGCAGGGGAGTAAAAAACAGCTGGAGGGCAGTACTTAAAAACTGTTCCATGCAGGTTTGTGAGAGAATGTCCTAATTTCATCTTCTAACTAGCCTAAACTAGGGCATGTGAACCGAAGTGCAGTGCCTGTGCAGAGGTTTGGACCAGTTAGGATAAGTCAGTTCAGTGTAACCTGGGCAAATGTCATTTAAGAAAAGTCCAAGATACAGCCATAAAGTCTTTGATATGCTCAGAGGCTCATGTAGCCCTGCTTGTTATTAGTTATTACATATATGAGAGCAGTGTAAAAAAGGAAGAGGAAAACTTCAGTTCTTCAGGCAGATAGTGGATGCAACAGATTTGACTGTGCTACAATAATTACCATGAATGCTAGACAAAATTAATTCAAAGTACTTGATAAGAAAAAACACCAAGCAATGCATTTTTTTAGCAAGGTTTCCTAAGAAACTGAGTCTTGTGTGGTCTAGAGGCCTGCTCTGAGTGTGTCTGTTTCTCCTTCTCTGTAACCATATTCTGTCTCATCTGGCTGAAGGGAGAAGGCCTCAGAGATATCTCTAGAGGCTTTGTGAAAATAACCAATGGGATAGTCAGTGTTGTCTTCTCCCATCTTTTTTCACTCAGAAAGCACTTTTATATGAGGCTATTGGGCAGGAGCAGAGGTGAAGGAATGGCAAACTTGAAAACTTTATCCAACACTATCAGCTTGCTTAAGAAAAGATACTACTTCTCCCTTCATAAATGTTCATATTCCATCTTTAGACCAACTACAACATTTCTATTAAAGTGTTAGCGTCTTCTGTTTCATATGCCATATACTACCTTAAGCTCTCAATGTGTTTTTGAATACTGTCAGTTAGTTGACCTGGATTGAATTCAGTCTGTAATCTGGAGATAAGAAGATCTGTCTCCCACATGTAGCCCATTAAACTATGCGGCGACTGAAAAGAAAAGAAAAAATATGCACACGATTTCAGAGCAGAAGTCTAGTCTAGTCGCTGTTCCTTAATTCTTTTCCTTGCAGCAGTTTTATACTCTACAGATACAAACCTGGACTATGAGGCCAATCAGGAGGTTTTGCACAAAGTTTCAAAACATTCACATGGTGTCTGTTTTCAGTCAAGTTCTCCACATACTCCCTTTCTCACAGCACAACCATCCTGTTAGGCCTGGCCAAAGTCATTTTATACTTTGTTGCTGTGAGATATAATTAATCTTGTTTAATCATCCAGGCAGTTGGAGCCACCTGTTCTGCTGCGCCTACAAAACTACCCAAGAAAGTTTCATATACTTTTATTTGGTGGAACAGGCTTCTTAAATAACTCTGTGTTGTGGACAAGGAACCATGACTCATAACTCAAAGGGTATGATGCTTGTGCAAACTTTGGGGGTTTTGTTTCCAGATTGCTAGATTTTCTTTAAAACCCTTTGTCTCTTTATATCTTCCTTCATGAGATGTATTTGTCCCAGACATTCCTGGAGAGATGCAAATGCCCATGCAGAGATGTGGCAATTCTGAGAGGGAAGAATCCGGGCTGTGAAGAAGACACTGCTGTTGCCACAGCAGGGGGCTCCTGCCTGGTGTTGAGGAGATCTTGTCAAATGTATTCTGCTCCCAAGCAAAGCTTGTTGATGTTTATGCTTGCTATTTTGTTTATAAGGTTTGTGATTCTGAAGCTAACTTATATGTATACACTGACGTCCACCTCTGACTTTATTGGTAGTTATGTTTGGTCCAGATTGTTTGCAGACCAGAGGCAAACTCCTGCCCTGGAAGGATGTTGCCATCACCTTCAGTGGAACTTCACCACAGATAAGTGACCATCAAAGTACACTGAAAGCCCTGAGAACCTTATTAAAAATCCTAAAATACCATTATGCTTGTCAAGTAAAATCAGGTCTGGTTAATCAAACTGTATTTGCAAACATCCAATTTAATCACTTTAAGAAAACATGTCAAAACTTTTTCACATGTCTTATTAAACTAGTTTCTGCTTTAATCTGTGGGATACTCGGACAATGCCAATAAATCGAGCATGATTTAATCAACTCTGACTGTTCTCATCTGGCAAGCTCCTTCATTTTGGAGGCTGATTACTCGGCTACAATAGAATATCTATGGATCCTACAAGATATTTAGCTCTCCCTCTATATTTGCAGGAGATTTCTGCTGTAATTATAGAACCTGTTGCCTTATTTATTTTTACTTTTCCTGATTCTTTCTAACCATTCAGAGTTTCACTAGAAGCTGCTGCAATGTCTGCTGTAGCACTGATGATTTTTTTAAACATAACTGCAGAAACTTTTATTGACAAGTTTTAGCCAGCATCAAAGCTGGTTTACTCTTTCACATCTCTCTAGCTTGACTGGATTAAAATGCTGGGATGACATGTGTAGGTGATGCCTTTGCAGAGACCCACAGACAGGCAGATAAGGCCTGGGCTGGGAGCAGAGGGAGCTGCTGCAAGAAAAGTCATGACACAGTCGCATCCAGCTGAGCTTCAGGTGTAAAAGCAATACTATCTAAGCCACTGAGATGACTCATATATTTAAAGATATGTGAGGCAGAGGAGTTTCCTAGGAGTTAAAACTTTATGGTTTTAGTCTGATACTTGCTACAAAGATCACCAGAGTTAATTAAAAGATCCCTGCTGCTTCCAACTTAGCAAATATATTCAGATGTGTGCTTTTCAATCGTTAGCATTTTTTTAATAAGAAATGGTGAACTAACTTACATTTTTCTTGGTGTTTTGTTTTTTGCTGTTTTATTTTTCGCTTTTTTTTTCTGTTGTGAACTACATTGTTAAAGGTTTAGCATCAGCAGATTAAGCTATTTGAGTGCAAACAAACAAAATCTTTATATACAGAATCTTTCTCTGTAGTAAACCACACTTTTTTTTCATACTCATATTACTACAGAGAGCCTGAATTTAGGAACTTTAAGTTTTGCCTGGAACTTGCTACGCCAGTTCCCTTTTGACCAGGCTATACCATTACAGACAGAAAGGGGATTGATCACAGGATTATCATCTACTGTTTTGAAATACTATTTCTAAATGAAAGGAAATTTGTTACACTAATACAGATATATGCACAAGCAACCTCCCATCCCCAAACCATATATCAACATTTACAGAAGGTAAAATTACTAGGTTTTGTGTTTCAGTGTTTTTCTTCCATTGAAGACAATGGAACAAACTTCCATTAACTTTGTGGGAGCATGATTTGGCCCCTATGGACTTTATTTCTTTTGTTTCTCACCTCTTTCTCTTGCACAGAAGACAACATTACAGCTTCCATACAAAGGATGCAGCCTAAAAAAATAGCACCTTGACTAAGGAAGAATGATTTAAAAATTGAAGGAGAGAACTATTCCTTTTCTGCACCACACCAAAGCCTTCTTTTCTTAAAGATCTACTTTCCAGTTTCTGTTCTTGTTAATAACTTAACAATTTAAGAAAATGTTGTAAAAGTAATTTCCTTCATTGAGTCTGTTTCTCTGCAGAGAAACAGTTTTTAAGTTTGTTTGGGTTTTATTTTTTCTAACTTTGAAGAGTGGAAAAGGGAACATGTCCTCAGATTATGCAGATTTCTCATAGAATCTGTCTTTAGAATTTATGGCTGAAAATACTGAAACATGTCACTTAGGGATTATATAACAGAGGAAAAGGAATGATCAGAGAACATCCCCAGACATGCATTCACTGAATTTCCTCTTAGGTGAACCTGGAAAGGCTGTAAGATGAAAGACTTCCTACTTAATCAGTGCCACGTTAAACTACCTCTGCATTTGCTGCTAAGGGGCATTTCAAATGAGGTTATTTGGCCTGAAGAGGAATGTGATCGTAAAAAGACACTGCACCCTCCCTTGGGGCTAACTGACCTAGCTGCAGCACTCACCAGATCCCTGCTTTATCTCCATAGGGTTTTATAGAATCATGGAGTCATAGAATCGCCCAGTTGGAAAAAAACCCCTTTGAGATCATCATGTTCAACCATACCTGTCCACTACTAAACCATAACCCTGAAAAACTCATCCATCCATCTTTTAAACATTTCCAGGGATGGTGACTCAACCACTTCTCTGGGCAGCTGTTCCAGTGCCTGACCACCCTTCCGTTGAAGAAACTTTTCCTAATGTCTAGTCTGAACCTCCCCTGGTGCAACTTGTGGCCATTACCTCTCGTCCTATCACCTGAGGTTGTAGCAAGGTGAGTGTTGGTCTTTCCTCCCAAGTGACAGGTGGTCCCACTTGTGAAAATATATGGAATCAAACCTGTTATTGATCTATTGGTAATTGATACCACAGTGAGATTCTCCCTCTGAAAGTGGTTATTTTGAACATGATCATAATGTGCGTTGGGATGTGGATTGGTATATATGATCCCCTGATAAACCGGGAACCCCACATCTTGTTAACCTCACTAGAGAACAGAGAAGTCTTGAAAAAACAGAGGATACCCTATGCTATATGGAGCATATGAGAACATCTAGGACCTGGAGCAAAGCAGACCAGGACTCTTTCTCTTCTCTTCCTTCACATCTTCATGTCTGTCACACAGGACTTTGCTTCAGTATTTCTACATCTTGTCTCAGAAACAACCAGGAAAAATTCAGGAAGGACTCCACTGAAATTAACTTCTAAATCATACTGACTTTGTGGGACTCAAGTTAGACCTTAACACAAAGAGGCAGAAAAGCACACAATGGTGATATCTCACATTTTTATGAAGTGTTGGACTCAAAACTTGGGGAACTCAGTACTTTGGACTGAGCTGAGCACTCACAATTCCCACTTCCAATTATGAGCTAAGAGGGGATGTCTTTCCAGAGCAGGTCCTCTCTTGTTGAGCCCAATCAAAGCTTCAATGTAGGGACTGAAAAATGATGTTCATATTCTATTGTAAAGATTCACATCTATAGAAATGTGAAATGGAAAGGCAATTATTTTGGGTGGAAGCAACCATTGATGAACTATACTGAAAATTAATTGTAAGTTCCTGTGAATGGAACCAAAGCTAACAGAGAAAGTTCAAGTTTGTTAATGGAGATGTCCCTTTCCACATGGACCTTGTACCCCTGTCATGGGAATGGTACTGGTTCATTTCCAGGATTTTTTTTCATTCTTGAAATTGTTTCCTAGCACTCTTCCTAACTTCTTTTGTATTCATGCACCCAATATAGGTTAAAAAAGAATTACAATTTATTGAGTGCATTATATGAGTTTTAAGAATTATCTACTGTATTTACACAGATGACGTGTAAAGCATGACTCTGACTATGGTTCTCTGAATAAATAAATGTCAGTATCTGTATGTTTTAGAAAGAAATTTATTCTGGCCTCTGCTAAATTTTATGCTAGTTAAGAGGAATATTATACAAGAAAAATCGTCCATATCTTTAAAATACGAGCATAAATGATCTTTGAAAAACTGTTCCTGCCATTAAACTAGGAAATGTAAAGATGATGTTGTAGCTTGGTGATCTAAGCACACTTTTGGGAGTCGGGCAGCTCTGAAGTTTCTGCTTTTGAATGTGACCAGGATGCCGGTAAGTAAACTCTCTAACACTCATTTTGGGTTTTTAGAAAGCAAGGATCCTTTATTTCAGCACTGGGCTGCATGAGGGAATGATTTCCATCAATCATGCACAATGAGACAAAAGCTGGTTACAGAATATCACACAGTATCACAGTATCATACGGTTGGAAAGGGCCTCCGAGATCATTGAGTCCAACCTATAACCCAACACTAACACCAACACAAACACCAACCCATCATCTAAACCATGGCACTCAGTGCCTCATCCAGTCTCCCCTTAAACACCTCCAGGGTCGGCGACTCCACCCCCTCCCTGGGCAGCCCATTCCAATGGCCAATCACCCTTTCAGTGAAGAACTTCTTCCTAACATCAAGTCCAAACTTTCCCTGACGAAGCTTGAGTCCATGCCCTCTTGTTCTGTCCCTGGTCATCTGAGAGAAGAGACCAACCCCTGCCCGACTACAACCTCCTTTTAGGTAGTTGTAGAGAGCAATGAGGTCTCCCCTGAGCCTCCTCTTCTCCAGTTCTCCAGGCTAAACAACCCCAGCTCCCCC
The DNA here is from genome assembly GCA_033556795.1 of Tapera naevia. Taxonomy (NCBI): domain Eukaryota; kingdom Metazoa; phylum Chordata; class Aves; order Cuculiformes; family Neomorphidae; genus Tapera; species Tapera naevia. The sequence goes on along the minus strand of JAUMJJ010000208.1, from coordinate 159,918 downwards.
AGTTGCTCTTCATAGTGCTTGTGCTCCAGCCCCTTCACCATCTTCATTGCCTTCCTCTGGACACACTCCAGCATCCTGACATCTTTCCCAAACTGGGGGGCCCAGAACTGGACACAATATTCAAGATGAGGCCTGACCAGTGCCGAGTACAGGGGGACGATAACTTCTCTGGTCCTGCTCACTACACTATTCCTGATGCAGGCCAGGATGCCATTGGCCTTCTTGGCCACCTGGGCACACTGCTGGCTCATGTTGAGCTTCCTCCCAGGTCCCTTTCTGCCTGACTACTCTCCAGCCACTCTGTCCCCAGTCTGTAGCTCTGCATGGGATTGTTGTGTCCAAAATGAAGTACCTGACATTTGGACTTATTAAACATCATCCCATTAGAATCAGCCCAGCTCTCCAATCTGTCCAGGTCCCTCTGTAGGGCCATCCTACCCTCTAACAGATCAACCCTTCCTCCCAGCTTGGTATCATCTGCAAATTTGCTGATGATGGACTCAATCCCCTCATCCAGATCATCAATAAAGATATTAAACAGGACGGGACCCAACACCGATCCCTGGGGGACACCACTGGTGACCGGCCGCCAACTGGATGAGACACCATTGACCACCACTCTTTGGGCTCGGCCATCCAGCCAATTCCTAACCCAGCACAGGGTGTTCCCATCTAAGCCACGGGCTTCCAGCTTCCCTAGGAGTCTACTGTGGGAGACAGTGTCAAAGGCCTTGCTGAAGTCCAGGTATGCCACATCCACAGCCTTCCAAGCTCATCCGCCAGCTCTCTCAGCACCCTAGGATGGATCCCATCTGGCCCCATAGACTTATGAGGGTCCCAGTGGCTCAGCAGGTCTCTAACCTCCTCCTCATGGATTGCAGGAGGGCCATATTTCACCCTGCCCCCATCAACCTCTTCAGAGGGCCAACTGTCAAGCGAGCTGACATCCTTTCTTTTGAAAACTGAAGCAAAGAAGGCATTAAGTACCTCAGCCTTCTCTGCATCTCTGGTTACTATATTTCCCTCCATATCCAACAAGGAGTGGAGGTCGCTGCCGCCCTTCTTTCTGCCATTGATGTATTTATAAAAACACTTCTTATTATCCTTAACAGAAGTGGCCAATTTGAGCTCCTGCTGGGCTTTTGCTTCCCTGATTTTCCTCCTACACGACTTAACAACATCCTTGACCATGACCTGGCCTACATCCCCTTCTTTCCATCGACGATACATCCTCTTTTTCTTACTTAGTTCCTTCAGAAGTTCCCTACTCATCCAGGCCGGCCGTCTGCCCCTACGACTCTTCTTACAACACACGGGGACAGCCCGCTCCTGCGCCTTCAAGATTTCATTCTTGAAGTGTATCCAGCCTTCCTGGACCCCCTTGCCACTAAGAGCTATTTCCCAGGGTACTTTCCTGACCAGTTCCTTAAATAATCCAAAATCTGCCCGCCGAAAGTCCAGCATCGATGTTCTGTTCCTGGCTTTTCTTGTTACATTGTTTACAGAGAACTCAATTATCTCATGATCACTACACCCCAGACAGCCTCCAACAACAACATCACTCACCAGCCCTTCTTTGTTTGTAAACAGCAGGTCAAGCAGAGCCTCACCCCTGGTGGGCTCACTCACCAGCTGTGACAAAAAGCAGTCCTCAATACACTCTAAGAACCTCCTGGACTGCCTCCTCTCAGCAGTGTTAAGTTTCCAGCAGATATCTGGAAGGTTAAAGTCTCCTAAAAGAACAAGGGCAGCCAATCTAGAGGCAGCCTCCAGCTGTTTAAACAATAGAAGATCCATCTCCTCCTCCTCCTATATATATATATATATCCAACATGCATGCAGATGTATAAATTCTCCCAGCAATCTCGTGCATATTCTATTGCTTTCCAAGGACTAATCTTAATTTTATTATGAACTTCACTGCAGCCAAGTCTCTGCTCATTAGAGCTTTGAAGCCACCTCTCCGTCTGGCCTTGAGTTCTTTAGATAAGTGAAGAAATGTTGTCTGGATACAGCACTACTTTAAAAAAAAAAAATACTATCAGAAGAACAGTTTTTGTCTGTCTAACTTTCACAAATACTGCCTCTTAGATATTGCTTAACTGAAGTGAGTTAGAAAAACAATTCTACAGAAAAACAACTCAAGTCAAAATATTCCACACTCTGTAATAACAACCATTTCTTGTATCAGTCTGACACACTTCTCAACAATTTGATTGTGAAATCTGATGAAAGAGAGGTAGTGGGGACATGTCAGAGGCAGGGAAGGCAAGAGAGACTAACTCTTTCACTTTGCTACGTGCATTTAGATCATCAGAGCAATCAAAGTGTCTCAAGTGTTGAAGTGATGTGAATGCTGTAAGAGGGTCTAAAATCTATAAAATTACAATCTCACCTCAAGACAGTGGCTAAATTTTACATATGTACAGTGGAAGACCTTAACTTCATGGATAACCAAATATCACACCTCCTTCAAATTGCCCATGTCTGTTGCAGATAAGGTGAAATGCAAGAGGAAAAATTCCTTGTTTAAGACACCCTGTAATGTAAGGAAAGTTGTATTGAGCTGAAAGTCAGAATTTCTAAGAATATCTCTTCTGAAGACTGGAAGGGAACCCAGGTTTCTAAAATGACATACCTAACTCAATTCCCTTTGCATGCCAAACTGAAATTCTTGATCACACGATCTGCAACTCTAATCCCTAGACTGAGAATATAACCAAAGTATCCTGACACCCAGCATTACACATGGTTCCCTCATAGTTCAATTACCTCCAGGATGTAGCGTATGTTCTGTCAGTCTGTAACTATTGCAAAGAGTGTACTGTTCTAAACGATAAGCAATCAGCAGAACTGACTAACATTTGTTTATATTAAATGAAATAGCAGAACCTGTGCTAAGAGATCAAAGCACACATGCCGAGCAGAGAACTTGTATGATGCAATCACCCGTAATTTTTGTAATAGATTGAGCGTAGAGGCACCTGTCAGGGGTGCTAAGATCTGTGGGAAGCTACCAAGCACTCAGACTTGCACAACTCTGTAATAAAATCAGTGTCTCAACTTGGCATGTGAGATGGGCTATTTGCATGCCAGGTAATGAATCTGACTTTTTGGACAACATAAGGACTGCTCTGTGTACTGCATAACTATCTAGGTGCTTCTCTGTCTGGTATCTATGGTGTTTCTGAAGGCTCTGGGTCCAAACTATTACTCTTATCAGATGGAGAAGAACTGCATGGGCCTTGGAAATCAGGCTATTGTGGTTTTTTTTTTCCCAGAAGAATCATCCCTAAGCCAGGGTAAAACCTCCTCTTTTTCATCTCTGTATTTAGACTGAGACCTTCATTCAGCAGGTCTGTTACATCAATGTTTTTTATCCAGTTCTCCTTGGTCTGGCACATCTACGCAGCTAACCTGCACTCACTGGATGACGGGTGCTAAGTCAGCTGGCACCAATTGTTTTTTAAAGCTGAAGGTAAAAAAAATACAGCAGATGTAACTGTGGTGTAAAGCTTCTGAAAATACACCAGTTAGTTTCTGGAGTCATTTGCACCAGACATCACATATGGAGCTCCACAAAGATTGGCAGATCCCCTTTCAGATCACTGAAGGCAGCATGCAGCTGCTTGTTTGGGCCTGAGCACCATAAAGCACTAATGGAAGGACCTGAATTTACATATCCCCTACTCCTCAGTGACAGACTCCATTCTCTTTAAGGAAGAGTATGTCCAAAGCCAGACAATTTTGCAGAGACATCTTTGAGACCTATTGTACCTGTAAATTCAATTGTCTGAATGCATACCTTGTCCAATTACTCAAAATGCTTACTTGACATGTGACATTTTCTGAAGCAAATTGGTGTCATTTTAAGACTCTATAAGGGGCAAAGACATCTTCAAAAAACATGCCAACCAATTGACCAGTGGTATCGTAGTCTGGAGGTCGAATCCCAGAGATTGCCTACTCTGGATGTCCGGTCGGTGCGTCTCGTCAGGTCCGCTTACATGGAATGGTGAAATTAAAATCTCTATTGGAGCATAGGGAAAGGATATCCACTGTGCACTTTAGTCCGGCATGGTGTGTCAATGTTAGATATGAGCAAAATTTTTCATCAGAGCATCCCCAGGCTAGCCCAAAGGGAGCAGGATACTTACTGGTATCACATTCATAGTGGTCTGTCCAATTGAATAGAGTGTTTGCCGGTTGTGCGTGTAGGGGAATTCCTCTCAGGGGAAAATGCACCTCAGCTCAGGTGTCACTCAGTTTATTTGAGAGGCCAATACTCGATCCATCTGTCTTGCAAGATAAGGTTGTTCATTGTTCTAGTAGAACCACTTCCTTTTGCAGAGTTTGGTATATTTCATCCACAATGCCTAGCAAGTCCTCTATACCACAGACCACCTCATGACCTTAGTCATGTCTCACCAAGAGGAATATTGGATAATTTGTATTCAAACGGGTTGAGGATCTCAACTTTCTCCCTGATAAGAGAAGGTATTAAACTGATAAGGAGTACAATGAACAATTAATACATATTGAATAATGAATTAAAACTCTGTCAAGAACAAAGAAAACCTTGATAATATTTAACCAAAACTCCTTTTAAACAAAATTGTATTCACTCATAAGACCTTGATTTAGTTCAATCAACATTTTCTAGTAGAAAACATTTTTATGAGAACATTTTCTCTCTGGCCTTAAGAAGCAATGTCATTGACTTATTTGTTTGTTATTGACATGTTTCATATAACATATCACCCACTTATCCAGATGGTCTACTGCAATCACCATGCCAAACCTTACAGGTTTGGTTGTACAGGTGGCACCAGTACTTGATAGTAGACAATGCCTCCACCCCATCCAGCTACAGTCTGATGGAAAAAGTAGTAATTGCAAAGCTTGGTACCTTTGAGCTGAATAACCAGCTTTGTAATTCTATAGCAAAATATGAGTTATTGCATTTTGCTAACTGGTCCACACTGGGATTTTTTTTCCTTTATTCTAACCCCTTTAATAGCAGAGGGGCATTTTGAGGCACTAAATTAACCAGTTTCTATGCATGCACAAGATCGTTCCTTACATAATAAGAGTATGTGTGTATGTCAGTGCCTCTGCTCTCAAATATGCACGGTTAGCCAGGGTTGGCCAAAATTATATTGTATCATAGATTTTACACATTACATCATTATGGTGAACATCAGCACATATTGAAACAAACTTTGAATGCATCCATTAATTTCTAACCCAAGCCAACTAAAAATCTTGGAAATCCGCCTCGTCCATTCCTAGGGCTTCTGTTCACAAAGTTTTTCATGATAGGTGTTCAATCATCTTCAGACACCATTCTTTTTCACCAACCGCATGCCCAATGCCAATCGATCCTGTAAAGTCACTTTCACAGATGGTTGCAACTGGATCTCAGTAGCTTCGAAGATGGTCTACGTCCAGTTAGCTAGAGTCTCCACCTGCCAGATTAGACTTTCTATATACAATTGATTATGAATTATTGCTGTTCAAAAAAACTTGGCTAGTTGTAGAACATACCTCTCTTCTGCCCATGTCTATAATGACTGAGTATAATTAAAAGCTATTGTGGGACACAGACTTGAAATTCCTAGAGTGCATTCTAACTCATCCCAAATGGACTTAATATGATCTGATATCAGACCATTAGAGCATACCTACATGGTATCAGTCAAGATAGGTACCATTAGAGAATCATGTATACTCTTTTCATCATTAATATATGTATCTGGCCCACTCAAATTCTCTTATATAAGAATTCTATATTTATCAGTACTATGGAGTGACCATTTGGTAGTAGTTTTTTTGGTCTCACCACCTTTGAACAACCTTGCATTGCCTTAGGGATTGGAGCAATATAATTGTAACACAAATATGTCCTTCTCAAGGTGTGATAAAGGTTTCTGGTTAGCCATACTCATGTTTGATCACCAATATTGTAGCAATTTACCTTGTTGGTACAGTTCCATAACTTGACCGGTTCCACTGATGTGGTAAATGAGGATTTCCTCACTCATTGTGTGAATCTGTTTCTATGAGCCATAATGGTCCACATGAGGATAAAATGTTAGATTGTGGAACACAAATGCACTTGTATACCACTCAGTTCTTGCTGGAACATTATATTCAAATGTAATAGGTTCATTCCAAAATGTTCGGTTGGTATGTTCAACCATGATGCTTTAGTACATGGAATTACTTTCATTGATACCCATCATACTGAGGAAGTTTCTGCTTGCCCCTGTGCCTATAGAGGGCAAATACCTTGCCAGTAGTGTTGTGACCAATATTGGCTGGTGCACATGGCATTCCAAATATTATCAAGATCTTCAGGATAGATATAGAGAGGTAACATTTTCCTTCCCCACGTATATCAAATCCTGTACCAGCAAGAAATTGCTTTGCCACATATCCAGTAATGCTGCCTTTAGATCAAGGGGAATTACTATAAAGGGTGTCCCCCAGGTGGGGTTTTGAGCATTTTTAGACAGGTGGTACCTTGGGTCCAATTCATCATCCTTGCAAATCCTTGCAACAGTTTGAAAGTCAGGTTTTCCTGCATCATTGTTGAGGTTATTTTACTTCCTTGGTCATACTCTTTATGGGATAAATAGATACTTAAGGTTTTAACTAAATAGATACTTAAGGTTTGACTTCGCACATGATAAAGCTGTGCACACTGTCTTACAAATTACACACACGTACTAGTAGAACCATGTACTTGTTTTAAAACTTCAGTTGTCACTTTGCAATCAGTAACACAAACAAAATAACCACACAGAAATACATCAGTAATCCTTTGGAATTTTTCTTCATACCAATCAAGCAAGTGCATCTTAAAGTATTTTTGGATATCTGGGAATGCCTATTCTGCAAATATAGGTTATCCCTCCATATTTTAATAAAACCTGTTTGAGTCTTCCCCAATAATCACTGGGGTGCTCCTCCAGTCTCTGCCTGTATTCCTATATTTTTGCCCAGTTAACCCTAGTCTCAGCACATGCTCAGATTGTTCTTGTCTGTATGCTGTTGACCATTTACATTATTAAAAAAATCCCAATGTGGGTTATGCAATGGCCTCAAAAATATCTAGGTATTGCCCAAATTTGGGTTTCATACGGCTCATATTTGAAGAAAGTTGCAATTAGCATTGGGATTTGGCATTGCCTGCAGAGATACAGGGTTAATCCTTGAAGTTTGTTACAGTGGAGGGGCAGCAATGAAAACTGACAGAGTAGATGAATCAGGGAAAAAAAAAACACACCCTGGCTGTGGTTTGCAAAGGTGGTGGTGGTGGAACATTCCACCCACGTACTCTGATGCTGCTGGCTGCATTGCAGGAAGATAACAGGGCAACAAGCGATGTAGAGGGGGAATAGGGTTGGTGCAGAGACCAGTTCTGCAGTGCCTTGATTAAATTACTCAGAATTGCTGCAACTAAAGTTTTTCCTTGAATTTTTCATATTTGATTTCGACCATCCTCTTTGTGGTTGTCCTGTGTCCAATTACCCCAAACAGAGAAAATATTATTATATTAAATTGAACCTTGTATACTGTATCCACAAATGCAAATATATATATACACGCTTTGACAGATTTCTCATTCTTTAAAATTGGTTTAATTGCTGTCTCCTACTAATGGGCATAATTCCAAAATGGCAATCTAAAGATTTCATTGCAGTGGTTGATCTTCAGTCATCTATGATCCTCTGAATATAAGCTGTGATTTAAAATCCATGTGAATTCTTCAGTACTGTTATATCGTCCAGCTCTATAACAACTTATCAGCCACTTTAGCTGTACTTAAACCATTTTGTGTTTAAGTGCAGAATGGGTTAAACTGCTGGAAGAATGGGTTAAAATGACTGGAAGCAGAAATGCCAGAGTGAAGTTTCTGAGCTCAGCAACCTGAGAGGACAGTCTTGGGCACAGTTAAACTTTTTAAAATTAGTTATCCATATTTCTCCAGCTAGATGTAAACCAAGGGGCTCCGAACAACCTGACCTCATTAAAACAGGATGGAGGAAAACAATAGAGAAATAATGTGAATAGTGGCCCTTCCTGAAGCCCTGTGACACAACTCTGCCTTGGTACTTCAAGTGAGTTAATTACTAGAGGCTTTACTTTGTTTCAACTTGTTTCTGCTGAGCACTTAGGAAAAAAGCAATTTTGTTTGCTTTTCCATAATACACCAGATCACAAAGATTTCTCAATTTCAGGAAGTTCTTACTGTCTACTCAGAAATAAGTAACTATAATAAGTCACCAGGAAGGAAAGGTTCCCTGTTCCTCCTCATATGCCAGTGCAGTGAGACTGCATGAAGAGCTGCTGTTTGCTGTCAAAGTTTTGATGTATCCTTTTGCAATTTTAGATTCTGCATTAAATAGATAGTTTATGCTTCTCAGTAGAGGTGAAGTTAGAGGTAAGCAGAACAAAGAGGGCTTTGATTTGGTCTTTAAGTCTGGTTCATCTCCAAAGCTGGGCAAAGTATCAACGCAAAGGGGGCCTGGTGGAGCGAGTGAATGAATTTGCCTTCTAGAGTAGGTGGTCACATGAGTTTTGCATGTTTAGGAGGTGCTCCTGTGCAAGACTTGAGTCCTGGCTACTTTTTGCACCCTTCTGGCACATTGTGGACTGCCAGGTGTTTGCTCTAGACTGCTTGCTCCTTGTGCCCTGAAAGCCAGAGCTCAAGCTGTGAAATTAAACCATGAGCTTAAAGATGTGGACAGAAGGTTTGTTAAGACACTTTCCAGCATCTCAGTGGCCTGATCTGTCAGTGTAGAAAGAGCTGGAATTATTTACATCTCATCCAGGGAAAGGATTGCTATGAGATATATTGATGCCTTGCAGTGATATTGATTTGCGTCTATTGAAGTTACTTCCTGGGCATTTGGCCACACAAGGTTCCCTGGAAGACATGACTCCTCAGACATGCATCTGTTGTCACTCATGGGATCGGTGGTGGGGGTGACATATGCCTTCTCCTCATGTTCAAGGGTTTCGTTGCTTGAAAGTCCTGCTCTACAAACATAAGTAACATTTTTCAGACATTATAATGTCATGGCTTTTACGTCTAATAATAATAGCTGTGACATGTATGATCACATCTTTAGTTATATTGCCTTTTATGGTGGAAACAATCATCTGTGACATGTCTATGTTATTTAGCTTATTTCAAGAGATTGTGTGTCCCCTATACTTTGGAAGGTCCCCTTATGAAACCCGACTTCAACTACATCTGCCTTGCCCTTATGCTTAGTTACTCGTCTGCATGCAGCCCTTATTATGTCTGCAGAAATACTGTGTAAAGTCATGTTTTATATTTGGTATGATTTAAACTTTTTTTTTGTTGCAGGGGTTGGAGGGAGGGGGTTCCATTTAGATGTTGGATTATGTTGTCAAATTAACTCTGAAAATAATCTCTTGACCTTGTTTGGCTTTTCCAGTAGAAATGTCTTTTCATAATGAATTTTTAATTGCTTTGTGCTATTCTAATTTCAATCAAGTGTTTTTGAAATAATTTTGGTACTGGAATTTACTCAACATATCTGATCTTGGTGTGTCTCTGTTCCTAGATTTTTCCTTATTCAAATTGCCATCTTTGCTTTTTACTGGCCAAATAACTGGAAGATATTTCCTTTGATTCATTACCCAGCTGAATGCCAGGAGTCTCCCTATACCAATATACCTGCAGCCTCTGATAACAGCCGGACTTTTTATAAACTTAGTGAAATGTGTCACCAAGAAAAAGAAATGGGCCCACAAGCAGTGAGACTGCAAAGTCCATAGTTCCTCTGCTCTTCTTTGTTTATGCAAGACAAGAATTAATTTTGCATAGTGGTATACTTAGATCCAGATCAATCTGCTACAGTGTTGAGCAAGCACACTTTCTTTACTCCGTCATCCCTTTTTCTTCCAAAGATATTTTTAAAAGCTTTGAAAGCATAAAGTATCAAACTGTTGAAATCCTATCAAACAATAAAACACCTGGGCCTGATTCATTGCTGGCATCACATAAATGATCTATGAAATTACATCAGAGATCATCTTGTGTCATTATAATGATTACACACTAGTTTTACCAAAACTAAAATAAAATTGGAAGTCTACATTATACTTTTACAAAACATAACTGCTTTGTGCATTTTTATTAGGTGTGTTCTCTAGCTTGCAGTATACTATAGAATAGCCAGGAAAAAATATAAAATATGCATTTTATGCATAAGGAAGATGTTCTTCTGCCTATGCTTGGGTATGTGAAATGTGTACATCTGATTTGTGCAAATACGAGACAATATTGGATGAAATATAATTTTTTTGTATAACCGTAAGTTTAAGCAACTGTACATAGTTTTTTTTTCCTTGTGAAAGACACTGGGTGTATTTCTTGATAAACTCGTTCAACCCAGTTTTGCTGATAACTGCCTGGTGCTGCACAAGAAGATATCAAGAGCGCATGGGCAGAACCTAAGTTTATCTGGAGGACAAGCTGAGGAGGACTGCTAACTTCACCCAACCACCACCAGATGGGAGCAGATAAGACCCCAAGTGATAAAGAGAGCATGTGTCATAGAAAATATATCTATTCTAGGAATCCATCTACATAAGCCAACCTTTTCTCAGACATAGCCAGGAATATGTATTAGTATAGTAAATATAAACCGAATGGAAGAACTGTATGGTGTGCGTGTTGGTGGAGCGCAGACTCCCCGCGCACCCAGTGCTGTTTGCTTGCCTTTATTCGCTTAATAAATTGAAATTGCTGGACTGTTTACGGTCTGAGCCTTGATCTTTTATCACAGGTATGTGATATGTTAGCATTCTTTTATTAATATTTGCTAACATATTTGCAGTTGTACCTAAGATTCTTCATTAGAATAGAGAAAGGTCTTATATAAATAAGTGAATAACATAAACAGGGTTTCTTTTATTTTTTGAGGCATACTTTAACTAGAAATGTAATAACAAGTACATATCCAAGACTATATTCAGACAGTACTTTGCCATGAATATTTTAAGGAATGCAATATTTCAGAAATCATCTCCTTTTATGATAACATTGATTGGTTATTTTACTTAATGGTTATTTAAAACTGAATAATTGTATGAACCATTGTAGAAGAATTATGAGGAGACTGGGTGATGCACCCACCTAACACATAAAAGCTAAGATACGGGTCAAAACTTGGTAATGCCATGAAGATCTCATGCTTGCTGTGCACCTCCGCTGGGTCGTCGTTGGGGAGCCCGGGGCAGATTGCGAGGCAATAAAGTCCTATTTTCTGACCTCGTACTGCATTCTGACCTGCCTCAGGGGATGCAAAGTCCCCGTCTCTTCCATCGGGCGTAGTCGGCAGGACACGCAGGAGCAATGCCTTGGTCGAAAAAAGCGAAGGGGAAAGGGGAGGGGCAGGACCCGCCCGCTCCTCCGCGGCTGCCAGGATGGGCCCTCACCGAAACCTGGGTGTCGTTAGCCGCGTTGATTGCCACTTTCATGGTCCCTGAGGATCGGCTGTTGTTGGCTAAGAGGGAAGACGTGACTCTGTAGGCTGCTGAAACAGCGTTGCGAGCGTCATCCTTCCGTGCCGCTCCAGAGGCAGATCGAATCCTGGCGGATTGTCTCGGCCTAGCACTGCTATCGCATTCGCGCGCTAGGTAGCAAAGTGGTCGCGCTGCGGCGGCGGGTTGTTGAGCGGCAGGAGGAAGGGGCGGATTTGCGGGATGCAAAAGTGACAGCTCGAGAAGTTATTTCTGCGCAAGACGAGAAAAGTCAGGATTTAGTTCATAAGATGGAGCAGTCGGCTCTCCGTGTGGCTAATAAGAAGCGGAGGCGTCAGAGCCCGCGGCCGAGACGCGCTGCCGGAATCGACTCCGTTCCTTCTCCGCACCGCCTCCCCGCGGCCCAGCCCGGCTGAGGCGGGGTCACCCGAGCGACTCCCGAGCCACGGCGGGGCGAAGGCTACGGCGGCAGCGGGGGGATCAGTCATGTTATCACAGATTATCACAGTATCACAAGGTTGGAAAGGACCTCTGAGATCATCAAGTCCAACCTATAACCCAACACTAACACCAACCATCATCTAAACCATGGCACTCAGTGCCTCATCCAGTCTCCCCTTAAACACCTCCAGGGTCGGTGACTCCACCACCTCCCTGGGCAGCCCATTCCAATGGCCAATCACCCTTTCAGGGAAGAATTTTTTCCTCATATCAAGTCTAAACTTTCCCTGACGAAGCTTAAGTCCATGCCCTCTGGTTCTGCCACTGGCCACCTGAGAGAAGAGACCAACCCCTGCCCCACTACAACCTCCTTTTAGGGAGTTGTAGAGAGCAATGAGGTCTCCCCTGAGCCTCCTCTTCTCCAGACTAAACAGCCCCAACTCCCTCAGTCTCTCCTCGTAGGGCTTGTGCTCCAGCCCCTTCACCATCTTCGTTGCCCTCCTCTGGACACTCTCCAGTATCCTGACATCTTTCCCAAACTGGGGGGCCCAGAACTGGACACAATATTCAAGATGAGGCCTGACCAGTGCCGAGTACAGGGGGACGATAACTTCTCTGGTCCTGCTTACTACACTATTCCTGATGCAGGCCAGAATGCCATTGGCCTTCTTGGCCACCTGGGCACACTGCTGGCTCATGTTGAGCTTCCTGTCCACCAGCACTCCCAGGTCCCTTTCTGCCTGACTACTCTCCAGCCACTCTGTCCCCAGTCTGTAGCTCTGCATGGGATTGTTGTGTCCAAAATGAAGTACCCGACATTTGGACTCATTAAACATCATCCCATTAGAATCAGCCCAACTCTCCAATCTGTCCAGGTCCCTCTGTAGGGCCATCCTACCCTCTAACAGATCAACCCTTCCTCCCAGCTTGGTATCATCTGCAAACTTGCTGCTGATGGACTCAATCCCCTCATCCAGATCATCAATAAAGATATTAAACAGGACTGGACCCAACACCGATCCCTGGGGGACACCACTGGTGACCGGCTGCCAACTGGATGAGACACCATTGACCACCACTCTTTGGGCTCGGCCATCCAGCCAATTCCTAACCCAGCACAGGGTGTTCCCATCTAAGCCACGGGCTGCCAGCTTCCCTAGGAGTCTACTGTGGGAGACAGTGTCAAAGGCCTTGCTGAAGTCCAGGTATACCACATCCACAGCCTTCCTCTCATCCACCAGGAGAGTCACATGGTCGTAAAGGAGATCAGGTTGGTCAGGCAGGACCTACCCCTCCTAAATCCATGCTGGCTGGGCCTGATTTCTTGACCGTTCTGCAGGTGCCGCATGATTTCACCCAGGATTATCTTCTCCATGATTTTACCTGGGACCGAGGTCAGGCTGACAGGTCTGTAATTACCTGGATCATCCTTACGGCCCTTCTTATGGATGGGTTTCACATTGGCCAACTTCCAGTCTTCCGGGACCTCTCCAGTGAGCCAGGACTGCTGAAAGATGATGGAGAGCGGCTTAGCAAGCTCATCCGCCAGCTCTCTCAGCACCCTAGGATGGATCCCATCCGGCCCCATAGACTTATGAGGGTCCAAGCGGCTCAGCAGGTCTCTAACCTCCTCCTCATGGATTGCAGGAGGGACATATTTCACCCTGCCCCCATCAACCTCTTCAGGGGGCCAACTGTCAAGCGAGCTGACATCCTTGTTGTTAAAAACTGAAGCAAAGAAGGCATTAAGTACCTCAGCCTTCTCTGCATCTCTGGTTACTATATTTCCCTCCACATCCAACAAGGAGTGGAGGTCGCTGCCGCCCCTCTTTCTGCCATTGATGTATTTATAAAAACTCTTCTTATTGTCCTTAACAGAAGTGGCCAATTTGAGCTCCAGCTGGGCTTTTGCTTCCCTGATTTTCCTCCTACACGACTTAACAACATCCTTGAACATGACCTGACTTACATCCCCTTCTTTCCAACGACGATACATCCTCTTTTTCTTACTTAGTTCCTTCAGAAGCTCCCTGCTCATCCAGGCCGGCCGTCTGCCCCTATGACTCTTCTTACAACACACGGGGACAGCCCGCTCCTGCGCCTTCAAGATTTCATTCTTGAAGTGTATCCAGCCTTCCTGGACCCCCTTGCCACTAAGAGCTATTTCCCAGGGTACTTTCCTGACCAGTTCCTTAAATAATCCAAAATCTGCCCGCCGAAAGTCCAGCATTGATGTTCTGTTCCTGGCTTTTCCTATTACATTGTTCAGAGAGAACTCAATTATCTCATGATCACTAGACCCCAGACAGCCTCCGACAACATCACTCACCAGCCCTTCTTTGTTTGTAAACAGCAGGTCAAGCAGAGCCTCACCCCTGGTGGGCTCACTCACCAGCTGTGACAAAAAGCAGTCCTCAATACACTCTAAGAACCTCCTGGACTGCCTCCTCTCAGCAGTGTTAAGTTTTCAGCAGATATCTGGAAGGTTAAAGTCTCCTAAAAGAACAAGGGAGCGGGATGAGATTAACGGTCTGCCTACCACCGAGTTGTTTAAGCGATGGCAACAATTACCAGTGAATAGATGGCACCTTGATCATGGGACCCTCAAAAGATGCTATACAGAAACAGGTACAAGATTTGATAACAACTTTGAAGAACAGGGGGTAGGCAGTCAATCCAAAGAAAATACAAGGGCCTGACAGCAGTGTTCAGTTTTTAGGAATAACATGGCAAGGGCAAACTAAAGCAATGCCTGATAAGGTGTGCCACACAATTCAACACTGCCCCGTGCCTATATCCATATGGCAACTTCAAGCATTTTAGGCCTTTTAGGGTTTTGGTGTGCCTTCATACCCTATTTAGCGTCTGCAACTGCAACAGTGTTAAAAGATACCATGCAAGTTAACTTAAACATACATCTTGAGTGTCCTTCTCACCATGTATGTTTTTTTTACTCCAGTATGTCCACTGCAACTGAGCCCTTCATTAATCACTTCTTCTCAAGTTCTATCATTCCAGGTCTCTGTTTCATCACCAGTCACTCTCATACAAGGGGACCCATTCACATGTGACATCCTTGTCCATGGATCAGGTGCCCCTCATGTTGTGGTGACACCACTGGGTAATATCGCTAGTGTATGGATCCTGACTCCGCACAAGCAAAATCAACCAGGAACCATATTGGTGAGTGGGTCTGGAGCCACAGCTTTAGTACTGCCTGAATCTGAAAACATCCCATTGTATCTTCCTCTCTACAGGTTATTCCAGAAACATTTGTAACATGGTGAGTGTGCATACTGTGGGTTGGCATGATACATGCGCTGAATCTGCCAGAACATCCGGCATCTCACGTAAACACCTGGGTATGGTTGGCTCAACAATCTGCTGATCTATCTGCTTTCTGTGTTGCAGGCAGCCAATCTGTAGATGATGTGCTTACATCTTGTTATGTTGGTGTGCCAACTCCACTTGCGACAATGCAGAGTACACCTTGCTGACAAGCTTTCACTTTCCTGCAACTCCATTGAACCTCTATGATATGGGCACTAACTCCCCATATCTGACACCTTGGACCTATGGTTTTAAGTTAAGGGATGTTTCAACAGCTGATTTATGTTTCACTTTTGTTAATGTTACTGTGTAACAAGTGAATGTAACAAATAGACTGTAATGTTACCGTAAATGTTGTGTAAAAGTCCCTTGTACCTTTCCCACACACCATAATCACAATGAGTGGGATACTCTGTAATATGTCCATCACGGGGATGGAGTGTATGTGCCCTCGTGGAAGAATTACGAGGAGACTGGGTGATGCACATTGTTCAGACGTCCACACTCTTGTACCAAAACATGCTGTAAAAATAACTTTATTTTGCTTTAAGCCAAATGTGAATGTAAGCAATACCACGCACCTGGCTTCATTGCTCACCAATCATATGAATACATGCATAGCAACTAGACCAATCCACTGCTTGCATGTGCCGATCATGCACACACATAGCACATAAAAGCTAATATATGCTTGCTCAGTGATGCCATGAACATCTCCTGGTTGCTGTAAACCTCCACTTGGTTGTTGTCAGGGAGTCCTGGGCTGCTTGCGAGGTAAATGAAGTCTTTTTTCTCACCTTGTATTGTGTTTCTGCATATTTAGACCTGCTTCTGGGAGTGCAAAGCCCCCTATCCTTTACACATATCCAAGGACATTCTCTGTACATTATTTTTATAGCACTCTCAGTTAGAGAGGCTCCATGATTTAGGACCTGTGCATACACACCACACTTGTAGGGGGTCTGTATTTCTGAGTAGCCGATCCTCAGACTACTCTTTTCTTAAAAAGTACAATGATTGCCCAGGTAACATTTCATTGCATCATTAGTAGGTCTTATCAAATTGACTGCAAGAATTAGATGCTTAACAGATCTAGCCCTAGTTAATTTTTTATGAAATATCCGTTATCAAACTTTAAGTCCACAGCCTATGTTCCAACAACACAGGGAAAAGAAGAGAAAAGAAAACAGAGCACTAAGCTATCTTTTGGATACTACTCAGTTTGCAGCAAGCATTATATGATACAGTTGCCTACAAAAGTAGAGAACTGGACATGATGACACAGCAAGTACCTCCCAATCCTATGTGCTTATGAATTTATGATGGCTAGTCTAAAACTTCTCATTACCTCTCTAGTTCCAGAAAACATTTTAATATACACTGGAGTTTCATAGGTTTCCATCATTTTAAAATTGTACTGGGAAGCAAATGCCTCTTGTACAAGACAGGTAATTGCATATGAAAGTGTACACTCTCTTTCATTTGTTAGTGCCTGCTTTGATGTGTGTTTGATTTTCATTGGCATAGGAGGATGAAAGAAAAATCTGGAATGCTCAAAAAATTAAGGTAAGAACCAAGGTAGTCTTTCAAGTCCTGCACTTTTGTTCAGGCAAGTGATGGAACCGCATCTGGATACAAAGCCAAGAGAAATCTGCTTTTCTACAGCAGCTCCAAAGTTTAAGTTAACCAGGGCTCATCATTATCAAATCTTCTGCCTGGTGAAGTTATAGTGATCTCCAGGCCTTCAGAAGGAAAGTGGAAACATCAACGAGCACAGCCCTTGCACCATGGCTGCGACATGGGCTGTTTATGTCAGGAGCATTTCAACACAGGTGTCCCTCTGCATAGTGATGCTGGGGAATTGAAATACTCAAAATGGACCATTTCAGTTCCTCTCATTAATGTTTTTATATTTTTGGATTTTAACCAGTGAACCCTCATAGCACTTCTTAGGAATAGACAGAAGGCAAAGTCTGTACGTGTGGCTCCATGGTGGGGGAGAGATGTAGACAGCAGGCATGGAGGTGGCACAGGTTTGTCACATATCTGGAGGCTCTGTGTGGCCAGTTATGTGCCTCCTTACTCCATTGCGCATCCACATACATATATATACTTACATGTCGTAGTTTGGAAAAGTCAGCCCTTATCTCTCTCTTACTAATTGTGTATATAGTCATAGGCTAAAGTGACATAACACCAGTCACTATACTGAGCTATTGCATGAGTTTACTGATTTTGCTTGGTTTACTCCTGCTGGGTTAACATGCATTCCATTTTTCCCCAAGTCCCCCACCCAAGCAGCCTTTTATCACCAAACTGCTGGATATTATCACAGCTTTGAATTTATATTTTTACTGTGTAATCAAAGTCCATGTGCAATCTCACAGAAGCCATTTAGCATATACAAGATCTAGGGGAAAACATCATTTTCCTATGCAAGTTCTCAAAAACTTAAGAGTCCACTAGGAAAGAAGTATCCCTGGAAAAGGCAAGCTTGGGATCTCACATATTAGGGTCAGCATTACTTATTCATCCCAGGTCAGTGGAGTAATCTTGCTTTCTCAGAGCAGAGTGGGCGAAGGGGGGGGACAGAGCAAGGAGCTCTATTCCTCAAGCAAAAGTGAAGATAAAGAAGATCAACATTTGGGAACTTCTATAAATAATATAAAAATGAGTCCAGGATCAATCTTCTTCTGTGCATATGATTTTTCTTGATGGTATCACTGTATCCTTCAAACAGCAACCTGTGAGGGACAAGACAGAGCCCTGCAGCACCAGGAGGACAGGACACTCTCTCAACAAGAAAATACGGCAAAGTACCACACGCATCAGCTGCACCATCTTGTATCAGCTCTACTTGCAGCATCCAGGCTCTCGCTACCTGCCAGAAAAACCTGGCTCTGTCGCTTCCTCTGTGTGCTCTTGGGCCAAGAGCTACATTGAGGTTTGCCATCAGCCACAACCCTAGAAGTGGCTGTATCTGAGGCAGAGTACCTGAGTTGTTGGCATCTACCTTTTCTCCACTTGCAGGAAGGAGCTTCATGTCAACATTATACTGCAGCACCTGCCACAGAGGCTTTGGGCAATATGGGCACACAGGAATCAAATCAAACACAGAGGCTAGAGGCTCACATTTTCTCATCTGTAAGGCCTTTCAAGACATGGACTGATGTTCAGTCTGAGTGCCCCAGAGCCACAGACATCCCTGATGCCTGCTGGGACCCACAGCTGCTCCTTCAGTGACACTGCATACACACCTTCATCACACATGAAAACCAAACTGGAAAGAGCAGGAGCTCTTTTGCACCTGTATCAAGTCAGGGGGTTGATGTCATTAGATATAGCTGTATGACTGCTACACAGCAGCATGCCTCCTGCCATGTACATTGAGGTGCCAAGTAGGGCCTTCGTCAGTTTACAAAGGATTGCTGTTGCGAAACATAGCAGGATCAGTGCTCTCCCCAGCAGAGCTTCATTGCTTCTTTCTTGCTTCAATGTGTCTCAAATCACGTAATCATAGAAACATAGAGTGGTTTGGGTTAGAAAGGACCTTAAAGATCATCTAGTTCCAACCCCCCCACACACTTTCCACTGGATCATGTTGCTCATCCAACCTGACCTTGAATACCTCCAGGGATGGGGCATCCAGAACTTCTCTGGGCAACCAGTGCCAGTGCCTCACCACCCTCACAGTAAAAACATTCTTCCTAAGATCTAATCTAAATATCCCCTCTTTCACCTTAAAAACTGTTAAACAACTACCTGAAAGGAGGTTGTGACGGGGTGAGTGCTGCTCTCTTCTCGCAAGTGACGAGCGACAGGACGAGAGGGAACAGCCGCAAGTTGCACCAGGGGAGGTTTAAACTGGACATTAGGAAGAATTTCTTCACTGAGAGAGTGGTCATGGATTGGAACAGGTTGCCCAGGAAGGTGATGGAATCTCCATCCCTGGAGGTGCTTAAAAGACAGATTGATGAGTTTCTTAGGGTTTAGTAGGGAGACAGGCATGATTGAACTCGATGATCTCAGAAGTCTCTTCCAACCTTATGATTCTATGATTCTATGATTCTATCACTTGGAGAAGGAAGTTATCATCAACATCTTCCAGGAACCTCCTGGATTGCTTGTGTCCTGCTGTGTTGTACCTCCAACAGATATCAGGATAGTTGAAGCCCCCCATGAGGACCAGGGTTTGTGAATGTGAGGCTGTGCCTATGTGGCTATAGAGGGCCTCATCTGCACACCCTACCTGATCTGATGGCCTGTAGCAGACCCTCACTATAGCATCACGGGTCTCTGACTTCCCTTTAATCCTGACTCATAGAATCTCAGTTGGCTCCTCATCCATGCCCAGGTGGAACTCCATGCACTCCAGATGGTCATTGGCATAGAGGGTGTCATGGATTATATTTGAAAACACGAAGGACTTCAGAAAGGGAGATTTTACCAATCTGCTTAACTCTTTTTTCTCTGACAATATCAAAAGAACAGAAACCCTTCAGCTTGTCAGGTCACAGCACATACTGAGCAATCACGAGAGGGCAATTACATTCATCAAGCTTGCTCTTTTACTGTTTCACTTAGATTATTATCAGCAATCTCGTGAAGACAATCAATCTTGTCTAGCTTGCTGAGTTCAAGTCAGAAACTCCCTTTAACTCCCTCTTAACAGTTAGTAAAATTCCTGAGACTTGTATATGTACAAACAAGTCAAATTTATTAAAAATTTGTGACTAATTTATAACATTTATAATTTATAACAATTTAAAATTTATAACAATTTGTGACTAATAAGGGTTCGTTGGTGACTGTGGATAAGATACTATTCATGAAAATACATCAAAAAGCCTTAAATATGACCCAACACCCAAACACACACAAGAACACAAGCAAGGATATATTTGTAGTAATAACATCCAGACATAAGTAAAAGTAACACATAGGTAGAGAATATATTGTTAAGATTAAAGTACAGAGAGATAGTGATAGCTAGCATGAGATTAGAAGTTAGCGTGCATATACATACCAGTGGTGTCCCGACTAGGTGGGAAAATGGAGATCAATTCATCAATTCATCCCAGTAGGTAGGTTTTCCCCAATGCCCCCCCCCCCCCCCCCCCCCCCCCCGTATTGGATTTTTATAATAATTTGTGGAATTTTAGGTGGAGCTTGAGTGACTGAAGACATAACATCAAACCCTGATGATTGGTGCAGAAAAAGTTCTTGCTTCGTTTGCCAAAACTTAACTGTGCAGGCCCAGTGGGAGTGGTTATGGGAGTGGTTTGCCTCAGAGGCAGGGAGGAGGCGGGTAGCCTTAGGTGTGGAGGTTTATTTTAGTATTATAATATTACAATGATGTTATAATGACTACAGGTCAATTGGAGGGCAGGATTGCCAGAGCAGCAGCTGCAATTCATCTTCTTGGAAAATAATTGGGCAGAGGCAGTCATGCCATGCTCCCTGCTGATCCTTGCTGACCCTTGGTGGTAGCAGTGGTTGGCTACACTTGTCTCCAAATGTTCCACCCCCTACTTCACAGGTTAGTAGGTCCTTGCTGAATTCCTTTCCGATGAAACTTGTGCTGCCCCTGTGTGTGCAGCATCTCCATTGACTTTGCCTTGTACTTGGAAAATTTTAGGGTTCCCATTCCTCCACATATCTCAGCTTTATTCCTGTATTTAGCTCCGTTTAACTTTATTCCCACAGAGGGCAACATCCCACCCTCATATCTCTTGCTTGTGTTTCCTAAAGAGCCTGTATCCCTCCAACCCAACACTCCAATCATAGGATCCATCCCACCATGTCTCCATGATGTCAATGAAATCATAGCTCTGCAGGTGTGCACACATCTCTAACTCCTCTTGTTTATTCCCCATGCTACTGCGTTTGCATAGAGGCACTTATGTTGGACCCCTGATGAATCTGACTCACTGGCTGGAGATCCTGTGTGTTTCATTTCAGGTGCTCTCCTGCTGACCTGTGTTCCTTCTCCAGGCTCTGGGCATCTATTGCTGGCACTGGCATCAACCTGGTAGGAGTGGGATGGATTAAGGTTCCCTTTCCCCAGCAACTTAGCACAACCTAACATGGGAAAAAAAAAAAATCAAAGATCAAATTGTCATGCACTCTAAAAGTAGGAAGGTTTTTGAGCTGTCTAATCTCCTACTCAGCATAACATAGACTGTTATGTTTCTTTCAGGTGATGTTTCAAGTCTGGAATCTGGACTGATACATCCAAGCCCATGGCACCTGCATGCCAGATACCAAGAATGGGGAATTCCTGGTGTCTGCTGTGCCCCCTATGCCCAGGGACCGATCAGCTTCCCTGTGGGAAGGTCATGCTACATGCTCCCCAGAGGCTACTGCCAATTGAATTGCTGCTCTGCACCTGAATCCTAACTCTTGTGACCAGCATAAATCTGAGCTTACGAGCGAGACAGACCAATCTTCCCAGATAATGAACTAACTGCTCAGAGTCTCACAGCAGCACCAGCCACACCTGAGCCACACAACTGTTGTCTTGGAGTAAGTCTTTGTATATGTGGCAAGTGGTCACAAGTCCGTATTTTTTTTTTCTGGGCCCTTGTAGTTATTGTTGTGCATGTCCTGTTTTTCATAATTATGTGATAGCTGGATCAGCAGGAATCCTAGTCATTGACAGCAGAGTAGTCTAACACAAAAGGAATCCAGTAATGAGATTTGTGCATTCAAGATTTAATTGTTTAGCATTCCTCATCCAGTACTCATATTATTTTCTCCTGTTACACAATGGTTATCTTCATAGAATACATCAGATGTCTATCAATCAGGTGAAAATTACTTAGTCTATAAGAAACCACTAAAATGCATACATTATCTCTGCATCCACATGTACAGAGACATAACAAATGGCTTGACAAAAAGGACATGAAGTGCACTGTATATTCCATTACATCTGCCACTGAAAATACTACAGGAAAATGTATTACGATGGTACCATGAGTGAAATGAAAGATAATGTCATAGAAAAGAAAAATGAACAAAAAAGCCTGCTGAGCTATGCTAAAACACAAATGTGTTTACAGAATTGTTTAGGTTGGAAAACACCTTTAAGATCATCAAGTCCAACCATAGATCTAACACTGACAAGTCAACCACTAAACCATGTTCCCCAAGTACACATCTATGGATCTTTTAAATACCTCCAGGGATGGTGACTCCAATGCTTCCCTGGGCAGCCTGTGCCAGTGCTTGACAACGCTTTCAGTGAAGAAATTTATCCTAATATCCAATCTAAACCTTCTTTGGCACAACTTGAAGTAATTTCCTCTCATCCTATCATTTATCACTTCAGAGAAGAGACCAACACCTGCCTCACCACAACCTCCTTTCAGGTAGTTGCCTCCCCTCAGCCTCCTTTTATCCAGACTAAACAATCCCAGTTCCCTCAGCCGCTCCTCATAAGACTTGTGGTCTAAACCCTTCACCAGCCTTGTTGCCATTCTCTGGACATGCTCAATGTCCTTCTTGTAGAGAGGGGCCCAGAACAGTACTTGAGGTGTGGCCTCACCAGTGCTGAGTACAGGGGCATGATCACTTCCCTGGTCCTGCTGGTCACGCTGTTTCTGATACAGGCCAAGATGCCATTGGCCTTCTTAGCCACCTGGGCACACAGCTGGCTTCTATTCATCTGGCTGTTGACCAGCATCCCCAGGTCCTTTCCCACCAGACTGCTTTCCAGCCACTTTTCCCCAAGCCTGTAGCATTGCATGGGGTTGTTTTGGCCCAACTGCAGGACTCAACACTTGGCCTTGTTGAACCCCATACAGTTAGTCTTGGCCCATGGGTCCAGCCTGTCCAGGTCCCTCTGCAGAGCCTTCCTTCTCTCAAGCAGATCAACACTCCTGCACAACTTGGTGTCATCTGCAAACTTGCTAAGGGTGCACTTGATCCCCTTGTCCAGACCATTGATAAAGACGTTAAACAGAACTGGCTCCTACACCAGGGGAACACCATTTATGTTCCCCGAGGAACACCACTAATGACTGGCCACCAACTGGATTTAACTCCATTCACCATAACTCCTTGCCATAAGCAGCTGGTTTCTCCTGGAAAACGCTATGGGAAACAGTGTTAAGGGCTTTACTAAAATCTAGGTAGACAACATCCACAGCCATTCTCTCATCCACTAGACAGGCCACCTAGTCATAGAAGGAGATCAGGTTAGTCAGGCAAGATCTGCCTTTCATAAACCCATGCTGACTGGGTCTGATCATCTGGTTGTCCTGCACATGCTGTGTGACGGCACTCAAGATGATCTGCTCCGTAGCCTTCCCTGGCACCAAAGTCAGGCTGACAGGCCTGTAGATCCCCATATTCTCCTTCCATTCTGTCTTGTAAATGGGCATCACATTTGCTGACCTCCAGTCAACTGGGACTTCCCCAGTCAGACAGGGCCGATGATAAGTGATTGAAAGTGGCTTGGTGAGCACTTCTGTCAGCTCCCTCAGAACCCTTGGGTGGATCCTATCCAGCCCCATAGACTTGTGTGTGTCTAGGTGGTGTAGCAGGTTGCTGACCATTTCCCTTTGGGCTCCATTCTGCTCCCCATCCCTGTCTTCCAGCTCAGGGGGCTGGGTACCCAGAGAACAATTGGTCTGACTATTAAAGACTGAGGCAAAGAAGGCATTAAGTACTTCAGCCTTTTCCTTTGTCACTATGTTTCCCGCTGAATCCAGTAAAGGCTGGAGATTCTCCTTGGCCCTCCTTTTGCTGCTAATGTATTTATAGAAACATTTTTTATTGTCCTTTACCAGAGTAGCCAGTTCTAGCTGGGCTTTGACGCTTCTAATTTTCTCCCTGCATAACTTGACAACATCTTTGTATTCCTCCTGAGTTGTCTGTCCCTTCTTCCAAAGGTCATAGCCTCTCCTTTTTTTTCCTGAGTTCCATCCAGAGCTCTCTGTTCAGCCAGACTGGTCGTCTTCTCTGCCGGCTTGTCTTTTGGCACATGGGGACAGACTGCTCCTGTGCCTTTAAGACTTCCTTCTTGAACAATGTAAAGATTGCACAGTGGCACTGCAGCCTGTGACAACATACATTTGGATGCGGGGGGGAGGGGCAAAATCATCCAGCCTTTCCCATTCAGCTTTGTGGTTCTAGTAAAAAAACAACCTTATCCAGATTTCTGAAGTGTTTTGAATAAAACCTATGTTGCAAATGTCCATACAGCCACACTACTTTGGATCTCTGTAAAGACTAAAGTAAAATATAAAGTGTGGTTCATGTTCTACCACAGCACTCCAAAACTTTGAGGGTTTGCACAAAGAGAAATCAAATGCTCCAAAACACTTATGATTTCAGATCACCAAAACCTGAGAAAAACAAAACATCATCAACCTGCCTCTTGTGTTTTTCCAATAAAAAGAAAAGCTTGCATCAATGCTGAATGCCAGCAGACTTTGCAGGCTGAATATCTGTAAGAAAAGCCTTTAATACAGACCTGGACTTCAGAGCTTTTTGGAAACAATAATTCAGCAGGGTAGTCAATAAGACTTGTAAATCCATTTACTGCATCTTTTAGATCAATTTCTTTCTGATTTCTTGTATAACATTTAAAACTTGCTGAAGCCCCAAAGACATTCTTCTCCTATGTTGCCTTTAGAATAAACCACTCAGTCATCAGGAAACATTGCGTATTTTCCTTCACAACCATAAATTTTGACTGATATTTTAAGTGCTATTAAAGCTGAGGAGTTGAATGCTGGAAATATAACACTGAGTACATCTTTCACAAGTGAGTTCCTTTGGCTCCATACTGTTGGTTTTTGCTTACTTTCAAACAAATGATTGATTCAATTTCTTGTTACTGTTCTTTCTCCCACTGTCAGGTCTTAATTGCAAGCCAGCAACACATTGGCTGTGTGGACAAAATTAAAAATGCAATAAAAACATCAGTAAAAGCATTCGCAATATTTTACTACCATTTACTCACCTTTGTTTGGCTTTATGACAAGTTATGGCTTGGCAAAATGTCTTACCATGATCTAGTTTTCTTGTTTAAATTTAAATTCACTGTTATTTCCCGCTGCCCTTCACTAACTTTCCTAAAGGCTTTGCCTTGCATCAAGTAGGAACATTTCCAATGAAAAAATAAGGTTAACTTTTTAACAGATACCTTTTTGGAGGAGGAAGGTCTTCCAAAGCTGCCATAGAAACAAAAATGCCGGAGGTGAGGAAAAGCCAGGGAGAAACTGTAAAGGTAAAAGTTTTGTAAGAAGGAAGTAGTGTAAACAATATTTGATGGGTATATTTTTAATATAAAAGCAACAAACCAGCGAAATGGGTCAAAAAACAAGCCCTGTGCAAGACCCTGTGTTTCTAATAAATGCTATTGATTTTGCAGATCCCAGAGGTTTAGCCTCAAAAATTATGGTGGTTTCTGCACTATATCCTGTGTTTTGTTACCTAAAATGCACAACTGTAAGAGACTAGCAGAGAGCGATATCAAAAATATCAGCAAATAAACTCTCTAAGACTCATTTTGGAGCATTTCAGCACTGGACACATTAGAGATAATTCCACCAATCACAGGTAATGAGACAAGAGCTGGTTACAGAATATATTTCCCATCTACATGCATATGTATAATATTTCCCCAAAATATCATGCATATTATATTATTTCCCAAGGACTAATTTTAATGTTATTATGAACTTCACAACAGCCAAATCTCCACTATGGTACTGCCCATTGGGACATTACCGGTTGGTTCTCTGTCTGACCTTACATTCTTTCGAGAGATAGAGAAACTATAAGTAAACAAAAATGATTACAGAAGAAGACACATCTGTTCAGCACATATCATACTTAAAACATGACTTTATCATTTCTCAAGAGAACAAGGTCTGGAAAAACACTACCTGAAAAAAAACATGCTATCAGAGGGACATTCTACCTGTAACTTCCAAAATAATACAGTTACTTAACTGAGACTTAACTGAAGTTAGAAAATTGATTCTACTTTAGCTTAACCAAGATTATTCCACTTTTGCGGTAGTAACTACTTCTTG
The DNA here is from genome assembly GCA_033556795.1 of Tapera naevia. Lineage (NCBI taxonomy): Eukaryota > Metazoa > Chordata > Aves > Cuculiformes > Neomorphidae > Tapera > Tapera naevia. The sequence goes on along the minus strand of JAUMJJ010000208.1, from coordinate 133,570 downwards.
CATCAAGAGAGAAATTGTCAAACCTGTTTGCTTATTTTCACCTAGTGTGCTTGGCTCATTTGAACTATAAGGATATGCCATAGAGTAAGATTTTTGTGTCTTGAATAACTGAACTCATACACATTTGCCATTACCTGCCTTCACCTGCAGTGTCCATTAAACAAGAAATACTGAATACGAGGACAACATTGCACAGCAAAAGGTGCTGTCAGAGGATTTGAGCTACATAGTGAACTGTCCTTGCAGCAACACCAGCCGAAGCTGCAGCTACAGAGAACTTACAGAGGTGCTGGCTACTCAAATGTGGTGCTTTTTAAACTCCTATTGCTACAGGTTACACCTGAAATTATTGCAAGAGAGATTAGAAGTGTGACATCACTCCCTTTTTTCAGGAGCCTCCTGCTTTAATATAGAAACAAGAGCAAACTCATCTCCCAAGAGATGTCTCTCCCTCTGTCATTTGGTTTGTTTTCACAGTCATGTCTTTGTTTTGTGGAAGTTAGTCCTTCTTTCTGCCACTCTTTCTTACTCCATCCTTTTTTCCTGCTTTCTCTTGTTTTACATCCTTTCTTCTGCAATTTAGGTTTCTCTTCTCCTATTGTCCTTCAGAAGAAAGGGAAGTATCATGTAGGGAAAGGCTTGATTTGTCTCATTTCCTCCTCAAAGGCAATGAGTCTGCCCCTTGACCATGCTGCCCTCCAGCTCTGGATCCTCCTTTATCTCCAGAGAGCCAGGGAAATGAGTTGGGTTTCCTTGGTTAAATACACACTTACTGATATCATTCAGATGCTACAAGGGTTAAACAGTATTCATACAAACCTTAAAGGCACTGAATGACATGAGCATAGTAATAACTGATCCACTTCAGGGGTGCCATTAAGCAAGGAGCTATGGGAAGGAGTGGCTGCCTCAGAGTGGCCGTCATGGCCAAGGCCCCAGCACAGGTGAGCATCCCAGCAAAACCAGGGAGAGAAGGACAAAAGATGCATCCCAAAACCACTCATCCTGCCACTGGGACAGGGGAAGAAATCCCTTCTCCAGGAACTGGGAACAGCAGAACAGTCACAATTTCTGCTGATGAAACTACAGTGACTTTACAATATGTTTCAAGCTCTTTGACAACACATAGCTTGGATCTCCCTTTACCTGGAGGAATCCTACCCAGCTGCCTCCCATCCTCTTAGGATGTTTGAATGCATTAACTTGAGCATGTTGTTCCTACTTTGCCGGCAGCAAAACATCTTATGCATCAGCACAAAGACACAAGTACACATCAAGGCATTTAGATGGCCTAGATGTTCTCCTGTTCAGTAGGGAATGTCAGTGTTGAGAAGTTGCTTGAGCAGTGCAGTTTCCTGCCATGCCTACTTTGTTTCACATCAGTTAGGAAAGTCCTTGAATGTAACCCATGTAAACAGGTGTGTAGATGATTTTAAATTGCCACCTGCACCACAAGTGCACACTAATGTTCTCAAGTTCAGGCCCCTCGAGGCTTGCATTTGAAGACAGCTCCTTGTATGGGCCTATTTTCCATCTGTAGCACAAAAAACCCCTAGCTATTGAGAACCACAGCCAACAGCAACATACATTGAAATTAATAAAACTTGGAAAGTAAAGTAACAGGCTACAGCCTAAGTGAATTTAACGTGTTGTCAAATGGCAGCCTTGGTTCAGATGAGCTACTTTAGGTAATTTTCTCTGAGAATTAGTGAGGCTGGGAGCATCATCGATGTAAATAATCTTTACTGAGTAAGAGTGCCGTGTTCACAGGTCCCCTGTGGTCTGGAATAAAAAAGGGAGGCTGCTGTGGTAGACCTTACAGATAAGCACTCCGGTACTGTTGTCCACATCAGGCCTGTGCCTAAAGCCATCTCATCACTCTTCATACCCCTACCCCTCATGATTGGGCACTTGAGTATGTCACTGATCTGTAGCTGACTCCCTTTCTGAGGATCAGCAAAGTCAAATGCAACATTAAGTTCATTTTCCAGCCCTTGACTCAAAGCAGGCCTTTCCCTCAAGTTGTGTGAATAATGCATTCATTTGGTTTGCTGGGAACACCAACAACATGCTTTTTGTTATAAGTCAACCTAAAAGAGTTTATCTGCTTTTTGGCAGAGGAAAATTAATTGTGAATGAAGATGCTTAATCTGACCCCAAATCAAGATGTTTCGTTTCATTCTTTGGATGGGGGAGAACTGTGTCTTTTTCTCTAAATTAAAATTAGGAAAAAAAGGCAGAGGTGGAGTTGAGAAACCTTAGGATGGATGTCTTGACATTGAAACAAAGTTGCTTTACGAATCACTTTGTTTCCCAATTTTAATGCAGTATGAGAAAAAAAGGACTCTTTCTACGAACTTCATGTGAGAATGAATCATGGGATTTAAAAATGTGCCTGATTTTGGAAAGTTTCCTATGTTGCTACCTAACTTTATAGCATAGGTAAGGTGTTCACTAATAAAGCCCAGTTCCAGCAAGGACTTCTGATCATGGGCAAGCAAAGAAATCCCATGGTGCAGAGCAGCCTGGCACAACACAGTAACACAGTTAGCAACCACAGAATAGAGCATGCAATGCTGAACAGGGGTTAGGAGGTGGAAAGAGAACAAAAGAGAATGGGGAAATCTGAAGAAACACAGGATGTGCAAGAGGCACCATCAGAGTGAATCAGTGTGATTTTCCAGTAACCATGAAGTTACAGGAGGGGCCAAGTGGCAACATCCACATGCAAATTCCAAATTCCTGAAACCTTCATACAGGGTAGGTGTGGGGGGACACAGGTCACATATTTGGGATTTAGTTGTCCATCTCTAAGCAGCATAGCTGTTTGAAGAATCCACAAGCTCTCTTCCTGCCTTGCTGTCTCAAGCATTCTTATTTCTTTAAGGAGAGATGCTCAACAATATGTGTTTCTAGACCTAATAAAAAGAAGTGATTAGGCTAAAAAAAATTGAAAACTGTTATTAAAAATGATTAACACATAAGCAAGGAATGACTATAGGATATATCCCTTTTTGTCTCACTCTTGGACATGAGCTAAGAGCAGTAGCAGGGTTCACAGGGTTAGCCAAAACAACCAAGGTGCCTGTGACAGGCCTGAGACTGGTCACTGGGGAAGGTGCACCACGGCTGTCTAGACCATAAATAACACTGTAAATACAAGAATTAAACCATGGTTAGAAATGTGAGTACTTGGACGCAGCTATTTATTCTTATGCTGAAATTTCGTCTATCTAGAGAAAGAGTGCTAATATCTTCCAGTCCCTCAAAAGCTGCTTTAGAAACATAGCACAGTGGGAAAAGGCCATTTGCTGACCAGGCAAGAAGTATCCTCTGAGCCTGGGGTAAGGATCTGGTCTCATGTAGGACCTCAAAAAAATTACAGGACAGAAATAGAGTTGGAGCTGGGGCTACAAATGAACAACACAGTAATGCCAAACAGTGCTGCTAGTCTGTGGTGGGTTGACCTTGGCTGGATGTCAGGTGCTCACCAAGCCACTCTATCACTCTCCCTCCTCAGCAGGATGGGGGAGGGAGAGGACAAAATAAGATGAAATGTTCATGGGTCAAGATAAGGACAGGGAGATCACTCACCAATTACTGTCACGGGCAAAATAGAATCTACTTGGAGAAATTAATTTAATTTATTACCAATCAAATTAGGGTAGGATAATGAGAAATAAAATCTTAAAACGCCTTGCCCCTCCCTTCTTCCTGGCTCAATTTCACTCCCAATTTCTCTACCTCCTCCCTCTGAGGGACACAGGGAGACAGGGAATGGGGGTTGTGGCCAGTTCATCACACATTGTCTGTGCCACTCCTTCCTCCTCACATTCTTCCCCTGCTCCAGCATGGGGTCCCTCCCATGCGAAACAGTCCTCCAGGAACTTCTCCAGCATGGGTCCTTCCCATGAGTTGCAGTCCTTCAGGAATGGACTGCTCTAGCGTGGGTCCCTCATGGGGTCACAAGTCCTGCCAGCAAACCTGCTCCAGCATGGGATCCTCTCTCCACAGGGTCACAGGTCCTGCCAGGAGCCTGCTCCAGTGTGGGCTATCCACGGGGTTACAACCTACTTTGGGTGCATCCATCTGCTCTGGTGTGGGGTCCTCCACGTGCTGCAGGTGGATATCTTCTCCACTGTGGACCTCCATGAGCTGCTGCAGAGGGACAGCCTGCTTCACCATGGTCTTTTACCAGGGGCTGCAGGGGAATCTCGAGTGTCTGGAGCACCTCCTCCCCCTCTTTCTTCACTGACCTTGGTGTCTGCAGGGTTGTTTCTCTCACATATTCCCATTCCTCTCTTCTGGCTAATGTTGCACAGCAGTTTTTTCCCTCCTTCTTAAATATGCTATCCTGGAGGCGCTACCACCCTTGCTGATTTGTTCAGCCTTGGCCATCGTTGGGTCTGTGTTGGAGTCAGCTGGCACTGGCTCTGTTGGACATGGGGGCAGCTTCTGGCATCTTTTCAGAGAAGCCACCCCTTTAGCCTCCCTGCTACAAAAACCTTGCCATGCAAACCCAGTACATAGTCAGAGGTGTACAGGGCTGGGCAATTGCAATTCAAGCTAGGGGAGATTCCTGCCCTGCTAGCACAAACTAGAAGTACAGCAGGTAGGTGGCTGAAACATCTTCACTCCTATCCCTGGGCCTACAGCGATATGAGCTGTTCCTCCAAAACATATTCTGAAATTCTATCCTACCTCCTTGACTAAAGTCAAAGCTTGTTTCCCAAAGTCCTATTTGCATTGCCTTAGTTAAGAGATTCTGTGCATGTCATCACATTTGTAACATGATACAAATCTATGGCCTTAAGCGAAGACTGCAGCTGCAGAATATTTGATGTTGCAGAGGAAGTATAAATTTTAGGTGATAAGAAATATTTCTTTATCCTAGATGTTGACAATATTTCAGTAGAGTAAATAAGAAAAAAACCTGCAAATTAAAAATTAGAACAAAATGTGCCAATAGAAGGTTCTCAAAAAATTGCTGTGTTAGTAAATTATCTTTATTTCAAAGTAGTAATGGGGAAACTACATCATCCCTCTGCCATTGCATACAAAGAATCATTGTTTGGGATCAAGTAATATGTGCAGCCAACCTTCTTGCAATTGCCTGCAGGTTATGGATTTAAAAATTGGTGGAAAATTTCAGATTGATCCTGAATGTTCACTCACAGCTGGACTTCAATGTAACAGCCTAAAGGGAGTGTTGCTCTAAATTTTAAATCACATTGAACTTGATGAAAGGTTTGACATGATCTACAGGAAAAGGTCAGAAAAGCTGTAAATGTTTATTTCAATGAGATTAAACCAGTGCTTTCAATGTTGCTTTTACACATCCATCTGCGTCTCTGCAGAACCCTTCTAGTACTGTTCTGTCTTAGCAAATCTTCAGCATACATACACTGAAAGGCAATGTACACAGTATATAGCCCTGTAAGGGACCAGGGTAGTGGAATCTGTGGGCAACTGCATTACAATTGCTAACTCTTTCAGCTCATCAGTAGAAAAAATAAGATGGGCAAGAAAGAAGAATCTTGGATTGATTCAGGAACATTAACTCCTTTAGCATGAAGGCTAAGGGCTAGCTTAGCTGACTGCAATGCATAAAGAAACATACCTTCAATGTTGAGAGACTATTACAAATATAATGGACAACATAGCTCTATGTAGAACCTGTATGAGACTGTCCAAAGGTGATGTACAGTTGGGAAGTCATCACAATACTCCCTATCATTTGAGGAGGAAAAATATCAAAGAAAAAAATGAGACTAGACAGGTCATTATCTTGTTCTTGCAGAAGAGATGTCAGTATGTGCCGAGGTACTCATGAAGGGTGCCAGAGACTTCAATGGCAATGGGCTAAAGATGAACAACTGTTTGGGCTAGTTGGCTGCACACACTACAAAACACAGATGTGTCTGCCCTGCAGTGCTTAGGAAAAACTCGCTACTCATTCCTGATCTGCAGCTGTGTCTACTCCAGGCTATAAGCAGCATTTACAAGCTGTGTTTGAACTCTGCTTAAATGGCTGACAATTTCAACAGCCAAACTGCCAAAGTGTGAACTCAGCACTGTGCACTATGTAGAAATTTGGAACCATTGTGTCTAAAGCCAGCTGAAGTGTGTGCTTTCATTCGTGAAACTAGTTGCTAAAATTATCTGGTATAGGCAAAAACAAAAAAAAAATGACAGAGGTGCGATGGTAAAGTCTAATATTATTAATGATATGTTATTGTACATACAAAAGTGAGACACAATAAAGAAAGGAACCTTGTGTTTAAGCTGCAAGAAGACTGTATGTCAGTTCAACTCACAAAAGCTGATTTAACCCTGGTCTGTTTGACACAACTGTTTTATAACTGCACGGATGTACTTGACACTGACATATGGTTCCTGTTCACCTGCCTTAGGATATCACTTACAGCACTATTCCTTATTATGTGCTGTGTGCACTTTCTAGATGCTTGAATCACTGAACTAACTTGCACTTGCAGCTTATCAGCTTTGGATTTTCACGTTTACCATGCACAAAGTCTGGTCTGCTACCTTTTGTGTGTGCATTGCTGATTATTTCCAAGACAAATTCACATTTGTGATTGTTTAGAGGAAAAGCACTGTCCAAGGACAAAACACCACAATTTAGATGAATTTTGGAGTTGTTAAATAACATACAGCCACAAACTACTTCTCCAGCACTGCTTACTTTTGTGTGAGCCCAACTATTTACAGTGGCTTGGCTTGAGTGCTATTTCAAAGACCATAGCAAGTATACTTCAAGAGCATGTTCTTTCTGGTTTTTGGACCCATGACAGGTGAATTCTTGATTTAATTCTCTCTATATCCTCTTCCTCTTGTTTCCATCCATTCTCTAATGCATGGAATTCCTGGTCTACAAAGCAAAGCAAGTAACCTGACATGCAACAGTAGGAAGAAACCAGTGAGTGTTCATGCCACAAATGTCAGGTTGTGTAGGATCAAGTCCAGGCACAAATGGCTGCATACGTATCATTTGTTAAACAATGCTGCTTCTCAGGATTATTTGCTGATTTGCAGTTTAGGAAGTTACACTGCTGCTCCTTTAAGCATGCATGCAGAAATTAAGTTTATAGGTAATATTTTGAAAACAGTTACTCAAATTGGCTCACTACATTTCCATAATGACCATTGCATATTTTTTTAAACCATCAAGTATTTTGTTCCATCTGTCCACTTTCTATGAAATAGCTCTATTTGTACCGGTTACTGAAAATAAATGATGGCAATATTCACCCAGGTCAAAAGAAAGCCTCATACAATGCCCACTGTTATCACTGTAAATTAATAGGGTTCTCCTACTGCAACAACAGGCCCACAAAGCTGAGGTGGTGTATCTAATGCCATTCATCATCTGGGGTATCTCCAGTAAAAGCAGGATGGGTTTAGGGTGAAAGAGATTAGAAGTCTCATCATAATGTTTTATATGAGTTTGAATGATTAAATAAAGGTAGCAGTTTTTAGTATTATGATGCTGGACAAAACTTGTCTTCAAAGTATGAATAGTTTCATATCTCAAGCATTTCATGCTAATTTTTTTATCTTAGTCAAACTATTTACGGTGGTTCCAATGCTATGCAAAAGACTGTAGCAAGACATCCCCATAGGATTAGTATTTGGCTTTATACGTCTTTCAGTAATCCAAATAAATCATGAGCTTCTTCAGATGTATAAGTTTCCATTTCAACTGCAAATGACAAATGATGAATAATACACAGTGCTGACTTTTCCCCCCCCCCAAAATTCCTATTTAGCTCTCCAGTGATTTCAGCTGCTGCATTTAGACTATTTTTGCAGATGTCTTGCACAGTGACTGTGAATTTCTCAGACTTCATATATGAAGATCATTCTTGTTCAGTGCTATACATATATATGCATTATATTCAGCCCGTTTACTGTAAGTGTGAATTTAGAGGTTCTTTCCCACTTGAATGTACAGAAATATGTGGAAATAATAGAAACATTATATGGAAATAATTATTCATTGTTCTGTTGAACTTAGGCACCAAAGTAATCAAGTAAGCATGTAGCAAGTCTACTTTGTGTAGTCTGTGCCGAATAGCATGACTTCCTGCTTGGTATCCAAGATAACTAAAGCTAGTGTGAATATGCCTTTAAAAGCTGCAATCACATATTCAAAAAAAGTTACAATCTATGTTTGTGGCAGCTATAAATGAAATATTTTTGCTCACACTCCATATCAAAAGAACATTGGTGGAGGAGCTACTTTCATTTTGGGGAGGACTGGCTGAAATAACAGGAGACAAATAAAACAAAGAGAGGAGTTATTCATTCTCTTGCACTCAATGGTGGCTATGATGCAAAAATGAATTATGAAACCAGTTAGACTGCCTGAGTCCTAATACAAGTTTCAGCAGCTTGTGCTGGCTTTGGGCTTTCTGGGCACTGTTTACATAATTTGTGAATTAGTGCAACAAAGTACACCTACATATGTTTCCAGCCATGCAGCCATGGGTGTCTTGGGAGCTGGCTTTGTCAACTTTATGCTGTGGGAGAAATCTCTCAGGTGAAATCAAGCTCCATTTCCTGCAAGACCCTTGGCTGCTTTGTTGCGTATGGAGTGGGCATAACACCTGTGAGTGACAGACACGCCCATCTGTCCCATCCTGGAAACTCTTATGATCTGAATATCACACTGATGGATCTCTATTATAAAATATGTACTTCTAAAATGTCGCCTAAGAACAGAACACACTTCAAAAAAAAAAAGGCATTAAATAACCCATAGGCATTCTGCAATCTGTTATTAGCCGGTTCAGTAGGTATCACTAAAGTCCACCTCCGCTTGCTGAGGAGAGACTTGTAGCACTACCCTTGCAGTGCTCTTTGGGGAAGAGTAGAGGTAGTTGTGAGGATAACTATTGGGAAGAGTCTTTTCCGCACATGACCTTCTTTAAACAGAAAACTTTTGAATTAGGGAATGATAATACAGGTTTCAAGAGAAAATACTTTAAAACATTTTCAAACAACAAGGTTCCTCAGGTCCCCTTAGTTTTTTTATTTACAATGTCATATTTAGTACTGAATTTAACCAGCTTTACTTGTAACAAATCTACTGAGAGAACTTATGATGAAGAAAAATTTCCTTTCCGGCTAATCTCTTTAGCAGCCATGTTGAAGTGCTTTTCTCATATGTTGCAAACTTCCTGCCACCTGGAAGGCACCTGTCAGCACTCAAGCCTGAGAAATTCCCAAAATTTATACCTGAACAGGTCACTGCACTGGCTGTTTTATTCACTGCTCTGGCTGGTTGCCTTCTGCTGTGTCCTGTAGGGTTACTCTGGAAAAAAACAAAACAAAACACCTCATCACTTGTTGCTAATTAAAAAGCCCCTACCAAGCATTTGATTACCATCATTTTCAGAAAAGGCTGTTCCAATAGCAGTTAATTCCCACAGTCAGTTCTGGTATGAGACAAGAGGAGCATGCAACTTGCCATAGTATAGGAGAAGAGATTAAACTTAGTCTTTCTGAAAAGGTATAGAGGAAAGGAAAGACTGGCCAGGGTCAGCTGAAGAAATTGCCTCAGCTAAGTAAGCCATATTTGAAGCAATTGATTTTAATGTGATTCCCAACAGGAACTATTTAGAAGACCAACTAGTCACTCAGTACAGCTTCATCTAAAGTATCACTTAGTTTTGCTGAGACCAGACCGTGTTTAAAACAAATTCCCAGTCTGTATTTTAACAGTGGACCTCAGAAGTGCACAGTCTAGGAATGTGGTTACAGCATAGGTGGTTTCTATCAATATTACCCAAGTCATGCTGTAAATATGATAGCATACCAATGTTTTGTAACTAGAGCCATCATTAGAGCAGTTTCTACAGGGTAGATAAAATCAAAACAAAAGCTCATTGACCCTTTTTATTTAAGGATTCCATTGTTTTTATTATAGAAATCTCTGAATGCAGCTTACTTCTCACTAAATATTTAAGTCCATGTTGTCTCTGACACTCTAATTCTCTCAAGATATGAAAGCACTCTTTCTCTATGCTTATTAATTTTACATGATGCTTTGAGACAAGTTACTAACAAGATCCAACTCATCCACTGTCCCACTGTTGGGGAACCGAAATACATGGATGAAAAACCTAGTGCTTAACAGCAATGCTATTCAGGTAAAGCTGTTTTTATCCAGCTGTGTCAGAAAGCTAAACAGCCTGATGCTCCTGATCTCCCAATTTTGATCTGCTCTGTGTAAGATAATAAACAATCCAACAAGTATTACCAACTTATAACTTAATTTTCCTTCCAATTACTAAATTATGTTATTGCAATTTATATCTGAGATTCATATACTACCACACTTATACTATCTAAGCAGTGGAGACATAGATTGATTAGCCAGAATATACCGCACAGCAGCAACCATTCTCTTTTCTTGGAAAGGTACTAGGCTCAGGAAGGAAAGGAGCTGCCAGGAAAATTCTCATGCCTATGCTGGAGGCATAGGCAATGCAAGGAGACACAAGCTCACATTGGGTATTTAGATACTAACATTTACCCTTATCTGACAACTTCAATTCAGGAATTTAATTATCAAAAGAAGGATCCTCTCTGGTAGCACTCACGAGAGCTTAAGTGAAAGGTATTATCACATACCAATGCTACAGTGTGTTTCTGTCTACTGTTGTTTATAGGAAAAGCAGAAGCCTGTTAAAATTTGTAATAATTAAGAATAAAGTTACCTACAAGGAAGTAGGATTCCCCTGGGAGGAATTTCAACAAAAGCAAGACTTTGGTGATTGCAGCCAGTATACAAAAAAAAAAAAGGAACAGTTGTTCCATATTAGGATTTATTTCAGGAAATAAAAACCAAGGAAGAAACTAGAATGCCTTTATGCACTATATCACACAGAGGCAAAATTACATGTTCTGAAAAGGGCTGTTCTCTCCATATTGCAATTGGAAAAGCTTTTAGATACAAAGCACATTATTTAGCAACATACTGGCACCATCTGATGTGTTAGATATAATCCAGGGCTTCTTAGATGCCATTGAAGATTCAAATGGTTTGAAGAACAAAAAATCAAAAGCCTCGCTTCATGCAGAATGCAGTATATCCTTTTCCAGAACAACAAATACATATTTTAAATCCTCTATGGGATTTATTATGGTGTGCCTATTAGCATCAACATATTTAAGGATGTGCCAGTTGTAAACATATGGCACTTGGTAAGAGACAGGCACAATTCCTGTTTCTATAACAGAACTTTAAGTGTGCATGCACACACACACAAGCAATTGTCAGATCTTAGTCTTTAATGTAGTTCTGTAGCCCAAAACTATTCAAAAGAATAATTTGTCTTCAACTTCTGACATAGCTGTTTACTTTCACTGCTCTCCTGATGCAACCAGTTATAAATTATTTTTCAAACCTTAAAAGCAACTGCTCTTATACTGTACCCACTTCTCTTGAGGGCTATAGTGTTATCCTGGCCTGCATCAGGAATAGTGTAGTAAGCAGGACCAGAGAAGTTATCGTCCCCCTGTACTCGGCACTGGTCAGGCCTCACCTTGAATATTGTGTCCAGTTCTGGGCCCCCCAGTTTGGGAAAGATGTCAGGATGCTGGAATGTGTTCAGAGGAGGGCAACGAAGATGGTGAAGGGGCTGGAGCACAAGCCCTATGAGGAGAGACTGAGGGAGTTGGGGCTGTTTAGTCTAGAGAAGAGGAGGCTCAGGGGAGACCTCATTGCTCTCTACAACTACCTAAAAGGAGGTTGTAGTCAGGCAGGGGTTGGTCTCTTCTCTCAGGTGACCAGTGACAGAACTAGAGGGCATGGACTCAAGCTTCCTCAGGGAAAGTTTAGACTTGATATGAGGAAAAAATTCTTCACTGAAAGGGTGATTGGCCATTGGAATGGGCTGCCCAGGGAGGGGGTGGAGTCACCGACCCTGGAGGTGTTTAAAGGGAGACTGGATGAGGCACTGAGTGCCATGGTTTAGATGATGGTTGGTGTTAGTGTTGGTGTTAGTGTTGGGTTACAGGTTGGACTTGATGATCTCAGAGGTCCTTTCCAACCTTGTGATACTGTGATACTGTGTTACTGCCATGGGAGTTTCACCTAAGGAAGGAGCCTCCCTCGTCCTCCCCATGCACATTTCTGCAGCAGGCCTATAATGAGTAAACAAGCAGCAGTCTGAAAACCTCTTTTAGCAGGTGGTTACAAAGTCTACATTTAAATAGGAGAATTTTTTTAAACACTAGGCTGCAAAGAACTTTGATACATTTTCAAAACATCAACAAGTGAAACAGAGCTGCCAAGAAGCAATTTGTTTAAGTTTTATTTTTCACTCCTGTTCCACTTTTAGGCTGTTAAAAAAGAAAACAAAGGAAATTAAATGAAAAGCTTCTTAATTTAAGAAAGCCTGACTTTTCCCTCCCCAGCCTCCCTAGTGAATTCCCTCATGTCCATATCTGAATCTCCAAGAAGCACTGTCTCCCACAGATCTCTACAGGCAGACCAGGTCAGACCCCTCCTGGGATCCATTGGTGGGGTCCGTGTCCCCCCACCCAGAAGCTCTGGGCAGATGTCCTCAAGGATAATGTACTTTGCATAGATGGCCTGGCTGCTGAAGGAGCAGACTGTGCACTCCACTGTGCTTCTAAGTCCTCTTTTTATCAAAGTACTTTAAGGAAGTGAGAAGTACCATTGACCTCACAAGGACTATTCATGCACAAAAACTCAACCGACTGCTCCTGTGTCTTGCTAATCCAGAGACCTACATCAGTAAGACTATTCTAGACTTACATCTGGTCTTCATGTTAGGGATCCCTGAGGTCTGCCATGGGAACTGCTACTCACTCAGTATATAGCACAAGAATTCATGGAAAAACCCCAAAGCTAGATGTCTTTTGGAATTACAGCTTCCAGAGACCAGTGTCTTGTATGTGCTTTCTGAAGCGCTGAGAGGGTTCTGCAGTTGTGCTGCCAATTGTGCAATAAATGCAGCAATCTGAAAACCACTACTGTTGGAAATTCCAGATATCAAGGATCAATTGAACAAGCCAAGGAATATTTTTTATAACTGAATTCCAAAACACTATAATTTCTGAATTTAATCACAAATTCACAGCGTGGAAGTTAAATAAGCACTTTAATTCCTTGTGATTCTTACATACCATAATTGCTGGCAAGTTAAAACATCAGCAGAAAGCCAAAAGCTGCACAAAAGAGCATTCACTTCAAACAAAGGCACAGAGGCAGCACTCAGGCTCCTGGATGGGGGAACCCAACACAGGGAGGCTCTAAAGATGTGTGATCTCTCTGTCAAATGCCCTGCACAGGGCTCACCCTGTTGCCTTAATCCTAACCATTGTTTGTCCAGTAGAGAAGTGTTTAGTACTAGGGAAAGAGGAAACAAGCAGTTTCCCCAGGACTACCTATACCCATGGTTTATTAAGCTGTGTAGTTGTGGTCAGAAACACCTGGTTGTTTTGTCTTCCTTGCTGTCCTTTAGCCTGGCAATAGCATATCCTCACATGATTTACATGCTGCTTGGAAAGACCAAAGCTACAGATATCAGCTAGTGACCCAACCTGTCCTGTGCATCAGTCCACAAATGTTTCACTCAACTGTAACACCTGAAGAAAAGCTTGGGTCAGTGGTTAATAGCCATGTTTGGGCTTGGACTCCTCCCTCATCCCCACACTGTGAGGTCAGTCTATGTCTGCTCCCACTGAATAGACTTACCTGTAAACACACACTTGAATAGCAGCAAAGACAAAGGGACAGAGGGCTTCATTTGTACCATTTGTAATGCATCTAAGAGATGAGGTGCAGTCTACCTGACTTGTTTCCCTATGTATAAGAAAAGCTAGGCAATAAAGAAAGCATTAGAAATAGTCATTGTGCCATTTAACATGATTCAGATCTGGAACTGGAGGCCATAAGCCCCAAATGATTTTTTCCTGCCCACTGACTAGGCAGAAATTAGCACTACTTCTCTCACCACTGTTCTTATAACTAACGGACTTCTCAAAAAAGCCTTGATGCAATTTCAGCAACTTCACTAGAAGACTATTTAGCTCTGTCCTTAAACACCTTCATCCATATTTTACTTTCCAGTATCCTATGAAAAGTGATTTGTCTTTGATTCCTGGGACACCAAACCAAGATGACTGCGGTTGGACAAGCAATTCCAAGATCAGAGTGGTGAGCTGAACATGCAGTGATGGTTCTACATGCTAGCTGTGGCTGCTGCCTTAAGTCTTAGCTCAATGGCTCCTAAAGTAAGCATGACAACAGCTCACCCTTCTTATTCACTCCAAATAACAAAAGAAAGCATCAAAATTCTAGCATAAAACCAATTAATATTTGGATTAGGCAATTAAGGAAAGAAATCAATCTGATGCAGCTCTTCACATTATGCAGGTAAGAAAGGGTAATATTTAAAAAAAGGGGCAGTTCATGATCATGGTACTGTCTAGTCATAATTGCTCTCTGCAATTAAAATCTATAGAAATCTGTCAAGGTTGATCTTAGAAATAACTTGTACTCTGTAGCCAATACACGTTAATAGACATCTTTGATGCTGTGACCTTGCAGATGTCTGCAAATACATCAGCTGATGTAATTTTCTTCTTAAGGTAGGTTCTTTTTCTCAGAGCATATGATGCTCTTCTTTTACTAATTTTAGAGATACTGATACTACCTGTAAAGATGGGTTGCAAACATTTCAACTGAGGGCTAGGCACTACTTGATGCTGACAGCCCAGGGTGTTAGTAGAGGCAACACTCTTGTCTTCCCATATGCAGCATGGAGTACACACTTCTACAGGGGAGGCAAACCCTAGCAATCTCTTCTCTCAGTAAAGCTATCCCTGACACTTTATTGTCTCCCCAATTAAGAATCTTACAAAGCTTTTAATCTCATATTCAGTGTAGTTTGTAACATGCTGAAATACCCATAAATCTATCTGTTGCATTGTCATGAGGCAAGGGTTGGACATAACAATTTGTGGTTTGTGTTCCCTCCTTCCCCACTTATTCTTGTAAAAAGTATACTTTCAAGGGGACAAGCACTTAAAAAGATAGATAGAAAAATGTTTGTTTATGAACACTTTATACTATCCCTAGCCAGGACTGCAGAGCAAGAGAATACTTGAGGGTATCGTACTTCCCAATTCTGTAAAGGTATCAGATATATTGCTATTTTTCCAAATTATATCCTGCATTAAAAGTAGATGAATTACCAGGATTTTTGTTTTAAAATCAGAAACAAAGTTGAATGATTTTTCAGTAAAAATCTATATTTTAATCAAATTGAAGGTGTCTCAGTGAAATAAATTTATTTCTAATGCAAATCCACTCTGTGGAACTACAAATCTAAATTGGCACAACTCAGAAAGCAAAATTTCCCTCCTTCCAAGCTGCACCCCAGTTTTGATGCACTTATGTTACTTACCCACTTATATAAAAACTTAATTGCTGCTAGACAAACCTGGAAGAAAACAGTAGCTCAAACTAATTTGACAGAACACTAAAACATTATTGAAAAGTGACTTTCACAGAGGCTTTTGAAAGCTTTCAGCATGAAACTTTGTATGGATATACAAAGCAAATGATGGAATATGGATTTTCTATAGAACAGAAATTTCTTAATGCAAAGCACTCAGTATCTTCTGTACTTTAAAATACTAGGAAGCCAATCTTCTTACATTTTTATATTAAAAAGAAAAAGTTCTCCAGAATTTCATCTGTACTGCAAAAAGCATTGACTAGTCATCCAAAGCAGTGACAGAGATTCACTGTCTTGAAAGAACTCCATCTGTTCTACTAGACAACCATGGTGATACACAGTCTCCGTCTTTTAGTTGCAGCTCTAGCCTCAGAATATTATCTGCAATTTCTCTCAAACAATCTAACAAATTCTTTGTCATGTACACGCAATCCAGTTTAGCTTTACTGCTATAGCATTAAGGCCAAAAGACTTTGAGAATAAGACATGAAGCACACTGAGGGAAGCTATCTTGGATTTCAGTTGCACCTTAGTATCTGAAGTCTGAGCCTCCCATACGTGCCTTTCTCTTTTTCACACTGAGAAGTTGTGCATTTTCTCTAATGGGAAAACCAGATGTGGAAATGAAGTAAGCATTGAAACACCAAAAAAACTAAATGAAGGTAATGTAATTTGGGTAAGAAAAATCTCTGCTGTCTTCTGTTCTGGTAGAGTCAATAGACTATAAAGGAAATCTGAAAATGAACTTATGGGCAAAAGTCAGTTTCTTGGGTTGCAAGACAACCTCATAATACAGGAGTAATATCACATCTTTTGGGATTTTACTCAACTCACAAAAAAGAATGAAAATTCAATGGTAGCCTGTGATATGGAAGAATCATGCTCAATTTCCTTCACTACTGAATAGAAATCCTGGATTTTAAAAAAGTTCTCATTTAAAGGAGAGTTGAAAAGCGCTATAACATTTTGTGACAATGATAGCAGAGGTGTTCAGTTGCATTATCTCAAATATGTGGCTCTGAAAAGAAGATAAGGTATTTGAGACATTGTATTTTGATTAGGCTTCCTTATGCTTCAAAACTATAATTCCAATATGTAGTTTTAGAAATATTTCATCAGTTTTCACCAAAAGAGCTCTCAGAGCTTTTCCATGGAATCTCTTTCCTGGGCTCTTTCTACCTCCACAAAACAAGAGCAGTACATATCTAGACGTTTGCTAGAGACATGGGGCAAGCATCTGTTGGTCCATGAGGGCTTTTAACATAATGTGAACTGCACTGCACAGCACCACTGAGGACACATAAGAGATTTCAATCAATCAGCCATGGAAGCAAGTAAAATAAACTTTGATCAGTTCTGAAAGAAGAATAAGCCATTGTGTTTGTCAAAAGCAGGTGGCAACCATCAAGACTGCATTTAATTCTTCAAATAGGCCTCAGTTTTTCAATCTACATAATCCACAATATGCATAACACTGAATTATTTGTAAGAGGCAAAAAAGCAACACCCCTGCAAATCCTACTATAGAACAGAGCATTCTTCTCATTCCTTATTGGCTGTAGCAGAAAATTAATCTAGGACAAAGTAATGAAGCAAAGACATAATGAGAATTCAATACTTGGAAGGAATAGAAGTTGCAGAAGCTACAGAACATCAGTATTATCAGGTCAGAACAACTCAGCTGTTAGCAAGGCTTGGTAAAGACTCATATTTTACATGAAAAGTTGTAGAAAGATTCAGACCTTTTTCTTGATCTTCCAGTGACACAAATCTCAGTGTCAGGATTCATGGATACACTGGCATCTCTGATAGTTGCTTGCTGCATGCTAATTCGCTTTTCAGTTGAAGATACTAAGAAAAGAATGTGAAAGTGTTCAAAACATGTAGTCAAATATGACATCATATAACATACCTAAGATGAGAAAGAACTTGGTAAAGCATAAAGCTCCTCTTCAATTTTCAACCATGCCATAACCCATTATTCACCGAGGACTGGAAAACTTACACAAATCTTACAGAGCAAAGGCTCAAAAAAAGCATAAATGTTGCTGTCACCTGGTGAGCAGGAACTCCATGCTGAGTGGAGTGAGTTGCATAGTTCAGAACACACAAAATGCTTTAGAAAAAACAAAGAATGGCAAGAACAAATTTCCACATTTCAACTTTCATGGTCACCCAAATAATCCACTGAGTGGAAACATGCCCTGCCCCTCCGCCTTCCATCCCACCAGGGCAATATGTCAAAGCTTACAGTTTGTTGTATAGACTACACATTTTCAATCGCAGGCAGCATTTGGTCCCTCTGACACACCAGGTCTTCTTCCTCCAGAAAAGGAGCTGTTGCAGCTCAGCAGATTTCTGAGGAACAAAACATTTCTTTCCTGATCTTGGTGGTCACATTGCTTATCATCATAACAAACCAAAGTTGCAGGCTGGGCACC
Source organism: Tapera naevia (assembly GCA_033556795.1). Lineage (NCBI taxonomy): Eukaryota > Metazoa > Chordata > Aves > Cuculiformes > Neomorphidae > Tapera > Tapera naevia. The sequence continues at coordinate 115,608 of JAUMJJ010000208.1, read as the reverse complement.
TAAGAACTATGAACTATACATACACAATTCAACTCCAGTAACAAACACTAAAAAAGAGGCAGAATAAACTTTCAAAAAACTAATTTTAATCAAAACAAAAAAAAATTGTTGATCATGAACAAGTTTATAAAACAGTGATTTAGTTACACAAATAAATTGATATCAGTGTATCAAATATTAATTACTTTCGACTTCATGAACATGTTTACATGGATGATGAAGTGCAACCTTTTACCCAATATAATAAATAAAATGGAGAGCATGAAATAGCTTTTCTAAACAAAAATACCTACAAACATAACTCTAGCATGCTCTCCAAGAAGGGAAAGAGAGACACTGGACAACATTTGCACCAAAACATAAAAACTGCTTTAAAAGCACAAGGATACAGAACCATCAGCTAAAGTATAGACACTATACTGTAACAAAAGTTGGTATTTAGTAATATAATGAACGGTTTGGTAGTTAGATCTCCAGTTTGGTTATTTTAAAGCATTAAGACAAGTCAAGATAGAAGGCTGCTTTTGTTTGAGTAATTCTAGAGAAAATAAAATATATTAAAAAAAAGTAACAGAAAAGTAGAACAGTCATACCTACACAACTTTCTATCCTGCGCGAAGTCAAAACATCTATGCAGAATATATATATTATATATATATTTGTGCACAAAAGTTAGCTTATTATTAGCTCACAGCAAAGGTGTAATGTATCATCAATCAATTTGCATTTTGTGTCAAAAAGGATATTTCTTTAAGTCTTCTAGTCTAGGAGGCACAAACTCCAATTCTGGCATACTGTATTCTTAATGCTAAGGCTTGCTGCTCTGGTTGTTTATTTTTCTTGTCCTTCTTTACTATAGTGCCTGTTACAAACATGTGTATGTGTGGATACATATATATGTTTACATGAGTTGTATAAACATAGTTTCCTCTAATAGGTATCAGTTCAACCATGCAATCCAAAAGGTGGCTCTACATAGATGCCCAGCATATAGTTCACCACCTGAGCCAACCCTGAAAGCAAGGTGCACTTTAGTCCTTCAGATAGGTTTTCTTTTTTTGTTTAAAATCAAGCTACTGCAGCTTCAAGTATTTTGCATTACATAGATTTTTTTATAAATTAATACTATTTTTTAATATTCAGACATATACTATAATATATATACAGTACAATAAATGTTATCATTCATTTTTAATTTTTTTTTATATATCCCTGAGAATGTATGTTGACAGTTGCTAAGTTTCCACATGCACAAGCATTGTGTGTCATGCTTCTGGACGAACAGCACTGCAAAGCCACGTGATCAGGCTTTTAATTATTAGTATTTCATTTGTTGGTTCATTTAAATATGCTGAAATGTAAGGATGAGTTAAAAAGGAATAAAGCTGAATCCATTCGAGGTACTTATCACAGGATGGAGGTGTTTTGTTTGATTTTTAAAGCCATTGCAATATATGTTTGTTTTTGAGGCTGTGAACATATACAGAAAGAACAGGAGAGCGATGTGGGCTTTGCCACTTGACAACATATACTCAGTGTAAATAAAACCTTTTTTAACTTCTCTCTCACACAAAACAGAAAAAAAAATAAACACACAAACTTTCACAACATGACAGTTTAGTTTGCAAACTCAATATAACTATACAAATATAATACGTGTAGCTCTGTTTCTTTAATTTCAAAAGGATACAAAGGTAGACTCAAGCAAAAACAAACCACCTCCACCCCCCACCCATTTTCATCAACCAAACCGCTCACGAACCAGCATCATCAGTTTCTTTTTGCCTTTGTAGATTTGTTTTAGGTTGTCAATAAACTGTGTAAACTGGATGTGACCATCATGAGCCATTAAGAAGGTCTCTCGGGCCTTGCTGAGGAACTCTATAAACTCACTATAGTGTCGTGGGCTGATGTGAGTGAGACGTGAATGAGTTGTATTAATGTAGGCTCCAATCGTGGCATCCAAGAGTTGCCTTAAAGGGGATTTGTCCAGTGACATGAGCTTACCAGAGTTCCTCCTTCCATGAAGTCCCACCATGCCAGGGGTGGTCAAAGTACACCTACGCAAAATGTCTGACAATACTGTTGCACATTTGACGCTTTTGACCACCAGAGGTATTATAGCTGCTAGCTCATTTTTCCCAAGGGAGTGGCTGAGCGCACATGCCCACAGAACATCATTAATGGCAGGGTGCGTGTCCTGATTATAACTCAGGTTGAGATGCGTCATGGCCAAAGTGGCCAGCTTGTAGGCCCGCATGGGGTAACTGCGGTGCTCCATGTATCGTGCGATAGTAAAAAGCTGCGAGTAGCTCATGCCGGTTGTAGCAGCATCTAGAATGATTTGGTAAGTGGTCTCAAAAGCTATATGATCCTTTTCACATAAGGTCAGTGCAGACAGGGCACAGTTTTGAGGATCCTTCATGGCACACTGTAGAGCAAGTGTCCTAGCACTGCCAGCCAGCTTCTCCTGCTGATGGCAGTCCAGATGCAGACGGACAATGATGCTGTTGGACATCACTGTTGTAGCAACAATACTAGTGGCTTCTGTTGGAGTGAAAAGTGTAAACCAGTTTTGCATGATACTATCCAGTGCATAAACACCTGAGGAGAGAAATAAAGGATTAGCCACAACTGATAAAACCTAGCAAATACAGATGTTCAGCAAGAGATTACATTTTCAAATGTTGCCAGTAAATCCAAGGAGATGTGCTTCAGCAAGAAGGGCTAAACTAGATACCATAGCTGGAAAAGGACATTAAAAGACATCACCAAAATACAGATAATAACAAAAAAGCCTGCAAGGTAAGCTTTAATCTCCTGGTGTGACAACTGAGCTGTTTCACTTGTGATCTAAGACAATTTGGATAAAAAGTTCTGGATCTTATCGCATCACTCAAAAGCAGCCCTCACACTGAATACTTAAAAACCATTTTTAACTTCTTTTATCAATGTGCATCTCAAGGTACAGCACATGCACAAAATAATCTGAAAGCTTGCTAAATGTCTCATTTAATAGAACACTAAATATTTAATACTAAGCCTGCCTTAAAAAAAAATACTAATCCCCTCCCAACAGGCTTTTCAGATAAATCTTGTAACAAATTCATATGTACCTGAACATCAAGATCCTTATTAGGGGAGTACTCTGAGCAATATGCACTACTGGATATTATCTGAACTAGATATTAAGATATTAGTATCACTTTATTCCTGTCGGGGGGGAGAAGAAGGGGGAGACAGTGACTACTGGGTTCCATAAATTGAACAATTGAAGCCAACTAGAGTGTCTTATTATTGCTAGAGACAGTTTACACACATCTATGAGCCCACCTAAACCACACCCAGAGATCCTGTTCTCTGTAAGACTGTGATGTTTCCTGTGTACTCCTTCACTCGTGTAAAAATTCATTATAGTCAGAAAATACCAGATCTTCATTTATATAAACAGATTCCTTGTTTTATCAAGTTGTTTAAATCTCAAGAGTATTTTGCATGACATTAAAGGTACTTTATGGGATGCTTCTATTAGAATATGTAAACTAATTTAAAGCAGTATTAAAACCAGCATTTTATTTGCCAATATGTAACTGCAGAAAATAATACCCAGGCACTAATATCTGCAAGATAGCTTCAGTAATAATTACCTTATCAAAGATATGAAAGCAATAAAACAAGAGCATTGCATGAAAATTTGTAGACACAAACCAATTTCTGGCTGAGGGCATACAAAGGCAAGCTGTATTTTCCCCATGCTACTGACATTAATTTCCCAGTTAAGCATAAAGCAAAGAATCCAGAGAACGAGCAGCAGCAATCCTTTGTAGTTCTGAAACCCAAGAGCATTTATGCAATACAATCCAACTCAGGTATATGAAAAAGAAGTAAATACAGTAAGGAAGAATACCTTCCAAAGATAACTTTAGTGACAATTAAAATTGCTCCTGTAGCATAGTACTTATATTGTCCTCACTACCACAGCTGCTGGGGTTTTTTTTTGTTTGTTTTACATCTACACAGTTTTTAATGCCCTTATCTTCACTTTCAGATTCTGTAACCTCATCTTGTAGATGGTTAAGTAGAATACAGAAGCTAAGGGACACTTCATCAAGATACACAAAAAATTTATGGCAAAGCCCAGAAATGAACATAATGTCCTGCTGAGTATACTATTCTCCCCCTGCTATTCACCAAGTACGATGCTAATTTTGCTCCCATCTTATTTTCACCATACGTGGTTAAGGTTAGTGTTTGGTTTGCTTTCCAGTGCAGATGAGAGGCCTGTACAATGTCATAGCCACTCTAAGCTTGGATTTACCCAGGGGCTTAAAAAATAAACCAAACAAAAAACAAACAACAAGCAATGAGAACTCCTTCATGAGATCTTGTCTGCCATACAGTGAGAGGCATCCTCAGCATTTCATTCACCTGTTTTCAGGTTCCTCTTTGCCACAGCTGACCAGATAGCACTCTTGCCAGTCTTTTGGAGCCTTGCCTTTTAGAGCAAGCAAAGTTGTAGCATAGTGTAACAGCCCATAACTATGAGACTTTTCTCTGCCTCAACCTCAAACCCAAACCCAACATGGAGGGGACAAGGGGAAATCTATGGTATTTCCCATGAGGTTATGCACATCCCTACCTTGCAGTGGAAAGAAGTCACACTGCATTACTCAACTATTGTCTCACTTGGCCTGTGCCTATTCTATCACAATACTTAAAAATCCCCCTCACCATTGCCATAATTAATAACTTCTAACCAAAGGAATTTTATAGATTTGCAAAGCCAGTGTGCTGACAAACAAGATCAAGCCCTCTAAGACTAGCTTCCAAAAAGGCACGAGTCCTTGAGAAGCATGTCAGAACATACCTACTTCTGTTGCACATGTTACCAACCACCTCACCATTTCCCGACGTCGCCAATTCAGTGTTGACAGCGTCATTCGCATCACCTATTAAAACAACACAAACAAAATACAAATTCATCTTATTGCAAAACCAAGACAATATACCAATGGGGATTTAAGTTACTCAAATACACTGAGGTTCAAAATGGCAGCCTCTTGCCCTCTCTACTCTGTTACCTTTTTTTAGCTGATATGTCAAAAGATTTCACAAATACTGCTCAGCTATCTAAGAGCATATAGAGAGTAATTTCAACTGCAGGTCCTTCAAGGCTAGAAGAGAAACTGTTTTATTCAGGGAGAAGAAAAAAACAAACCACAAAACCCCCCCCCCCCCAAACAACGAAAAAGCCCAATCAATTGCCAGTTATTCAAATTGAATTATATTTCATCTCCTCCTTTAAAGTGGAAATGTGTCAACTCTTGCTGGGCAAGCTAACCTATGTAATTTTTCTTCCATCTGCATTTTTTCATTGACTTCAACAATACAGACAGGAGTTATCGTGTACTGTGATTTGGCTGTCTGCTTATGATGCAAAGATATATATACACACACTTCCAGATATATTCAGATATTATTAGTAAGTCCATAGTGGTGCTTTCCCTGTCTGAACAAGAAGTCCTTGCAAAGAAGGTGTATCCTGTGGCCAGCTACTCCCAGCTCTCTCTCTCACTTGAATGGCACAAAGAAGCTGCACAGACCCTTGCTTTGTGTTTAACAGTCAACTTCATTTTACATCAGAAAACCAAATCTAAAAAATCCAGACACAGCCCAAAGACAGTATGATCCCCAGTGACTTAAAGAGCTGTACCCACCAATACAGGGTCAAATTTCTGTGTTCTACTGTAGTAACAATGAACAAGGAAAATACCTGAAGGCCCAACTCCAGAGAAACTTTCCGAAGAGTGATGTCTGGCAAGTTGTCCATGAGTGTAGCTATTTTAAATGCATCCTGGGCAAGTTTGAAGATGTGTGATGAGGAGTGGATATTTTTCTGGATGGATTCTAACACTGTTTCTAGCCTCTGAACATCACCTGCAAGGTGTAAACAGAATCACCAAAACTGAACAAGCTCCCAAAATATGCAGAGATGCATTAAAATTGAGCCTGTCATTGCTATGCAATAGTATGATGTTTCAGTTATATACATTTTGTTTTCTATAAACCTTCCATAATTAAATCACATGAATGAAAGATACAAGACAGCACTAGCTCCTCTAGTGTCTGATGGTGTTAGTATAGTACATGGTCAAAAGTCATCCTGATTTTTTAATTTTAGAAGTGATTTGTCCACTCCTGGGTTTCACAATCTATATCATATGTCAGAAGAACAAAAAGCTGTCTCATCAGCCTCAAATCAAGCCCATCTGGCTACCGTCTAGCTAGTTTACCCACTTTGCTAGAAAATGAAGTGACAGGTTTAAGTCACTTCAGTTTGTTGTTCCCATTTCAAACTCCTGTCAGACTGCAATTTGGATTCCTAAACACAAGTTTTATAAACTCTTTATTCCATGCAACATTAAAAGCATACATTTAGTTGAGTATGTAACTGACAGCAATATACCTTTGGCTGCTGTTAGCATGGCCGATGCCAGCTCACACTGCTGGGATTCTATGTGACTTAGGGTGAACCAGCGGGGATACCTGTTTGCAACAACTGATGCAATATGGTGCGGGTGCGACACATCTCCTGAAGGAGCTGTAGATTCCAATACTAGCAATCTGAAATAAGGAAGAAAACCTCTTTCATTAAATGATTATTATATTAGGTTATTCATAAGCAAAACTAAAGTTGCAAGAACTCTTGACCTTGTTTATGAAATGTGCAGTTTTGGGCATAAAGATATTGGAAAACCACTTCTCTTCATGGGGAATTTTAAAAGTCCATTTGCCAAACCTGCCTACATCAGTTGGCATCTGCAGGAATTCACAGGACAATTAAACCATCCATTAGTCAAGGCAACAAAGACTTCCTGCATTATCCATAGAGCTGAAGCTTTTTTCTCCCTGCCTTATTTTCAGTCTTTGAACCACAGCCTTTAGGAAGTAGTTCTTCATCATACTGAGAACATGTAAATATTTTCCAATATTTGAAATATACTTTCTTTACTTGCAAATGCTCAAAGTAAAGGAGAGAGATATTCAACAAGTCATTTGGATTTTGACCTTGCAATAAACTCAGACATACCTAAAAGGACATTTTACTGTTCAAATGTAAACTACTTTTTAAAGTCCTTAAACTCTATCCTACCAACATTTAATAATGTGCACACTAATACAAAAAAAAGACTTCCCCCTTTTGATTTGAATCGAGTCAAATCTCTTCCCTAGTACTGCTAAGATACCACTTTATATAACTTTATATGCATAAAAATAAAATACATGTAAATTCTTCAGTTGATTTTTTCCAAGCACAGAGAGAGGGGGGAGAAAAAAAGATGCATTATTAAATGGTTTCAACAAACAGGAAAAATCCCACCTACATAATGCAAAAAGGATTATTATCTTTTGTCACTTTGAATTTCATTGTCAGTTTCTATGTTCCTTTGCTATGAAAAGAAATGCTGTTGTGAATTGGTTGCTCCCATGCAATTTTGGCAAGATTACAGAACATCATACCAAGCACAAGCAGATTTAGTATTCTTCACTTTTTTCCTTTCAAACATCAATTATTTAGCTAGTTTTTAGCAAAGCTACTTTGCGATTAAATATCACCATTAAAGTCTGACTCCCAAAGCCTGGGTTGAATTTCAGGCTTAACAAGGGATTGACCAAACTGAGTCAAACATTCAAGTTCAGATTCCAAGTGAGCAGTCAACTAGGTCACTGTAGATTCACATTCTCCAAGGCTCTACTCCATATGCTTCAGTGTTGCAAGCAGAGAACTGTAGACAGAAGCAACCATCAAGGACAGCACATTCTGTCCTCACAGACCTGAGGTGCACGCCTTATGGTTCTCAGCTTCCATTGATTTCATAGTGTTATACACTCAAAAAGAGGATTAAAAAAATGTAACAGCAACAGATGATTTTGAACACAGAGAGGCAAAATACTCCAGAGTTGCCATCATGGGTCAATGACCTGTATAGACTGACACTAAACACTTATGTCTGGAGAGTAACTAGCTGTGGTTTTGGGGAGTTAACTTTGATAAATGTTCAAGTGAAGAAATAAATATGTTTCACTTCTAAAAGCATGAGCAACCGCACAGTTCTCTATGCAGAAATACTTCACCCATGCCATGGAAGAAAGGATGCTCAAATTTCCCTCTTCTGATCCGTTCTGCTTCAAACACAAGACAGACGTTCAATCTTCATGTTTGATTTTTTCTTTCCCCTCCTCAAAGCAATGTTTAGTTTTAGCTTTTTATCTGCTTTCTGTCAGGAGTGCTTTGTACACTGAACTATCACTTTGGTGTGAATGGAAAGAGTAACCAATCTTCTTTGTAAGAATTTTTGAGAAGCGCCAAGGAATGTAGACAGACATAGAATAGAAAGTGTCTGTATCTGCCATCACCACAGTTCAAGATAGCAGCCCACATTTCTTAAGAGTGCCAAATATATATAAAAAATAAATAAATATATATATAGATATAAATAAACAAAAATTATCTCATCTGCCTTATAAAGTGATGACAAGAAAGCTATGGAGAACAGCCCTGATTATGCTGATGTCTCCTGTGATTTTAGCAGATGGAAACAGATGACTCTTTCTTATACTGGCCTGTTTGAGAAATAACTTCTTTAGTTGAGATGGCAGCTTCATGCTAAAAGATGGCTATAGCTTGCCATGATTAACTAGAGATTTCATCATTTGAATCTCTCGGTGCCTTGCTTGTTTTTCCAGTTGAGAAAGGAAACTTCCAGAAAATAAGTTGTCAGTTATGATTTGCTTCTGGGAAAAGACCAAATCCTTCTTCAAGAGGAATGTCATGTTGCCTTCACATTTGCTGAAGCATTTAGTATGCTGGGCAAAGCTGCTGTCTATTCCAGCCTATCAACGTGGTTTCAGTAGTTTAGTTTAAGGAGGAAAATTCCACACAAGCAATCTCTAACAATCTCTGAGAGATACCTTAAAGTAGTGACTGGAATTAAATACAAGTACACAAGTCTACTTTATAAAATTTATCTTTTTTTTCTTAAAAAAAACCCCACAAAAACCAAACAAACCAAAAAAACCCTGCCATGTACAACCACACACCATACATTTTGTACTATTTTGCTGATCTAGTATAACCAGGGTTATTGACGCACTGAACTCACAATGAAAAAGAGGGGTGTATCTAGATGGCCCTGGCACCTTTCTGATCACATGTTTGGATGTTCTCAACAGTTTATCAGTAACGCACTTTTTTCTTCTCAATCTATTTAAACCATGCTAAAGCACATGGAATACAGGGAGGTGTTTCGAGACAGCCAGCATGACTCCTCCAAGGGAAAGTTCTTCCTGACCAACCTAATGGCCTTCTATGATGGTGTGACCACATCAGTAGACATGGGAGAAGCAATGGATGTCATCTATCTGGAGTTCTGTAAAGCCTTTGACATGGTCCCCCACAACACACTTGTCTCTAAATTGGAGGGATATGGGTTTGATGGGAGGACTGTTTGGTGCATAAAGAATTGGTTGGATGGTCACATTCAGAGAGTATTGGTCAACGGCTCAATGTCCAGATGGAGACCCATGACAAGTGGTGTCCCTCAGGGGTCCATACTGGGACCAGTGCTGTTTAACATTTTCATTAATGATATAGACAGTGGGATCGAGTGCACCCTCAGCAAGTTTGCAGATGACACCAAGCTGAATGGGGCAGTGATCACACCAGAAGGACGGGATGTCATCCAGAGGGACCTGGACAAGCTGGAGAAGTGGGCCTGTGGGAACCTCATGATGCTCAACAAGGCCAAGTGCAAGGTCCTACACCTGGGTTGGGGCAACCCCCAGTATCAATACATGATAGGGGGATGATGTGATTGAGAGCAGCCCTGTGGAGAATGATTTGGGGGTGCTGATTGATGAGAAGCTCAACATGACCCGGCAATGTGCTCTCGCAGCCCAGAAGGCCAACCATGTCCTGGTCTGCATCAGAAGAAGCATTGCCAGCAGGTCAAGGGAGGTGATTCTCCCCCTCTACTCTGCTCTTGTGAGAGCCCGCCAGTGTCCAGTTCTGGAATTCCCAACATAAGGAGGAGATGGAACTGTTGGAGCAAGTCCAGAGGAGGGCGATGAAGATGATCAGAGGGCTGGAGCATCTCTGCTATGCGGACAGGCTGAGAGAGTTGGGATTGTTCAGCCTGGAGAAGAGAAGGCTTCAGGGGGACCTTATAGCGGCCTTCCAGTACCTGAAGGGGGCCTACAAGAAAGCTGGGGAGGGCAAGGAGGGATAGGAGGAGGGGGAATGGCTTTAAATTGGAAGGGGGAAGATTTAGATTAGACATTAGGAAGAAATTCTTCACAATGAGGGTGGTGAGACACTGGCACAGGTTGCCCAGGGAAGTTGTGGATTCCTCCTCTCTGGAGGTATTCAGGGCCAGGTTGGATGGATTCTTGAGCAGCCTGGTCTAGTGGGAGGTGTCCCTGCCCATGGCAGGGGGGGGGTTAGAACTGGATGATCTTTAAGGTCCCTTCCAACTCAAACCATTCTATGATTCTATGATTCTATTTCCTAAAATTCTAATCATAAGCAGGAAGTATGCAAGGTCACTATTTATATGCACTCCTTCCCATTTATTCCTTTGAACACAGGATTATTTCCTCCCCATTTAGTTTTCTGGAGAAACTAGCTCCAGAATACACACCTCCAAACCACTAAGACACAATCTGTCTGATTAAGCTAAATGCTACTTATGTGGATAGTGTGTCTTTCAGTCACTGTGCAATCATTCTTGATAGTAACAGCCAGGAAATCCCAACACTGTTGTTTTGTTTTATTTTGTTTAGTTTTAAATCTGGGACATGATTGCTCTTAGCATTCAGGTGTGGCTATTCTTTGTCAACTATCATTTACTACAAATTCTTGACCAGACAATCCAGATGGGACTAGTTTCTTCCCTACACTGTATGTGGACAACATAGATTTATGGCCTTGGAACTTCCATCAGAAGGCCCTTCTTAGCCACCATTAACAATCTGGTCTGCCCTGAGATAGTCAGCACACACCGAGCAATCTCTGAGAAACATATTTTTCCCTGATTACTGAAGAGAAATGGGATACAAGTCAGACATTTTATTGTCGTATGACATACTCCATTTAAATCCCAACATTCACCCAGAAATGTGCAAGATTGCTTAGATATGAAGCACAAGAAAAAAAAAATGGCTCGGTCCACATCTTCTTGTTTCAAATCTATCACTGAGAGTTAATTTATAAAGAAGGCTGGTGGAGCAAATAGTCTTATGATCTGCTAAGCAGCAGATGGACCTGAGACTGCTGGTGAGACACCTCTTTCCTCATTTCCTCGCCATTACCATCACACACACACAACCGCATTAGTAAGAGAATACACGCACTAAAGTTGCTGTTTAAGACAAAAATACACATTCCAAGAGTGGAATTCTAGAAGGATTTGTAACAAAAAATGTTGGTTTACAGTTCTAGAAACACTTCATAAAATCACAGAATCACTTGGAAAAGACCTTTGAGATCATCAAGTACAACCATACTCGTCAACTACTAAATCTATCCGCCTTTTAAACACCTCCAGGGATGGTGACTCAATCACCTCCCGGGGCAGTCTTTTCCGGTGCCTGACAACCCTTTCAGTGAAGAAATTTTTCATGCTGTCTAATCTGAACCTCTCCTGACGCAACTTGAGGCCATTTCCTCTCTTTCTATCACCTGTCACTTGGGAGAAGAGACCAACATTCACCTCACTACAACCTAGTTTCAGGTAGTTGTAGACAGTCATAAGATCTCCCATCAACCTCCTCTTCTCTAGGCTAAACAACCCCAGTTCCCTCAGCCAATCCTCTTAAGATGTTCTCCAGCCCCCTCACCAGCCTCATTGCCCTTCTCTGGACACACTCCAACACCTCAATGTCCTTCCAGTAGTGAGGGGCCCAAAACCGAACACAGTACTCGAGGTGTGGCCTCACCAGTGCTGAGCACAGGGGCACAATCACCTCCCTTGCCCTGCTGGCCACACTTACTGATACAGGCCAAGATGCCACTGGCCTTCTTGGCCACCTGGGCACACTGCTGGCTCATATTCAACTTGTTGTCAATCAACACTCCCAGGTCCTTCTCCAGCCACTCTGCCCCAAGCCTGTAACGCTGCATGGGGTTGTTGTGCCCCAAGTGCAGGACTCAGCACTTGGCCTTGTTGAACCTCATACCATATGTCACAGCTCATCAATCTAGTCTGTCCAGAGCCTTCTGTAGAGCCTCCCTACTCTCAAGCAGATCGACACTTCCACCCAGCTTAGTGTCATCTGCAAACTTACTGAGGAAGTACTCAATCCCTTTGTCCAGATCATTGATAAAGATATTGAACAGGACTGGATCCAACACTGAACGCTGGGGAACACCACTTGTGACCAGCCTCCAACTGGATTTGACTCCATTTACCACCACTCTTTGGGCCTGGCCATCAAAAAATTTTTTTTACCCAGCAGAGGGTGTGCCTGTCCAGGCCAATGGCAGCCAGTTTCTGAAGCAGAACACTGTGAGAAATGGTGTCAAAGGGTTTACCAAAGTCTGGGTACACCACATCCACAGCCTTTCCCTCATCCACTAAGCAGGTAACCTTGTCATAGAAGGGGATCAGATTAGTTAGGCAGGACCTGCTTTTCATAAACCCATGTTGACTGGGCCTCATCACCTGGTTGTTCTGTGTGTCCTGTGTGATCACACTCAAGAGGATCTGCTCCATGACCTTCCTCAGTACCGAGGTCAGGCTGACAGGCCTGTAGTTCCCTGGATCCTCCCTCTGACCCTTCTTGTAAATGGGTGCAACATTTGCCAGTCTCCAGTCAAGTGGCACTTCCCCAGTCAGCCAGGACTGCCGGTAGATGAGAGAAAGGGGTTTGGTGAGCACCTCCGCCAGCTCCCTGAATACCCTTGGGTGGATCCCATCTGACCCCATAGACCTGTGAATGTCTAATTGGCCAAGTAAGTCTCTAGTCACTTCCTCTTGGATCATGAGAGCTTTGTTCTGCTCCCTGTCTTCTGGCTCAGGAGTCTGAGTACCCAGAGAACAGCTCACCTTACTATTAAAGACTGAGGCAAAGAAGGCATTAAATACCTCAGTCTTATTCTCATCTTTTGTCATTATTGTTCCCCCCCTGCATCTAGTACATATGAAGAGTCTCCTTGGACCTCCTTTTGTTGTTAACATATTTCTAGAAACATTTGTTATTACCTTGCACAGAATTGGCCAATTTAAGTTCTAGTTGGCCCTTAGCCCTTCTGATTTTCTCTCTACATGATCTCACTTCATCCTTGTATTCCTCCTGGGATGGAGGAATACAAAGCTCATAGACTTTCCTCTTTTTTTCTGAGATCCACCCAAAGCCAGTTTGGCTCAGCCAAACTGGTTTTCTTCCACACCAGTTCTTTTTACAGCACATGGGGATGGCCTGCTCTTGTGCCACCAGGATTTCCTTCTTGAAGAGCATCCAGCCCTCTTGGGCTCCTTTGCCCTTTAGGACTGTCTCCCAAGAGATTTTATCAAGCAGCCTTCTAAATAGTCCAAAGTCTGATCTCCAGCAGTCTTAATTGTATATTATTATATTGTAGGTACTACAGACATTAATTGCTTTTACAGATGAGAGAACCAAAGTAATTTCTCCTTAAAGGGAACAATGCTTCTTTTAGAAAAGAAGACTAGGTCTCGATCACCAAGCTTTTTCCTCTTTTCCAAATCACTACTTGTGGTCTTTCTAGATGACTTGTGAATACATACCGCATGGCTCTCAGTGCAGTTTTGTATGCCAAGTCAGCATCATGAGGTAGGAGAGAGGTGAAAAGATACTTGGCAAATGTGTGCATTGGAACACTCTCTCGATGGATGACTTCACCTAAACCACTATATGGTCCAGCTGTGGGAAAGAGAAAGAGAATGTCAGTCTTTACAGACTTTTAACACTCAACTTCTGGACCTTTACAAACATTCACTATATCTTGAGTTAGAATTGGTATTTAGAGACAGTTTGCTGTACAAAAGGTAAAGTTACATTGATATTTTTGTGAAATATATTACAAATATATTAAATACCATATATTCTTTGAGACAAGACAGACTGCAAATTGTATAGTAGTAAGCACACTACCAGTGCACATACAAATGACAGAATGGTCATGAAGCTCATTCAGCAAGTCTATGGTATGCAAAAATAGAAGGTGATAATTCTAGCTTTGTGTCTGTGTAGTTTTATTGTGCACATGAATCCCTAAGCACCTTCTATTGGTGCATAATTACTTTATCACAAACCCGCCAGAACAACAAAAAAAAGTGCTAATAGTGGAAAAACATGTATCTGCAATTGAAGCTACATAACCAATCACTACAGCAGCACCTGATCCCTATTAATGTCTCACCTGACATTAGGCATTTAAATAATCCTTTGGTCTGGACTTGGTCTCCAGAGAAGACTAGGTCATATCTTGCAACAAAGCTGGTTTTGTTAGTCCGTTATAGCGACATGATCTTAAAAATTGTATTTGTTGTGGAGAAACCATTCCCATCGTTGGGGCAATGGATTTTGCATTGTCAAAATTTGCAACAGAAAAGATGATTTAAAAAAAAATAAATGTAACTATTTGCTTGCTCATTTATGAATGTTCATAGTGCATATGAATCCCATTTTTACATTTCTCCTGCAACCTTAAGACTGTTATTCCTATTAATAGGAAAACTGTGTCAAGTAGTTTTTTTACTTCAGTGGCTAGAGGTTCAGACATTAAATGTTGCAAGATACAGAATAAGAATCTTACATTAAATATTATTGGATAATTATTCCGCAAATAGAAGCCAGCAGTCCAAGAAGTTACTACTTCCTTTTCTCCTAGAGATTCCTTCCTACCACACTTGCATGGATAAATGACTGTGTGAGTACACTTCTACACTGCAGTCACATGTCATAGCTTCCAGCAGTGGTTCAAACTAACATAGTTGACCATACACTGAAGCAGATGATGAGTACTCACAAAATTTATTCAACCACTTTTGCTGCAGAGGATGCTGAACTCTATGAGAGAGAGATAGATAGTAACAACTTGGACTAGTACAGCTGTTTCAGCAATGCTTTTTTGACCGGTGTCTTAGCACAAAATGCAAAGATAAAAATAACCAGGCATGAAAAAAAAAATCTGAGCTCCATAGGTGAGCATTTCTGAAGCCTAGGGCTGATCACAAAGGAAACATCAATGAAGATTTAGTAGGCAATATTGTGTGTCTCAGTCATTTAAAATTAAATTGAAAGCAATTCAAAACTAGCTGGCATTGCTTCAATGAAAGAAGTTATTTCGTGTGTGTTTACCAGTTGGTGGTTCAGTCAGAAGCTCAGTTAGGACACAAAGAATACATGAAAAAGCATTTATATGATAATATATTCTGCCCTTAACTTAGCAGTCAAGCAAAAAATTAGAACACTTCTTGCAACAATCATATGTTCTGCTTTCCTACGAATTCAAATGGTAGCTACATACAGCATGCAATAATCTGCATTAACACCACAGAAATCATCTTAATACTGGATTAAGCTTTCTTTATTATATCTACAGGACTAACTATAAAAACACAATTGACACACAATTGATTAGGATCTTAAATTGCTGCACAGTTTTGTTTCCATGTGAGCTGGCAGTTTCTGTCTAACCCGGAGCAAACTGAAGCTACTGCAGAAAAGCCAGATTTCTCAGCACACAATAATGTGAAACCATCATTGCACACTGCTCACCACACCAATTTTGTAGGTAGTTATTTTTCCAGATTCCCTGCTATGATCACTTGCTTACTACTCTAAGAAAGCAAAAAGAATATCAGCGATCACAGCAGTAAACTAGAAGTATCAGAGAATACTTGAGAGAAATCCTACCTTTTCCTCATAAAGTATTCTTACTAGTAAATAGATAATTGATTTTACAATCCATAGGATCCCTCTATAGTGGCTATAATTCTATGTTAAAAAACATCTTAACTATGTAAGGTAGTTTCCACTGGAATACTAATTCAGTGGGCTTGTGTAAGTGAAGACAGTTTAAAGAAACAGTTAGCATCTACATTGAGCTACCTTCTAATAGGAAGACTGCTTGTTTTCGAAAAATCTTCACCAGAGTATCATCCAGTTCAATTTCCTGTAGCTTAGAAATGAGCTGCTCCTCATTTCGACAAACCTTCTCTTGTGCATACAAGCCATCTGGCATTACTCGTTGCTGTCCCAGCCCTATCAATGCTACTTCCATAGCCAGCGTTAAATAAGATTCCCCTTCTTCTAAGAACTTGTGTGCAGACAGATGCTGGTACTCCAGAGATTTGCATTGCCCCATGTTCTCTGTAAAGGGCGACACAAAGAACAACACATCAGGAAATCATTCTAATCCATAATTTGCCTATAATGCCACATTTAGAAATGCTTCCTATGTCACTATTTATTTACTAAAATGATTTAAGTTACTAATGCAATCTCAAGATCCAATGATCTAATTTAAACTACCGGATCCAATTCCACATGGCAGAAATACACAAAACAATTAGGTTTCAAATAACCCACTCAAGCAAAAATAAAAATTTTCATTTTAAACTGCATGATTTGGAGAAAGGCAATTTCTCCCATTTTGTGTTAATAAGGCTAAAATTGGAAGATCTATTTCAATTTTTTTCCCACTCATTTTCCTATCTCCTTAAAGCTTTGATGTTGTATAAGTAGAAAGAGAAAGTGCTTATACACTTGCATAGATTTCAGTTGAAACTATTAGGATTGTACAAATATAGTAGGCCTGGGAACTGCACAACTTTAAAGCAGCCTGTTTGCTAGAGCTCTTTTCATACTTTTTTATTGTTACAGTTGTATTTATGATAAACATGTAAAATGTTTCTGACTTTTATTAACACTAAAAGTGCCACTTTTATTAAAAATTATTAGTAAGTTCTACACAGACCAAGCTATAAGTTGCTTTAAAGAGTACTACTGATTCATTTGGTACTTCACAGATACACAATATGACAAAATGTTATTTGAACAGTTTACAGTCTAGTTTGGGAACAAAAAGTTGTAATATACAGATGTAAGGAGATGGACAGCTGTTGCAAATGAGAAGGCAGAATGCATTTGGTAGACTGCATTTGAATGTGTAGGGGGAATTTACTTTTCAACACACACTACTTTTATTTCATGGGGTTGTTTTTTTTTTTTTCTAATTGCAAATAAGTTCTTCCAGAATTGGTGGATATGTGATTAGAAGTTTATTGAAGAAAATGTAATTGAGTTTTGAGGTAAAGCCCCAAGAAGATTGGGGATGTGCATATAAAAGAGCTAATGAATCAAGTTTCTGACCACATAGAAGGTGATAAGAAACTACTGCAGAGGTGGAAAGAGACTAAGAATAAGGAATAAATCAGTTAAGCTGAGAAGTAAATACTGAAGTTAAAACAATTCATAACCTTTATAGACCATGCATGTCAAATTGTAAGTGTTCTGTCATCAATTTGAAGTATTATGTACACTTGTAGCTAAGAAGTCAAATAACATTCTGGACTGAATAGGACCACCAGCAGATCGAGGGAGGTGATCCTTCCCTCCTACTCAGCACTGGTGAGTCCACATCTGGAGTGCCATGTCCAGTACTGAGCTCTCCATGAACATTCTGGAGCAGATCCAGTGAGGGGCCACAAAGACGATTAAAAGACTGGAGCATCTCCTATATAAGAGATTGGGACAGCTGAGATTGTTTAGCCTGGAAAAGAAAAGGCTTGAGAGTATCTTATAAAATTATATAAATATCTGATGGGAGAATGTAAAGAAGACAGAGCCAGATTCTTCTCAGTGGTATCCTGTGACAGGACAAGAAGCAATGGGCATAAACTGAAATACAGGAAATTCCATCTGAGCATAAGATGACACTTTTTTACTGTGAGGATGGTCAAACACTGCAAGAGGTTGCCCAGAGAGGTTGTACAGTATTCATTCTTGGAGTTATTCGAAACTCAACTGGACACAGTCCTGAGCAATCTGCTCTAGGTGATCTCCAGAGGAGCCTTCCAACCTCAACAATTCTGTTTTTTCCTGTAATTTCACAAAAAGACGACAGAGCAATGTATGTGGAGAGAGTTGCTGCTATAAAGCCTTATTTGGTTTTATTTCAAGCATGAAATATGGAATTTCCTTCAAGAATGAGTAACTGGTAATTTTTAAATGCTTTCATATGACTTATAACAAAATTTTACTTTAAACTTTTTCTCTCCCTTGTGTTTTCTTAGGGAATGCAAATGTGAGTTCTTATACTATAAAGACACCAGCTTTGAAGTTAATTTGGAAAGGCAGGATAGAAAAACGCCTCCAGTTACTGAAGACTTAGAGAAGATTGCTCTCTTTGCATAGTCTTACCCATGAAGTCTGAGAATCCATGGAAGCTGTCATCATCCACCCTGCAGGCTTCCATCAAGCTACTGAAGAGGGTGCCAATGGGATCCAAAGGGTGTCCCACCCAACCTTCAAGATTTGTTACTGAGGTTACTCCTTTGTGGAGAAGTTCTGTGACAGAAAAATGGAGGGAGGAGGGAAGGAAAGTTTCAGAGACTAATTCTGCCCCTCAAAACAATTACAGAATTAAAACTGATTAAAATGTTCTCAGTACAGAATTCAAAGTATTTCCAGTAGCTTCTTCTTAGAAAGAGAAATTGTATATTTCAGAGTGAATTAATTGCCCTTTGTGAATATGTTAAAAGAGGAAAAAAGAAAATGGACAAAGGTCAAACATTTTGAGTACTAGTAGAGTACATTATAGGTCAAAAATTTCAACTGCAGTATCTTTTGAAAACTCTTATGTGATACCAGTAATCTTGTGAAAATGTCTGCTGAAAAATAATAGAAAAGACTTTTTTTGGTAAAATATTCACAACCATTTCAAAAGATGAAGTACCATTTTTATATCTTAAGTGAATCTGATGGCACTGAAATAAATTAAAATTTTCTTAAATGATCTATTTTAATAAATAAAATATGAGCTTATCTTGCATATAAATAAATATTGAAGTTATAAAGTCAGGATGACAGCTCCTAAAAAAAAGATGAAGTATTTAAATGAAGTATACAAGAAAAAAAAAAGTCCTTTAAGTGTATATTTTGTCATTCTAAAGTTTCAGTCAACAAATACCTTCATGGATACTTTGTTTTGTAGCCCTAATCCATCAGTCAGTTACAACATGAAAAAAATGTTCAGCACAATGAATTAAAGGAAGTGTGGCTATGGTAACAGAGGTTAGAGATTCCTCAAAACCCGTTTTTTCACTAAGAGTGTTATGGCAGTAGCTCCCATTTGACTCCAGTTTCCAACTTTATGTCATAGACACATACACACGACTGAACTATGAGAGATCAGATGCACTACAGTTGACCATTTAAAAACTGTATACAAACACAAAACTTCTAAAATTTGCTTCTAGGCTATTTAAATGTGTGGGGCGACAAAGTGAAACATAGCCATGCTGTTGAACTGAGTGTTCAGAAGGGTAGCTTTTTTTAAAAGAATCAACTGATATATAATATGAAAAACAAACAAGTAAATAATTGTCTTACTAACAAATAGTATGTGCTGAAGGGGACAGAAAGCGGATAATATCAGTGACTTTTTACTGACTCAGCTATATTCCATTTCATCTATTGTCTCTACTTATGAGCTTCACTTCTATCATGCTAAACAAAGGCTTCAGTCCTCCATACATGCATTTAACTTAAATCAAACAAGTGGTTCCATGGATGTTAGATCAGTCACATGAATGAAAGCTAAGTAGAAGCATGTGGTGGCTACTGAACTGAAACCTAAAGCTGGGCTGTAGTTGCAGAATGAATCTGCTTATAGAGAAGACCAGCATATTTTGCAGTATTAAAAGAATCTTTTTTAAAATCCAAACATAAGAGGAAAAAAAACCCCAAAGCAGTGAACAACAACATAGAAATGACAAACTACTTTGTTTTGGGGTAGGACGAACCGCATTTCATACACTTTTTTTTTTATAATAGTATAATATTAGTTGACAAATATAGAAACTGTTCACAGGGAAAGGAACTTAACAGAAGTATTGAATGTCTACATACTGCATTAGCAACTGGCAATGAAAAGGAGTAGTACTATGACCAGCACACTTGCAGCAGACCCTTCACACCTGTCAGTACATACACACGCTGACATAGCCCCCTTTCTTCTTACCTCTCCAGTCTGAGAAGTTGGACAACATGCAAAGCTTTTAAGGAACACGTGCTAAGGAAAGATATATTACACAATAAAAAGACCCAGAAAAGATCTCCTAAGTAATAATACAAAGTGCTTTTAACTTTTGCTCGAATCTAGGATCCGCAGTAGTGCTCAAAACTCCTTCCTTGGGTACCGTGAAATGTAAATAGAGGCACATAGAAACTACCAGCTAATTTTCATTTCAGTCAGGTGCCTACCTTGTCTTCACTTCAATTTCTAAATAATCATTTCTGGGAAAACACCTGCATATACACTTGAAAAATTTACATACGTCACCACTCTGGTATTTTTGCCTACAATGCATGAGGATACACATAGTTAAAAGCAGCAACAAATATCTAAAATAAAATTTGAATGAAAGGTGTTCTAGTAGCTGAGAACATAATTCCAGTTTTTCCACATGCATTCTTTAACCACAAAGCTATCCCTTTCTTCTTCTACTACCTCTTCAAACTTATGATAAAGTTTAGTGTAAGATTATTTTTGGTAGAATGTCCCTTCAAAAAATAGGTGTAGTGCTCAGAGAAACACCACAGAACATTTAATAAAGCCAGAGTTTCAAAAGTTTTTCAAAAATTTTAAGCATCATAAGAGACTTCTGGAACAAACTGCCAATTTTGATGAATTTCTGCAGTGCAGACTTTGTCTTGTTGTCAACTTAAGCTTCCACCACAGAAATATATATCTCTGCTAAATTATATGTCAGAGGAAAAAATTATTTTAAATACCTGATGTGCCAAATGCAAAGCTCTGTTTAAAAGCCTATAAATTACACAGGATTAATATTTACACTTTGTAACCAAAAACCCGATTGGGATAAAGGCCCCATCATGTCAGATGTATTGCAGAAGGCAGAACAGAGCCCTTGGCCTGCAGAGCTCACAACCAAACTTAAAAAACCCTCCAACATCAAGAATGATCATTGGGACTTGACATAAAGTCATCTCTTTCAGTCTAGCTTCAAAAGTAGCTTTATCATGCAAAGTTCCAGTTTTTGTCACCTTGTCCTGTCCTTTGCCCCTCTTTCTTTCCCACATTTACCTTTCTTCTGAGCCCAGAACATTTCCAGCTGTTTCTGCTGCTGCCGTCTTAGTGTATTAACAATAGCTATTGCTAGCCTCAGAGCTTCTAGTGTGTATCCATGAGATCGTAATGCGTCCACCCTCGCACAGGCTGTAGGAACATGTTCTGAAAAAGGGAAAATAATTGAGGAATAGCAATGCTTCCATGTTTGCAATGGCTTGTTTTGCTAGGTTACTCAAAAGGATTTTTTTGTTTGTTTTCTTTGTTTTGCTTTTAAAATTATGCAAGAGAGACTTAAAGGAATACTTCTGAGCCAGCATTTCAGGGGGGCCTCTAGCTCTTTTTGCCAGTCTTTTCATTCATCTCCCTACCACCCCCCCAAAATAATGCTGTAGAAACTGAACAAAGCAGTAAGTCATGGAAACATCTTTCCGGTTTAGTCACTTACCATGCCAGAGAGGCCACCCATGAGAGTCAAAGAGCAAATTTTCAGTGTTGTTATGGTAACAGTAGTTGGTGTATAGGTCACTGCTGATAATGTGCTGTAAGTGGCTGTCCTGCCAGTGCAGATCACATGCCTCTATGGCTCGAGTGAACACTGTCCGATGTGGCCTGTTTGATGAATCTGTCATTTTCAAAAGTTCAGTAATCAGTCATTCACCGTATTCTTCTCTGCTGACTATTCACCAACCCCCCCAACTGACGGCAGCCTGCCTTGTCCCTCTCCACAAGGAGCAGCCCACAGATGACATTTCATATCCTATTACCCAGCTCAATTGAGTGTGTGCCACTCACTTTGCATTCAGAGAAAGAGATCTACAAACCAGCACAGTTAATGCTAAATAGGACTTTGCAAAGGGAATGCCTAGAGATGAAGGACGTGCAACAGCACATACAGAACTCCTCTAAAAACAAATGAGAAAGTATATGACACACAGTTATTCAAGTATACACAGCTTCTCTCCTTCTCAGACCCAGAGCTACTAGGACGAGGGACAGATAAACACTGCATGAAATATTTTTAGTTTTTCTCTTTGAGAAGTGACATTAACTTTGAACACTTGTATAATTTTCTGTCATAAACATGTACAAATGCTGCAAAGAAAGCGAGGTACTGAGGCCATGGAAATGGCATAATCCTTACTAGACATCTTCCTATGGCAAAAGCACACTTGTTGACATGGCACTGTGTCTATGAATGCTGAAATGCTGTATCAGAGTTGCCACTAGCCTGACCAAGTTCAGTTGAATATCGCAAGACCCAGAAAGAAAAATACCTCTGTAGGAAGTTATATGTTGAATGAACTTCTACCCCCAGCTAGCTGCAAGATTTAAAAATGAACCAAATCTATTTCCTTCAGAGATAATTTTCCAAGAAAAAGAAACAAGGAAAATCTGCCACCTCCCACAAGAATTTAATTTTAACTTTATCACAATTATATGAATACTCAGGGGTTTGAGGATCATGAGGGTTTTTTTCCCAGGTAAATATCCTGTATCTTCTTCAGTTATTAGCAAAGTAGTAATCTTTGCTTGAAGATGACAGAAGGCTTCTGTCAGATTCTATAATCACATTTTAGATTAGAAAGCATCATAGTAAGAAGAGACATCTCCTCCAAGAAGGCTGCATTGCCTCTGCATCACTCCCTCACCCCCCCTCCATGCAGACCGCACAACACAGAGCACATCATACATGAGAGATAGCTGCTTTACTTTTTCACACACTCAGTTTAATGTAGTTACAACAGATCTCCCTTTAAGTAAGTATCAAAGGTTTTGTAACCGTAAACAAAATAAAAACCCCAACACCAGGTATAAGATCATAGTTAAGCAAAGAAACAACAAGCTTTTAAATTACATACTTCAGGCACATCCAATTTTCATGCAACAAGGATTTAGAAGGACCAAGTTAAAAGTTAGAAAACCTAACTAAACACAAATACTTACTTTGAAAACATTGCAGCCCAGAAAACCCTCCTATTTATACTTTCTGCAAGGATAGTATTAGTGAAAATAAATTTGACTGGTCAATCCTCAACAAGAAAGTTATTGTCTCAGGAAAGAGTGCTGAATTCTGCAAGGCTAGAGTATATATGATAGAGGTTATATTATATGTTGCAGTCAGTGCATATGTTTAAGCTCACCTTGGTTAGCATTTGCATCCCGAGGCAAAGCATTGACTAAATTGGGCAGCTCGTTTCCATGATTTCCATCTTCCCAGGGACAAACATCCACATTGTTCCATTTTTTCAGTTGTTTTAGCCAACTGGCCTTCTGCTCCAACTTGCAGTGGGGATTTAAGACTATACACATCCACAGAGCACCTGATTTTAAAAAAAATTGCTAAATTATGTTTTCTATTAAAAATGCAGCAGCCAGTGACTAATTGCAAACTTATATACTGTAACACTTTTTGTCCCCTCAAAGGCTACACTGCTTGTGTTTCCCAGCTATGCCTAACACCAGGCAGAATGAATTCCTGACACAGAAACTTGGAGTTAGTGTGGCCCATATGAAGCAGTTGAATGACTGTATCTAGCCATCCTTCTCAATTAAAAGGCATTAAGTGGATCTTTTGTATTTGAAAATCCATAGCTCATGATGCATGGCCCAGTCAAAAGCAAACAAGAATTCACATAAAATTACAGCTGGAAATTACCTGTTTTTTCTTCTAATTTTTGTACCAGAAGCAAATGTTGTTTTCTACAAACAAAAACTATGTATCTTCCAGTTTCACATTACAAGAACCAAACAAGTGCATTAGTAAGACATGTCATTTTGTAAACATATACTTCCACACTCAAACCCCAGCAGAAGTACTGCTGATCATATAACCCATTCCCAAACATCTGGACCTCAGAGATCCAGTAAACACTGTCTTTGCGCAGTCTAATAGGAATATGTTTTTTACTGCTACTATTTGAGTAATTTGGTTCCACTAGAGAATTTGTTTTACATTTTCTGTTTACAGAGCTCAAAGGGAAAGCTAATTCGCACTGATGGTTCACATATACCATCCCTTTAGAACCTGCTCTCTGAAACTATATAGCAGGGCAAGCATAAATACATCAGGGTCTCTAGCAACAATTTTCAAATGGAAAGATTTTTTCTAAATCATCTGTCTCTTCACCAGTGTGAACTTTGACAGAAGCATGAAGACATCTGAAAGTACTGTTCAGCAACAATTTATTTTCTCATTAAGAACATGATTTATACACTGCAAGACATTTAAGAAATATGGTTAAACTATGCAGTCTTCATGAAAAATGCCCAATTCTACTTCAGCTCATACCAGAACAACAGGCTAAAAAAAAAAAAAGAAAGAAAAAGGCAAAAAATGGAGTTGGTTCTTCAATTCTTCCAAGATAACAGAATTCTCATATTCAAGTATTCAATATTCAATATATTCAATATTCTTTTACTATGAATGCAAAATGGATACCCAGAGCACAAGCCGTCCCATTACATTACTTCCTAAAGTAACTCATTATGTTGGTATGCCACAGCACATGAGCTAGTGGAAAAAGAGCTTGATCATTAAGGTTACAAGTCCGCTGCTATTCAGGCCGACATGGAATGTCAAATATAAAGGACATATAAAAACTACAACAAAATAAGATACGATACAGTGCAGAGCACCAGAGAGACACTATACTAATGCAGATTATTACTGCATAGTAGTTACATACAGTAGAGTACACTGTTTTGTTGGGGTTTTGTTTCTTTTTTTAAACATTTAAAAAATTTTTAACAACTTCTTTTAAAATCAAATCATATGGCTTTTGTTAGACATACTCTTCAACACACTTCACTTCCCAAACACAGTCAAATTATAGAATAGAATCATAGAATATTTTGGGTCAGAAGGGACCTTTAAAGGTCATCCAGTCCAACTGCCCTACAATGAGCAGGGACATCTTCAACTCGATCAGGTTGCTCAGAGTCTGTCCAACCTGACCCCACTGAGACAAGAAGGGAAGAGAAAGAGCCTCAGGTTCAGTTCCTGTAGCACTACAAAGGCCACCATATGGGAGAAGGAAGCATAATGCCAATGACCCCACACTCTTCAGCCTATTTGGATTTCAAGTATGTGTGATCTCCCCCCACACCCCCACCTCCTGGCATGTGTGCTCTTGCCTGTATTCATATTTCTTCCTCCTCCTTCTCCCCTAGCTCCTTCCCCCTCCCTGGCATCTACTCTGTTCTGCCTCTTTCAACTCACTAGTTCCTGTCCTGCTCCTAGAGCTGAAAAGTCTGAAGAAAACGTTCACTTGTGCTCAGATTTTACCGCATGCCAACTGGAAGGAGCCCAGAGGATATTCTTCCCATTTCAATCTGATACTGTTCAGTGGAAGCCCTCATGAGCTGGCCCTTAAATATCACCACCAACCTGCAATCTTACACTGGCCTCAAACAGGAGATTCTTTCTTTTCTGCTAATCATCCTTACACATTACTAGAGATACAGAGCTGGAAGTCCTGGTCCAGCGGGAGAGCTATGATATAGTTGCTATCACAGAAACGTGGTGGAACGACTGTCATAACTGGAGTGCTGCCATGGAAGGCTACAGGCTCTTCAGGAGAGACAGGCGTGAGAAGAGGGGTGGAGGGGTGGCCCTCTACACTAGGGAAACCCTGGATACTGTTGAAGTTGAGATCGGTGATGACCACGTTGAGTGTCTATGGGTAAGAGTCAGAGGGGCAGTCAAGTCTGACCTCCTGGTTGGAGTGTGCTACAGACCGCCCGACCAGGAGGAGGATTTGGATCTTCTGTTGTTTAAACAGCTGGAGGCTGCCTCTAGATCGGCTGCCCTTATTCTTTTAGGAGACTTTAAACTCCCAGATATCTACTGGAAACTTAACACTGCTGAGAGGAGGCAGTCCAGGAGGTTCTTAGAGTGTATTGAGGACTGTTTTCTGTCACAGCTGGTGAGTGAGCCCACCAGGGGTGAGGCTCTGCTTGACTTGCTGTTTACAAACAAAGAAGGGCTGGTGAGTGATGTTGTTGTTGGAGGCTGTCTGGGGTGTAGTGATCATGAGATAATTGAGTTCTCTGTAAACAATGTAACAAGAAAAGCCAGGAACAGAACATCGATGCTGGACTTTCGGCGGGCAGATTTTGGATTATTTAAGGAACTGGTCAGGAAAGTACCCTGGGAAATAGCTCTTAGTGGCAAGGGGGTCCAGGAAGGCTGGATGCACTTCAAGAATGAAATCTTGCAGGCGCAGGAGCGGGCTGTCCCTGTGTGTTGTAAGAAGAGTCGTAGGGGCAGACGGCCGGCCTGGATGAGTAGGGAACTTCTGAAGGAGCTAAGTGAGAAAAAGAGGATGTATCGTCGATGGAAAGAAGGGGATGTATGTCAGGTCATGTTCAAGGATGTTGTTAAGTCGTGTAGGAGGAAAATCAGGGAAGCAAAAGCCCAGCTGGAGCTCAAATTGGCCACTTCTGTTAAGGATAATAAGAAGAGTTTTTATAAATATATCAATGGCAGAAAGAAGGGCGGCAGCGACCTCCACTCCTTGTTGGATGAGGAGGGAAATATAGTAACCAGAGATGCAGAGAAGGCTGAGGTACTTAATGCCTTCTTTGCCTCAGTTTTTAACAGCAAGGATGTCAGCTCGCTTGACAGTTGGCCCTCTGAAATGGTTGATGGGGGCAGGGTGAAATATGGCCCTCCTGCAATCCATGAGGAGGAGGTTAGAGACCTGCTGAGCCGCTTGGACCCTCATAAGTCTATGGGGCCAGATGGGATCCATCCTAGGGTGTTGAGAGAGCTGGCGGATGAGCTTGCTAAGCCGCTCTCCATCATCTTTCAGCAGTCCTGGCTCACTGGAGAGGTCCCGGAAGACTGGAAGTTGGCCAATGTGACACCCATCCATAAGAAGGGCCATAAGGATCATCCAGGTAATTACAGACCTGTCAGTCTGACCTCGGTCCCAGGTAAAATCATGGAGCAGATAATCCTGGGTGAAATCATGTACCACCTGCAGAACGGTCAAGAGATCAGGCCCAGCCAGCATGGGTTTAGGAGGGGCAGGTCCTGCCTGACCAACCTGATCTCCTTTTATGACCATGTGACTCTCCTGGTGGATGAGAGGAAGGCTGTGGATGTGGCATACCTGGACTTCAGTAAGGCCTTTGACACTGTCTCCCACAGTAGACTCCTAGGGAAGCTGGCAGCCCGTGGCTTAGATGGGAACACTCTGTGCTGGGTTAGGAATTGGCTGGATGGCCGAGCCCAAAGAGTGGTGGTCAATGGTGTCTCATCCAGTTGGCGGCCGGTCACCAGAGGTGTCCCCCAGGGATCGGTGTTGGGTCCCATCCTGTTTAATATCTTTATTGATGATCTGGATGAGGGGATTGAGTCCATCATCAGCAAGTTTGCAGATGATACCAAGCTGGGAGGAAGGGTTGATCTGTTAGAGGGTAGGATGGCCCTACAGAGGGACCTGGACAGATTGGAGAGCTGGGCTGATTCTAATGGGATGATGTTTAATGAGTCCAAATGTCGGGTACTTCATTTTGGACACAACAATCCCATGCAGAGCTACAGACTGGGGACAGAGTGGCTGGAGAGTAGTCAGGCAGAAAGGGACCTGGGAGTGCTGGTGGACAGGAAGCTCAACATGAGCCAGCAGTGTGCCCAGGTGGCCAAGAAGGCCAATGGCATCCTGGCTTGCATCAGGAATAGTGTAGTGAGCAGGACCAGAGGAGTTATCGTCCCCCTGTACTCGGCACTGGTCAGGCCTCATCTTGAATACTGTGTCCAGTTCTGGGCCCCCCAGTTTGGGAAAGATGTCAGGATGCTGGAGTGTGTCCAGAGGAAGGCAATGAAGATGGGGAAGGGGCTGGAGCACAAGCCCTACAAGGAGCGACTGAGGGAGTTGGGGCTGTTTAGTCTAGAGAAGAGGAGGCTCAGGGGAGACCTCATTGCTCTCTACAACTCCCTAAAAGGAGGTTGTAGTCAGGCAGGGGTTGGTCTCTTCTCTCAGATGACCAGTGGCAGAACTAGAGGGCATGGACTCAAGCTTTGTCAGGGAAGGTTTAGGCTTGATGTTAGGAAAAAGTTCTTCACTGAAAGGGTGATTGGCCATTGGAATGGGCTGCCCAGGGAGGTGGTGGAGTCACCTACCCTGGAGGTGTTTAAAGGGAGACTGGATGAGGCACTGAGTGCCATGGTTTAGATGATGGTTGGTGTTAGTGTTGGTGTTGGTGTTGGGTTATAGGTTGGACTTGATGATCTCAGAGGTCCTTTCCAACCTTGTGATACTGTGATACTGTGATACACTTACAAGAAAATGAAGGGCAGTTACAATTTAATTAATACTTTGTAATTAATTTGTGGGGCATGTATCCATTTCTAGTAACTTCTGCCTGGAAATTACTGTTTGCAACAGCCTATACTCAAAAGAAGTTTCCCAAAATACATTCCTGGCATTCTCAAGGAAGTTTACCTGTTTGACTAGATTTAATGATGTCACCAATGCCACCTGCAATATAAACAAATGTCTCATTAAATGAAAAAAAAAGAAAAACAAATAAACAGAGAATGCGTTTGTGCTTGCATATTCTGTTTTTCTGACATGGCTCACTTTTTGCTGTCTCCCTTTCCCCAAGCACCAGATATCTTTTCATACTGGATCTCAGAAGGGTGATACATCCCCTCAAACTAAATAAAAAATAAAGTTCTGATTTCCCTTGACTGTGATCCATGTTTTTCTAATATGAAGCTCCTCACAGCACAGTGGCAAAATATCACAAACCAATATACAAATTTTCCCCCCAGAAGGTAACTGGAAGACTACAATCTGATATTAATTTCACAAGGGAATGAATATTAGAACTTTCATATTGCAGTGAGGAATTGCCTATTTTGGTTAAACACTAATCCTTTTGACCTGGAAAAAAAGCCACCTTTGCTAAATCAGACCTTTGGTTCAAATAGCCCTCTGTGGAAATGCATGGTTGTCATTCATCTTTAGTATGCCTCACACCACAAAGAAACAGGTTTACATTACTGCTTTACACAATGCACGCATGCCTTGTTCATACAGGGGAACATCAGTACTTTTGTATTTCTCGGTAGACATCCATAACTCTGAATTCATGAGGGAGAAAGGAACAGCATGCCTTTACGCTGATTAGGATTTAAATGCACACTGAAAAACATTAAGAAGTATTAAAATACTGTAAAATTAGGTGTTGTAATAATACACATCTTGTGCATGCATGTATTCATGAAGCCAAAGAAAGTGCAAGGAATGCATACAAGCCCTCCCAAGAGATTAAGCATTGCTCAGTTTTCATAAATCCAATTATATTTTACTCTTGTCCCAGTAAATTGGAGGGTGGTGGTGGAAACAGTTTTAGTGGGGGCTAGGACACTAAGCATGGCTGAAGATCCAGCATAGAATTCTGTTTGATTGCTTGATTATAGTCTTCCCAATAAATCTGCTCCACCACCCGCTGGGTGAAGAATCTTTTCCTAATATGCAGTCTAAACCTCCCCTGGCACATCTTCCTGCTATTACCTCGAGTCCTATCATAGGTCACAAGAGAGAAGAGATCAGCACCTATTTCAGTTCCCTCCCTTGTGAGAAGGCAGTAAACAGCTTTGAGATCCTCTCAGTCTCCTCTTCTCCAGGCTGAACAGACTTTCCCTCTAAACCCTTCACCAACCTTGTGGCCTCCTCTGGACACTCTCCAGTAGTTTGATGTCCTTTTTATAGTGTGGTGCCCAAAACTGCACCCAGTACTCGAGGTGGGGCTGCACCAGTGCAGAGTAGAGCGGGACAATCCCCTCCCTTGACCGGCTGGCAGTGCCATGCTTGATGCACCCCAGGACACGTTTGGTCCTCTTGGCTGCCAGGGCACACTGTTGGCTCATATTCAACTTGCCATCGACCAGAACCCCCAGGTCCCTCTCCGCAGGGCTGCTCTCCAGCCTCTCAGACCCCAGTCTGTACGTGTATCCAGGGTTGCCGTGTCCCAGGTGCAAAACCCAGCACTTGCCCTTGTTACACTTCATATGGTTGGCAATTGCCCAGCTCTCCAATCTGTCCAGATCCCTCTGCAGGGCCTCTCTCCCTCCTAAAGTGTCGATGGAGACATAACTTAATATGTTTCTTCACAATTTTAAGCAGTTGTCAGCATTTATAGCTAGGTGGTGAACACAAAGGATGCTCAAATATTTTAACTGGTAATACACTCTCAGCGGTCAGTCTATTTTCAAAATAAAATTAATGTGGCTGCTAACTATAAATACACTACCCTATCTCTATTTAAAGCTGTCATAGAGATAAATTAATTCCTCTCAGTTAATTTTCTTAGGAAGATGCAAAAGTTTTGTTTGTCAAACAAAACAAGATATTCAGAAAAGAAAGGGATGAAAATATATTTCATTATTTAAGAGTGGAGCAAGTGCAAGCTTCCCTTGGTGGGAAAGGTCAGGAAAAAAGTATGATTGCCACAACTATGTTCCCAGAAGGTAAATAACCCACTACAAATGGCCAGAATACCACATTCCGATTGTCTAGTCTGAGTTCCTTCATACTTTAAGATTTCATGAACTAATTTTGATTTCAAATCCAGAAGTGATAGTTGAATTTTTACAAAAAACAGCATACTTCAATTTTTAAGATTTCCAATACGAGAATCTAGCACAGCTACTGGTTAGCTGATCTACTGTCTGGTTAACATGGCTCAAAATTCTAAACTTATTTCTAGTTATATTTGCCCAGCTCCAATTACAATTTCAGCTACCTTTTGTTTGCTTGGCACAAGCATCTTCACTATCAAGTTTTTAGTCTATGTAGGTCTCTTAAATCATGAAGGAGATCGTCCTTCTTTGTCTTGTATGCCAGGCCCAAGCAGACTAAGATTCTAAATATATTTCTCACTTTAGATTACTTTTCCTATTTTTCAGTTATTTTTCCAGTATCCATTCAAGATGGAAAATATCACAAGGCCAGACTGCTGGACTGCAGAAGTCAGTGAATATTCAGTAATTTCTCTCCATAGATCTATCACTTTAGCTCTGGTATTTACTAGAAGTGGCATGAGAAAATGAAATGGCAGCTCAACATTATTGAAGTATTAAAAATAGAGGCATGATCCTTCAGGAAATATATTGTACTATTTCTCTGCATGACATGACCTTGTAAAATGATACTTTAGTTTTAAATTTTAACACAAAAATATATCACCAAACCAGAAAATATCCAAAATATCAACAAATGTGAACTCAAAGTAGATCATTAGGCTGTTCCAACAGTTAAAAAGCAGCCCACAGTAGGGAAAAGTGCAAGTGAAAAACTACTGAGAATGTTAGAACTACTAAGGCGAATACATTATTCCACTCAGGAAATACCTTTGAAAACAAGACATTTAGTATGCATAGCAAAGGATTGTAAGAACATTACCCAGAAAACTTTATCCCATGAATGAGGTTCATGTCAATATTGTGAAAGGTTCCTACACTTAAAAACTTTAGATATCAACAAGTGGTTGAGACAGACAGAATCTTATGTATTAAAATGTGGAGAGTACCCAGCTCAAAGTACAGAATATCTTTTAAGTTCTCCTCAATTTAATGAAATATGAGAACCAACAGAAATCAGGATCAGCATGAGGAAAACACAGAACAAGTTTGCTTGCAAGAGCTCTCTGGATATATCCTCTTCCATATGTGTATCAGGTCTGGCTGTGATGGAGTTAACTTTTCCCGTAGCATCCCTCACAGTGCTGTGCTGTGTATTGGTAGCTAGAAAGGTGTTGATAACACACCATTGTTTTGGGTACAGCTAAGCAGTGCTCCCACAGCATCAAGGCCAGCAGGCTGAGGGTGGGCAAGAGCTTGGGAGGGGACACAGCCAGGATAGCTGCCCCAAACTGACCAAAGGAATATTCCATACTGTATGACATCTGCACAGCAATAAAAGCTAAGAGAAAGAAGGAGCAGGGAGGGCATTTGTTTTTTACAAAGTTTCTCTTCTGGAGCAACCCCTACGCATACTGGAAGCCCTGCTTCCTAGGAAATGGCTGATCATCGCTTGTTGATGGGAAGTAGAGAATAAATCTTTTGGTTTTCATTTGCTTTCACACATGACCTTTGCTTTATTAAACTGCCTTTATCTTGACCCATGAGTTCTTTTCCATCTTATTTTCTCCCTCATCCTGCTGAGGAGAGAAGCAATAGAGCAGTGTGTTAGGCACCTGGCAACCAGCCAAAGTCAACCCACCATACCATGACACACCCAACATATTTTTGTTCCATAAGAAACTAATCCTTGACTAACAAAACAACTGTCTTCCCCCTTAAATGTTCTTATATGTAAAAATGGAGGAAATCTACTAAAATATTTGTTTTGAAACATGCAAATTATGTGAAGCTTCTTCACCACAAATGCAAGCAAGAAGATATATAGAGATATTGAAAATGATAGTTCACAAAAAAATATCTGATCGTGTAATTTATATGTTGACAAACTGTTGGGCTCCCTCACTCCACCAAGCAGTAGATACTTGT
Source organism: Tapera naevia (assembly GCA_033556795.1). NCBI lineage: Eukaryota > Metazoa > Chordata > Aves > Cuculiformes > Neomorphidae > Tapera > Tapera naevia. The sequence goes on along the minus strand of JAUMJJ010000208.1, from coordinate 82,744 downwards.
CTTGGATTCTTCTACTTGACTGCTTTCATCAGGTTAAACATCTGGGATTTGGTTTAACAGTTTCAGCTTTATTAAGCTGTCACAAGAGCGGCCTCGCTTTGATAACAGTAGCTTCTCCAATTATGGCTCGGTTTAGGGTTGACAAGTATAATGATTCATATAATGGCACATGAGAAGCAATAAAAAGTTTTGCATTACAGCTTTAAAAAATTGGGCATTTTTTTTAATTTAATTTGTCACTTAGATTTTACTAAGAGGACATTTAAATTGCAGTAAAAAGCAAATGGAGCTTTCAGTTTAAATGTAATCCCCATATCTAAATTATCTGTAATTGCTCACTGTTCAAGTGGGAACACTATTGTTTCATAGTGGGCCCTGATAGTGATAGTGACATCTGTATTCAGGCCCTGCATTATGCATGTGGCTAAAGGGCTTCCAATTTCATTTCACAGCCAGAAGCCTGCAGAAAACACCAACTAACTTGCAGAACCCATTTGCCAACTAAACTCAGTGTCTTCTCAATGCCTGGCATCTGGCACTGCTCAACATTGAATTCCAAAGCAGAGCCTCACGGCCATCATGATCCCTGAGCTGGGGCACAGAGTTAAATTTTCCCCTTTTATTAAAGAAATTTTTCCCTTTCATAGAGAACAAGAAACTTTTACTTAATTTTTGATGGATGAATATTAATGAATCACTACTGTAGCAAGATCGCATAGACCATTTTCCCCCCCTCTAGAGTACAAAGAACGTTAACTGACATTTTCTTCAAATCAGAGATCTCAGTTTAACAAGCATCGGTAAATAATTACTCTGCATTTCCATGTTCCTCCATTTTACCAACACAATGTCACTAAAAAGACAAACCAAGGGGCTTCAGATAGTTAACCATTCTGATATACTGAAGTCGTGGTCACCGAGAGTTAAACACAAACATCAGTATATAAAATTCACATATCTAGACAACATTTAAACAGCAATGATAAGAAGAATTCCAACTCCACTCTAAAGTCTGGAAAGTGCATTCATGTATTATTGTGGAAGTGTTCACTGCATCTAAATTCTTCTAGCATGAGAGGTATATGTGCAAGTCTTACAGCTTAGACCTGTAATCTTAATCTTTCCAATACTCCATCTTTGGAGCATTTATCTCAACCTATTCTTTGATGTGCAACAGGGGAATCTACTGAGCATAATTATATTCTTTCCCCTGAACTAGAGGCTTTAAAACAACAAAAAAGGCTTACATATTACAGCATGCATGTTCTTGGACATGCGCCAGCAGTAGTGAACTTTCAGGTTGTCAGTGGAGTGTGTGCATTGAGTTATTTATCACTAATTCCGCTCTCCTGCATACACAAGTCACAGAATATCAAATCCTGACTGTTGCCTTTATGAATTGTTATAGGTGGCAGCGCTCTCAAAACATCTCTGTAAATTCATTACATACAGTAAGCATCTTATGTGCTGCTTGCGTTAATCTCTTCTCCCCCCCTTATTAACTTTGTGACAGCATGTTTAAGGTACTATGGGTAAGTATTTTCCATTTCAAATCAGTGTTTTTTCTGGTTTGTAAATAGGCTGTTACCATTAGCTTCAGGCTAAGTGGTGGCATGCAAAGTTTTGACTTCATAATAGCTTCCAAGTGTGCAGTTCTGGGCCCCTCAGGAAGGACATTGAGGTGCTGGAGCGTGTCCAGAGAAGGGCGACAAGGCTGGTGAAGGGACTGGAGAACAAGTCTTATGAGGAGCAGCTGAGGGAACTGGGGTTGTTTAGCTTAGAGAAAAGGAGGCTGAGGGGAGACCTCATCACTGTCTACAACTACCTGAAAGGAGGTTGTAGTGAGGTGAGTGTTGGGTCTCTTCTCGCAAGTGACAAGTGATAGGACAAAAGGAAATGGCCATAAGTTGTGCCAGGGGAAGTTCAGACTAGACATCAGGGCAAAACCTCTTAAGTGCTAGAAAATTAATTTTGTATGGTATGTGCTCAGAAAAATAAGGCCAAACTTGATAGTTTAGAAAAGGGATCTGTGATTAGATAACATTACAAAATGGGAGACTTTGAGGAAGGAATTTACTGCACTGTACTGTCTTCATAGCTTTAAAATAGGACCTGTGCTGTCTCAGAAGTAGGGCTATATGAATGAAATGTGGAAACTAAAGTTATGTGACCTTCAAAAAACTTCCTTCATTTTTTCAGATTTGTAGAGATTATTGGATAACACTTGCATAGTGTATGTAGCAGCCACAGCTATTCTTAACCTTCTCCCCACCTCTGGTCTTTTCTTAAATTAGACTGCCAGGTCAGTGTGAGAACAGCCACATCTTTCTGTGTTTGCCCTGAGCCCTGAACCTGGTGCAGCTCAAATAGCAATCTCCTGGTTTCTCTGGTTTGTATGGATGAATTTGTGACCAGTGGTGCTTTCAGGATTCATGTGTAAATATATATAAAAGTCTGATTAAAGTCAGAGTTGCTGTAAATACAGTATCTGCATCCAACGTCTCTGTCAACATAGAGAGTCATGCAGATCCAGAGGAAATTAAGGTAATCCTTTGGCTGTGAATGTTACTGCTGTTTTTGTATCTACTTTGGGTCAGTTTCTCTTTTTCCAACACACAGTTTTGAGTAAATGTGACAGTAACACCCCTGGTGTCTGCAGTCTCTCAGTTTGTTTTCTGGTGTTTCTAATGGAGAGTTTACTGGCTCAGCATTGTGGGAGTGGGTGACAGGAAAGTCCTGCAGCCATAAACCAAATTTCAAGGTGTGTGGGTGTGTGTCGGTGAAAAAGAGTTAAAGGTGGAAGGGGCCAAGACATAATGCAAGCTGCTAAGTAAAAAGGAATTCCATTGCAAAATGTTGAGCTCCGTTGTCTGGCTCCTGGCCAAGCTTTTACTTTCCTCACTAGAGCTGAGGGCTTTCCAAGTTTCCTACTAGTGGATTTGTCTGAACGTTCAGGAATGCCTCTACTGGTAGCTGATGTCAGAGTACGCGGTTCAGCTGAGAGCATGGCAGGCAGGCGCAGGCCTCCTGTCCTTGCTGCCTTGAAATACTCTCTTCCTCGCCACTTCCATTCCAAGTTACACCAGGGGAGGTTTATACTGGATGTTAGGAAAAATTTGTTCACTGAAAGAATTGTCAAGCACTGGAACAAGTTGCCCCAGAGAACTGCTGGAGTCACCATCCCTGGAGGTATTTAAAAGACGTGTAGATGTGGCACTTAGGGATGTGGTTTAGTGGTGGGCTTGGCAGTCTTAGGTTTATGGTTGGACTTGATGATCTTGAAGGTCTTTTCCAACCTAAACGAGTCTATCATTCTGTGACTCTATTTGTAATTTAAATATGGAATTTATTTTTTAAGATTTTTATGAAGGAGTTAGGAGATGTAAAAAAAATTAAAAAAACCCATTTCTCTTTTTTCCCCCACTTCTTATCCTGTGAATTATTTTGCATATGTAGGTGACATCAGTATAGTTATCTGTTCCTAATAATAAAGATAAATGAGAGAACAATCAGCAGATTGGGGATATCATGTTTTGAAACCGTTAAAAAGAAACTTGTTTGTGCAAGGCAACGCCATTTAATTAAATTCTTTATCAGATGGTATCGGGGCCAAGTCTTAAGTGGAGCTGAAAAAGACCAGATGTACTAGTATGGAAAACACCTTAAAAAATTTGAGACATCACCTAGTCAGTGGTTGGGCCTTTAGGAGTCAGAAGAGGTGAATTTCTTCTGTATTACTTATGTGCTGCATGACTCCAGGTGAGTCACTGCTTCTGTGGGTTGCTTTCTCCTATCTTGTCTGTCGGAGGTTATTATTAAATTTCAATACTACTGCTGGACAGTGTCTACCACAGTGGTGCCTCAAATTCTATCTGGGGCATCTGGGCAGTAATAATAGAGTAGCAGGACTACGAGGAAGCCTCTGGGTTGCCTCTGTGAATCAGACTAGTTTTACACCTCTCATTCCAATGAGCATAACCTGGGATTTCCTTGTGAGCTATAAAATTACTAAGTCTAGTTAAATGCAGCACAGACCATAATGAAACAGAACTTCAGAGCTTTTAAGCTACATAAATCACAGAATCACGTAATGGTCGGGGTTGGAAGTGACCTGTAGAGATCATCCAGTCCAAGCCCCCTGCTAAAGCAGAGTCATCTGCAGCAGGTTACACAGGATCATGCCCAGGTGGGTTTTTGAATACCTCTAGGGAAGAAGATTCCACAATCTCTCTGGGCAGCTTGTTCCAGTGCTTGTGCTCCTCACCCTCACAGTAAAGAAGTTTTCTCTCATGTTAAGGTGGAACTTCCTGTGCTCCAATTTGTGCCCGTTGCCCCTTGTCCTGTTGCTGGGCATTGCTGAAAAGAGTCTGGTGCCATCCCCTTGACAACCGCCCTTTAGATATTTACAAGCATTGATAAGGTCCCCTCTCAGTCTTCTCTTCTCCAGGCTGAACAGACCCAGGTGTCTCAGCCTTTCCTCATGAGAGAGATGCTCCAGGCCCCTCATCATTTTTGTGGCACTCCGCTGGACTCTTTCCAGTATTTCCTTATCTGTCTTGAGCTGGGGAGCCCAGAATTGGACACAGGACTCCAGATGTGGCCTCACTAGGTCTGACTAGAGGGGGTGGATAACCTCCCTCAGCCTGCTAGCCACCCTCTTCTTAACGCACCCCAGGATCCCACTGGCCACAAGGGCACATTGCTGGCTCATGGTTAACTTGTCCACCAGGACTCCCAGGTCCTTCTCTGCAGAGCTGCTTTCCAGCAGGTCAACCCCTAACCTGTACTGGTGCATGGGGTTGTTCCTCTCGAGGTGCAGGACCCTGCACTTGCCTTTGCTGATCTTCATTAGGTTCCTCTTCCCCCAACTCTCCAGCGTGTCCAGGTCTCGCTGAATGGCAGCACAGCCTTTCCTCCCAGTTTTGTGTCATCAGGAAACTTGCTGAGGGTGCACTCTGTCCCCTCATCCAGGTCATTGATGAATATGCTGAACAAGACTGGGCCCAGTACTGACCCCTGGGGAACACCACTGGCTGCAGGCGTCCAACGGGACTCTGCACCGCCAGTCACAACCCTCTGAGCTCTGCCATCCAGTCAGTTCTCAGTCCACCTCACTATCCACTCATGTAACCCACACTTCCTAAGCTTAGCTTTGAGGATGTTATGGGAGACAGTGTCAAAAGCCTTGCGGAAGTGAAGGTAGACAACATTCACTGAAGACTCCCCAGCTCTCAGAACAAGCTCTTCCATTTTTTTTTCTCTATAAATAACCTCATCTGCTGGTCTCTTCTTCTGGGACTGTAAAACAGCTCTTGAGGTTTAGTTGGGTTTTTGGTGGTTTGTTATTGTGTTGTTTTTTGGGGCTTTTTTTTTAGGAGTATAAAGATTATTTTTGTAAACTACTTGAAAAAAGGTCAGTGGATCAATATTAAGGAACACTTCTTTTCCAAATACAGTTTATAAGGCATTTCCTAATTTTAAGATAATGTGTGCATAGTGGATGAGGTATGCATGGTGTTCTCAAAAGGCACACGGCAGAAAGCTATTCAAAAGCACTGGGTTTAAGCTTTATGGTATTTCTGTGATCCAGTTCTGACGTTTTGTATTTTCTATACAGGATAAACAATACCCAGTGTTGATCTACAGTGGTATTTCAATCAAAGCTTCCAATTGCAAGTGTGAACTTTTTGTTAATTGTGATATTTCTTGACAAAAAAAAATATTTTTAATATGTGCAATGTAGTTTTGGATTATTTAATAAATTTTGTTAAAGTATTATTATTGTATATTTATAAGAAGAGCTTGCTATTTTTGAGCTGGTAATGTACTTGTTTTGATGTTATGTTATTGGCATTTTTGGATAGACAACCAAAAAATTTACTGAGAAAGAATTATTAAAAATATAAAAATATAAATTTTCAGCTAAAGTTCGATTTATAATAGCTTGCTGTATTGTTGACTGAATCATAAATGGATGCAGCTCCCCTTGAATGAGAGGTTTTCACTGTCGCATGAAAAGAATCCAACAGTCTAAAACTTTAGATTGAATTACTATTTGTAGTTAATTTAAAATTTATATTGTACATTTTATTTTCTTGAGCCACAGCACTGTAAAATATCAGCATAAATTCGCCCCCCCCCCCCCCCCCCCCCCCCCCCCCGGTTCTACTTTAGCTCAAACCACAACACCCCCCCAGCATTTTATGTGGCTGCTTGTTCTGATTAGGTTTTGTTTCTTTTGGTCACTATCTTTTAAAGTATACGATGTCTGACACAAAACCCCCGAGACTAACCCTACAGCTCAGGAACCAAGAGTTGGAGGGGAGAGACAAAGACATGGGTATAGAACATGTTCTAACCTATCAGTGAGACAAGGTTCAACTCGATCGCTTCACTCAGCACAAGTGGACACGTGTTCAAATAGAGATGTTTTCTTACCCTTGGTCAGTAATAACATTGAATAATTATCGTTAGATAATAACAAACAACCTTCTTATTTTAAAGGTTGAAATGCTAGAGTTCTTGGGGTTTTTTGGAATGGATAAGAACTTCCAGGAAAGGTTTGTAACTTTGAGTAAAAGAGGAATTTTCCCTTTGACGGGAAATGCGTATTTGGACTGAGGGCTTGCAACTTTTAGCTGAAGAGACTTTTTATGCTCCTTTGGATCTGTTAGTGTCATTATATTTGTGTCCCCGTGCAGCTGATTCCTTTTGACTTCTTCCAGAAGCATGTAACATCTCTGTTCTTGGCTGGTGAAAGCTTTCTAGCAAAGCACACAGCCTTAATTTTTTTACCTAGAACAAGCTTTTGATATTTTGTTTGGATAATATTAGATAGGTTAAAAAGGCTATGTCTGAGGGAGGGGAACAACCCTTCCCGTCAAATCTTTACTGCAAAGCGTTACAGTGATTAAGAAAAGGATATATCAACAATTACCACCTTAATAATGTCATCCATGCCCACACTTTGGCTGGGATGCCCTGTTGCAGCTGGTGCCAAGAGTCTCTTGGTAACTGGGAAAGCCCTACGCGGTGTGTCCACCCGTATGTAAGGCTTCTGGCCCAGTCCCAGAGCTTGCCTGCCTTTATACTCATTGAAAACAAAAAGAGCTTGCATAGCTAATGTATGTAAGCTCTTTAATTTTGTGACAAGTGTAGGCATGCACTGTTTCATGATCTGTAAGGTCCACACATGCCAGGGACATTGGCCAGACATCTGAGTGTGGTCAAAATACTATTATGACACAGCTGCACACTATTTATTGTCTGGATGGTCCTACTGTACTCCATGTTTGTTCTGGGTAGAGGACCCAGAACAGACACCACCTGTCGAATTCACTGAATACAATTTGTATTTGTCCTTGAGCTCACTGTCCAAGTGAAACAATTACTAATTAAATACATGATCAAAGAATTTTTGTAAGCAGTAATCAATCATTATTTAATAAACTTCCACCAGACTTGCACTCAATTTTGTGTACCTTTGGAAATCTGTTTTTCTTACATGAAGCCTATTTATTTTGCATCCCATGTCTTTAAAGAGGTGGTTCACACATAATATGGAGTACTAGTGTGGCAAGTCTTAGCCAGTTTTGACGATAGGGTGCACTAGCCAGGACTTCTGTATATTGATTTGATTTCATCAACTAATAATTGGAATAGCAGGAAACAAATTATGATCTAGCCTAGCAACAGTATGGAAAAACTGAAACACAAGAACCTATGTTCATACAATATATCCCCTTCTGTGGGTTTCGGCTGTGTTATCAAGGATGTTCTGATTTATAATATAGGTGATTTTTGTACATGCCTCTTTTTTGTTGTGTGGTTATATTTTTTTAAGATTTTATTTTTATTCTACAGGATTCCAGTCTGCATTTGGGGCTCCACTGTGGCTGGCCCGACTCATCTGTGATGTTGGTGTGGTTTTAGATTTTCATCCTCTTTCAACTCTATAGTTTTAGTGGCTTTTTCTCTGCTTTTTTGTCAGGAAATACTATGTTGTACTTCATTGTTTTTGCTGGAGTCCCTTGTAATGCTGTGGTGAGTTGCTGAAAACATTCACCGTGTAAAATTTACAGTCCAAAATGAACCGAGCCCCTCCTGAAGTCCTACATTTGTTGTTGTTTCTAATCTTAAAAACCTCTTTTCCTCCTTTTACTTCCATTTTGACTATGAATAAAATTAGTTCAGTAAAAATCCTGACTCTTGCAGTAATACACAAACATTTGTTATAAATAAAATTAAAGCAATAAATTAATTTTGTAAATGCTAAGAATTAAGTCTTTCTGAATACTTAGTATACAGATGACAATAGAATCACAACCATAAAGAAAGGGTCTCCCTTTCTAGGAGTTTTAATGCTATTTTTCATTTGGTAGAAGTGCAGCATTGATATTTTTCTCTTCCCCTCCCCTTTTTAAACAAAGAAAATTATTTATTCCTCGATTAGTAAGGGAAATGGGAGTGACAGTTTCCTCTTTGAGGACAAGTGTAAAGCTTCCTGATGGAAGCTCAGTTTAGTTTCGAAACTATACTGGCTTGTGCTTTTGCATAGCTTAAATATTAACTGTTTGAGTGCAATCTTAAATTACTCAATCAGTTAAATGTTTTATGTTGTTGGAATGACCTAATAAATACCTTTTACTGCAGAATGCCTGTGTTTCAGATATCTTGTGCTGGGTTTCCTCAAACTGGAAGTATGGCTATAGAAATCTAGACACACTCTTTTTAGGAAATAGTTATTTTCTAATCTTTTTAAATCTCTCCCCAAATTTATATCAGTGATTGCTGTCTTCTTCCTTTATAGGATTTTACCCACTTCCCATTAAACGGGAAAAGTGCATGCACTGAACCAGTTGAAGGTGAAAAGAGCAGAGATGAGGTTGGACTGGAGGAGGGAAACTTGAAAAAAAATTATTAAAGCTGGGTTCTCCCCCTCTTTCCCTCCCTTAAAACTGAGCAGGTCTTGCTGGAAGTTTTCTTCAGTCTTAGATGATTTAATTTTTGTTATTTCCTTTTGGTGGAGACAGATGATTCTTAGTTGAGTATAAGCCTTTGACTGTAGACATGCAATATGGAAAATTTCACCTCTTAGCAATAAGAACTTAAATAGCAACTTTAAAAAATGACCATATTTTATCTGCTTGACAAGTAAAGCATCTTCTAAGTTCCTTAAAACAACTGATATATATTTACTTTCATGAATGAAAGAGCAGCCTGTTTCTTTTTATGTTTCTTTAAGGTTATTTAAATGGAAGCAAGAAGTTTAATCTGAGTTTGTTTGGATTTGTTGCTCTTCCTCATTTGCAGTCACTTTCCCATTTGTTATATTTATATTTGTGCTGTAGCAACTAAGCATAAATTCTCCCTGCAGATGTTATGATGTGAAAACTAAGTAGCAGTAAAAACTAACATGGTAGCTAAAACTTTGGGAGATGGATATTCTGGGCTATGGGATGAATCTCTGCTGCCTTCCTGTAGGAGGGATGCCAGCTTCTGCCCACTGTAGTGGAGCAAATTCCTCCTCTAAAGCTAGCAACAAATGTCTTCACACTGATTCTCTAAAGACTGGTATTAATCAGTCCTTGTTCTTGGGCTCCCTCAGCGTATTGCTAGGATGCAGATCCTTGCAGACTGCACATCCTGCTGTATCAGTCTGTTCCCTTTGCCAAAAAAAAAAGGGTCTATGAAGCTCATTAGCAGAGAGAAAGCTTGTTTACCAAAATTTAATTATAGATTATTGATACATCTTAACCTTTTGTTTCTAGTCTTTGTTATGGCTGAACGTAAACTGTAGCCTGATGTCTGCCTACATTTATATACCATTACAATTTGCCTATAAACATTTTAGTGTATGCTAGGTGGACGGTCTGGAAAGAATGGTTAATTAAAAGCTCAATTATTTGGCAGTAGCTCCACCTCTAGCAACTTTCCTTGAGTATTAATTACCTGTTTTTTCCTTACCATTTGTTTTGAATTTACTCTCAGTTTCTCTTCAGTGTGAGTGTAGATTTGATGATTGCCGCTTCATATTTTTGCTTCAGTGAGCTGCTGTATGGCGGTTCCAGCTGGTTTCCCTCACCTCAGATAGCCTATTAAGTCTCCCTCAAAAGCTTGAAGCTTACCATATTCATGAGTGTAGTGGGTTGACCTTGGCTGATTGCCAGGTGCCCACCAAACTGCACAATCACTCCTCCATCTTAGCTGGACAGGGGAACAAAAATACATTGGAAAGGCTTGTGGGTTGAGATAAGGACAGGGAGATTGCTCAGCAATTACTGTCATGGGCAAAACAGACTCAGCTCAGGGAATTTAATTTAATTTATTTCCAACCAAAATCAGAGGATAATAAGAAATAAAACCAAATCTTAAAACACCTTCCCCCATGCCTTCCTTCTTCCCAGGCTTAACTCCCAAATTCTCTCCCTCCTCCCCCAAACGTTTGTGTTCACCCTGCCTTCCTTTTTGTGCACTTTACAGCTTACTGCCTCAACTCTACTTTAACTGGTAAACATACTCTTGCAAAATCGAGGTTTGTGTGTATGTATGACCTTCTTCAGGGTAGAGTATCAGAGTACTGCAGTTAAATGTAATACAGTGATGCTGACTGCTCAACCTGCTCTGAAATGTACTGCATAAATAAAAAAATGAGAGGTTTTCCTCTGTTTCCTGTAGCTTGAAGAGCTTTTTAAAAACAATTGGAGATACAACATTTTGGACTAGAGTTATGTATATATTTCTTTTTTTTTTTCCCACCTAATTTTCATATGATATTGCTTCCTACAACACACTTGTATTTCAGGAATACTAAATCAGTTTTGGACTTTAAGGGAGTGTGGGTTTATATTATTTCCATTATAAATAGTTAATGTATAGCACTTTACTTTTATCTGTTCCAGATTTTATATGCACAATCTGTTAAACACTGTTACAAGTATATGAAATATGTTTGTATTACTCTGTATCTGTACCTCTGACATAATGCTTGAGCCAAAAATCTATGTCATGTTTACATAAAACCCAGAAGAAACACCCAAATTCTGCAGTGATAAAGCCAAACCTGGGTCTTTATGTTGGGAAAACAGAAATGGGTTTAGGTCTGATCTTCAGAGAATAAAGTTTGAGACCTTAGTGCAACAGGGTGCTTTGTCGAGTAGCAGCTAAAGTAAACGTTTTTCTTATGGTATACTATATCTTCTTACAATATAAGAAAACCCAGCTCTTTTGCCTTGTGCTTTTTCATGCCAAGTGGAAATGCAGACTTCTGGAATAGTACACATGTGTCTCATTCAGTATTATAAATTTTATAGCCTGTGTATTGGTAACTGCAGCAGTTTCCATCTCCGAAGAGATACACAAACATAGCTGCCGTACCAGATTGCTTGAGATGAAGGTGAGCTTTAGCATCAGCTCAGTGGTGGGAAAGGTGAAAGCAAAGAGGTTAAGCAACTTGTGTCAATGAATCGGTGGCAGAGTTGAGACTAGGACCTGGCTTTGTGCACTAGAGTGTGCTACTTCCTTCTTACTTATTGAGAAAATGGTTAAATTTTCTGGTAAGTGCAGGCTTTCTGATGTGTGTTGCCTTCATTTTCCGAAGGCTCGACCTGGGGTTTGGAAAATTGCCGCCAACTTGCTGAGGTACTGGGAGTTTCACGTTGGTCTTAATTGGATGCAACTCTGCTTCTGCAGCTGTTATTTACCAAAGTAGTACTTTTATTGCTATCAAACTTTTATGACTGGGCTTTTAAATTAGCTTTTTACTTCCTTTTGATTTTATTGGAGATGAAAATGGTATGTATGAAAGAAAGGGTTCATCATATTTCATCATTCACCAAGCCACTTTCCATCATTTATCAGCAGTCCTGATTAACAGGGGAGGTCCCAGGTGACTGGAGGTTAGCAAATGTGATGCCCATCTACAAGAAGGGCCAAAAAGAGGATCCGGGGAACTACAGGCCTATCAACTTGACCTCGGTGCTGGGTAAGGTTATGAAGCAGAGCACCTTGAGTGCCATCATGCAGCACATACAGGACAACCAGATGATCAGGCCCAGTCAGCATGGGTTCATGAAAGGCAGGTCCTGCTTGACCAACCTAATCTCCTTCTATGACAAGGTTACCCGCTTAGTGGACAAGGGAAAGGCCGTGGTTGTAGTGTACCTAGACTTTAGTAAAGCCTTTGACACCATTTCACACAGCATTCTCCAGGAGAAGCTGGCTGCTCGTGACTTGGATGGATATACTCTTTGCTGGGTAAAAAACTGGCTGGATGGCCAAGCCCAGAGAGTAGTGGTGAATGGAGTTAAATCCAGTTGGCAGCTGGTCACTGAAAGGAAGTTGTAGTGAGGAGAGTGTTAGTCTCTTCTCTCAAGTAACAAGTGCTAGGAGAAAAGGAAATGGCCTCAAGTTGCGCCAGGGGTGGTTTAGACTGAATATTAGGAAACATTACTTCACCGAAAGGGTTGTCAAGCATTGGAACAGGCTGCACAGGGAAGCTGTTGAGTCACCATCTCTGGAGGTATTTAGAAGATGTGTAGATGTGGCACTTAGGTTTAGTGGTGGCTTGACATCATTAGGGTAAAGGTTGGACTTGATGATCTTAAAGGTCTTTTAAAACTAAATGATTCTATGATTCTATATTTGTAATTAAAGCAAATTGTGATATATTATTTCTCAGAAATAGATGACTATTGATAATGAGATATTGTATTTTACTTAATAATGTAAGCTCTCCTTTTTTTCCCTTCACAGGTTTCCACTTGAGTGGCACAGTGACAGAGCCTGCAGCGCAGTCGGAGCCAGAAACTGTTTGCAATGTAGCTATCAGCTTTGATCGTTGCAAGATTACTTCAGTGACCTGTAGCTGTGGAAACAAGGACATTTTTTACTGTGCCCATGTTGTGGCTCTCTCTTTATACCGGATCCGCAAGCCAGATCAGGTCAAACTGCATCTTCCCATTTCTGAGACACTCTTTCAAATGAACAGAGACCAACTACAAAAATTTGTACAGTATTTGATCACAGTGCACCACACAGAAGTTTTGCCAACTGCTCAAAAATTAGCAGATGAAATTTTTTCTCAGAATTCAGAAATCAATCAAGTACATGGTAAGCTTGATACTTGTTCTTCCTTTTGTTTCATTTCCTCTTTGGTTTTGAGCTTTTTTTTTGTGGCGTTCAGGAGCATGACCTCCTGAGGGCCCTTCCAACATGAATTATTTTGTGATTTTGTGGTGTTTACTAAAGAGAATTCTATTAACAAAGGTTCCTTTCTTATTTAGAATTAGATATTTAGGAAGTAATATTTTATTTGGAAAAGACACAGAGTAGGTGGAAGAAAAGAAGAGAGTCTTTCTGATAACAGAGCTCATCTGCAGCCTAGCCTTTCTCCTTAGGGTCCACTGACCCTTGGCAAGTCCGTGCAGGTGGTGCTGCAAGAAGGTGAATTTGGGGAGCAGTGCTCTTCTTTGGCTTTCAGGGCTATGGGGATGTGGTCAGAGGCAAGGTGATTGCTCTAGTTGTTGTGGGACATAATGAGAAGATAGTTTGCAGAGGTGCCTGGTGGCAGTGGAAAGGGAAGCTAAAGCAGATGGCAGGACATTAAGAGTAAGATGCTCAGATGTTGTAAGCAGAAGGCAGGAAATGCATGAGAGTTGGTAACAGCCTGAACATAAGGAATTAAGGGTAAGAAAGAATTATGGTGAGTATGCTAGTGGTGCAGAGAAAAATAAAACAGTCAAGGGTGATTAGAAAAGAAGAAGGCAAGAGTGAGGAAGGACGTATGATGGCTATAATGGCTGTATTCGCTATACTATGGCTAATGTAAGAGGAGAAATGACAGAAAGGATGTTGCAGAGAGTGCTTAAACTTCATCAAGATTGTCCATAATTATACTAATCACAGGCATAGAATCATTAAGGTTGGAAAAGACCTCTAAGATTATCAAGTCCAACCATCAATACAACACCACCGTGCCTACTAAATCATGTACAGAAGTGCCAGGGATGGTGACTCCACCACTTCCCTGGGCAGCCGTTTCCAATGCTTCACCACTCTTTGCGTAAAGAAATTTTTCCGAATATCCAATCTAAACTTCCCCTGAGGCAACTTGAGGCCACTCTTGTCCTATTGCTTGTTACTTGAGAGAAGAGACCAACAGCCACCTCACTACAGCCTCCTTTCAGGGTTGTTGTAGAAAGCAATGAGGTCTCCCCTCAGCCTCCTCCAGACTAAACAACCCCAGTTCCCTCAGCCGCTCCTCATAAGACTTGTTCTCCAGTCCCTTCACCAGCTTCATTGCCCTTCTCTGGACACGCTCCAGCACCTCAATGTCCTTCTTATAGTGAGGGGCCCAGAACATGTTGCAGTATGTCTTTATTGACTATTGACATCTCTTAATAAAATACCAAAAACTGAAGCAGAAAATCCAGACAACCCAAGAAAATAAATTGCATTTACCAAAGAAAGCTGGGTTACAAAAGAGGATCTATAGTTTTTATGTCAATTTCTCAGAAGCAGAGGTGCATAGGTAGTTGTTTCTCTATTTTTCAAGGCAGATCTAGATACATCCTCTGCAAACATTAATCTGTAATGTATATTAGGAGCACTGGTGAAAGCATTCAAGAAGAAAATATCTGTCAAAAAAATCAGTTCTTGGGGTTTTTTGGAATGGATAAGAACTTCCAGGAAAGGTTTGTAACTTTGAGTAAAAGAGGAATTTTCCCTTTGACGGGAAATGCGTATTTGGACTGAGGGCTTGCAACTTTTAGCTGAAGAGACTTTTTATGCTCCTTTGGATCTGTTAGTGTCATTATATTTGTGTCCCCGTGCAGGTGACACACATTATGCTGCAGGGGCAGGAGAACAACAGGAGCTGTGAGTTTGACATCCCTGTTATATATGCTTACATACCAACTGGTTAGTAGTTTGTTCCCGTACCTTGAATCTAGGAAAGCAATGCTGGTGGTTACATAATATTATTCTTTCCACTTGCCTACCCACCTTTAAAGCATTGGCGATGCTTAGCTTGAAGTTGCTTTCAATTTCCCCTCCCTACCACAAATTCCTATAGATTTTGATAATTTCTGAAACAACAGTTCAAAACTGTGTCAGCGAGGTTCTGGAACACTGTAGAGCAAGCATCCTTAGACTTTCCAGTTTAAATATTCCTTTCCCATTTGAGCCTGTATTCCTCTCTCCATTGTACGTCATGTATCTGTTCACAACTAACCTTTCCTGTAAAGTAGTGGTGGTTATTATAGTCCTTTGTTATTTGATCTCCTTTCCTGCTCAGTAATGGACTTATGCTTTCCTTTGTTGCTATTTTCTACTCAATTAATCTCCTCTTTTTGCCTTCTATTTCTCTCTAGTTGTGAATCAGTTTCTTCCTTAACCTTTCCAGTTTAGCACTAGTTGCTTATATACTTACCCTCAGCTGCATAGCTATGTTTCCACTTTTGCTTTATTCTTTTTACATCCTCAGCTATTTACAACCTGTTGCAATCATACTTGTTAAATACTATGCTTCCTCTCCTCCAACTGTAATTGTCTCATGCAATAGATCAAAAACTCAGTTGCACCCAACCTTAACTGAATAAGCACACCTGCAGAAAACTCTAAATGGCTTTACCTAGTAGCACAATAGTTTCTCATGACCCAAAATATGTAATTGTTTCTTCATTATACACATGAACACCTAAATTATTTTGAAGTCTGTGCATTTACCCAGTTCATCCCAGAGCTGCCTATACTTGTCAGTCATTGAAGTTCCTTGTTGTCTCCAAAGCAACAGACGAGGGTCAGCCATGAACTGTTCTGTTATCAACGTCAACATGCGAGCTCCATTTGAATCTCTCATCTTTAGCATCTCTCGCACCTAGGAAATCATTCTTTTAATACAAACTTGAAAAAAACAAGCCAAACCAAAGTACAGAAAATATGCTGCAGTGTTAAACATTCCATCTCTGTTAAACAAGAAATATAATTTATATATCTGATGTGAAGTTTTTAAGTAGAAAAAAATAGTCTGCATTCCCAATCTTAACAATATTTTTTTAGTTTCAGTACCCCATTGCAATTCTGCAAACACACTTCTTCCACAAGTAATCCACATATGTATTATGCAAGCTGCTGCAAGCCCATAATTTCTACAGGTTTCTCCAACGTTTTGAGGGTAGGAAGGAAGAAAATAGCAAAGATGCAGACAGTTGAAATGTTACTTCATAACCTTAAACTGATCAAGACACACCAGATAGATTGTGTTCCATTGCATTATTAACTTGCCATCATGTTCCCAAGGCTTTGTCTTGTTTTGGAACAACAGGGCTTTGAGGCTGGGGGAGTGGGGGAAGAGAAAAGAGGGAGGGTTTAGAGTATTCAACATACCTTTGCAAAAAGCAAATTTAGCTGCTTCCCTGATCCGTGGTATCCACCTTGGGAGAGGAAGAGTTTAACCTGTTCTTGGACCTGTTCCTCATCCAAATGCCAGCAGTTTTCATCATCTATGCTAGCACCCGCTGTTGGGTCAGGAGCACCTGCAAACAGCAAGAAAAGAAATCATTATAGTCTACATAAAGAAGAGAGGTTTGTGGTTCCACTGAAAAGGAGTATTGCAGAAGTTTTTGGATTTGTGTATTTTCCCATTTTAGATGCCTTGGCTTTAATCTAAGAGGACTTTACAATAGACCTAAATTTCTCCTCAGTAGTCTTAAGCACTTAGAAATGACAGCCTATGAAAAGATATTTAAATAAACAATATTTTATAATAAAACATTAAAATCAAGGTGAGCTTTTTCCTCTCATCTCAGTAGCTATTCTATAATGCTTTTACAGAGAAAATCACACATTACATAGTATTTCAACAACTGTAATATTAAAACCACTCTTCCCAAAACACCTGTGTAAGTTTTGTACCTTCAGCAATCTTGCTCAGGTTTAAGTGACTGCTTGTGAGCATTGCTGTTGATAAACATGAGGAAAATCATTACTTCAGTGCCACTGAGCTGATGGCTCTGCAAAGCTAAACAAAGAGTAAAAAAAAAATCCCCAAACAAATCCAAAGTCTTTAAGCATTAAAGGTATTTTCATCATAAATAAGAGTAACAGCTGTGTAAGACCGTGGCACTTCTGAAGGAGCATTTTTACATAGGCAATGTCATCAGCACAGTCAATTCAGAGCAATTTTACCTGAATTAGTCTAGTGCCGTTCTAAAGTGACTGGATGTACATTAGGCAGTGCTTTGGCCACAGGCTGCTCTAACTCAAATTTTGCAGTTGAGATCAGCGATTTTCCACTTGTGGTCTCTTTTAAAGGCTACCAAAACTAAAACAAGTTCTTACACCATCTAGCAATCTACATATTTCTGAAGAAGCCTGCCCCTTCACTGGATACTTTTTTAAAGGTATTCAAGCTGTGAAACAGTTGAAAAGCACTTATCTAGACTGTCAGGGAAACAACTCAAGGTAGCACATCACCATAACAGGTGTAAGGTATTTTAAGCATACCCAAGACTCAACTTGACATTTTGATTTTGGACTTGTCACAACTGTGTCATCTCTTTCTGTTAGGTTTTGAGATGATGTTAGAAATTGAATCGCATAACACAATCTATCACTTTTAAATCCCAGATCATGTTAAATTTTAAATCAGCAGCTAAATTTTAAAACCCAGATCATGTAGCCAATACTAATAGAAGGATAAGTAGGGAAGGAAATGTATATGGTCCGATTTGTAAAAACTTGCTTTAAAAGAAGTCCTGAAACCTTGAAAAGCAAAGATAGCTACAACTCTTCAGATGTATAGGAATTGAAAGATGTACAAAAACATTTATTCTATTGATTTAAGCCTTTATTTCACAATTGCAGCTCTGCCACATAGGCGAATCTTTTAAGCGGTTGCAGGGAATGCTAGAATTTTTACTCAATGAAAATACAACCAGAAGATTTAAAGGGTCAGAGGGATGTCTTGTCTACTAGTTGCTGAGAGTCAAAAAGTCTTCCAGCTCAACAACTTCCTAAATTGCCTCCAGCTTCAGCGTCTACAGCTGTGAATGCCGTACTGCTGTCCATATATATTTAGATTGATAAGAAATTGTGTCTTTGAAGACGTGAAAGAACTCTCCTGCCTTCCACAGGAACCATAAGAGTGTTTCAGAAGACAGGAACCAAGTCCAAGACAGTACAATAAACAAGGAATGAAAAACTTCCTCTTCTGTGAGTGCTTCCATCTTTATTATATTAGTTTTAAGGGGTTTTCAATGCAGTCAGCTACCTGAACCACATGCTCATAAGTCTTCAGTTGCAAAGAACAAGATAAAAAGGGAAATCAAGCCACACAAGAAAAAGCTGTGTAGCTGTTGAACAGACCCAGGTTTGCAGTATCACCTTGCAAATTAGTTTAAATATTTCATTGCTCTAAAACACAGAGAAAAGACCTGTGAAAAGGAACTATATAAAAGCACCAATATACAAAACACACACTTAAATGGAGATTTATCTTTAAATAATCTTGGTATGGCTACTTTTAAGTTGTATTAAAAATAGCCTGATTCCTCAGCTAAGTTTCCCTATTTAGGGAAAAAACAAAATTCCTTCCATAACTGTTTACATTTTATCAAGAGTTCATCAGTCACTTTGTGCTAGAAAGCTAAATTTCAACACAGCTACCGCATAGTCTTTAAAAAGGGTTCCTTTACATGAACAAGGGCACCCACTGCCCCATGTCAGCAGCAGTGCCCCCACCAAGGCCTCTTCTCCCAGCACAATTTCAAATATACCTTCCCCAGGGGCTCAGCATTGCTATACTTTTACACCAGTGCTATTTTCGTGCCAGTGGGTTAGAAGACTATAAAAGCCGAAGACACCAAGATAAGGGTCTGAACTCTATGATGCTATTCAGCACAATACTACGGATACTTCTGACAGAGTAATTTTTCCTCACAAAATTGTATATAGACTACACTCAGTACAATCAAAACTTGGCCCTGCAGGTTCCCTTGAAGAATAGATATAATGGTCTGCAAGTGGAGCTGACCCCTGTCATTGACAGTTCTCACAGCCTGGAGACATTCCCCAGGTTGAGAAACCCAAAACTGTCAATTAAAACGGCTTCTGTAAAGAAGAAGAGGAGGGCTGTAGTCATTGGAGACTCCCTCCTGAAAGGAACTGAGGGACCAATATGCAGACCAGACCCATTAATAGGGAAGTCGGTTGCCTGCATGGGGCCTCTGTCAGTGACATGGCAAGGAAACTCCCAAATCTTGTTAAATGCACAGATTATTACCCATTGCTCATCTTTCAGTTAGGAAACAATGAAAAGCCAGCTAGAAATCTTAGGGTAATTAAAAAGGACTTTAAGGCTTTAGGATGGATGGTGAAGGGTTTGGGTGCACAGGTAGTTTTCTCTTCTGTCGTAGGTAATGGTGAGCGAAGGAGTGGGAAGAGCCAGGAATTAAATACCAGGGTAATCAAAAAGGATTTCAGGGCACTGGGTAGATCAGTCCATGGGACGGGTGCACAGGTAGTATTTGCTTCGGTTCCTGTAATGACTGGAATGAATGGGGAGATGCATGAGGAGAGAATTAGGAAAGCCTACCTTATCAATAGGTGGCTAAAGGATTGGTGTCACCGTCAAAATTTTGGGCTTTTTTGATCATGGGGCAAACTCCATATTACTTGGTCTTCTTAAATCAGATGGGCTTCATCTGTCTAGGCAGGGCAAAAGGGCTGTTGCCCATAAGTTAGCAGGGCTCATCAGGAGAGCTTTAAACTAGGTCTGAAGGGGGAGGGGATTGATTTCAGGCTCTCCAAAGTTCAGCCCAGGGGTGAAAAGACAGAATTAAAAGTAAAATCAGCAGCCCAGCTGAAGTGCATGTACACTAATGCACGCAGTCTGGGCAATAAACAGGAGGAGCTGGAAGCCACCATGCAGTAGGAAAGCTATGACGTAGTTGCCATTACAGAAATGTGGTGGGACGACTCGCATGGCTGGAGTGATGTCATAAGTGGCTACAAGCTCTTCAGAAAGGACAGGCAGGGTAGGAGAGGTGGAGGGGTGGCTCTGTATGTTAGAGAATCTCTTGACTCTGTTGAATTTGAGGTCACCAATGATAGGGTTGAGTGCTTGTGGACCCGAATCGGGGGAAGGCCAACAAGACTGACATCCTGGTAGGAGTCTGTTATAGACCACCCAACCAAGATGATGAAGGAGATGAGTTATTCTACAAGCAGCTGACAGATGTCTCAAAATCGGCAGCCCTTGTTCTTGTGGGTGACTTCAACCTGCCGGATATCTGCTGGGAGCTCAACACAGCAGAGAAGAGGCAGTCTAGGAGATTCTTAGAGTGTATAGAGGATAATTTCCTGCTCCAGCTGGTAAATGAACCTACCAGGAGTGGGGCCCCACTAGATCTGCTGTTTACAAACAGAGAGGGACTGGTGGGAGATGTTGTGGTCAGAGGCCAACTGGGGCACAGTGACCATGAAATAATACAGTTTTCAATATTCAGGGATGTAAGGAGGATGGCCAAACAAACCTCTGTGCTGGACTTCTGGAGGGCAGATTTTGACCTGTTCAGAAGACTGTCCTGGGATACACTCCTCAAACACAGGGGCGTACAGGAGGGATGGATGTGCTTCAAGGAAAAAGTCTTGAGTGCAGGAACAGGCTATACCAATTAGCCAAAAGGCAAGCCGGCAGGGAAGACGACCACCTTGGTTGAATAGGGAGATACTGAAGGAAATCCTGACTGTGGAAGGCAGGGCTGACTACTCAGGAAGAGTATAGGACTATAGTTAGATCACACAGAAGGAAAATCAGAGAAACAAAAGCACAATTTGAAATTATTTTGGCTACTTCTGTTAAGGATAACAAAAATACATTAATAACAGAAGGAGGGGCAAGGAAAACCTCCATTCCTTGTTGGACTTGGGGGGGGAACATAGTTACCAGGGATGAGGAGAAGGCTGAGGTACTCAACATCTACTTTGCCTCAGTCTTCACAGGCAGGAGAGGTGGCCCTCATGATAACTGGCCTCCGGAGCTCACAGATAGAGACAGGAAACCAAACGGCTCCCCTGTGTTCCAGGAGGAAACAGTCTATGAATTACTGAGCCACCTGGATCCACACAAATCAATGGGACCTGATGGATTCCATCCAAGGGTGATGAGGGAGTTGGCAGAAGAGCTTGCCGAGCCACTCTCCATCATCTACCAACAGTCCTGGCTCTCTGGGGAGGTCCCAGATGATTGGAAGTTGGCAAATGTCACGCCAATCCACAGAAAGGGCTGCAAGGAGGACCCGGGCAACTATAGGCCTGTCAGCCTGACCTCAGTGCCTGGCAGGGTTATGGAACAGATCATCCTGAGTGCAATCGCACAGCACCTTCAGGATGGACATGGGATCCGACCCAGCCAGCACAGCTTTGTGAGAGGCAGGTCCTGTCTGACCAACCTGATTTCATTTTATGATCAGGTAACCTGCCTGGTGGATGAAGGGAAGCCTGTGGATGTAGTCTATCTGGACTTGAGCAAAGCCTTTGACACTGTCTCCCATGGCGTACTCCTGGATAAACTGGTAGCCCATGGCTTGGACAGGTGCACTCTCAGCTGGGTTAAGAATTGGCTGGATGGCCAGGCCCAGAGAGTGCTGGTGAACGGAGCTGCGTCCAGCTGGCGGCCGGTCACCAGTGGTGTCCCCCAGGGATCTGTGTTGGGTCCAGTTCTGTTTAACATCTTCACAGATGATTTACATGAGGGGATTGAGTCCATCATGAGTAAATTTGCAGATGACACCAAGTTGGGAGGGAGTGTTGACCTGCCGGAAGGCAGGAGGGCTCTGCAGAGGGACCTGGACAGGCTGGAGAGATGGGCTGAGTCCAATGGGATGAGGTTCAACAAGGCCAAGTGCCGGGTCCTGCACTTTGGCCACAACAACCCCATGCAGCGCTACAGGCTGGGGACAGAGTGGCTGGAGAGCAGTCAGGTGGAAAGGGACCTGGGAGTGCTGGTTGACAGGAAGCTCAACATGAGCCAGCAGTGTGCCCAGGTGGCCAAGAAGGCCAATGGCATCCTGGCCTGTATCAAGAATGGCGTGGCCAGCAGGATGAGGGAAGTGATCCTTCCCCTGTACTCAGCATTGGTGAGGCCACACCTTGAGTATTGTGTTCAGTTCTGGGCCCCTCAGTTCAAGAAAGATATTGAGATGCTGGAGCAGGTCCAGAGAAGAGCGACGAAACTGATGAAGGGACTTGAGCACAAGTCCTATGAAGAGAGGCTGAGGGAGCTGGGGTCGTTTAGCCTGGAGAAGAGGAGGCTCAGGGGTGACCTCATTGCTCTCTACAACTATCTGAAAGGAGGTTGTGGTCAGGTGGGGGTCAGTCTCTTCTCCCAGGCAACCAGCAACAGAACAAGAGGGCACGAGCTTAGAATCTGCCAGGGAAGGTTTAGGCTGGTAAATGCAGTTTATTTTCTTGGGTTGTCTGGATTTTCTGCTTCAGTTTTTGGTATTTTATTAAGAAATGTCAATAGTCAATAAAGACATACTGCAATCTCATTCACTAGGAAAACAGCAACATGTACAAGACAAACTGATAAAGGAGGGGAGATTTTAACAAAAAGTAGCATTATAAGGTTAACAGTCTAGTTGCACAATAGAATGTAGAAAGTTTAAAATGACTAAAATAAGAAATGAGTGAGGGATTTGTAGGGGGTCTCTTTAAAGGTTTAAGACTTCTCTTGACTTTAAGGAACTTTGTAAGCTAAACAAACTTTAGACTTGACTAATGACCAAGGAGCTCTCTGAGCATGCGCAAGTGAGTAAGGTGAGAAGTTCACCCTGAGGATGACTTCTCGATTCATCCACAAAGACCCTCTGAAGACCACCACCAGGAGGTACAGTGCAGATGTCCTGCTGCTTTAGCTTCCCTTTCCACTGCCACCAGGCACCTCTGCAAACTATCTTCTCATTATGTCCCACAACAACTAGAGCAATCACCTTGCCTCTGACCACATCCCCATAGCCCTGAAAGCCAAAGAAGAGCACTGCTCCCCAAATTCACCTTCTTGCAGCACCACCTGCACGGACTTGCCAAGGGTCAGTGGACCCTAAGGAGAAAGGCTAGGCTGCAGATGAGCTCTGTTATCAGAAAGACTCTCTTCTTTTCTTCCACCTACTCTGTGTCTTTTCCAAATAAAATATTACTTCCTAAATATCTAATTCTAAATAAGAAAGGAACCTTTGTTAATAGAATTCTCTTTAGTAAACACCACAAAATCACAAAATAATTCATGTTGGAAGGGCCCTCAGGAGGTCATGCTCCTGAACGCCACAAAAAAAAAGCTCAAAACCAAAGAGGAAATGAAACAAAAGGAAGAACAAGTATCAAGCTTACCATGTACTTGATTGATTTCTGAATTCTGAGAAAAAATTTCATCTGCTAATTTTTGAGCAGTTGGCAAAACTTCTGTGTGGTGCACTGTGATCAAATACTGTACAAATTTTTGTAGTTGGTCTCTGTTCATTTGAAAGAGTGTCTCAGAAATGGGAAGATGCAGTTTGACCTGATCTGGCTTGCGGATCCGGTATAAAGAGAGAGCCACAACATGGGCACAGTAAAAAATGTCCTTGTTTCCACAGCTACAGGTCACTGAAGTAATCTTGCAACGATCAAAGCTGATAGCTACATTGCAAACAGTTTCTGGCTCCGACTGCGCTGCAGGCTCTGTCACTGTGCCACTCAAGTGGAAACCTGTGAAGGGAAAAAAAGGAGAGCTTACATTATTAAGTAAAATACAATATCTCATTATCAATAGTCATCTATTTCTGAGAAATAATATATCACAATTTGCTTTAATTACAAATATAGAATCATAGAATCATTTAGTTTTAAAAGACCTTTAAGATCATCAAGTCCAACCTTTACCCTAATGATGTCAAGCCACCACTAAACCTAAGTGCCACATCTACACATCTTCTAAATACCTCCAGAGATGGTGACTCAACAGCTTCCCTGTGCAGCCTGTTCCAATGCTTGACAACCCTTTCGGTGAAGTAATGTTTCCTAATATTCAGTCTAAACCACCCCTGGCGCAACTTGAGGCCATTTCCTTTTCTCCTAGCACTTGTTACTTGAGAGAAGAGACTAACACTCTCCTCACTACAACTTCCTTTCAGTGACCAGCTGCCAACTGGATTTAACTCCATTCACCACTACTCTCTGGGCTTGGCCATCCAGCCAGTTTTTTACCCAGCAAAGAGTATATCCATCCAAGTCACGAGCAGCCAGCTTCTCCTGGAGAATGCTGTGTGAAATGGTGTCAAAGGCTTTACTAAAGTCTAGGTACACTACAACCACGGCCTTTCCCTTGTCCACTAAGCGGGTAACCTTGTCATAGAAGGAGATTAGGTTGGTCAAGCAGGACCTGCCTTTCATGAACCCATGCTGACTGGGCCTGATCATCTGGTTGTCCTGTATGTGCTGCATGATGGCACTCAAGGTGCTCTGCTTCATAACCTTACCCAGCACCGAGGTCAAGTTGATAGGCCTGTAGTTCCCTGGATCCTCTTTTTGGCCCTTCTTGTAGATGGGCATCACATTTGCTAACCTCCAGTCACCTGGGACCTCCCCTGTTAATCAGGACTGCTGATAAATGATGGAAAGTGGCTTGGTGAATGATGAAATATGATGAACCCTTTCTTTCATACATACCATTTTCATCTCCAATAAAATCAAAAGGAAGTAAAAAGCTAATTTAAAAGCCCAGTCATAAAAGTTTGATAGCAATAAAAGTACTACTTTGGTAAATAACAGCTGCAGAAGCAGAGTTGCATCCAATTAAGACCAACGTGAAACTCCCAGTACCTCAGCAAGTTGGCGGCAATTTTCCAAACCCCAGGTCGAGCCTTCGGAAAATGAAGGCAACACACATCAGAAAGCCTGCACTTACCAGAAAATTTAACCATTTTCTCAATAAGTAAGAAGGAAGTAGCACACTCTAGTGCACAAAGCCAGGTCCTAGTCTCAACTCTGCCACCGATTCATTGACACAAGTTGCTTAACCTCTTTGCTTTCACCTTTCCCACCACTGAGCTGATGCTAAAGCTCACCTTCATCTCAAGCAATCTGGTACGGCAGCTATGTTTGTGTATCTCTTCGGAGATGGAAACTGCTGCAGTTACCAATACACAGGCTATAAAATTTATAATACTGAATGAGACACATGTGTACTATTCCAGAAGTCTGCATTTCCACTTGGCATGAAAAAGCACAAGGCAAAAGAGCTGGGTTTTCTTATATTGTAAGAAGATATAGTATACCATAAGAAAAACGTTTACTTTAGCTGCTACTCGACAAAGCACCCTGTTGCACTAAGGTCTCAAACTTTATTCTCTGAAGATCAGACCTAAACCCATTTCTGTTTTCCCAACATAAAGACCCAGGTTTGGCTTTATCACTGCAGAATTTGGGTGTTTCTTCTGGGTTTTATGTAAACATGACATAGATTTTTGGCTCAAGCATTATGTCAGAGGTACAGATACAGAGTAATACAAACATATTTCATATACTTGTAACAGTGTTTAACAGATTGTGCATATAAAATCTGGAACAGATAAAAGTAAAGTGCTATACATTAACTATTTATAATGGAAATAATATAAACCCACACTCCCTTAAAGTCCAAAACTGATTTAGTATTCCTGAAATACAAGTGTGTTGTAGGAAGCAATATCATATGAAAATTAGGTGGGAAAAAAAAAAAGAAATATATACATAACTCTAGTCCAAAATGTTGTATCTCCAATTGTTTTTAAAAAGCTCTTCAAGCTACAGGAAACAGAGGAAAACCTCTCATTTTTTTATTTATGCAGTACATTTCAGAGCAGGTTGAGCAGTCAGCATCACTGTATTACATTTAACTGCAGTACTCTGATACTCTACCCTGAAGAAGGTCATACATACACACAAACCTCGATTTTGCAAGAGTATGTTTACCAGTTAAAGTAGAGTTGAGGCAGTAAGCTGTAAAGTGCACAAAAAGGAAGGCAGGGTGAACACAAACGTTTGGGGGAGGAGGGAGAGAATTTGGGAGTTAAGCCTGGGAAGAAGGAAGGCATGGGGGAAGGTGTTTTAAGATTTGGTTTTATTTCTTATTATCCTCTGATTTTGGTTGGAAATA
The DNA here is from genome assembly GCA_033556795.1 of Tapera naevia. Lineage (NCBI taxonomy): Eukaryota > Metazoa > Chordata > Aves > Cuculiformes > Neomorphidae > Tapera > Tapera naevia. Next base: position 56,568 of record JAUMJJ010000208.1, on the reverse strand, counting down.
AATTAAATTAAATTCCCTGAGCTGAGTCTGTTTTGCCCATGACAGTAATTGCTGAGCAATCTCCCTGTCCTTATCTCAACCCACAAGCCTTTCCAATGTATTTTTGTTCCCCTGTCCAGCTAAGATGGAGGAGTGATTGTGCAGTTTGGTGGGCACCTGGCAATCAGCCAAGGTCAACCCACTACACTCATGAATATGGTAAGCTTCAAGCTTTTGAGGGAGACTTAATAGGCTATCTGAGGTGAGGGAAACCAGCTGGAACCGCCATACAGCAGCTCACTGAAGCAAAAATATGAAGCGGCAATCATCAAATCTACACTCACACTGAAGAGAAACTGAGAGTAAATTCAAAACAAATGGTAAGGAAAAAACAGGTAATTAATACTCAAGGAAAGTTGCTAGAGGTGGAGCTACTGCCAAATAATTGAGCTTTTAATTAACCATTCTTTCCAGACCGTCCACCTAGCATACACTAAAATGTTTATAGGCAAATTGTAATGGTATATAAATGTAGGCAGACATCAGGCTACAGTTTACGTTCAGCCATAACAAAGACTAGAAACAAAAGGTTAAGATGTATCAATAATCTATAATTAAATTTTGGTAAACAAGCTTTCTCTCTGCTAATGAGCTTCATAGACCCTTTTTTTTTTGGCAAAGGGAACAGACTGATACAGCAGGATGTGCAGTCTGCAAGGATCTGCATCCTAGCAATACGCTGAGGGAGCCCAAGAACAAGGACTGATTAATACCAGTCTTTAGAGAATCAGTGTGAAGACATTTGTTGCTAGCTTTAGAGGAGGAATTTGCTCCACTACAGTGGGCAGAAGCTGGCATCCCTCCTACAGGAAGGCAGCAGAGATTCATCCCATAGCCCAGAATATCCATCTCCCAAAGTTTTAGCTACCATGTTAGTTTTTACTGCTACTTAGTTTTCACATCATAACATCTGCAGGGAGAATTTATGCTTAGTTGCTACAGCACAAATATAAATATAACAAATGGGAAAGTGACTGCAAATGAGGAAGAGCAACAAATCCAAACAAACTCAGATTAAACTTCTTGCTTCCATTTAAATAACCTTAAAGAAACATAAAAAGAAACAGGCTGCTCTTTCATTCATGAAAGTAAATATATATCAGTTGTTTTAAGGAACTTAGAAGATGCTTTACTTGTCAAGCAGATAAAATATGGTCATTTTTTAAAGTTGCTATTTAAGTTCTTATTGCTAAGAGGTGAAATTTTCCATATTGCATGTCTACAGTCAAAGGCTTATACTCAACTAAGAATCATCTGTCTCCACCAAAAGGAAATAACAAAAATTAAATCATCTAAGACTGAAGAAAACTTCCAGCAAGACCTGCTCAGTTTTAAGGGAGGGAAAGAGGGGGAGAACCCAGCTTTAATAATTTTTTTTCAAGTTTCCCTCCTCCAGTCCAACCTCATCTCTGCTCTTTTCACCTTCAACTGGTTCAGTGCATGCACTTTTCCCGTTTAATGGGAAGTGGGTAAAATCCTATAAAGGAAGAAGACAGCAATCACTGATATAAATTTGGGGAGAGATTTAAAAAGATTAGAAAATAACTATTTCCTAAAAAGAGTGTGTCTAGATTTCTATAGCCATACTTCCAGTTTGAGGAAACCCAGCACAAGATATCTGAAACACAGGCATTCTGCAGTAAAAGGTATTTATTAGGTCATTCCAACAACATAAAACATTTAACTGATTGAGTAATTTAAGATTGCACTCAAACAGTTAATATTTAAGCTATGCAAAAGCACAAGCCAGTATAGTTTCGAAACTAAACTGAGCTTCCATCAGGAAGCTTTACACTTGTCCTCAAAGAGGAAACTGTCACTCCCATTTCCCTTACTAATCGAGGAATAAATAATTTTCTTTGTTTAAAAAGGGGAGGGGAAGAGAAAAATATCAATGCTGCACTTCTACCAAATGAAAAATAGCATTAAAACTCCTAGAAAGGGAGACCCTTTCTTTATGGTTGTGATTCTATTGTCATCTGTATACTAAGTATTCAGAAAGACTTAATTCTTAGCATTTACAAAATTAATTTATTGCTTTAATTTTATTTATAACAAATGTTTGTGTATTACTGCAAGAGTCAGGATTTTTACTGAACTAATTTTATTCATAGTCAAAATGGAAGTAAAAGGAGGAAAAGAGGTTTTTAAGATTAGAAACAACAACAAATGTAGGACTTCAGGAGGGGCTCGGTTCATTTTGGACTGTAAATTTTACACGGTGAATGTTTTCAGCAACTCACCACAGCATTACAAGGGACTCCAGCAAAAACAATGAAGTACAACATAGTATTTCCTGACAAAAAAGCAGAGAAAAAGCCACTAAAACTATAGAGTTGAAAGAGGATGAAAATCTAAAACCACACCAACATCACAGATGAGTCAACCCTTGCATGGCTGGAGCCAACATCAGGGGGAAGCATCTTTTTCTAGCTGTCCAGGGCCAGCCACAGTGGAGCCCCAAATGCAGACTGGAATCCTGTAGAATAAAAATAAAATCTTAAAAAAATATAACCACACAACGAAAAAGAGGCATGTACAAAAATCACCTATATTATAAATCAGAACATCCTTGATAACACAGCCGAAACCCACAGAAGGGGATATATTGTATGAACATAGGTTCTTGTGTTTCAGTTTTTCCATACTGTTGCTAGGCTAGATCATAATTTGTTTCCTGCTATTCCAATTATTAGTTGATGAAATCAAATCAATATACAGAAGTCCTGGCTAGTGCACCCTATCGTCAAAACTGGCTAAGACTTGCCACACTAGTACTCCATATTATGTGTGAACCACCTCTTTAAAGACATGGGATGCAAAATAAATAGGCTTCATGTAAGAAAAACAGATTTCCAAAGGTACACAAAATTGAGTGCAAGTCTGGTGGAAGTTTATTAAATAATGATTGATTACTGCTTACAAAAATTCTTTGATCATGTATTTAATTAGTAATTGTTTCACTTGGACAGTGAGCTCAAGGACAAATACAAATTGTATTCAGTGAATTCGACAGGTGGTGTCTGTTCTGGGTCCTCTACCCAGAACAAACATGGAGTACAGTAGGACCATCCAGACAATAAATAGTGTGCAGCTGTGTCATAATAGTATTTTGACCACACTCAGATGTCTGGCCAATGTCCCTGGCATGTGTGGACCTTACAGATCATGAAACAGTGCATGCCTACACTTGTCACAAAATTAAAGAGCTTACATACATTAGCTATGCAAGCTCTTTTTGTTTTCAATGAGTATAAAGGCAGGCAAGCTCTGGGACTGGCCCAGAAGCCTTACATACGGGTGGACACACCGCGTAGGGCTTTCCCAGTTACCAAGAGACTCTTGGCACCAGCTGCAACGGGGCATCCCAGCCAAAGTGTGGGCATGGATGACATTATTAAGGTGGTAATTGTTGATATATCCTTTTCTTAATCACTGTAACGCTTTGCAGTAAAGATTTGATGCATCATTCATATTGTTCTTTTATCATATTGTACATAATAACGAGTATCGTTTCCTTTTATCATATTGGATGTATTTTTCCTTAACTATATTGTATATAATAAACTACATTTATTTTTAATTTGGAGTTCATTCTTTGCTTTTACTTAGTATCCAGACAGTCAGCAAAACAGCAAGTCACTTGCATATCTTTCTGTATTTATAAAATACAAACATTTAATAGTTCAAACAACATTTATGCATGTTCCCAGGTCCTAATTTCTGGGAGCTGCATGCAGAGTAAGCGCTTGGAATAGGTATGGGGTAGGTGTGTGAGGGTGAGAGAGCCTGATGTACATTCTTCTACTGCCTAAGCCATTGCTAGCACATTCAGAGCATACAGCTGCTCCTCAACGAATGCAGTTAAGATTAATACACAATTTTCTTAAAGAGGTAATTTAGGAGCCCACCCCTTTCTCCAAAGCTACGCACTAATTCTTCTTGAAGGAGCAAGGTATACCATTATTTCTTGTCAGAGCCGAGAATTTTTTAGGAATATTAACCTCTAACCTGCAAGACCCAAGACTTTTAACAAGCTATAGTTATTTTGTCTATTGATCAGATTCAAGATTGTATTTTAGTATGTAACATGTTATCCAAGCTTCTATTAACAGTCATAGGATTGAGCAATAAAATGCCATATGAGTTGGTTTTTTTTAAATTAGTGTCTGACATCCCAAAAAATGAAAACTTTCCAGATAACACAGACTAAGATTGCGAAAAGTTTGCAAAGGCAGGAGGGGAACAGGAAAAAATGGAACTATGCAATCAAGGAAGCAAAACTTCTAGGGTAAATTAAAGAAAAACAATCGAAGGAAGGAGGACAAATTATACAACTAAATACAATTCATATGTCATCTCAATTTATTAAGCAAGTTACTGGACTTCAGCATGCTGTGGTGTGTCCTCCAAGACCAGGTTTTACAGTACCTAAGCTATTAGACTGAAGACCCCAACAAAAATATAAAAAGCACTTCTGGTAACTGGGAAAATCCTACGTGGTGTATACAAGCATAACCTCTCCCCCAGGTTCTCAAAAGGTTCTTCCCATTTTTGTGATAATAATGACTTGACCCATACCCGTGGCTTTTCCCTGTGTGGTATCATCTCGGATGATGACAAAGAACAAAAATGCCATACCATGGCAGGTTCGGTTGCTGTCTCAAGAATGTTCAAATAGTACAGGGTATAAACTGCTTTATATAATTGTCATTGTGGGAGTAGGTAACATATAATGTTTCTGACTTTCACTGACATGCTAAGAAACAACTAACATCCTTTCACAAAGGAAAAGGAAACAATTACTGTAGGGTTAAAGCCTGGGAAGTAACACAGAGAATAACACAGAGGCCTTGACAGGGTTTGATAATGAGCTGAGAACTGGCTAACCTTGAAGTAGTGGAAAGTCCCGAGCAGTTTATCAGCAGGGATTAGGTAAAGAAAAACAGAATTTGTGCTACCAATTAAGAAACAGCTCAAGGCGCGTGTACAAGTGCTTTAACCCAATCACCGATGTTAAATTGGTGGGTGGACAATGACTTTGTAGAAAGATTGTTATAAAAGAGCAATTTGTGTTACAAATAAATGATTCCCATTCGGACTTCATTTTGAACCTGCATCAGGGTCCGTGCCTTTATCTGCCACAAATTACACTCAAATACTCAAACAAAAAGACTTAACGGAGAATTACTTCAAATACTAGCATCATAATAAGAAACACAGAAACAGAAGAGAGTTCAATTCTATAATCTAGTCTCTGCTATGACAATAAAGATCTGTAAACTGAAAACTGGGTCTTTAACTTTTAATACTGTCAATATCCCAGCTCTTAAAAAAAAAACTTAAATACTTCTTTCAGGGTTGCTACATAGAAGGCTATTGATTTATTTTCGTTATACTTTAACTGGTTCAAAAGAAATTTAAAGTATCTAGGAAGAATGCCTTCAGTCTTGTCCCCTGCAACAACACCCCCATCCCTTTCTGCAAATCTCCTCTGCTCTCTCACTTGGCAGAATAATTCAAAGGAAGCAGTTGGGTATTATAACAGAGTTGTCCACTCTTAAAATAAAAAAAAACTCCCAAAAAAGTTCATTCATACCCTCTTCAGTCAAATGGGAAGGTAAAGAACCGTTTAAATAGCATCATGCTTCTAGAAGGTTGACTACTCTGATTTGGTTACATGTATCTGTTGTGAAAAGGTTTAAATATATCATTCACTATACCATAGTATAGATTATCTAGCAAAGATTACTGTTCCCTACATCTGTTTTTTCCTGTTTACTTAGCCAAACAGGCTTCCTCCTCTCTCGTAAAGAGTGAGACATCAGGCGCTGCAAACATTATCAACCATTTCCTTAAAAATCTGTCTTATTTGCAGTCTGAATCTCTAGATGACAGTTGTGACAGATGTTCATATGTCAATGCCTGCTGCCCTTCTTAAATTCTCCAAGTAAATCTTAGAAGTCCAGATAAATAGACCTATCTTGGTCCTAACAAGCAATAATGATGTTTTAAGATTAAATGGGATAACTTTCCTATATAAGTATTTGAAAATTAGATGAACTATTTTCAAAATATTTTGAAAACACAAAATAATATCAGTAATGAAGCTGGAATATCCAAAGCTTTTTGACCCCTGCTTACTCAACAAGAAAACCTTATTTCTCAGCAAGAAACCTCCTAGTTCTCACCTCTCACAAGACTCACAAGCCCATGAGATGTGCAAGTGCTAGATTCAGTTGCGAGCTGAATCTTCCCATCTGTGACATAATTGGATCAACAAGCATCCACACATGCTCTGAAAGAGGGATGAGGGAAAATATGACTTAAATTTTCAGTGCCAATTCCCGTGTATGCTTTCACCTATTTTTATTTCATCTTTTGGTTACACAAAAATGAAGATACAAGATATCCACCACCTCAAAAGAGGCACCGAAACCCCAGGACTCAGGATGAGGTAACCAAATGTGATGAGCTTCTGGTCTGCAACTACTAACATAATTTATTTCCTGGGTCTCATTCCCTATTCTATAGTTTTACATTGTTTTGATATGAAGGTAAGTGGAAAGTAACTCATAATTGGACAACTGTTGGGAAACCTATTTGAGGTTACTCTTGCCACTGGAAATCTGAATATTACATTAGAACAGTAGATTTGCAACAAATTTTATTCTTTCTACTAGAGGACACTAAGTAGTAATATTAAAGTTCTACTATATACAGTTATTAATAACCTTGTTCACAACAGCAAATGACTTCAGAGGAAAGAAAATAAAGTTTTAAACTAGACAAATAGGTTTTTTGGAGTCAAGTACTGGACCAATGCATGAAAGATATTTTGTGTCCTTCAGGAAATACTTTGAACTGTTTAGAAGGCTGCTTGATAAAGTTCATTGGGAGACGGTTCCAAATGACAAAAGAGCCCAAGAGGACTGGATGCTCCTCAAGAAGGAAATTCTGGTGGCACAAGAGCAGGCCATCCCCGTGTGCCGTAAAATGAGTTGGCAGGGAAGAAAAGCAGCTTGGCTGAGCAGAGAGCTTTGTATTGATCTCAGGAAGAAGAGGAAAGTTTATGAGCTTTGGAAGAGGGGACAGGCATCCCAGGAGGACTACAAGGGTGAGGTGAGATTCGGCTAAATCCCGAATAGAATGTTATCCGGCCAGTTCGGTGAAAGACAATAAAAAATGTTTCTTCAAATATATTAACAACAACAGGAGGACCAAGGAGAATCTCCCTCCTTTACTGGATGCAGGGGGAACAGTAGTGACAAGGGATGAGGAGAAGGCAGAAGTATTTAATGCCTTCTTTGCCTCAGTCTTTAATAGTAAGGTGAGATGTTCTTTGGATACTCAGCCCCCTGAGCCAGAAGAGCTGGCAGAAGTCCTCTCCAAACCCCTTTCTCTCATCTACCACCAGTCCTGGCTGACTGGGGAAGTGCCACTTGACTGGAGACTGGCAAATGTGACACCCATTTACAAGAAGGGTCAGAGGGAGGATCTGGGGAACTACAGGCCTATCAGTGTGACCTCAGTACCGGGGAAGGTCATGGAGCAGATCCTCTTCAGTGCTATTGCACAGCACATGCAGGACAGCCAGGTGATCAGGCCCAGTCAACATGGGTTTATGAAAGGTAGATCCTAGTAGACTAATCTGATCCCCTTCTATGACAAGGTTTCCTGGACAAGGGAAACGCTGCGGCTGTGGTCTACTTTGGACTTTGGTAAGGCCTTTGACACTGTTTCCCACAGCATTCTGCTTGAGAAATTGGCTGCTGTTGGCCTGGACAGGAACACCCTCTGCTGGGTGAAAAACTGGCTGGCCGGCCAGACCCTAAGAGTGGTGGTAAATGGAGTCAAATCCAGTTGGAAATCAATCACCAGTGGTGTTCCCCAGGGTTCAGTGCTGGGTTCAGTCCTGTTCAATATCTTTATCCATGATCTGGACAAGGGGGTTGAGTGCACCCTTAGTAAGTTTGCAGATGACACTAAGCTGGGTGGCAGTGTTGATCTACTTGAAGGAAGGGAGGCTCTGCAGAGGGATCTGGACAGGCTGGAACGATGGACTGAGACCAACGGGATGAGGTTTAACAAGACCAAATGCCGAGTCCTGCACTTGGGGCACAACAGCCCCATGCAGCGTTACAGGCTTGGGGCACAGTGGCTGGAGAGCTGCCTGGAGGAGAAGGACCTGGGGGTGTTGGTTGACAGCCGGCTGAATATGAGCCAGCAGTGTGTCCAGGTGGCCAAGAAAGCCAATGGTATCCTGGCCTTTATCAGAAACAGCGTGGCCAGCAGGACCAGGGAAGTGAATGTGCCCCTGTGCTCAGCACTGGTGAGGCCACACCTTGAGTACTGTGTTCATTTCTGGGCCCCTCAGTACAGGAAGGACATTGAGGTGCTGGAGCGTGTCCAGAGAAGGGCGACAAGGCTGGTGAAGGGACTGGAGAACACGTATTAAGAAGAGCAGCTGAGGGAACTGGGGTTGTTCAGTGTAGTGAAGAGGAGGATGAGGGGTGACCTCATCACTGTCTGCAACTGCCTGAAAGGAGGTTGTAGTGAGGTGAGCGTTGGTCTCTTCTCTCAAGTGACAAGTGATAGGACAAGAGGTAATGGCTGCAAGTTGCACCAGGGGAGGTTCAGACTAGACATTAGGAAAAGTTTCTTCACTGAAAGGGTGGTCAGGCACTGAAACAGGCTGTCCAGGGAGTTGGTTGAGTCACCATCCTTGGAGGTGTTTAAAAGATGGGTAGATGAGCTTCTTAGAGACATAGTTTAGTAGTAGAAAGGTACGCTTGGACTTGATGATCTCAGAGGTCTTTTCCAACCAGATGATTCTATGATATGCTCCTACACCAAACATAATTTTAAAATAGTGTCACCAATCGTTCCTACACCTAACTTGGAGAAAACAGATTATGAATATGAATATTTCATGTGACAAAACAACTGGCCATTTAGTCTAGAAGGCAGTGAGTACTAGCATGTACGGTTCCCAGCTCAAATTTTTACTTTAATTAAATATTTTCAAAACAACCCAAGTAAAAGGTAAGGAATCTGCTCTGCACTGGTGGATATGGTAAGAGTAACTGACATCATCTACCTGGACTTGTGCAAAGCATTTGACAGTGTCCCACATGACATTCGTGTCTCTAAGTTGGAGAGACATGGATTTGATGGATGGAATTGGCTGAATGGTCATACTCAAAAAGTTGTGGTCAACTAATCAGTGTCCAAATGGAGACCAGTGATGAGTGCTGTTCTGCAGGGGTTGGTACTGGGACCAGTGTTGTTTAACATCTTTGTCACAGGGATGGACACTGGGATTGAGGGCACTGTCAGCAAGTTTGCTATCAACACCAAGCTGTGCGGTGTGGTTGACATGCTGGAGGAAAGAGATGCCACCGAGAAGCTTGGGAGGTGGGCCTGTGGGGACCTCATGAAGGACAACAAGACCAAGTGCAAGGTCCCGTACCTGGGTCAGGGCAATCCCAAGCACAAACACAGGCTGGGGGGAGAATGGATTGAGAACAGCTCTGAGGAGAAAGACTTGGTGGTGCTGGTGGATGCGAAGCTCAACATGAGCCAGTAGTGTGTGCTTGCAGCCCAGAAAGCCAGCGTATCCTGGGCTGCATCCAAAGAAGTGTGACCAGCAGGGCAAGGGAGGGGATTCTGCCCCTCTACTCTGCTGTCATCAGACCTCGCCTGGGGTCCTGTGTTCAGTTCTGGAGTCCTCAGCACAGGAAGGACATGGATCTGTTAGAACAAGTCCAGAGGAGGCCACAAAGATGATCAGAGGGCTGGAGCACCTCCCATATGAGGACAGGTTGAGAAAATTGGGCTTGTTTAGCCTGGAGAAGAGAAGGCTCTGGGGAGACCTTAGAGCAGCCTTCCAGTACTTAAAGGGGGCTACAGGAAAGCTGGGGAGGGGCTTTTTATCAGGGAGTGCAGGGATAGGATGAGAGGTAATGATTTTAAGCTGAAAGAGGGGAGATTTAGATTAGATTTTAGGAAGAAATATTTTCCTGTGAGGGTGGTGAGGCAGTGGCACAGGTTGCCCAGGGAAGCTGTGGCTGCCCCACATCCCTGGAGGTGTTCAAGGCCAGGTTGGATGAGGCTATGAGCAACCTGATCCAGTGGGAGGTGTCCCTGCCCATGGCAGGGGGTTTGGAACTGGATGATCTTTAAGGTCCCTTCTGACACAAAACATTCTATAATCCAAATTCAAATGTAGCACAGGCCAAAGTTTAATTTAGCATCATTGGAAAGAGGGAGACAGAATTGTTTTGATGTTCTCCCTGAAAAGCAGCCTGTTGTATTAGAATAAAGCAGCTTGTTTCTATCATTCCTTTGTCTGACAAGTTTGGGCTGATTAAAAAGGTCATTTATGCCTCAAAGCATCAAATTAATATTTGAGAATATGAATTTTTAAAATGTCTGTTTGCTTTTGCTCCCTGAATTGGTAATTCTTTTAGGAAAAGGGAAGTAAAAGACACAGCCAGGCTCCAAAAGGAAACCAAGCCTTTCCACAGGCAAACTAGGCATTGTTTTTATGTCCAGGTCAGCACAAACAGCATATATCTTAACTCAACCTTGCAAATTAGGTAGATAGCTAAAATGATGTCAAACAAAAATATAATTTAATTACTGAAGAAATACCTTTTTGCATATTACAAGTTTCTCCCTCCCCTCCATGATTCACAATGTGAAATCTCCACTAGCAGCACCAGTTTCCAAGCTGTACTGGTTTTGGCTGGGGTACAGTTAATTTTTCTTCACAGAACTTGGTATGGGGCTATGTTTTGGATTTGTGGTAGAAACAGTGTTGATTATACAGGGATGTTTTAGTTATTGCTGAGCAATGATGGAGCCCTGCTTTCCTGGAGATGGCTGAACACCTGTCTGCTGATGGGAAGTAGTGAATAAATTCCTTGCTTTGTTTTGCTTGTGCAGCTTTTGCTTTACCTATTAAACTGGTTTTATCTCAGCCCATGAGTTTTCTCACTTTTATTCTTTTGATTCTTTCCCCATCCATCAGGGGGAGTGAGCGAGCAGCTGTGTGGGGCTTGGTTTAACCCCAGCTGGCAACTACAACACAAACATACTTTGTACTAACTTGCAATCATTAACACGATACTGTTCGTCTTATTAGTCCTGGTTTTAATAAACCACATCTCTACTCATAACACAATTATTTATAAGTGTTGGGGTTTTTAAAAGAAGTAAAGCCTATGTGCTTTTAAACTAGATAACCAGAAGTATTTGGGACCAAGTTCTCTAAACATTAGTCCTTCCACTCCTCACCTCTGAAAGCACTTGTGGTTTTCCATCTGCCCATCACGACAAGCATAATCTAAACTAAAAATTTTATTTCATTGAAAGTTTTACAAGCTTACAATACATTCCCAATCCCATAAATATTCAAGAACAATCAAGTTGAAATCAAATTATTCCAAACAGGTATGGTTTGAGAAAAAGTTCATACCTGGTCATTTGCTTTCTTCAGTTGCATTCATTTCCTCCGCCCAGTAGACAGAGGCAGGAAGACAAACCACAGATTATATTCCCTGCTACATGCAAGTCTTGATGGTTAAAAGGACTCTAATTTTAGGCAGTGATTCCCAAACAATAGCACCACCAATTCAGTTCCAGCAGCCTGCACAACAGGAGCTGGCACCGCCAGTGCCAACTAAGTTGGTTTCAAAGACGTGGGGCAGTGGGAGAAATCCAAAGTAGCACACGCACCTCCCTGGGAAATTTCCTCACTTGCCAAAAATAATCACCCAGAATTCACTGGGAATTGTTTTGTAATGCTCTATTTCAATGGGAAATTTGTATTTATGGCAAAAAACCCACATTCACTGCCCAAACTTTTTAGCAAAAAAAGAACCACTATGCTCTTTCACAGTCAGAAATGTTTCAGACCACAGGAGTCAAAATATTGTACCAAATGTAACAATTCCCTTCCATCCAGGGCAAGACTCAAACTCAGATGCTCCACAGTATCTTAAACAGACACTGCTCACCTAAAAATCAACTAGATTGTCACAGAGTGTATACCAAGCAATCTGTAGCAGCAAAAACATTACCTAGATGTTACTAGGCAGTAGTTCATAGTAAATGCAATTGTAACTAGCTAGTACAAAACCAGCAATAAAAAAATTCAGACAACAGATCCTTACACAAGCAAGCATAGTCAAAGTTTTCTTCATGTTTCCACCTGTTGACGTGAAAAGTATCCCCTTGTTTTCTGCCAAAACAAGGAATAGAGCAGTGAGCAAAGAAAAAATTCCAGCCTGCACAAATCTGCTTATAGAAATGCTGCTCTGTCACTTTCCTGTAATTGTTCTGTTATCTGTTGAAATATCTATGTATGGAAAAGACAAAGTCTTTGTACAGTTACCCACAGAAGTTACTTCAGAACACAGAGGAATTGTCCTTTTAGTGTGTGCAGTTATCAGCATGAAAAGCCAGATATTGTACTTTTACATTATCAATTTTGCAGCTAACAAAGTTATAATAAACTCTTATTAAAACAACCATGTAATAATTCCAGCCAGGTAGGAGCAAATATGTCAAAACTTGTGAATCCTTTTCCTTATTATTTCTAATTTCATTTAGCATTGCAATAACAAGGAAAGGATCTGCGTGGCAACTGTCACTTCAAAGAGCATACTTTGAAATAACCTTAAGAGAAAAAGTTGCCAAATTTTCATTAAGTAGCCAAAACCAAACCTGTACTCTTCTAGTCCACTCCTACGGATAACTTCAAATCTCAAAGCACTGGAGAAATACAGATGACGATTGCTGTGGGTTGACCTTGAATGGCTGTCAGGTGCCCAAGCAAGCTGTTCTATAGCTCCTCTCTTCAGCAGGACAGACGAGGAAAAAGAAGATGAAAAAGAATTTGTCAGTCGAGATAAAGGCAGCTGTGTCCAAATCCCATCAAGGCAAGCATGAAGTGAGAGATTTTCATTCTCAATTCACCAAAGAGGAGAGAAAGAAGAAAAAAAACACCCAAAGAAACCCTCTGGTTTTTTTAAAGCTAGAGGGATATCCCCGTCCCATGAAAATTAAGAAACAGCTGCAAAACAAAGGCATTTATTTGCCATGGCACTTTAAAAAAAAAAAATAGAGGGGGGATGAGGGGGAAGACACTTGATAAACTTTCACATTCACCTTCTGCAGAAAGTTCTACTCAGAATCACTAGAAATACCTTTTGCTGCACTTCGAACCAAATTATTTTTGGCTAATAATAATACTCAGGAGACCAGTTCTGCTGACTTACTTTCTGACTCAATCAAATAGCTGCCTAATTTATTATTCTTAATTTCTCCACCATCTGTGAGACCACTTTGCTCTGGCTGTAAGAGTTCACTGGATTGACAATCCCCAAAGATAGACTTAGCAGGGGAAAGGAGGGGAAGAAAAAGTGGTGTCTTAATAGGAGCCCTTGCTAAAGTACTTTCTGTACAACCCATATGTGAGATTGCTTTTTAGTTAATGCCTCTAGAAAAGAAGTGAAGTGAGGACACATTGTTTTTCAAACTTCTTTAGTTATTAAAACTCAAGACAAGGATACAAATTTTGCACCTGTACCCCTTTACCTAATAATCAATAAAAAAATAAACCCAAACAACAACAACATGACACTTGATACCCTGTCAGAGAAAAGAGGATCACCCAAGGAAAGTAGGTAGTACACACATGACATTCATTAGGAGCTTGATCTCTGTGCCTATTATACTTATCATCAGCTTTTCAAAAGGCTTCCAGTATTTTGTTCCTGCACACTTACTCTGTACAGAATTGCTAATACTGCATCAGTACAAATGAACAAGACCTCTACAAGACAGGACCAGTTGGTAGAGCACAAAGGGAAAACAATATGCCATTTGGTTACCAGCACTGAAGCACTGCTCCATACTTTTTAAAATGACAGTAAATGCTATGCTGCACAGGATTTCTTAGTGGATACATTACTAAGTACATTTCCCTTCATTTTACAGGGGAAGGGCCTATTCTCCGAACTGCTTCTAGATTTCTTTCATTATGAGTCACCATGATGAGGAACTTCAATGTACAAAAAGCAAGGAGCATTGCGCCTTGAAAGACAAGGCTGTGAAAAAGAGAAGTGAAACAGCAAATGAGGAACATTACTTACCATAACACTAATGAAAATCAAGTACACAAGACTGCTTCTGACATGTTAAATCATAGATTTAATCAACAAAGAAAAAACAAATGCACACTTACACAGACATTTTAGTAAAATCCTCAACCTTGAAATTCAATCCACCTCCACACATCAAATTAAACCTCTGATAGTGAATTTTCAAAGCTTAACACAGTGCCTGCTTCTATGTGGTGCCTACTCTTTGTATAAATGCAGAACGTAAATGAGTCTCTCATGGCTCAAACCAAACATACCCAATTTCTATTCAATTGTAGTGATCTTCCTTAAAAATGGCCTTTACAGGCCTTCCTTAATAATGGAGGTCAGGATCCACGGAAGTATTCCATATCTTCCTTTAACACAACACAGCATATAAATAGGGGGTAGATAAGAGAGTACGCTCTCTCCTTCTTCCGGCAAGGCGGAGGAGCAGAAGGTCCCTGCATTGGTCCTGTCTGCTGCCGAGCCTGCGGGAAATTTTTTAACGGGTCGGATTTGGCCGTCTGGCTCTCCACGGGGGAGGTGGCGTGGTAAGATTTCACTAATTCTTTACTTTGTTAGTTACTGGGTGTTATAGTTGTGCATGCCTGTTTTGTTTTAGTTCATTTTTGTCCTTTTTCCCATTTCCCTTCCCCTCTTCCCTTGCTACCTTGCATATCCTTGCTGTGTAGTTGTTTGCATTTAGAAAACACATAAATACATATATTTAGTGTGATTTTGGTTTCTGCTATAGTTTTTTTTTTTTTCCTTTGAAAAGGGGAAAGCTTTGGGAGAGGGGCTTGGACTGAGCATTGGAGAGCTTGGGAAAGCTAGCTCAAACCAGCTCAAATACACAACAATATTTAAGTACATCACTAGCAAAAGGATGACTAGAGAAACTGTGGGCCCATTGCTGAATGAAGTAGGTGCCCTGGTGACAAAGGATACAAACAAGACAGAGATACTGAATGCCTTCTTTGCTTCAGTCTTTACTGCTAAGGTCAGCCCTCAGGAATTCCAGACCCTGGAGGTAAGAGAGAATGTCTGGAGAAAGAAACACTGTGCCTTGGTCAAGGAAAATATGGTTAGAAAACATCCCACAAATCCATGGACCCTGAGAGGATGCACCCATGAGTTCCAAGATAGCTGACAGATGTTATTGCTAAGCAACTCTCCGTTATCTTTGAAAGATGGAGAACAGGAGAGGTACCTGAGGATTGGAGAAAAGCCAAAGTCACTCAAATCTTCAAAAAGGGCAAGAATGAGGACTTGGGAAACTACAGACCAGTCAGTCTCACCTCCAACCCTGGAAAGGTGAAAGAACAGCTCATTCTGCATGTCATCTCCAAGCATCTGGAGGAAAAGAAGGTTATCAGGAGTGGTCAACACGTGTTTACCAAGGGGAAATCATGCTTGACCAGTCTGATAGCCTTCTATGATGGCATAACTGGCTGGGTAGATGAGTGGGGAACAGTGAATGTTGTCTACCTTCACTTCCGCAAGGCTTTTGACACTGTCTCCCATAACATCCTCAAAGCTAAGCTTAGGAAGTGTGGGTTACATGAGTGGATAGTGAGGTGGACTGAGAACTGACTGGATGGCAGAGCTCAGAGGGTTGTGACTGGCGGTGCAGAGTCCCGTTGGACGCCTGCAGCCAGTGGTGTTCCCCAGGGGTCAGTACTGGGCCCAGTCTTGTTCAGCATATTCATCAATGACCTGGATGAGGGGACAGAGTGCACCCTCAGCAAGTTTCCTGATGACACAAAACTGGGAGGAAAGGCTGTGCTGCCATTCAGCGAGACCTGGACACGCTGGAGAGTTGGGGGAAGAGGAACCTAATGAAGATCAGCAAAGGCAAGTGCAGGGTCCTGCACCTCGAGAGGAACAACCCCATGCACCAGTACAGGTTAGGGGTTGACCTGCTGGAAAGCAGCTCTGCAGAGAAGGACCTGGGAGTCCTGGTGGACAAGTTAACCATGAGCCAGCAATGTGCCCTTGTGGCCAGTGGGATCCTGGGGTGCGTTAAGAAGAGGGTGGCTAGCAGGCTGAGGGAGGTTATCCACCCCCTCTAGTCAGACCTAGTGAGGCCACATCTGGAGTCCTGTGTCCAATTCTGGGCTCCCCAGCTCAAGACAGATAAGGAAATACTGGAAAGAGTCCAGCGGAGTGCCACAAAAATGATGAGGGGCCTGGAGCATCTCTCTCATGAGGAAAGGCTGAGACACCTGGGTCTGTTCAGCCTGGAGAAGAGAAGACTGAGAGGGGACCTTATCAATGCTTGTAAATATCTAAAGGGCGGTTGTCAAGGGGATGGCACCAGACTCTTTTCAGCAATGCCCAGCAACAGGACAAGGGGCAACGGGCACAAATTGGAGCACAGGAAGTTCCACCTTAACATGAGAGAAAACTTCTTTACTGTGAGGGTGAGGAGCACAAGCACTGGAACAAGCTGCCCAGAGAGATTGTGGAATCTTCTTCCCTAGAGGTATTCAAAAACCCACCTGGGCATGATCCTGTGTAACCTGCTGCAGATGACTCTGCTTTAGCAGGGGGCTTGGACTGGATGATCTCTACAGGTCACTTCCAACCCCGACCATTACGTGATTCTGTGATTTATGTAGCTTAAAAGCTCTGAAGTTCTGTTTCATTATGGTCTGTGCTGCATTTAACTAGACTTAGTAATTTTATAGCTCACAAGGAAATCCCAGGTTATGCTCATTGGAATGAGAGGTGTAAAACTAGTCTGATTCACAGAGGCAACCCAGAGGCTTCCTCGTAGTCCTGCTACTCTATTATTACTGCCCAGATGCCCCAGATAGAATTTGAGGCACCACTGTGGTAGACACTGTCCAGCAGTAGTATTGAAATTTAATAATAACCTCCGACAGACAAGATAGGAGAAAGCAACCCACAGAAGCAGTGACTCACCTGGAGTCATGCAGCACATAAGTAATACAGAAGAAATTCACCTCTTCTGACTCCTAAAGGCCCAACCACTGACTAGGTGATGTCTCAAATTTTTTAAGGTGTTTTCCATACTAGTACATCTGGTCTTTTTCAGCTCCACTTAAGACTTGGCCCCGATACCATCTGATAAAGAATTTAATTAAATGGCGTTGCCTTGCACAAACAAGTTTCTTTTTAACGGTTTCAAAACATGATATCCCCAATCTGCTGATTGTTCTCTCATTTATCTTTATTATTAGGAACAGATAACTATACTGATGTCACCTACATATGCAAAATAATTCACAGGATAAGAAGTGGGGGAAAAAAGAGAAATGGGTTTTTTTAATTTTTTTTACATCTCCTAACTCCTTCATAAAAATCTTAAAAAATAAATTCCATATTTAAATTACAAATAGAGTCACAGAATGATAGACTCGTTTAGGTTGGAAAAGACCTTCAAGATCATCAAGTCCAACCATAAACCTAAGACTGCCAAGCCCACCACTAAACCACATCCCTAAGTGCCACATCTACACGTCTTTTAAATACCTCCAGGGATGGTGACTCCAGCAGTTCTCTGGGGCAACTTGTTCCAGTGCTTGACAATTCTTTCAGTGAACAAATTTTTCCTAACATCCAGTATAAACCTCCCCTGGTGTAACTTGGAATGGAAGTGGCGAGGAAGAGAGTATTTCAAGGCAGCAAGGACAGGAGGCCTGCGCCTGCCTGCCATGCTCTCAGCTGAACCGCGTACTCTGACATCAGCTACCAGTAGAGGCATTCCTGAACGTTCAGACAAATCCACTAGTAGGAAACTTGGAAAGCCCTCAGCTCTAGTGAGGAAAGTAAAAGCTTGGCCAGGAGCCAGACAACGGAGCTCAACATTTTGCAATGGAATTCCTTTTTACTTAGCAGCTTGCATTATGTCTTGGCCCCTTCCACCTTTAACTCTTTTTCACCGACACACACCCACACACCTTGAAATTTGGTTTATGGCTGCAGGACTTTCCTGTCACCCACTCCCACAATGCTGAGCCAGTAAACTCTCCATTAGAAACACCAGAAAACAAACTGAGAGACTGCAGACACCAGGGGTGTTACTGTCACATTTACTCAAAACTGTGTGTTGGAAAAAGAGAAACTGACCCAAAGTAGATACAAAAACAGCAGTAACATTCACAGCCAAAGGATTACCTTAATTTCCTCTGGATCTGCATGACTCTCTATGTTGACAGAGACGTTGGATGCAGATACTGTATTTACAGCAACTCTGACTTTAATCAGACTTTTATATATATTTACACATGAATCCTGAAAGCACCACTGGTCACAAATTCATCCATACAAACCAGAGAAACCAGGAGATTGCTATTTGAGCTGCACCAGGTTCAGGGCTCAGGGCAAACACAGAAAGATGTGGCTGTTCTCACACTGACCTGGCAGTCTAATTTAAGAAAAGACCAGAGGTGGGGAGAAGGTTAAGAATAGCTGTGGCTGCTACATACACTATGCAAGTGTTATCCAATAATCTCTACAAATCTGAAAAAATGAAGGAAGTTTTTTGAAGGTCACATAACTTTAGTTTCCACATTTCATTCATATAGCCCTACTTCTGAGACAGCACAGGTCCTATTTTAAAGCTATGAAGACAGTACAGTGCAGTAAATTCCTTCCTCAAAGTCTCCCATTTTGTAATGTTATCTAATCACAGATCCCTTTTCTAAACTATCAAGTTTGGCCTTATTTTTCTGAGCACATACCATACAAAATTAATTTTCTAGCACTTAAGAGGTTTTGCCCTGATGTCTAGTCTGAACTTCCCCTGGCACAACTTATGGCCATTTCCTTTTGTCCTATCACTTGTCACTTGCGAGAAGAGACCAACACTCACCTCACTACAACCTCCTTTCAGGTAGTTGTAGACAGTGATGAGGTCTCCCCTCAGCCTCCTTTTCTCTAAGCTAAACAACCCCAGTTCCCTCAGCTGCTCCTCATAAGACTTGTTCTCCAGTCCCTTCACCAGCCTTGTCGCCCTTCTCTGGACACGCTCCAGCACCTCAATGTCCTTCCTGTACTGAGGGGCCCAGAAATGAATACAGTACTCAAGGTGTGGCCTCACCAGTGCTGAGCACAGGGGCACATTCACTTCCCTGGTCCTGCTGGCCACACTGTTTCTGATACAGGCCAAGATGCCGTTGGCCTTCTTGGCCACCTGGGCACACTGCTGACTCGTATTCAGCCGGCTGTCAACCAACACCCCCAGGTCCTTCTCCACCAGGCAGCTCTCCAGCCACTCTGCCCCAAGCCTGTAACGCTGCATGGGGCTGTTGTGTCCCAAGTGCAGGACCTGGCTCTTGGCCTTGTTGAACCTCATTGATGGGTCTCAGTCCATCGTTCCAGCCTGTCCTGATCCCTCTGCAGAGCCTCCCTTCCTTCAAGCAGATCGACACTTCCACCCAGCTTAGTGTCATCCACAAACTTGCTAAGGGTAATCAGTTGTTTTCTGGCAAACTGTAGCACGGAAGAGGCAAGTCACATGACGAGGGTGCCTCTTTGTGTGCCAACTTCCAAATCTTCTAAGTAGTACAGCTGTGTGTGCTGCCAAGAGAGGTCATGTTGCAATCCTGTCGGTAGAGGGAGCAGAGGCGGAACGATAAGGTCAGACTCACCAAAAAACCCCAGAGACCACCAGACTCAGTTCTAGAACCTTCCAGAAAGGGCACTGTGCAAGTGCACCAGAAACTCCTCCCCCCAAGGACCCTAATCTATAAATAACACTCTGCAGATAGGGCCGGGGCACCAGCCATCCTGGGAGCCTGCAGGCAACACTGGAGCCTGGGGTGGTGACCTTCTTACACTTTTCTCTCTCTTTCTTTTCTTCCCTTTCTTCCTTTCTTTTTCCCTTATCACAGATTTAGCAAGCCAATGCCTATCTCATTCCTCAGATCACCTGTGAAAATAAATTCCTTTTAAATCAAGGGGAATGGAACCCACAAATTTTACAGGGAGGCCTGTTTCTCCTGTTGCTTCACTGGCCCTGAATGGAATAAGAGAACTGGGAAGGAAATATGGTTACATCCTAGTTGTCTCAAGACATGGTCTACTCTCTGGACAAAATAATAACTGAAGCCACTGAAAAGACAGGGTCTCTACTCCATCAAAACAGAATGACACCTGCTCAAAGCCTGAACTTCACACAATTCTGTTTTGTGTTTCAAAAAATTTATGTTAGCCCAACCAGACACTCTTAATTACTGAGAAAAGGATTCGAAGCATGATCATCCAGAGCCAACAGACTGTGGTTTGTCTGCTTACATCCTCTGCTTATGAGAAATCTTCTGTCATCTTTACAAAACATATGAGAAAACTGAATAAAGTGTGCAGAAATTCTAAAAAAAGATGCCAAACATGCCAATGTCATCTCAATCATACTGCTCACCAGAGACCACACTAGTGACACTGTAGAAGCAGAGAATATGAACAGAAGTAGCCAGGATGAATTTTATTAATTGCAGATTTCCCTGTCAAGAAAAAGTAACAAAAAACCACCTGTGTACATGTTTGCACCAACAGTCCTGCCAAACCAAGTTGCTTAGACCCAAATAACATTGCCTTTTGAACTGAAATGATCCATTAGTAAAACTGAATTTTCCCTAATTAAGTTTTACTTGGGAGAATCTAATTTACAGTAGCTTACTTGTACTCAAATAGACATTTTCTTAGTGATTTCTGTGACTAGATTGATAAATAAGATGCAAGGCAAAATTTTATGGAGATTAGATTGGTGAAACAAATACTTTGCTAAACATGCTCATGGCATGGAGGGAACATGAATGATCAAACATCTAGTAGCTCACTTGTCACTAATTACGAGTCCTCTGGCTGTACTTGAGATACCTTCCTGTGTCTGGTATAATTCTAAATAGTTTAAATTTTTATCTAGTCATACATCTTCAATGATCCGTTGCAATATATGAACTTACCTTTAATTAAGATAAACTTGGTCTTTTTCCATAACTTAATTTTTTTGAACATCCTCTTAAAAGCAACAGTACTGTTTCTGCAATGTATTCTAAATAAAACACTGAGTCAGCCATATAATCTATTTCATGAGCTTTTGCTGCATGTTTATCTCCACCTGCTGCAAGATATCCTCAAGAGTATGTAGGAAGGCTACAGCTTAACAACAGATTCCAAGTCAACTTAGGTCCATCTAAATGAATACACTCAACAAGACACAAGTATTTGACAATTAGATTGTGGGTATGACTTCATTCTTACACATCCAGAGGTTATGGCCCAAAATGCTTGAGTTTTTCCCACCAAGCGTTCAAAGACACAAGCAGATCTTCATAGTTGGAGGGGAATTTTGCCTAAACTCCCACAAAGGAAGATCATTTTGGAACCTGAGAATTTGCAAAGGAAACAATATTAGAATTCTACTGAGACAGGAGTCAAACACACAAACTGGAGTTAAAAGTCAAAGAGACATTGCTTACTTGTTTCCAGAATATTTTCTTGCTTCCTTCTTTTTTGTTTTATTTGGAAGGAATTATCTGCCAACATCTATAAAGCTGTATCATTACTGCACTTCAAATTTTCCTCTGAGAGTGTGGGCTAAAACTTTGACTGCAAATTGGTATCTGTGTCTACATCTATTTTGTCACCTACTTTCCAACCTTCCATTCATACACCAGTTCTATCTAAACCACAACCAACCCATATTTCTGAACTGCAATTAAAAAAAAAAAAAGAGGACTTTAAAGTTGCTTATTATAATGAAAACAAAACCAAGAGTGGACTCTATATGAAACTTTTTTTTTTTTTAAATCCCTCCTGCACTACTTATCTTCTGCAAATACTAGTGACTTCTCAAAAGATGTGGAAGGGAGAGCAGAGGGGAGCATGGATCAGTTGTCTACCACTCCATTTGACAGCTACCTTCCGAGCTAAACTGCAAACAAAAAAACCCCAACTTTTCTTTAGAGAAGGTAAAAGAAGTCATCAGGACACACTTGCCATTTAGTTACCCTTTCACCTCCATGAAAATGCTTATTTTCTAAGTCTTACTATACACAGAAAAGGCACATAGACTCTGGAAAGCGATAGACTCTTAGATCACTTTCAGGAATAGATTTGCTGTTAAAACAACATTAAATAATTTTACTTCTCAAATGTAATTCTGCAGCTGTTTTTATTGCCTTTTACATTCTCTAACTGTGATAAAACTGAACCTATAAAAATATGATGCTTATTAAGGACAAATAATAACGGTCTTGAAAACTACTTGGCGTTCAGCATTCTCTGCTCTACATTAAAACATGCTTTGCCATCTGACCAGAAACTAGCTACTCAAATGTATTTTGCAACTAAAATTTTTGGTTTGAAGTATCATCTATATTTGTAGGAGATTCGTCCTAACATTAATTTACATTCTGGGGGGCAATCCAGGTAAACCTTACATTAGTACATGGCCCCGTGCCCCAAGAGAGAAATGTGTGAATGCAAGAACCAAATTAGCAGCAGGTCACCTACAACCAATTTCTACTAAGCAGAAATCCAAGAAAATCATAGAAACAACCATAAACTTACAATGGTTAGCAAACAATATGCTAAAGGAGAAGAAAATACACAATTAATGAAGTAATTCTGTAGCTCAACATCAACAACAAAACTCCAGCCCCACAAACAAGTGCAAGCACTCATTCATTAAAAGCTTGGAAGGATACTCATAAGCAAATAATTTGTATTCTATAATACTTCTAGCCAGAATTACCATGAATTACCCTGAACTTCCAGACTGAAAAAAAGCAATTTTTTTCTACTGAGTCCTACTCTATCAAGAATTAGTTTGAAGAAATCAAGTGGACTTGTACTCCTAAATAGCATAGAAATTTTTTTTTTCAACCTTCAACCCACAACCACTGTTTACAGCTGTCACCATGGTATCTGCATCCTGGATTAAGAACATGGCTAGCATTTTACATAGCTTTTCTTCCTGCTCCAAAAGTTATCTCCCTTCACAAGTGAAAGCTGAGTAAATTTGATGAGTAAGGGGACAGAAGATGTTGGTTTTTTTTAAACCCTCACTAACCAAAGTGATGCATACTGTGCTTGAAATAATGACCAAAAGCATTTCTTAAAGGTACCTTGGGACTGAGCACAAGAAGATTTCTCAGCCCCAGCAGTTGCTTGCTATAAGCTAAATTGCATCTATATTACTGAACATATTGAAAAGACACAAATACTGATGTGCCAGTGTGTCCCATGGGCAGCAGAAAGGCAGTTATGACAAGCTCAGATCCAAGCAATCCATTGTCTTGGTAAAAACTTCTTCCCCAGTATGAGACATGGACATACAAGAGAGTCCAGTAAAGGGCCACAAAGGTGATGAAAGGACTGCAGCACCTCACATAGAAAAGTCTGAGGTAGTTAGGACTTTTTAGCCTAGCGAAGAGAAGGCTCAGGGGAATCGCATCAATTTGTACAAATACCTGGAGGGAGAGTGCAAAGAGGACAGAGCCAAGCTCTTTCCAACGATGCCCAGTAACAGGACAAAGTGAAACACAGGAGGTTCCTCCTGAACATAAGGAAACACTTTTTCCCTGTTAGAGTGAAATCCTTACCAGTCTTCCAGTCCATGGCTTTAAGCTAGACAAATATCAGGATGGAGTCAGATTAAATAGTCAATTCCTAAAAAGTTTGCATATATTACCCTATCAGTTTTATAAGTATGCCCATCAATATTCTTCAGTCTTGACTGAGAGGTCAAAATCCCAGAAAGAGAACTAGTTTTCTCCCTGGATTAAGTCGGAATGGGAGGATACATGACCAAAAACCCAAAACACACAACCAATCACCCACAGAACAACACATAATGCAAAACACCGCCACAAAACAAAACCAAGGACAATAAACCTAAACTATATTCTATAGCGTAAATTCAGCTGCCAGCAAACACACAATCAGAAGTGGTCAATTCCTGTTGAAAGATTTGGAAAACTCAGAAGCGGCAGAGTTGTTTTTGTTTAAAAATCTCATTCTTTGTGAAACAGTTATTTCTTGAAAGAAACTAGTAAGGATCTGTTTGTTTGGGGTTTTTTAAAAGACATTTTAGTGCCAAAAAATACAAACATGCACCAAGTGATTAGCTGCATAACTACTGTTGAGCTATATGTTTATCCACAGACTTAGTAATTAAGTAGTCTACAAATCTGACCCCAACCATTTCTGGTTTCAATGAAAATTAGGTTTAAGTTCTGCAATCACTTATCAGTTTTCAGTATGTTTCACGTTAGCAGTATATGCCTCACAGCACACGTAATTCATTTAAGTTCAATTTAAGGCCTATCAACACTGCTAGAGTATAAATTCTTCAACTACAGAAGTAGCTAAAGCTATGTTAAATGACATACTGTGCAGATACATCTTAGAATAACCCAGCCCCATCTTTGTATAAAGGCAATAAGGTTCTAAAACTGCAAAGGAAAAGCGAGGTATAACTTTTAGTTAGCACTACTGCATGCAGCTCTTCACAGGATGAAGCATGTTTCAAGAACTGCACATTCCCCTTGAAAAAGATTTAATACTTCTTATACAGAGTTTCAGAAGCACAATCCATAATAGATCAATTCTTTTTCTTACTGTATTTAAGTATCACAAACTACAAAGAATCCAATCAAGCCCCAAAAAGGGTCATGGGCAAAAGACTCCATCCCATTATTCATTTGCAACAGATAAAGAACACAGTATAGAACAAAAATTAGGAGAGGGGACCAGAAGAGCAGGAAAGGGAACATGTTGATACCAGTATCTAGCCAAAGGGAACACAAAACGACTTGAGCTCCAGTGATGCTGCTCTCCATAATTTAGAAGGCACCTTCAATAGCTGACAGAGACCTTGCCACAAGTGAGATAAAAAAAAAAGTGTTGTCTAAAATAGATAGGTCATTTTGGCTTGGTGGGGCAAAGAGAATGATTGTCATCTATGTTCTTTCTATATAACAGTCAGCTCAACTTTATCTCCAATACAATTGAACATTTTGAACGGTATAAATCCATTGTATCTTTTAGCATTGAGCACACTGTGTTTTGATAGCCCTGTACATAATAAGTCAGTGACCTGTTCTAACAAGAGTTTTCAAATATGCACTATGTTGTTTAAGAACCCTAAAATCTGACAATCTCTTGCTCTTTATGGACAATATAGCTGAATAATTGCAAAGCAGCATAATTTAAAGAGTGTAAAGAGCTTAGAAAAAAAGGTGGCTGTCACCAATATTAAATTACTTTCTATTGTTCAATGAATGCATTGAAACTTATCCTCAGTAAAAGCAACCTAAGCACTCAACTCTGCTGTAACTAAGCTCATGCAACACATTGAACTTAGAATCACTTTGTGTCAGTCAAAATCTTACAAAAATTGAACAAGATAAAAAAGTACAATAATTTAATAAGTGAATTTAATCTTTTTATTTTCAATATTCAGTATGTTAAAGCTCCAAATGAAATGTTAAATACAGAAATGTTATTTTCTTTGAGATCATGTAACTCAGTTAGATTAATACCTCTTTTCTCAAGAAAGCCTCCCAAAGTGTTCAATTGCACACACTTTAAAAGAGGTAGCACATCACATTAGAAATGCTCCTTTAAATTACAGAAAAAAGTTTCTACTTTTGGTTTTAGACTGGTAGATTCATGACAGTTTATAAACCGAAGTACAAAAACACCTGTTTGCCAGTTATGAAGATTGTAATAAAACCTTTTGTTTTGCTCATCAAGACAAATAAGTTTACTTTCAGTGAATGAACAAGATGAATTTTGTAACACTGCCTTGCTCTATTTGTGCAAGAGCTTATTGTCTATATATCATTTAGCCTGTACAGTGCAATTGGGCTGCTTTCTCATGATCACACTGTTGCACTAAAGTTGTTGTTCTTTGTGCCTTGGAGAGCTTGATTTAGCTTCTGTCAGCATAGCCCTTCCCAACCCAGTCACACATTAGCAGCAGCTGCCCTTCCAAGTAGAGCATGCACTTCTCCATAAGAAAGTTTTCAGAGCATTGCTGCTGAGTTATAGGGTTAAATATCAGAGTAAACAAACAGCTCAAGAGTTAAAACAGTCACAGAGCATGACCAAGGGTTTGCAGTAATGGTTTAGATACAATAAGGGGGAGGGGAGTAGCATTCTTATAAGGTTATTTAAGTAATAACACATGCAAAATAATAGGTACTATGGCTGTGGAAAGTATTACAAAAGCAAGGACATCAAGACAAACAGCAGGGGTTGCTTATTTGAATGAGTATTTCCATAACACTCCCATATAATGCTGAATTCAGGAAAAAACAAGAGCTCCATGACCTACAAGGTTTATTTAATCTAGTTTAACCCTAGAAACCCCCCATTCCTCACAAGATAAATCACATCATTTGTGCAAGCACTTCCTTCCTTCTATTTTAACAGAATTATTCTCTGTGCATTACAGCATTTTTTACAACTGAAAAAGCAGCAGCATACAGTTTTATTTGCTAAGTATTAACATACTTAAAGAGAACACAGTAAAAATAAATCCTTGCACTTCAGTAAAACCACAATTGGGTGAATTGAGTTTCCAGATATGTTTCCAATTTGTACTCATGTTACAAGTTGTCATTACACTTGTACTTCTAGAGAAAATAAAGAAACCTTTTCCCCCCCTACTAAAAATCTCTGTTCTACCCAGAGGCCAGCTCACCTTATACCTAGAAGCCTCAGCTTTTGTCAGCTGTTCACACAATAAACTGTATGGAAAACTTATTACTATTAGCAGAAAATGAAAGCTGGCAAGTAGTTTCTGTGTTTATAACAGAAGAAAGTCTCCAAAACACATAAGTTTTTCAATATATTCTGAGATATTTTTTCCCCTCCCTCCCACACCTTTTTGGGGATAGCCTTCAAAATTAGTCTGTGTAAACAGCAACATAAATGTAATTAACCTAAGAGTGTCAAAACTAGGCTATCCTCCTGCTAAGTGCTAATGTGAAATGTGAGAGCATTAGCAAGAGGAGCAGTAGAGTCATTACCAACGCATAGGGTTCACAAAGGTCCTGTTCCTGCTTTAAGTGAAAGCCTAGGTGGACCAATACAAATCTAACAGGGTAGATATATATCATCTCTGAACACTGTCAACAGAAGAAAAAAGTTTTCATACCTTTCCAGGCACACTCAAGAACTGCACAACTTTAACTGAACTGATTAAAAGCCACAGAATCCCTTTCATCTGCTATGTTTTTCACTCTAAATTAATCAGCCACTTATGGTACAGTTCCTGGTCTGATATTTTATTTCAGGCATAGCAAACTTCAAATTATGACCAAGATACAGTCAATGTCACATTTTGCTTACAAATAGAAAGTCTAAATCTCAACTGTCTTTGTAGTATCTTCATAATAAACAGCATAGGGCTCAGTTCTGCTTTTGCTTCTGTCTTTTCTTGTCACTACTACACGGTGAGAAGGAGGGAAGAGAAGGAAATTAATCGAAACCATCACAAAGAATGGACATGTATATCCACCATATTTCTTCATTCAAGACAGATATTTCCTTCTTTTAAGGAAGCTGTTATTTCCAAAACTGACACATTGCTTTTAATGGGAACATTTAGTAAATCCATAAAACAGTCTAAGTCAACAGGTGATTCCAGTGAAGAATGTTATGAGGCTTCCCAATAGACAAGGTTTCAATCATTATGCACAAAAATTAAAAAAAAAAAAAATTATTTGCTTTTTTACCTGGTGCAGTTTTATTCTTGGAGAGATACCATTAAACAGCAATTTCTTAAATATGCATACTAGTCAATTTTGTGCCCGTTCTTTCTGCCCAGGTATTCTGAAGTAAAAGAGATCCAGTACTTGCATCCTGAATCTGTAACAGATTCAACTTGATGGAAGCCTATCAAATCACTTTATGTACTTTAAGTTCTTCTGGGATGCATTTAGCAGAAAACATATGGTGAAAGCAATGTCACGAGTCCCAGCTTCTAGTTTGAACACAATTTTATCTTTAAAGATAGATATATTTAAAGAAACTATTGGATGAACTAAACTTGCCACCTGCACAACTTAACTGTGTACTGGGCTTATGTGACAAGGTTTTGGTAGCGGGGGGCCACAGGGGTGAATTCTGTGAGAAGATGCCAGAAGCTGCCTCCATGTCCAACAGAGCCAGTGCCAGCCAGCTCCAAGACAGACCCAACGATGGCCAAGGCTGAACAAATCAGCAAGGGTAGCAGTGCCCTGCGATAACATATTTAAGAAGGGGAAAAAAACCTGCTGCACAACATCGGCCAGGAGAGAGAAGTGAGAATGAGAGAAACAACCCTGTAGACACCAAGGTCAGTGGAGAAGGGGGGAAGGAGGTACTCCAGGCATTGGAGATTCCCCTGTAGCCCATGGTGAAGACCATGGTGAGGCAGGCTGTCCCTCTGCAGCCTGTGGAGGTCCACAGTGGAGAAGATATCCACCTACAGTACATGGAAAACCCCATGCCAGAGCAGGGCCTGTGACCTGTCTGTTCCTGAAGGACTGCACCCATTCTGGAGCAGTTCGTGAAGAAGAGAAATCAGAAAGAAATCATTACGTAGAGAAATTAGGCATGAAGTTAAGCCCAGGAAGAAGGGAGGAGTGGGAGGAAAGTGTTTTAAGATTTAGTTTTATTTCTCATAATCCTACTCCTTTGTTAATTTTCAATAAATTAATTTCACTTTCCCCAAGTCGAGTCTGTTTTGCCCACGACGATAATTGGCGAGTGATCTCCCTTGTCCTTATGTCAACCCATGAGCCTTTCATTATATTTTCTCTCCCTCCTGCCCAGCTGAGAAGGGGAGAGATAGAGTGGCTTGGTGGGCACCTGGTGTTCAGCCAAGGTCAATCCACCACAAACTGATGGGAACTCTCTGGCATGAATTCAAAAAGCACCAAAGTGGATAAAAGTAAACAAACAATTTTAATAGTAGCAGTTATCTAAACCCAGTATGACTTCTTCCTCATATCTTCACAATTCAAATTCCAATAGTTGTCTTAGACTTCTCTACTAGGTCAATCAACCTTGTATATCTTCATACCTACTGCAGCAACAAAAAGTATGCAAAGGCATGGCTGGTGGCACACTCATCACTCTACAGATTTTGCCCTGTGGACAGTCTCCCAACAGTGACTGGAAAGTAATCCATAGGACTTTACCCCTTGGTGGAAAACAGTCAGTTGTCTTCTGGGAAGGTGCAAAATAAGGTCCAAAGAGAAGAAATTACAGCAAGCAGCTTCTGGCTGTGCACCCACAGGCAGCATTCCCACCTTCAGTTGGTGTGAAGGTATTTACGCAATGCTTCTAGAGGGCTTTGGCAAGGATGGTGTAATAGATAAATAAAAGTTTTGCTTCAGCCAGATTGTGATAGTTGAAATCAGTAGGGGGGTTGGGAAGAATGTAGGTTTCCAAATACCCAGTTAAGGACATGTAAATAACATTTGAAGACTCATTTTAGTATGAAGCAGGGACAGGTAATGCACATGTATAGGCGTATTGGGGAATGCAATGAATATGTAACATTTTATTGCTGTGAATCAGAACTGGTGGCATGCACATAAAGAGGGATGGTATGCATGTGAAGGAGGGGGGAAGTAACTTAAATGAATGAATATGTATAAGTACCCTAAATAAATGTACATGAGTGGGACCAAACAGTGTGCATAGAGGAGGGTCCATTCTCTTATGCACTGTAAATAAATCTCTTTGCTTCTATGACTTTGTCCTCAATAAAATTCTATCTGTGAGCTGGCTTTTCTCACAGATGGCAAGTGCAAGTCAGGATTCCTGAACCAGTTATGCAAAATTCTGAACGTGTGAGCAAATATGTATGCAAAGAACTAGGTACGTTCTTCTGGGTTTTGGTGATAGACTGTTTTTCACTAATCCCCAGAGCTCTGATGAGAACATCCACTGTGAACTATCTGTTCCATTAAGAAACACCAATCCAACTGAGTTTTAAGTTTGGCGGGTTTGAAGAGGCTCGCTCAACTGTAGGGCACAAAAGTCCCAGGATTTTAACCCTCTTAAATACCTTTCCAATAAAATAACACTTTTTAACTGAGGAAAAAAATGTTTTCCACTGATTAAAGAGAAAATGTACATGGTTATGAATAAAATGTGACTTGAAATACTTTTTCTAGATTAACCTGAATCTGTGTCACAATCTTGGATTTGTGTAAATATAGTAATTAAAGTACACACATCCACCCATAGCACAAAATAATTTAAGAATTTAATAAGATAAAGGAAGCCTACAGCACTGATCCTCTCCTCTTCCCCCACTCTGGTTCTATAAGCCTTCATCCTTCCCGGGATAATACTTCTTACACTGAATATAGCTTAGCTGAGCTTCAAAATTGAACACTTTTGTTTTATTTGACTGTGTTTAAAGAACTTCTTGCATTGCTCATGGAGATTGTTCTTTTACCTGGTCATTAGCCTCATGTGAGCAACAGCACTGCATATAGCTCAGTACACTGTTCTGAAGAGCCAGTTTCCCCAACTGTATGTCTTCAAAATAACAAAGAGGAAGTATGGGTAGAAGTGGAAGGATTGAAAGGAAGACAGCCGTGAAACCAAACTAAATGATACAAAAAATGAAGGACTGATATAGCTGTCTGCTCTTCAGACAAGAGTTCAAACTGGTACTTCTTTAATAAACCCAGTCTGTGGAAATCATGGTCAACTCACAAAAGTATCACATTATCAGCCTAAACCATGATTTGACAGAAAGGAACCATCTAATTTTAGAAGACTCTTAGCAGTGCAGCAATGGAACGGGAAAGATAACAGACTGAGTAACTTCATCTTCTTCAAATGAGGAAATATTTAGTTTAGAAGCCTGGATTAACATATAAAATAAACAAACAGCACCAGCAGAGGTTAGTAAGGAAACTAGACACTTTGATTAGGGTTGGAGGTCATGCAGGCTCCTTTCCAGCAGGAGACAACCAAGAGAGGTAAAGTACCCTACTTAAGCTCTATACAACTTAAGGACTTGGTCTCTCACTCATGCATGCTTTAGAGTCCCAACAGCCACAATCCTCTAGGCAGACCTGTAGGAAGGCTCTAGGAAGTAAACAACCCAGATCAATCCTTCCACTTTGAAACAGGCTACTGTCGAAAGCAAGTCTTGTTGATAAGTTTTAATCTCCCCCACGGCGAAAGCAGTTGAGAAAGCCAAAGCATCCTATCCCAGAGGCCCACATAAAGCCCCATGAAATCTCTCTTTATGGTAAAGGGAAGCCATTTCTGCCCTGAAAATGGACTTGTTCGTATTGTGAAGTGTGCAACAGGATTTCCAATGCACTTCTTCCCTCCACCAGTTCTGGGCAAGCTTAGTACTATATTAGTTTGGTCTACCTGGAATAGATCACACATGCTTTATTCTAGTCCTGAAAACAGATCAATTCAGTAAATATGCCTCACTTACCAGAGCATCTGTCATTTAATTTCCACACTATGCAAATTACACAAAAGCACCAACCTTCTACTCAGTTGCTGTTCTAATTTGGGAAGTAGTAATGATACTGGAACCTCACACAGCTATTTCAGACTCTCAGTGAAGTCCATATCAGAAGTACTCTGTTTACAAACAATAAGGGTTTTGGTTTCCCCCCCCACACACAATGCCAGTCATAAAAACTCAGCTTGAGATCTACAAGTCCGGCTCCATCATTCCCTTCTTGTGTATTACTACCAGTAATAAAGACCATGCAAGTCAAATGAAGTCTGTTATACCACCACGATCCAGCCTCCAGTGAGGCTACTGAGGAGCAATCAATCAAAGCCCACGAAACAAAGAAGAGATTCCAACTCATTCTTAGCTATGTTGACTCAGCAGACCTAACCAGACAAAAAGCTGTGAATGCTTACTCTAGCAACTGAAGTCAATAGCTATGAATGAAAATAAACCACAGAACATATTATTTGGTCACCAAACAACTGTATAATTGGAAAAATTGCCCCAAAAGTCTGTGTTATATATAAGTATGCTGAAGCTCAGTACCATCTCAAAAGAAGCAAGATATGAACTTTGAAGGCAAAAAGCACCTTTTGCAACAGCTATGTGGATACAGAGAGAAGTGAACATGCACAATTGAAGTAAATAGGTATTTCCTTCCCCCTTCCTGTACTCCTAAAGTAAGCATTTGTCTGGCTTGCTTTTAACCACTGGGGGAGCATGGTAGGGGGACTCGTCTCCTGGTCAAGGTTTCATAACTAAGAAACATTGGATGAAGAGGTGTAGAAGATGGCTCACTCATACAGGCCCAACGCACATCACAGCTCAGGAAAGGCCCATGCTGCCATCTCTAGAACAAAGAGAATTCCCAAGCACAGCAGCCATCTCCTTTCCCCAAGCAGCAGTCAGAGAGCTTCATGATCACTTCAAGCCAGTCTAAGTGTGACTGACACAGAAATGAGTCCTGCCCTTCTCAGAGACCTCCTCTTGCAATCTACTCTCTCTTGAATCAACAGTATAATTTTTTTGGCCAATAATAAGAGTTACATAATGAGGCACAGAGCAGTAAATTAGTCACAGCACAGCAAACAAGTCGGTTATTTCTTTACCATATTCGTGACTGGAGTATTTCACAATGGAAAACACATTAGGCCTGTTTCATAATCCTTGAAGGAGTTCACCAAGTGACAAGAGGGAGCAAACTTGCTGGAATGGGCTCCTGGAAAAGGACTCCCACATTCACGGGGAAGTGTTACAACCACACTGTGCTGCTCTATCCCATCAGACTGCCAAGACATGTTACATCAAGACCCATTCCTAGTCACTGCCTGCATTAGTAGCACATTTAGCTGAGGCCACCTCTATAAATTCAGGCATTCAGATTTGACCAAGAAAGCTGCGTGATTGCTCTCTCACATATCATGGCTTGCAATAACAAAGAGCTAAAACAGTTATGCATTTTAGGTCATCCTCATCCCTCTGCTCTAGAAGAAGCAAAATCGAAGTTTCATGCTTCTATGTAATATAGCTACAATAAATCCCGATACAGAATATAACGGGCTGACATTTTATCCCCAAGACACTAATTGTAGACAGTTTGCAAGGTTTCAGCTTATAACCTAAATCAATAGAGGAACGGAGACTCATTTTACACGTACAACAACAGTAGTACAGCCAGTTGTCATTAGTCATAACAGTATTTCAGAATAAAAGCATTCCAGGTTTCCTTCCTTTAGCTAATATATTAAACAATTCATTTAGACTATCAAATTTTCCCTGTTCTTGAACTTTCAAAAATCAGTGGAGTCAGCAGAATTGTCTTGAAGAAGCACAAGCCATGCTTAATGCGGTCACTGA
The DNA here is from genome assembly GCA_033556795.1 of Tapera naevia. Classification (NCBI taxonomy): domain Eukaryota; kingdom Metazoa; phylum Chordata; class Aves; order Cuculiformes; family Neomorphidae; genus Tapera; species Tapera naevia. Next base: position 23,046 of record JAUMJJ010000208.1, on the reverse strand, counting down.
GGCCAGCTATATAAATATACAAACAAGTGTTTTACTAAGACTACTTTTCATCTTCCCAAAGCAGTGTACTGTAGTCCTCAAATACGAGAGGGAAAAATAAGTGCTTCACTGAGGCAACTGCTGTGCAAATAATCAATAGCTCACTGTAAGACTCTTTGCACAACTTCGCTGACTAGTTCACGTTTTCCAGAAGATTACCTGTAGATGGTTTTGTTAATGAATTCATAACGCAGTCATTTTATTTGCCATCCTTTCATGGTTAAAACTGCAGGTAAGTGGCAAAAATGACCAGCCCTTAAGCATATGAAATCCTGAAGACAATACTACCTACATGTATTTATACTTTCCATAAATGCATTATCAATCCCATCATTAATCACTGAATATGGATTGGTGCTGTGAACTTCATGCCAGTCAAAATATAAAAGCTGAATGTAGAAATTAAATTATTAATAAAGCTCATCAGCTGCTCTTGACATGGATAAGCTAGAAGCTGATTTGCTGAAGAGAGTTTGTGCTGCCACGATGCCTTACACGCATAGCTGAACACTGGTATGCAGAGAGAATACAAGCCACGAGTATAAAATAAGAAAGAGTCAAGCTGTAAGCATAAGGAACCCAATCCAAGAGAGCCAGTGCTGGTAAAAACCTTTAACCCCAAACCTTGCTTTTAACACAAGTTTAAAAATACAAAAATAATTAGACTACATGCAAACTTGATCTTCAACTCTATTACAGACGGTAAATTTGTCTCACTTTATAAAACAGTTTATGCAATTTTAAGTGCCTCAATGGTCAAATGCTCTTTATTTCATTAGTTAGTATAACTTAAATGTTGTAGTCAGCTGCACAGTTCCTGCACTGTATCTGCATTACTAACTAGCTGTCAATAACCATTTAGCAGTTAAAACTTGGCATGTGTACAAGTGTCTCACTTCTTACAGGTCATATAGCTATGCATCATTTAATTTTCCCAGCCTTTAAAATGATCATTTGAATGTCAATAATTTTGTTGAATTAGAAAAAAAAGGCAACTACATATCAACACCTACTGTGAAATTTCTGCCTATAGTACCATTTCCCCCTTATTTTTCTGACAATCCCTTAATAGATTAAAGGTCTGACACCAATTAACAATGAAAGATGACTTATATAAACAGGTAGATTGTTAAATAAAGCAGGAGAAAATGTAAGTAACCTGAATTTTTGCACATTAATTTAGTAAATGAGCTTCTGATTTACCTGATCAGCTAGTTCTAGTAGTGAGAATTTAAGCTTACTGACAAGTTTTACTGCATCCTTCCAATTAATGTTAGACCTTCAAAGCCATTGCCTGTGCATTTCCAAAGCAAAAATTTCTAGATATTTCAAGACCATCAAATGTACTCACAAGGATTAGAAAATTAGAGTAAAAAATAATAGATAAATAAGAAGATTAAGCTGTCCTTTCTAAAACATATGATAGTGTACATCACAATTATCTTAAAATATATTTAACACAGTTAAAGATTCCCCTCTTTCATACGTTTTTCATTTTTCAGAAGGGTTTAATTGGTAAAAAGCCCACATTAGGAGACATTTCAGCCTATTTCTGATTTGACACAATTCATTAAAGTCTTTTTGTACAACTGCTCAGCTCCTACAGCAGGCCTTTTATCAATTCTGACTTAACCACAAAGGAATTCCCTATACTTTAGTTACTATTAGAAGACTACGCTCCTCTAGCTTGTTTACATGTTTGCAGAATTAAGTCAGATAAAAAAAAGTATTTTAAGATAGTGACTTACATCACAAGTATTTTAGATATCTTGATCTTCAATAGTGGGGCCAAGACAACAGACAATGCATATTGCTACCTCATCAGAGGACAGCAGGGTAATGCACCACAAGGGCATCGTATAAATCATGACAACTGATGTGTAGCTCGGACAATGCAAATCAGCTTACAGTACCAGCCAACACCTCTAGTGATCCAGGTCACAGAAGCCATGTCAAGAGCTGCATCCATATCTAGCCGCAAGAAGCTTTTTACATAGGTAGTTTTAGACAGTAATCCAAAAGGAAAAACTGGAAGTTCAAGGATGCAGATCTCCCCAGAAAAAGTGCAGTTGTTGGATAGTACTCAAGTATTCACATGCTGTCAAGCTGACTGCATTCCAGGCAATCAGAATTTGTATTAATTTGTACCCTTGTTGCACATGAAAGCTTTTTAAAATTTTGAATTAGTTCCTGTCACAGCATATTCATAAATTACAATAGCTTTTATCAGTTAAAATAGTATGGTCCTTTTTTCCTTTTTAACAATGCAGTAAATTCTCCTACCTAACCCCCAAAGAAAATCAGCTAAAGAGAAAGCAAGGTAAGATGTGTCAGCTGCATTCCTGTTCTACCATAAATTTGCACTCATATTTTGTTAATATCTTAAGTTTCAAGGAAAAAAAAATTGTCTGCAGCAATGTGATGTAGTCAACCTGCCAGGCCTCTCCATACCTATACTTATCCCAGCGGCCATCATACCAGAGGGGCTTCACTCTCTTCACCTGCTTAACGGCAGCACATGTCTCACAGTCATGGATAATCTAAGAGATGATGTCCATGGTTAAATCCACCCCTCAGTCCCGTGCCCATCTATAGGTGGAATCTCTGCCCTGATGGCCTGAAGCATCATGGGCCCATCGAGCCAGGAACAGTTCTCCTTTATGCTGCCAATCTAAGTCTGTCTGTGACACTTTGGCACATGCCGCTCGCTCTGCCTGCTCATTGTTATGATGTTCCTCGTTAGCTTGACTCTTCGGCACGTGTGCGTCCACATGGCGGACCCTCACAGTCAACTTCTCCACTCAGGTGGTGATGTCCCACCACACATCATCAGCCCAGATTGGTTTCTCTCTACGTTCCCAATTGGCCTTCTTCCATCGGTCTAATGATCCCCACAGTGCATTTGCTACCATCCATGAGTCAGTGTAGAGGTAAAGCCTCAGCCACTTCCCTCGTTCAGCAATGTCCAGGGCCAACTGGATGGCTTTGAGCTCTGCAACTTGACTTGACCCACCTTCTCCTTCAGTAGCTTCTGCAACTTGTCATGTAGGACTCCATATGGCTGCTTTCCACTTTCGGTTTGTCCCTACAATGCGACAGGAACCATCAGTGAACAGGGCGTAGCATATCTCCTCTTTTGGCAGTTGATCGTATAGCGGAGCTTCCTCTGCATGTGCCACCTGCTCTTCTCCCTCCTCATCTGCTAGACCAATGTTCTCACCTTCAGGCCAGTTCATGATGATCTCCAGGATCCCAGGGCAGTTCAGTCTTCCAATGTGGGCACGCTGTGTGATCAAAGCAATCCACTTGCTCCAAGTAGCATCAGTGGCATGATGTATAGAGGCAGCCTGTCCCCCAAACATTCACCTTAGCACTGGCAGTCGGGGTGCCAGGAGGAGCTGTGCTTCTGTGCCGACTACCTCTGAGGCAGCTTGAACTCCTTCATAAGCGGCCAGAATCTCTCTCTCTGTCGGGGTGTATTTAGCTTCAGACCCTCTGTAGCCTCAGCTCCAGAATCCAAGTGGACGACCTCGAGTTTCACCAGGCCCCTTCTGCCAAAGGCTCCAGGAAAGACCATTATTCCCGGCTGCAGAGTAGAGAACGTTCTTCATGTCTGGCCCTGTCCTGACTGGCCCAAGGGCTACAGCATGAGCAATCTCCCGCTTGATCTGTTCAAAGGCCTGCTGCTGTTCAGGGCTCCAGGGGAAATCATTCTTCTTACGGGTTACCAGGTAGAGAGGGCTTGCAATCTGGCTGTATTCTGGGATATGCATCCTCCAGAAGCCTATGGCACCCAGAAAGGCTTGTGTTTCCTTCTTGCTGGTCGGTGGAGACATTGCCATGATCTTGGCAATGACTTCTATAGGAATCTGATGACATCCATCCTGCCACTTCATTCCCAGGAACTGAATCTCTCAGGCAGGTCCCTTAACCTTACTCTGTTTGATAGCAAAACTGGCTCCCAGGAGAATCTGGATGATTCTCTTTCCTTTCTCGAAGACCTCTTCTGCCATGTCCTCCCATACGATGATGTTGTCAATGTACTGTAGATGTTCTGGAGCCTCACCCTTCTCTAGTGCTGCCTGGATCAGTCCATGACAGATGGTGGGATCGTGTTTCCACCCCTGGGGCAGTCAGTTCCAAGTGTACTGCACACCCCTCTAGGTGAAGGCAAACTGTGGCCTACACTCTGCTGCCATGGGAATGGAGAAGAACGCATTAGCAATGTCAGTAGTGGCACACCACTTCACTGCCTTGGATTCCAACTCATACTGAAGTTCCAACATATCTGGCACAGCGGCACTCAGCAGGGGAGTAACCTTATTCAAGCCACAATAGTCCACAGTCCATCTCCATCAGACTTACGCATGGGCCAAATAGGGCTGTTGAAGGGTGAGTGGGTCTTACTGACCACCCCTTGGCTATCCAGTTCACGCATCATCTTATGGATGGGAATCACAGTGTCACGATTCGTGCAGTACAGCCAACAATCCACTATTGTGGTGGCAATTGGCACCTGCCGTTCTTCAACCTTCAGCAGTCCAAAAGCAGAAGGACTCTCTGAGAGACCCAGCAATGAATTCAACTGTTCTATCCCTTGTCTCTACAGTTGCTATTCCAAAAGCCCATCTATAGCCCTTTGGGTCCTTGAAATACCTGTTCCTCAGGTAGTCAATGCCCAGGATACATGGGACGGCTGGACCAGTCACAATGGGGTGTTTCTGCCAGTCTCTCCCTGTCAAGCTTACTTCAGCTTCCAGCACAGTCAACTCTTGAGACCCTTCCTGTCACCCCAGAAATAGAGATAGTTTCCAGGCCCACATGTCCTGATGGCATTAACATGCATTGAGTGCCAGTGTCAACCAAAGTCTTGTATTCTTGTGGATCTGACGTGCCAGGCCATCGGATCCACACGATCCAATAGACACAGTTGTCCCGTGCCTCTACCTGGCTAGATGCAGGGCCCCTCTAATGCTGGTCTTGGTTATGGTGATCAGAGCTCCTTCCAGATGGATATATGTGGGAGGTGCCCTCTGCCGGGTCAGATCCTTGCCCATAGGAAACTGGCACTGCACTTACTCTCACCGATCTCATTCCACTCTCCTTCAATTCTCGCGCTTGGGCTTCTAGTGCATGGGTAGGTTTCCGGTCCCATCGTCTCATGTCTTCTCCATGGTCATTGAGGAAATACCACAGCTCGGCTCATGAGGCCTGTTCCCTTTCTCTGGCTGGGGGGCGCCAGGCTCTGACCTCAGAGGCTATGACCCGCTCTGGTACCACATGAAGATCTTTCTTAATCTCGTCTCTAAGTTTCCTCTGCTCATCCCTAAGACTCTCAACCAATATCTCTACAGTAGAGATATGGCCCTGAATTTACCTATTACAGAGCCCACTGCCTCTTGGTTTCCTCCTGAATATGTGGATGCCAGGAAATTGTAGTATACAGCTGGCCCCTGGCGTGAGAGGCTCCACCACATCTGTGATGTACACCTGACCTCATCTGGGTTGCTATTGGATTGCTCATCCCTTCCAAAAAGTACTTCTAACAGTGCCATTTCTCTCAGACTTCTTCCATAGTCTTCCAAGTTGTCTTATGATGACGTTCCTGCAGGATGTCTCTTTAAACAAACTTCTCTTACACCTGTTAGAAGTCGCACCCAGAGTGAAAGGGGTTTTGGTTCCCTCAAAGACCTGCTCAATACCCAAATCCTGGGCCAGAAACACCGAAAACCTTAGCTTCAGTATCATCAAGTTTGTAAGTTTTCACCCATAAGGTCCCAAACTCAGATTAACCAAGTCAGGATGGGCTCACCTGGCTGCCAAGTAATGTCTTTCCGCAGACTACGGAGATTGTCAAATGACAGCAATTCAGTAATAATCACTGATTCTGGGTCTGCTGTCTGTGAAGGTGCACTTTCCCTCATCATCCACTGGGTGAACTGATTTGGTCTTGTATTTCTTTTTTGGATAAGGGCAACTTTCGTTAGCTTGGACTGTTCTCTTGGTTCAGCCATGTCCTGAGTCACTATGATGTCAGGCATTTTATTTTCTTCCTTCTCTCCCTGGGGATGCTTCTGGGTGCATTCTCAAGAGACCCTGGTCCTAGCTTCATACATGAGATTGGCCATAATGGCACAAAACTGCAGAAATACTACAAAAGTAAGATATCTCTTGTATCTAGGGAGAATTTGAGATTCCCAAAAACTGTCATAGCACTACTGAAAATAGTCCCCTGTGTTCCACCCCAAGGATAGGTATCATTATCACTAAACCACCATAGGTAACAGCTCAGACTAGGGCAGGAATACAACCTTGAAGACATATTCCTAATGAGACTGATAGGCATTGAGTTCATAACATTATAAATCCAAAATAAGAACTCAATAATAATCACAGCTGCTTGAGTTCTATCAGTCAATGTGCCAAGATGAATTAAGCCTGCCAGGCCTTTCAGCATGATTCTATACCAACAAAAAACAAACATATAGTACGGTATGGTTCGTATGGACCCTAAACTCAATACACACATGATGGTACAAGAACTGTTATCTTTCCTCTGCTCTTTGCCTTTCACGTTAGGTGCCAATTATGTCTTAGCCCCGATAGACATCTTAGTCTTTCCTTGAAACTGTCTCCCACAAGAAAATCACCACAGCTCCTTTGCAATTAATAGACTTTAATCAAGGGAAAAAAAAAAGTGTATAGGAAAAGACAACAGTTCTCAATTGCAAATATCTATATAACCAAACAGAGAACTGAACAGACAGCAACGCTGTAACCCAACCCTTCAGACAATTAAGTCCTATCTTCGCTCCTATGGTGCGGTTATACATCAAGGACAGTAGGGGGCGCTGCCGTCGCTCCGTGGTCCGGCTGGGCTCCGAAAAACGGCGAGAGGTGACGATCCCGAGGGAAAAAAAACTCACGTGGGGGAAGGGCGGTCACAAGGCAGGGTAGAAACCCTTCTCATGGGCAACGCGGAGACTTTCATCGTCTTCCTATCCAATTTGGGCGCCGGGGAGGAGAGGAAGGGAAATGGGAAAGAAGTCCAGAAAGTCCGCAGAGAAATCCAGCTGGTGCTGATCGCACTCCTCTCTCTCTGAAGAAAAACGCCACAGCCCGCGCGGAGCAGGGCTAATTATCCGAACGCAGCTCTCCCCTCAGTCACCGCACATGAGCCGCGGCTTTCTCCTTTCCCCGCCAAAGCGCCCGTCCCAGAAACCACTCCCTCTTCCCGGGCTTTTCCCAGTAATGCTGCCCCCCCCCCCCCCCGCCCCGGAAACTCGCAGTCCCAGCGGTCTGGCCGGTTCCCACCCCCCCCAGTCCCCATGTTGACAAGGGGAGAAAAATTCTCTGAAAAACCTGAAACTACAACAGTTAACTACTACAAAACTTCATTGTTTGTCTTGACATAACTAGACTACCTAGACAGCAGGTGACATTAATATTGAACCCATGCAGACATATCTGAAAGTGTATTATGTGGCACACTATATCCTTCACCAGTAAAAACTGCCATATGTAATAATATACTTCTCACTTTAAGTACAATGGGGGTTTTTATGTTTTATTAGAACTTTACAACAGTTTTATACAGGTTCATCAAAAAAGCAAATGATGTGGCAAAACACTAACTAGCTACCTATTTTTAATTAAACCAATTTATCCAATGCTGACTTCTAAGTTATTTCAACCTACTCTAACAGATTTTGATTTTAATTAATTGCTCATCTCAGAGTGCAGAGAGTATGTATGCGCAAGCATCACTTGCTGACATGACAACTGGCTCAAATTTAAGAACTGCTACATACCAAAACATCTGATCATATACAGAAGTGAAATCACTTTCCTAAGCTGAAACCAAGCTTTGAAAATGAAAACCAAATCTGTTTCTAGACAAGGACTGAAAAAAGGCAGGAGTTGATTCAAAAAGTTTTCCAAATTTAGTAATCTGGTCTTGAAATAAAACTTTTTTCCTTACTTTTTCTCTCTCCCTCTTTTTAGGGTTTCCAAACAAGTTATTCAAGGTCAAGAACAGTACATCACTGTAGACATGCATGCACACACACTGAAAATAGCTTGCGTGTTCCCCAATTAATGCATTGGGTTCCAAATCTAACAAGTAAACTGGAACACATTCAGATGTCTCCCTTTCATGGAGAAATACTTAAAATTAGTTTACTTGTTTCTGTTCTGGAACCTGGAAACATTGGTAGCTATTTCTTAAAGCAAATTGAAACTGAAATCACTGAAGGTATTTTGACAAGACTCATGGAACTAAGTAAAACAAGTTCAGCAAGAAGTCAGACATCATTTGTTTATTCCCCTACCACAATATTGTATTGACAAATTCTGGATTACTTTAGTCATACATTTCTAACCAAATCCCAACATCAGGCTGACTACAGAAGAAACCATGCTTGTTTTTTTTGGCATGTCAGCAGATAAACTTCTTGTCCTCCTCAAAAACGAGAAGTTTAACACAACCTTCTGCCTTTGGAAAAAGGTCACTACACCTACCAGGACAATTTGGTATCACAGGACACCAAAAAGTTAATGTGAAACATAGCACTTCTATCTCTACAAATGACAGTCTTAGTTTTGTCACATAATTTAGTATTACTTGCATTAAATTTTTTTTTACTAAAACCAAGTGTCCTACAGGTTTCATAAAAAATCAGGTATGTACTGCATACAACAGTGAAGATCATCATGTCTGATAAAAGGTGTATTTCAAGTCACAACACAAAACCATCTGCAACAGCTTTGCTAATACAATACCTGGTGTTTCACATGATACTCTGTTGGCACTCAAACAATAAAACCTTAAAAGAAAAATTATATGTTTTACTTGCTCTAAAATTTCCCATTATTTTGAGCAAAGATGCCTAGAAAGAATAAAAAAAATAAGTACAATTATCATTCATTAAAAGGATCTCATGTTTGCCAACCGTGTCCTAGGCTGCATCAGAAGAAGCACTGCCAGCAGGTTGGGGGAGGTAATTCTCCCCCTCTACTCTGCTCTTGAAAGACCCCACCTGGAATACTGTGTCCAGTTCTGGAATCCCCAAGATAAAAAGGAGATGGAACTGTTGGAGCCGGTAGGGCTACAAAGATGATCAAAGGGCTGGAGCACCTCTGCTATGAAGGCAGGCTGAGAGAGTTGGGCTTGCTCAGCCTGGAGAAGAGAAGGCTCTGGGGGGACCTCATAGCAGCTTGCCAGTACGCAAAGGGGGCCTATAGGAAAGCTTGGGAGGAACTTTTTACAAGGGCTTGTAATGATAGGATGAGGGGGAATGGCTTTAAACTGGAAGGGGCAAGATCTAGATTAGACATTAGGAAGAAATTCTTCATGATAAGCATGGTGAGGCACTGGAACAAATTTCCCAGGGAAGTTGTGGATTACCTACCCTGGAAGGCTAGGTTGGATGGAGTGTTGAGCGGTCTGGTCTAATAGGAGGTGTCCCTGCCCATGGCAGGGGGGTTGGAACTGGATGATCTTTAAAGTCCCTTCCAACCCAAACCATTCTACGATTCTATTTTTGCCAATTACAATATACATTAGTATCACATTCCACCAAAATTACATGAAGCAGTTACCAACATGGTGTGGTCTCGTAAAGCCTTCTCTACCTAGTGAGAAAGTGGCTTATCCTGGTTTTATTGTAAAATGGTTTAAGTTTGAAGGGACCTTAAAGATCATCCAGTTCCAAACCCCCTGCCATGGGCAGGGACACCTCCCGCTGGATCAGAGTGCTCAAAGACCCATTCAACCTGGCCTTGAACACCTCCAGGGATGTGGGGCAGCCACAGCTTCCCTGGGCAACCTGTGCCACTGCCTCACCACCCTCACAGGAAAATATTTCTTCCTAAAATCTAATCTAAATCTCCCCTCTTTCAGCTTAAAATCATTACCTCTCATCCTATCCCTGCACTCCCTGATAAAAAGCCCCTCCCCAGCTTTCCTGTAGCCCCCTTTAAGTACTGGAAGGCTGCTCTAAGGTCTCCCCAGAGCCTTCTCTTCTCCAGGCTAAACAAGCCCAATTTTCTCAACCTGTCCTCATATGGGAGGTGCTCCAGCCCTCTGATCATCTTTGTGGCCTCCTCTGGACTTGTTCTAACAGATCCATGTCCTTCCTGTGCTGAGGACTCCAGAACTGAACACAGGACCCCAGGCGAGGTCTGATGACAGCAGAGTAGAGGGGCAGAATCCCCTCCCTTGCCCTGCTGGTCACACTTCTTTGGATGCAGCCCAGGATACGCTGGCTTTCTGGGCTGCAAGCACACACTACTGGCTCATGTTGAGCTTCGCATCCACCAGCACCTGTATTTGTGCTTGGGATTGCCCTGACTCCGGTGCAGGACCTTGCACTTGGCCTTGTTGTGCTTCACAAAATTCACACAGGCCCACCTCTCAAGCATCTCCAGGTCTCTCTGGATGGCATCTCTTCCCTCCAGCATGTTGACAGGCACACCCTCTGCTGGATGGCCAGGCCCAAAGAGTGGTGGTAAATGGAGTTAAATCCAGTTGGAAGCCAGGTGTCCCCAGGGTTCAGTGCTGGGTCCAGTTCTGTTCAATATCTTTATCAATGATCTGGACGAGGGGATTGAATGATTGAATGTACCCTTAGTAAGTTTGGGGATGACACTAAGCTGGGTAGAAACATCAATCTGCTTGAGCATACAGAGGCTCTGCAAACGGATCTGGACAGACAAGACCAATGGGATTAAACCAATGGGATGAGGTTCAACAAGGCCAAGAGCCAGGTCCTGCACCTGGGACACAACAATGCAACAACCCCATGCAGCGTGACAGGCTTGGGGCACAGTGGCTGGAGAGCTGCCTGGAGGAGAAGGACCTGGGGGTGTTGGTTGACAGCCGGCTGAATATGAGCCAGCAGTGTGCCCAGGTGGCCAAGAAGGCCAACGGCATCTTGGCCTGTATCAGAAACAGTGTGGCCAGCAGGACCAGGGAAGTGATTCTGCCCCTGTACTCAGCACTGGTGAGGTAGCACCCCAAATCCTGTGTTTGCTTTTGGAGCCCTCACTACAGGAAGGACATTGAGGTGCTGGAGTGTTTCCAGAGAAGGGCAAGGAGGCTCGTGAAGAGGCTGGAGAACAAGTCTTATGAGGAGCAGCTGAAGAAACTGGGGTTGTTTAGCCTAGAGAAAAGGAGGCTGAGGGGAGACCTCATCACTGTATACAACTACCTGAAAGGAGGTTGTAACAAGGTGGGTGTTGGTCTCTTCTCCCAAGTAAGAAGTGATAGGATGAGAGGAAATGGCCTCAAGTTCTGTCAGGAGAGGTTCAGACTAGACATCAGGAAAAATTTCTTCACTGAAAGGGTTGTCAGGTACTGGAACAGGTTGCCCAGGGAGGTGGTTGAGTCACCATCCCCAGAAGCATTTAAAAGATGGGTAGATGAGGTGCTCAGGGATATGGTTTAGTAGTAGTGGACAGGTACAGTTGGACTCGATCTCAAAGGTCTTTTCCAACCAAGCAATTTTATGATTGTATGACTGTCACACAGCTTGGTGTCAATGGCAAACTTGCTGATGGTGCCTTCAATCCCACTGTCCATGTCTCCAAAAAAGACAACACCAGTCCCAGTGCTGACACCTGTGGACCACCACTCATCATCGGTCTCCACTTGGACACTGAGCCATTGACCATAACTCTGAGTGCAACCATCCAGCCAATTCCTTATCCACTGAGTGGTCCATCCTTCAAATCCATATCGCTCCAAAAGCAATCACAACCAACTGATGATAAAAGCACCTCTGAGTCAGAAGACAAATATTTCTCATTAAAAGAAAACTAGAAAAAAAAAACAAAATTAACTCTTTAAACTCATTATTTTAGACTTGAGAAATTTTTCTTGTTTTTTCTTTAAAAAGTATTTTGGTTACATCCCTCTAATCACAATTTACCAAGGAGCTTCAGAAAAATGGGTCTGCAGTTGTTTTAGTTTCCAACTCACAAGTCTTTTCTCTCATTTCCCTTTCTCTGGGGGAGGAAGGGAATTGGGACAACTGCTCATGTTTTGCTGCCAATCAAGCTGAGCTGGGGCTAAAATGTGACAGTTCCTTGGTGCCCAATGTAAGGCTTAAATTGGGCCAAACCAAATCAGACCTCTCTGGAATGTTTGCCCACCTAACTTGCTCAGATAGCTCAGTCAGGACTGCACCAGACTTACTTTGAAAAGTCTGTGCTGCAAGTGTCAGTGCAGGCTGGCAGCAGCTCAGATAGCAGCATAGAGCACTTTTGCTGATACAGCTCAGTTAGAGTGCCAGCACTGCAAGTCTGAAGCTCCCGGTTCAAATCTTATCAGGGAAATTTGCAAAGTACAGTCGGAAAGTATCATGATTTTTTCCTTGAGAGCTAAAGGGCTTGGAAAATAAGAGGGACAGCTGCTTTATATGGCTTTTGAGTAAAAATATTACATTTTATCCTTGAAAAATTCTTTCGACTGTTGCAGTAAATAGTTTAATCAACAATGCAGATATCAGCTTACATATGCTCACAGCATATGTCTAGCTGCTTAAAGGCCCTGGGTATTATTTCCCTGCTATCAATTTTAGATTCTGGCATAAGATAATCATTATCATATACAGCCTGGCCTTTGGATATGTTATTATATTTTTAATCATGTCATTACTAGTGAGCTTTGGGAACAATTTGTCATATCATACCATTATAGATTTCTGCCTGTGATTCCTAATTTCACAAGTGAACTTCAGGAGTCACTTGGTGAATTCTGTCAGCAATTGTGCTTTTGGTATTACCTGGGGGAATGGGAATCACCTGGTCCAGTTTAGCCACCATCTGGGAAGCCTAAACTGTGAGAATTTCACTTATTCATTCCAAGTTGATTCCACTAGATTTTAAAATAAACAGTATGATTTTGTTAGCAATTTTTCTGTTGAAGCAAATGATTGTGTTCCAGGTGGGATACCTTAGGGGAGCGATAAGATACTAGTATAGGAAATGTGTAAATGCCTCAACTTCTATGGAGTGTGTTGTTTTGTCAACAGACACTGGAAAACAAAAAGCAAAGATGGCTGCTATCACATCCCAGAAACCAATCACTGTACCTATTGCTACTCAGACAGCACCAGCCATCGCAAGCACAGCAGCTATGCAGACAACTATCATGGATACTCCTGTACTGGTACAGATCATTGTGAGTACAGCAGCTATACAGACAGCTACTCAATCCATACTGGTGCTGGTGGCCACACGCACTGTAGCTACGCCAAGAGTTACCAGGAATCAGCCATTCAATCTGGAACAGATCCAGTTGTGGCAAGCACTTCCACAGCTACTATGAATACCCCTACCATTGCAAGAGGTTGCAAGTACTACAGCTATGCAGACAATTGCTACAGACACTCTTGCTCAATCCGCACTAGTGCCAATTGCCCCTGTGAGGGCAAGGAAATACAAACAAACCTTAGGAGTGAAGGAGAAACACATCAGAAAGTCAATTCATAAACAGGAAGATGAGAACGAAGAAAAAGTTCCTCTTCCATCACAGGAAGATGATGTAGAAGGTCCTTCACAGCAACCAGAGTCCCTCACGATCACTAGGTGCTTCGTGACAGCAAAGTTCTTCACAACCACAAACTCCTTCAGAACCACAGACACCCTCACTGCAATATCATCTTTCAAAGCCAGTTCCATCACAGGATCAGGAGGAGGATGATTCAGGACAATCAGAACCAGAGGTAGTCATCAAATCTTTATCCATGAAGGAGTTGTGACTTCTAAGAAAAGACTTTAGCCATTGTGAGGGTGAGTCAATTACTTCCTGGTTGCTCCGGTGCTGGGACAATGGAGCCGATATCATAGCCTTAGATGGTAAAGAAGCCAAGCAGATGGGTCCTTTAGCCAGAGACGGAGATGTTGACAAGACACTTTGGAAAAAGACAAAGAGCCTTAGCCTCTGAAGGCAACTTTTGGCAGCTGTAAGGGGCAGGTATCCCTATAAAGATGAAAACAAACGCCTTCCAAGCAGATGGAATGCCATGGAGAAAGGTATTAAGTACCTGAGAGAACTGACTGCACAAAACTTGATCTATAGCACATGGCATTCAGTTATAGACCCTGATGAATTACCACATCACTGAGCTATGTTGTGGAAGTTTGTGCAGAGTGCCCCACCAATGTATTCCCACACTTTGTCAACAATGATTTGGGAAGAAACTGCTGGTACTCCCAATGGTGGGTGAAGCGGTTGACAAACTCCGACAGTATGCAGACAGGCTCTCTTGGCCTTTACAGGCCTATGTCTTGGCTCTGGAGAAATTGTCTGAAACAGCCTCTGAAAGATTTGACACAGCACAACAAAGACCTGAATGCTTGTCTGACAAACTGTTTGGTAAACTATCTCATCTAGAGAGTAGATGCTCCTCCTGACAGACTCACATCTGAGCCATTAAGAAAAGATATCCTCCTACAAAACCAGTCCAAGAGACCCAGCAAACATCATGATGCATCCTATGGCTTTTCCTGGGTGATCACAGAAGGGACATGAGGTGGTGGCATGGACAACCTACTGCTGCCCTTGAGTCATGAGTTTGTGAGTTAAAAGAAAAATAACATAGGGTTTCTTTCAGGAGAAATGTTGTTCTAGTCTCCAGTGGATGGGAATCGAATTCCCATCTACGAGATGCAGGTAAGCAGGATGGGGTTTGACCCCCTGTGATCAAACCAAATCCATTCCTAGATGGGTACTATGTTCCAAATTATAGGGGCCCTGCCTCCAGCCAGGTGGAGGAGAGGGATAACTGAGTTTACTGGACTGTGTGGATTCAATGGGTCTGGCACAAGAGAATCACAAAAGCATAAAGCCCTGGTAGATACTGGTGCACAATGCACACTATTGCCATTGAATCATAAAGGGATAGAATCTGTCACTATTTCTGGAGCGACAGGGGGATCTCAAGAACTGACTGTAGTGGAGGCTGAAGTGAGCCTAATTGGGAATAAATGGGTAAAGTTCCCCATTGTAACTGGTCCTGATGCTCTGTGCATCCTTGGCATAAACTATCTTAAAAGAGGGTACTTTAAAGCCCCAAAACAGTATAAGTGGGCCTTTGGTATAGCAGCTGTAGAGACTGAGAATATTAAACAGCTGTCTACTTTGCCTGGCCTTACAGAAGGACCCTTCTGCTGTGGGATTGCTGAAGGCTGAAGACCAACAGCTACCAATTGCTAACACCACAGTACATCAACAACAGTATCATACCAACAGACTCCGATTCCCATACACAAGCTGATCCAACAACTGGAAAAATCAAGGAGTGATCAGCAAAAGTCCTTCACCTTTTAACAGCCCTATATGGCCTGTGCAAAAGGCTAATAACGAATGGGGAGATTCACAATGGACTATCATGGACTAAATAAGGTCATGCCACCACTCAGTGCTGCCATACCAGACATGTTAGAACTGCAATATGCACTGGAATCAAAGGCAGCCAGGTGGTCTGCCACAACTGACATTGCTAATGCATTTTTCTCTATTCCTTCAGCAGCAGAGTGCAGGCCACAGTTCACTTTTTCCTGGAGGGGCATCCAATACACCTTGAATCAACTGCCCCAAGGGTGGAATCACAGCCCTAACAGTTGCCATAGACTGATCCAGTGTATTGGAGAAGGGTAGAGCTCCAGAACACCTGCAATACATCAATGACATCATTGTATGGGGTAATGCAGCAGAAGTTTGAGAAAGGTGAAAAGATAATCCACATTATTCTTTTTCAAGCTGGTTTTGCTATAAAGAGAAGCAAGGTCAAGGGACCTGCATGAGAGATCCAGTTGTTCAGAATTAAAAGGCATTGCCAAATCCCATTAGATGGGATCAGCAAAATAACAGCTACATCCCCACCAACTAATAAAAAGAAACACAAGCTTTCCTAGGCCTTGTGGGTTTCTGGAGAATGCACATTCCTGGTTACAGTCAGATTGCGAGACCTCTCTATGAAGTGACCCAAAAGAAAAACAGTTTTAGCTGGAGAACAAGAACAAGCCTCTGAACAAATTAAACAAGAGATCATGCAGGCAGTAGCCCTGGGGCTGGTCTGAACAGGAAAAGACATCAAAAATGTGCTCTACACCGCAGCTGGGGACAGTGGTCCTACCTGGAGCCTCTGGCAGAAAGCACCAGGAGAGACATGAGGTTGACCCACAGGATTCTGGCGTCAAGGATACAAAGGCTCCGAGGCCAATTATACTCCAACTGAAAAAGAGATCTTGGCAGCACATGAAGGAGTTGGAGCTCCTTCAGAAGCGATTGGTACTGAAGCGCAGCTCCTCCTAGCACCCCAATTACAAGTTCTGGGCTGGATGTTCAATGGTATAGTTTCTTCTACTCACCATGCCACCAATGCTACATGGAGTAAGTGGATTGCATTAATCACTCAGCAAGCCCATACAGGAAGCCCTAATCATCCAGGAATCCTGGAAGTGATCATGGACTAGCTGGAAGACCAAGACTTTGGAATGCCACCAGAGCGTAGAAAATATTTCAGAAGAATCAGGGCATTCTGTGATCCCTGAGGCCTGTATGCACAACCCTGCCTACTTGCTGAACAACAAAGATACAGTGACCTTGGCATGTTATGAGAAAATGGAATGTTAGCTGATAGATAAGAAAGAGAATGTGAAACAGGAGGTTTCAGCTGCAAAAGAAGGGGGGGCTGCAGGGTATCAGGTAACAGCGCATGGACAGAAACTTATAACCAATTAAGACAGAGAATATACCAAATGGACAGCATGTAGTAGCCAATTATGTGTACACTTGTAGCGTGTGAACACAGATTGTGAGTATAAAGTAACGTGTGGAAGCACAATAAAGTGAGCACTGACTCTACCTCTGTGAGGATACGTCTGTGACTCGAGGGGCTCTCCAATACCAGAGGAGGTGGCGACACTTGCTGAAGAAGCCTCACCATATAATCAGCTACCAGAAAGCAAGAAACAGTATGCCCTGTTCACTGATAGATCTTGCTGTATTGTAGGAAGTCACCGAAGTTGGAAAGCTGCTGGATGGAGTCCTACATGACAAATCACAGAAGCAACTGAATGAGAAGGTGAATCGAGCCAATTTGGTAAAAGCCATCCATCTGGCTTTAGACATTGCAGAATGAGAAAAGTGGCCAGTACTTTATCTCTGTACTGACTCGTGGATGGTAGCAAGTGCTTTGTGGGAGTGGTTAAAGCAATGGAAACAGAACAACTGGCAGTGCAGAAGTAAATTCATTTGGACTGCCACATTGTGGCAAGATATTGCAGCCTGGCTAGAAAAAAACAGTCGTAAAGGTGCATCGTGTAGATGCCCATGTACCCCAAGAGCAGAGCCACTGAGGAACATCAGAACAACCAGCAAGTAGATAAGGCTACTAATGTGTTCCAAACAGATTTGGACTGGCAACGTAAAGGTGAACTATTTCTGGCTTGATGGGCCTTCAGGTCATCAAGGAAGGGATGCAATGTGCAAATGGACCCATGAGTGAGGGGTGGATTTAACCATGAATGCTACTGCACAGGTTATGCATGATTGGGAAACGTGCCACAATAAAACAAGCTAAACAGTTAAAACCTTTGTGGCAATTTGACTACACTGCGCTCCCTCAAGTTCACCAGGGAAAGTGTTATGTTCTTACAATGGCAGAAGCAGCCACCAGATGGCTGGATACATATCCTGTGCACCATGCCGCTGCCCATAACTGCGGGAGACCGGCTTGCGGGACGACTCAATGAGTTAGCTGAAGCAGACGTTTATTGCCTTCTTTACAAAGTATATAAATGCTTTTCCTTGCGCTTAAACGGTACCATTTGTCACCTCATCATTGGTCAATGAGAGCTGTTAGTGCCCTGTTACCTGATACCCTGCAGCTGAAACCTCCTGTTTCACATTCTTTCTTATCTATCAGCTAACATTCCATTTTCTCACAACATGCCAAGGTCACTGTATGTAGGCAGGGTTGTGCATACAGGCCTCAAGGATCGCAAAAGGCCCTGATTCTTCTAAAATACTTCCTACACATAACACTATCCTAGGCCTTGAAAAGCAAGTTTTGTGGAGGCCTGGCACTCCAGAAAGAATTGAGCCAGACAGCAGGACTCATTTCAAAAACAGTCTTATAGATACCTGGGCCACAGAATGTATTGAATGGATATATCATACCTCCTATCATGCACCAGCCTCGTGGAAAATTGAGCAATACAGTGGACTATTAAAAACTACCCTGAAAGCAATGGGGCCTGGCACATTTAAAAACCGGGATTAGCATTTGGCAGAAGCCACCTGGTTAGTTAAGACCAGGGGATCTACCAATCAAGCTGGTCCTGCTCAATCAGACCTCCTACACACAGAGGAGGATAAAGACCCTGTGGTGCAAAAAAAAGAATTTGTTGGAGTGAACTGTTTGGGTTTCTCCTGCTTCCAGCAAAAGCAAACCCATCTGTGGGGTTGCTTTCACTCAAGGGCTTGGACACAGTTGGTGGGTAATGCTGACAGATGGTGAAGTTCAATGTGTACCTCAAGGAAATTTGACTCTGAGCAAGAATGCTGGGTTGCACAACTGCCTGTGTTTAGCTGCTAATCAAGACAAGGTTGGGGCTAAACCATGACAACACCCAAAAGGAATGTCTACTGTGATTACGAAGCCTTATGCTGCACAGAAAGGACTGCGATGCCTTAAAGGAAGGCCTGTATGAGCAAATATGGTCTATGCAGCAAAGACAAGCCAATCTCAAGTTACAGACAGAATACTCTAGTACTTATGACAAATAATAATTAAAAAAATCACTAAGTACTTCTAATATGAATGCAGCTACAGCAGCAAAGTTGAGCTTCACACTAAAGCAAAGGTAGTCTCTGTCTTTCCCCAAGCAAGAACCTTACCAGCAGAGGCACAGGGATTTTTTCTTTTCTTTCTTTTCTCCTAAAATAGCTGCATTAAGGGCTCTTGCCAAGCCAACTGTGCTACTGGGGGATCACAACTCTTCCTAATCTTACAGCCACAGCTTTGTACAGTACTGTATACTAATTCAGGGCTAACCTCAAACCAAATATACACCATGTCAATCTAAAGTGGTCTGTTCGCTCCCAGCATATTCACTAATTTGGCCAGAGTCAGTTTCTAAATTTCCTTCCAGATTGTTGTATTTACTCAAAGTGCTTTCATGTTTAGACTGGTTTTGGTATGCGTGAAATAAATTAAAAATATGTATAGTAGAAAAAGCTCTGTTTTATACAGTTGAAAAGGTTTGCTTTAGGAGCCTGCATTCCTTTTTCTTAATAAACTAAAGAAAATACTTCATGTCCAATTGAAACAAAAAAGCTATTAAAACATCAATAAGTTCTATGCAAATGGAATTTTGAAGCCAACTTCTTTGGTGAGAAATCTTTCTAAAAATTAAGTGATGCTACTTATTATGCTAGGACAACATAATTCTGTTTCAAAACAGATTACTGAATAACTTTACTGCTTGATTATTATTATTGCATATCACTAATGGGTTACCTTCCTTTTTCATTTAGGATTTCTTTTTAATTACACACATGAAATGAAGCTTGGGTGGTATGAAGCAGGATCGCATGAAAATTTTTATCAGAGTCTAGACACAAGTTTTTGAAATTCTTTCACTTGAAATGAGTTGCCAAGATAAAGTTGTCTGAATGTTTATTCAGGGCTACACCAAAAAAAAGACCCATAAAATTCAGAAGCAAATTGTTCCATTTAACTACCACTGAACTGAAATTTATGAGTCTCCCTCAAAACAAATCTTGCATTCCCAGTTTATAGTAATACTGAATGTTACAAGTAAGGCTGTTCAAATTGATATGGCAAGTTCTCCTCAATGCTACACATTCAACCATATCATATGGAACCAATTCTGTTCTCCACCCAATATAACTCTCTCCAGTTAAATTTGCTTTCATATTTGCACCTGCTTCACAAGGAGTATCTCACCAGCAAGAGCCTTTATCAGCCCTAATGACACAGCTACCAGTTACACAAGAACTTTCCTACACCAGGACCCAGCCTACCCAAGCGCTCCACAATTCTCTCGCTAGGCAAACCAAAGGTCTCTGTTAGACTAGACTATTTCAGTTGGAAGGCACCTACAACTCCAACTGCCTGACCAATTCAGGGCTGACCAAAAGATAAAGCATGTTATTAAGGGCATTGTCTAAATGCCTCTGAAACACTGACAAGCATAGGGCATCAACTACCTCACCTTGAATATTGTGTCCAGTTCTGGGCCCCTCAGTATGGGAAAGATGTCAGGATGCTGGAATGTGTTCAGAGGAGGGCAACGAAGATGGTGAGGGGGCTGGAGCACAAGCCCTATGAGGAGCGACTGAGGGAATTGGGGCTGTTTAGCCTGGAGAAGAGGAGGCTCAGGGGAGACCTCATTGCTCTCTACAACTACCTAAAAGGAGGTTGTAGTCAGGCAGGGGTTGGTCTCTTCTCTCAGGTGACCAGTGGTAGAACCAGAGGGCATGGACTTAAGCTTCGTCAGGGAAAGTTTAGACTTGATGTGAGGAAAAAATTCTTCACTGAAAGGGTGATTGGCCATTGGAATGGGCTGCCCAGGAAGGTGGTGGAGTCACCTACCCTGGAGGTGTTTAAAGGGAGACTGGATGAGGCACTGAGTGCCATGGTCTAGATGATGGTTGGTGTTAGTGTTAGGTTATAGGTTGGACTTGATGATCTCAGAGGTCCTTTCCAACCTTATGATACTGTGATACTGTGAAGCCTGTGCCAGTGTTCTCAGTAAAGAAATGCTTCCTAATGTTCAGCCTAAACCTCTCCTGATGAAGCTTTGAAGCATTCCCACATGTTCTGTCTCAGGATACCAGGGAGAAGAGATCACCACCTCCCACCTCCCTCTCCCCTTCCCCTCCTCAGGAAGCTGCAGAGAGCAATGAGGTCGCCCCTCAGCCTCCTTTTCTCCAAACTACACAAACCCAGAGAGTCCTTATGCACTCCTCATAGGACCTGTCTTCCAGCCCTTTCACCAGCTTTGTTGCCCTCCTCTGGAGGCATTCAAGGACCTGAACATCCTTCTTAAATTTTGGGATCCAGAACTGCACACAATACTAAAGGTGAGGCTGCATCTACGCTGAATACAGCGGGAACAATACGCCAAGCTTGTCAGTGTTTTAAGAGGCATTTGGACAATGCCCTTAATATAATTGGCATGTTTCGTACCACCAGCTTCCACTACTATTTTTGTGCAGCCTTCCAAAGGAGGTTCACATAAGGTTTAAAAAAAAAAAAAAACAAAACCCACAAACCAAGTCAAATGTATTTTCAGCAGTAGGTACAGCATGTTGGGAGTGCAGTTAAGAAGTTCAGAAGCAGCAGTCAGTTCAGCTGTGGTTTTGCATATTTTCTTTCTTCACATTGACCCTTGTCAACATTATTCACCTTTTGAAGCTGTTATGCAAGAAGTTACTTTTTTCCCTTCACAACTACTTATTGAGGCCTATTCCACAAGCAAAGCCAAGCCTACAGAGAGAGTCCTAGAAAAGACAGCATCTTATCACCTCTTGGCTTTATTTTCACAGTGAATTCCTAGAGTAAATGTAATCAGTCACAAAATCTACGTGCGCTCCTGTCATTCCTCCTTGTTTGCAAACAGAATCAAGTACAAGCAAAAAAGGAAAAAAAAGTCTCAGCACTGCCAATCAAACTAAAAAAAGTCCTACTTATGTTTTTGCCAGTGCTGAGGAACCACAGATGCACACCAGACCTTTGGAAAAAGAAAGTCAAAAGAATAAACTTATAAGAAAGTTAATAAAAAAATGTAAAAGTTTTTTTTAAAATAAATAAAAATAATTTTTAAATAAAGAAAAAAAAAATAAGAAATCTAAAGCTGAAAGCCACTTAGGCAGAAGGGAAGGGTGCTTAGCTCGAGAACAGCAACAGGGCTTCCCTTCTGAAAGTAGAAGGCACATTTGCAGGCTACCCGCAACATAAAATTCCCTGCGGACAAGGCCGAGTGTAGCCAAACACCCTCCGACCCCGAGCCGCATCACTGGGATCGGGGCTGCCGCCACAACTCGGCGCGCCTCAGCCCCACGCGGCGCTGTGAACAAAAGGCGAGCAGCAGCTGAGCCACAGCCAGGAGACGGTCCGGCCCAGCACAGCATAGGGCGGGACAGAGAGACCGACTCCGCGGAGCCGGCCGTACCACCCTGCCCACATATTTGTCGAGCCGGCGGTGAGAAACAATAGTGTCTCTTGTCTGGCTTCCACGTTCAGAGGGGAGATGGACACGGGACACACAACAGAAAACCGAACACAAACATAAAAGCGAAAACAAAATCCCCAGTCGCCGCCGCGAAGTACCAGCGCATGGCGATATGCCCAGCATACCCTGACTGCACAAAGCGCAAACACCCCACCCCGGAAGTTTCCCGAGGAAACTATTAAACTCCTTCCCCGCGGGATCACCACAGCCCCCTCGGGCGGGACACGCTCCTCCTTCTCAGGCAGCCCCCTGTTGGGGCGGAGGGCCCCAACCTCCAGAGCCCATCAAACGGAGGCAGGGAGGAATTAACCGGGTGCGCCAGCTGATGAGGAGCAGCGGCAGCTACTGGGGGGAGGGGCGGGGGGAGCATTGTTCCAGGAGGAGGAAGAACAGCGCTTTCCTCCTCACCTCAC
The DNA here is from genome assembly GCA_033556795.1 of Tapera naevia. Classification (NCBI taxonomy): domain Eukaryota; kingdom Metazoa; phylum Chordata; class Aves; order Cuculiformes; family Neomorphidae; genus Tapera; species Tapera naevia. The sequence goes on along the minus strand of JAUMJJ010000208.1, from coordinate 322 downwards.
CATTGTCACGCAGGAGCTCATCCCAAAGTAACTAGCAGGCCCCTCCGCGCCCGAGTAGCGGCAGCTCCCTGCCATCGCCCCGAACCGTGAGCCTTTCCCGACGCCCCCCGCCACAGCGGCAGGTGAATCGTTCCCCCATCCTCTGGCTCACTGCCGCCGCTGCCCAAGAAAATGCTTTTGTTCGCAGCTTCCCCCCACCTCGCACCGCACCCCCGCTCCTGGGTTCTCGCATCCTCTTTAATTTCTTTACTTTAGACCGTGGCACATCTCGCCCTCTTCCCCCTCCGGTCGTCTTCTGCTGATTCATTTCCATCGGCGGTCC